>JANBXA010000069.1:39872500-41072500 GCA_030556225.1 Cricetiscus sungorus | reverse complement strand
GCTTGTGACCAACCATGTGGGTACTGCTCTTCTGGAAGAAGAGTCAGTGCTCTTAACCACATGTGTGTGTTTTACAAGGTGACATTTTAACAACCCTGCACTGAGCATATTGTTGGTGCCAGTTTTCCAACTGCATGTTCTAACTCTCTCTGTCACGTTTTGCTAATCGCCACAATATCTCAAACTTTCTTATCAGTATTATACCTTCTGTGGAGATCTGTAACTTTTGATATCACCAAGGTAACCATTTGGGCGAGCCATGTCCATATATGATGGGGAGACCATACTCGGACTTCTCCATTGCGCCATAGTCCCTGGTGTTTGTCCTCCCTATTTCTTGAGACGAGGTGCCGAAATGAGGCTAATTAGTAACCTGCTGTGTCCTGTAAGTGTTTGAGTGAGCCGGTCTCTCCCTCCACGTCAAAGCTAGAAATGATTAAGCTGTGCCTGGAAGACTGTAGATCCTAGGAAAGGCTGCTGAAGGAGGGAGCTGGTGTGACCCCAGTGAGCTGAGGAATAGCAAGGAGAGCAGCCGCGTGCTGGCTAGATCAAGCCACCCAGCACTGCCTTCAGCCCACCCTGTGCACACGGCCTCAGCATCTTCAGCCCCAGCCACTGCACTGAGCAGTGTTCTAGCAACAGTGCACAGGACTCTGTGCAGTCAGCCCCTTTTTCAAGCTCACCAGGTCCTGGAACGGCAATGGGCTTGCTGCCTGCCACCCAAGCAGAGAGGACCCCACAACTGGTGTCCAGTTTCCGTGCTTAGGCTCCTGTGCCAGGGATTGGGGTGGCTCAGAGGCCAGGTGAAAAAGAAGCTGACCAGTGGTTACAATGATCAGACTCCGTACCAGCCTCTTCAATTTGCTTCATGACGCCGAGTCCCTGGTGCTGTTCTCCTGAGAGTCACAGCTGTGGCCTCTCTAAGTGCTCCAAGCATTTGCATGGAGCAGTGCACTGAGCATCACTTGGAATGAGTAAAAATGACAGGCTGTGGAGGTAGCTTGATGGGTAAAATATGTGCTGTGTAAGCATGAGGGCCCGGGTTCAAAACCCAGAAGCCTGTTTAAGCACATACCTGGGAGACCAATGCTTCCATGGCAAGGAGATGGGAGGCAAGCAGGAGAATCCCAGAAGTCTGTGGACCAGCTAGCTGGAGTATGCAATGCATATAGCAATAGACCCTGTCTTAAACAGAGTGGGAGATGAGGACTGACACCAGAGGTTGCCCTCTGTCCTTTGCACATGCACTACAGCACATGGAGCACAGACATGTGTGCAGGCAAAACATCCATACACATAGAATAAAAGTAGAACTCCTAAAGAAAAAAAAAAAAAAGGAATCAGTCACACTACAGTTTCACTTCCCCAGTGTGAAAGTAGCTGACCCCTGACCCCCCAAGACAGCAGGATGGACGAGGCACTGCCGCCATTAGCTGCCTCACAAGGACAGTCACCTTGGAGTTCACAGCCTGCTTAGAGAGTTTGTTGCCTTTTTAGCTCATCTGTAAAACCAACTCCTCTTGCTTGACCAATAGTCATTCTGCCTTAGAAAAGGAATACAGCCCAAATTTGACATAGGAAATAAACTGGGAGCCAGATAATTGTGTCTCTTTTGCTGGCTGAATAATATTCTATTGTATAGATGTACCTCGTTTTGTCTATTCGTGGGTTGGTGGACTTTGCGTTGTTTCCCTTTGTTTCTCTTACAGACTGCTTGTAGAGCCAGCAGGAACACAGTGAGTGGCTACTTCCTGGCAGGCCGGGACATGGCTTGGTGGCCGGTGAGTTCACCTATCCTTTGTCCACAGGGTTGGTTTCAACCAGCATCTGCATTCCTGAGGTCACTTCCTGTGCTCATTTGAGGTCCCTGTTTAAACCAGCTCAATGGAATAGGCCTGGCCTGGAGGAGACTCCAGATGGCCGTGTAGGGGCAAAACAGCAGGAAGTTCTGTAAAGGGATTTGGAGTCTGAAAACTTATTTCTCAGCCTATGGATACCCCAACTTGCACCCCTAAGCTTGGGCTCTGTGTATGTAGAGAGGGTGTGCCCTCCCCTCCCCGTTAGGCCTGCCAGGTTGGAGGAGGTATTTCTGGGTCAGGTGGGGCTGGTGTCATGGGCTCACAATGATTGCTTTCCTTCCCTCTGCAGATTGGAGCCTCGCTCTTTGCAAGCAGTGAGGGCTCTGGCCTCTTCGTAGGACTGGCAGGCTCAGGTGCTGCTGGAGGCCTGGCTGTGGCAGGTTTCGAGTGGAATGTGAGCCTCAGAAGACAGGCACAGCCTGTGGGAGGGAGGGCCAGGGCAGAGGGCACAGCCACACTAACTGGCCCCTGGATATGATGATTCCCAGAACTGTGGATAAGTCAGGGTCTGCCAGGCTGGGGGGGGGCACAGCATTCCAAAGCCAGCTGGTCTGTAGATACAGACACGCTTGGTGGTCCCGCTGTCCAGAAAGGCCCATAGGAGAGAGAAGCATCCAGCTTCTCACAGCAAAGCAGGAGGGGCTGGGGTGGCCTCAGCACCTCTAGCCTCTGTCACATCCAGCTGTGTGCCAGGGCAGGGCTTTTGGAAGCTGTGCCAACAGACCTCTCCTATCTTTATCCCCACAGGCCACATACGTGCTCTTGGCACTGGCATGGGTATTTGTACCCATCTACATATCTTCAGAGGTGAGTCTTTTCCTGGGGCCATGGCAGAGGCTGGACCCTCATCAAACTAGCAGGAGCAGGCAGGACTTCTGGTGCCTCATGTCATAGGGCTAGGTTTGGCTAACATTTCTGTCAAACCATTAAGGCTGGTCCCTTTGGCCCTCACTGTCACATGCAACTGGTCCACCATGGCCAGCACGCTGCCCCTTGGGGGCTGCTGCTCCAGGCATCCCTTTGGTAGTACACCTGTGTGCATTCTGTCCTCAACCTCAGCCCTGCGTTCTCCAGGGTCTTGGCAATTCCCTTTCCTGGTGCTTCTGTGCTGGTAGGTGCTGGCTTGGTCTTGTGCTAGAGAGTCTCGAGATGGAGCTGGCCCTCCCCTGAGAATCACCTCCTCCCCTCTGCCTCCCCAGATTGTCACCTTGCCTGAGTACATCCAGAAGCGCTTTGGTGGCCAGCGCATACGCATGTACCTATCTATCCTGTCCCTGCTGCTGTCTGTCTTCACCAAGATATCGGTGAGCTGTCCCGAACCTGCTTCTGTGTGGAAACTTCCAGGATCTAGGGAAGCACCGTGCATGGGAGGGGCCTTGGGGGCTGGCTCATCTGGCAACTAGTACCAGCTAGGGAAACCGAGGGTCAGGGAGAGGGAGTGACTTGGGAAGAATTTCACAAGTCTGGGACAGCTGCTCCTGTTGCCCAGCTAGGGGAGGGTGGGGGATGAGATGTGGGCTGTTTATTCAAAGTAAGCCAGGAGGTGAGTGGAGGTAGTGGAGTACCCCTTTAATCCCAGCTTTTGGGAGGCAGAGGCAGGCAGACCTCTGAGTTTGTTTGAGGCCAGACCAGTCTACAGAGTCTGTTCCAGGACAGCCAGAGCTGTTTATACAGAGAAATTGGGGGTGGGGGGGTTGTTGAGCCAGAACTTACCACTAGAGGGAGCCAAAGGCCTCATGGTGCTTGCCAGGTCCCCGGGTCCATGCTCTAAGTCTTACTGGGTCTCTTTTTTCTTAGGACCTGGCCCTGGAAATTCTAACTAAAGCAGGAAGCCCACTTCCAGTGCCAGAATAGGAGGAACTCAGGGCCTGCCTGGTGCAAGCACCTGGTTTTACAGATAGGGAACTTAAGATTGGGGGAAGGTCAGTGGCTTTGTGGTAGGCCCATTCCTGGTTCCTCAGGATTGCCTGCCTCCATCGGCGGCAGACTCCTGAGAGGAACTGAACATGAGTCAGTGATCTCTTCAAGGGATCTTGGCCAGCCCAGGCTTCTGCCTCCTATGGAGACAGCATAGCCAGTTCCCAGGACCTGGAGAGGCGGATGCTGTTTCCCATGGCACCAGCAACATCCTACCCCAGGCTTGTCTAGATGTTCCCAGAGAATCATGATGGATTTTCTCTCTGGGGATTCCAATCTGGAGGGACATAGCCTTGAGTTTTACTGTCCCTCTCCTATTCTCCCTCTGACCCCCACCCCTTTCTTCTAAAACCCACCTCCTAGTAGGGCAGGGCCAGTGTGTGTGTGTGTGTGTGTGTGTGTGTGTGTGTGTGTGTGTGTGTACACAAGACAGGCAATCCCTGGTGTGTGTGTGGTGGTGATGAATGGATACACAAGACGGGCAACCCTGGGGCTCCAGGGAGAAAGATGGGATTGGGCCTCAGTGAGAAAAGGGGTGTGACAGTCAGGGGCATGCCAAAGGAGAAGTGGGGGCCATCACTAAGGACGCCTTTGGGGTAGGAGCCTGTGAGGAGAGGCTAGGCTAGCCATGAGAAGCAGTGGGGACCAGGGATACGGGCAGGCATATTCAAACATTCACAAAAACAGCCAAGTGCCATATCTGGCTCTGGGACAGACAGACTGCTCTGGAGGGACGGGGGGCTGCAGCCTTAGTCTAGGAGAGGTCAATGAGCCCCAGAGTTGGTGGGTTTATCAGCAGGAGTGCCAGGACCAGCTTTGCAGGCCTTCTCAGCAGAGCTGGGGAAAAGGATGAAGAAAATGGACCAAATCAGGGTGTTTCCTTCCCCACCTGACACCTCACACTGGGGCCTCCAAGTACACCACTGGGCAGGACTTGAGAGGGCAGAGGGAGGCACTGTGTGACAAGCTCATCTAGCATCGGTGAGTCTTCGCCAAGGTTATAGTGACTAGGCCAAGGTCAGCTAAGACCCAGGACTGTCAGAACCACAACAACCAGGATGTGGCTTCAGACAGACTCTGCCTTGTGGGCGACTCTGAGTTACCAGCTGTAAAGGGGAGCATTCATGCCAAGGCCTTGCCTCAGCACCAGGCCGGCTGCCTGCTGAGGCTGAAGGGAAGCGGGAGGAGGCACTAATTGCTGCGCTTGGTTTGGGAGAGGCTAGGCCCGCCCTGGGTCTTGGCTTCGGAGTGGAGCTATTTGAAGTGCGTGGGCTACAGTAGGCCCAGACACAGAGACCAGGAACGCCCTGCTTGTCTGTACAGCTTGTCCAGGCAGAGGTCACGGGCCCTGGGCTGCTATTGTTCAGAGAGCAGCACCAGCACACAGATCTACCATGGCAGGCGTGGAAAAGCACAACCTGTGCTCAGAGCCAGGAGTCCAAGTGCAGTTCCATTGCTGTGGGGCTCCGGGAGACAGGGAAGTGAGCGTGACACCACATGCCTCTCAGTAAAAGCAACCACGGCCCCCAGGGTGATCCATCACACCTCTCATGCTACTTCACTGGCAGCGCCTCTCTCCTAGAGCTGCCACATCATTGGCCTCCACGCACTTCCACAAACACCAGGGCTCAGGGTCTCTGCACTTGCTACCATCTTGCACAAAATGCTCTTCCCTGCATGCTACACCTTGAGCTCTCTGGACTCTCAGATCTCTTCTCCTTTACCCCTATCTCTGCAGGTCTAACCCCCTTATATTTTCTCCCTCTTTCTTCATACCCTTTTCATGGAGTATGAATAATTGACTTAGAAAGTTATAGCTAAGTGCAGTGACTCATCCCTAGAATCCTAGCATCTGAGAGGCTGAGGCAGGAGAATTGCTATGAATTCAAGGCCAGCCCAGGTTACAGAGTGAGACCCTGTCTCAATAAATCAAACAGAGAGAGTGTACTCTCATCAGGTGGTGAGAGGCAAGGCAGATCTCTGAGTTCGTGGCCCGACTGGTCTACAGAGGGAGTTCCAGGACATCCAGGGCTACACAGAGAAACCCTGTCTCAAACAAACCAAAATAAAAAAGTGTATTCTCCATCCCATTTTCTGTGCTATTGTGTGCCCACACTGCCCTTAGGATGAAATGAGATATCAGCCAGGAACTGGCTCCTTAAAAAAAAAAAAAAAATCCTGTGGGGTCTAGAGAGTAAATTACTTCAGCCTTGGACATCATAGTCTCTGTCCTGACCCAGCTCTGACAATCATGGACAACAGTGCCATGGGATGGGATAGGTTTGGCCTGCAGGCTGCAATGCCATTCCCTGATCTAGGGAAACATGTCACTTACCACATGCTTGGGTGTGGATGAGCAGGCCAGCCCTGAATGCACTTTCCAGACAGCCCCAGTACAGAGACAGAGCACCAGAATCCTAGTGAGGAAACAACCGTGACAATAGAAAAAGGGAGAGCCAGTGGTGATGGTGGCCCATGCCGCTAAGCCCAGCACTTGGGGGGGGGGGTAGGTGGATCTCTGTGAGTTTGAAGCCAACCTGACGAGTTCCAGGACTGTCTCAAACAAACAAACAAACAAACAAACAAATAAGTAAATAAGTAAACAAATAAATAAGAAAGAAAAAGAATCAGGGAGCCAGTAAGCCAGGGCCTGGAGGCCTATCCTACCAGCAGTTACAGGTGCCCTCTTATTCGCCTTGCATAGGTAGCACAGGTAGGGCTGCAGGACTGGCAAGGAGCAGGAAGGGAAAATAGAATGGGCATTTGGGAAAAGTCCTCAGTGGCAGGGGTAGTGAGGGGCAGAGTGTGGCAAAGGCGAGCAGGTCCACTTCTGAGACACCCTAACCCTACCTGAGACAGCCCCCACAAAATGGGCAATATAGGTGACCTCACTGGAGGGGTCACAGAAATTCTGTGCTACTCCACAGAGGAATGATCACAAGGGAGAAAGGGGAAGGATGACAAGGAGAGGGCATAGACCCAGCCTCCTTCAGCTCCTATGACACAGCATGAAGGGCCCATTTCCATCAGGCGGAGATGGAGTGAGAATCCTTTGGAAACACTAGTGTTTCAGCTCAGAGCTGTGAGCCTGGTGGCACTGCCCCCTGCAGGTGCTCCCTTTCTCACCCTCCCATCTGTTGACTTCAGGATGACTTGTGAGGCAGCCTGGGGCTGAGCTCAATGCTGAGCTCCTTGGGGAACCCCAGAAGTTTGAAGGCGCAGGGGATGTCCCTCAGCAGAAAAAGATGGCTTCATTTGCTTCCTGGGACCATGGGATTAAGCAAAGGAACTGCTGTCCCATGTTGACAATCATCTGCTAGGGGCTGTGGGCATCCCAGGAGCTGAGGAATATGTGACACTCAGGATGGTGCCTGCCAGGCAAACATGTATCCATTATCAAGGCAGGCAATATTAAGGGCTTTCTGGGACCATGGGGCCCAGGGAACCAGCTGGCTGCAAGAGTACGCAAGGAGCCTTGTAGAGAGCTTGGCAGGGCGTGACAATGTTGCTGGGGAAGGGAGAGGAGGGGAGGCCTGTGATCAGGTGAGTGTGGGTTAGTCAGAGCCCACTGCAGCAGCAGCAGAGGCCTGGCTTGCCTCAGGCCTGAGAGTGGTCCTTTAGGATGAGGATGCCCAGTGCTGTCCTTTTGGCGGTGTCTCTGGGTTTTGCCATGATAGACACATTCCTCCAATCTCTTGGCCTCCATCTCCTAGCCTGCGTCTTTGGTGAATTAGGTTAGACTCTTCAGCTTCCCACAGATCACTAACAAAAGGCAACACAAACACAGGAAGTCCCAGGGAAGGTCCCCACCTTCTGCACCTTTAATGCTAGGCTAGTGGGTGTCTTTACCTACACCACTCTGCTTCCCCCTACACACACACACACACACACACACACACACACACACACACACACCCCAAAGCCAGGGGCCCAAATGAAAGCGTAGGTAGTCACCTGAAAGCAGCAGACAGATTAGTTTCCAGATGGGTAGGTAGACCTCTCAAATGCAGGAAGGAGCCATCAGAAAGAGGTATGAGGGGGGACAAACATAAGAAAAAGAAACTATGGTGCTCTGTGTGTGTGTGCGTGCGCGTGCGTGTGTGTGTGCGTGTGTATGTGCGTGTGTGCGTGTGTGTGTATGTGTGTGTGTGTAGAGGGTTACATGGCAGGGGAGAGATATGAGATGAGAGGCATGCATGTGGGAGGAGCATGTGGGAAAAGGCTTCGGGAGAGACAGAGGGGAAGTGTTGAGGAACTGGATTCCCCTCCCACACCCTGTACCATCCCTGAGGCCTAGATCCTGATCCTGAAGCCTAGGCCATGGGACTAGAGTGACCCACGGCCTGCCCCTTCGCAGGGGCATATTGGTCCCAAAGGCTGTACTTGAACTGTCTTCCCATGGCTCACTCAACACAGAGTGGCAGGTTTGGAAACAGTGGATGGAGTAGAGGCCATTCTCCCGGGCCTGGTCCTAAAGCCTGGGCTCTACTTGCTTAGGCCCCTCCGTTGGTAGAAGGGTCTCCCCCAGGCTGCCGGTCCAGCCAAGCTCTGGGAGCAGCCTTTGGCAGCCTGTCGTCAAGTGAAGCCCACTGAAGGGCAACAGAACGGTCTGTCTTCTGCACTGTCTTCAGCTATTTCAGGGGCCCATTAGTTTTGAGTCTCTAGAGGTCTTTCTCTTGGATGCCTCCCTGTCATGGTCCCTTGTGGAATGGAGGGGACAAGGCTCTTTTATATCCCCTGGGTAGGAGCCAAATATAATGACAACACTACTATCAGGTGGGCTATGGCCACTTTGAATTTTATTGTGACAGTAACATCTGCCATACATCTGAACACGACACACAGCTGTCCACAGCCAGTTCTCTGTCCCACCCTTAACCGCCCCACCAGATGATAAACAGTTTATGGGGGGGTCTCTATTCCTCCTCCCTGAGACATCCACATTCAAAGATGGTTGAGGCCGGGCCACAAAGTCGGTGAGTACAGCACCCGGACTCTTGAGCCCTGTTCCTCATTATAATGTTTGACTTCTGCCCAACTCTGCTTCCCCCAGATTGACCTGTACGCAGGAGCCCTGTTTGTTCACATCTGCCTGGGTTGGAACTTCTACCTGTCCACCATCCTCACACTCGCCATCACGGCCGTGTACACTATCGCAGGTGCGGTTCCTGAGTGCCCACTAAGAAACGAGGAGCCAGGGATACATGCAGGGGAAACATGGGGAGCCCCTGGGAGTGGCCAGTTCACAGGTGGGCCTAGCTAATGGTGACGATGACCAGACTCTCCTGGCTCAGGGATGGACCACTCACTCCAGCAACCTTGTTCCTGGCAGGGGGCCTGGCCACTGTCATATACACAGATGCTCTGCAGACGGTCATCATGGTGGTGGGCGCTGTCATTCTGGCAATCAAAGGTGAGGTCTGGGACTGGGCAAGGGTGGGCTGTCCCAGCACACTGAAAAGCTCTTTAGGCTAAGCCTCAGCAGGTCTGCACTGCTGCTGGCTTTCTAAGCTGATGGGCTCTGCTTCCTCCTGCCTATAGGGGCAAGTGGTGAGGAGCTGACTAGGCTCCCTCAGGGCTAGGCAGGCTCCATGGCAGGCAGCTGTGCAGGCACACAATTAGCAGACCACAAAACTGCTGAGGTGTTTCATCCAGTGCTTAGAGTCATGCACAGAGTCCTAGGAAGTGATGCTGTCTCCTGCCAGACAAAAGCCTGCAGGGAGGGAGGTTCACTAGACAGGTAACACTAGTCTAGAAGCAGACAAGAAAGCTCTGCTGATGCCCTGGGACCAGGGAAAAGGAAGCTGGGGAGGCAGGGAGGAAAGATAGGTCTTAAGGTGGGCGTCTTTCACGGTGAAGCCTCAGCTAAGGGTCTGAGACCCTGTGCCAGAGGCTACCCCTGGGTCTCCTCACCGAGATTCCTGGTAAAATAGACCCTGGCCTATATATAGGCTCCTAGCTCCAAACCCTTCTGAGAAAAGGGGTCTGAGGTGATGCCAGATGCTGTCCTACACCCAGGTGTGCTCATCCCAGGGTAGCAGCCCTCTGTCTCCAGAATCTACTGCAGGCAAGGGACCTAATGCCAGGCACAGGATGGACACGAGGGTAGAGACTATAGACACAGCCAGGCCAGGGCTTGGCCTTGCACCACCCAACCCTGAGGTAGACAGGACATGCTCTGGACTCTGAGGAAAGACCCTGGCATGAGCCCTACCTGCTAGGCCGACCATGAGCCAGCCTCCCTTCCCTGTGTCCTGGAAAGAAGGGGCCACAATGCCAGCAGTGTCTTGGCTCTTGTGAAGTCACAGCATTCAGAAGCCCAAGTCATGGCTTCAATACTAGATGACTCAAATACCTAGAAAACCACTTCCACCTCCTTAAAGGGCCAGTCCAAAGACTGGCAGAGAACCCCAGCCTGAGGCCAGCAGGCTCCAGAGACTAGCCGTGACTCCTGCTGGCCAACAGGACACTGTGGGCCCATGTGCAAAATGCTCATTTAATAGTTAGCTTAAATACAAATAAAATACTCTATTTCATCTCTTTTCTTTTTTTAAACCTCAGCCCCTCCTAGAGCAGGCAAGGTGAGGTAGGGACTGCAGTCTGACACATGAAGTTATCTGTGAGAAGAGGGTAGTAGGAGCCAGGGAGTCAGGGCCACCCAACACCAACCCATTCTGTCCAACCCTCCAGCTTTCAACCAGATTGGTGGTTATGAGCAGCTAGAGGTGGCATATGCCCAGGCCATCCCCTCCAGGACCATCCCCAATACCACCTGCCACCTGCCACGAGCAGACGCCATGCACATGTTTCGGGACCCCTCCACAGGAGACCTTCCATGGACTGGCATGACCTTTGGTCTGACCATCATGGCCACCTGGTACTGGTGCACCGACCAGGTGAGCGCCAACACTGCCCACCACCCACATGCTGCCCTCTGGGATGGGGTTGGGGTCCAGCTCGGCTGCTAGGGTTCCTTGTGGTCTCGGGCCCTCCGCTTAGAGTCAGATGGGACCCATTGGCTGCCACCTGCCCTGGCCTTTAGATGCTTCGACTGGGACAATTTTGAGTATGGGATTCCAAAAGGACTTGGATGCTCCTCGGTGGCCCTAAGCTCTGCTCGGAGGCGAGTGTTTCGAGTTGGCCTTGGACTGCCAGGACCTGGTAGCATTCGGGGTGCTGGGCCACCCTTGGGCTGCCAGTGGTGGGGGCCTGCCGAGCTGGGCTTGCTTTCTTGGGAGAGCTCTGGGTGCCATCAGCAGCAGGCCGGTAACGGGGAGGCCCTGGGGTCCTTGACGTAGTGCCTCCGTGTTGGTGGAACTGCTGGCCCTGGAGAGACAAAGGAGAGTGAGGTCTGGGTGACATGGTGTGAGGGGCTAAAGGATGCCTGCTACAGAGACCAGGCTCTGCCTAGTCCGCCTCTGCACTCACCAGAGGGCTAACTACTTTGTACCTCAGTTTTCCCATCTGTGCTATGGAATGATTCTTCCCTTTGTGGTTTGTGCCTCGGCCCATGCATCTGCAAATAGGGTTAGGTATGGATGGAGGGACCAGAGGGAATTGTTGGTGGCAGTGCCTCCATCTGAGCCTGGATTTTTGATTGACAAGGACTGAGGTAATTCTGATCTCCCTTGATTATAAACCCTGCAGATGACTTCAGACAAGGTACTTCCCTTCCCTGACATAAGGGACCAATCCTGCCCAGCCTATTCTGAAGGCTGTAGGCAGCCCTGGAGAAGAGGAGCAGGGGAGGGTCCTGTGATGGGCATAGGTGTACTGATCACAGGTGCCTAGAGCCCCACTCACACTAAGTCCACCACAGGACAAGTGAACCAGGCCATGGCCAGCAGCTACTGAGCGCTGTGACAGTTTACAGAGTGTCTTGTGCACACACACACACACACACACACACACACACACACACCACCTGCTTCCTTGTGAGCCCAGCAGGGCCAGCTCTGTTCACATCAAGGTCTAGACACAGACCTGATTCATACCAACTGGAGAAATATTTCACACAGACTTCAGGTGGTGGGAATCCATGTGGGCTGGGAGGTGAAAGAGGCACTGGGAGGCTGGGCCTTCATTTCCCCTTGGTAGGTTGCTGCTCTCAAGCAGGGCTGCTCCCCTCTGGGACCCCAATGCCTGAGGCCCCCATCTGGCCTTCACCTCCTGTCCAGGCCTTTTAGGTAGCTTGAAGCAGGCTCTCCGCTTTCCTTTTGAGGACTGAGGGCCAACCCCAGAGGGTGAAGGCAGCCTGGAGGACCGCCAGGGGAGTAGTAGATGGGCTCCTAATCCCTGCTACTCTTGTTTCCTCCCACCAGGCAGGCCTGGCCCAGCCCCATATCACTGGGTAGAATGATATTCAGAAGCATTTCCCATGAAGGCCAATGAGTCAGCATCCATCCTGCCCTCATGGCCGGATGAGGGCAGATAAAGAGCCCAAGAGGCCTAGAGAGGGTTGGTCACAGGGATACAGAGAATGGTTCCTGCAGACCCCAGTGGTCACAGCACCAGCCTTGCCTCCCTGGCCTCGCCTTGGGCTGGGTCTGCTGCAGGATGCCAGGCCTTGGTATCCCAGACCCTGGCCCCAGACAGCCCTCACTGGCACCCGAGGGTCTGACTAAACTCTACCCTGCATGCTGAACTACAGGCTTTTTCGTAGCTACAGGTCCACCCACAGTAACTGACCATCTTGTCACCATATAAGCAATAGGCTGGCCATGGGAGCTCATGCCTTGAGACAGGCAGATCTCTGTGAGTTCAAGGCCAGCCTATTCTTCATAGCGAATTCCAGGTCAACCAGGGTGACATAGTGAGAGTCTTAAAAAACAAACAAAACACGGGCATTTGTGGTGCACGCCTTTAATTCCAGCCCTCGGGAGGCAGAGGCAGGCGAGTATCTGTGAGTTCGAGGCCAGCCTGGTCTACAGAGTGAGTTCCAGGACAGGCTCTAAAGCTACTGAGAAACCCTGTCTCGAAAAAGCAAAAACAAACAAAACAAAACCAGAAAACAGGGCAATAGCAAATGAAGTGTGGGCTCTGCTATGCCACCACCCCTGTCAGACCTTAGTGTCCCTGGCTATAAAGTGGAAGGGTGTGCACAGAAGGGAATACCTCCTGGGATCCTGTCATGGCAGGAGACTCCTGGATTTCTGTACCCAGGTGGTAATGTGTGGCACGAGGTGGGCTATCTCCCTGCTGGTCAGCAGCGTCCACCACCACAGTCATGACTATGGAGCAGCTAAGAACTTCAACAAGTGCACAGTGACCCAGGGCCCCAGCCTGCTCCCACACAAAATGACCAGCTTTCATCCTTGAAGCCATATTTGGTTGGGTGGCAGTGACCCATGTTCAGACGAGGAGATACAGCCCTAGAAGGTGATGTGGCCAAGCCAGGGTGGGAGTGCAGGCCTCTCCATAAGGAAGATGGGTAGCGGGGGGGGGCACCCCTGTACTCTTCCCTTCTCACACATACCGAGTCACCTGGGGCACCTGTCATAGGGCCAACTGCTCAGGTTGAAACAATGGAGTCAAATGTGCCCCATCAATGAAAGAAGAGCACAGATCACAGGCTCAGGAAGTCAGCTGGAGTCTCAGGACTGTGATAATTTCAGGCCAGCAGAGGGCAAGGTGCCATCAGGGCCTCCCATAACACCCTCCTGCACAGATGGAAAACAGGCCTTCAGGGAAGCCGTGGGGAGAAGAGGGACGGGGTCTGCTACCCCACACTGAAGGGTCAGTGTTAGCAGCCACATGTGAAGGAAGTGAATATTGCAGCTACTTCCTATCTGTGAGCCACAAATAGGTGACGACCAACAGAATAGCAGGGAAAGCACATGCCAGAGTTATCCTGTATAACCCTATGAACAAGCTCTTCTAATCAGTGACCCACACATACTGCTGGCCCCACAAGGCTGCCCGGAACCCTCACAGGGATACACCCCCAAACTCCCACTTATTCACATTTGGGACACTGAGTCGGGGGGACGGTTGTGAGTTCAAGGCAAGCACAGGTACAGTTAAGATCCAAGCCATCTGAGTTACAGAGTAAGACCCTGTCTCAAAAACAGAAGGGAAAAAAGGGGGGGCTCTAGCTAGCAGCAGAATCAAATAGCAGATCTCAAACGGCACCTGTTCATGTGCACCCCCCCACTCTGCAGAACGGAAACTGGGGCTGACAGGTTTACTTAGCAACCATTACAACCAAGGTGCAAGCTTCCCTCAGCCTAGGGTTTAGGGCTCTGCCCTGTCACACAGTCAGTATCAACTTCTGCTCCCAGGATTTACGTGAATGTCTATATTTATGAGGATCCAGGAGGTGAGGGCATTCAGGGAGTCCAACACACCTGGGCCCCCTTTGGCTCTGACAAACACCAGGGGACCCATGCTTCCCTGCTGGATGGGCAGGGAGATTGGCTGCCGCTCCCTGGGATAAGTGCAGCTGAACAGGGGAACCCTTGAGGTGTCTGCTGTGCTAGCACTCTGGCTGCTCATCTTAGGTGAGTCTAGGGATAGTCACATAGTGTCTACCTGTGTCACCTCACAAGGCCCACTAGGGAGATGCATATACAGGTATCCCCAAGGCTGAGCCTCATTTCTTTCCCCCTGTGCCCCAGGTCATCGTGCAGCGGTCCCTGTCTGCCCGGAACCTGAACCATGCCAAGGGAGGCTCCATCCTAGCCAGCTACCTGAAGATGCTGCCCATGGGCCTGATGATCATGCCAGGCATGATCAGCCGAGCACTGTTCCCAGGTAGGATGGGCTCTGCCATCAGTGATAGGGCACCCAAGGCTCTAAGGATTTACTCTATAAAAGCCACTCACTAGGTGACAAAGGACAGATCTCCTCTTGCCCAACATGGGAGAGGGAGGGACTGTTCTTAGGAAAACAAAGGAGTCTACAAGAGAGGTGGCTTAGATAAAGTACTTACAACTGTGTGACCTCGTGAGTGTAAAGGAACATCTCCCTGACCACTCACTTGAGCCTTGTCTGCAATCTAGGGACTGTAACTTCTACCTGGTAGGATGCACCTGACTCTGTGTGACTCTGGGTATGTGGCAATGTGTGCTTTTTAAGGTTGTTTGGGAGAGGACTCTAGGATGGAAGTCCCCAGCATAGTAATGGCCAGCCACATGGCCCTGTGTGGTTCCACTCTTCCCCCATTCATCATCTCCCTATGTAACAAGGGGCATCATTGGCACCAGAGACACAATGGTTCAGGGCATGGGCGTTTTGGGCTCTTGGGGTGATTGCAGAGGATGAGGGACCAGACCCACCTGAGCCTGCCTGTCCACAGGGTGTTGTGCTTGCATCCTTGATGTATCTGCATCTTCTCTGCCCCGCCCCTGGGCCCACAGGGAGCCACCAAAGGTTCCTCGGGTTACATGAGGGGCACTCAACTGTCGCTGGGGTGTGCGGCCTGGCCCATTGGCCATCTGCTCTGAGTGACGCCTCTGGAGAGGTACTGACCGCTCCCTCACTTCAAAGTACTCGTCTGATATGGATGAGGCCACTGAGGGTCGCCGGTGGCTGGGGCCAGGGCCAGAGCTGCCTGAGAGGCTGTCCTGGTCACTGAGGGTCACATAGTCATCATCATCTTCCTCCTCTTCATCCAGCCCATTGGGGAGTCCTGTCTCCAAGCCATCAGGGTCATCCTGGGTAGCAGATAACTGTCGCTGTAGGGGTACCTGGCTTTGGTTGGTTGTCCTGGGTAGTCTGGGGTCTATCCCATTTGGGGATGTCTCCTTTTCTGGGTTCTCCAGGGCCCAGCCAATATTGCTACCATCCTGGGCAAGAACATTTGCCACAGGGACTGTTCGGGGCTTAGGTATAGGGGGTTGTGGTTCAGGGTTCCCCTGGGGGAAGCCATTCGCAGCTGGGACCACATCCTGGGAGTCCCTGGGTGCTGGGCGAGGGCAGGGTTCGGGGCAAGGACGGGTCTCTTGGCTCTGCTTCCATAGCTGGTGCTGGGTGCTGGCATGGGCTGTGTCACGAATTTTGATGCGGTTCATCTGGTTGGGCTGAGGGTTCCAGATGTTAGGATCAATGATGTTGATGTAGCCCAGGATGTCACTGCCAGGCTCTGGGTCGGGCTCCACCCATGTGGGCAAGTACTCGAACATGTTGGCCCTCTCCAGGTTGAGCAGCCCCGGGTGGATAGGTGGTAGCAGTTCAGAGAGGTCCCCTGGGCGTTCAGCCACTGCAGGGCCCCGCAGCCCTGGAGGCCTTGTGACCTCCTGTTTCTCAGAAGAAGTCTTGGCAATCTCATCCACACTCTTGGCCTTGACCAGTGCATACTTGGGGTTGACAAGCTTCTTAGCCATGGTGCCTGTGGGTACCAGGGGCACCACAGATGGTAGTACAATGGGCTCCGGCTCTGGCTCCTTCTCCATGGGGATGTCCTTAAGACTGACACCCTGAGACATGAGGTACAGCTCCTGGAACTGCCGGTCAAACATCTCTACCACCTGACCAGACAGCACAGAGATCACATTCCGGTCCGTCCTTGCAGCTGACCATGTGAAGCTACAACACAAAGGCAGGGTAGCAAGTCAGGCATGGAGTCCATGTGCCTCCCTGAAGCCCTAGTACCCTGATTTAGTGAGAGTCTCTGGCCCCTGCGGCAAGGGGCATCTACAGTGTTTACTCCAGACTGGCCACTGGGCCCTAGGATAAAAACCTAAGTGGTACTGGGGTGGGGGGAGGAGCTGAGGGGAGGGTCAAATCTGAGTCTGGGAGCCTACGTCTAGCTTTTCCCCAGCAAACTCCTGGGGCTCTACTGGACCAGTAAGACAGCATGAGGATAGCAACTGCAGTGGCCGTCACTGGTGTCTTTGCTGTCATCAATCCCAGAATGACTGTAGCAAATGTGCCCTGCCTCATGATGATGCAGGATTGGCTCTGTCCCTGAAGACGGCTCTCAGAGTGACTTCCCAGAGGGCTTGGGCAAATTCACCATGACCGAGCCCACCCTACCCCTGGGCCAGTGACTGTGTGGGATGGAACAACAGCCTGCTTGGACAAAAGTCTTCCCTGCCTGCCTCTAGAGACAGGGTGGACCCAGGCCTGCACACAGCTCAGCAGTTTGAGGAGCAATGAACTGGAATAACCAGCGTGTCACATGCAGGGATTAAGGGCAGAAACCATCTGGGAACCAGAGGCAGCTCCTCCCCAAGTCCCGGATGAGAATCACCTGTAGGAGCCACACACAGCCCGATCTCCATCCACAAACATGAACTTCTGGGCCAGGGCACCCTTGAACTTGGTGGCTGACCGTGTGAAGAACTCTGTTCCCCCGCTGCTGCGTACCCTGAGATTCTGTGTTGGGAGACAGGGAGGCAGAGTTAGACGACCACGGGCACTGCTTTCACGGGCAGAGGCGGCTGAGTGCCCAGAACCCGTAGACCGATTGTGGGAGTGAAGATCGTGAGTGAGGTGCAAGGTGTGGAGAAGGGCAGTGTATCTGCACTGTTGGTCCAGGCAAGGGGGAATAGTGAAGCCGCTACAGGGCCAGGATGGTCCCAGCTTGTCCCTAAGAGCATCCACAGAGAAGCATGGCACACGTTGAGATCTCAGTGGCAAGGCCAATTTGGGAAATGCTGTTGTCCAGGGTCTTGAATGGCAGGGGGTGGGGGTTAACTTTTAGAAAGGTCCTGTGGACACTGGGTGGCAGATGGGGGGGGTGGAAGCAGGAAAAGGCCACCCTAAGGAACCTGGGTCTTATGCTCTGACACATCCAGGGCCTTCCAGGATGACTGACCACAGGCCTTTCCCCACTCCTGACATCACATATCATGACATGCTGAGCAGGCTCCCGTGAAGGCACTCAGAGAAAACTCTCTGGAGACGGGATGAAGTCTGGCTCCAGGGAACTTCAGCCTTCGCCACAAGGCCTGGTTTAGAGCCAGCAGGGGAAGGCCCTCACAACCCAGAAGAGCTCACAGAGGCCCAGAGAGGAAAGAGTCAAAGACAAAGTGGGACTAAAGTGGAACCACAAACGGCCGCCTTTCTTTGGTCCTGAATACATAAAGGGCTTTCTCTCTACTGTAGCACCTCCAGACCCATCCAGGGCCTGGGGGCTACAGGTGACCCAGGTGACTGAAATCTAAGCATAAAGGGACTGCCGACGCTCACAAAGTAGAACAGCATGTAAGGGGCCTAGGGCCCACCTGACCTAACTAAGTCTCACCAGAGCGTTCTGACTGGTCTACTTACACAACTCCTTCCTATGACGGAAATCTCACTCCCGTCAGAGCTCTGGATACAGACACTGGTCGGTGACAAAGCCTTTGTCAGACTGAGCTGTGATGCGCCTGTCTGTTCCCTCACCCACTCAGTGGTTCCAGGTTATTAACTGCCCACGTGTTCCTTTGTTCACTGACCCCTGTTGAGGCCCCCAGTGGCAGACAAAGATGACGGTGACAAGGATGCTACTGTGGAGGTGGCAGAGAGGCAGGTGACTCAAAACAGCAATCCGGGATGCCCAGAAGCAGAGGAGCGAAGGGAGGTAGAAGCTGGGAGGTTCTCGGGAAAGGGTGACGTGGGGCGAGGTAGGAGGGCAAGCACCCCAGGGGAGGGTCAGAGGCTGGGCAGCAGAAGAGCAGGCTGTCTGCACAGCTGGACTCGACTCTGCTTCTGCTGTGGGCAGCAGGGGCCATGGAGAGTTAGAGAGGACAAGTTGGACCTGGATGTCAAGAGCAGGGAGGGCATACAGGAGGCAGAGAACAGGGAGGCTGGTGCATACAAGGGAGGTGGCCTCAGTGAAGGTGCCACCCAAGGCAGTCTCCTCTCTAGTGCTTCCTATTCCCAGACTCCCCTGGTGGCCCAGAGTACTATCCACAGAAGCTGACAGGGGTGGCCCCTGGGTGGGTCCCCACATGATGCCCACCCAGCTGTGGGGTGAACAATTGTCTTGTTGTTGGGTCTGACCTAGAAGGTAGATAAGCTGTTTCCAGGGCCATGCTCACTCTGGCCCCGCCTGCCCACAGGCCTGCCCAAAGCCAGCTCAGCAGGAAGCTGGCCAGCGCCCAGGACAATTAGCACTCGTGACTTTGTACCTAACATACTGCATACTCAGGGACCAGAGGTTAGAACAAAGATCTTAGAGGCCTTCCCTGTCACCTGTGCCAAACACAGCCCAGCTCTGTGGCATCCTGTGGTCTCACTCTCCAACACTCTGTATGCTGGGGCCATGCGCCCCACCTAGGCAATCAGCCTGCACACCTCTCTCGCTAGTGCCTGCCTCTGTTCACCCCAAAGTGTCTTTATGAAGGGTTCGGAAAGTATTACTTACATCTTAGAGTAACTCAGACCATGTGAGAGGCAGGCCTGCGTTGTGCCACTGACCTGCTGTGAGTCTAAGCAAGCCTCTGTCCCTCTCTGGACGGTAGTTTTCCTGTCTGCATAGAGGGGGTTGGCACTGAACCCATCAGCTCATCCACCACTGGGGCTGAGCAGCAGGCAGGGGCTTGCATCAGGCCCCCCACCCTTTGTCTCCTGTTCCTGGTAGCCTCGCCCCATGGGCCTGGCCCAGATGAGGTAATGTCTCAGGTGTCTGGGCTCGCGTGAGCAGAGGTGGAGGATCCCACAAAGCTGCATTGTCTCAGGTCCTGGGGTGCCCCTAGTTGGGGATGGGCAGGCGGGTGGAGGGTCCTTAGACTCTTTCAGACCTCCATAAGGTTCAGCAGAGATGGGTGGGGCAGGGCAGGAAGTGGAGGTGAGTCAGGTTACTCTGGCCCAGGACACAGGGCTGGAGTATACTATGTTGATCTTTACCAGCTTGGCCTGGGCTTTCTAGAACTCTGATCTATGTGACACCAGACATGGCGGCAGACACTAACTGGACCTTTCCATGGTTCAGCCCCCTCGCCTGCAGCATGTACCTGTCTACTTGGGCCACCTGCAGCTTAAGGGCTTAGTGACCTGCAGGGAGCTGTAGAAGGGATTGAATTCTCACTGGGGTACAAACTTTGTAGCACATCTTTGATAGCCTGGACTGTTCGGGGAAAGCATAACTGTCAGACCCACTTGGTGGCCAGCCTAAGGACTTAGCAAGGGAGGTCATGAATCTTTGTCTCTTGATAGGATGTAGCAGGTCACACTCCCAACCTGGTCAGGGTGAAGGCATCAGTCAGTCATGCCTGGACCAGAGGAAGATGAGGAGATGAGCTGGGGTGGGAGGCAGAGCTGTAGCTAACCCTGAACCTCTTACCCTGACTCATGGGCAGACATGGGAAGTCCTTTGTGAGCTGGGGCTTAGACACATGTGAGCCTACTCAGCTCCAAGCCCTGGTATAAGTGCTTCTGGCCCTTCCCCTAGAATGACTGACATGGTGGGGTAGGCCATTGCTAGGCTGTGCTGACACTGTGATGCTTTAAAACAGCTTGCCTCTACCTACTTAATGCCAAAAGCACCTGATTCATGATCAGTGAAGTGAGCCTCTTTGGTCCCAGATACAAGCCTCTGGCATATATCCTTATCTATCAGAGGTCCAGACCCAACCATAGGAGGTAGGACATGAGCTTACTCAGGAAGGGATAGGGACTGGGATCCAGCCTACCTCCTCCTCTACTCTCCCCAATAATCCCAGCTGGAGCCTGGCAGGATACAGCTTGAGCCTCTGCTGTCCCTCTTTGGCTCAGTGGGAACCTGGACCCAGTCATGTATCTTCGCCATGTGCCTTCCCACGGCTGATGCTTCCTTGCTTGTTGGCTACACAGTCAGCTCAGGTGGCTGCTTGTTTTTCCAGTTTGCCTGCACAGGCCAAGGAGCTTTTCTCATTGCTAGGTATTTCATAGCTCTGGCCTGGCTCCCACTGGCTCATGGGTACCTCTCAGCACTAGGGTCACCCCCATACATGACCTAGTCATTGCCCTGGCCCTGTAACCCTGGGAAAGGATAAAGTCAAAAGGCTGGGTACTCTTTTAAAGGCCTATTTCCCACTTGTAATCTAGGGGTTCATTTCCTTACTGCCTACAGGGTCAGCAGACTGTGGTGCCAGGAGCAGCTGGGACCCACACTTTGGAACAGGCTATGTATGTTAGTCCCCTTCATGTGGGGACTGGGAACAGGGTCGTAACTAACATAAGTGCTGGCAAGAGAGAATAGCTCCTACCAGAACACTATTTTAAGAAAACTGGAAGCCCACATCACTCAGAACAGAGCTAGATATTAGGAGCTTTGTCCCTAACCACACAGGGACAAAGGAACCTTCACCTCATTCTATGCCCACCACAATCTCCTGTGCTCTGTACAGCAGCCCCGCCACAGGGAAGGCATGAAGATGTGCCCATTTTCCACATGAGCAACGGAAGCCAGAGCCAGGAGCCACCTACGGTGTGATGGCATGGCAACTGGTGTCTTCCCAGTCTAGGACCTGACACCCCATTGTTACAAATGTGACCCCGCCAGGGATACCTGATTCTTGGGCCTACAGATTCTGGAGCAAGTTGGAGCAGGGTTGGGATAGGGCAGTGGGTGGCTGAGAGCAGCCCATGGTTTACCAGCACAGGAAGTGCTCCTAAAACAGGCCCAAATCTAGCCAGCCCACGGCAGGAAAGTTGGCCAAGAAGGCCAGCTCTCCACACAGTGACACCTGGCAGGGCTGTGTCTACAGGGACCTCTGACCACTAGCCCAGGGCTGTGGTGAGTCTGCTACAAAAGCTGGGGTAACTTCTTGCCCCTGGCAATGTCTAGTTCCTGGGATCATGTCCTTTAGGCCTGATCAGCTTCCCAGAGAGAAAACCAAGAAGGATGGGACAGGACAGGCTACTGAACCCAGCAAGCTGCCCTCCTGCCCTGATGGTCCTGGGACAAGTGAAGGCTAATAGTGGGATGGGGCAAACCTCCCATGCCCCTCTCCTAACCCCAGGCTGGCAGCCGCACACCTGCTCAGCCTTAGTGTCTGCACAGCTACTATCCCTTAGTTTCACCCACAAGTAACTCTAGGAGCCAAGTCCCACAGTGGTCAAAATGGACAGAGTCCATGTGGGCAGCTCCAAGAATTCTGAGAGACAGGTCTGTACTTTCTTTGTCAAGACAATTTCTTACTGGCTTTTAGGCCTTAGTTTCTCTATCTTTCTTGTGGGAACCTAGTCTGAACAGCTATATGTGTCTGGATTCAGACACCCCCATAAAGCCACAGGCAGAGCTTTATAACTGCAGGGTCAAGTCTCACTGCTTCCTGTGTCCTTAAGTTCAGAAAACCCCAGGGTGAGGAGCCATCAAGAATTCTCTAAGGGCCTCTAGGCTCTGTAGGGCCAGGGCCTCCAAGCAGTCAGCATGGGTAAGGATTCCCCTTGGCAACTACAGATCCCAGCCTTTGTCTACCTCTATTATCAGTGTGATGGGTGGAGTGGCATACATGTTAAGCACAACTAGCATGTGGCAAATGCATGGAGTAGGGACCTTCCTGGAGCTCCTGGAGCTGCCACCCGCCCTCAGAGCAGCCAAGTCACCTTTTCTGAACTCAATGGCTCTTTCTGGCTGGCATGAGCTGTCTGCTACCCCAGAGCCATTTCTAGGTGCTAATTACGAGCCAGGCAGGTGTGAGGCTTGGGGTCAGCCTACCTGGAGACCACATGAAGAAGTCCCTGAAATTAGAGGCCGGTAGCACAGTAGAGAACTCACACCCACTTGAAAGGCTCCAAGGGGGGCCTTGACAAATGCTGACAAATTATAGGTTCCAAGCACTGCCACTGTCACCAGCCCTGTATGACAGCCATCTGGAATCTGTGTTCCATCACAGGCCTCCAGCCCGGGGCACTTGTCCCTCATCTTAGTTTATTGGCAGTGACACCAGGCAGCTGGCTTTTTTTTTTTTTTTTTTTTTACTGCTTCATCTGTAAAATGGGAATGACAGACCCATGCCACTTGGGTTGTCACTGGGCTGAAGTAAGTTAAACCATGGAAAATGCCTTGACCAATCACATGCTATGAGAGCAGCAGCTGCTTCTGTGGACTTCTCTATAACCAGTGGCATGTGCTGTATATGGGTGCTGAACAACAGTTGAGCAAGCCACCAGATGCTAGGGGTTCTTAGTGGAGGAGCCTGGCAACACCTATTTATCTACCCATCATACCAATGAAATCCTAGGCAACAAGATCTCAGGCAGTGCAAAGTGAAGCTGGGAATCCAGGCATTAGCTTTCTCTTTTCCAACTCCATTCCACCATGCTTCCTTGCCCCCAAAGATCTATCCTACTCTGTTTATGCATCTCAAGTCCATTTGTTTCCTGTGTTTGAGCCAGATCCTAATGCCAGCTAGCAGAACTAATGAGACAAATTTAGGCTTATCCCAGTAAAGGACTTCCTGGGGGTCAGAGCTCTCCAGGTGAGGTATGATCTGCCTGTGGAGGCCGTGAACATACACCTGTCTCCAGAGGTATGCAGGCAGACAGGAAACCAATGTGGAATAGGTAACACAGTACCTGGCAGGCGCACTGGCAGCTGGTGGAAGACATTAGATTTGTGTTTATCTTATCTGCCTGTGGAGGTAGTAAGTATCTTATCCCTCAGGGCATTCAAGTTGTGTGACCACCTGGCAGAAAGCTTCAGGATGACTGAACTCTGTTTGGTATAAGGCCCTGGCTACAAGGCAATATGTCTGTTGCCTGACTGAATGACTTCTGCCCTCCAGTTGTCCAAGCAAGGGAAGACAGCTCACCTTGAGGTGTCCCAGGTGCATGCGGGCCCGCTCACACATGTGTAAGAAGTACTTGACATTACTCTCATCCACAATGATGTACACAGCCACCTTCCTCTTGAAGCCAGCATCCAGCAGGTCTTTGAAGATATCCACATCAGTGAACATGTCCATGACCACAGCTATTACCTGGGGACAGGGGAAGACAGGGTGGTTTACCAGCACAACAATGGGGACAGGACCCCTGCTGCACCCAAGACACAGGCCTATGAAAAACCTAGCTCCAGTACTCCTCAAGGTGCATGGTGTAGGGAGGAGTGTAGACGTGTCAGGAGGGTGCAGGAAGTTTGGTGACCTAAGCAGGGGCAAGGTCTATGCCACAGTTCCATGTGTTCAGACTGGTTCCCAGGGCCTCCTTCCTCAGCCAGGTTGGGAATTTACTGACTGGTGCTGACACTAGGAATGTCCATGGAGGCCCTGAGCACAGCCAGAGGCTTAGCCCAAGAACCTGTATTGGTGCCCTCCTGGGTCAGATTCAAAATCAGCTACACATGCCCCTTCCTAATCTGGAAGATGCTGAGCCAAACCAGATGTAGCCACAATGGGGAAGAGGCCAGCAGGTGGCATGGCCACCAACTTGGGACCTTGCTTGAATCCTGGGCAGCTGTAAACTTCAACAGGATGCCTATGTGGACCAGACAGTACTCACATCAGCATGTGCTCTTCTTGTCATTGCCAACACCTATGCCCACCACAAGTGATTTCCACTCTCCTGAACCTGACAAAGGGTGGAGCTCCAGAGGTCAACCCCTGGAACCACCACTTACCTTAGCTCCCTGCCAACCATAGGGCTGGAGTAGGACTCACAGTATGGACCTGGTCTCCAGTAAGCATGGCTATAGTTAGACCATGGGTGTTCCCAACTCAGCTGCCAGATCCCTACATTGCCCCTTCCCTACTGCCTGACAGTGCCTAAGAGCTGGGACCTACACAGAACTACTTCCTGGAAGCTGAGTTCAAGCAAAGCTCAGCATCTTCCCTCAGCGAATATCTGTACACACAGAGGCCTGCTGGTGACATGTCTGCATGCCCACAGTGAGCTCACTAGGCTAGCCCCTGCAGGCCCATCTGGGCTCCTCCCGAACCTCTGGCCCCTGCTGATGACTGCTGCTCATCTGGCACATAAGTCCAAACTCCTCAGTAGGAGGGAGCTCTAGGCCTGCCCTGCAGTGAACTCGCTGAGTGAGCCTAAGTTAAACCCTTAGATAACTCAGGGTTCTTGTTCTCTCATCAGCAAAATAGGCTCCATACATGAAAAGCAATCACACTCAGGGCAATGCATGTCAAAGACCCTAATCCAAGAGATGCCTTCTCCCCAGGCAGCCCTGCCTGTGACAGCCCCACTCCAACCTCTCATGAACAGCCAGGTGGAGATACCAGTGCATAGCTGAGCAAACTGAGGCCGGTGAAATCATGAGGCAGGTTGAAGCAGAGGAGATACCACCCACTCCCAGATGTTCAGGCTGTTGTCTGGCCTTCCTTTGACCCTGTGGTCTGCAGGGCCCGAGAGTGCTAATCTGCTCAGAATGAAGGGGAAAAAAGGCTGAGCCCTAGGAATCCCTGAGTCTTCAGAGAACATCTACTTACCATCTATTAGGGACTATCTGGTGGTAGAGTGAGCACAGGGTTGACACTGGCAGGGGTAAACTCGAGGACAATGTCAACACTAGACGAGGAAGCACCTTCCATTGCAGAGTGGGAGAGATGAGAGAGCTTCCCACCAGCATGTACTTGGCAAAAGCCAGAGACTGCTGGGAAAGCCTGCAAGCAGGTGGGCCCCTGAAGACCTGGACAGACTACTGACTCTGGGTGGCACTGGATGTGTATGAGTTGGTGGTGGTGGGGGGCTGCTGCAGGAATCTCCTTGTCTGAGATCTGAGGCTGTAAGCCATTCTACCCATGATGTCCCCTTAGTCAGACTACTCCTGAGAAGGCAAACAGGAGAGGCCTGAGCTGGCTGGCACACTGCTCCCTGGAGGCTCTCCAGCCCATTGCACCCCAGATCCGTCACGGCTGGTTCCAAGCTGTGGGCACCACAGCAGATTGAGATGTGCCCCAGCAGGACAGGGGACATGATCCAGGAACCACAGGCTGCCAATATGGACTTGTTGGGACCTATGCCCCAAGGTGGATCCCTGACAGGGTCCCATGGTTGGCTGGCTCTCTTTAGATGCTGGATTCTATACCCAGGATGGTGAAAGACTACACAGCTATCAGCTAATACTGGGAGGGGAGGACTCCCAAGTGCTCCTGGGATCTGAGGTGATGATGGAGGGGAGGACCGCCTGGTGCTTCCAGAGTCTGAGGTAATGTTGGAAATGGAGATGCTCACAGTGCTCTGGTATGCTAGGAGAAGGCTTCTTGCTATTGCCCGGCAACCTCACATCTTGGTCTGCCCATGGTCAGGCCACAAAGTTTCCGTGAGAGTTCTTGGGACACATTAGGATCCATTGGCTTTGTAGATGGGAATGTGGAGGCAGTCAGTGACAGAGGCTGAAACAAGCCTGCTCCTGCCTTGCTCCCCTCCTCTCAGCCTGGGATAGCTAGGGTTCACAGCTCCTGACACCAACACCATTACCTCTAGGGTCCTCACAAATGCTGCAACCAGCAGTTTTCCCTCCCATTCACAGGAGAGGACACTGAGACCCTGTGCCTCAAGACTACCTAATTACCTGTTTGGATGGCCTAGCTCATCTGTGACACTGTGAGCTTATCAAGGGGTGTCCTGACTGGGCAGTTCTTGGGGAGTTTTCATCTATCAGTGAGACAGGCAGTGCAGCCCCAGAGTTCCCGCAGCATTCAAGGCCTGGTATTAGCCATCTCTTGTCTTAGGTCCCTCAGTTTCCACATCTATGAAATGGGGTGGTGGACAAGCTATCTAAGCCTGTCCTTTCTTAGCTGAAGCACCTGCCTTTATGCACCCGAGAGCCTTACTCACAGCCCAGTGGGGTCTGTATGGGCTGGCTGGTGCATCCTGCCATGCCAACATGGTCTGTGAAAAGGACATTTTAGTAGCTGCTCCTCAAAGAGTCTCATAGGCTGCAGGCTTGCCAGGGGCTGACACTAGCCCAGAGCTTCCAACACTCACAGCAGCTTCTTCTAGGCCCCTTGAGCTTCCAAATCTCACCCAGTAGAGCAAAGTGTCCTCATGGGACAGTGGGTAGACAGGTTTCCCCACAAGTGCCAGAGAGGAGGGGCAGGTGAGGTAGCCGGGTAGTCTAACATAATTGAACACTACTGGGGTACAGGTCCAGCTTCTGACACACCTCTCCTGGGAATCCTGACCCCACTGGTACCTCTTTCCAAAAACATCCTGCCTTGAGGCTGTCTCCAAGGCCATTAGCTGATTCTGTCCATCTCTGGAGAGCTGTTCAGGGCCCCTCCAGCAGTGAGCTGACAGCAAGCCAGCTCACTCATGGAAGGAAACATTCAAGGCTGGGGAAAATCCCCAAAGGGGCAGCTAAAACGCAATAGATGATCTCCATACAGGACCACAAGAGGCTCATGTCTCCCTAGCTAAGGCAGAAGCCATCCAGATACATGTGGCCTGTGGACAGTCCACAAAAGGGACATTCCACAAAAGGACACTGCCTAGGTAGCAAGCAAGGAAGACTTTTTGTTGTTGTTTTTGTTTTTTGAGACAGGGTTTCTCTGGATTGTTTTGGAGCCTGTCCTGGAACTAGCTCTTAGACCAGACAGGCCTCAAACTCACAGAGATCCACCTGCCTCTGCCTCCTGAGTGCTGGGACTAAAGGCACGTGCCACCAACACCTGGCTGAGCAAGGAAGTATTAAACTAAGTGTAGGCAAACCTCTGCACACAGCTCGGCTCCCTAGTCCAAAGGCTTGGATCTGTCAGTGTGGCAGACAAGTGGCATGGATGTCAGGGAAGGCATCTGTATTCCAGAAGTGGTGAAGCTGTCAGGGGACTTGGTGTGGCCAGTGGGCTAGTGGACCTGCTTTTATCCTAAAGTCTATTCCGTGCCTTCCTAACAAGGTTTAGGAGCAAGACTTTTCAGCATTCAGCTGGGGCCTGGTACAGCAGTGACAGAGGCTTGTCTGACATGCTGAGTACCCGGGTACCATCCACAGCCTACACCTCACCCCCCAAAAGTGTTTATTTCTAAGAAACTTCATAGCATTCTACAACAAAGCTGTAAAGCATTTAAGAGAACACACGCTAGCAGGCTACAACATAAAACCCACCGGTTTGGATCCTCAATAGAGAACTAGTATGCAAAGAAATGGGAAGGAAGATTCACTGAAGGGTCAGAGTTAGGTGGCGCACAGAGGCAGGTGGATCTATCTCTGTGAAGGCTGAGGTCCGCCTGGTCTACAGAATGAGTTCCAGGAGAGCCAGAACTATTTAGAAAGATCCTGCCAAGATAAATAAATAACAGCACGGAAGAATAAAAAAAAAGTCTAAAATGAGATGAAAATATATACTGGGTGGCATTAACAGTAGGTTAGATATCGTGGAAGAATAGTGAAGTTGAAGACATAGCAGCAGCACCAAGTATCCGAATGTCACACAGAGAGAAAGACAGAAGAACAGCATGCCATGGGCACAGTGCTGAGCTTCAAGAAGTCTAACAGAGGGAGCTGGAGCCTCAGCTCACTGCAGAGGGTGGAGTGGGAGAGAGATTAGAAACACACGTGACTAAATAAGCACTAACCGTCTTCACTTGATAAGAATGGAAGTCCACAGACTCAGTGACACACACAGAAGAGACGGGAGGAAAACTGTTAGAGCACATCTCAAAATCAGCAAAATGGAATCTGAAGAAAAGCCAGAAGGGAAACAGACCGTTGCATATGGAGGAACTGAGCCAAGCTGACATCCCACCAGAGGCAGTGAGGGAAGACGCAGTGAGCAATGTCTTTCAAGCACTTGGTGAAAAAACAAACTGTCCACCTAGAAGTAGATGGCGAGGGAAAATAACTTTCAAGACCAAAGGTAACATAAAAAACTGGTGCACAAAGCTGTAAGAATTCATTCCTGGCAGGCTGTGTGCTACAGCCACTGTCCCTTGTATAGATGAGAGGACTGAAGCTGGGAGACTACAGCAACTGAGTTAGTTCATGGTGGGGGCCCAGATGTCCCCTCTCCCAGTCAAGGTATAGAATGCAGAAAGAAGAATGATTTCCCTGCCCTAGCTTGTGTTCTAGTAGTAGGGCCGGATGCTTACGTCTTGGAGTGGAGAGGTCTGACCCAAGCCACAGGAAGGATAGCAGGCCACCAACATTCACATGTAGAGACCCAGAGAGTGTTGCACTTGCCACAGACAGAGTCGCAGCCCAGGACTTCTCCCATTGTCAGGGTCATGTATCATCCCTAGCTCTCACTCCATGCCACCATCTCCCAGAGCCCACCTTATCCTGAAATAGGCCTGACTCAGCCTGCCCAGCTCTGCCCTCCCCTGCCATGCCTTCCTGGGTCACCTTCCCACTCCAAGACTCAGGCTCTCTACTCGCTTTAGTAGTATGAAGAAAAGATGGATCTCTCCAGTCTGAAACCCAGCTGCTGCTTGGGAACATACTGCCTACTAGAAGGAAGCCTCATTAAAGCCAATTAGAGGAGGGCTGCAGCCAGCAAGTCACAGACAAGAAGCCATGCGGGCCACTCCACAGCTCTGTTCAGGCGTGTGAGTGTTCTTCTGAGAGTCCCTGCACCCCAGGAAGACCAGCCTTCCCTCCCTCCCTGAGGCTGAAAACAGGTTTGTAGAGCTATGAAGGTGACATTGACAGGACTGCCCTGTGTGGCTCTTGGTGAATATGGAGATGGAGGAGAATGAAGAAGAGACCTGGCATTCACTGGGCACAGCTTGGCACCACATACCCGGGACCATATAACACACTGAGGGACAACTCATGCTCTCTTAACGGATCTCACCTGGACTTTGACAAGCAGGTGTCAGTCTTACTGAGATCAGCCCAATACAGAAGTGAGGAACTCTCAGGAGTTGCCAGAGACAAGACAGAACGGGGCTTGGACCTGAGCCTGCCTGACACTGAAGCCAATCCTCCCCACATCCCACGTGGTGTGTACCCTGGAAGGTACCGGCCTGTCTGGGGGCCTGTCCATCGGGGGTCAGCTGCAAACTTTGGTAGTGGCCAACTGGGAGGCAATCGAGGGCCTCTCTCAGTCCAAAGGGTGACCTTCAGTTTCAGGATGACCTTTCAAACTGTCATGACCTACAGTTCCACGGAATCAAGTCCAGGCCCAGCCATTCCAAAGACCCAAAGCTCCATCCCATTCTATGCTTTGGTCTCATCTGCAATATGAGCAGGTGCAGGGCCCCATCCCGGAAAAGCAGAAGGGCTCCTTCCACAGGGCACATCTCAACTCTCCATTAAGGTGCAGGTGCTTGCCATGGGGTGGGGAGCCTTGGAGAAGTCTGGAGCCAACACCTGGGATTATGCTATCTGATGGCTCCCACCCCAACAGGTGCGGCCTGGCCCAAGGCGGGAGCTGCCACAGCAGGCAGAAGGCAGCTCCTGGCCCACAGAAGCCTCTGTGTTGGGGGCTATTTTTGTGCAGTCATGTGCCACGGAATAAATAGGACATGCCCTGAGGCATGCACTGCAGATGTTGTCTGCAGACGTCACTATGCTCACAAACTTGGACAGCAACGTCAGCACTAGACGGCATACATGCACTTACAATACTGTGGAAAGCATGCAAGTCAGTGTTGAGTAAACCTTCACGATGTGGTGTATGGCTAGCCTGCAGTGCTGAGAGATACGGTTCCCCAGGGGGACTAGGCATAGCTGTCACTCTCCTTTCAGGTTCAACATGGTCAGCTTTCCTCTACCTCTGGAAGCCTAGGGGCCCAGGAGCCTGTGAACATGCTTTCACTGCCCTGAGCCAAGCAGGCAGGGAACAAGGCCTAATGGACCCATTATGAGATGTGGTTGCATAGAGCCTGCAGCCCAGATCCTCCAGTTCTCAGTTTTGAGGCTTTGAGCCCCACCAAACCTTGAATTTCTTCTGTGGACAATGGAGGCAACACCCACTTTATGGAGCTGTAGCAAGGATTGCACAGAGCAGGTAAAATGCCTTTTCAGCACTTGGCATATAGTTGGTATTTAATAAATGCCTCATTAAGCTGCCTTTATTCTCTGAAGCCAAGTGGCAGGCCAGGACTCCAGGGTGTGAAAGCAGGGGTCTGGCAGGAGGGACGTGGGGTCAAGCGTGCATCATGAAACTTGGCTCCACTTTCTTCCTGCTGTGCCCTGGGCACAAAACACAATTTCTCTGGGTCTCCTTTCCTAAGCCCTGGCTAGAAGATGTAAATCTGGGCCTAGCTGAGGGTCAGCTCTTGACACCTGGGCTTCCTTCTGTGAACTCCACAGTAACTTGGAAGATATGACTCATGATGCCCATGGGGCTAGTCAGGGGAATCTAGAGGTTACTCCTTGTTGGGGTGGGCACTGGGATCTGCTGGAAGATCCTCTGACTGAGACCCAACCCCACCCAGCCTCACCCTCTGGAGGCTACACTTGCTCTCATCCCTGCCAGGCGTGATGCTACAAGCCTCTGGTATGTGCCTAGAGCCCAGGGGAGGTTCCTCCCAGCCTCAGGCTGGAAGACGACTGGGGGAGGGCAGGCAGGGGCTATCTCAGGGGGGAACTCACTGCAACTGGACAGCAGTGCAGAGCATGAGCTCATGGTCACACAACCAAAAGAGTATGATGTGAGACCCTACCACTCCCTGTCCTTTATGAGTCTACCATACTGGGCAGCAGGTGGCAGGACTAAGGGGACCCTCCACAGTCTTCAATGCCTGTACCCACCTCACAGACAGAGTGGCCAGGGCCCAGGGAGGAGCCACGGCTGGTCCAATCTCACAGAGAGGGGACATTAGGGTCTGCTCCCACACTCCAGTGCCTTGCTGGTCCAGACCATTTCAGTCTTCAGGGAAGGGAGGATGCAGCAGAGTAACCCTGACAGGGACACGGCCACTAGGGGTGGCTGAGGTGGGGTGAGCTGAGTGTGCGCTGTGTCATTTCCTTGCCCCAGGGTCTGTCAGTTGTGCTGACTACTGGCAGGGTGACTCAATGCAAGCAGCCATGCTGCAGAAGCCCCCATGGAAAAGGGCTAATCAGCAATGCCCCCATCCCAACCCTAGGAAGCTGGGGTTCCCCTAGCACTGGCATTGGGTGAAAAGGGGAGGTGGGTGACAGGGGCAAGAGGTGACTCACAGTGAGAGATAAGACAGGAGAGCTCCTACAGGGAGGAGCAAGGAGAGGGCGGGCAAAGCGCTCTGTCAGCATCCATTGGCGTCTGGGCCTGCCCCAGGAGGCTGGGAAGCAGCAATAAGGAGGCAAGGACTCAGGCCGCCTAGGTCAGCTGCCTCTCCCAGGTTCTACTTGTCACTGTTCTGCTACCAGGTACCACACCAGGGCAGGTCCTGGAGTACAACAGGCCTAAGTGATCTTGGGCAGGGAGGACTAATCAGTCTGGCCTCAGTTTCTACATGTGAAAAAAGAGGCAGATAACACTACCTGAGATTATAAAGTGCTCGCACTCCACTGAAGCTGTTATTATAGCCTTCCCACGGATTGTGTGGGCCACGGGACAGAGATGGGGGAACAAGGACTCACATAGGTCCACAGGGGAGGGGCCTAGCTTAAGACAGCACAGTAGGGCTGTGGAACAAATCCTTGATCTCTGTAAGATGGGCATGGCCTCTGTCAACTCTGAGGACCACCAGGGACTCCCTGTTGTAGGGAACAGGCTCCAAGATAGGAGACAGAAGGAAGTGCGTCCCCATGATAGGCACCACTAAGGGCCACATAGATGGGGCTCACATTAAAATCAATGTCTTCCTGACTGTCTTCTTGACAGGTGACACCAATAACCTTGGCGATGCGGGAATTGATGGATATGAACAGGAAGTCCTAAGGGCACAATGTGGCCCCAGGCACCCCTGTCTATCCCTATCACTGGCTGGCCCTATGTTATTCTGGCTGCAGAAGATTAGAGCTTATAGCTGTTCCCAGGCCAAGCTGGAAAGTGGCAGCTGCCTCCTACCTGCTGTGAGAGCTCTGGCACAGCAGGTCAGGCCCCATTCAGAATCTTTATTCCTCCTCTCAAGGGACTGGGCTCTGCCACAAGTGGAAGTCATCCCAGGCCCTTTTAGGGGCAACAGATCCTCACCTATTGTCAAGTGTCCAGAGCATTATTCAGTCCTTCCTCATTGTTGTTACCCAATACTCCATCATCACAATGGCCAGAGATGCAGTGTGTATCTATAGACCACAAGCCCTCAGCTAGTGGCCCTGTGGACAGAGCCTCCATCCTGCTGGAAACCAGCCTGGCCACCTTCTCAGTTGCTGACCTACTTCTGGTCTCTCTGCCCAAGAGCTCCCCAGGACCTGTGGGCCAGGACAGTTCCCAGGGTGAACACCTGGCAGGTATGCTGACTGCTCCATTCTGGATCTGAACAGTGAAGGGGGTCACACCGAGATAGAAACACTCTCACTACCCCCAGACCAGCTCCAGATAGAACATTCTGCTGGAGTGCCTTGCCTGTCAAATCAGGCACGCCTCCACTCAGTCACGGCCACCCAGTTATGGTTTGGCTGTGTGTATAAGAAATGTACACATTGCTTCCTCAGGATGTGTGTCAGTGTGTCAGTGTGGAGCAGTCACCCACAGCCAGGGCACTGTGTAGCTCAGCAGGTGTCAGGTAAGGGGATCTAGACAAGGCCTCAGAAGCCTCCTAAACACAAACAACTACCCAAGTAGACATTGTCACTTTTTTCACTGGTGGGAACCTTCAACAAGTGGCACCCCGTTCATTCAGACACCCTGGCCTGGGCAACGGCTGCTATTGCAAGCGAAGCTAAGCAGCTCGTGGCCAGCCAGACACTCAGCACAGCTAGGAAGCAGGCAGATTTTGTCAGGACCCCAGACCAGCCTCCATGCCTCTCCCTCAGACCCCTCCCAGCGAGCTCATGTATGTGTGTGAGCTTCTGCCTTGTAGCGGATCTGAAGCAAGGCAAGGAACAGTGGGCGAGAGAGAAAGCCCAGATTCCTCCCACCCTACTCATGCATGCATCACAATTCGAGGAGTTCAGAAACACTTCAGTAGGGCACGAGAGCCCTTTGAGTCTGGAAGCCTAGTGCTACCTGCTAGAGGGGGCGGGCATTCGGCTGCTGCCCGCTGAAGGAGGCAACCAAGAGGCCAGTCAGTGGTCCCAGAGCCATCTGGGTCCCCATGTGTGCTGGGTGAATGGGGTCCCGCCTTGGCGCCTCACCTTCTGCGCCTGGCTGATCATCTTGCGCACCACTTCCTTGATGTGAGGCTGTCCGTCGATGGGTGGCTGCATGTAGACACTGGCCCGGGTCACACCTCTGTAGGCGATGGTGTCAGGCCAGCCCAGGTCCAGCTGCGGGATGGAGCGGTCCGACTTCTGGGGCCAGTACTCCAGCGAGGGCAAGGGCTCTGCCGTGGCTGGGGGCCCTCCCGCCGCGCTGGCATCCTCGCTGGCATCCACGCCTCCGTTTTCCTGGAGCTCGGGACGGCGACCCGAGCCCCGCAGGTCCTCGGAGCCCGGGTCGTACACCTCGATGGTCTCCACGATGCGCGCGAGCTCCAGCTCCGACAGAAAGTCGCGGATGTTCTCGCGCTTCAGCACCTCGTAGAAGGCGTCGCGACCGCGGGCCACCAGGGCCTCCAGGGCCAGCCGCTGCTCCTCGCTGTAGAAGAACTCGGGCTTCGACTCGCTGGAACGCCAGTTCACGTGGTTGTCGTCCAGACACTGCACCTGGGAGAAGGCCATGGCGGCCCTCGCGGTGGGAACGCGGCCCGACGGGCACGGCGCTCTCGGGCTTCACGGCCTCAGCGCCTCTGCGAACCCCACCTGAGGGAGCCAGCAGAAGACCGCGGGCGGGGTCAGAGGGCGGGCGGGGTGGGCGGGGCGAGGGGAGGGAGCCCGGCTGACTGACTGACTGACTGTCCAGGGCCGCCGAGCGCCTCTGCTTCTTGGGATCCGCCTGAGATTCGCCGAGCCCTGGCAGTAAACTGGGGCTGCCAGGGAACCCCGCCCCGGTTTGGAGTAAGAGCAAGGGCGCAAGCCCGGGTCGGGTTTCTGGAAGGACGGCTCACAAACCCGGAGGCCTGCCGGGAGGAGGGAGTCGCTTACCGGGCAGGAGACGACAGGCAGTGGTGGTGGCAGCGGGCTGGACGGCCGGTGACTAAGGGCGGTCCCGCCCATCCCCTCCGCTCTCACCTGGGGTCACGTGTGGCCCCCAGGGGCGGGGCCGGAAGCTGATTCATCTCCCTTAGACTGAGCAAGGCTGGACAGTTTGCTGCCTCAGGCCGCACAGAAGCCTTCCTCCTCCCTCAGCTCTGCTGCCGATCCTGATCCAGCCCTAGCCCAGTTCTGTCTTTTCGCACGTGGGATGCTCAGTCCAGATGTTGAGTGAGGGTTGGGTCATGGACTGAGGCCCTCTCCATCAATCAGTACTGAGCCCTGCTGCCTGCTGAAAGTACCACCTGTCGCGACCTGGTGCATACCACTTGCATAAGCCCTGTGACAGGGAAGGGTGGAGAAGACCAGGCTGTGCTCAGACCCAGCTCTTGGCTAGGTATACTCCAACAATGGAGAACGTTGGGTCCACATCTGAGGGCAGGATGTCAGGGGCAAGTTGGCAAAATCCATTAAGCCCTGTATACAGCTTTGTCATATGTATGGATTTGTGTAAAGCTTCTTCCCTGAAGCTTTTAGCTCCAGGAGGTCAAGCCACCCATCAACTCTGGGCGAAGATGGAGCTGGTTGAGTCCCAGTGGACCTGGCCTTGTCCAACTGAGGACTGTCTCATGGCATCCTTGTACCCCTTCAGAAACATTGCTGCTGTCCATTATCCTGTGATCCCCAGGCCCAAGCCCTGCACCCCTAACCTTTGGGCCCTCATCCACAGCAGGCCTTACATCATGTGAACACTGTGTTTCCACACCTGCGTGCACCCTTTTCCCCTCTGGGTACCTGAATCACCCCCTCACCTCTGATTCCCAAGGAGCAGAGAGAGGCAGTGCTGCAGGTCTTGGACTCCCTGCAAAACTGTGCTGGTCTTCAGTTTATTCTCCTGTTCTTACCACTGCAGAGTTCCTCGTTTCATTATGGAACCTGGCCCTCAGGTTAGAAGGCTCTTTATCTGTCTTACTCTTGGTCAAGTCACAAGAACTTGTGAAAAACGTGAATAGGGAGGCTGTTGGTACCTTTGGCCACCTCCCCCACAGTGGTATACCACCTGGCATAACCGTGTGGGCCAGAAAAGATTATGGTGTCATACATACTCACACCAGAGCTCGTTAGTACCTGAGTGTACATGTGTGCTGGGGGAGGGGTGGTATACAGCTTTGTCATATGTATGGATTTGTGTAACAACCTTACCATCAAGATGTGCAAGGCAATGCACACTTGTAATTGCAGGGCTTGGGATGCTGGGGCAGGAGGATTGAAGGATTGCAGGCTCGAGGCTGGCCTGGAATAGCAGAACTATACCACTGTAGAACCTTACTCATTAGAACTAGGCATCCAGGTTCCCACCCTAACCCTGGATGCCATTTTCTGTCTCCTGGTCCTGTGAAAATGACAATGTCTTTAGCAAACTTCCAGAGTGCAGCCTAGAGCTCTGGGTCATCTCTAACCCCACCAACAATGAGAGTGTCTCTCATCTGGCCTACACATGCTTGTCCATTTGCATAATTGTATACTATTTGATTGTGGTTATTATTTGTTTATTTTGTACTGCAGGGATGGAGCCTCGCTTTTCATGCAAACACGTTACACCTCTGTAGTCTCTTTTTAGGCTTGGGTGTTCTGGAACTAGCCCTGTAGACCAGGCTGGCCTCAAGCTCAGAGAGATCCAACTGCCTCTGCCTCCCAAGCTCTGAGATTAAAGGCATCTGCCACCACTGCCCAGCCTCAGTAGTTTTATTGTGCTATAAACTGTATTCTTGAGGGCTTTTGTTGATGTCTTGGAGTTCCTACTGCTCTGATGAAACACCGTGACCAATTAAAACTTGGGAAGGAAAGGGTTTCTTTTCCTTATACTTCCAAGTAACAGTCCATCCTCCAGGAAAGTCAGGGCAGGAACTTAAGGCAAGAACTGGGAAGCAGGAACTGAAGCAGAAGTCATGGAAAAGTGTTGTGTACAGTCTTGTTCCCCATGGCTTTGTCAGTCACAATGGACTGAGCCCTCCCCCATCAATCACTATTTAAGAAGATGCCCTGCAGGCTTGCCTGCAGCCTGGTCTTATGGAGACATTTTCTCAGTTGATGTCCCTCTTCTCACATGATTCTAACTTCTGTCAGACTAGCCAGGACAGTCACTGAGCACATCAGGTGTTTGTCGCCATGCGAATATCCTCAGTGGGGTTCTTTTTGTAGCTCTCCCAGCTTCTTGATGGATCCCTTTCTTTTGCTGAGTCTCTAGCACTCTTTGTATGTTATAGATGTGGAGTCTTTGTTTGACATGTGGAGGGTGTGTAGTCTTTCCCAGTCTGCAGTGTGTCTCTCCATCCTCTTTACAGGTATCACACTGAGCAGAAGTTGTGTTTTTGATACTGTTACTTCATCAGTTTTACTCATCACAGCTCATGCTTTTGGTGCAGCATCACTTTTGACCTACTAACAAACAATTAAAATCTATGATCCTTGGATGGTGGTGGCACATGCCTTTAATCCCAGCACTTGGGAGGCAGAGGCAGGCAGATATCTGTTTGAGGCCAGCCTGGTCTACAAAGCCAGTTCCAGGATGGCTAGGACACTTACTCAGATAAACCCTGTCTCAAAAAAAAAAAAAAAAAAAAAAAATCTGTGAGTCCCATGGAATGTAGCAAGGACCTTAATTACCCTTTAAGGCAGTGCCTCTCTTAAGAGAGGGTCACTCAGTTAATCAACAAACTTGGGCAGTATTTGCCATATGTTGGCTGTTCTAGGCATGGCTGAAACCCAGGATTCTCCCAAAGACCCCCACAGCCTTAGTGTGATGGGGAGCAGGGCTGACAGAAGTTTTAAGGGTACTGGTGCCAGACCTGAGGGAAGCCAAACATCTGTGAGATCAGAGGCATGACTTTAAATTCCTTGGGTTTATGAGGAGGGAGGGGTTTCCTTTCCAAGGAAAGGGTACAGCAGATGCAGAGGCTCAAAGATGCCTGTGAAAGACTGGGCGCTGCCTGCGGGGGAGGGGGGATGAAGGTGGTCAAAGGGTCAAGGTTTGGCACAACCTGAGCCTTGTGACCCTCTGTGGAATATGGGGCACCTCCCAGGATGGTGAGCAGGACAGACCACAGGTAGACTGGTAGATAGACGGGACGGTGAGGAAGTGACATCCTGTTACTAGGAACCAGGCATTACTTGGCTGTGACGGTGGGGAAGGAGGCTGTGAGGTAGAGAGAGGGGGTCCCAGGCTCAGGTATGACACCTGGCGGTGCCCTGGTAAAGGCAGAGCCTGGCAGGAGACCCCTGGTCTCTGCTGCTGTCCAGCCTCAGGCATCTGGGACAGAACTCACGTGAGGAGTCTGGGTCAGGCACAGTGACTTGGGGCATCCCCTCACCTGGCTTTAAGAGTCATTAAGCTGGGATCTGTCCCCCCAGCAGGGCTGGGCCCAGGACGCATATTGGTCTCTAAGATTCTGGCCCATGAGGTCTCAGGAGCCTTCCTCAGAGTCCAGACTCCGGGTCTGTCTTCCTCAGGGCTGTAAAATGCCCTGGCTAGGAGGTTGGAGAAAGTACCTGAACTATGTGGGGCTCTTCTACGAGACCTTTCTCGCTTCTCTTCCTCAATCCTCCCTCCCTCCTTCTTACTCCCTCCTCTCACTTACTCATTCCTTCGTTCAGCAAAAGTTCACATTGTCTCCTCTGGGCCCAGCCCTGGGCTGGGCCATGCCTGGAACTTGGGATGATTCAAACTGGTGTCTGCCCCTGGGGTGCTCCAGGGCTGGTGAGGAAGGTGGCAGAGTAAACAAACAACAGGAACTGGTCCTGGGCCTCAGGAGCTCTAGGCAGGTGGACAGGTAGGGGCAGTCAGGAGCCTCAGAGGAGGAGCAGGGGATAAGCAAAGGTGGCCATGGTGTCAACAGGACAGCAGCACACAAGGGAGGAGGGCCTGTGTCTTCAGAGACATGGAAGCATCCAAGTGCTGGGTGTGTACAAAAAGCACAAGCAAATAAGGTGGTCCTGTGTCCTGGGGTGCTAGACAGAGGTTATGGGACCAGCCACCCAATGGGCTATGCCACACATGACCTGCCGCCGAGTGGGCAGGAAGACCCGGTGCAGGCCTCCCTTCTCCTGCTTCTGCTTCCCACATTAAGGAGGATGGTTCAGACTGGCCATGGGTGGGTGGGTGTAGAGGCAACAAGCACCTGCACAGGGTGACAGGTAGGGCATACCACCAGTAACCCCTGGCTTGGAGCTGGGAATAGGAAACAACCAGATGAGGGCCAGGGATGGAGGTAGGAGTAGGGAAGAGAAACAGGGAGCCCCAAGGACTAGTTCTGGGGAACAGGTAAGGAATCAGAAGGGTCAACAAGCAGGCAGTTCAGGCTAGTCTAGTGTGTGTGAATGTGTGTGTGTGATGCACCGTATTATTTCTCACAGATGATGTGGGCTGTGTGGTGCCATCCGAGTGTCTGCGGGCCTGTGGGGCCGAGATTGGCTGCTCCAACATTGCCTACCCAAAGCTGGTCATGGAGCTGATGCCCACAGGTGAGTCCCTATGTCATATACCAGTGAAAGGTCCTGGTGAATGAGGGTTGGAATTTGGAAGATTGCTCTGGCTCCTGTATGAGTTCCTGTACCACCCGATTGGCCAGTCAGAAGTGACCGTAAGTAAAAACTCATGTTTCCCACATGTCAGTTCTTTTTTCTTCCCAGACTGCTCAGCTAGGCTCGTCTTCATTTAAAGATGGGGAACTTGGGGCTTTAGTAGTTAAGCGCATTGGCTGCTCTTGCAGAGGACCTGGGTTTGGTTTCCAGTACCCATATGGATGGCAGCTCACTTGTAATTCCAGTCCCAGTGGACTGAACCCCTGTACTGGCCTCTGAGGGTTCCTGCACATGTCTATGATACACATAAATTCATGCAAGCAAATACACATACACATAATACACATAAAATAAATACATTAATCTTAAAAAAGAAAAGAAAAAAAAAGAAAGAAAAAGGAAGCCCTAGACAGGCGAGGTGACCTTGCCAAAGTCACAGGCAAGCCAGCTACTGCAGACCTGACCATGCAGATCACCTCTGGAGAAAGGCTACTACTGCCCTGCCTTGCCCTTTTCATGAGTACCTTCTCGTATGGGGAACCTGAGGCCCAGGATGACATGCAAAGTGAAGTCTACTGCTTATTCCTTTGAGATCAGAGGTCCAGAACCGTCAGTACCATATTTGTAAGAATGAACTCCACAAAGATACTGTAGCCTGAAAGAAGATCCATGGCGCAGGTTTTGGCTTTCCCCAGGGTGTTTGTGGTAGCCCTGCTATTCTAGTATTGGGTGGTGAGTTCCCCAGCCAAGGAGGTGTGCAAGCAGAAGCAGTGGTCTGGGGCTAAAGAAAGTCCCACCCTAAGCAAAAAAAAAAAAAAAAAAAGAGCCACTTCTCTGAGTCCTGCAGTCTGGACTCATCTGGAAGCCAAGGTTCTTCTCTGCTTCCCTCCTTCCTCCCATAGGGCCAAGCCCAAACGTACACACACCTGGGAATAGATGTTGGCTCTGCTGTGTGCCAGTGGAGTTATTTGGAGCACATCATTTCTCTGCTTGGAGCCTGATGTCCTCGTGTGTAAATTGGGGATAATGAGTCTACCCAACCTGAAGGTTGTTGCCAGGATTAAGCCTAATGACACAGGGACACTGCCTGGCACAGGGCCTGACCACACTGTGGACTCCCATCTCAGGCTGTGCCTCCCCTTCCATACTGAGCTAAGGACTCAGCCTAGCACTGACATAGGCTTGTTGGGCCTCCAGCCCTTTCTAGGCCTTGAGCTCCCTGTCTGGGAAATGGATACAATAAACCCAAGTCAACCACTTTCTACTTTCCTTTGGGCCCCATCCTAGTCAGCTTGAGGAGTAAACAGAGCCGGTCATGGAATGCCTAGAGGTCTCACTACAAAACTGAGGTTAGGCTGTATCAACATCCCTTTCTAGTAGCGGAAAAACAGAGGCAAGGAGTCTGTCTGCTAAAGAGGAGGGAGCACACAGGAGGTGACCAGACAGAAACACCACAGCACTGAGTCCTTTGGGCCCTCTGGAGCCCCTAACTCCCAAAATGCTGCCTTGCCTGGCTAGGGACCTTTCATTCACAGGAAATACAGGAAATGGGGTGGATTTCTCACACCTTCATATCCACCAAGGCTCTTTCTCAGAGCCAGAAGGGATCTACCATGCCTGCTGGGACTTGCTGTGTACAGGAAGTGGTGTGACAGGGAGTTCCAGATAATAGACCACTGTCTGCTCAGATGTAACCTCCCTGCAAAGGGTCCCTTGCTTGACCCCCAATCCCACCATTCCGCCTCTGTCCCTGAGGCTGCCTTGGGCTCCTCACTCTGAGGCAGGTTGGATCAGGGCAGGGAAAGTGCTTTGTCAGCTCAGGCTCTGCAGAAGGTAGATACTGGGGCTGAAAACAGTCCTGGCATGTAGGTAATTATTCCACAGCCTGGGCCACAGTCTGCCCTTTGAGTTCTGCTCACTTCAAATCTCCTCAGCTTGTCTCCCTCCCTGAAGTGCAGGATCACAGTGGGGGGCCCTGTTCTGCCCCCAGGTCTTCGAGGGCTTATGATAGCCGTAATGATGGCTGCACTCATGTCGTCGCTGACCTCCATCTTTAACAGCAGCAGCACACTCTTCACCATGGACATCTGGAGGCGGTTGAGGTCCTGTGCAGGAGAGCGGGAGCTGCTGCTGGTGGGACGGTATGGGAGGGGTGGGGAGGGGCTTCTGCAGCACCATCTGCCCAGGAAGTCCTCACCAGATTTGGATGTATAGGAAGGATGCATAGGAATTTACTAAGCACAGAAAGAAGGGAAGAGCGCAGAGTATCTGGGGTACACGTATCACTCCTGAGCAGATTCCTTCAACTGGGTTCAGTTCTGCTTCCCCAGCTACACCTGAGATCTTTCTGAGCTTTGTGGTTTGCTCCAGCTACCCTGGGATCCCAGAGCTAATCCTCAAACTGGCCACACCCAGACCATAATGATGCCCCTAGTCTTAGGCCCACAACACCCTGGGCCATCTGAGGACCTGCTGTTTCCTCTGGCTGGCTTATCCTTTCCTTACTCAGCCCAGCACTCAGCCTCATCTCAGTCCTCTGTATAGCCCTCCAGATACCCCCCCACACACACTGTGAGCACTCCCCACTGTGCCCTAGACTACTACCAGGTCCCTTCCTCCAATAGAGTGGTCTCCTAGTGTGCCTGTTCCTTTTGCAATAACAAAGGCTGACTACAGCTTTCCTACTAGAGCCTGGGGCAGGGGCTCTCCCCTCAGTTGTCCCCAGTGATGCAAAGCAGCCAGCTTCTGTGAGAAGAGCCCTGTTGGAACATGCCTGGGAGCCCGGGTGTCATGAGCTCATCTGCAGGAAGGGAGTCTCTGGCCTCTGTAGCAGTTCAGGCTCTTATCTACCAGACCTGGTCACATGACACCTGACCACCTGTGTGCTCTGTGCAGCTGCTGTGTGACCAGAGTCCAGTCCCTCTGAGATAGCTTTTTTGCTTGAAAGAAGCCCTTCAGACTCCCACCGCGTGGGCCCTGGGTCTGGATACTGTATCTGTGCCCCTCAGTGGGTGCCCCCGCTCTCTGTTCTGGGAAGAGTAGCTCTAGTAAGCTGGCCTTGCAGCTGCCCCATTCTGTCTCTTCCCGTGGGATTCTATGTCCAGCTGAGCAATTCGAAGGACTCACCGACACCACCCCCTCCCCCCCCACACACACACAACACAACACAAGGCACATGGTACCAGCCGCTCAGAAGATTGGGTGTGTGCGCGCCCCCTGGAGGCTGTTTAAGGAAGAGGCAGCCGTCTCCTCATCCCGTAGTCAGGCTTGAACCGAAGGCCAGGAGTGAGATGAGGCCCAGGAGCTGCGGGGGCCCTCCGGCTGGAGGGTGGAGGGTGTGTCGGTGGAGACCGCCTGGCTTTGAAGAGGCCGCGCCCAGCCGTGCTCCAGTCTAAGGGTTAATTAGCCTCAATCAAAGCGGCACCTCCTCCTTCTGCCACCCTCTGCCCAGGGCCTGGCCGGAAGCAAAGTGTGAAGGTGGGGGAAGGACCCACCTATCTGCACACAGCCGGTTGGTCTTGCATGGCTCTGGCCACAGGCCTCGCCTATCATACCCCTGAGTGAGAGGGGGCGAAGACTCAGCCAGGTGGGATTCCAGCCCTAGCAAGGTGGTTCAACCCTGAAGGTTCCCCCTGAAGCCTCCAGACCCACACTGCCCCTGGATCCCCTTGGTCATAGATCTGTTTGTAAGGCCAGCCCCAAAGCAGGCGAACTTCCAGCAGAGCCTCCGGAGGAGCAAAGTACCTGAGGGCAGCTGGGAGGTTGGGGCGCGGGGGGGGGGGGGTCACCCGCCAAGTGGTGTAGGTTAAGGGCCAAAGACATGCTGGCTGGGATGGTACAACGTCTGTTTGACAAGGATTCAGAAGATCCTAGGGTGTTCTAAGTCCCACTAGGCCGGCTTAGGTACAAGGGCCATTGTGTCATTCACCGACCCCAGATGTCTAGCGAGCTCAGAAAAACACTGGCACCTAAGCACATGCCTGCCTGCAGAAGAGGCTCACGGAGCGGAGAAGGCAAGGGCAGGGTTGAGCGACTGGCCCCAAGGGCCGCAGGGAGCCCCAGAAGGAGATGGATCAGGAGAGCCTGGTTCCTGGTAGCCCGCGCTGAGATGGGCAGAGGGAAGCAGAGGCAGGTCTTGGGAAGCAGGGGAAGTACAGAGCCGAGGCAGGGCTGTCGCTGTCTCCCACAGGCTAGTCATCGTGGTACTCATAGGCGTGAGTGTGGCCTGGATCCCAGTCCTGCAGGGTTCCAACAGCGGACAGCTCTTCATCTACATGCAGTCAGTGACCAGCTCGTTGGCGCCCCCTGTCACAGCCATCTTCGTCCTGGGCATCTTCTGGAGGAGGGCCAATGAGCAGGTGGGTGGCACAGACAGGTCCGGCGGGGTTCCCCTTAATGGTGCCCACACGAGACCTCTGAGGTCTTCCTCCGTCTCTCTTTTCCCCAGGGAGCCTTTTGGGGACTGATGGCTGGGCTTCTGGTGGGTGCCCTGAGGCTGGTCCTGGAATTCCTGTACCCGGAGCCCCCCTGCGGTCAGGCAGATGAGCGGCCAGCCCTTCTGCGCAGTGTACACTACTTGCATTTTGCCATCGCCCTCTTCCTCCTCACCTGTGCTGTAGTGGCCGCTGGGAGCCTACTGAGTCCGCCCCCTCAGCAAAGACAGGTGAGGCAGTCCTGACCCCTGACCTTATTGACGGATTCCTGTCTCTGCCCATCTCTGACTCCAGACATTCCCACTGTTGACTCCTAACCCTTACTAGCCCAGACCTCTGTCTCTGAACTAAGCTCCTTCTGTAACTGACCCACATACTCTCAGGGGCCACTCCGTCCTGCCATACCTCTTCCCTGCAGGTAGAAAATCTCACCTGGTGGACTCTGGCCCTGGATCAGTCCTTAGGAAGCAAAGCAGGTAAGTGAGTGTCCCTGGGACTGCTCCTCATCCCGCTCCCATTCTGGGGCTGGGAACATGGACACCCAAGTACAGCCCAGATCCCTCACTGTCCTGACTCAACCTCCTGTAGGCAATGGCCAGACGCCCCAGAAAAGTGCTTTCTGGACCCGTGTGTGCAACTTCAATGCCATCCTCCTCATGTGTGTCAACATCTTCTTCTATGCCTACTTTGCCTGATGTTGCCACCCTCCTGGGAAAATATGGGAGCTTCAAGTCCTCGGGGCCACCCTGCTTCCTAGGTTGGACATGGAGGCCCAAGGAAACAGAATGTGTCTAGGTCTATACAGTGGGTCGGTGCCAAGTGTCTGGCTGAGCCAGTAGAACCGGAGCTCTGCAAAGAGAGTGGAGAATCATTTCAGAAACAGCAATAAAGAAGTCAGATGTGTTGGTGGGGCTGGGAGGAAAGTAGGGAGGGGAAACTTCAGTTGGGATGTAAAACAAAAATAAATAAGTAAATGAAATAATTTAAATGTAAACAAATACAAAAAAGAGAAGTCAGATATGGGAAGACTCTGTTGGATGTCTACTGGTTAATGTTTTATTTTGAATATGCAGGTATGGGTTCGGAGCATAGGGTATGATAGGCTCAGAGCTTGAAGGGTCTTGGGCCAGCCTGGACTCAGGGAGAACTCCTGCAACCTGGGCTCTTCAAGGAACTAAAGACAACCACAGAGGCACGTGCTCTCTCTCTCTCTCTCTGTCTGTCTCTGTGTCCCCCCCTCCACACCCCTCAACACACACACACACACACACACACAAAGCCTACCACCATGCCAGGCCTTGTCAAGTCTGACTCAGTTTTCTCAACTTAAAGGTGCTCTGACTCTGGGCAAAGTCAGCTCAGGGTCCCTCCGATGGCCAGACATCACCTCCTTGAACTTCACATTCACTCAGTGCTGGCCATAGGTGTGTGTTCCTCTAGGACCAGCATAGCCCAGGCCTCCAGGCCGGGCTCTCTCTGCAGCCAACAGGAGGGAACCCACTGTGTGGCTTCTGTCCCTAACAGGCCTCTTCCAATGGGACTCACCTCTATATAGCCTCATCCAGTGCTGGTGGGGTAGGGCCAGGAGGCCCCAAGTTGTTGGAGTAGAAGAAACTACCCTGCACCCTCATGGAAGTCCAGGTCGCTCAGGGCTAAGCCCACATTCCCAGCAACTTGCACAACCTGGAGGGTGCTTTTGGAAGACGGGCAGCAGGTGGCTGCTCAAGGGAACACTCTCTGAGCTGGGCCCTAGCCATTAGCAGTGGGCCCTCAAGCCTGGAAAGGCTGCATCTTGTCGGTAGCAGGTGAAGTCATGAACCCAGCAACCAGCCTGGTTGTGACCAGCATCAGGCCTGGTTAGTGTGAGGAGGCTGAGCCTGGAGCATCCACTCCTGTGGTCTTGTGGGGTCACAGGTGCACTGGTTGCACGTAGCTCCGTGGGAAAAAACCCAGGCGCCCTCTAGCCCGGCCCCGCCACCAGTGCAGGTCCCCACACTCCACAACTTCCACGATGTCACCTCGGTGGAGGCTGAGCTGAGATGAGTCCTGTGCTGAGAAGTCAAACTGTGCCTGGACAAAGCAGGCCCGGGTCGGCTGTGGAGGAGTAGGGGCAGAATAGTCAGTGGTCTTTGGGGGCAGTGAGCTGTCTTTCCCTGGAACCCCATGGAAGAAGTGAGGTCCAGTTGGGAGACATGGGCCAGGCAGGCTCTGTGCCACTCACGGCTATAGCCCTGCTACTGCACAGCCCTGTGCCTCAAGTGGGACATGGTTAGACCCAACCCTCTGTGGGTCCTATTCCCTGCCTCTGGGCCCACATAAACACGGTAACTGATGCCAGGCATGGAATTACTCCATGGCTTGCAAACCGCTAAGGCTTGGGTGAGTGGAACCCCTAATTCTGCTATCTGCCCTCAGGTTTGGGTCCCAGGTGCGGCTGCAGCTCCTCTCTGCCTCCTGGACCCCAGTGTCTTCCCTACTGCTCTTGCTATGCACCTCCCCTCTGCCACTGCTGAGCCTGCAGAACTTCAGAATGTGATAGGATCAGTAGGCTCTGCCCAGGAAGAAAGAGGCTCACCCTGCTCCCTGCCAATGGTGACCCCCAGGGCTCTGGCAGAGCCAGTACAGAAGAACACAGGCCATGTCAGCCCCTCTCTTCTACCAGGCAGGGCTGGCCTAGATAGTGAGCAGGAGGGGCTGAGGCTTGGAACACTGGGTCTCAGAAAGTAGGCCACCTTAGCTCACCAGGCCAGGCAGTGGAGCCACGTGAGCACCGGTGGGTCCTCTGAAGTCATAGGGTATCTCTTCTGGTATAGCAAACACCTAGCTCATCCTATTGAATGGAGGGGAAACCAAGGCCCAGCTAAGGATTGAAATGGTCCCCAGGCCACATAGTAGGGCATCAGAGAAGAGGAGAACAACACAATCAGACTGCAAAGTTGGACAGCCCTCCCCAAGCTTTGGCTGGAGTCACAGTCCCCCTCTGTCGTGCTCAAGTTCAAATATGCCCAGGTCTTGATTTGTCCTGGCCTCTAAGCAAAGCACCATGTTGCACTAATAACCCGGTAGGCTGGTGTCGTCATCCTAATGAGAGTGAGAGCTGCTCCTGGCTCCTTGATGAAAGGACTGGCTGGGGGCAAATTGCTGTTATTGTGAGGACTAGGGCTGGATGGATCTCCCTACACCCTGTCCCCAGCCAGGCCTAGTCCCTGAGGGGTCACACTGCCCACATCCTGTCCAAGCTCAGCTCCTCCTTGGGGAATAGAGACCAAGAGGAGCCTCTCGCTGAGCTGGCTCACTCTTGGCATCAGTTTCCTCATCTGTATAATGGGAATGGCGAAGTGGTCATAATGCAGAGTACCAGGCTCATCCCAGTGCTTAGGAGGCTGAGGTAGGAGGGTCACTGACACTTCAAGGTCAGTCTGGTCTACATAGTGCATCCAGGGCTACACAGAAAGATCCTGCCTCAAAACAGACAGAAATCCTGCCAAAACCCAAATCAGAGTGCACAGTACATTGCAGCTCAGTGTATGGGGCTCAGCGGGTGTCCAAACATTCATCTATAAACACGCGTTTATTTTCACCTATCACACACTCCGGACGATGTCGGTCCATGCTGGCAAGGTGGAGTTTCTGCACTGTTCCTGCCCTCTACACTGTCCTTCCCCCTTCCCTGCTCCATCCTTGCTCAACTCCTGTAGGGACCACACCTGTGCCACTTTGGGATTTTGGGCTTCTGGGGAGGGCAGGGAGGTGCCCCTGAGACTCAGGGCTTCTCGCCCCATCTTTACCTGGAGCAGCGGCTGCTCATCACACAGGAAGATCTGCCGCCTCTTGGCGATGGTGGTGGTTCGGTAGAAGTCGACCAGCTCGTTGAGGGAGTTGAACTTCTCTTCCCACAGGAAGTACTTCCCTGAGGCCTCTCGAAGCACTTTGAAGTGCTGCACCTGGTCACCATAACTGGAAGGAAGACCAGTGCCTCAGACCTGCCTTGCCCCACCCCAACCCCCTCCACCACCTCCCCCTCTCCCCCACCCTCACCCCCTCCGGAGCCAGGCCCTGCTCTGGGGATATCTGGAGTCAAAGCAGGCAAAGATATGGGGAGCCATTTTGGCAGTGGAATATGGGATCGAGGGTATGGACCATAGACAAGGCCACTTCCTTGCTGTGTGACTTCAGGCAAATCATTTAATGTCTCTGAACCTCAGTGTTCTTATAAGGAAAACACTTCATTAGGATAAGAAAGCTGGAAAGTGACACTGAGTGGCTCGCAGGCATCCTCATCCTCACTGGGTACCTCTGGGTGCATCTCTTTCATACCTCTCCACGTTCCCTCCACATGGTCACTCTCCTCCATCCCCTGCCCAGCCCAGTCCTCACAGTACTCTGGGGAGTGAGTCCCAAGATCATCCAGACTCCAACCAAACTCTGTGCCTATGAGAGATACCCAGGTGTTTTGAACATTCCACATCCTTTCTTTCCCTTCAAGAGCCTTCCATGGCTGCCAGTGCCCTCATGATAAACCCAGCTCTTCAGATCCAAGAGCTGGCTTTCCTAACACCAATGCCCCCCCCCTTTTTTTCTAATTATTTTTCATCCTTTCAGACCAATGCCACCAAACTGTACCAAATCTATCCCAGTCCTGTTAGGAATTGTGCCCAGGGACCTGCCTGAGTCTAGCCTGCAACCTGTCACACACCAGAAGAGCCAGGCAGTCTCAGAGGTGCTGGAGTGAGGGCACGGTGGCAGCTGTTAATTCTAGGACCCCCTTCCTGTCCCAGGGTGGCTAGTCCTGCCTTCTGACCCTGTGCACAGTAGGGTAACTGAGACCTGAGCGCAGCTACAGCCTATCCAGAAACCCACAGAAGAAAGGCTGGGTGCGGCTGCCTCTCATCACAAATACTTGGAGGAGCTTTCTGATTGATTATTGGTGGTGACAATGGCAGCTGTCACTCCCGCTGCAACATTATGTCCCAGATATTCCAAATGGGACCTACTCCCTGGGCTGTGCCCTCCAGAGAGACCATCCTCCTCCCAAGTTCTGTAGCCCCACCTCGCCCTCCACCTGGTCCTTCTCTCACCAGCCCCAGGGATGGGCTGAAGGGTTAGGATGAAGACAGCACTTGGAATCCAGGGATGCTCCCTGCCCAGCCCTGACTAAAGTCTGGAGAGGGCAGTGGCTCACACCTGTAACCCTAGAGTCCAGTTGGAAGCCAACCTGAACTACATAAACAAAGCTCTCTCTAGGCCCTGGCCTTCCAGTAGAAAAAAAGTATTTCTGCATTCCCACTCATGTTCAAGTCCCTGATAAACTGCCCACTCCTGGAGAGCTGATCGCACACGCCTCGTCAGGGTTAGGGTTCAACTTGGGGTCCCTACGTCCTTATGCGGCCTTATTGCTCACAAAACTCACAAAGGCTTATATACAGTACCAGAAGCCTGGGGACAGAGCTGCCCTGAGAGTCCACACAGGCCACTATGCCTTCCACCTTCACCACAGATCCATCTTTGGAGGCTTCTGCCAGGGATGCCACAATCCCCACACCTCAGAGAAAAAGGACAGCATAGTTTTCACAGTGACTAAGAGGGACAGTGGGTCCACCTCTCTGGCCTCAGGTGTAGCTTCATGGGGAGGAACCACTGTGAGCAGCTCGGTGACTTGGCGTGGCCAGGAGTGCAGGGAGGGAGTAAGGCAAGACAGGATGGGGCAGGGCCAGCTCCGGACTCCTAAATCCTTGCTCCTCAGAAAGCAGCTCAGGGCAGGAGGCTTGGCCAATGGGACTGCTCTTAGATCTCATGGGAGAGCTGGGGGACAGGGCATGGGGCCAGGAGTTCTAGAAATTTCCAATCTGGCAGCTGGGAAATTCTTAGGGCTGGGAAATGTGACCGTCCAGTCTGTATTTGACATGTCTTACCCTTTCTGCCACCTGATACAGCCTTTCCTGTTTCCCAGCTGAGGAGGGCTAGGCTGTCTGGAAGGGGGATGGTTCCTCTATGTCACCATCCCACACTAATCATTGCCCCTGAGCCCCAGAGCTGGGGCTGGAGAAGAGGTAGCATGGCCTGGACTCTGGGGTTTGCAGTGTTCCCTAGCACACTATCTTTACCTATCTCCACCTCTGTGAGGTGACCGCCTGCGTCCCTCACTGGGTACCACTTTGTGACCCTGACCCCAGCCCCCACAGGGACTGTGCTGAACCTGGTCCCTGCTTTCAGAAAGCTCGAGGTTGTAGTCTGGACAGTCTTGCTCATCAGGTTTTTCCTGCCTAGCTGAAGCAGCAGCAGCAGCAGCAGCTGAGAGGGGAACGGAGTTTGGGTGGGCAGGAGCCCATGTTCCCCTGTCCCCAGTTGGGGCTCACCTGGGTCAGGTCTGGGCACTCACCGCTCTGTCCACTGGGAGCAAGGGAGAGTAGTAGGGCACTGACACTGCAGCACGCAGGGAGAGGTGAGCTGACCTTGAGAGTTCCTTCCTACTGGGTCTTGGCACTTCAGGAAATGGTAAGACCAGTAGCAAATTTCTCACCCCTCCCAACACTGGTTCCTTTACTTCCACACTGGGATCTATAGCCCTACCTCATTCTCTCCAGGCACCATTATTCGCTGATCTTGTGTTCTCCATCATTCTAGCAGGGCACAGGTATGTGGGGGACAACGAGCTTTGCCCTATTTAATGGCGGCCCCAGGGACAGGGCTTGGTTCACAGTGGTGCTCCGGTGTAGCACCCATCTGGTGGCATAGACAAGTGTATACTAACCCCAAGGCTCATGGTCAGAAAGGAAGCAAGACACCTTAACTGGGGACCATCTCCCATCCCAGCTGTGACGGAAGCATCTCCAGTGGCCTGGATAGGAGTACGTGGGGGCAGTTAGGCAGATAGGTGCCAGCCAATGGTTCAAGGGCTCAGCTCTCTGAAATCTCCCAGTGAATTAGCTGTGGCTATGGCACTGCACAGCACCCTGGGACAGCTTCATGTGTCTTGGCATGAATTTGTGGGAGACCCATGGGAGGGTGGATTGTCAGGTTGACCTCAGAGTCACAGGTGAGGATGTGGCCACCAAGAGAAGACCAGAGCTTGCTTGAAGCCATACACCAGTCCCAGGCAAAGCCAGAGTGAGACCAGGGCTCCGAGCCTCCCCAGCCAGTCTGTCTTCCGGGAGGCCCTGGGCAAGAGCAATGGAGCCAGAAGTGGTTTCTGAGCAGGTTTTTCCCTCCAGGTCCACCTCCGGCCATTGTTGAGCAGTGTGCATCCAGAGCACAGTTCTGTGTATACCAATGTCTACTTTACAGATGGGGAAGTTGAGGCTCCCGGGATAACTTGCCCGGATTTCAGGGCTAGGGGGAGTCAGAGCTGGGACTCACTCCCATTCTGGGATCCTAGATACACATTAGTCTCAGGATCCCTGACCTAGTCTAGGAGGAATGGAGGGTGGAGATGGCCACCTGGTGGTCCACGCTGGGGAAGCACTGGCAGGGCCTAACATGGGCACTTGGCCAAGAGTCCTTGGGAAGGGGGAGTGGTGTGTGCCCGGGTTTCTTTCAGCACTGCCCATTGGCCCAGCCCCCCACTGGAAAACTGCCCCAGACCATTGCCCTCTCCTCTTACAATCAGGCATATTACCACCCAGATAGCCCTCATCGTACAAGCTCTGCATCGTCCCACGTGCTGTTTCTTCTGCCTGACTCCTCCAGCCCCTAGCAGAGCTCGCGCACATGCTTTAGGCCTGGCTCTACTGCCCATTCCTCTCTTGGAGTGTGTCCTCTGTTTTTGGACCTCCTCCTGCACCCGCTCGTGGTGGAAGTTCTGGGTCTATGTGTATCCCATCATACTCCCTGGCTTCTGCCTTTCTGCCCCTGTCCCATAGTGGCGGCTAGTCAGCGACACTCTCCAAGATCTGCCAAGGCAGCCTGCGTCTCTGGGTAGCTCAAGATGGGTGTGGTCGGACAGCTCCCTCTTTACTCCTGCTCCAGGTTTGATCTGTTTGGGTGCCCCTGCTTGGCTAGATGACCTTGGGACTTGGGGAAGCTTCCAGTAGTTACTGAGGCTGGGTTATCTGCCTGGCTGCCTGGTGGATGTCATTCCTAGGAGCCACTTCCTGCTGTGGCCTGAGGGAGTCAAGGGGCAGAGATGGATGTGTGTGTGTGTGTGTGTGTGTGCGTGCGTGCGTGCGTGCGTGCGTGCGTGCGTGCGTGCATGTGTGTGTGTGTGTGTGTGTGTGTATGTATATATACATATAACAGCCTCAGGACCCTCCTGCACAAAGAGTGTCAGATGGGCAAGAAGGCTGGAGAAGGTGTGGAGGACCCTCCTGAAGTAGCTGATGGCTGCTGCTGCACAGTTGAAGTGGTTGGAGAAGGTGTGGGAGACCCTCCTGGAGTAGCTAATGACTACTAAGCAGCTGCAGTAGCAGAACATGTGATGTAGGCAGGCTGTGCCCCAGCTCTCCCCTCTGGTGGGTTTTGCTGCTCCCACAGGCAATCAGAGCAGAAGGGAAGGACCGCAGCCCACAGGCTCTTCACATACTGCTATGATCCTCGGTATGCCTGTTGTGGAAAGCCACTGACCAGAAGTCAAGCCTGGCCTGAGAGCAAGCATTCTTGAAGAGCCATACGCAGGCCACACCTTCCTCTGTTCCTTTAGCACAGTAGCAAGTCTCATTCCAGTACTCTAGGAGCAGTCAGGCAACAGAGCAGATCCTGTTGGTAGGCCTACTGTCCTAAGCCATGTCACCTCTTAGGCCTTGACACCCCTTCCTCCCCTAGCACACTATCTCCTGCTTGCTTCCTGCTGCCTCGCCCCAAGAGTCCTTCCTTCTCACAGCCACCAGGGGGACCTGCTATAGACGGACCTTTTCCCACTCAAAATCCCTCCTGGCTCCTTGATGCTCTGAGAGAAAACCCAGGCTGTGTAGCAGGCCCTCTGCCACGTGGCCCTCCTCTCTTTGAGTATGAGCCAGGCCATGCTCCTTGTTTCTGCTCCTCCCACTACCTGGCTTCCGGGTTCTAGCACAACCTGGGGCATCCCACCGCCGGGCTTTGCTCTGCAGCTCTCTGCCTGAAAGCCTCCCCTGGACACCAGATAAAAGAGTGCCGCCCAGCTCAGAGACCCAGCAGTCTTCCCTGATTAGCCTCCTGATATGTGTGTGTTTCCTTGTTTCTGTCTCCACATTGCTGCCACCTTATTCCCCTTTGGTGTTTTTTCCCAGTTTCCAGCCAGCCTGGCCCAACTTAGAAGCCGATAACCCGCCAGAGTTGGCAGCCAGGGGCTGACCCTGCTGCCCTCAATCCCATTCTGCTATACCAGACTGAAGAGCTACTGTTCATCTTAATAAGCCACATAGCTCCCAGTTCATCGACCTTGCTTTAGCTTCTGTCGCCAGGCCCTAGCCTAAAAGGTGTGAGTTCCTCCCTATGGAGTAAACACAACATTCTGCTTTAAAAATGCTGACTCACTCATGTTTGCAATGACCTATTTTACCCATGAGGAAACAGACCCAGAGAGGTTAAATAACTGGTCCTATGCCACACAGCCACACAATGACAGTATCAGAACTGGAAGTGTCTGGCCTCAAGGTCTGCCCTTTCAACAACATTGCCATAGAGGGGAACCCTGTGAGGAACACTGTCTGGGCACCAGCAGGGGCACCATTGGGCAGCATTCTTTCTCTAACCAAGAAGCCTCTACAGCTCAATTGCTGATCAGGCTAGAAGGTCCGCCTTCTTGGACTACCAGCTGAGGGTGCTTCCCTGTGCTTTTCAGGGCTCAGACCACAGCTTTGCTTCTGAACTCTTTACCCAACCAGTGGCTGTGCCAGGCCCGCCCACCTCTTGGACCCACACACCCACCCCAGGCTCACTTCACAGAGACGGAGAACTCGCCAGGGGAGCTCTCGCTCTCCCTGATCAGGAAGGCTCCTAAGTGGTTCCGTTTCATCAGAGTCTCTTCAGCCAGCTGCCGAGAAATCCTGCCCGAGTACCACCTGTGCAGAGAGGGGACAGCATCAGCGGGTATCTGTTAGTGCTGGGCAGGGCTGGCCCTCAGTCCCTGGTATCATTGTCTCATTACACACGCGGAGAAATTGAGAAATGGGGAAGACAATCAAGGTCACACAGCAGAGGCAAAGAAAGAACCGAGACAACCTGTCCCTGCTGCTTGCTACCAATCCACACCCAAGACAAACAAAAGCCAGGCCCAGTGCTCCACCAGTCTGCACACCCCGTCTGACTGTAGATGGAGAACTCCCTTTCCTTCTTGAGATTTATTATCATTATTTTAAAATTATATGTAATAGATATGTACACACACACACACACACACACACACACACACACACACACACACACGAAGGAGGTATGTGCACATGAGTCCAGAAGAGGTTATCCCCTGGAGCTGGAGCTACCTCAGGTAGGCGCTTCGATCCAAACATGTGTTTCCTACAAGAGCAGTATGCACTCTTTTTTCTTGTTGTTTTGTCTGTTTTGTTTTTGTTTTTCGAGACAGGCTTTCTCTGTGTTGCCCTGGCTGTCCTGGAACTAGCTCTGTAGACCAGGCTGGCCTTGAACTTACAGAGACCCACCTTTCTCTGCCTCCCAAGTGCTGGGATTAAAGGCATGTGCCACCACTGCCAGCCAGTATGCACTCTTAACCACTGAGCTAACCTTGATTTCTTTTTTTTTTTTTAAACATTAAGATTTATTTATTTCTGTGTGGGTATACACATATGCAGGAATGTACATCACACACACACACACACACACACACACACACACACGTATAGGCCAGAGACAACCCACCAGTTCTCTACTTCGAGCATTTGAGTCCTAGAGATTGAACTCAAGTTATCAGGCTTGGCAGCAAGTGCCTTTAACTACTGAGGTATTTCACTGGTCTAGGACAGATATTAAAATGTTAAAAAGTATAAAACTACTAGGGTGTGGGTCAGTGGTGGAGTGCTGGCCCAGCATGCTCAAGGCTCCATGTTTCTTCTCACACCATAGATAAATATGGATGACATCAATAATAGTGGCCTTCCTTCCCTGTGCCCCTCCCGCATAGGAGCAGACTTGATACAGGACTATACCTGCTAAAGTCTTTGACTCTTGCAAGGCAGAAGCAGGCTCTCCTGGGATCCTTCCTGTCTGATGGGCTGGCCAGCTCTTTCCACAGCCTTTCCAGCTAGCTGCTCCCAGTTTACTGACTCCAGGGCATTGCATCAAGTTCTAGGCTAGTGTGCTGAGGTCCAGAGGGCAGTGAAGAGTCTTCTGGCAGTGAAGAGTCCTCACAAATGGGAAACTGTCTGCCATCCCTGGCTGTGACTCCAAACCCCACACATTGGAACTGGGTTTCTATGATGACTATTCTTTGTTGTTAACTTGACTACATCTGGAATTAACTAAACCCCAAAATAGAGGGAACCCTGTGAGGGATTTCTGCTTAATTTGAAGTGGGAAGATCTAATCTGATCCATATGCTGAGGTAGGAACACATACCTTTAATCCAGATCTTTTGAGTTGGAGATTCCCACCTCTAATCTAGGCCTTGCCTTCTGTTGGAAGTCTATATAAGGACATGGAAGAAGGAAGCTTTTGCTCTTTGCCTGCTTGCCCTCATCTTGCTAGCAAGTTCATTCCTTCACTGATATTAGAGCTTACTTTGGGAAGACCAGTAGAGACATCCAGCCTGGTTGACTGAACAACTACTACACACACACACACTCACACACACTCACACACACTCACACACAGAGGGGGTGGGGAGAGAGAGACAGAGAGAGAGAGAGAGAGAGAGAGAGAGAGAGAGAGAGAGATTGAGATTCATACGTTCTGTTGCTCTAGAGAACCCTGACAAATACAGTCTCCAAGCAGCAGAACTAAGAGATGGGGCCACTGGAGCATAGGGTCATAGGAGCTGGGTCCAGTGGGCTGTGAGTTATAGAGGAAGGGGTTCACTTGCTCAAAAGACAGGGAACACTCCCAGAGTTCTAACACTCAGTTCTCGTCACTCCATCTTTGACTACATCGTGCTGCTTCCTGCACTGACATGGGAAACGAAACTCAGGGAGGGCTGGGTCTCCTGAGAGGCTGCAGAGCAAGTCTGAGGTTCCCCCTGCCCCAGCTACTCTCACAGGCTTCCTGCCCCTCTCTGCAGGCTCGTGAAGAGCCCCTACCATCTAGCTGCAACCGCAGCCTGCCTCTTGCCAGCTAGGTGATTCTGGAGGAGGCACCCAATCTCTGTGTGCCTTTGCTGGTCTGTAAGATGATGCCAATAGTTCCCACTTAGGCACAGTTGGGCAACTGGAGGAACAGTTATCTGGAGGCATTTCCAGCTGCCATTGCAATAACATGGTTCTTTCCCCATCTCCCACACATCCCTGGGCCTGTCTCTGTCTTGCCTGGCAAACTTCTATTCTAACCTGAAGGCTCAGGGGCCTATGCTTTTCCTGAGAGCCGCCCCACTCCGCACCTCCACAATCACCTCACTGCCCTCCAACTCCACTGGGGATACAGGGTCTGTGCCTCTGCGTCCAGAGGCAGAGGGCTCCCTGGGGCTCAAAGAAAGAGTGGGTCTGGCATAGGCCTTCTAGGATTACAGCCCTCTCTACCCACCCTCACATTCAGGGCTTTCACACCCAAGAGGGGATGCCCTCCCCCTCCATAGCTGTTTCAGGCTAGGGCAGCGCCCAAGACAACCCAGCTGGGCCAGCTACTCAGCAGGCCCCTTTGGGTCTGCGTAGCACCTGATCATGACCCTGCTTGACCTAAACATAGGTGTCCAGAGCTGCCCTGTGTCAGGCTCAGCAGTTCAGACTCTGCATACAGCCTCCCAACCTTTGCCTGAAGCCCTCCCTGGCCCACCCAGATGACCCAGCCTTAGCTCGCTCGTGCCCTAGACTTCTCCTGGCTAGCACCTGAGCTCTTCCCCTGTGTCCTCCTTCCCCTGCCTCTGGGGGGGCGGGGCAGAGGGGAGTGCACCGGCAGGGAGGCCTGAGACCCAGCAGAGTGATTGGGGATGGGGACCCTAAACAGGGCTATGTTCAGCACAGGAAGCTGGAGGTGGTAACGAGGGGGCAGCAGTTTTGGAAACAAGCAGAAAAAAGACAAAGAGGAAACACCCTTTGGGCCCCACCCTGCACCTCCTTCCTTTCTACCCAGACACACAGCACAGCTCCCACCTGCTAATTGAGGCCCCCATCCCAGCACCCCCATGGCTCCCGGCTCCCTTGACTCAGCACCTGAGGCTCTCCCTGCCAGTCCCTTGTACTACAGGTTCTGCTCATTGCTCTCCTCGGCTCATTCTGGTTTCCTCCCACTTTCCATCCTCCCCTGAAAATGCCATAAGTCATTGCCTTTGTCTATACAGCCAACTCCTATACATCCCTCAACATCTCATTCATTGCCACCCCTTCTGAGAGGTACCCTGATGCTGCCTGCCTATCCGCATATACTTTCTGTGCCCTGTGTCTGACTCCTTGGAACCAAACCAATAACCCAGATACCAGTTAAGGTATATTCAGTTGGTGACCAAGGACATTTTAGTTACTCATTGTGAGAGCAATACTCAATGCCACCTCCTAAGAACCTGACCTAGGTCCCAGGCCTGAGGCACCTGGGCCAGACTGTACTCCTAGCCTCGCCAAGTCCTAGACCGGTCAGCCAGTGTCCATCTCTTTGGGCTGTGCTTGAAACAGCCTAAGCAGCGTGGCTCTGGCAGGGCAAGGTGGGGTTGCATAGCCTCCAGGTAGATGGTGGCAGTGGTGAGTACTCACGGGTGTGGCTTTACACGGATGTAGTTCTTGGGAACAAAACCCTCAGCTCCTCGGAGCTCCGCCTTGTACCAGTTCTGGTCATCTTCCATGTTCAGGATCTGTAAGCAGAAGCAACATGGCCGCTTAGCCACCTGCTGAGGTCTTGTCTGCAACAGTCCCCAGGCCTTTCACAGAGGGCAGAGCCCTGGATGAGGATGTACCATCCCACAGGTCAAGGCAGCCTACAGGCAGATGGTCATCCACCGGAGACCTGTGCCTGCAGGTTTGTGGTTATGGCATAGGACATTGTGGCTTCTATGCTCTTCCATCCTGACCCAACAGGGGCTTCAGGGAAAGGGAATAGACTTGTGATCCTTTGCTCTTTTGATTGCAAGAGCCCAGAGCAGCCAATCAATGACCACTGAGGTGTTACATGAAGCTGGGGGCCCCCAAATGAGTTGGCAAGCCCCAACAGATGGTTATGTTGAGTCACATGCATTTAGTGTTTGGGATGACAGTGGGAGTCAGGGACAGGGGAAAAGAAAAAAGAGCCCATGTTCTGATGAAGCTCTGTCACCCCAGGTGAACTAACCAGAACTGGATAGTCAACCGGTAAACCACTGAAGGGTAGAGAGTGGGCCCAGGGAGGGGACAGCACACGTCATCCCATGGGTACATTTACCCTGTGTCACCCCAGTTCTTAAGCAACCTGAAGAAGCTGACATCACCAAGTGCTGTTTCACTGATAGGCTCAGAGGAGTGAATTTGGCCAATGCAACACATTATACAGTTGGCCTGGGGCTTTGGAAATGCTGGTCTTGGGGGCTTGGTCCACCACTGGCTTTCACCCCACTCTACTCCTGCTTTGTACTCGGAGCCAAGCCTGAAGCCCCTCTCTGGCTAGGAACCACTGTAAAGCTGGCTCCCTCAACCCGCCCCCTACACACACACCCCAGAATGATAGAAACAGGGACACAGACATGTTTAAGTACGATCCACAGGTGAGAAGCACCTGAGAGGCTGGACTTGTGCTCAGGCCTGAGTGTCTCCCGCCCTCCTCCAGTCCCCGAAGTCACTGGAGTCAGTCTGAGCTCTTCCTTCCTGGCCTGAGCAAGGTCAGCAGAGCTGGGCAGATGGAAGCAGGTAGCTCAGGACCACGTCCACTCAAAACGAAACAAAATTTCCTGGATGTGGCCACAGCTTGAGAAAGAAGTCCTAGCCAATGCTCGTGAGCTCTGGTCACTTCTGCTGTCTCTAGGGTTTGGGCTTCAGCGCCCTTGCCTGTTAAATGGGTACAGATGTGGCCAACACCATACAAGGTCTTATGCTTTGGTACCTATGTGGCTACTGTGTGTGTAATCCCTACGCTTACCTTGCTGAGTTCTCACTGTTGACAGAGCCCCAGACCTTTGGAGCTTTGGAAACCTCCCCCAGGAGAACACACTCCAGTGCTACCACCTCCCAGTTCAAGCACAGAGCCCGTCTGCCCCGCCACTGGCCCTAACTGCTGCTGGTCTTCCTCCTGGATGCAGTCACTGACAGCTCTCTGCTGAGCACCTGCTGGGTGCAGACCACAGAAGGACTCCTAGAGATGCAGTAAGTGGTAGGAGCCCTGCCCCAGAGGCAGTAATGCTGTGAAGAAGGCTAAGAGACAAAGGAGCAGCAGCTTCTCCGTGCAGTGAGGAGTGCCATGGGAACTGTTGTTTGGACAAGGAGCCACCAAAGGGGCGTGCAGAGTGTCACACAAAGGCCTTTCCAGAGATGCCCCAACTTACAAGAAGGAACCAGCTAATTTGTTGGTCCATGCTTGTTACCCCAGCACTTAGAAGGCTGAGGTGGAAGGACTGCAGAGTTCTAGGCCTGTTTGGGCTATATAGTAAGACCCCGTTTTTGTGATTCTCCACCCCCTGCCCCAACAGCAGCAACAACAAGGAAAACGAACCAAACAAACGGAGGAGGAAAAGGAGGAGGAGGAGGAGGAGGAGGAGGAGGAGGAGGAGGAGGAGGAGGAGGAGGAGGAGGAGGAGGAGAAACCAATGAAACTAATGGTGAAAAGGAAGAGTGTCCAAGATAGAGGAAATAGGGGAATGAGCCCAACTTTGTCCCCTTTAAAGAAGGCTAGTGCATGTGGCTGTGGGCAGGAGAAGGGAGAGCAGCATGTACTAAAGAGCACCTCACTAGCTCTATGACCAGAGCAGAGGGACTGGGCACAGGGAAAGATGCTCAGATTCAGAAGGGTAGGAGTCCAGAGTTGGGAGGGCTCAGGCAGGCTGCCAGGGTGCATGGCTGCCGTCAATTTCCCAGGGGATCAGTCTGGGTCTCTGGGGCAAGCTAATCATGGAGAGACTCGTGTGTGTGTGTGTGTGTGTGTGTGTGTGTGTGTGTGTGTGTGACAGAGAGACAGAGAGAGAGAGAGAGAGAGAGAGAGAGAGAGAGAGAGAGAGAGAGAGAGAGGTGCCATGCTCTTTCTCCAGCGAACAGTGTTATGGTGCTGTCTATCTAGAAGCATTGCCTGCCAAAGAAGACCTTCATCCCTGGTAAGAGTCACTCAGGTGCCGGATAATGGTGTCGCACACCTTTAATCCCAGCACTCAGGAAATAAAGCAGGCAAATCTCTGTGAGTTTGAGGCCAGCCTGGTCTACAAAGCTACACAGAGAAACCCTGACTCACAGGAAAAGAAAAAGAGTCCCTTAGAGCAACATGTCCTGAGCTAGCCTACAGGCTGTGGGGTTTCCACCTAGATCTTCTAAGCAGTGCCTACAGAGGAAGTTGTGTTCCACCTGCAAGCTGGCGCCACTTGGCATGACTTGGTGACACCCACTAGAGCCCAACAGGGGTGGGGCTGGACATAGCACAGAGAGGAAATATAGCTGCTGTGCACATGGCTGTAATGTTTTTAAGTTACAGACAGCAGGCGGAGATTATAGTGAGGCAGGGAAGCACTCTGGGGTCAAATTCAAAGCGTGCCAAAAAAAAAAAAAAAAAAAAAACTCAGAACGAAGATACTGTGTAATGTTTAATGCAATGAGTTAACAAACCAAAACAAACAGGAAGTGTAGAAGTGTGGTGGTCAGCAATACAGTTCATCATAACCACAGCTGGTGGCTGGTTGCACCAGTGAGGATGCAATGCACTCTTTTATCTGTATGGTTTCCCTGTCTGTCTAAGACCAGTCTAAAGTGAAAAGCCAGCGAAAAGCAATGCAAAAAGGATTTCAGAAACAGCCCGTGCAAGGATTCTGAAGTGGGACCTAGAGGTAGCAGGTAGCACGTTTGCCTAGTATGCGCAAGTCCTGAGTGTATCCCTAGCACTGCGAGAGAAAAGGGGAGCAGGGCTGTAGTCAGGGCAGCAGACTCCGTTCCAGCACTGAGGGGGTGGAGCAGGAGAATCACTGTAGGTCTGAGGCTAGCCTGGGCTACACAGTGAATTCAAGCCTGCCTGGACTTGCAGGGAGACTTTGTCTCAAAAATAAGCAAGAGGGCCAGGGAGAGAGAGCAGCAGGTAAAGGCACTTGTTGCCAAGCTTGATGACGGCTTCAGTCCCTGGGACCCACACCGTGGTGTCCACAAGTTGTTCTCTGACCCCTACAAGTGTACTGTGGCACCTGCACCCCCCCACACACACACGCACACACAATTCACAAGTATAATTTTACAAAACGGAGGAAAACAAGCAAATAGACAAAAAGAATGTGACTTTGCACTGGAACAGTAATGACAACTCTGCACCCTTAGTGATTTCCTGTGCTCTGGACAGGGGAGGGTAGGTTTCCTCTTAATCCCCACCCGACTGGCTGTGGGCTGGTGCTGAATTCTTACAGGAGTGGTAGGGGCTACACCCTCAGCCTCCTGAGGGCTGGGATCACTGGCTGTGCCACCACGCCCACCCGGGTTTGCTTCTGTATCTAATTTGTGCTGTGTCCACCACCGGAGCACCAGCTGCCTGGATGCAGCAACCCTGCCTGCTTGCTTTCTGAAGATTGGTTAGACTCTAGGCCAGGACCTAAAACCTGCCAGATGCCCCAGAGTCCTGACTGGCAGAAGAAAGGTCTCTCTGTCTGGTTATAAAGGGAGTTTCTGGACCTGACAACAGATTATTTTAGTTTTCATTTATTCATTTTAAGACAGGACTCTCACTGCTATCCAGGCAAACTCCTAGACTCGAGTAAAATCCTTCTGCTTCAACACCACTTTTGGGTGCTGGGGATTCAGGGACATGCCACCAGGCCAAGTGCAAAAATGTAAAGCTTTTTATGTGTTTCCAAGATGTCCATCTGTCACTTCACCCATCTGCCACTCCATAAGGAAGTACACACTGCTCCACGCTCTCAACAACCTAGGAGGTTTTGTTGGTTTGATTGTTTTTTTCAAAAGGAAGTTCTTCTTCTTATTATTATTTTGGTTTTTCGAGACAGGGTTTCTCTATGGCTTTGGAGGCTGTCCTGGAACTAGCTTTGTAGACCAGGCTGGCCTCACACTCAGAGATCCTCCTGTCTTTGACTCCTGAGTGATAGGATTAAATGAGTCACCACTGCCTGACAAAAAGAAGTTTTATGGGTTTGGGGGTTTTTGTTGTTGTTGTTGTTGTTGTTGTTGTTGTTGTTTTTTGTTTTGTTTTGTTTTGTTTTTCAAGACAGGGTTTCTCTGTGGCTTTGGAGGCTGCCCTGAAACTAGCTCTTGAAGACCAGGCTAGGCAGGTCTCAAACTCACAGAGATCTGCCTGCCTCTGCCTCCTGAGTGCTGGGACTAAAGGCATGCACCACCAACACCCGGCTCAAAAGTAAGTTTTTAAAGTAAAGTCCTGGACATGGTGGCGAACACATTTAGTTACAGCACTCTGGAGGGAAGGCAGATCCTGTGTGTTCCAGGCCAGCCAGGGTGACATAGTAATATTCTGTCTCAAAATAACAAATGAATGAAAATACAATGAAGTCATGAAGAGTGAGCAGAGGCACCAGTCCTGCAGCGTCTGTCAGGCGTGCATCTGGGCAGCTGCCTGCTCACATTGTTTCTCTGGCAAGCTTCTGTTTGTGTCCTTTGTCTGTTTTCCTACTTGTATGGTGTCAAATGCCTTTAAGTCCAGCAATGGAAAGGCAGAAGCAGGCTGATCTCTGAGTTCAAGGCACACCTGGTCTACATAGTAAGTTCCAGAATAGCCAGAATTACATAGTGAAACCCTGTCTCAAAAAAAAAAAAAAAAAAAAAAAAAGGCAAAAGAGCTCTTTACATATTACTACCATTTTGGTCATGAAGCTGTTTCTTAGTCTGAGCTACGTTTGTGTCTCTGGCTCACCCAACAAGCCAGGACTCCCCCCTCCCTCTCATATTTTTGTCAAACTCTTCAAACAGGTCAAGGTCCCGCCTCCTCGGGGATTTTGTGTCTGGGCTGGGTGCTCTCTCTTCCCCAGGCTCTTTGCATAGCCAGTTCTTTCAGTGCCCAGGTTCCCACACCTCTTTTAAGAAGTTGCTGTCTTTCCCACCTAGAGCAACCCTCCCAACCCCCAGCCTCCTGCCTCCCTGCCTGTGTCCTTCCATGGAGCTTGGCTAAGCAGCCCGGTGCTTGTCAAATGAATAAAGAGGGAAACAGCTGCCCCAGGTCTGCTGACTACCCATAGTCCCTTGAGCTTGACAGGAACCTCTTCTGCTTTCCTTCCACTCCCTCACTGAAAGCCAGCTGTGCAAGCTGTCCTGCCTTGTGCTTCCAGGTCCCTGTTCTCATGGGCTTCTGATGGGTAGACCGACTCCTCTTCTCCCCATCCCCCTCCCCACCCCATCCCGTGTCTCAGCAGACTCTTAGCAAAGTGATTCCTGCTCATCTTGGGAGTCTGTGAAGGAGGAGGCTGTTGGTCTTCGTAGAATTACCCAGGGGAACCTCACTGGGCCCTCTGAGCCTGGGCCAGAATCTTCTACACAGCTGGCCTATTTCCTGTGGGCCAGCTACCTTTCAGCCTCAAGTGTGTGTGAAGATATACCCCGGACTGGTCTCCAGAGTAGCTGAGGCCTCTGAAGTAAACTTAGATCTGCACAGAGTCCCCCCCATGCCCCCAACCGCACCCCCAGGCCCTTCCCAGGCCAAAGTGATTGAGTATGCTCAGGACCCAGGGCCAACAGCATAGGCAGATACAGATGCCAGCAACTAACCTTGAGGAAGGGGAAGCCACAAATATATGTGGCTTCTTTAGACCCATACCAACCTTAGAACCTCAGCTTAGAGTTTTAGGACTGAACAAAGGCCCAAGAGTTAACGCAATGGAGGTTGAGACTCCAGTTCACACTAAGCACATGCAGATACTGTCCCAAACCTTACTTCCCTGCAGGCAGGCAATGGTCTCCCATACCCAGGAACACTACACGGAGCCTGGGTCCCATGCACAAGATGGCTTCAAAAGGGCTGTCCCCATACTTGAATCTCTGGGCCAGACTCAGGGTAGTAGCCACCGAGTCCAGTACATGCTGCTCCGGTGGTCCCTGGAAGGCCAGTGGAGGGCACAGGATGGGCTGCTAGCATCGCAGTGCCCTGTTCCAGCTTGACCACTCCTTACATATTGACTGTGGCTCCTAGGCTCTCCCATCGTATGCAAAAGTCTACGTAAGGGCATTCCCACTAGAAGTTTCACACCCTCATCTGACTAATGAATTGGAAGGCCACTATTTTGATCCAGAGGGGCCCAGGTGAGAGCAAATGAAGTATATTATTATGTTTTCCCTTTCCCCACATTACTGCTGGACACTTAAATCCCAGCCATCCTAGCCCCGTTATGTTAGGATGCCTGCTTATTCTAGACCACCTTTTCACACACACACACACACACACACACACCCTAGAAAACTGGGAAATTGAACAAAGTCCTGCTGCCAGACACTGTAGCAGCCTCAAACTCTCACATGACCCTAAAGGAAGGATCACTGATACTATTCCTGTTTCCTAGATGGGGAAACTAAGGGGAGGCAGAGGTGGCTAAACTGAGCCTGTCCCTCACAGCCCAGACTGCCAGGGCTCTCCTGAGCCCTGATTCCAACCCCATCACCCCTGTTAGCCCCCTCAGCCCGGCTCCAGCCCTCTGTACCTTGAGCGTGTCCCCCTTGTTGAAGGCCAGCTCATCACTCTCAGTGGCCTGGAAACTGTACAGGGCTACGGACTCCATCCCACTGTCCCTGGGCTTCAGCCGAGGACCCAGCAGACACTTCCTGCTTCCTGTGGTTGAGAACCACTTCCTTTGTTTTGAATATTTGTTCTTTTGAAGCTGGGGCCGGAAACTGCCCTTGATGGGGGAGAAACAGGAAGCAGAGACCTGTCACCCATGTCACAGCTCAGGGAGGGTGTGCTCACGTATCTACTTTGGCTGGGGGGGAGTCCCGGTGTCCTCGCTAGAGATGGTGCAGAGCTGTCTTGTGCCTGGCCTGTCACCCAGTCTCCACATTTCTTACTTGTCTTATATAGGGTTTCTATTGCTGTGATAAAAAACCATGACCAAGAGCAACTTGGGAGGAAAGGGTTTGTTTGGCTTTCAGGTTATATAGTCCATCATGGAAGCCAGCGCAGGAACCTGGAGGCAAGAACTGAAGCAGAGACTATGGAGGGATGCTGCTTACTGGCCTGCTTCCCATGGCCTGCTCAGCCCACTTTCTTATACAATGGGCACCCAGAAACGCCTGCCCAGGGGTGACACCACCCACACTGAACTAGACTCTCCCACACCAGTCATTAATCAAGAAAATGCTCTGCAGACTTGTCTACAGGCCAATTTCTCAACTTAAGTTGCCTCTTCCCAGATGACCTTGGCTTGTGTCAAGCTGACAAAAATAAAATCTAACCAGGAACATGACTGACACTTCTAGAGATTCCTAAGCACCTGCCATGTCAACCCCAAGCTCCAGGCCCTGTTCAAGACCCACCCAACCATCTCCTCTCACACAGTCTACACAGCTCCCACATATGCCCCTCTGGTTTTTTTTTGTTGTTGTTGATTGGTTGGTTGTTTGGTTGTTTGGTTGTTTGGTTGTTTGGTTGATTGTTTGTTTGGTTGGTTGGTTGGTTGGTTGTTTGGTTGTTTATTTGGTTTGTTGGTTGGTTGGTTGGTTAGTTGGTTGGTTGGTTGTTTGGTTGGTTGGTTGGTTGGTTAGTTGGTTGGTTAGTTGGTTGGTTTTCTGAGACAGGGTTTCTCTCTGTAGCTTTGGAGCCTATCCTGGAACTCACTCTATAGACCAGTCTGGCCTCTGCCTCCTGAGCACCAGGACTAAATGCGTGAACGCACCACTGTCCAGTCCACATGTGCCCTCTTATTCCCTCCACCCTGAACAAACAACAGGCTCAAGTCACTGTGGCGGGCACTCCACCCTTCTTGCCACTGCTTGTCTTTCATTTGCTACAGGAAACTCCTATTCACTTATCAAAACCTCACTTATAAGGCCCCTGTTCTGCTTTAATCATCGGGTACCACCTGAGCTACATGTAGCAAGAACACAACTAAACCTCTCTGGTGACATTGTTAAGGGCTATGACATTGGTGTGGACAACAGTTTTGTGAGCATTGGAGGATAGAGTCTAACATGGAGAAATACAGCTATGTGTTTGGAACCAGAGTTCCCCACAGGAACCACGGTGAACCAGTATTGTCCAACCACACAAGACAGCACAGAGAACCCAGGCTATGGGATGGGAACTGGATGGATCTAGATGAAGCCAGATTTTTTTGTTTGTTTGTTTGTTTTGGTATGATGATTTCCTAAAAGACAGAGAGATGGCTCAGTAGGCAAGAGAACTGGCTGCTCTTCCAGAGGACCAGGGTTTGATTCCCAGCATCTACATAGTGGTTCATAGGTATCTGCGATTCCAGTTCCAGAGGGTCTGTAACCCTCTTCTGACTTCTGTGAGCATCAAGAACAGATAGACATACAATCAAAGCACTCATAAACACAAAACAATAAATCTTAAGAGAGAAAGGTAGACTTCTTGTTTTTAATCTAGGTTCTCACTATGTAGTACTGGCTGTCTTGGAACTCTGTGTAGACCAGGATGACCTACAACTCAGAGATCCACCTGCCTCTGCCTCCCCCTGCATGATGGAGGCTATCATGCCAGGTGAGAAAGGTATTTTCCTAGCCTGGCACAGTAGCACTCAGGAGGCAGAAGCAAGGGGCTCTTGAGACATGGGCCAGCCGGAGCTACACAGCAAGAGTCTAACTAAAAAGACGTTTCCTCTTCACCATATGGGAGTTCATCTCTTAGCCCCGTGTTTTTGTCAGTGGTTATAATCATTATTGTATCTATGAGGTGTTCAACTTGGCCCTCATTTGGACCACAGTGGGATCCCATTCAACCTGGCTGGCTCCTCACCCCCATGTCCTCATAGTTCTGTGAACACGTCCTGATCAATCAGTCATCACTGTTTTAGCAGACACAGAGGGTGTGTAGTGTGTGTGTGTGTGTGTGTGTGTGTGTGTGTGTGTGTGTGTGTGTGTAATTTTTAAAGGCAAAGCTTTCCCTCGCTATCCTAGACTCACTGTGTAGACCAAAATGGCTTTGAATTCACAGAGATCCACCTGCCTCTTTCTCTAAGGTGCTGGGATTAAAGCTGTGCTCCATTGTGCCCAGCCATGATTTGATATTTTTAAAGAACACTTCAAAAATGTAATTAGTTTTCTTTCCCCGATCAGAATGCAAACAACTATGTTTCATGGTGGCATTGTTGAATAAAGCACATTATAGATAATGCTCCCCCTCCTTTAACTCCACCCTCCCCCTTTCCTCCAATCTTCCCCCACCCCCGCTTTCTGCTTTCATGTCACCTGTGTCCTGTGCCCTCACCCACACCCCTTCCTCAGAACCACTTTTTAATCTCTCTTAATCTCCTTTCTAGTGTTTTACCCACATTTCCCCCTTCTCTCCGCACACGTGTACACTACAAACTAGGATCCACATAAGAAAAAGAATGAGGCTTTCTTTCCAGGCTTGGACCACCTGGTTTAATAGAATATTCTCCAGCTCCACCCATTTTCCTGAAGTTTTCAGTGTTCGTTGCAGTTGAACAGGTTTCCACGGTGCATGTCCCACCTTGTCCCGATCCAGGCATCAGTTGACGGACGCCAGGGCTGAAAGCCTTTCCTAGCTACTGTGTTAGAGCAGCAATGATCATGGATGTGCAAGTGTACATGCCCTGGAGCGTTATAGCTAGGTCATATGGTAGTCCTAATCTTAGCTACAAAACCTCCATGCTGGTTTCCTTAGTGGCCATTTCCAGTCATACTCTCACGAGCAGTGAATAAGGATTCCCCTTTCCCCATATCTGTGCCAGGATTTGTTGTCAGCTTCCTTCATGGTGACCATTAGGGTGAGGTAAGTTAGCAAAGAAGTTTTAGTATTTATTTCTCTGATGACTACTAGGGTTGAACAACTTTTGTTGTTGTTGTTGTTGTTTTGGATTTTTTGAGACAGTCTTACTGTGTAGCCCTGGTTGTCCTGACACTCACTTTGTAGACCAGGCTGGCCTCAAACTCACAGAAATCCACCTGCCTCTGCCTCCCAAGTCCTGGGATTAAAGATGTGTACCACTATGATATATATATATATATATATATATATATATATATATATGTGTGTGTGTGTGTGTGTGTGTGTGTGTGTGTGTGTGTGTGTGTGTGTGTGTATTCAAAATATAATTTCTCTGTGTAGCCCTGGCTGTCCTGGAACTCACTCCATACATCAGGCTGGTTTCAAACTCAGAAATCTGCTTGCGTCTAATCAAAAAGAAAAAAATATTGGCTATTTGAGAATCTTCTTTGTATGTCTTTGTATGATAGGATAGGCTAATAAACATCTTTATGACAAGGGATGGGAACTACCTCCCCCACCAACCAGCAACCAGAAGCCAGCAGGACACATCTTCCTTGCAGAGAAAGGAAGTTAACCCAACATGGGACCACTGCCTATGCCCTGGCAGAGGGAGTCACCCTGATCAGCAGTCACTGATTCCTTCCTTCATTCTTTCTTTTGTTTGTTTTTGTTTGGTGTTTTGTTTTCTTTTTCTAGACAGGGTTTCTCTGTGTAGCCCTGGCTGTGCTGCATTTACTCTGTAGGCCAGGTTGGCCTTGAACTCAAAAGATCTGCCTGCCTCTGCCTCCCAAGTACTGGACTAAAGGTGTGTGCCACCACTGCCTGGCCCTTTATGGGTTCTTTCTTACAGCTAGACCCTGAAGCTTTCCTCTAGATGTCTCAGTGTTTCAGGTTTTAAGTTGAGGTCTTTTCTTTTTTTGGTTTGGTTTTTTAAAGACAGGTTTCTCTGTATTGATTTGGAGACTGTTCTGGAACTCGCTCTGTAGACTAGGCTGGCATCGAACTCACAGAGATGTGCCTGCCTCTGCCTCCTGAGTGTTAAGACTAAAGGCGTGCGCCACCAACACCTGGCTTAAATCAAGGTCCTTGATTCAGTTAAATTGATCTTGTGTGGGATGAAATATAATGGATCTGATTTTGTTCTGAAGTGGATATCTAGTTTTGCCAGCACCATTTGTTGAACAGAGCTATTTTGCACGTGGTTTCTGTATTTATTTCTTCACCTGACAACATAGCTGCAGGTGACAGTTGGAAGGTCACAAATGCAACCAGTGTGGTAGGAGAAATCTGAGTAGCCCAGCTCGTTCTTATAGCTTTTTTTCCGAAGGTTTATAAAAATGTAAGATGTATGCCAATTTATACTTATCAGAGAGAGAGAGAGAGAGAGAGAGAGAGAGAGAGAGAGAGAGAGAGAGAGAGAGAGAGAGAAATATTAAAATACAAAAACAAATAATGAAAACAGTTGAGGGAGAGAAAAGGACAGATGGAGCGGTAGCAGCCTGCTCTTGAGGACCAAGTGGCCCATTCAGGCCTCCTCAGGGCCTCTGCCTCTGCTCTCTGCCCTTACCCACCCTGTCACAGACTCAAGGTGGCAGGAAGTTAAGCTGCCCCTTTCCACTTCGGCCTGAGGCTTCTGAGCCTCAGAATGGTGTAGCTGGGGATTGGGACACACTCATCCCGATCTGATAGGGGAAATTCTTGCTCCTCAGACTTTGAGTTCAGGCTGCTGACTGCCCCTAGCCAGACAGTGTGGGTTTAGCATTGACTCTTCACACGAGGGTGAACACAGCTCAGCTCTCTGAGAAACTGTAGAACCCTTTGATTGGCATGGCCTAGAAAGGGGGTGGAGTCAGGAGCTGGGGAAAGGAGGCGGCAGCTACAGGCCCAGACTGGCCCATTCATCAGCCCTGAGCCCTGTTTTCTACTGTCTGTCTTCCTTTCCCTCCCGAGGCACTCGCTCATGCAGTCATCTTGGATTCCTCAAACAACAGAACTGGTTAATGAAAACCATTATGACAACAGACTGAAACTACCCCCAGCAGCCAGGCATCCTCAGGACAAACACCCCCCTCCTCATACATCCCCCCCCCCCAGAGGAGGGCAGTTACCACCATGGGTGACCATCCTATTGGGCAAAAAAAAAAAAAAAAAAAAAAAAATACTTCTCGGACTACTTTGCAGAACCAGACCCCGAGCTGATGATCAGCCAAGGCTCACCTCGACCAGGACTGCATAGAGTCAAGCTGTGGGTCTTGCTTCCTGTCTCCTTGCTTCCTGTTTAGCCCCCAGCCTCATGCCAGCTCCTGAAGACAGATGGGGCCACTGGGCTCTTTATTTCCTCTTTCAAACGTGGTCAGGGAACAAGTCTTTGCTTTTCATTGCTATCCCCTCCTGTTGTATTAGGACCTGGTAGTCAAGCCTGACTTGCAAAGACTGCCAGGAGTTCAAGTTTTTGCCCTGAAAATTCTAGTTACATCGTCCCATGGTATGTGGGTTAAAGTTTGCCTCCCACAGATTCGATGACCAGGTCCCGAGCATCAGTTCATTAAAGACAAAATATTTAACCTATCCTTCAGGAAATGCCCAGAATCCACTCCAGGACAGTTTGGCACCACCTTATGAAGAATGGATATGTACAGAAGCCACCCAGTCTAGTCAGTGAACCTGTGATGTCACAACTCAAACCCCCTCCCAGAACATAACAAAAGGACATGTGACCATGAGGAGATCCCCAAACTCCTGTATACCTGCACAAGAGAGCCCTAAGGCTGCCTGGTGCTCAACAGGCAAGTACTTCCTCCCTTTCTTGCAGCACCTCCTCCTGCCACTGAGGACTGAAAAATGGAGCCAGAACTGCCAGCTTCCTTACTGGAACCAAGATATAAAGCACCAGTGACACATAAGGTGGCTAGACAAACACACAGACGCAAGGCAGCTGGAAGGTGATGTTACCACAGAGCTGGCTTAGGTCCACATGGCCTCTGGCTGCTGGCTGTCCTTTACCTGTTTTAAAACCATCCCAGTGTCTTTATCCTTGCAAAATTGCCTGCCCATCCTGTTGTAAGCTCTCAGGAGGCTGAAGCAAGAGGATCATCATTGTGAATTCAAGAGCTGTCTGGGCTACAGACAAGAACTAACCAGGCATCAAGGAACATGCCTATAATTCCAACAGTAGGAGGTGGAGGCTGCAGAAGGGCCAGGAGTTCAAGGTCATCATAGGCTATTTGAAACCCTGTCTCCAAAAGAACACAGAGTAAAACAGCAAAAATCCCTGCTCCCAACATGCATCTTACCCATGAAGCATCTGGAAAACCCCAGGTAAGAATATAAATGGGGAGCAAACCCCATCGGGGAAAGCCCAACCGATGCTTGGAGTTCCCCATCTTAAGTCATGCATAATCCTCCTTCCATTTAAGCTTATCTATAGTATGAGCTGTCTAGGATCCCAAGAGGCCTCTTGATCCTGGGAAGACTGTGTGCTAGGTATGTACCTCATCTTGGTAATAAACTTCCTTTGGATTCCTTACTTTGATTGCCTTTGAATTCTTTGACTGGAACAAGAATACAGACATGCCAGCTGCAGCTAAAGCCAGAGACACAACTCCACAGGGCTACCTCAGCCACCCGAGGAGCCAGTCAGAAGCCTCCCGACAGGGAGAGCTGGGTTCTGCCTACACAGCACAAAAGGGTTTCAGGACCAGCCAATGTGAAGCAGAGCTGGAGTTTGAGAAAAGATTTGTTGTTGTTGTTTTGCGTGTGTTTGTGTGTGTGTGTGTGTGTGTGTGTGTGTGTGTGTGTGTGTGCGTGCATTCATGTGTGGGGACACAGATATGTCACAGCACATTCATGGAGGCCAGGGGACAGCCTCAGGTGTTGACCTTGCTCTCCCATCTTGTTTGAAGCAGGGTCTCTCTTGCAGTTGCATCTGGATGCACTGTGTGTATTCTAGACTAGCTGGCCCATCAGTTTCCTGGGGGAGCTCTCTGTTTCTCATCTCCATGGGACTGCTGGATTTACAGACACAGGACAACAAGTCTGACTTTCACACAAGGTCCTGGGATCTGAACTTAGTTCATCAAGCTAGAGTGGCAAGGACTTTTACCACCGAGCCATCTCCCTGGCCCAGGAAAAGGAATTTGTTTTGTTTTAATTATCTATGTATTTTTAAGTGCACACACACATATGTGTGTGTATATACACGTGAGTGTAGGTGCCCTTGGAATTCAGAAGAGAGAGTCAAATCTCCTGGTACTGGAGTTATTATAGGTGGTAGGAATAGAACTGAGGTTCTCAGCTCTTAACAACTTAGCCATCTTTTTGAACCTCCCCCTCTCCGCGCCCCCACCGGCAAAGGTTTTTAACGTGGATTTAGGCACGGGAGATGTCTCCATTAACATAATTTCCTTCCAGCTCATACAGCACCATGGGCTACAGCAAAGTCTTCACACATAAGCCCTTAGGGATGCTCCAGGTCCACCATGCATAGCAGCCTCCACTTTGCCCTGGTGTGCTCCTGTGCCAGTATCATGTTGCTCTGATTACTACAGCTTTGTAGTTGCTTTTAAAAATAGGAGAAGCAAGTCTTCCTAAACTGCATAAGCTTCATTTTTATATTCTTGCAGCTCTTCTGGGTCCTCTGTGACACCATCAACATCTTCCTGTCTCCACTTCCCCAGCACTGGGAATACAAGCACACCTTACCCACACTCAGATTTTTACATGGGCCCTCATGCTTGTTCTGCAAACACATTACTGACTGGCTCTCTCTCTAGTCTCTAATTCCATAGGATTTTAAAATCAGCTCTCCAGCTTCCTCAAAGACAGAGTCTTCCTGGGAGGTATTCACCTCTCATTAAGTCTTCCTGCCTGTGAGCTAGGATGTTTACCCAGTTACTTAACCTTCTCGAATTTCAGCAGTTTTTGTAGGCTTTAGAGTATAATTCTTATGTTGTATTTGCTAGATGTATTCATAACTATTTTATTCTCGCCATTACAAATAAAATGCTCTCAGCTAGGTGTGATGGCTTTTAATCCCAGCACTTGGGAGGCAGAGGCAAGTGGATCTCTATGAGTTCTAGTCCAGCCTGGTCTACAGAGCAAGATCTAGGGCTGTTACATAGAGAAGCCCTGCCTCAAAAAACAAAAGCAAAACACAAACGAGAAACCAAATAGTCTACCTCTCAACTTCCTGTTCAGGTTACTCATTGCAGGTGTACAGAAATAAAATTAACTTTTGCATATTGATCTTGCAGCCCGTGGCCTTGCTCAATGCACTCATTAGTCTCCATATCTGCAAAGTATAGACAGAGTTTCTGTCCCGCCTGGCCCCACAACTGCTTAGTCCCTAATAAACACACAGAGGCTTATATTAATTATAAAGCATTAGGCTTTAATTTATATGAAGCCTGATGGCTCAGGCTTCGTATTGGCTAGCTGTCTCTTAATTATTAACTCATTTCTATTAAACTATGTATTGACACAAGGCTGTGTCTTGCCCGTAATGTCCAGTATGTTGCTTCTCTAGCGGCTACATGGCATCTTTCTCTGCTGACTCCTCTCTGCCTTCCTCTTCCCAGCATCCTCCTTGTCTAGTAGCCCCACCTAAACTTCCTGCCTGACCACTGGTCAGTCAGCATTTATTCACAAACCAATAAGAGAAATATATATTCACAGCATATAGAAGGACATTCCCCATCAGTGAAGAATTCCTTCAAATTTTCTAGCCATGAGGGAATAGCATCTATGTCTAGAGATAAGTTTTACTTCTTTTAAACTGTTAATGTTATTTCTCATGTGTAACTGCCATGGCTGGACCCTCCAGCACAATTTTGAGTTGAAGTGGTGAAAAGAGACTTTGTTCCTGGATGTGGAGAAAAATACTCCATCTTTTACAACACATGATGCTAGCTGTGGGCTTTCTGTAAATGCCCCTTATCCCATTGAGGAAATTCACTTCTATCTCTAGTTCTTTGAATGTTTTTAATAGTGGAGAAGAAAAAAAGTTGGATTTTTGCCAGATGCCTTTTCTCTTGTGATTAGAAAAATGATTATTTTGCTCTTAAAAAAAGCATTATCACATGTATTAATTTACTTATTTATTTTTATGTGAATACACACACATCTACCACAATGTGCCTGTGGAGGTCAGAGAGCAACTTCCTTCCACCTGTAGGTCCAGGAGGGGGTTTGACCACCAGGCTTGGCAGCAACCTGTTGAACCATCCCACCGCCACCACCCCTTTTGGGGGGGGGATACAGGGTTTCGAACTCACAGAGACCCACTTTCCTCTGCCTCCTGAGTGCTGGAATTAAAGGCATGCACCACCAACGCCTGGCTCCCTTTTCATCTTTTTTTAAAAAAAATCTCTCTCAAAGAGCACAGGGTGCCCCAGTTTGCAGTGTCTCTGTGACTCAGCCAGCCTACCCTTTTTATTGTTCTGATACAATGTGTTAAATTAATTTTCATTAATTTCATTAATTTTCATATGATGGACCAACCGTTCATTCCTGGGAGAAATCCCACTTGTTGGTTCTGTCAGTCTTTTTTTATGTGTTGCTGAATTTTGTTTGATACTTTTGGGTCTTTTTGGTTGATACTTGGTCCATTAACGTTTAATGTTATGAGACTGGATGTGGTTCTTACTATACAACCCTCTGCAGACTGAGGCAGGGTTGTGACTTCCAGAAGCCAGCACTGCAGTGTGAGACTCAAACCAAACAACACAAACATTTAATGCTATCATTGGCGTAGCTGATTTTGTGTCTATAACTTTACTCAGTTTTCAAGATGGCCTGTATGTTGTCTCTTAACTACTCTTTATGGCTTCCTTTTAACTAATGTAAACAATACAAGACTTCAGTCCATGGGCTCACACATACACACACATACACCTATGCACGCACATACTCGTGCATATGGCAGTCAGAGCAAGGTGGTTCCCTCCTTTCACCATGTGGGTCTCAGAGATCAAACAGGTTGTCTGGTTTGGCAGCAAGGCACCTTCACCTGCTGAGCGGTCTCACTGGCCTCTGCATATATATATTTGAGACAGGGTCTCTTAATGTAGGCCTGGCACTCACTATGTAGACCAGGCTGGCCTCAAACTCAGAAAGATTTCCCCTCCCCTGCCTCTTGGGTGCTGGGCTTAAAGGCTTGCACCAACATACTCAAATTGATTCTACATCTTAACATACCTGAATGAGCTTCTTATTTGTTTCTTTGCAACCAACGATACCTAAATTATTAATACCTAATAATACTCCTGTGTGTGCTGTTATTTCTACTGATGTCACAACCTCAGCAATGTAGTGTTAAGTGGTCACTTTACCATTGGTCCTCACTGCCTTAGCCTCTGCGTGGATCTCCTCCCGCCCATCCTCTTTGTACCCTTATTGACAAATATATTAGACTTCCATATGTTTAAGACCCAATCACTTGTGTGTGATATATGTGATATGACAAATGTCTAACTCACTGTGTATATATCAGTTAGTAAAGACCAGGGAGAAAATACGTACTTCTGTCTTAGTTACTGTTCTATTGCTGTAATAAAACACCATCACCAGAGCACACTTATAAAAGAAAACATTTAATTAGGCCTTATGGTTTTAGTGGGCCATTCTTATTCAAACCACCACATCTACCATCTTTTATAATTATCCTTACCAGTGTCTTTTGGTTTTATGTCCTGAATTAAAGTTGTTGTCTGGGGATCACTTGCTTCTATCATGAAGAACTTCTCTGCTATTCCCCACAGAGCAGCTGTACTAGCAACAAATTCTCAGTTGTTGTTAGTGTTTCTCTGGTGAAGTATTTATTTCATCTTTTTTTTTTTTTTTTTTTTTTTTTTGAGAGACGGCTGTGCTGTGCTAGATGTAGGATTCTGTAGGATTCTTAGCTATCCTGACCCCACTGAAAATTTGCTCTTTCTGCTGATGAGTTAGGTGTGAGTCTCTTTTTATTGTTGTTTTGTTTTTGGAGACTGGGTTCCTCTATGTAACAGCCCTGGCTGTCCTCGAACTCACAGAGAGCTGCCTGCCTGCCTTCCAAGTGCTAGGATTAAAGGCATGTGCCACCACTACCAGCTGTCAGGTGTGAGTCTTCCTGAGCCCCCTTGTAAGCAAAGGCCTTCTTCTTTCTCTGGCTGCTTTGAGGGGTTTCTTGTCACCTCTGACTTTCCACATTTTTGCCATCATTTCTCTGTGGCTGTGGTGTTCTGGGGCCTGGTTGTGATTCCTGGATATAGAGGTTGCCGTTTCTCCAATGCATTTGGGAAGTTTTCTGCTATTATTTCTTGACTATCTCCCCTCCTCCTTCCTCCACCCTTTCTTCTGATAATCTAATTAGGGATGGGATGGTGGATGATGTGTTCAGTGATGTTCCATGTTTGTCTAAAGCTGTCTGAATCTTTTCATTCATTCCTTCTGTTCTTTATTTGTGCTCTCTCTCTCTGTGTTTCTATGTCTGTCTCTGTCTGTATCTCTGACTCTGTCTCTGCATCTCTCTCTCTCTCTCTCTCTCTCTCTCTCTCTCTCTCTGACAGTTGTCCATGAGATTCTCACTGCTCCTAGCTCACCAACCTATGCTTAAATTTGACATTGTCTCTCCTGCTTGATCAAGACTACTTACCAGCCATTCAAGGTTCCTCCTCCTCTTTCCCTTCCTACTCCTCTCCTCACTTCGTACATGCTAGGCAAGTGCCTTATTGTTAAGCACATCCCAGCCCCTTGAACGAAGGCAATCCTAGACTTAGAATAATTTTCATGGGTTGTTTTTTGTTTGTTTGTTTTTGTTTTTTTACTTTACAGTATGTGAGGACATTTGTCCAGTAGAAACCACACTTTGAGTTTGGGCTTTGGATTCTTCCTATTCTTCCTAGGTTGCTGCCCAAAGCCCTCTCTGAGCAGTTCCCAGCCATCCCACAGTCACCGTCCCACAGTCAAGATGAGACCATCCATACACAGTGTTCTTTGTTGGTGGTATTTCCTCAGAATCCTCCAAAGTCAACATTCACTACAAAATAGTATGAGTTAGATGATTCTGCCTGACTGTCTGCTAACTGTCCTGAGCATGTTTAAGGCAATTTAGGTGGACTCAATGCTTTCCTTACTTAAGATATTTTTAAACTTACCATGAGTTTATCTTGTCGGAACACCATCATCATAAGCCAAGGAGCATTTTCTGTTCATGATGATGATAATTCCCTAAGTCTTTAAAAGTGTGTTTGTTTGTATTGGTTTTCCCCAGCTTCGGCAGGAAACACATCTACAGATCTGATGCCCTGACAGGAGTGGACCTCAGAAGACTGGGTTTTAGTCTTTTGTTTTCTTATTTACTGTTGTATACACAACATTCACTTAGAACCTGGCAAATAATTTAGTTGGTTCAATCAGTAAGTGGCTTACTGCACAAGCATGAGGACCCAAGTTCTATCCCCAGGGCCCACATAAAAGAATTGGACACAGTAGCACATACTTGTAATCCCATTGCCCAGGAAGCAGATACAGGAGGGTCCCTATTGCTGGCCAGCTAGTCTAAATGAACTGTTGAGTTCAGGTTGTGGTAGCTATCTAATATTGTCAGCTTGACAGGATGCCACATAACTTTGGTGCTGGTGTCTGGGCTGCTACACGGGATTTTCAAGGTTGGGTACACTGAGGTAGTGAAGGAAATAGTTGGAAGGAATCCAAGTCTTCTCTATCAAAGGACTGATCATAGGAATGGCACCTTTACAATGTGACTCTTGAGTCTGTGGCATTCTCAAAACCCAATGGGCCAGGACATAGGACCCTTTCCCCAGGTCCTTCATTTTCTTAACACCAATTTTTTAAATTATCCGACCTTCAAGCACTGTGAGTTCAGACCCCAGCCAGTGGTGAAAAGACACGGTGCCCTCAAGGATAAAAATCTAGCACATTTATTTCCTGTTCAGCGTGTTTGCTACATGAACAAAGCAGTGCATGGTTTAGCAATAGTCAATGCTACTTTGCTGACTTACTTTCACTTTGCACATGTGTTTTAGTATCAATTGTGACCTTGGATCCCAGATTTAAAATTTCCAACAAATGGGGAGATCCACCATAACTGCTGGGCCAAATGTGAGAGAGAGAGAGACAGACAGACAGACAGACAGACAGACAGACAGACAGACAGACACAGAGACAGAGACACAGAGAGAGCTAAGCACCAGCATTTATTGCTCTCTACCTCCTCATTGAGGATGCAGTACGACCAGCCACTTCTGCTCTTGCCACCAAACCTTAGCCTGCATTATGGACAGGACAGTATCTCCCGGAACTGTGAGCCAAAACAAACTCCTCACTACAATGATCGTATCAGGCATGGTATTGCATCTGTGAGACAGGTAATTATACACCCTACTCCAGAAACAAGGTGAGAGACATTGAGAGAGATACCAGGATTTGACATCTAGCCCCCACATGTATGCTCATGAGTACTTGCATGCACAAAGCATGTATACATACAAACATGCACACACATTTTAAAAAATCTCTGGCCTGGTGAGATGGCTCAGAAGGTATAAGCTATTGCTGCACAGGCCTGATGGGTGTCCTGGGTTCCATCCTCAGAACCCACAGAAGAAGGAGAGAAGCAACTCCTGAAAATTGTCCTCTGATCTCCATGTACATGCTATACTACTCATGTACACACACATGTATGCTCACACACATGTCACACAGTAAAAAAAAAAAAAAAAAAAAAAATGTTTGTCTCTGTCATCACTCCACCCGCTCTGACTTTATCACTGCTGTCTTTTGTGCAGCTCGGCAGCTCGTCATCTGGCTTAGTGACCGCAGAGTTCCGACCTCATGAAATTGCAGCCTGCTCCCCACAGGTCCGCCCAGCTTCTACTGGGATAGAAGCTGGGTTGAGTTCCCTTGCTCTGACTCCATCTTATGATGCTCTCTTCTCACACAGCCCATCCTGACTCAGAGCATCCTGGCTTCCTATGCTTGCTATGCCACGGGGTTGTGTTCGCTCTCCAGCTCTGGAGCCCAGGTTGTTTCTCTGGAAAGTCAGGGTGGGGGTGGTACTGATCTGCAGAGTGCTGCCTCCCCAGCCTTGAGCCTCTCCCAAATTCCTCAGCTCTCCCACCACCTCCAGCTTCCAGCCAGAGCATCTGGCTCCTGTCATCTCTCCTGTTCTGTGTCAGAGCTCCTCTTAGGAGTGACACCAGCACCAGAAGATAAAGGCTGGGAAGCCTTGGAGGGAGCAGACAGGCGTCTAGCCAGGCAAAAAAAATGAAGGAAACATAGAAGGAACAGGAGCCCTTCGCCTGTGACTCTTGTCCTCTAAGAGTCAAGAATTCATCACCATTGACAGAATTTGCTATGAGGATCGCCCAGAGAAACAACATTCTTTTCTTGCAGCGATATTTCACATAAGTATCTTACATAGCAATGAATCATGCCTAGGTCAAAGTAGAATATTTGTGTTAGCCTCACTCCTTCCCCAGTTGGAAGCCTGTAGCTTTCTGAGACTTACAAATAAAATTATGAACTTGTGAATAGTCAAAGCATACATCTTCACTCCCTTGAACCTAGAATGGGAAAAATTCCCTCAGGTCTCATGTCCTATGGTTTAATTTCATCAGTCTGTATTTCTGTTCAGCACAACTCTGAGAAAACCTAGGATCTCATTTACTGAAGAGAGAGGGGGGGGGAGAGAGAGCCCAGTGGTGGGTGGCAGTGTACATCTTTAATCCTAGCACTCTGGAGGTAGAGGCAGAGGCAGGTGAATTCCTAAGTTTGAGGGCATCCTGATCTACAGAATGAGTTTCAGGCAAGCCTAAGCTATCTATATCAATTAAAGTAAAATAAAATAAATAATTAGCAGGGTATGATGGTGTACCCTTTAATCCCAACCCTCAGGAGGCAGAGGCAGGCAGATCCCTGAGTTTGAGACTAGCCTGGTTTACAAGTAGAGTTCTGGGACAGCCAGGTCTACACAGAGAAATCCTTTCTAGAAAACAAAAACAAACAAAAAACCGGCAATAATAATAATAAAGAGAAAGAAAAAGAAGAAACCCTTTTAGTGGGGTTGGGGGACTAGTTTAGCGGGTACAATGCTTGCCTAGCATGCATGAAGCTCTGGATTCCAGCCCCAGCACCTCTTAACTGGGCAAGGTAATGCATACCTGTAATCCCAGCACTCAGGAGGCAGAGGTTTAAGGTCATCCTCAGGGATTCAAGGCTGCTTGAATCTTCATAGGTTACATGAAACCTTATCTCAAAAAAAAAAAAAAAGAAAAGAAAAGAAAAAGAAAGAAAGAAAAAAGAAAAAAGAAAAGAAAAGGAAGGAAAAAGAGGAAGAGTATAACTTTAGAAGCCTCTAAAATCACATATGTGGCTACCAGTTAAGACATTTAAATGGGGTTCTCTCTTGAGGAGCCCACACTCCCATCTGTAGTGTGTAATCTTAGCACTCCTATGCTGAGGTCAGAGGCAGACAGGATAATGTGGGAGCTCTCGAGACAGCTAGTCTGGAGTACACAGCACTGCTGGAAGCAACAAAGACCCTGACAACAAAGATCCTGCCTCAAAGGAAGCAGAAAGTGATAACTAACACTTAGTTGTTCTCTGAGCTCCATGCACATTCTGTAGTACACATGTGTGCCATCACACACACACACACACACAACACACAAATGCATATGTACACATGTATACACACATACAAATACACACACACACAATATATGTATACATACACATACACACACATACATATATACATACATACTAATAACAACACTTCACCAACAAAACTTTTCTTTTTCTTTTTCTTTTTTTGGGAGAGGGGATTGTTTTGTTTTGTTGTTGGTGGTTTTGTTTTGTTTTGTTAGTTTTTCAAGATAGGGTTTCTCTGTGTAGCTTTGGAGCCTGCCCTGGAACTCGCTCTGTAGACCAGGCTGGCCTTGAACTCACGGAGAACCTCCGGCTAGTACTTCCTGAGTGCTGGGATTAAAGGTATGCACCGCTCGACAACAAACCCTTTCTTAACAGACTCCAGCTCTGCTTCACCCTGGTTGGGCCTGAGACCCTTTTCTGCTGTGCAGTCAGAACCCAGCTCTCCCTGAGGGGAGGCTTCTGACTGGCTCCTCAGGCTGCTGAGGCACTGTGGAGCTGTGTGTCCGGCTCCTGCTCCAGCTGCTGCTCACAGGTCTGGGTTCTTGTCACCCTCAGCAGGTAAAGGTGCTGGCCACCAAGTCTGACAACCCAAGTTTGCACCTAGGACCCATGACATGACAAGAAAGAACCAAGTCTTGTTGGAAGTCATTCTCTGAGCTCCACACACGTGAGAAAAAAATGTAAAGAGCCCAGTTCCATCCAGTGGTCGTTTGAAGTAAGGAACTCACTGAGACTTTGGGTCAAACTCCAGTCACCACCTAGAGAAAACTGCAAGTCTTCAGAGATTGTTCTACTAGGGCAGGAAGTCAGCTGAGAATCTGGCCCCACGCTTAGTCTGTGTGGTGTTTTTAACCAAAATGACCCTTATAGTCGCAAATATTTGAATACGTGGGCCCCCGTTAGTGAAGCTGGAGTGTTAGGGTCAGATGACGGGAGAGCATGGGTGCCGGAGTGGCTGATTAAAGCGTTGATCTACAAATGGCAGTTACACCTTCAGTCACTCCAGCCTTGGCATAAGCAAGAGGCTAAATCTAGAGAAAGTGTTGCTACCCACTTCCTTTGCTTCCTTCATGCAAGGGTACACGGTGGAGAGTCAAGTGAAGCAAGCAGAGTCTGTAAGGTTTCTCACAGGAAAAGTAAAAAACGGGGTTTCTCAGTAGCTTTGGAGCCTGTCCTGGAACTCACTCTGTAGACCAGGCTGGCCTAAAACTCACAGGGGTCTGCCTGCCTCTGCCTCCCCAGTGCTGGGATCAAAGGCGTGTGCCACCACCACCTGGCTGGCCTTTATTGTTCTAGGGCTTCTAGGGCCTCTGTGGCCAGCAACTCCTAGAGAAATTCTTAACACTAGGTCTCCAGTTAACATTACAGCTTCTGGGTACATCTGTTTTCACCTTTTGCATACTCTGTAACATCTACAGCCATGGGACATTGCAAACTTCCCACTGCCTCTTTGATGGGTATCACTTGTACCTTACCCAACCCTAAAGCTCTCAAGAATTCCACAGCAACACCTGGCCTTCGCTCACATGTCTGTTAAATGGGTCTCCAAATCTCCACAACACTAGGGTTATTCTTGTGCTGTCCACATGTAACAAAGCCTTTCTACACAGGACCAGCAGAACAGTTGTCCCAATAGTGAGTGAAGCACTTGGACGTCCCTTGTCATCTGTTTTGAGCTGTGTCAGGTGATCACAGAAGTTCACTACTCAGGAGATACTAAAGTCAATCATAAGCAGGGTCTAACAGTACGGGATGGAGGGTTACCCATTAGTGTCAGTTACTCCTCCCACAGATCCACGGCGTGAACGGGAGGCACAAACTTAGTTAGCTCTCCACAACTCTTAGTCTGTCTCTCTCTCTCTCTCTCTCTCTCTCTCTCTCTCTCTCTCTCTCTCTCTCTCTCTCTCTCCCTCTCCCTCTCCCTCTCCCTCTCCCTCTCCCTCTCCCTCTCCCTCTTCCCCTCCCCTCCCTTCCCTTCTTCCTCCCCCCTCCCCCTCCTTCTCCCCTCCCCCTCCCCTCCCCCTCCCTCTCTCTCTCTCTGAGACATTTCACTTCCACGCCCTGGAGCTCTTCCATGGAACCTCCCTGTATTTCCCCAGCCCCATGAGCTTGGTGGGGCTGGCTAGAGAGCTCAGCCCTGCTCAGGGCTAATGGCAAATGAGATCTGGCCTTCCCCTCCTGCACCTGCTGCTCAGACTGGTTTCTTGGGTCAGAGAGTCTCTGGGTTGCATTGTGAGTGTAAGTAAGGCTGTTGCTTCTCCACCCCACATACCTTGCTGCTGGGAGAGGTCCTGGCTAGGCAAATCATTTTCACTCATAGTATATCCCTTTACAGGCAAGAAAGGTAGACGGCTTGGTTTGGAGGGATTACAGCCCAGCCCTGGAGCAGCCTGACCTTCTGTGTTGTTTGATCATGGATGCCTTCTGCTCTTCTGGCTTAAGGCTTCCAGGAGTTCCCCCCCCCCTTAGGAATTTGAGCTTGACACAAATTTTGCCACATTTACCTTCAGGTAATAGAGACAGACCTCTTTCTGTACTTTACTTTTCTCTTATCTCTAGGCGGCTCTCACTCTTTACATGCTGGCCTAAGTCCTCCAAAGTCCTCCTTAATCCTCCAAAGCTTTTCCTACTCTACCAAAGGGCTCAGCAAAGCTGCTAAAGCCCCATGACGGTCTCCAGGTTGTTGCTAGTCAAGTCTTCCTTGAGTCTCTGGTGAACACCATCCTCTCAGGCCCTGTGACCGGGGTCTCATACATTTCTTCCCTCAGTCCCCCCAGTGGTGCCCGCCCCTCCTCTGTTGTCCCTGTGTCTCTCTGTTGTCCTCCAGGCCCTGATATCTACGGGGACCGTAGCTGCTTGATGAGCAAGCATCTCTAATGGCTTCCATGAGCCAGACTGTCAGGGACTACTTTCCCCTTCCACCGCCTCAGGCTACGCTACGCAGCTTGTGTCTCCGGGAGGGATGCGTGCTTATATCACTCTGCTTCTACATCGCTCAGACGGATCATATCTGCCCCACATCCTATAACCTCACAAGCTAGGCCCTGAGAGATTCTTTGATTGTTTGTTTAAAGTTTTCCTACAGTCCCAGCATTGACTGTTCACCCATTAACCATAGTTTCTCACACTGGAGACTAGAACATTGTTAAGACCTCTGCCTGCTTGCTTCGTCTTGTATTTTCCCTTTCTTGGTATCAGAGGTCGGACTCTTGGGGTGTCTTTTGTCTAAGTCACCCCCACCCTCATGGAGTCCCTGACTCCTCCCGTGGGTTCCAGGTCTATAGGGCCCCTCCACAGACAGACATCTCTTTAACACTGGTCTAATCTGAGTCCTCTTCCCCTTTTGACCCCTCAGATGTTAAAAAAAGCAGGCCAACACCTCCATTTCTCTGTATCAAATTACCTGCTAAGTGGGAGGCCAGAGCTGAAGCCAGGCAGCCTCAGACCCCTTTGGCCCTGCATTTCCTCCCTTATACCTGCAGTGTCCCCAGAGCTGCTACCATCTCAGATGTCACACTACCCACAGCAGTGACTGGACCTCTTCAGCTGCTGGCTGACACCTCCGCCCCTGGTGTGCCACTGCCAGCTCGTCCTGTCTGCTCTGGATGTTCAGGGGTTCTCAAATCATCTCCTACTCCCAGAGTAGACCCCACCCATGAAGCAGGTCTGCCACACTCTGTAGCACTGGAAGATGTCCATACTGGGATTTCCCTCTACGACTCAGGTACCCTCGCCTTAGTTACGTATCTCACTACTCTCTGCTCTGTCCATGACTTACTCTGGAACTGTGAACTAAAATAAACATTTCCACAATGCATTTTGTCAGGAGTCTCTCGTAACATAACAAGAAAAGTAACTAGTACAGGAGGCACCACAGATCCTTCCCTTATATCTTACAGCTAGTTACTCTTTTTTATAGCTAGTGATGGACAGTACCCAAAATTCACTTCTCTGTGTGTGTAGTTTGTCATCGAGCTACCACAGAGAACTTCCCTGTTACTCTTGTTTTGTTTTGGGTTTTTTGTTTGGTTGTTTGGTTGGTTTTGGTTTTTTGAGACAGGGTTTCTCTGTATTGTTTTGGAGCCTGTCCTGGAACTAGCACTATAGACCAGGCTGGCCTCGAACTCACGGAGATCCACCTGCCTCTCCCTCCCAAGTGCCCAGCCCAAGGAAACTAATCCTTTTGTAAGTTACCTTGATCATGACATTTTATCACAGCAATAAGGAACTAATAGAGAATTTGGTACCAGGAAATGAGGACCATGCTAGTTTGGGGAGAAATGTGCAAGATGTTGAAACTTTGGACAAGAAAAGCAGTTAAATGCTGTTAAGTGGGGACTGAAGGAATATCCTAGAATAGCTTAGAAGACAGTAGTGCAGAGAGCAGTGTGGACTGTGGTTCAGCTCAGGAGGGTTCAGAGGGGAACCAACGATATCAGCAACTGGGCTAGAGGCCATTCTTTTGATATTTGGGGGTGGGGTGGGAGTGGTTTTCTGTCCATGCCCAAAGAACTTTCCTGAGACTCAATTTAAAATACTGTAAAGGACAATTTCCTTGTCGTGTGGTTAGTAATCATTCTTATGCAGGTTTACATGAAAAGGAGCAAATGGAACAGAAATACAAATGCCCAGTCTAAAGAGTAAAACAGCACCAGGAAATATTTTTCCTTTTTTATTAATTTATTTTTTACATTCCAATCCCAGTTCCCTCTCCCTCCTCTCCTCCTGTTCCTCCCACTTTCTCCCATCCCACCCCCACATCTGCTCTTTGAAGAGGGTAAGGCCTCCCCTAAGAAGTCTACTAAATCTGTCCCATCATCTCCTTGAGACAGGACCAAGGCATCTCTCCACCCCCACACCCCTCTGACTAGGCTGAGCAAGGTATTTTTCCATATAGAATGGGCTCCACTAAGTCAGTTTGAGCATTAGTGTTAGGTCTTAGACCCACTGCCAGTGGCCACACATATTGTCCCAGCCGCACCATTGTCACCTATATTAAGGGAGTCTAGTTCAGTCTTATGCAGATTCCCCATTTGTCAGACCAGAGTCAGTGATCTCTGAGCACCAGGAAATTTAATGTTAGAGACTCTGTTTGTGAAAGGAATAAGAAGATTAAGGAGAAGCCTGCTCTTCAGCAGAAATAAAGGGAGGGGTGCCCTGGGGGGAAGATCCCTCCCTGCTAAGCCCCCCTGCATGTAAAAGTTCCGGCCTGAGGAACTTCCTGCTCCTAAAAAGCAACAGACAAAAGCTGCTGCAAAGATGATTGATTGGAAGGCGACTCTACCCCAAGCCGGCTGCTGAACTTGGCAGTGCCAAGGGCTTCTGGTCTTCAAGTCAGGAAAGACACATGAGTAAATTGACTGTGGAATCTTCCCCCACAGTTTCAGAGCCCCTGAGGCCAAGTGTGTGGCAGGGGAGTCTCTGCATGGAGACCCTGAGAGGCCATTTCGTGAAGTTTGACACCCCAGGATGTTGAAGATGTCAGTCAGAGCCATGAAACATCTGCCAAGCAGAGCTTGGCACAGGAAGTAGAACCAGCCCAAGAGAAAAAAAAAGTATGTTTCAGGCAGTGAGGCTGTAAGGTGAAGCCATCTCAGCCCTTGGGCATCAGATATTTAATGTTTATCCTCAGCTACTGTCAACAGCTGTGACTACCTACAGACCTGCACAAGACTGTGCCCATTAATTTTCTATCATGGATATGGGAGAGGCTCATAAGGTCCCCCTCCACTCCTCCTCAAGGATTATATAGGTAGTTAACAGTTGTTGAGAGATTTTTCTTCAATGGTATGGCCGCCCATAAGTCGCCTACACTCCTGCAAATGACTCTTTGCCTACGCTACAGTAAGTAGCCTCAATTAAACTCAATAATTCACCAAGCTACTCGTGTGAGATTGTACGTGTGGTTGTCTGTTGTTTGTTACTGATGCCCTATTTAGGATGCACAGATGTTTGTTTATATACATGGTCATGGGCCTTGGGAAGCAAAGAGAGGGGAGCAGTTGCCACTGTGCTTCCTTACATCCTTTATGTTTATTTATTATTTTGTTGTTGTTTTTAGATAGGGTCTCTCTATATAGCCCTGTCTCTCCTGGAACTCAATTTGTAGATCACCAGTCTGGCCACCTACAGAGGTCCACCTGCCTCTGCCTTCCAAGTGCTGGGTTTAAAGGCGTGCACCATCTTCCATTATATCTTATAGTTAACCTATTATAGCTCATCATGGGGGTACCATAGAGTACTCCCTTATATTTTATAGCTACTTGCTCGTTTTTCATAGTTGGTTAATGGGGTGTGTATCACAGTGGCTTCCCTGACATCTTATAGTTAACTAATCTTTTATTATGGTTCATAATAGGAGGTACCACATGGTCTCCCTTATATCTTACAGCTAGTTTCTCTATTATCATAGCTGGTGATGGCAGGTGTCACGGAGCCTTTCCTTACACCTTACAGCTATTCTTCTTTAATCATAGTTGTTGTGCAGGTACCCAGGTGATTGAAGTTTATATCTCACACAAGTGCACCCTCTACTGGTGGCCAGGTTGACAGCTGCTCCTTTGCTATGGACTATTTTAACATTTCTGTTTCCCCTTGTAGCCTAGCAGTCTGTCCCCAGACCTTCTTGAAAAACCATCTCAGTCATAAAGTCACCTAGACCAAATCCAAACAAAAAGCTCAGAAACAGAAACTCCATGTTAACAGGACTGGAGTTAAGTACTGAACTCATGGCAAGTCTCACCAAAATCCAGAACTTACATTCCCAGACCACAATGTGGTCGGAAGGTAATGCTCCCAAAGTGAAAGAAAGTGTAAGAAGCCAGTCCTGTTTTCTGAGGTTTTATTTTTTGTTTATTTGTTCTTCATGGTCACTGACAATAATCTAAGTTCAAAACAGTTTAAAAACCAAACACTTCAAGGTGTTGCTGAGTTTCAGTGTGTCTCAACCACATAAAGAAATTCTTTAAAGTCACCAAATTTTGTTTGTCTATTTGTTTGAAATAAGGTCTCCAGCTGGATGCCAGCCGGGTGTTGGTGGTGCACGCCTTTGGACCCAACACTCAGGAAGCAGAGGCAGGTGGATTCTGTGAGTTTGAGACCAGCCTGGAACAAAAGCTAGTTCCAGGACAGCCTCCAAAGCCACCAGGGTAGCAACACACAGGGGCCAATGTGGCTCTTTCGTTTGATGTAGGTGGAGATTGTATGTCATCCAATTGGTGGAAACTCATCCGATGCAATTAGCTAGTCAGTACAAAAGAGAAGGAGAAGGCTCAGGAGCTATGAGCCTTACCAGGCTACCCCTGATTAAAACAAGAGAAATCCCAAATCAGGTTTTCCACTTAAAGAATTGCATTAGTTACTTTTCTGTTGCTGTGGTACAACACCATTACCAAGCAACCTATAGAAGATTTATTTGGGCTTACAGTCCCAGAAGGGTAAGAGTCCATCGCCGTCATCAGCACGATCCTAGTAGCAGGCAGGAGTAGTGACTAGAGCAAGGGTACTGAGAGCTTGAACCACAGAGTGGAGAGAGCAACTGGAAATTATGCAAATCTTCAATCTCTCAAGGCCTACCTCCAGTGACATACTTCCTCCTAACACCCCATTTTCTAACACCCCCAAACAATGCCATCACCCAGGGAACAAGTGTTCAAGTGCATGAGCCTCTAAGACATTCTCATTCAAACCCCCACAAGAATGAGCATTTCCATGGCAAAGTGAAACAAAACCTCAAATCCAGGACTTCCACTCCCCCGCCCCATACCTTGTGTTTCATCTTCTTAATTTCAATAAAGTCGATTCATTTTAACACTTTTATTTTTGAAATGGTGTAGGATGAATTATTGTTTGTGGTTCAGAATGTGTTATTAACAGACTGGATCCACTGGACCCCATAAGCTAAAGAAAGCTGAATAGCCAGGTGCAGTGGTGGGTGCTTATAATCGAAGAACCTGGAAGGCTGAGGCGGGAGGTCATGAGTTTGAGATTATCCTGGGCTACACAGTCAGACCTTGTCCAAAAAGGGAAAGGTACTAACATCCATTCCTGTTGTGTACAGTAGTGTCAGGTAGCTGGGGTGGCCTCCTTCCCAAAGCCATGGATGGTACTTTGTTCCTCTCTCCTGGGACCTGATGCTCACATAGAGGTGTATATAGCAGAAGGCAGGGGTAGCCACATGCCCTGGCTCCTCCTTCCTGAATCCCTGGCTCCACATTGGAAGCCTTCTGCTCTTTGGGGTTCAACTGGAGCAAGAGACAGCTGCAAATTATACATTAAACATAGCCTTTCACTTGGGCCAGGGATTCAGAGTGGGGCCTCAGTGACACTAGAAACAGGGCCAGGCTCTGCCCTATGGGCATATGTGCTGGATAGCTTTATGTCAACTTGACAGGAGCTAAAGTCATTTGAGAGGAGGGAGCCTCAATTAAGAAAATGCCTCTAACCAGGTGGTGGTGGTGCACACCTTTAGTCCCAGCACTCAGGAGGGGACTAAACTTTTTCTTCTGTTTGTTTGCCTGAAATCCAAATTCAATACAATCTCTGTGTGTCCAGGTCAGTCTGGTCTACAAAGCTACACAGAGAAACTCTGACTCAAAAAATTTAAAAAAAAGAAAAGAAAATGCCTCAAACCAGGCAGTGGCGCACACCTTTAGTCCCAGCACTTGGGAGGCAGAGACAGGCGAATCTTTGTGAGTTCGAGGCCAACATGGTCTACAGAACAAGTTCCAGGACAGCTAGGGAAACTCAGAGAAACCCTGTCTTGACAAACCAAAACAAACAAATACATAAGTAAATGTCAGGCTGTAGACAAGCCTGTAGGTTGAAGGGCATTTTCTTAATTAGTGAATGATGGGGAGGGCCCAGTGCATTGTGGGTGGCGCTATCCCTGGGCTGGTTGTCCTTGATTTTGTAAGAAAGTAAGTCATGGACTAGAGAGATGGCTCAGTGGTTAAGAACATCCATTACTTTTCCAGAAGTCCTGAGTTCCATACCCAGCAACCACATGGTGGCTCTGAGCCATCTGTAATAGGATCTGATGCCCAGAAAGACAGAGCATTCATATACATAAATAAATAAATCTTAAAAAAAGAAAGAAAGAAAGAAAGGAAGAAAGAAAGAAAGAAAGAAAGAAAGAAAGAAAGCCATGAGGAGCGAGCCAGTAAGCAGCTCTCCTCAGTAGCCACTGCATCAGCTCCTGCCTCCAGGCTCACGCCCTGTTTGAGTTCTTGTCCTTACTTCTTTTGATGAAGAACAGTGCTGTGAAAGTGTAAGCCAGATAAACCCTTTCCTCCCCAACTTGCCTTTTGGTTATGGTGTCTCATCACAGCAATAAAAACCCTAGGGCAGTGTGTTACTTCCTTATTATGATGTTTTAACCCTGATAGAGTGATGTAAAGAGCTAATAAATGACCTAGGTAATACATGACCTAATAAGAAAATAAAATCCTATTAGTTTACCCTAGTCAGATAGATTATTTAAACATGCGTACGCAGACCAGCCCAAGTGGAACTGGAGGCTGGAGTAGACACCTTTATATTTTTCCCCCACCACCACATCCATAAGCAGCTGAGTGAAAACTATGTTAAAGAAAAAAAAAAAAGTACTTGGGGCTGGAGAGGTGGCTCAGCAGTTAAGAGCACCTGTTTTGTTCCTAGCATCAATCCAGATTGGTAGACTCACAACCTTCTATAACAGAAGAGGATTTGATGTCCTCTTCTGGCCTCTGCAGGCACCTGCACACACATGCATACTAAGCATAAAATATCTTTTTTAAAAAAAACAAAAAAACAAAAAAACAAAAAACATCAGCAGGACATGGTGATATATGCCTTTAATTCCAGCACTCTGAAGACAGAGGCAGGCAGATCTGGTTTCTAGACAGCCTGTGACATGCTAGCCAGAGACACATAGTGAGACTCTCTCAAAACAAGGATTAAAAGAATCATTCCTGAGTGGGTGGGCCATGCTTTGACTGGGTAGTGTCTGCTCCATGGTCTACCCTGTGGGTCATCTTCTATTACCAACCCTCAACTCTGCAGAGGCCAAGGCCCTGGGGCAGAATGCCAGACCTAGCAAAAAGAAACAAAACAAGAAAATAAGATTGTATTGAATTTGGATTTCAGGCAAACAAACAGAAGAAAAAAGAAAAGGAGGAGGTGGGGGAGGCCCCAGACAATGATCACTGACACCTGTACTGAGGAGGCACTGAGCAGAGCTCAGGCACTGCAACCGTCCTCGGGATCAGCATGCAGAATCTCCTCCCTCTGTTTTTGGAGAGAGGAGTTTTATGGGAGTCAATTAAGGCAAAGCAAAGTCATACTATCATAGGATTAGTTCTCTCTCTCTCCCCTCCTCATCCATTCCCTGTTGCCTCCCTTCCCCTGTTTCTCCCATGGGAGGACTCGTGGATCAGGCAGTCATCTCTAAACCAAAAGAAAAGAATGGGCATGAAACCTGCTTTGCCAGTCCTTTGACCTTGAAAAGAGTGTCTGTTGTTTAACCTGCCCAGTGTGGGGTTTGCTATGGCAGTCCATGAAAGACAGGCGGATCATCACTAACTAAACACACCTACCATATGGTCCAGCAAGCTCAATCCTTGGTATCTGCCCAAATGAGCTGAAAATGTATGTCTACATTGAAAATGTATGCCCACACAAGAACCTGCACATGGGCACATGGATGTTTATAGCAGCTATGTCCACATTTGCCAAATGGAGGAACAACCAAGATGTCCACTAGAAAGAAAGAGCATAAGTTAAAAAAAAAAAAAACTGGTACATCCAGACAATGGGAATTATTCAGTGCTAACGAGATATGAGCCAGCATGCCAGGAGGAGACATAAGGAAGCCAATACACATGTCGCCTTGTCAGAGAAGCATTTCTAAAAGGCTGTATACCAGATGATTCCAACCACAGAATATTCTGGAAAATATAAAGTTACAGAGATAGTAACAAGATCAGAGGTCATCTGATCAGTACACAACGTACATGTGAACATGCATTAAATGTTACATGATTCCTCAGAAGTATATAGGAAGCTGGGCATTGGTGGCACACGCCTTTAGTCCCAGCACTCGGGAGGCAGAGACAGGCAGATCTCTATGAGTACAGCCTAGTCCATAGAGCTAGTTCCATGACAGGCTCCAAAACTACAGTGAAACCCTGTCTCGAAAAACAAAAACAAAACAAAACAAAAACAAACAAACAAAAAAGTATATACAATTTCTGCCTTTCAAATAACCATAGAAGTATATGTATTTTAAAAGACCAGAGGTTAGAGGGAGGGAGGAATAGACAGACTGGTACTGTAGTAGAATTAGTTGCTCTGTGGGCTGCAATGATGGACACCTGTCACTCTGCACCCACAGAATGTACTGCAGGAAAGAACTCTAATACTGATTGTTCCTAAATTCTTTCCCAATGGGGAACATAAACAGTATTACCCTTTCTCCTAAGGTGCCAATGACCGTCAAAATTCTCTTTGGGGAACCAATGAGTTTATTGGACTTCCTTACAGAGCATAGGTGATGGGTGATTAACAGAGGTGTGGCTGCTCCTCCCGGCAACAGGCCACACCTGGAAAGCCTTTTTTCGGCTGGGATGAGTGCTTCCCTATAGCTGCATAGATAAGCTCCTTCTCCTAAACACTTCTCCTGTACACTCTAGCCCCTCCCTGAGGCCGTGTGCAATTAAGTGCAATTAAGAGTTACATACAACAGGTGTTAGGGGGTGGCTGGATACCCAGGTAAGGGGCTTGTGACCCTTCCCATCCCTCCATGAGGGATGTAAACAGTTAACAAGCCGCTGAGTTAACCTTTTACAGGGAGATGCAGCTGAACTCCCCAGGATGGGGGTCGCTTGGCTTGGAGGACAGTTACTCATGATGTACATAAACATTCATTATAGCTCTATCCTCCAGGTTTGACAGGATCAAGGCACCACAATGAAGCAGGATAGCTCAAGGCATCGCACAGGAAACCAAGCCAAATGTCAGCCTCTCATGGGAGGCAGGGAGGGAGGCCCTGCCGCTCCAAGATTTCAACTGTTACTATATAATAGGGAAATAACTGACTGGCTGATTTGTTTGTTTGTTTGTTTGTTTGTTTGTTTTTTTGTTTGTTTTGGTTGAGACAGGGTTTCTCTGTGGCTTTGGAGCCTGTCCTGAAACTTGCACTGTAGGCCAGGCTGACCTCAAACTCACTAAGATCTGCCTGCCTCTGCCTCCCTAGTGCTGGGACCAAAGACATGCGCCACCAATGCCCAGCTGACTGGCTGATTTTTGTGTCTTTTTTTTTTTTTTTCCTGTGTGTTTTCTAAGAGTTTTAGATTGGGGGGGGGGATGACCCAGAGGCCTTTGTGCTTACAGTAGGGCAGTGGTTCTCAGCCTGTGGATTGCAACCCCTTGTGGGGGGGTCACATATCAGATATCCTATATATCAGATATTTACATTAAGATTCATAACAGTAGCATAATTATAGTTACAAAGTAGCAAGAAAAAAATTTTATAGTTGGGAGTCACCACAACTTGAGGAACTGTATTAAAGGGTGACAGCATTAGGAATGTTGAGAACCACACTTCACTAGGGGAAGCTGGGATGTTAAGTACACACAGGGTTGTTTCTTCAAGGGAAGGAATGCAAAGCCTGTTGTCCACCCAGAAGGCTGGAGCTGACATGCTTTCTATTCTGGTGACCTTTGAATGATCTTTGTGGCTAGAGACTCTCCTGCACCAGACCCTCCCCCACCTTCAGGCCCTCCCCCATCTCCTCCAGACCCTCCTCCTCCTTTCCCTGACCCTCTCCTTCCTCCCTCAGGCCCTCTCCCTCCTCCCCCAGACCCTCCTTCACCTCCAGGCCCTCCCCCCACCTCCCCCAGGCCCTCTTTCACCTCCCCCAGGCCCTCCCTCAACTCCTCTAGGCCCTCCCTCACCCCCAGGCCCTCCCCATCTCCTCCAGATCCTTCCCCCACCTCCCCATACCCTTCTCGTCAGCTTGTTTTTCCTCAGACAATGTATGGAACCTATCTTTATGGAAGGTGTCACACGGAAGAGTTTCAATGTAGTCACATCTGTATTTAGCTTACTTTGTTCCTTCAAAGAGTTTTAAGTGTGCTTGGTTTTGCAGTTGGGATTGAATTAATTAACTGTCTAAAGAACAGTTTTCATCAGATTGTGCTGTTTAAATATGCCTAAAGTTTGACCCAAGACTGGCTACTGGGTTGTGTTGTGCTGAATGGCCTTCTTGCCTCCTGCAGCTTGTCACTTTGTCATAGAGACCCACTCGTGCATGTGTGTGTGTGTGTGTGTGTGTGTGTGTGTGTGTGTGTGTGTGTGTGTGAAGAAGGATGTAAAAACCCATGTGTGAATAAATGGAAGGCCAGTGTCTTCTCTATAATTCTTCACTTTTTGTTTTTGTTTTTTTTGTTTGTTTTTTTCGAGACAGTTTTTCTGTGTAACAGTCCTGGCTATCCTGGAACTAGCTCTGTAGGCCAGACTGGCTTTGAACTCACAGAGGTCCACATGCCTCTGCCTCCCAAGTGCTGGGATTAAAGAAGTGGGACACTACTGCCTGACTTCTACCTTATGTTTTGAAATAAGGTTTCCCATTGAACCTGGAGTTGCCGGTTTCTGCTAGGCAGTTTTCTGCTGGCTGGGCAGCAAGCACCTGCGTTCTTTGTGTGTCTGCCTCTCCCAATACTGGAGTTACAGACACACATCACCACTCTGGGCTTTAAAAAAATATTTATATTATTGTATGTGTATATATGCCCACCATATGCATTCAAGAGCCCATGGAGGCATTGGGTGGCATTGGGTCCTCTCGAATTGGAGTTACAGTTTGTGAGCTGCCTTGTGGATGCTGGGAAATGAACTTGGATCCTCTGCAAAATCAGTTAATGCACTGAATTGTTCAGCCATCTCTCCACCCCCTGGACTTTTACATAAATGCTTGAGGTCCACAGGCGTGTCCTCACATGTGTGCAGCGGGAACATTACAGTCAGTCATCTCTCCATTCTTACAAGTTTTTGTTGTTGGTCATTTGTTTTAGATTTGTTATGTTATTCCTAGCCAGTTATGTCACATGAGGAAGGAGAGAGACTCTTATGGGTTTCATTTTTTTTGTTTGTTTGTTTGCTTATTTTTTGTTTTTGTTTTTCAAGACAGGGTTTCTCTGTATAACAGCTCTGGCTGTCCTGGATCTCACTTTGTAGACCAGTCTGGCTTCAAACTCACAGAGATCTGCCTGTCTCTGCTTCCCAAGTGCTGGGATTAAAGCCCAGGTTTCAAAGATTTTAATAATTCACCATCCAGGCAGTTCATTGATGGATCAGGGCTACGGGACAAGGACTTGGGAGCCATGTTTCTCCTGATGGCCCTAAACAGGGGCAGAAGCGGGATTTACTTTTTATTTTATTTATTTTGGGGGGAGGGGACTGTTTGAGACAGGGTTTCGCTGTGGCTTTGGAGGCTGTCCTGGAACTAGCTCTTGTGGACCAGGCTGGTCTTGTACTCACAGAGATCAGCCTGCCTCTGCCTTCTGAGTGCTGGGATAAAAGGTGTGTGCCACCACCACCTGGCTAAGAATCAGGGTTTATAAGCCCAAAAATAATATTTGTTGCCAAGTTACAGTTATAACTTTCACCAGTCAAAAGTTGAAGATTAGGGGCTTTCCTTGTGTTTCCCACCATTGTCAACCGACATACAATGCAAGCTTTTCAGTCTAACCAATCAGATTCATTTGTTCCTTCTGTTGCTAGGAACAGCCATAATCAGCACACTAAAGCTGACCCTTGTAACAAGTCTTTCTCTGTCCTGCCAGCCAGCTACCAAATAATGTCAAGGAGACTTACTAGTTATGAAGGCTCGGCTTAAAGCTTAGGCTAGTTCCTGACTAATTCTTATAAATTAACCCATTTCTGTTATTCTATACCCTGACACGTGGGTCATGGCTGCTACTTCTCCTAAACATCTGCTTCTTCTGCCTCTGGCTGGTGACTCTGCCCTTCTTTCTTCCCAGTGTCCTCGAGGCCTGGAAATCTTGCCTAACTACTGGCTGTTCGGCTTTTTATAAAACCAAACAGAGTGACATATCTTTATACAGTGTAATCAAATATCTCACAACAGATCCTGTTGTGGGTCTTAGGTGAGTCAGCCCTGATGGCCTGAGAGCACACACACACACACACACACACACACACACACACACACACACACACACACACTGGGGCACTGCACCTTGCCTAGGCAAAATAGTAGAGCTGGACCTATCGATATGAGTGAGGGTACCTGGATCTAAGGGCCTGAAAGCAGAATTAGGCCCACTCCTTGCTGTAGGCTGCATCAGGGTGATGGGAGATGCTATTCTGTAAATATGTTTCTCATATTAGTTAATGAATAAAGCCCTGCTGGCTAATAGGAAGGCAAGATAGGCAGGACTAGGAGACAAGGAGATAGCAGGAGATTCAAAAATGTAGGATGAAGAGAGCAGAACTCCACATCCTCTCTCCAGTAAGATAAGAACACATAGAAATACTTAGATTAATAGAAATGGGTTAATATTTAAGACAGAGCTAGCCAATAAGAAATACTAGTAACAGGCCAACAGCTTTATATCTAATACAGCATCTCTGTGTGTTATTTGGGGCTGGTGCAGCTGTGGGACCAGGCTGGCAGGAAAACAACTCATAACATCAGGGGAGCTAACCAAGGCATTGCTGGAGAGCTAGCCTGGTAATGACAGTGAGAGAAAGCTAGTGAGCTGAACAACCCAGGCCCAAAACCAGGGCTAAGAGTTGGCTCACTCCAACATCCACCTCATCTATGAACTGTTGGAGCATGTGAAAGGGATGAAACTACAGATCCAAAAGAGCAGGACCTCCATGACGCAGGACAACAGGCTATCCAAGAGGAGTCCCAGTGAGAGCCCATTATCACTGGTGGTAGAGCAGAACTAGACCAATGACTTGTGGTAATGAACACTTGCAAGTAAGCATGAAAAGACTGAAAGGTAAGCTTGTGTCTCAGCGAGTCATAACACAGCTACATGACAAAATTCTTCTTCTTTTTTTGTTTCATTTTGTTTTTCTTTTAAGTTTGGCTTTGCCTTGGAGGGAGGTTGCAAGGGCAGATGTGAGGGGACAGGGAGATAAGTGGTATCAGAATGCATGATGTAAAATCCACAAAGAAACAATAAAAGTTAAAAAAAAAAAAAGGAACAGCCATGATGTTTCTAGAGAACTAAAGATACATAACGACTTTTCCTATGGTTTAGGGAGGAGGTTGATCAGCCATTAAAAAGGTCTCAACTCTCCTAGGGCTTGGGAACCTGAACTTACTTCACCCTACAGGTAAAATGGAGTCTGAAGTCAAAATGGCAGTACTCAAGCCAAGGTACTTTTGCCTGTTCCCTTCAATTAATTTTTATTTTATGTGTATGAGTGTTTGCTTGCATGTATGCATGTGTACCACGCACATGCCTGGTGCCTGAAGAAGCCAGAAGAGAGCACTGGGCCCCTCGGAACTAGAGTTTTAGGTGGTTGTGAGCCAAAATGTGGGTACAAGAAACTGAACCCAGGTCCTCTTAAACCATGTCCTCGAACCATGGGGCCATCTCTCCAGCCCCTGTTGTCAAATACATGTATTTTAAAAAGATCAGCTATGATCCAGATGTGATGTTGCAGGGTATGGTGTTGCATGTCTTTACTCCCAGCACTCAAAAGGCAGATGCAGGCAGATCTCCATGAGTTCAAAGCCAGCCTGATCTACAGAGTAAGTTCCAGGACAGCCAGAGCTGTTACACAGAAAAACCCTGTCTCAAAAAAACAAAACCCCAATAAATAAATAAATGATCAGTTATGTACCCGCACAGACACATGCTCATATGTACTCTGGTGAGTTTTCCCTTGGCAAGCTAGTGCTATCTGAGGAAAACCTCAGTTGAGACAATGCCTGCATCATATTGTCCTGTTGGAAAGTTGAGAGGGGGCAATTCTTGATTAGTGATTGATGTGGGAGAACCCAGGCTTCTAAGGACCGTGCCACCCCTGGGTTAGTGGTCATAGCAGCAGAAGAATGCAGGCTGAGCAAGTCATGGAACAAGCCAGTAAGCAGCACCCACCCATGGTCTCTGCTTCAGTTCCTGTCTCCAGATTTCCACCTTGAACGCCTGCCCTGTCTTAAGTCAATGATGAAATTATGACATGGAAGTATAAGCCAGATAAGTCCTTTCTTCCCCAAGTTGCTTTTGGCTATGATGTTTAATCATACCAATAGAAACCAAACTAAGACACACATAATTAAAAACAAGCATAAATGAAAAAAAATAAGGTATAGAGGGACTAAGGAAAACACCCAACACTGACCTCTGGCCTCCACATGCACACACACACATACACACAGACAAAATTTATTAACTCATTTTAATAGTTATGAGACACTTCTTGTACATAACTATTTTTAGGGTAAATATCTGTGTATTTATATGTGCATATGTGAGTGTACTCTGAGGAAAAGACTGCAAGTACAGAAGCCAGAGCCTCCTGTAGAGGGTGAGGACACATGACCCCCCCATTTTATTTCTTCTTTGCTTTTGAGAGAGTCTCTCTATGTATATGGACCAGGCTGGTGTGTTCAGCCTGCCTTAGTCTCTGAGTGCTGTGATTAAAACCACACCTGGCTCTCCAGTTTTATCTATCTATCTATCTATCTATCTATCTATCTATCTATCTATCTATCATCTATCTATCTATCTTTTATCTATCACTGGTGCAGGAGCGTGCGTGTACATGAGTTGTGTGTCTGTGTGTGGTCAGAAGACAATCCTGGGGTTCCTGTGTTTTCTCCTTCTATAATATGGATCATGGGGATCAACCTTAGGTCATCAGGCTTGGCAGTAAGTGTCTTTCCTCACCAGACAATGTCACTGAGCCATCTCTCCAGACTGGCTTCTTTTGCTAAGTGCACTTAAATCCCAGCACTTGGGAGGCAGAGGCTGGCGGATTTCAGGTCTACAAGGCGAGTTTCGGGACAGACAGGGCTGTTACAGAGAAACCCTGTTTCCAAAATCAAAAACAAGCAAACAAAAGTTCTGGAAATTGAGCCCATTTCCATAACAAACGTTAGGCAAGTTCAAGCACCCTGTTTTTCCTTTGCTTTTTAATTCAGTTTGTTTTCTGCTCAACCCTCCTTCTAATCAGTTCATCCCCCACCGTTAATTACATCACCTTCAACAAGCACCGGCTACATAAAAATTCCTTAAGTTCCTTTCACTAGGGAAAGAGCCCCATCTCTTCACAGGTCAAGAACCAGGCTTGCTAGAGTATGTTGCACTTGGTCCACACCAGACTTTCTGACCCCGCAGGAGTGCAGTGGGAATCCTGGGCCAAGGCTTTCCTTCCCAGAGAAGTGCAAACAGCACCATCGCCCTTCTGCCCTCTTGTGGCAGACACCTTAAGCAGCTCAGAATGCCCAGGCCACCAAGACCCAGCCCAATGCAGGCACTTGGCCGCCCGCGCCGGGTTTCCTCAGAAGCAGAGACCAGAAAGTGTGTGTGTGTGTGTGTGTGTGTGTGTGTGTGTGTGTGTGTGTGTGTGTGTGTGTGTGTGTGTGTGTGTGTGTGTGTGTGTGTGTGTGTGTGTCCTCGCAGGCGCAGCCCCCCAAGCTCTAACGGACCTAGCTCCCCCAAAGAACCAGGTCCCAGGTTTCTGCAGCTCCCCACTCCGCTCCCCCTCCTAGCTCCCCAACCCCCAAACCCAGCTCCCCAGTCCCACAGGTAGTCATCACTTCCAGTTTCTCTGCCCCCTAGTTCTCTAGTCCGTGACTCCCCAATCCCCTAACTGTCATCCCCGCAACATTTCAGTCCCGCATTTCCCTAGCCTCCTTCTCAGTATCCCCTTATCTCAGCTCCCCTACTCCAGCCCACAGGGTGCGGTCGCGAGGGAAGTGGGCCAGGCACCGCCAGCTGGGGGCGCCTCTGTCTTGCGGTTCCTGCAGTTCAGGAATTTTTTTCACCCCTCCCTACCCCCGGAACTCCTAAAACGATCTGATCTTTCACTATCTGATTTAAAACAAAATATGAATGGATCTATTAAGAAGAAGAGCTCTGATAGGTCAAGTTCACTGAGGTAACAATACAAATAAGTACTGCCAACCGAGAACGATGCCTGACGTTGAAGGAGGAAGGAGCCTGGGCGCAGAGCCGAGGAAGCGAGGTGGGAAGGTTTGGTTTGGTTTTGGGGGGGTCAAGCCTCTGCCACAGAACTGTACCCCAACCAAAGATGGCAGTTTTCCACGACCTAAATTCTAATTCAAATGCCCATAAAGATGGGCAACGGCTCCATCGTGAGACCCTCTTTCAAACAAAGCAAACAGGGGACACATACATGAACAAAATTTTACATTATCCTTACTTTTACAATAGTTTTTCTTCTTCTTTTTCTTCTTCTTCTTTTTCTTCTTCTTCTTCTTCTTCTTCTTCTTCTTCTTCTTCTTCTTCTTCTTCTTCTTCTTCTTCCTCCTCCTCCTCCTCCTCCTCCTCCTCCTCCTCCTCCTCTCCCTCCTCCTCCTCCTCCTCCTCCTCCTCCTCCTCTCCTCCCCCTCTTCCTCTCCTCCTCCTTTTCTTCCTCCTCCTCATTGAAAAGTAGGCAAATGCAGTTGTGCATAGTGGCCTGAGCCTTTAATTCCAGCCCTAGGAAAAAAGAGACATCTGAGTTCAAGGCCAACCAGAGCTACTTAATGAGACCCCCCTGCCTTAAAAAAAAAAAAAAAAAAAAAAAGGCACAAAGAAAAAACACAGCAGCGAAACACACTTGGGTGGCAGTGAGGCTGTGTGTAGGGACTCACACTTCCTACTCTGAGCATGGTTAGAAATTGCTAATTAAACAGAATTTAGCCTGGCATGGACACACACACTTGAACACTTGTAACCCCAGTGCCCAGATGGCCATGGTGAGAAGACTGATGCAAGTTCAAGGCCAGGCAGGGCTACATATTGAGTCTCTGTATCCAGTACATCGATTTTACAATTCATATAGGAAGACACAATCTGTAGGAGACACAGCAGTGTTTAGAAAAGAATGGAAGTTGTCCACACAGCATGCCGTAACTGACAGACCGAAGGAGCAGTAAAAAGGCATTCCCAGGCTGGCACGTGCTGAGTGGCAGAGAATGTGCTTCCTATATGTGGGATGCTTGGCTTCATCCCCAGTTGCCCAGTGACCCCTCCAAAGAGGACCTGCTTTCTCAGTCTAGTCACTCCCAAGATGGCCACCATCAGTCACCTTCAGTACCCCCTTTCCCTTTGTGGGTATGCAGGCACAAGTGCTCTCTCTCTCTCTCTCTCTCTCTCTCTCTCTCTCTCTCTCTCTCTCTCTCTCACTCTCTCTCTCTCTCTCTCTCTCTCTCTCTCTCTCTCTCTCTCTCACACACACACACACACACACACACACCATTCCTGCATTAACAAATGTATTAGCTTTTGGTCACTGTGACAAAATAACCTGAAAAAAAATCAACTTAAAAAGCAGTTAAAAAGCAGTAGGTTGCTGGGTGGTGGTGGCACATGCCTTTAGTCCCAGCATTTGGGAAGCATAGGTAGGCAGATCTCTGTGAGTTCAAAGTCAGCCTGCTCTACAGAGCGAGTTCCAGAACAGTCAGAGCTACACAGACAGACCCTATCTGGTCAAAAAAAAAAAAAAAAAAAAAAGGGTACTTTCAGCTCACAGTTTCAGAGTACATCACACAGAGAGGTGTGGTGGATAAAACTGCAGATCCCATGGCAGCCAGGAAGCAAAGGACTGTTTCCGATATTCCCTTCAAGACCTAACTTTCTTCCAATGTGCGCATTTCCTAAAGTTTCTAAACCTCCCAATAACACTATAGTCTGGGAACCTTCCACACATGAGCTTTGGGGAGACATTCCAGGTCCAGAGTGTACAGGAAGTGAAACTAATTACACCTCCCCTAGAATCCCGACTGGCCATACTGTGGCTGTTGAGAGAAATATGAGTCTGTAAAAGCCTCAAGAGATCTAGGCATGACAGCAGGCACTCGTTCACAGCAATTGGTCAGTAGAGGCCATGTGGGTGTGCATGAGTGAGTGTGAGTTTGAGTGTGTGTGTGTGTGTGTGTGTGTGTGTGTGCATTTTATCCTGGGCCACATAAAGTGATTCCTACCCTGGGAATCAGGAAAAACTTGTCTAGTAACAAACAACAACAAAACAACCACAAACAGAAACCTCAAGACAATCAGCATCTTCTGGAAAGATATGCCACATTGGGAGAAGTACATCCAAGATGAGGCAAAAACACCTATGTGATGTGGGGAGGGAGGCTCCAAATTCACAGCTTCCAGCCGGCAACAAATGTTTCCTATCCACTCCCATCTGGAAAGCATAGGAACCCAGTTAGACTTATTTTCACACAAAGGATGGATTTTGTTTGTTTGTTTTTGTTTTTCTGAGACAGAGTTTCATGGTGGCTTTGGAGCCTGTCCTGGAACTCACTCTGTAGACCAGGCTGGCCTCCAACTTGCAGAGACCCACCTGTCTCTGCCTCCTGAGTGCTGGGATTAAAGGCATGTGCCACCACCACCCAACCAATGGATGACTTTTTAATGTAAGTATGTGTCAAATTTCTGGAATGTTCCTGCTCATTAAAACAAAACAAAACAAGCAGAAAACTACCTTCGCTGATTTCTAATTTAGCCGAGTGCCCTCTTTTGCTTTGCAGACTTCAGCTGTGTTTTCTCTGGCTGCAGAGTACTCAGCCTGCTTGCTCACTCACTCTTCTGCTACGACACAATCCTGAGTGTAGGTCTCAGTGTGCTGCAGGGCCAGGCTGACAGCAGGAACTAGTGCTGCTTCAGCTTCAGCCTTGTTCCCATCCCCCTCCTGCCTTATGGTCCCCACTGGCTTCCCAGGGCCACTCCTCCAAGGAACTCCTCGGGCTCTGTTTGAGGAGAACCCACTCTGACAGGAGGAAGCAGCAGTCCTGGCTCAGGTTCACCATGCACTTTCTAGACGAATGTTTCGGGTGTGGTAACTCACTCCTTTCCAGCACCTTCTGCAGAATCATTAAACCCACTTTCCATGAGAAGAACCTGAAGCAGAGGCCAAATGTCTCAACATTTGCAGGGTTCGTGGCCAAGGGGAGGAGGAGGTAGGAGATAGGAGGGCAGGTCAGAGCTTCTGCTTCACTTTGGTGCGGCATTTTCTGAACATGCACAGCTTTGGAGCTATTATCAGCCGTGAGGAACATTCTAGCACATTACTTGATGCTCACACTCGTGTGGGGTGGTTGTGAGGCCCTATAGAGTGGATTTCCCTCACCACTGCCAAGTGATTGCATAAGGCGAGCAAATGTTTTTCAACTTTCCGTTTTTTTTGTTTTTTTTGTTTTTTTGGTTTTTTTTTGTGGCACACCTTGAATACCTGTAAGCTTTTGCGGGGGTGGGGGGGTGGGAGGGTGGGGGGGGAGAGCAGGTTCTGACTACCATGCCCAGGCTGCCCTAGAACTGGTGACCTGGAGTTCTGCATTATAGGAATGCCCATTTAGCCTGGCTGCTGGTGCCCATAAACTATTTCCATTGCAGTGGCTTAGACTGTCTTCCCCTTAGACTTCCATTCTGACCTCACCTTCTTGGCATCTTGTCTTGTTATTTATTCTTCAGGTTGTATCCTTTTGCTTAAAGAAGGGCCTTGTTGCCAAGGGTGGTGCCACAGGCCTGTAATCCCAGTAACTAGAGAAACTAAGGCAGGAGGCTAAGCATGGGAACATACATAGCAGGGCCCTTTCTCAGTAAAGCAACAACGACAAAGGTCTGGTACAATCCAGAAGCTTCAGGGATCAACCTCTAAAGTGGCTGGTGGTGGCTGTGACTATGGGCAGGCTTTGACCTTGTCCAGAGCAAAGATAGGGATCACAGCAAGGTTCCTGCAGCCTGCAGAGGTGGGTGGGGCAGAGTGAAGGTGGGGGCAGCTGGAAGTGGCAGGTTCCTGGCCCCTTTCTACAGTAGTCTGCCAGACACACAGGTGGGGAAGTTTCGAGCCCTGAGGGAAAGAGTTTTTACACCCATTGAACACGATAGTGGAGTTTTGTGGTTATAAACCTACTGAGCAATGAGTGAGTGGGAAATAGGGAGCTTGTTTCCAGAATGGCAATGGCAAACATGGAATGGGGGAGGGGGTACAGCCGCAAGACTGGCTGAGGCCACCCCAGAGTTAGTGCGGACAGGCAGGAAGTCTGAGAGTGCTGGGATGCCCTGGACCTCTAATGAAACCAGAGCAAGGAAGAGCATCAAGGACAGGGGAAGGACAGTGCATGCAAGGTGTCCCCACCACGGGCAGGAGGCTAGTGTCTGACCTCTCCAGAGACCTTCTGCACCTCCATCCCTCCTCCAGCATTTGCCAACAGCCACCACCTGACGCTATGCATTTGCTTAGCCAGTAGTCAGATAAATAAGAGGGGACTAAACAGTTTCAACCGCTATCTAGCTCAGAGCTGTCACTCAGGAGTTGTGGGACAAATATTCCCCACTTACAGGCTCAGAAAGAGGTGGTGACTTTCCTGGGGTCACAAGAAAAAGACAGGGATTGGGCAGGGCAATTAGGGGCTGCCAGGCTGAACCCCAAAGAGAAAGTTGCAGGTGACAGATGGGCATGGAATGTAGAAACTGCAGTCATAGAGGCTGCACAGGGCTCTATTGGAGGACTTTCACCAGCTGGATGAAGGTGGGTTTTCAACTATACCCTAAAAAACCTGAGGAAGGTGACACTTGAGAAGGGGATGGGGTGGGGGCAGCAAATACAGAGACCACAGGAGGTCTATGCGACTTAGTGAATCATGGGCCTGTCACTTTAAGACCAGATAGGCCTCCCTCCCACCCCTTTCTGGCCTGTCCCTTGAGACAAAGCCTGCCGCTGCTCTGGTCCCTGTCACCTAAGAATGTAAGAGGAATTTGTTAGCAGATGTGTCTCATTATCTCTACTGCCCATTGCCCACCCCAAGATCGGTTTTGAGCGGTAACCAGGCTCCCCATCCTGGGTAGAAATCTTGCAAAAGTAGAGGGCTTGTGTTTGCCGGGGCTCTCTCTATCAGCTTCTATCTCCCTGGCTGGCTCATTCTCACACACTCTCCATCCCCCAACTCCTCCCTCTTCAGCTCCTGCCATATAATCCACATATCTCTTTTACCTCTCCATTTTAAGCAAGAATTTTTATTTTTAAATTACATTTTACATATTGTTTTGGTGTGTGTGTATGTGTGTGTGTGTGTGTGTGTGTGTGTGTGTGTGTGTGTGTGTGTGCGCGCGCGCGCGGCATGCATACGCATGCGTGCACCACACCATGGTACAGGTGTGAAGGTCAGAGGATCACTTGAAGGACCCAGTTCTCAGTCTACCATGTGGGTTCTGGAATTCAAACTTATGTCATGGGGCAAGAGCCTTAACCCACTGCCATCTTGCCATCCTTAGCTGACTTTTAGCTGACTTTTAGCTGACTTTCTTAGTGTTTCCATATTGTTCTCCCACCTCAGGGCTCAGTCATGCTGCCACTGGTGTGACATACTGCCTCTTATAATGCTCTCTCATCTCAATATTGGAAAAGAATGTTCTTGATGTCACACAAAGAAATACTCAAACAAAGCAAAATTAATATGGCAAGGCACTTCTTTTCCCAAAAAAGGTGTGCCATGACTTAAGCCAGGCTAGCAAGCAACACTCATGGTAGTTAAGATGGCATCTAATTATATCTCTGTAGGAAAAATTACTTTTCTGTCAAGTGTTATAAAACTTGTGTTTAGAACAAGAAATGATAATTGTTTTATGTCCTCACATTTTATTGGTTCTGTTGTTGTTGTTTTGAGACAGGTTTTCTCTCACCTTTTCATTTTAATCACTCCACCCTGTAAAAACTATGGTTTTTACAGGGCCCATTGCTCTATTCCAGGAATGTGATGGCCTGGAGCAGTAGGCCTTTTCTCCTTGGAGCAGTGTCCCTTCCTAGTGTGGAACATTAGCTGAAAATGTGTTACATTCATTTATACCATGGAATATTTGTTTAATGATACAAAGATCTCCTTCTCCTTCTTTAACTTGAGACATTCATTCTCTGAAACAACCCTAGCTGTCCTGGAACTCTCTCTGTAGACCAGGCTGGCCTCGAACTCACAGAGATCCACCAACGCGGGCTGTGTTGCATTTTTTTATGTTGCATTTGTTTAACTCTGTGAAGCTGTGTTACTTTGCCTACCTAAAGCACCTGATTTGTCTAATAAAGAGCTGAACAGCCAATAGGTAGGCAGGAGTGGAATAGGCAGATAGGCAGAGAGAATAAATAGAGAAAAAGAGAAGAGGGAGGAGCAAGAAAAGGAGGAGAGGAGGCACCAGGAGCAGCCACCCAGCTGCACAGCCAGCCATGGAGTACGAAGGGAACAAAGGTTTACAGAATAGAGAAAGGTAAAAGCCCAGAGGCAAAAGGTAGACAGGATGATTTAAGTTAGAAAAGCTTTCTAGAAACAAGCCGAGCTAAGGCAGGGTATTTCATAAGTAAGAATAAGTCTCTGTGTATTTATTTGGGAGCAGGATAGCAGCTCCCTCCCCCACTCCGCCCTAAAGAGTAAAAGAGGAGAAAGAAACAACTACATCTTCCTCCTTCATTTCCTGTGTAAGAATTTTTCTCACACTAGCAAATTGAATAAGACAATGAAGTTGGACCCTAGCCAATGAGGAAAAGACATAGCCAACACCTGAGTTAGAATAAAAACTCAAGCCGGGCAGTGGTGGTGCACGCCTTTAATCCCAGCTCTTGGGAGGCAGAGGTAGGGAGATCTCTGTGAGTTTGAGGACAGCCTGGTCTACGTGTGCCAGGACAGGTTCCAAAAAGCTGCACAGAGAAACCCTGTCGCAAACAACAACAACAAAACGAAAAACAAAAAAATGAACAACAACAAAAAAGAATAAACAACCAGATGCACTTCCTATTTGGGTGTCTTTGCTCTTCCCATGCTCACCCGGCATGGGAAGGTCACCCTGCAGGTCAAGAGCAACGTTTGCTTTGTCCAGACACTTCATTTGGAATGGTGGTCTCCTCAGTTTTTGACCCTGAACTTACTTCTAACATCCAGGGCCAGGAGGAGCTCAGTGGTTCCTCCTTGGCTGAGGTGCAACCTCTCAGTCTGCTCCTGACTGTTTATTTGGACAACAGCCCAAAGGGGAAGGGGAAGGGATCAGCCCCTCCAAGTCATCAAGTTCCTGGAAAGCTGCAGGGTCTTTGCATCTACTGAATTTCACCAAAGGGGGAGCTTAAAAGGCCTACCTAAAGGTTTACAAGGTGGGGAGAGTTATGAAAACTTGACCCTTGTCAGGCTAGCCACCCTTGAAAGAAAAAAGAAAACTTCCTCATAATCTCCCCCTTTCGTTACACATTTTCCGGTTTTTCCTCTTTGCAAACAGCCAGCATGTGCCCACTTTCTGATGTCTGTAGTGACACTGACTAGAGCTCATTTGGTGCAGAGCTAAATGCAGGAATTATCTCATCTGCCTCTTTAGCATGACTTAAGGTGAGCCCACCTTTCTATAGGCAATGGACCATCCCCAACTGGAAAGTTAAGTCTCCAACCAGGCCAGGGATTCTATTCTCTTCACCAGAAGTTTTTTTTTTTTTTTCCTAATAGCCCTTCATTGCTACTTTATCAGCTCTAAAGAGTTAACTCTGGAATCATTTAGGAGCCAGAGCAGAGAGCAGAGCTCCCAAAACATTTCTGGCATCTCTGCTTCTGGTAAGAACCAGGCAGTCAAGAAGCTTTCACCCGAGAGAAACTGGACTACTGTCTTTGGAGTCTTCTTTGCCCCAGGCTGCCTCTCCAGATCTTTACTTTCTATTTCTCCAGCTGTTATTACCCACCTGGCATCTTCCAGCTGAGCAGGGCGTTGGGTCTGGTAGTCAGGGTAGCGTTCTAGTGGACATATCTAAAAGACCCAGAAGTACATCAACAGTTCCATTTATAACAGCCAGGTGTAGAGGTGAAAGGCAGTCCTTGACTGGTGCCTGGGAAAAGATGTGAGGAAGGAACAAAGGTAAGAATCACTAGAATTACAAGCCAGGTTCCCATGTAGGGAACCAGACAGAGGGTACTTTTACTTATTTATGTATTTTGTTTATATATATGTATATGTATATATATATGTATATATATAATTTCTTTTATGTGTATGGTATTTTGTCGACATGTATACATATGTGTACCATATGCATGACATGCATCCCCTGGAACTGGAGTTACAGACAGTTGTGAGCCACCATGTGGGCAGTGGGGATTGAATCTGGGTCCTCTAGAGCTGAGCCATTTCTCCAGTTCCAGTCCTGAATCCCTTTTTTTTTTTTTTTTTTTTTTTTTGAGACAGGTTTTCTCTGTGTAACTTTGGAGCCTGTCCTGGCGCTTTATAGAGCAGGCTGTCCTCAAACACAACAGAGATGCATCTGCCTCTGCCTCCAACATGCTTGGACTATAGGCTTGTGCCACCACCACCTGGCTTCAATCCATATTTTTAAAAAACTTTTTTAAATTGAAAAGCAAGTCTCTGGTGGTGGTGGCATATGCCTCTAATCCCAGCACTGGGGAGGCGGGAGCAGGCAGATCTCTGGGTTCCAGAGCTACACAGAGAAACCCCATCTCAAAATTAATTAATTAATTAATTAATTAAACCATACAATATATTTTGATCATATTTCCCCTTCCCCAATTCCTCACAGATCCTACCCACCCACCTGCCCACCTCTCTATCCATCCAACTTTATGTTCTCTCTCTCTAAAATAAATAAAAACAAAACCCCAAAACACACACACACAATCATGAAAACAAAAATCAAAATAAACAAGCTAAAGGAAAAAAAATGCCTAGACAAAGCAAGATGGAACATCTACAGAAATACAATTGAATTTGTTTTATGTTGGGTAACTACTCCTGGCCATGGGGCTTGCCCTGAGGTGTGGATTATACCAGAGATACTCCACTGAAAAAGCTCATCACTTCTTGGTTAGGGATGGGAGCCCAGGTCCACCCCTCCTGGCTCAGGGACTCCATCTGACTTGAACTTGTGCAGACCTGTGCATGCTGCCACAGCCCTTGAGTTCATACATGCATCAGTCCTGTTGTATCTGGACGACACTGTTTCCTTGGTCGTCGGCCTCCTCTGACTCTTACAGTCTTTTCACCTCGGGGAAAGGGTTTGTTGAGGGCTTCCTATTTAGGGCTGAGTGCTCCAAAATCTCTCACTGCACTCTGTCCAGTTGTGGATCTCTGTTTTTGTTCACATCTACTGCAAGATGAAGCTTCTCTGACGGGGGCTGAGTGATGCACTGATCTGTGGGTGTAGCAGAATATTATTAGGCTTTGTTTTGTTGCTATGTTCTTGTCCTTTATGTCAACTTGACACAGCTAGAGTTACCTGACAGGAGGGAACCTCAATTGAGAAAATGCCTCAGTAAGATCCCATCCAGCGGTAAGGCATTTTCTGAACTGATGATCAATGAGGGAGGGCCCAGTCCATTACGGGTGGTGGTGCCATTCCTGGGCTCTGCAAGAGAGCTGGTGGAGCAAACCATGGAGAGCAAGCCAGTAAGCAGCATCCCGCCCCTATGGCCTCTGCATCAGCTTCCTGCCTCCAGGTTTCTGGCCTCGGCTCCCCTATTCCCTTTCTACACGTTGTTCCATCTATGTGGGGAGAAGTCAAAAAGCCGTCCTTGACCCTGGCTTCATTTGGAAACAGTGAGGAACGTTTTTTCCTCTACTACCCTCTTTGTACATTGAACGCTGGTTAGAGTTCTCTGGGTGGGGTCTCCATAACTTCCCTGAAGAGGAAAACAAGTGACCCCACCCACAATTATAGGGCATTTTTGAGAGATACCCAACAGTCACCTGGAACCTAGTTGACCTCAGAAAAAGCCAACTATTAAAATTCCTCTGACCTTAGCTGGGTGGTGGTGGTGGTGCCTTTAGTCCCAGCACTTGGGAGGCAGAGGCAGGTGGATCTCTGTGAGTTTGAGGCCAGCCTGGTTTACAGAGTGAGTTCCAAGACAGCCTCCAAAGCTACACAGAGAAACCCTGAAGCACTGCAGAGGCTCTTGATGGACCGGTAAAACAGTCTTTTACTTTATCAGCAGCAGCAACAACAGTGGCATCGATTTACTACCTGTAATCTAGAGAATATGAAACACAGAACACAAAAAAACTTGAAGAAGGGTAACATCAGCCTGTTCTTGTTCTCATCTATCTATGTCACTATAACTGGAGAGTGGTACCCAGGGCACAGTGTGGCAGGAACAAAAGCAGACAAGACTGGAGCAAAGGAATGTCAAGAAGGCAGAGGAAATTCTAAGGAGTGTCAAGAAGGGAGAGGAAATGCTATCTCAACTAGAGAAAAGATGGTCTTGGAAACACTGGGCAGAAAGAGCTCTTAAGACCCAGTGAAGCCCACATCTCTTTCAGCCTCCCACACACGAAGATGGATTTCTCTTTGCCTCTGGCTGTTGTAGCTGCCTACTGGCAGCAGCTTGTCTAGCACTTGGCTGCTGCAGCTGTGTGACTGGGAGTGACGGGAGATTAGGAAAGACAGATACAAGTAGGGTAACGGGTAACGCTGGGTTGAATGTTCAGTGAATTTGTTACATAATATAATAAATGAGGAGGCCGGTTACTAATTCAGTAGGGTGTCTCTATAGGGAAGCAGCCTGGGGATGGGGGTGCAATCATGCAATTATCTGAAACAAAGAAGCCACCATCAATACTTTGTGCAAGAACAGTTTTAGCTAAAGGTCAATCTTAATAAGCATCCATACTGGACCAGAGGAAGACCTTCTCCTGAGCCTGACCCAGGGAAAGCCTTGATATGTCCATGAATGCCAGGTGTTGGCAATCTTTTTTTGTTTGTTTTTTATATTTTTGAGACAGGATTTCTCTGTGTATCCTTGGCTGTCCTGGATCTTGCTCTGTAGGCTAGGCTGGCCTTGAACTCACAAAGATTCCCCTGACTCTGCCTCCTAGAGTGTTGGGAATCAAAGGTGTGCACCACCACCACCTGGCAATATTGGCATTCTTGTAGCTGTGCTTATGTGAACAATACATATCCATGGGGCTGAAGAGATGGCTCAGTAGTTAAGAGCACTGACTGCTCTCCCAGATGACCTGGGTTCAAACCCACAGGGCAACCAACAACTATCTATAACTCTAGGATCAGACGCCCTCACACAGACATACATGCAGGCAAAACACCAATGCATATAAATAAATAGATAATTTTATTTTTGTTTGTGAGCCTATCCTTTAATGACTGATCCATCTCTCCAGCCCTAAATAAATTATTAAAAACAAACAAACAAACAAACAAAAAACCCTGCATCTACTCAGAACTGTTTTCTACAACTGGTAATCTATCCTTTGGATCTCTGTTCAGGTCTGTGCTTTCCCAGATCTGTGCTTACCTGGCTCACTGTAAGTTCACACAAGCTTTGCAGGTCTCATTATCTCAGTGATAAGTCCCACTAACACTTTGTAGCCTCCACTCCCAATAGCAGCTGGCTAGTGCTGGAGGCATATGGTTGGGAAAACTCTTTACTCCATCCTAGGAATTAGTAAATATATAATGCAAAGCAAAGTGTCAAAAGTCCAAAAAAGCCAGTGGGAGTCTGATATTACTTCTTAGTCTGGTATAGAAAATATATCAAGTTGCTGGGTGGTGGTGGTGGCACACACCATTAGTCCCAGAGCACACAAGAGTCAGATGGGCAGGTGGATCTCTGTGAGTTCGAGGCCGGCCTGGTCTACAGATCGAGGCTACACAAAGAAACCCTGTCTGAGAAAAAGCCAAAGGGGGGGAAAAAGCATCAAGGTGATTACTAGGCAATATAGCCGATGCTGCAGTTTCCTCTGGATCTCCCATTTCCATGATCCCATTACACACCCAGGAAGGTGAAAACTCAAAAGAAGAGGGCTGGAGTATGGAACTGAATGCCTGTGGTACAGAAAATTCTAGGGCTATAGTTATCCCTTGGGAACTTGATGGTATTGGGAAGTTTTACAGGTGCTGCAATTTTGATAAATTGGTGGTAAAGTCACAAGGCCCTCATGTCTTGATGATGTCATTGGCAACGAATGGGTAACAAACCACATAATAACCTTTTGCTCATAGTGAATCAGCCTAACAATAAAATGACGCCATCCCTCAACCGGGCACAAGTCCAGGTGGATCCACACATCACACAGATTAAATGTGGACAATCACTCTCTTTACTTTTTTTTCAAACAAGCATTCATACTAGATTAACATGAATGTAAGAGAAGACATTACCCTTGCACGTGTAGGCACAAAACAGAAAAGTCAAGAAATAAAGGAAGGGACTCCATGGTCTCAAACCAAGGAAGTAAAGAATCCATCTGTTTCACTGCAGTTGTAGCTAGGAGCACCTGTGATGTCATTTCGAGCTTGTTGCTGTTGTGGCCCCACCTGGACTCCTCAGTATAAGCTCTTGCTGGAGAAGGAATGAAGAGGTGTGCCCACCTCCCACAGGAGGCGCTGTTACTCAGGCAGCATAGCTTGGATGGAGATCAGATCTGTGACGCTCTATGTTGGCTGGATTTTAAATACAACTTTAGCAAAATAAAATAAAATAAAATCTTAACATTTTGTGACACTTTTATCCATTTAGTAAGGAGAGACCTGGGCCCATGTGGTCCAGCACAGTATTGGACTATCACTCATCCTGTGCCTATCTCCTTTCCTCCAATCCCCAAACCTGATCCAAAGTCTCCCAGTTTCTCAGAGGGAGAAGACATGGAGTTAAACTTATGCTTGAGGTATCTCTTTCAAATTGTTCACTACACTTGGGAGGCAGAAGCAGGTGGATCTCTGTGAATTCGAAGCTCTGCTGGTCTTCATTTTGAGTTCTAGACCAGCCAGGATTTTATAATGAGACCCTATTATTTTTTCCATTAGTTTTATTTTATGTGTATGAGTATTTGCCTGCACGTATATCTGTGCATCATGTGTATGCCAGGTGCAGGGTGGGACTGCAGTTACAGAAAGTTGTGAGGCCCCATGTGCGTGCTGGGAATCTACCCAGATCCTCTGGAAGAACAGCCAGTGTTCTTAGCCTGAGTCATCTCTCCAGACCCACCCTGCCAATTATTTTTTAAGGAGGAAAGATTTATTTTTGGCTACAGTTTCAGCCCATGGTACGATAACTCCATGTTTTTAGGACTGTGGTGATACAAGGCATTAGGGCAGAAGGTGTGGCATAACAGGGCTATTCATCTCATGGCAGACAGGCTGAGAGGCCAGAGCAAGATGTAACCCTAAGGCATGCTCCTGAAGACATCCTTCCTCCAACCACAGTACACTTTTCATAGTTGTAACTTCTCAATAGATTAAACCATTGCTCAAGCCAGAAAGTTCACATCTGCAATGCCTTCACAAGCCCATGAACAAGTGTGCTAATTTTCTAAGTGTCTGTCCAGTCAAATTGGCACTCTATCACACCCAGACTGGGCTGTCATAGGTCAACATTACCAGACTACTTCTTCAGGTCTTCTGAAGTTGGTGTAATTACGAGCTTCAGTCTATAACAAAGGAAACTGAGACTCAGACAGAGGCCATTGCTTGCCTCGGGCAGCAGGGAGAGGGCTCAGGTCTGTGAGAGTCCAAAGGACTGTGTAATTGTTTTCTCTAAGATTGAAATATTCCAACCTGCCAGGAAGTTCTTTTTTGTTGTTGGTTTTTGTTTGTTTGTTTTCTGAGACAGGGTTTCTCTGTGTAACAGTCCTGGATGTCCTGGAACTCAACTTTGTAGACCAGGCCTGCCTCTGCCTCCTGAGTGCTGAGATTAAACACATGTGCCACCACTGCCCAGCCCTCCTAGGAAGCTCTTAAGCAGGAAGGTAAACAACTCAAATGCTCCATGAAATTCCTGAAACTGATCAGATTCACTAGGCCCCTCCCCACAGAGTAATCAGTTCCCCTCAAAAGAGCATAACTGAGCTGCTAAACCCAGACCAGCTGTTTGGAAGAGGCTTAGACCAGAGTTGCTTGGAAAAGACACTCTTGGATTGGTTGAGCTGCCTGGCTGTGAGCTGTCACAGGTGCTGGAGTGAACCTGGGTCCTCAGTGCCCTCAACCACTGTCTCTTGGCCCCTGAATGTTGTACTTTTAAATTGCATGTTGTACTTCTGAGACTGAAAGACTAGGGGGACTTTAGAAATTGGACTAAATAGCATTGCATTATTATATGGCCAAGAACTTATGGGGCCAGGTAGTAGAATGTGATGGATTGAATGAGGATGTCCAGCAGGCAGTGGTGGTACATAACTTTAGCCTCAGCACTTGGGAAGCAGAGGCAGGTGGAAGGCCAGCCTGGTCCACAGAGTGAATTCCAGTTCAAGCCTCAAAGCTACACAGAGAAACCCTGTCAGGAAAAAACAAACAAAAAACCAAAAAGTCCCCCCATAGGCTAGTAAGTTTAAATACATAGTTCTGGTGAAACTGTTTGGGAAAGAGTAGGAATGGTGGCATTGCTGGAAGAGGTGTGTCACTGGGGGGGGGGGTTTGGTTTCAAAAGATTTACTTTATTTCTTGTGTGCCTCTCTCTGCTTTCTGCTTGTCGGTCAGGATGTGAAATCTCAGTGTTTCAATGCCCAGCCAGCCTGCCTGCCTGTTGCCATATTCCCTGCCATGATGGTGACAGACCCCTATCCCTCCAGAACTACAAACCCCAATAATGCCTTCCTTTTATAAATTGCTTTGGTCATCATGTTTTGTCACTACAATAGACAAGTAACAAGACACAGGGTCTCACTATGTAGCCTTGGCTGCTGGGGGGGAAAAAAAAGCAAAAAAACTTCTTAATGTCATACACAAAGTGAAAGTAACCCAGAAAAACAATTTATTACTTTTTTTAAAAAGCATGTGCATGACCCAAACAGGACTAGCAAGCTCACCCTTGAGTGGGAAGTTCACTTAGATTTTATTCTTGCTCGGGTTATTGACTGTGTCTCACCCTGCTGGTGAGAGCTTGGCCTCAGATCTGAGGTTAATTAGTAATTGATACCCAAAGGAAAAGTATGATAGAGACTCAAGTCTCAAGAATGTCCAGAGCCTGGCGGTGGTGGTGCACACCTTTGATTCCAGCACTCAAGCGCCAGAGGCAGGTAGATCTCTGAGTTCCAGGACATCCTGCTCCACAGAGTGAGTTCCAGGACAGCCCAGGGCTGTTACACAGAGAAACCCGGTCTCAAAAAAACCAAATAAATAACTAAAATAAAAACAAAACAAAACTGCTTCTCAATGCCTGGCCTGAGACTCACTTGTAGACCATACTGGTCTCAAACTCTTGCTGCTTCTAGAATTGAAGGCAAGGGCCTCTATACCTGGCTTGAGTCAACTCTTTATGAATACAGGTGTCATCGTTTTGCTAAGAGCCCAGAATGGTGATGTATACCTGTAATTCCAGCCCTCAAGAGACTGAGGAGAATTGCTGTTTGAGGCCAATCTTGGCTACATACTGAGTTCTAGGCCAGCTTAGGCTACTGATGAAACCATGTTAAAAACAAACAAGGAGCCAGGGAGGTGGCTCCCCTGGTAAAGCACTTACAGCCAAGAAAGACAACCTAAGTTCAATTCCCTGACCTCTCATGATGGCAGAAGAGAATCAAAACCAGCAAATCTTCTGATCTACCCATAGATACATAGGCACAGACACAGAACACACACACACACACACACACACACACACACACACACACACAGAGGGAGGGAGGGAAGGAAAGAGAAAGGGAGGGAGAGATGCCCCAAACTGTCCTGGAACTTTCTCTGTAGACCAGGTTGGCTTTGAACTCAGAGACCCATCTATCTCAGTACTGGGATTAAAGATGTACCCTTCTCTCTCTGGCTCCAAGACAGAAATTTTTAAATGAGATAAAGTGTAAGGGCTGAAGATTTTTGTTTGTTTGTTTGTTTTTGTTTTTCTAGACAGGGTCTTTCTGTGGCTTTGGAGCCTGACTTGGAACTAGCTCTCTGTAGACCAGGCAGGCCTTGAACTCACAGAGATTGGGACTAAAGGCATGTGCCACCATCGCCCAGCTGGGCAGAAGATTTTAAGCCACACAATACTGGAAACTGAAAGATCACTGGTCAAGAACAATTGCAAGGGTTGTCTACCAGGCTGAGCTTTGAATTTCTTAATAGGACAGAGAAAGGTGAGCTAGCTGTCCATATGCTGGGAGCAGGAGGAACACATGAGCTTTATTCCATAGGCTCCTTCATACTGCTCTGTGGTCCTAGCACACACTTCTCCCCCATTTCCTCTTCCTACGTCACAGTCACATTACCTCCAACAGACAACCTTCCTGGCTGTTACATTCCTAGCACCTTGCCTCAGCTGATCATTATCATAGAAGCATCCATCCATTCCTCATCCTTATTAGGGGGATGAATGAGGAAATCAATTAACAAATGAACCAACGACTCGCTGAATTTAAAAGTAAGTAAGTGAGCCAGGCAGTGGTGGCGCACGTCTTTAATTCCAGCACTCAGGAGGCAGAGGCAGGTGGATCTCTGAGTTTGTGGCCAGCCTGATCGTGAGTTCTAGGATAGCCTCCAAAGCTACAGAGAAACCCTGTTTTGGGAAACAAACAAACAAACAAAAAAAATGAATCAACAAGGAGAATGGGTTTGAGCATGGCTCAGTGGTGGGACAGTTTCTCAGCATGCATAAAGTGTCTGGTTCTACCACAGTACCTCAAAGCAAAACAAAGCAACAACACAAAGGAGAAAAAAGAAAAGTTGAAGGGAAAAAAATTAAACCTTCTCCCTGTGTGCTGAAAAGACTGTAGATAAGGTCCCTGCTTAAGAGGAGCATGGTTCTAACAGGGAAGGCAGATCCATACCTGGCCAGTAATGGCCCAAGATGATCAATGCTCTAAAAAGTCCAAAAATCTGGGGCTGCAGAGATGGCTCAGTAATTAATAACACTGACTGCTCTTCCAGAGAACCCAGGTTCACTTCCTAGCACCCACTTGGTGGCTCATTGCCTTCTGCAATTCAAGTCTGAAGAGATCCAATGCCGCCTTCTGGCCTCTTCCAGCACCAGATACACACATGTAGGCAAAACTCTCATGCACATAAGATAACAACAGCAGCAGCAGCAACAACAGGAAAGACGTTTGGGAGGCATAATCCATAGCACTTAAACTAGCTCAGAGGAATGGGGCATGAGGGGTGATATGCAAATGAAATCCTGAATTTATCCTTCAGAGCTTGGTTCATATTCACCAATTACACTCAGCAAGGTTCTTCAGGAAAAGCCTGTGTGTTAGAAACAACCTGACTATTGACAGGGTGGTGAGGAGACACTGCATGGTCAAACCCCCCATGGACAGGCAAAGGAGCAGTCTCCATATACAGATAAGAAATGATTTCACCAACCCCACATCTGACTCCAAATAGCTGATCTCCAAAATACACAAAGAACTCAAGAAACTAGACATCAAAATGCCAAATAATCCAACTAAAAATGGGGTACAGATCTAAACAGAGAATTCTCAACAGAGCAATCTCAAATGTCAGAAAGACATTTAAGGGAATGCTCAGCATCCTTAGTCACTAGGGAAATGCAAATCAAAACCACTCTGAGAGTCCCAGATTCACCGATCAGAACATCTAAAATAAAAAACACCAATGACTCCAAAGCTACACAGAGAAACCCTGTCTCGAAAAACAAAACAAACAACAAACAAACAAAAAACCAATGACAGCTTATGCTGGAGAGGATGTAGAGAAAGGGGAACACTCCTCCATTGCTGGTGAGAGTTTTGTACAAATTTGTACAGCCACTGTGGAAATCAGAATGGTGATTTCTCAGAAAATTGGGGATCAACCTACCCCAAGATCTTGCAATACCACTTTTGGGCATATACCCAAAGGAGGTACACTCACACCACAATGACATTTACTCAATAATGTTTATAACAGCATTATTTGTAATAGCCAGATCTTGGAAACAGACTAGATGTCCCTCAACAGAAGGAAGGGTAAAGAAAATGTGGTACATTTACACAATGGAGTACTATTCAGTGGTTAAAAAAACAATGACATCCTAAAATTTTCAGACAAATGGACAGAACCATCCTGAGTGAGGTAACCCACACCCAAAAAGACAAATATAGTATGTACTCATTCATAAGTGGATACCAGACATAAAACAAAAGATACCCAGCCTAGAATTCATAACCCCAGAGAAGCTTGAACCCTTTTCCGGAAACAGATGGAAATAAATGCAGAAATCCACAACTAAACATTGGGTCAAGCTCCTGGAGTACAATCGAAGTGAGGGAGGAGTAAAAATATGAACAAAGGAGTCAAGACCATGACGCGCAAACCCACAGAGTCATATGACCTGAGCTAGTGAGAGATCACCGACTCTGGTCTGACAAATGGGGAACCTGCATAAGAACGAACTAGACCCCCTTAATATAGGTGACACTGGTGTAGCCGGGTCAATATATGAGGCCACTGGCAGTGGGTCCTAGACCTAGCTCTAATGCACAGACTGACTTGGTGAAGCCCATTCTATACGGGAAGATACCTTGCTCAGCCTAGACATGGGGGTGGGGGTGGAGAGGTGCCTTGGTCCTGCCTCAAGGAGATGATGGGACAGACTTAGTAGACTTCCTAGGGGAGGCCTTACCTTCTCAGAGGAGCAGATGGAACGGTGGGGAGCAGGAGGAGAGGAAGGAGGGGGAACTATGAATAGAATGTAAAAAATAATAAAAAAAAAATAAAAAATAATCTCAAGACATTGTTAGGTATTCTAATTGGTGTGGGGTCGAGCACAAAATAATGTATAAGACATGTTCATATTTCAGTAGAAACAGGAATGCTGACAGTGTAGCTAAGTGGCAGAGTGCTTGCGTAATGTGTGCAGCCCCCTGCATATGTTCCTCAGCACTGCAGAAATAAATAATAAACAATAAGGAGAAGTGATAGAAAAATTTTATGTAGCTGGGTGGTGGTGGTGCATGCCTTTAATCCCAGCACTCCGGAGGCAGAAACAGGCAGATCTCTGTGAGTTTGAGGCCAGCCTAGACTACTGAGCGAGTTCCAAGACAGCCTCCAAAGCTACAAAAAACCCTATCTCAAAATGCCAGGAAGAAAGAAAGAAAAAGAGGGAGGAAAGGAGGGAGGGAGGGAAGGAGGGAGGGAGGGAGGGAAGGAGGGAGGGAGGGAGGAAAGTAAGTGTCTATGTTAATGAGGCATGTATAAAGAGTGTCCTGCAAGGGGCTGGAGAGATAGCCAGGCAGTGATGAGCATTTGCTGCTTTCAGAGAATCTGGATTTGGCTTCCAGCACCAACACAGGGTAGCTTATAACAGCCTGTAACTCCAGTGCCATGGGATCCAATGTCCTTCTAGCCTCCCAAGGCATCCGAGTACATGTGGTCCATATTCAGACACAACACAATTCACACACACACAATTCACATAAAATATACAAGTAGATAAGCTAGACATAGTGGTGCATACTTTTAATCCCAGCATTTAGGAGGCAGGCAGATATCTGTGGACTTTGCAATGGAGGAAACAGGAGGCAGGCATGGGATTAGTCTATCAGGAAAGAGTGCCAGGTGTGTGTGTGGGGGGGGGGGTCAGGTTGTCCCAGTATGACTAGTCAGGGTTTCCCTTCCCTAAGAGCAACTGGGAATAACTGCCTGAGTGTTGCTCAAGCAGAGAGGGAAGGGCTGGAAGGAGATCCTGGAGCAGCAGGTACCAGGCCCTGAAGGCAGAGGGATGCAGGATATGTAGTGGTTGACCAACTGAGCACTAGCCTAAGATCACAAATGACACAGGGATTTGTCTCTGTAATAAAGTAGTGTGCTCTAAGGACCATAGGAGCAGGAGCCCAGGTGGCTTTAGAGTCGGTGTTGGAACAGCCTCCACTGACAGCCACAGTGAAGCAGTGTGTGAGGACCTTTGCCTGGGAGAGGCAGCAGCAACGGAAGTCCCTGTGGGCGGATAGGGCTGTGGTAGCCCTGATGTGGTTTTTGTAGGGCTCCTGTGGTTCTAATCTGGGCACTGAGCCTGCCTTCTGTGGCTTCTTCACTCTCATAGTGCTCAATAGCCCGTGTTCTGTTTCCTGTGGATAAGCTGGGGCTGAGAGCCCACGTGTCACCCTTCTCATTGCTGGAGATCCCATCTTTCGTCTCATGTAAGGGTAGGGCTGGCATTCTGCTTTACTGAAGAAGACATATTGTTCATAGAGGGACTGTGACTACTCCAGGGTCACACAATTAGAAGGGCTGGGTCTGCCCAATGCTTGGAGATGCCTGGATTGTTGAGTACCACTCCATGTTTTAATTCATCCATTCTTCATTCATTCATTCATTCACCATGAGAAGTTCACTTATTCAGATACAATGACACAAAGACTTTCAGCCGGGAGCCTGGGGGGCTTTATCAAGAAGCTGGTTGGAGTCTTCTGCCCCCAAAATTGACCGTGCTTTCTCCAGCATTCCTACATCGAAGAGTGACCATCAAGCTCAGGGCGCCATCATCCCAATGCCCCCACAAAGCTGATGTTAGTTGCCTGCAGTTTGTATAAGATGGTCCTGTACACTCCACCCTGGATTCCTTCCTTTTGTCCCATGTTCTAAGTTCTTCCCGAGACCATGTCCAGGAGTTGGCACTGAGGCCATTGTCTCAAGGCAGGCTCTCAAGGGTACCCAGTGAAGAGTGTCATTCATTCATCCAGGCCTCTGCTGGCTGGGCTGCTCCCCTGAGTGGGCTGGGAGGCCCTAGGGGCCTCAGTCATAGGCTGCTTTAGCCTGCAGACCTCTTTGCTGGTAGAGGAGGCAGGAACAACAGAAGCTTGCAATCCAGTGTGGTTGATGTAGGGTCAGGGCACCAGGTGATAGATATAAAAGAGTAATCTTAGTGTCCACAAAGGAACACATAGACCAAGTAGCTTGGCAAGGAAAGTTTTCTTTTTGTATAAACGGGAAAGCCAGAATTCAGACAGTGATAGCAAGTACCAAGGAGAAAGAAGTTCACTTGGTTTTGTTGGTGGTGTTTGTTTGTTGCTAATGAAGGTGGCGACTGTGCCTTTTCACCAGCCTGGGGTCCTACTCATAGTCTTTGAGGACTGGCTTGTTTAAAGAGTTGGGGCAAAGGAAATGAAGGAAAGGGGGAAGGGGTCTGTGCTACAGACCGTCAAGTTTCAGGAATGCAGCGGGGTGGGTGGGTGGGTGGGGGGCTTTACTTGAAAAAAAGATTTACCAGTCGGGGAAAGAGTAAAAGATTTCTATAAAAGTTTTACAGGGTGGGGCAGACTTATGGCATATGGACCCTTACTGGGCTAGGTACCTTTGATAGAGCAACATTGAGGAAAGAACTTTTCTCACACTGTGAAATCTGGCTCCTTTGGGGAGGTGTTGCACTTCAATTTGACTTTGAAGATCTGGCAGGCATTTCCCAGCAGGATGGTAGCTCGGGTAAGGTCTCATCTTTGGCATACAGAACAGTCTGGGGAGGCCTGGGGTGGAAGGAAGGAAGGGAGGGAAGGAGGGAGGGAGGGAGGAAGGACTGATGGTGGATGCCCTAAAGATACGGGTGGAATCCTATGTACTGACCCTGAACTTGAGGTAAGGGTAGGGTGACACTCACTGAACCGTTTTGAGCAAGGACAGGATTTGACTTGAGGGAGTCTGCTTTCTCTGGGGAGGTGTGGAGGCTTAATATTCTCCCCTTCCTTGTCACAGCCCCCAGAAAATGAAGCTAGCCCACCCAGGACAGCTAGAACAGTAGCCTTGGTGGCATGGAGCTTGCTTGTCCTCTGCAGGTTCCCCCACCCTGAAGAACTCTATAAATAGAGACATGGATCTTGGCACAGCTGGTAGGTAATGGCACTGGGCTTAGAGGCTGGGTTTCTTTAGTTTCAAGTGTAGTCTCCAAATTGCTCTTCTAGAGCAGGGCCTCAGAATCTGCTTTTGCTAAGAAACCCTTGCTTCTTACTTGGGGTCCCCAGGGTAACAAAACGTGGGAGGAAAGCTTGGGTCTCTGTCTTGGCTCGAGTCTCCTTTACTTTAGTTCAGACTCCCCCTTGACCCTGCACAGGTGTGTTCATCACTAACAGTGACTCTCTGGCCTGTCTTCCATGTCCCCCCTTTCAGACTGAAAGCAAGGAGATAAATCATTGCCATATCAATGCTCACTTGGAATTCCAAAAACAGCAGGGTCTCTCAGGACAGACCATCCCCCAGATGAGGACAATGGCCTAGAACGGAGAGGCTGCACCCTGGAGAAGCTCACTCTGAACCAGGTTAGTTCCATCAAGGAGCTCTTTAACTGGCAGTATTGGGACAGATGGCTAGCAGCCTGTTGGAGCTGCCTGAGCCCTGACTTTTGCCTCTAACTCTGTGGTTGTACCCTGGCCTGGCTCTGCTTCTTGGAGTCTGGGGTGCTCCAAGTGACAACTCTCATCCCTAGCACAGCCAGGGGCTGGGGCAGAGAACACCCCAAATCATAGCTAGGGGCAGAGCCAAGTATATGGCTTCTCTAAGGGATTAAGAACTGTCCTTCTGGGTCAGGGTGGAAGATGAGAAGGAATTCTGATTAGGACAGGTAGCCTGTGAAAGACGGGTCCTCTATATTCTGCATCCTGTTGCTGTAGTAGGGACATGGAGAACTGGAAAGCTACAAAGAACATAGATGTTTTGGCGCATGGTTCTAGGGGGCTAGGAAGTTCGTGGTCACAGTGCCTGGTGCTGCTTCAGCCAGCACGAAGAGGCAGAGGACCAGGGTTTAAGTAAGGTGGAAGAGGCAAAGTGGGAACCCTCTCTTCCCCTCTCTTCCTCTCCCTCTCCCCTCTACTGTTGAGGGAAGATTTCATGGCTCCTGGAGGATTAACCCCATCCCCTAATAGGCACTGTTTCCCAAGTCCATCTTAGACACCTTACCCCAGACAGGGCCACATGGCATTTTATCTAGATTTTATCCTAGAGGGGCCACAATGGTTCACATGGGTGGGTACTCTCATGTAAAGTGGGTCCATCCTAATCTTCACCTCTCTGGGCTGATTCGAAGATCAGGCAAAGCCGAGGACAGAGTTATTGGCATCCTTGGCAGCCCAAGCTCTGAGGAATGTGGAGGGTGTGAATGGAAATGTGATCCCTAGGTTTCTAGCTCCAGGTTATTGGCTGTCTTGTGACCAGAGGTGAGTGACTTCACTTTTCCCGTGACTCAGTATCCTCCTTTATAGCTCTGAAGCATGAGGGCATTGTCAAGTCCAAAAGACTTGATTGTCAAGTCAAGACTCTAACTGTGGTTGATGCCCGTTAGCATGCCGAAGTGTCTGCTGGCCTCCAAGCTCAGTCAGTACCTGTGGCTCCCCAGCTCTTCTCCCTAAGCTCCCTACCCTAACCTTCAGCTCATGGGTTCCCCTTCTCCCAGCTTCATATTCCTATACAACCATGCACTCTCTTGCCCCTCCCTCTTTGCTCTCTCTCTTTCATTTTCCTCTCTCACTTTCCCCTTTTCCCCTCTCATGGTCCATTTCAGTCTGCTGATCATGTTTGGTCTACTACTTTCTCTCCCTGCTCTGGACTCTTCCCGATGCTTCTGGCTGTGCTCTTCCTCATAGCTACAATAAAAACCTTCCCCTCAACCATACTTTGGAGTGGTCATGTCCTCACTCTATTCCTGCATAGGAGTGCTAAGGAGCAGAGCTGCTGTAGTGGCCTCTGGGTGGACAATGTTGGTGGTCCTGGTTGCCATGCTGTGACTATGTGGGAGAGTGGGACCTCTCCCCCTTCATCATCACTGATTGGGTCATTCCATAAGGCTGGCACTTTTGCTCCTACATATCATCATGGACAGAAGTATAAAGATGTTTGAAGGCTTCCTCTGGGTACAGGGTGTGGTAGCTGGTAGGGGTGGTATGGAGACTGGAACCTTAGCCAGACTGACTCACCAGGGTGGCTGTGACTCAGGTTTTCAAGAACATGATGTGTGGGGTGAGCTGAGGGGAAACCCTGGCTCTGTTTCTCAGAAATAGAAGTCAGATCTGCATCCCCCGTGGCTGGTGGCCAGGACGGGCAGAGTGAGAAGTTAGATGGCCCATTGCATGAAGCCCAGGGGAACCATTCTTCACTAGGCAGCTGGACTTCTGCCTGGGCTTCCAGCCATTGCTTCACCATATCCTGAGTGAGCAGCTCTGATCTGGTTCTAGGGACACTGCCTGTCTTAGGGTTTCTATTGCTGTGAAGAGACAGCATGATTGTGGCAATTCTTTTTTTTCCCCCCAGAGACAGGGTTTCTCTATGTAGCTTTGAAATCCATCTTAGTTCTCACTCTGTAGATCAGGCCAGCCTCAAACTCACAGAGATCCATCTGCCTCTGCTGGGATTAAAGATGTGCGCCAACACTGCCCGGCTGACCTTAGCAACTCTTATAAAGGAAAACATTTAACTGAGGCTAACTTAAAGTTCAGAGGTTTGGCCCATTATCTTCATGGCAGGTGGCGTGCAGACAAACATGATGGTGAATGAGAAGCTGAGAGTTCTACATCTTGATCTGCAGGCAACAGGAAGTTAACTGAGTGTCGCACTGTGTATAGCTTGAGCATAGGAAACCTCAAAGCCCACCCCACAGTGACACACTTCTTTCAACAAGGCTACACCTATTCCAACAAAGCCATACCGCCTAATAGTGCCACTTCCTTTGGGGGACATTTTCTTTCAACTCACCAACCGCCCTAAGCTACCCGGAATGTACCTGACCTCGGGGACTAAGGTCAGGCCTGGCTGATACTTAGATGGAAGAATAAGTCTATGCCTTGCTGCCAGGGATAATGGATGCTGTGAAACTAAGGTTAGGTCACGGCACTGTTTTAGTGAGCCTGTACCTGTGGCTCCCCAGCTCTTCTCCCTAAGCTCCCTACCCTAACCTTCAGCTCATGGTTTCCCTTCTCCCAGCTTCATATTCCTATACAACCATGCACTCTCTTGCCCCTCCCTCTTTGCTCTCTCTCTTTCATTTTCCTCTCTCACTTTCCCCTTTTCCCCTCTCATGGTCCATTTCAGTCTGCTGATCATGTTTGGTCTACTACTTTCTCTCTCTGCTGAAGGGAATGAAGGCTGGATATCAGGAACCTGAGGAAAGGGTAGAGGGTAAAGGACAACAGGGAAGATTCAATGTATAAAGCAGAAGGGTTCAGGGAGAATGAAGCTTTTTTTCTATAAAACAGGCGGTGGGAATTTTTTAAAAGATTTATTTGGGCTGGGCAGTGGTGGCTTGTGCCTTTAATCCCAGCGCTTGAGGCAGAAGCAGAGGCAGAGGCAGAGGCAGAGGCAGAGGCAGAGGCAGAGGCAGAGGCAGAGGCAGAGGCAGAGGCAGAGGCAGAGGCAGAGGCAGAGGCAGAGGCAGAGGCAGAAGGATCTCTGTGAGTTGGAGATCAGCTTGGTCTACAGAGTGAGTTCCGGGATAGGCTCCAAAGCTACAAAGAAATTCTGTCTCGAAAAACAAACAAACAAACAAACAAACAAAAAAGATATATTTGGGGCTGAAGAGATGGTAGAGCAGTAAAGAACACTTGTTGCTCTTGCAGAAGACCCAGATTCTCATGGTGGTTCACAAACATCCTTAGCTCCAGTTCAAGGGATCTGATGACCTCTTCTGACCTTTAGACACTGAACATAGATATAGCACATATACATGCATATGGGTATAACATCCACACATAGAAATTTAAATAAACGCATCTAATATTTTTTTGAAATTAAGAAATATGTGTTTATTTTTATCAGCATCTAGGTGTTTGAACCTAGAAAAGGGAGTCAGACCTCTGGAGTTAGAGTTGTGGGGGGAGTTGCGACTGTCAGATGTGGGGGCTGAAGACTAATTCTCAGGTCTTCCGCAAGAATAGCAGCTCTTCCGTGCAGAGCCCAGGTTCTAGCACCTGCTGCCATTTTTGAGACAGGATCTTGCTACTAAGTAGGTGTTGTTTAACAGTTTCTTTCAAGACTGAACTATTCCATTTGGCAGGGAAGCTCTTGAAATAGGATGGTAAATACCTCAAATCTCTTCAGGAAGTCCCTGAAACTGACTAGATTCACTAGGCCCCTCCCTGCCAGAGTAAGCAGTAAAAGCTGAGTCCCTCAAAGACCAGACAAGCTGCAAAGACAACTGATAACGCTTACCTACAAAGATTCTCAGTCTAGCAAAACTATCAAAGAAGATAAGACCAGCTTCCTGGAAGAAGTTCAGGTCAATTGAAGCTGGAAAGGATACTCTCCTGCTTGTTGAACTGCCTGTAGGCTGTGCAATGTGTTCCAGATTCCCAGATTTCTGAGTTTGTCGGCATGCTGGGGTAGACCTTGGTGATGCAGCTGTCTTTGAGTCATTGAGTAAAACTCATTGGTTCACCAAATTGGATTTTGGTGGTATCTGTCCATTGGTCCTGTGAGTTTCTTATCTGGGGTGAGTAGATATGTATGCTGCATTTCCCCAGAAAAGTTTTGTCACATAACAGTAACCCCAGTGAAACTCATTGGTGCACTAAGTTGGATTTTGGTGGTATCTGTACTTTGGTTTGTTGTGAGTTCCCTATCTGAGGTGAGTAGATGTTTGTGTTGAGCCTTCCTAGGAAAAGTTTTGTTAAACAACAGTAGGGTAGGCTCCATCCTCTTGCCTGACCTCTTGAGCGCCAGGATTATGGGCATGTACAATCCTACCTAGGCCTAGGCAGTGGATTTGCCGCTGTGGCCCTTGTGGAGTAGGCTATGTGGAGACATTTCCAGTACATAGTGTGTGTGAGATTCTCAGTTCTACCCCCACCAACCATACACGTGCAGACCTTGCTTCAATTTCTGGGAAACAGACAAAGGCTTTCTCTCAGTTCAAACATGTTTACAAATGTGCCATGAGTTTCGGTTCCCTTACTAAAGTTGGGGGCTCTATCCCCAGCTGGTGGGGTCACAGGAAGATCAACTGGCACTCCTTCCCAAACCTATCACTGAGATGACCTGACATCTCACATAGAACTCAGCTTATAATATCTAGAGACAGCAGATGTAGACCCAGACTCCCCATATCCAGACACAACTTATGGGACAGCTCCACTGGGGCATCTGGTCTCTCCTCTTATGGCCCAACAAACATACCCAGGCATTGCTGCCTGTGACCAGGACCTCACACAAGTCAGAACCACAGGTAAACAAGAACTGTCCCACAGATTACAACCTAAACAGGATGTCACCATCTGGAGGACTCATGTTAGCAGGATGAACATCCAGAGAAGACCCCTAGAGCAGGGTGATCCCTGACTCCCCCAACCATGTTAGTATTGGCCAGACTAAACATGAGAAGGGTGTGCGTGGGATGAAATGTATACATTTGTGGTGGGAAGTGGTGGGGCAGACATCTCAGGGACCAAAGATGCTTAAGAAACCATGGTGTGAGATGCCTGAAGAACAGGGCCAGTGGATGAACCAGAAGGTAGCTCTATCCTGTGCTGGAGCTCAGTTTCCATATCTGTACAATAGGTAGCCACAGAGATGTGGAAGCAGGGCTGGGTGGGGGCAGACAGGTGCCAGCTGGTTAACCTGTCCTTCTGCCTTTGCCTGGTGTGTGAGTGGGAGGCTTGTGCTAAGCAGCCCAGATGGAGAGAATGGGGGTGCAATTTGTCATGTTTCTGCTCAGAGCCTCTCAGTTAAGCACATTTATAAAAATTATTAGTGATCATCTCCATATATTTTTAATTTACATTTCTTTTCTTTTTTTTTTTTTTTTTAAAGAAATGGAGTATGTAGCCAAGGATAACCTTGAACTCCTGTCTCCTGCTTCACATCACCTTCCCCACCATTCCCTTTTTTTTTTTTTTTGAGTCAGGGTCTCTCTAAGTAGTCCTGGCTGTCCTGACAGCTTCTGGATAGCTGGGACTAGAGGTGGTGCCTCCTCCTGACCCTCCCACCTGGCTCACCTTTCCCTCATAAGAGACAGATAGGTAGGTAGGTGTGTGTGTGTGTGTGTGTGTGTGTGTGTGTGTGTGTGTGTGTGTGTGTACCACCACTCCAGATTTCCAACTAAAATTTCTTTTGGATTAAAGGAGAGAAGGAAGGAAGAGGGAAGAAGCTAAGGAGGGAAGAGGGGGTGAGGGAAAGAACTTAGAATTGAGAGAGAGGCAAAAGAAAGAAAAAAATGGCTGAGTGGTGGGGATGTATGTAGCTCAGCTACAGAGTGCTTCCCAGCATGCATGGTGCCTTGGGTTTGATCTTCTTTGCTTCATAAGCTGGTTCTGAACCTATAATAGCAGCAAGAGGTAGAGGCAGGCAGATTTCTGTGAGTGCAAGGCCATCTTGGTTTACATAGCGAGGCTCTGTCTCAAGAAGGCAAAAATGGATTAAACAAACAAAGAGCCATCAAGCCTCAAGACTCTAGTTTTGTTTGTTTGTTTTGGTTTTGTTTTTGGACACAGGGTTTTCCCTCTGTGAAACAGCCCTGGCTGTCCTGGAACTCACTATGTAGACCAAACTGGCCTGGAACTCAGAGAGATCCACCTGCCTCTGTCTCCCGAGTGCTGGGATTAAAGGCATGTGCCACCACCGCTTGGTACCAAAGACTCTAGTTTAATCCCTAGCACCCATGTGGTAGGCAGAACTGACTTCCATACATTGTCTTCCAACTTCCACTCTCCTACCCTGGCATGTGTAAACACACACACACGCACGCACGCACGCACGCACAAACACGGGGATATTTTTATGTGTGTCTAAATTTGCATTTTCCTACTCTTTGGGGCTCTGGTCTTCTGTCCTCTTTCTGGATTGTTACATCTAGACTTTTCAGTAGCTTTGTCGGTGTTATTCTTCTTCCTGGAGGCCCAGGGACAGACTTTCAGCCTCAGTGCTACAAAGTATTGGTGAGGGCAAAAGCAGCAGGAGAGCAGACCTACATGTTTCAAGTTTTCTAGACCACACTGTGGATGCTGAGCTCTGTCAGCCTGGCTTCAAGCTGCTTCCTATGCATGGAGTCTAGCCCTCTGGACTGTTCTCTGCTACTCTGAGTTAGCAGTTTATCCATCACAGTTCAAAGCTCAGGAAGTAAAAGTGACCTGTTCCTGGCCACACCGCAGTGGTGTGTAACTGGGCCTCCTAGTTGCCCAGAACTGTGTTTTCAGCAGCTGCATATGGAACCAGGACTGTGTCTAGGCTAGGGGGTAGTTTCCAATTGGGAAGGCTGGAGAGATGGAATAGTTTCTCCAGTCTACTCCACAGCTTTCACTTTTCCTACCAGTGACAAGGTACAACTACCTACCACCTGGCCCTTTCTTACTTGGTCTGTGAGAGACCATCTGGGCAACGCTAGGTCTCAGGGTGGAGGTGGCGACTCATGTTTTTCTGGGGATTAGGATTATGGAGCTATTCTCACAATAGCAGTGCATAGTTGGAGCAGCTCCAAAGGATATACAGCATTTCTTTCAGATCTTAGATGTAATATGAGTCGCCAGTCCAACAGGTAACACAAACGAATCAGGGGTCTTCCATCAGTTTTACAGCTAAGCAAAATGAGTCTCAGACAGGTCACTGAGAAAGCAGAGTGTGGAAGCATTCTGACCTGACCCCCTCATGGGACCATGGCAGAAGTCTCAGGATGGTAACGTTATGGTCCTTAGCTCTATTGAACAGGTTGGAAAGTATTGATAGGCCCTGGGGGAGGCAACATCAACTCTTTAGAGGCTAAGCTAGGACTTGGATCATGGCATAGGAGGAGACCACACATCCAGAGAACTCATCTGAGCCTTGATTTGGACATTTTGTTCCAAACGATCAGCTGATGCTGGCATAGACTGTGATGCAGGCTAGGAGCCATCAGACTACTGGGGACAGTTCCCAGCTTGGTGGAAGTCCTTTCTCTCTACAATGTTTTCTGAATAAAAGCAGGAAGTGATTTGCTACTTTGTATAAAACATGGTTTGGAAGGTCCTGGGGTAAAAACCAACTGGATTTAAGCACGAGCTCACTCAGTATTTGGAGCTGATTCAATCTCAAGAAGTAAGGGAGACAGGAGTAGGAACAGAGGGTTAGCACAGCGCACAGTCTTTCATCAATGGTGTCAATGAGCCACGGCGTTGGGAGAGCTGCTTATTGTTTTTGTGCATGATTAAACCAGAGTTAGAGAAGGAGGACGTCAAGTGGAGTTCTTTGGTCCGGAGGAGCAGAAATTGGTTTTAGTTAGCCAACAGGAGAGAGAAAGGTATATTATGCAACACACCCCTATCCAAATAATGCATCCAGGCCTCAGAGCCCTACCTACATTGCCTCTTTCTGAGGGAGAGAAAGAGAGGAGTTCATGAGAAGGAATGGAACAGCTCAGAGAATCTTAGGCAAGGCTGGGAAAGATCGCCACCCCAGACTACTCCAGTACCTCAGAAATGAGACTTGACAGGCAAATTCTATTTTGCTTGTTTTGAAACAGGATCTATTATTTAGAGCTATCCTGGAACTCACTGTATATAGATCAGGCTAGCCTTAAGCTCCCAGAGCTCCACTTGCTTCTGCCTCCCATGCCTGGCTGGCAAGCATATTCTTGACACAGTGGATAGATGACACAATTAATCCAATGGAGGACACCCGTATGGGTAGAAGGTTGTCTGACAGCGCACAAGCTGTCATTGATGGCTGGCGCAAGTCCTACCTTTGAGTCTGAGAACTCAATTAGCTATGGAATCGATCTTTCCTTCCCAGCAGGAGTTTCCAGGCTCTTGGCTGCTCATCCAAAAATTGAAATAAAGGTTCACACTGATCTGCAAAAGAAGTAAGACTAGAAACCACACAGATTTAAAAAAGGAATCCAGGCACTGGTGGTGCACAACTTTAATTCCAGCACTCGGGAGGCAGAGGCAGGTGGATTTCCAGGAGTTTGAGGCCAGCCAGGTCTACAGAACTAGTTCCAGGACAGGCTCCAAAGTAATACAGAAAACCCTGTATGAAAAACCAAAAATCAAAACAAAAAAGCCAAACAGATTAAAGAGGAATGAAGAGGAATGTACTATCAAGGCTGATGGTGTTGCCACGTGAGTGAGTGAAGTGTGTGTACACAAGGGGCTTCCTCTTACAGAGTTCAAGAGAAGGAGGAGTAAGGTAGCCAAAGACTGTAGTTTGTGTTTCTCCTTTTTTGTTGTTCCTACTGAGCATGTTCCTTTCCAGGATGCATCTTATTTTAATTGTATGCATGCCCAATTATGTATGTATGTGTATGTGTGTATGTATGTACGTATGTATGTAATGGGGTTAAAAAAAACACAAACTAAAGGTTTACATGAGGACTTTATAGCACATATACCACAACCAGATCAGGCCCAATAGGTCTTTCTCTGTTTTGTATTGGATGCATTGGGAACATGTTTGAATAGAAACTGTCTAAGTTTGACTGTTATGGGTGGAAAAACTTAGGCAATTATTTGGAGCAGAGTGTCTCAACATGCGAGTCGAGACCCCTTTTGAGATTGAATAGCCCTTTCATAGGGTCATCTAAGACCATCAGAAAACACCGATATCTATATTATGATTCATTAGCAAAATTACAGTTATGAAGTAACAACAAAAATAATTTTATAGTTGGGATCACCACAACATGAGGAACTGTATTAAAGGGTGACAGCATCAGGAAGGTTAAGAACCACTGGTTTAAAGGGAGGTATACTGTAGCCCAGTGCAGGTGGGGGTCCAAAGTTGCTGAATGACTTGTTTAGACAAAGGTGTGTGTGTGTGTGTGTGTGTGTGTGTGTGTGTGTGTGTGTGTGTGTGCACGCGCGCACATGTGCGTGCATGCATGCACACATGCATAGTACACACAGATTACTACTCTGTTCCCTGACTTCCCTGTCTCAGTGCCCACAGACCACCTCACAACTCAGCTATGTTTTCTACTCTCTTATTTTGAGATAGGGATTCACCAGAGAACCCAGGCAGGTCTTGAGCTGGCCTCTCAAATGCTGGGATCCCAGGTCTAAAGATGTGTGCCTCCACCACCTGGCTTACAATAGTCTGATATTCCCTTTCGGTCTTTTTTGAAACTATTTGTCTTCAAAAATTGCTAAGGCATACCTTTAATTCCAGCACTCAGCAGCAGAGGCAGGCAGATCTCTGTTCAGAGTTCAAGGCCAGCCTAGTATACAAAATGGGTTCCAGGACAGCAAGACAGAGAAAGCCCTGTCTCAAAAAACCAAATGGTAACAAACAAAAAAAGTTGCTAAGGAATCTGAACAAAATCCTAGGGTGGTTCCTAAGGAGTGTCAGGTAGGATTGCAATTGACAAGGTAAATGCTAGATCGCTGTGAGGCAGTTTGGTTATCTTCATTGTAAACAATGTGTAAGAGATGACTCAGAGGTTAGGAGCACTGGCTGCTCTTCCAGAGGGTCTGGGTTCAATTCCCAGAACCCACATGGTAGCTCACAGCTGTCTATAACTCTAGTTCTGGTGCCATGACATAGACCTACATGTAGGTGAAACATCAACACACATAAAATAAAAATAAATAGATTTAAAAAACAAAAACAGAATGTCTAGGAGAGATATGACCTTACTCAAGCTCATGTACATTCAGGCATTCTATAATTTTTCCCTCCCTCCCTTTCTCCTTCCCTACCCCCTCTCTCCTGCCTTCCTCCCTTTCTCCTTCCCTCCTTACTTCCCTCCCTCCCTGTATCTCTCTTTCCCTCCTTTCTGAGGCAAGGTCGTATGATTTAGTCCTGGTGGCCTGAACTCACTACCTAGACCAGGCTGACATCAAACTCACAGAGATCCACCTGTTTTTGCTTCCCAAGTTCTGGGATTAAAGGTATAGGCCACCACTCCCAGGTGTTTGTTTGTTTGTTTGTTTATTTATTTATTGAGACAGGGTTTCTCTGTAGCTTTGGAGCCTGTCCTGGAACTGGCTCCGTAGACCAGGCTGGCCTCGAACTCACAGAGATTGCCTGCCCCTGCCTCCGGAATGCTGGAACTAAAGGAATGCGCCAGACACCCGCCCCCCCCCAAGTCTTATTTGACATTTATATTTGAAAATATTTCTTTATAAAATACTTTATCCTATTCAGTGAACCTCCACAGCAAATGTTATTATTCTTGGTTCTCAGCTGGCAAAAGGTTTCATCCAGGCTCTGGAGTGAGGGGGTGAGGGGCTCCTCTTTTCCCTTTGTTCTCAGAACTTTCCCTTTCTCACTGGCTTCAGCCTCACCTCAGTGGAAACCACTGAGAAGAGCCACCATCTCCCAGCCCCAGAAGAGAAGCTTTAAGGATGTTTCAGACTGAGTGTGGAGCTGTCTCCAACCTTGCCCTGCTGTCCCTGTCACTGTGGTGTTGAAAAGGGCAGGCCGTCATCATCTTCATGCAGAGTTCTTTTGTCCTCTGAACTCCGTTCTCCAAAATGAAGTTCTTGGGATTCAGAAAGTGACACTCCGAAGTGTGGCATTTGACATACCCAGAACTTTGAACTGAAGGACATCAGAAAGGTGTCATGGCAGTGTTTTTCTGATCCTTTCCTGGCCTTCTTTCTCCTGCTCCCTGTCATCCTCTAAGGCAAGCTATAGAAACCAGAATTCCTCTCCACCAAAGCCAGCCATAAATCCTAGACAAATCTTATCCTAAGAGCTGGCCACAGAGAACTTCTCTGACCTGACCCAACCTGTAGGTTGTGAGACCTTGCATTCAGAATGGTTCTGCAAGTATCTGGAAAGGCATGCCATAGCAAAGAGGTTAGGAATCTGAACAGATAAGCACCAGACCCCTTCTCACATTAAGACTACCCCTTCTGTCTAACGGCATCTCTACATGGTTGTTCATTTCTCATCAAATGGAAGCATGTAGGCAGCAGTTTTCTCTGGGCTCTTTGAGTCTTCACCGCTGAAGGGAACCTGCCACATAAATGATCACAAAAGTTTTTTTTGTGTCTCTCTCCCCCCCACCCCCCGTTGTTAACTGGTCTTTTGTTATAGGATTGTTGGCTGTTATCTTGTGATAGGAAGGGAAAGAATCACAAACACATCTAAAAACCCAACCATCTTTCTTTCCCAACCAGATGGACCACTTTAAAATGGAACTATATAGTTCTCATGGCAAAGCAAGTTCACAATATATATTTCATTCATCAATCCATGGAGACACAGTAGCATTAAATTATGGGGAAGGGCTTCCAGCATCCAGAACTTTTCGTGTTAGATTTTCAGGAGAAAAGTGACCCTGTGAGCTTGCAAATATGTTGGGGTGATTCCCAGCTTTAGAATCTCTGCTTTTTTTTTTTTTTTTTTTTTTTTTGGACAGGGCTTTTCTGTGTATTTATTCCCAGCTGTCCTGGAACTCACTCTGTAGACCAGCCTGACCTTGAATTTAGGGATCATTCTGCTTTCTTTAGCCTCCCTTCCAAGTACTGGGATTAAAGGTGTGTTCTACCACTATCTAGTGATCCTAGTGATTCCCTGATTTTTTTTTTTTTTATTTCCATGTCATGGTCTCTTTAATAGGGAAAATAAATTTATGGTTCAGATGAGTATAGTGACCTGTGAATTGTCCTTCAGTGAGCAAAGGCAGAGAGATTTCTGGGCACAGACTGGCAACAGAAGTGGTTGGGTGATGGTGGTGCACACCCTTAGTTCCAGCACTCAGGAGGTAGAGGCATAAAGATCCCTGAGTTCCAGGTCAGCCTGGTCTACAGAGTGAGTTTCAGCACAGCTGGGGCTACACCGAAAAACCCTGTCTCGAAAAACAAAACAAAAAATTATTGCCCTCAGCTCTCTTCTTGAGCCCCGATTCATGTCCTAGACCCTGTTGTGAGGGCTCTCTGCTCTTGTCTTTGAGGTTCAGCCTGTAGTCCTGGCCCTTCTGAGAACCTCCCTCAGGCAAGGCAGGGCCCTGCTTGCAGTCTGGTATAAGGCTCTGCTCTCATCTCTGGCCTATCTTTGAGTGCAGCTCATAGCTTGGCAGGCAGTTTTCCTTACCGGGTGCCTAAGAGTGAGACTGCAGACCAGTACTTGGGATTGCCAAATCCCAGGGTCCCCGTGAGCTGCGGGCGACTCAGAGGGCAGTAGATTCTACATGTTTAGAGTGTTCAGTCATTTGGGCTGTCCACTGAAGGTTCTGGACTCAATATTTTTATTGAAATATAATACACACATGGAAAAGCACACAAATCTGTAGTATGCATAAGTGGATCCTCCTGAAGTGAACACATTTGTAGCTAAATAAACGTGGAAGTGGAAAGACTAAAGAGGCCGTGGTTCTGAACAGGCTAGGGGAGGTTCTGTGCTTGTGGACTCAAAGGGAGGTTTGTGGATTGAGGTTTAGGGTAGTGTGTATGCCCTTGGGAATTGTTGAGGTGGAGTAATGTGTAGGGTTCTGACTTAGGACTGCATAAATTTGCTTGGGTTTGTGTGATAGCAGGGGCGATTTAGAGGAGGCTTTAGGGGCATATGTGGGCGTGGCGCACGGGGTGGAGGCGGGGCCTAGGACACGGAGAGGGCGGGGCCAGTGGGTACAGGGCGGGGCATCGGCGCTCGGAGGGGAGGGGCTTGCGCGCGCGCGCTCGCCGCCGGCGCGCCCCCTCTCGGCCGCCATGTTGGCTGGCGTGTGGGTGTCAAACGCTGCACGGGCTCGGGTCGCTCCCGCCTCTCCAGCGTTGCCGGCGGCTGCATCCTTGCACACGCGCGGGCCGGGAACGGAGGTGAGCCGAGACTCGCGGGACTTGGTGGGGGGGTTGCTCGGGAGCTGGGGTGGGGCGGGGCGCGGACCTTCCTTCCCTCCAGTGCGTGGACGCCCCTGGAGCTCCGGCTTCCCCGTCGCCGGCCGGGGCGTGCACTGTGCGGCCAGCCGGACCCCACCCGGCTGGACTGCTCAACCAGGCTCCGCCCCACCTGAGCCCGCTCTGGGCTGGGAGGACATCTGCCTCCCGGCTTGGGCGCCTGTCCTTGCCTCACACCTCAGCTCGGGAGCCTTCAGTTTGGAGCAACCCCGCCCCTCCCCAGAGTGTGCTCTTCTCCCGGCTCTCCCCTCGCCCGGGTCGGAGCCGGCCGGCCTCGTTCCGGGGGTCGGGGGAGGGCTCCCTTATCCCAAAGTCCTCGCCCCGGGGACTGGGTTCCCCTTCCCGGCCCCCACTCTACAGCACAGCGGGGACGGGGGCGGCGGAGCCTGGCTCCAGCTGCCTTTTGTTCCGCGTGGGATGGCAGAGACCCGGTGGCCCTGTTGGGCGAGTCCGGGTGGGCGAACCGCGCGTGGGGCCGGCCTCTTCCGGGAGACCCTCGTTCTCCTGTGTGCCGGCTCCCCTCGGAGCGCGAGCCGAGCGCGTTGGGAGGAGTCCCGGCCAACAGGTTTTTGTTTGCAACCTGAAGTTGGCCCAGCGGCTTTGCAGGGGACCCGGCCGCCGGAGCTCTCTAGAAACCCCCGCACCGCCGGTGTAAGTCCGTTCCTCGGTCTCGGGCCTCAGTCCCTCTCCGCGGCCTCTTCACTTTAGTACTGCCTTGGGGCGCATTTGAAGTCTGTTTGAGAAAGGATGGCTTTAGCCATTCTTGTGATTTTTGACAAGGGGAACTGAGGCCCAAAGGTGCGTTAGTTTGCCCAAGGTCATCCTGAGATAGGGTGTCAGTGTCAGAGTTGGAAGCCTCATCTCCAGAACACTCCACAGCACTTAAGGGTTTCTTTAAAGGTGCGGTGAGGATTCCTCCAAATTGCTCGCCTGTTATTTTTAACATTCACACAAGAAAATTGCCAGGGAAAGATGAGAAAGACGTGTGAATTCTTTTGCACACCCAAGAAAATACCTTGTGGAAGTAGGGATCGAAATGACTGAATAAGGTGAATTTCTATGATTGATGTCTGCGTTATTACGTAATATAATGAAGATTTAGCGGGAACTTTGTGGTCTTGTAACTCTAGATAGACAGTGATCGTGGTAGACACTGGATCCACACCGCAGTGATCAGCTGTGCGTTGGTAATTAAGCTTTCCATCTATATTTCGTTGGTAATGAAGTTCTCATTTGTATTTAAATGAGCATGGGAGGAACTGCAGTTTGCTTCTGAAGGGTGTTTGTGACTGATGATTGTGTTGGGGAAGCACCTGTAGGTCTCATCTTTTATTTATTTGCATGTTGCTTTTGTTATATTTTGTGACAGGCTCTTACTAGATAGTCTAGTCTGGCCTTGAACACACAGAGATCCACCTGCCTCTGTCTCCTTGGTGGAGGGATTAATGGTGTGGGCCACCACACTCAGGCTGCTTTTATGTCTTTAGTTTGTTTTCCTAGTTTTAAAGTTAGGCTAATTATCTGTAACTGTCTGGCTGGGCTCTTGTTTTGTAAACATTAGTTGCAAAGTACTGTACCACATGAGGCTGCTGGATCGGGACCAGGTTTGTGTAATTTTGTGGGATTTGAAATTTCCGAGTCCTGAGATGGAAGGATTGGGGGCTCTGTTGAGATCTCTGTTCCCTGAAGGGTATGTTGTTAAGAAGAAATGAGAAATTTACAAAAAACAAAACAACCCCCCCCCAAAAACCAAAACAAACAAAAAACCCCCAACAAAGTGTGTGTGTGGTGCACCTGTGAGTGGTGGTGCCCCTTGAGTGCAGAAGAGGGGTTGGATCCCCTGGAGCTGGAGTTTGGTTGTGAGCTGTAGCTTTGGTTCTTTGAAAGAACTGTGTATTCTCTACAGCCCATATATTTGAAGCTTGGAAGTGACTACACCTGGCATGGTGTTTATAGTCTTGAAAAATGGCCCATCGTTGTAGAAACTCTGTTGAAATATGGCCGCCTTTTACGTAATCTTTCATAATGAGTGGGTTTCCCAAGAACGGAGACTGATAAGAGTCCTGAGAAAGTAGCTGAAACGTTTTGGAGAATCTGATTTATTTTAATGGCTTGTGTCCCGTCGTCGTGTTCCCCCCCCCCCCGTGCCCGCCCACCTCATTGTGTTATCCAGGTTGGCTTGGAATTTGATTCTCCTGTCTCACCCTCACCTGGGCTGGGCAACCATGCTTGGCCCTTGGTCTGCTGGTCCTTGAACTTAAGTATATATGGGTTTAAGCAATTTCTCTGTCAAGCCTTGGCCAGCTACCAATGTTTGGGCCCTTCCTCTACTTTCCCTGACTCCTCACCACACATAGTCTGTTAGAGTACTCTGGGTATTTTGAGACTGTGACATCTGAGACCAATGGTTGTCCTGTCTTTCTTTACGTTTTGAGGGCCCAGTTCAATCCGTGACATACAATAGTATTCAGTAAAGTTCTGTAATAAGTAGTTTTTTGGCCAGGACAAAGGTTTTGTGATTCTGGACCACAGGCTCCACTGTTTACCCTTGCTCTGGTATAAGCCACTACTGTTGGCTCAGCTGTATCAATGAAATGAATGTCCAGCTGATCAATCTTTCTTTCTTTCTTTTTCCTGCAGTGTTGGGAATTGAACTTAAGGCCTCACACATTTTTGGCAAAATACTCAGCTATTGAGTTATATTCCCAGCCCTCCAGCTGATTGAGTTTTTGAAAATTCACAAACTTTGTGATAAGTCAGTCAGTGGATATGTGCTTTGGCTGGCCTGGAGTGCTTTGGCTTTGTGCTGGGATTAAAAGTATTTGCCATCATGACCAGCTTTCTTAGTTAAAAGAGAGATCTATGTCATTGTTTATTATTTTATTATTTGTGTGTGTTTCTATGTGCATGTAGGTGCAGTGCTCTTAGAGGCTAGAGGGGGTGTGGGATAATCTGGAGCTGGAGTTAGGGGCAGCTAGGAGCTTCTAGACATGGGTAATGGGAACTGGTCTTGATGCTTTGGATGCTGTGAAAGAGCACATATATTCCTCTCTTGCCCCCCCTTCCTCTCCCTCCCTCTCTCTCCCTCCTTCTCCCTCCTCCTTCCTCTCTCCCTCTCTGTGTAGCTTTGGAGCCTGTTTTGGAACTTGATCTGCAGACCAGGCTGGCCTCAAACTCACAGAGATCCATCTACCTCTGCCTTCTGAGTATTGAGATTAAAGATATATGCCACCATGTGTGACCTAGAAATTTTTTTCTTAGTTTGTTTATAGTGCCTAAAAATAGAAATTTAGAAAAGAAAGTATAGAGAAACAAATGTCTGCAGTTAGGTATATATATTTAGCCACTTTATCTAGAGGTATGTTTGACCACACCTGTTTTTAGTCTGATGATTGAGAACGTTCAGGTTCTAAAATCTTGAAGCTCTTTGAGCAGTCTTCAAAAACAGAACAGCTTTGATCAGTGGAAACACTGAGATCTGCTAGGTTAAGCTGCAGGACTCAGTTGGTCTTCACACTGGTATGTGAGTTCCAGTCCCGGGTTCCGTTTACTCTAGCTACCCTAGTAAAAACTCCCATAGAGGAGGATACCTTCCTGATTCCTTGAAAGGCTGGGAATTGTGAATGAATTAAAGTTCCTGGCTTTCTTTCTCCAAACCTTAGGATATGTAGAAGTGCTATGATTCAAATGTCAGTATTTGGATGAGCTACTTTATATGATAAGTGTTTTATTTAAGTTTGATTAAAAAAAAACAAAAACGCAAAGCATGCTTCTTTGAGCCAGGTCTGTACTTCCCTAGAGTGCATTGGATTCTTCTGGTGACTCTCCCAGCTCTGTTGGGCCCTGGACTGGGCTTTGTTCCGGGTTCAGAAAGGCCTTTTCCTGGTTCCTCTTCCTGTGGATCCTAGTCCAGGCAGTGTGCATTTAAGGGTGTTCAAGAGAAAGAACGGTAACTCAAGCTCTCTTTCTCTGTTCAAAGCAATGCAAGGAGTTGGTCCTTAGGGACTTTAGCTCTTGGTCATATAACTCAGCTGACAAATGGAATTGGGAGAAACAAGCTCTTCCTGAGGGATGGCTGGCCATCTAGGGCTAATGCATGATGTGAATTTAAAAGCATTTATAATTAATCACTTCTGAATGCAGGCCGAATCCTTTTTGTGCTCTCACCCTTCATAGGTAATGTCATTGTCACATCACTCTCATAGTGGCTGAGAGAATCTAATGGCATAGTTTCACTGCCACAGCCTTATGGCAGACTGCTTTGGGGTTGGCTATATGATCTAGTGGGCTTCCTGTCTGGGTGGGGTGGGGGCTCTGCCCCTAAAGTGAGACCAACAAGGACTACTTCATGGAAAAGACACTCATCAACTCTCCAATTTGCTGTGTATCAGGATTCTCTAGAGGGCTGGTTTCAGCTGGTTGCCAGGCTCCACCCCAGGGTTTCTAATTCAGTAGATAAAGCCTGACAACGCTTTGTGCCTGTGTGTTTTCTTTCTTTTGATAGGGTCCTTTGTACCCTAGGGCGGCATGAATTTGATATGTAGTTAAGGATGACTTTGAAATTATGATTCTCCTTCTGCTTTCTAAATGCTGGGATTATAGGCATGTGCCACCATGCTCCATTTTATGTGGTGCTGGGAATTGAACCCAATAGGGCTTTGGATATGCTAGACAAAACACTATGCCACTGAACTATATCATTCACAGCCTTGAGAAATGTACACTCAAATACTTTAAAAGTATGTTTATTTTATTAGTTTTGTTTGTATGTGTACTATGTGGGCTATCACAGTAGCCAGAAGAGGGCATTGAATCCTGTGGAGCTATAGTGACAGGTGGTTGTGAGCTACCAGACAATGGGTGCTGGAATCCCAACTCGACCTTTTGGGAGAGCATCAAGTGGTTCCCTGTCTCTGCAGCCCCCATCACCCACCTACCCATCCACCCACCCACTTATCTACTTACTTGTTTCTATGCACACACCATAGTGTGTGTTTGTGTGTGTGGGGTGGTGGTTAGAGGACAACTTGTGGGAGTCAGTTCTCTCCTACCATGTGAGTTCTGGGGCTACAACTCAGGTTGTCAGGCTTGGTAGTTAAGTGCCTTTATCTCCTGAGTCATCTATCAGCTTGTAGAATGTCCATTTTTAACCACTGTCTGTATATAACTCATGCTGCCTGTTTGGGGACTAGGCTTTGAAACCCTGGCCTGAGGATTGAAAGAGAAGGTGTATGAGGTGTCTGGCACCAGTTGGCCATGCAGAGGAAACTCAGAATGTTTCTAAGTATTGCTCTTGAAGACGGCTGTGTGGTATTTGGAAACGAATTTGTGTTCTCTGAGAACTGTTCTTTGTTTTTTCCTGATCATGATTTGGATTATGGTCACAGGCATTTTCCTTATGTGAGTTAGTTGGATCATTTTCTTTATGTGAGATGGCAGTGGCCTTCAGAATGACAGTAAATCCTAGGTCCTGTTGGAAAAGCAGGTTCATCATCCCTACATGGCTGGCATGATGCTGTTTAGGCCTTTTAGGAATGCAGCTTGGAGAGGTGGTTGTTAGTCTATCTGGGCAGAATCCCTAAGTCCCAGTGTTAATTAATGAAAGTTAATTAATGAAATTCAGATTGATTTAACATTCTTTGGTGTTTACAGTTTGAGAGAGAAAAAAATCATTTTTCCTCCTATCACTATTTCTCTTGTATTTCGAAAAAACAAACAAACCCAAGACTTAGAAGGGTTTGGCAACCTGTACCACTCCTCTCAGTGAGTGGCATTTTGTTGTTGTGTGTGGAGTGTGTGTTGTCTATGATATGTTTGTGGGGTGACTGCTATGTGTGGGGGTGGGGGTGTGGTACTGCATGTGATGTGCTAGAGAGAAAGCATATGGAGGCCGGAGCAGGACTTTGTAGCTGTCTCTTTGTTGCTTTACACCTTGTCTCGAGAAAGGATCTTTTATCTGTACTCACCATGCTCAGCTTTTTACATGGATTCTGGATTTGAGTTCTCATGATAGTAGAGCATGTTCTTGTCCACTGAGCCATCACTCCAGCCGATACTTTACAGCCACTTGTGTCAAACTCAGCCATGTTGTTTTTCTCTTTCTCACCCTGAGATGTGTTGTGTGTTTCAGTGAATTTGCTGTTCCCTCATAGCAATCCTGAGAGTGGCATTTCACCGATTCAGTGCTTAGTCTGGGAAAGGGAACTTGGCTATGTTATATGCTTGAATTTAGTCTGACGCTGGTCTGATTTTGAAATTTTACGAAGTCATTTTTATGGAAATAGTTCACCTTATCACACTACTCAGGCCAAAAAAAAAAAAAAAAAAAAATTATACTACCTTCTGAGTAGCAACCAAGAGGTGCGGAGGTATGAACATTTGAAAAACAGTTTGTAACAGTAGGCAGGATATTTTAAGTCTGGGGTCAGATTGATGGGTGTAAATGATTTTTTTTTTTTTTTTTTTTTTTTTAGTTTGACCAAGAGGACTAAGTTAACATTTATGAGAAAGTTAGAAGCCAGCACCAGTGAACTGTGATTGTGATTTTTGTCAGGAGGCTAAGAATGTAGAATATGACTGGAGAGATGGCTCAGTGGTTAAGAGCACTGGCTGTTATTCCAGAGGCCCCAGATCCAGTTTCCAGCACCCACATGGCAGCTCACAGCTGTCTGTAACTACAGTTCTAGGGGATCCTACATCCTCATACACACATCCTTATAACATGCAGACAAAACACCAATGCACATAAAAATAAATAAATCACTTAAAAAAAGAATACAGAATTAAAAAAAAAAATCTAGAAAAGTCAGAGAGAAGGTAGTTGGGCCTGAAGGACAAGGAACATTACAAAGCAAATGGGAATGCATTTCCCATGGGGTCAGTAGGATTGGATTCCTCAAGTGGGCTTGGTTGTGGTGCCCTGTGTATGCATCTTGGTTGTGTGCTCTGTTGCTGGTGAGGGCATTTTGTAGCTAGGAATTTGATGCCTCAGGAGTTCTTATTCCTGGTACACTTACAAGTCATGAAGCCTGGAAAGCTTTTTTTTTCTTTTTTCTTTTTTTAATGTATCTGATGGGGCTTCTTCCCAGACTAATCAGGGAAGGACCAGTGACTTTTAGAAGTGCTCAGACAATTCTAATTGTATGGATAGAGAGCTGAGCCCTGTACTCAGGGGGAGCCTCTGGAATTATCAGGGCCTGGAAGATTCCAGGAAATGGGAGCTGGAGAGAAAGAGGAAGCTTGTGTGTTAAAGATGGTGTGAGTAGTGAGCCCTGAGCTCTCTTAGTCACTGGGAATGGGCTACAGAAAAGTGGTGGGGCAGATGGAGGAAGGAAGATAGTCTCTAAGCCACTTTGGAGAAGTGGGTAGTTTAGCAAAGGGTAAAGAAAGTAAGTGCAGGAGGAGGGAGAGGTGATCTGTTGGGTAATCCCTTCCACCTGAGCCCTGGGCCTCGCAAGGAGCAGGCAGAGCCGGTTCTTATCTCAACATCAAGGGCTCCTTCTCATACTCCAGATTGCTTTAATGATTTCAGCAGGCAATTGTTTATTTATTTTATATTATATGGCTGTTTTGTCTGCTTCTATATTTATGTACCCTGTGTTTACCTGGTGCTACTGGAGACCAGAGGAAGGTGTCAGATCTCTTGGAGCTGTTGTTAAGAGTTGTTGTCATGTGGGTGTTGGGATTGAACCTGGGTCTCCTGAAAGAGTTCTGTTAACCACTGAGCCACCTAGTCAGGTTCAGTATTTGCAGAATGTAAACTGTAATTCTTTTTATCTCCTCCCTGCTTTTTTTTTTTTTTCTTTTTCTTTCTAAGGTAAAGTCTTACTATATATAGCTTAGATTGGCCTAAAACTTGTGAACTTGTGATTATCTTGCCTCAGCCTTGAAAGTTCAGGGTTTAGAGGTATGTGCTATCATGTGCAGCAAAATCATAGGTATTTAAGAATTTATGTGCATTGGTGTTGTTGCCTGCATGTGTGTCTGCATGAAGGTGTCAGGTACCCTAGAACTGGAGTTACACACAGTTGTAAGCTGCCTGTGGGTGCTTGGAAGTGAACCCCAGTCCTCTGGAAGATTGATCAGTGCTCTTAACCATTGAGCCATCTCTCCAGCCTCCAAATTATATATTTTTATAAGTTTGTTCAAGACAGTTGTACAAAAGAGTTTATAACTTTGATATTTAATGTTACTAGTCAAAAATAACAAGTAAGGTTTTTAATTTAATGTATTTAATGAATTTCTTATCATTTATGGTGTGCTAGACAAAAAGGTAGTTCGATTCATGCCCCTAGTTGATGCTTCTTACACACAAGAATCCTGGCCTGGGATACATGAGTGAGTGAATGAAATTTAAGTCCCTGCCTGCATATCTTTGGGTCTGTAGATGTTGGCTCCTGACAGAGTGAGAAATGTTGGCATTGGGTCTGTCAATAGGTAGGAAAATAAAAGTGGTGGATTCTGAGGGTCAGAGGAAGCATCAGAGGAACCCAGCTGCAAGTTGGATATTGAAATTTTGGAGTCATGGGGATAGAGGAAAAGAGCAGGGCCAATGGTGCTGTGCTGTGCAGTGCAGAGGGCTAGGGACCTGGTGTCCAGTTGAGTGGAGGAGGAAGGCCTAGGCAGGCCTGGCAGAAACTGGATAGGATTGGACTGGCATGGTTTTCGGTCTTTTGGTGTGGTGAGTGGGCAGTGCTGTAGGTCTTCCACCCTCTTCCTTACCTGAGCAGCCCTCTCTGCTGAAAGCAATGGAGCTTACTTGAAATGGTTTGCAGTGTTGTAAGATCAGCCAAAGTGCTATCTTGCTCAGGTGCTGCTAGGTGGCAACTGGGCCCAAGGACCTGAGGCTTCTTCAGGAGCACCTGACAGTGGCACTCTGTTCAGTGGCAGTGAGAAGGGTGGGGCTTAAAAGCGTTCCTGTCCCACCCTGTTTTCCAGGCTTGTTTCCCAGGGTCAAAATGAGTTTTATCATAGGCTGGTGCTGTTATGACATGAATGGTCCTTTGGGACTACAATGCCCACACTTAAAGCAGTTGTATTTTCTAGAAATCCCTGGAGAGTTTTATGGCCATGTGGTGAAAATAAGGAGCTTTCTGGTAAGCTTGAGACAAGTGTATTTGGAGAGGTACTGCCCCTGACTGGGTTCAGGGTATCAGGGACATGGGACGATTCTGGCCTGCAGTTCTTGGTATGGACAAGAGGAAAGCTGTTGGGGGAGGATTGAACCACAGTGCAAGTTGGCTTGGCTTTATGTATGGTGTTTCTTTTAGGTGCTACCTCAGTTTGCTGGCTGTCTTGGGGGTTCAGGCCACAGTGTTGATGGTCCTGATGTGAACTGGGGCAGCCAAGGAGGAGAACCCACTTCCTTACCTTGACCAGCTATAGACCTTCCATGTTTCTTTGCTCATGGCCAGCTGTGATCATTCTGACTGTTTCATGGCGTCAGGGTGACACTGCCTCAGTTGCCTCCCACCTCCACAAGAGGTGTGTTTCTATGTGACCCACTGGGTGATTCAGTCTCTTTCCCTATCTAGAATAATCTAACATGTAACAGGATCTTGGACAAGCATGTGGGTCTTTGGGGTTAGGCTTTTGGGAGTTCATTAATTGTTCACTATAGTTGCCATCAAAATCAGATCCTGTGCAGCTTTCCACATTTGCAGACTCATGGACAAATCAGGACACTCAGCAGTTGGAGGCTGCACTGTTGCTTGGCAACAATGGGTCAGAGCCAGTGTGGGTGCCATCTCTAGATGGGGCTTGTGAGTGCCAGTTCTCTATAGGCCCCAGCTCTCCCATGGTGCCCACTCATTTTCTTTCTCTGCTTGTTCTCCCACTCTGGGAACACAAGGACTTACCAGGGCCAGTTATGACAGTGTTATCTGTTTGAGGTGGGTGAGCTTGCCAATACCTTCTTGTTTCAGCTCTTCTCTTCACCTCCTGCACTTGATCTCATTTCCTGTCCCTAGACTCTTGTCCCAAAGTCTCTCCTTCTCTTTCTACCTGGCACCCACTGTTCCACATCCTCCTGACCCAAGGCCCTGTGTTCTGTTCTGTCTTTGATGCTATTTTAGGTGGTATTGTTTGTGCTATGACTCTTGGTTTCCCATCTCCTCCTTTTTTGGCACCCAACTGTAGTCTGTAGTATATTCTGGTACCTTCCTCTGGGTACCATGCTTGGAGTTCATGAAAAGCGAGTCCTTATAAGGTATTTCTGGAGCCATTTCTATCAGAAGTCAAAGTTACACAAGCCTGTGGTCAGGCATGTTGGTGCCAAGCACTCTCCTAGATACTGGGAATGCCACAGGAAACTAGTAGACTGCCTTCCTTGTAAGACTAGTTCTAAAGAGAAAGGAAGAAAACCAAAAGAATGGGCAAGTACATTATCAGGGTACTATTGCATGTGGGGGTGTGGTCTTTTTTCCCCTCAGTTCCCAGGCCGGAGGTCCATCTGCTTATATTGTTTTGAAGGGCTGTTTCTGTAGCTCTTGTTAAAGGCATTTCCGGCAAAGATCCCCTTGTGTCCAGACATTGCCTGGACCTAGCTGATAACTCCAATTTCAGCAGGCCTCTAGAGTGTTTAAGCTAGCCACTTCCCTGTATTCCTGCTTGGCAATCTGAATTGTGACTTTGATTTTCTTCTGAAGGGTCTCCTGTAGAGGGACAAGCTGAACTCTTTGCTCAGGGTGGGGACATTGGCAAGAGCCCTTGACATTTGACATCTAAGGATACTTGATGCTTTTATCCATTTAGATAATGTAGAAACTTTGTTATAAACTTGGTTTCATTATAGAGGATTCAGTAAATGAAAACAGTGTAATTTTTAAAAATTAATTTATTTTTCACATTCCAGTCCCAGTTCCCCCTCCCTCCTTTCCTCCTGACCCCCCCATCCCCATTTCTTCTCTCCTTCCATATGCTCAACAGGGAGAATAAGGTCTCCCCGAGGAAGTCTACTAAGTCTGTCCTATCATCACCTTGAGGCAAGACCTAAGCACCTCTCCACTCCCACACCCGTGTCTAGGCTGAGCAAGGTATTTCTCCATATAGAATGGGCTCCACTAAGTCAGTTTGTGCATTAGTGTTAGGTCTTGGACCTACTGCCAGTGGCCTCCTATATTGTCCTAGCTACAACATTGTCACCTATATTAAGGGAGTCTAGTTTGGTCTTTTGCGGGGAAAACAGCATAATGTAGTGAAACTCATCAGTCAACTTCAACATTTTAAATCTAGATTCATCCAGTGTATTATTCTAAAGCAAATTCCAAACTTTATTGATAATGGTTTCGCTGTATATTTTTAATGGATTTGGATTTTCTGCAGATTTATTAGGTAATTTTTATTTGAGACAGGGTTTATTCTGTAACCCAGGCTTGCCTATGACTCAGTGATTCTCCAAACACTCAGCTTGAACTGGGTTTATAAGTGTGAACAACCATACCCAGTTTCCACTATGGGCCTGTTTAAAATTCTTAACCCCCCTCTCCCAGGGTGTCTCTGTGTGGCCCTGGCTGAACTGGAACTTGCTCTGTAGACTAGGTAGGTCTTAAACTCAGAGATCCACCAATGCTGGGCTGTGAATTCTTTTTATTTTTGTTGTTTAGTTTGTACGACAGGGTTTTTGTGGCTGATAGCTCTGGCTGTCCTGGCATTCACTTTGTAGACCAGGCAGGCCTCAAACTCCCAGAGATCTGACTGCCTCTGCCTCCTGGGATTAAAGAAGTGCACCACCACCACCTGCCAAAATTTTGCTTATTTATTCCCCCCTCTCTCCTCCCTCTCTCCCCCCCTCTCTCTCTCCCCCTCTCTCCCCCCTCTCTCCCCCCCCTCTCCCCCCCCCTCTCTCTCTCTGATCCTGGCTGTCTTAGAACTCAGTATGTAGATCAGATTGGCCTCTAATTCATAGAGATTCACCTTTCTTGGTGTCTAGTCCTGAGGTTAAAGGCATATGCGCTTGGCCAGTTCTATTTATTTATTTGTTACTATTATTTTAGACTTCATTTTATTATTTTTTGTGTATGGGTATTTTGCTTACACTTATGTCTATGCATCAACTGTGTGCAGTGCCCCTGTAAACCAGAAGAGGATGTCAGATCTTGAACTCCAGTACCAGGCAATTGTGAGCTGGCCAAACTGGGTTCTCTGGAAGAAAAACTAGTGCTCCTAGCCACTAAGCCATCACTCTAGCCACATTTTTTTTTTTTTTTTTTTTTTTTTTTTTTAAATTTTGAGACAGGGTATTACTGTGGCAGCTCTGACTAGCCTGGAACTTACAGAAATTCTTTGGCCTGCCTCTGCCTCTTGGTGGCAAATGTCTTTAATTCCAGCACTTAGGAAGCAGAGGCAGGCAGACCTTTGAGAGTTCAGGCCCGATTGGTCGACACAGTGAGTTCTAGATAAGTTCTGTGCCACCATGCTTAGTTAATGTTGGATTTTTTTGTCCTCCCTCCCTCCCTCCCTCCCTCCTCCTCCCTCCCTCCCTCCCTCCCTCCCTCCCTCCCTCCCTCCCTCCCTCCCTCCCTCTCTCTGTCTTTTTTTCTTTCTTTCTTTTTTTTGGACACAGGTTTTATCTGTGTAGCCCTAGCATTGCTGGTGCTTACTCCTTAGACCAGGCTGGCCTCAAACTCAGAGATCTGTGCTGTGATGAAAGGTGTGTGCTACCATGCCTTGCTCTAATGCAGATTTTTATATGCTCCATGTTCAAGGCTGACTTTTTCTAGTTGTGAAATATTGATTATCTCTATACAAAAATAATGATTTGGGTTGAATTTGGTTATCACTTCTGTTAAGGCAAAACATTAATAAGAGTATTGCTGTTTAAATTTGTTACTGTAGAGTACTTGTAAAATTTGCCATTGTAACCATGTTGGACTGGGGATAGAGGCTTGCAAACAGCCTGCCCAGTCACTGAGTTTCCTGATTCAAACATTCCCTGTGCCTAGCATCTTATATCGTGTGGCCTTTTGGTTGGCCTGTTTCCAGGTTTTTTCGTGTTGGAGCATGGATCAGCACTTTATTGCTATTATTACTGAGTAATCTCTGTATGGGTAGATGACAACTTGTTTACCTTCTTGTTGATAGTCAGTTATTTGAGGTGTTAATTTTGGCTATTGTAAATAGTTGCTATTTTAATTTAACATGTTGCTTAATTTGAAATGTGATGGTAGGATGGATGGATCAAGAAGAAAGTGTCATATATGAGAGGATAGGGAGTGGTTTCTGTTTATTTCAACACATTTTGGAGGAACTTGTGTCTGAAATGCAGTGTGCATAAAATGCATAGCAGTGCATGGGGGTGCAGGCGTCTTTGGGCTGTTTTTTGTTAGCCGAGGACTGCTGAACATACTGTTCCTCTGGTAGGAAGCCTCTTCCCTTCTCTGGCTCAGCCACAGCTGTGGGTTAGGATGAGTAGAGGACTTTCTCAGCACTGTGATGGAGGACATGCTCAGCTGCTTCAGACTTTGCTGTGCTCTTGTTTTTTAGGGGAACCAAGGCAGTGTCTTTATCCCACAAGGTTTTAGGTTTGTTTTCCAGGTCTGTATACTGGCTCCTTGTCTGCTCCATATGTGCTGAGTGGGTGTGATGGCATGGTCTACATGCTGGGCACTTCTCTCTCATAGGAGTTATTGGGCAGCAGTGTGCTGATAGTGGGAGACAGAGAAGCCCCATGCTCTGTTCTGGGTACTCAGTTCCATTCCTAAAGTTGGGGAGCACATCAGACCATGGGTCCATTTTTGGAGGGTTCAAATGCTCATTTATCTCAGGCACCAGGATAAGGAAAATCACCCATGAATCTGATTGGTTTTTCATGTGTACACAGTGTGAATCCACTTGACTTGAGCCTTCTAGGAAGCTCAGTTCAGAGTCAGTCGTTTGTCATTTGGCCTTTGATTTCTAACCTTGCTCTTTTGTAAAGTCTGTCTTTCCCCTCTATTTTTGTTAGCCTTGTTTTCCCTTTTATAATCTTTAACCTTGTGGGTAGTGCTTTTGTAGGATTTGTAGGATTGTAGCCCAGAGATGCTGGGCTGGGGAGATTGGCTTTTGTAAGTGCTAATGTTCATCTCAACTTCTCCTTTATATATTTTACTTTTTGGCTTTTCAAGGTAGCATCTTGTAGTCCAGGTTGGCTTTGAACTTGTAGCTGAGACTGACCTTGCACTCCTAATTTTCTTGCTTCTGCCTTCCACGTGCTAGAATTATAGATTTGTGCTACCATGCTTGTGTTTGTTTTGAGACAGGAACTCATTATGTAGCTGTCCTGAATTTATTGTGTTGACCAGGTTGGACTTGAACTTGTTGTGATTCTCCTGCCTCGGATTCCTGGATGTTAGGGTTAGACTGGAGCCACTGCCCAGCTCCCATATCCTGTTTCGATGGTCCTGAGGTGGGGCCTGAGCAGCAGTATTTCCAGAGCCCCGGAGACACATGCAGCCAGGTTGAGAGCTGTTCCTTGCTCCAGCAAGGTCCCTTGCTGCTTCTCAGGGATAGGGAGAAACAAATTAAGAGTGGTGTTTGTAGGATAGGCAGACCAGAGGACAGTGGGTCTGAGCTGAGAAGCTGGGAAAAGAGGGCCCTAATTTCCAGCCTGTGGCTCCAGTGGGGCAGCTCTAAGAGTTGTCTTGACTACATAGATGGTTCAACTCCTCAGTGGTTGGGTACATGTCATTTCTGAGGTCCTTGGTCCTTGCCTTTGGTTCCAAGACCTTCCTGCGTGTTCAGTATCCATGAGTTGTACTTGGAGCCAAATTTATGCTTAATAGAAAATAGCTAGTATATAAAGAACATTTAAAACATAGTGTTACACAATCTGTAACCCTCAAACATGTCATCTCAGTAGGATGAGGCAGGAGGATCAGTTAAGGTCATTTTCATACTCTTTTTCTAGTCTGCATCTTTTTTTTTTTTTTTTTTTTTTTAAATTAAAAGATTTCTTTCTTTCTTTTTATGGGCTGGGTGGTGGTGGCACACACCTTTAATCCCAGCACTTGGGAGGCAGAGGCAGTGGATCTCTGGGAGTTTGAGGCCAGCCTGGTCTATAGAGTAAGTTCCAGGAAAGCCAGAGCTACTACACAGAGAAACCCTGTCTCAAAATACAAAACAAAACAAAGATTTTTGTTTGTACTTCCTATGTATGGATGTTTTGCCTGCATTGTTTGTCTGTTTGTACCTATTGCACATGTGTCTGGTGTCGAGGAGGCCAGAAGAGGATGTTGGATCCTTAGGAACTGGAGGTAAGGACAGTTGTGAGCTGCCATATGGATGCTGTTGGCCCTTTGTAAGAGCAGCTAGTGCTCTTGACTGTAGAGCTATCTCTCTGGATTAAAGGCATGTGCCACCACACCCAGGTGCATATCAATTTTGAGACCTGTCTAGGTCACAGAAGATCAGGCAGGTCTCAAAAAATAAAACAAAACACAAAAAATAAAACAGAACCTTTTAAACAGAACAAGAACAAAAATCCCTTTAAAAAACTCATGGTCTTTGCAACTAATCTGATCCCTTTTGTGCAGGAAAAATGAAAGAAACCCCTCATAAAAGTTCTGCAATCATAATTTTTAAGTGCCAAAGAGCTTTCAAAATGACTGGAGTGTGTCTATTTCAGCAGACCTGGGGGTCAGATAGAAAGGGTATGGTTTGTATGAAGTAAAGACCTGAGTGAAACCATTGAGACATATCTCTGGCCCCTCGCCATATTTTGTGGTATCATTTTATGAGCTTCCAACGATTACCTAAGACATTTGAAAGTATATACTGTAAGAAAGGCTGAAGTAGAACCTGACCCAAAGGCTTGTCAGCTGTGACAGCTGTCAACTATGACTACTGTTAACTGAGTTCTGGCATACTCTGTCACTCAGTTTATTACCACCACCCTCCCACTCTCCTACCTTTGGGGTGCCAGTGGCTCAGTGTCTGTGAGGAGGCCTGACTATTTTTAAAAAAAACTTTTATTAGCTTTTCTTTCCAGAAGAGCTACCTTTCTCTTGTGGGGCTAGCAAGCTTGGAGATACTTGGTGAGACAGAGGACTTGGTAGTCATTTTGAAGTGTTATGGAATGAGCAGCAATGTGGGGTGTGGAGGAAGAGCAGCAGGGTGGGAGGATGAAGGCTGGGTTGTAGAAGCAGACTATTGGCACTGCTGCATGCTGTTTGGAGGCTTCCAGAATGTGGCACACTGGCTCTTTGGTTACTGAATAGTCACTGGGACCTATTTTCTCTGTCTCCATGGTATGAAGGAAAGGGTTACTTGCCACATAGTACCTAGTACATCCAAAGACTTTCCAGTCCCAAGTAAGAGCAACATTGGGTTGGTTTGATGACAGGAGTTGGTCCTTTCTACTTGTCTTTTTCTTTTCTTAAAACAAACAAACAAACAAACAAACAAACAACAAAACAGGAGTCCTCAGAAGAAAACAGGCCTGTTGCTTAGGAAATGTGTTTGCCTGAGGCTAACTGTGGTGCAAGCAGGGAGCTGGAGCAGGCTCTGGGCCAACCAGGCCTCTCCATGACATGCTGTGCCTAGTCCTTTCCTTCTGGGGTCCTTGGCATTCATTCCGCCTGTGGATAGGTCAGAATTCTGTGAATTCCTGGGAAAATCCTGGATTTACTGTTCATTGGTGCTAGGCCCACCGGGGCAGTCACAGAACCACTTCCAGTGTAGAGATGCTTATCTTCCCCAAGACTGACCACCAGGAAGGTGGCAGGCACTTGTGGACAGTGTGTCCAGCAAAAGGTACATTTGGAAGCCCATTGACTATTTTTTAAAAAAAACTTTTATTAGACATATAAAATCTATAATAAACAAGCTTCATAAAAGTTTATTTAGGAAAAAAAAATCAGTCTAGAGCCCAGAAAGGGGAAGTAAATATCCTCCTTAGTAGGAAAGCTCAGCCTGTGGTTACTCTCTGCCCTCTGAGGCCCTTGGAAACAGTTTGGAATAGCTTGGTCTGAGGTTTTCTCCTCTGGTGGGTGATGTGGAAACATGATTTTGTTGTGGTTTATGGTGACTGAGAACAGTAGCTTGATGACGTACCATCCTGTGAGCCTTAGGCCACTTAGGTTTGTTTGTTGATCATAGGGGCTTTTCCTAAGGGGTGCCTGAGGTGGGGATGGCTTTGTATTCACAAATAAGCCCTTGGTAGCAGCCCCTCGCCATCTGCCCAAAGGAAGGATAAGCTGGTTGTCCTTGCTGTCCTGTCTGCTCCCTGGTGTGTTGTGTCTACTGAGCTTTTGGAGAGGTAGGCAGTATCGGTTTGGTCTGCATCCTCCAGTTTTGTGATGGGGCACAGACCTACTTAGGATATGCATTGGGGAGAGTTTGTGCATGGGTTTACAGAGGGAGGACTTAGACTCTAGTAGACTGCAAGGATACCACTGAATGTGAAGCTGGAAGGGCTTGGAGAGGAGCCTCACCAAGGGAAGAGGGGGCAGACAGGCTTAGGAAGGCCTGGATTCTTTGCCCTGGCTGGTTGGTCATTGTTGGTGCCTAGGTTGCTCTTCACAGCAGGGTGCAGAGATTACCTTAGGATCTGGGCTAGCATCTAGGTTTGTTAGGTAAAGATTTTGGTGTGACTCTGGCATTTCTTTTTTTAAATAAAAAAACAAAAAAACAACATGGAGTCAAGTGGTGGTGGTGCATGACTTTAGTCCCAGCACTCAGGAGGCAGAGACAGAGGCAGGCAGATCTGCATTCATAGCCAACCTAGAGTTCCAGGACAACCAGGGCTACACAGAGAAACCCTGTCTCAAACACAAACAAAAAAAGATAGGACTTTTAATTTGTTTCAATAAAATGGTCAGTTCTAAAATGAAAGATTATTAAAATACATCAGGAGGCGGGTGAGGTGGCTGAGTGGATAAAAGCACTTGTAAGTTGTCCTCTGACTTCTGCATATGCACTTGTGGCATGTGTGCCTGCCAAATCAGTAAATAAACGTTATTTAAAAAGGCATCCTTTAGAAAGTACTTTCCTTCACTGTTGGTCACCTGTGTTCTGCCTGCCATTTTCCTTGGTAGCTACTTGGTAGTGTATAGTATTCTTCCAGTAGTGTCCATGTAAACATAACATACTTGTGTGGGTTCCTTATTCTTTTACTTGTTTGGAGACAGGGTCACTGAGTAACCCTGGCTGCCTCATCCCACAGAGATCCACATGCCTCTCTGCCTCCTGAGTGTTGGGATTAAAGATGTGTGTGTGCCACTAAGCCCAGCTCTTTCCCCCTTTTTTTATTAAATAAAGATAGCATATTGTTTTTAAACCTCAACATTCTCTCCCTCTCGGTCTGCTCCTCCCTCCCCTGTTGTGCTTTTGGGACAGGGACTCCTATGTAGCCCTGGATAGCCTGAAGCTCACAGAGATGAGATAGGAGTAAGGGTGTGTCAGTGCTCTCATGCTCACTCATGATTATTTGTTCATGTGTGCTCATGTGCTTAGGGAGGCTAGAGGTCAGCACCTGGTGTCTTTCACTTTCCACCTAATTTATTCAATTATTATTAATTATTATTTTTGCATTTATTGATTGTATCTGTGGGGGATAGAAGACAACTTGGGAGTTGCTTCTCTTTTTGTACTGTGTAGGTTCTAGGTATTTAACTCAGACAATCAAGCCTGGTGGCAGGCATCTTTACCTATTTTACAGATGGCCCAGTTTTTCTCCAGACTGTCCACAGTGCCTTCCCACTAGCAGTGTGGCTGTTCATTTCCCCCACAGCCTTACCAGCCTCAGATGTAGTCACATGTTTAGATTTCTGCCAACCTGATAAGTGTAAACAGTATTACAATATAGTGTTAATTTGCTCTTTTCTGAAATTGAGCTGAGCATCCAATTACATGTTGAAGGGCTGTCTGTATATGTACTTTTAATTTTTAGAGATTTATTATTTTTCTTTTGGTTCTTTTTGGAGATAGGGTCTTACTATGTAGCTCTGGCTGTCCTGGAACTCACTATCAGACTGGCTCAAACTCACAGATCTGTTTGCCTCTGTTTCCCAAGTGTGGGGATCAAAGGAGTGAGACACTATGCCTGGCTTAGATTCATTTTTTTAATTGTGTGTATGTATGTGTCTGTGGAGTCCAGAAGAGGCTACTAGGCATTGAAGTTCCTTGGAGCTGGAGTTAAATGTGGTTGAGATCACCCCATATGGATATAGAGAATTGAATCTGGGTCCTCTAGAAAAAAAGCCAGTGAGTGTTTTTACTGCCAAGCCATCTCTCCAGTCCTTGGATTTCGATTCTAACACTTCTACAATACCCAGCTTTATGCTATATGCATGCTAGGTAGATACTACCAATTAGGCCATACTTCTAGCCCTCCAGTTTCTCTTGATTGTGGTTGTGTTAGGAGTTGCAGATCTTTGTGAGTACTGGACTGGAGTTGAGGACTGGTGGTCCCATATGTGGCTCATTAGTAAGCACAGAGCCTCATCCAGCTCAGTGGCTCCTTTTAGTTCATGAAGTACTATGAGCTGCTTGAGTCAGTTCTGGACACATAGTGCTTAGCTCTCATTCATCCAGGTAGTAGTAGACACTGACCTAGATGCATGTGAACAGCAGGAGCTCTATGGCTTTGTTGTAGACTCTTGAGGCCTTGGGCTTGCGCTCTCTTGAGAGGCATGTGAAGATGCTTCTGGACAGCCCAGTTCTCACTGCTCTGTTCTTCCCCAGCATGGTTCAAGGGGGAGAGGCAGCTGGAAGGAGAGAGGCCGATGTGCAGCCATCCACATTTTGAGGACAAGTCAGCCGTTCTTTGTTGGTCTCACTGCTGGAGTTTCTAAAGCAGAGTTTGCTTATTTGTTTTTTTTCTGGGCACAGGAAGAAATCACTGAGTGTGTAGATCTGTGTAACTTGCAGTTGTCAGTGCTGGAAATGCACCCCTGGATTATTATTTTTTCCAAACAAAGTGGGACAATGGCAGTATAAACACCAAATAGAAAATTTGGCCAATGGATATAAAACCAAAAGGAAAATAACAACTTTCATTTCCTTTTGGTGCTTTGTTTTGACATTTGGCAGCATACTTCTAATCTAAAAATTATGGTATGCAAACTTCTGTTTGTTTATGCTTGTTAAATTTAGTGTGAAATAGACTAAAAAAAATCTCCTGTTCCATGTTAGCCTGCTCTGTTTTGCTTTTCTTATGGAGGGGGTGTGGCCAAGGGACAGAAGAGTTCATTCAGAATCTTTCAGGGTGTTGGGGATCTCAATAACTGAAGCAGGTGCTCTTAGCCTCTCCCACCCCCATAGCTTCCAAGTCCCTAATCTTGCTGAAGATTGAGGACTGGTCCCGTTTTATAAATTAGGTTCCTGGTGGTGACTAGTGATGGGTAGACAGTAATCTTGGGTTGTTTTAAAGCTGTAAATATCTGTTTACCATGGTAGGCTTTTTGGTTTTGTTTTTGAGACAGGATCTGTGTATGTTAGACTGGCCTGGAGTTTGCTATGTATAGCAGTCTGGCCTCACATGCATGACAGTACTACATAAGCCTCCTGAGTGATGGGGTTATAGATGTGCACAAACACTTTTTTTTTTTTTTTTTTTTTTTTGGGTACTGCTTTATACTCAGGGTGGGCTTTTAATGGACCTTGCTTTGAAAGTTTGATGAGGATATGGAGGATTAATGAGCTCATAGGAGGGAAGATGGAAGAGTGTGAGTAGGTAGGTTGGATTCATTGCCTTGAGGTGTCACTCATTCTTGTAGCAGATATATGCCAGGCACTTGCCAGACCTGATTTGAGTCAGTGTGGGGATTGTCCTCTAACAGTGTCAGTTTTGGAGTTGCAGGAGGAAAGAGGGAAGGTGCGGACAGTGCTGGAAGTCTAGGCAAGTTCCTGAGCCTCTCATCTTTTCAGGCATGGAAGGGCAGGGCAGCAGGTGGCTGATTCCAAGCAGGGAATCCCTGTTAGTGTTTGGCTTGTCAGGGAGGGATAATGAATGGCTGCAGTTTTGTTGTGCACTGTTCTTGGGGACTCTTAGTAGAAGACAGGTCTTCTTATCCATGTCTTGCTGTGTAAGCATAAAGTGTGTCCCTTTGCACTCTGCATCTGGTGCCTTATTCTCTCTTGGTCTTCCCTTGTTACTCCCAAGTGAACATGCTGGCTCTAGGGTTCTTTTTCACCTTCCCAGTGCCAACTATCACTTGCTACCTTTGTTTTCAGGTCTGATGTGAAGAATAACCTACTTCCTCTGAAGCCTCTTCATCTTTATTTGCTGTTAGGGGCCTTGGGCCTTACCACGTATGGTTATTTGGTTATCCTCACCATTTGATGGCTTCCCTGTCTTTTCTCACTTCTTGTCCCATCCAGCTCTTCTCCTTGTGGTGGTCATATGGTGTCCTGTCTTCATCCTCCCCACTTGGCCCCTTCTGACTACACTCCCTGATGAAAATTTCAGAAATACCATTCTGACTAAACCAAACAAGCCCAGCTTTAGGACCTTTTTCTTTGGCAGTATTTCCTAAAATACTTTTCGTTGTTGTGCAGTTCAGTGGTAGTTTCAGTAGTTCTTTATCTTAAAAATGCACTAATGCTTTGATGGTTCCTGAGAAGTAAATAGTAAACTTGGGGACCCAGCTGTTCTACCCTTTAGAGCATACTCAGAAGTGAGAAAAAGAAAACATAGGTGTTCATAGCAGCATTTTTCATAGTAGCCCCAAATGTTGATCAGCTGATGAATAGATAAACAAAATGTATATCCATGCAATGGCAAATCGCTTAGCTATAAAATAGTTCATTGATGCAGCATGGATGAGTATTTATTTAAGTACTTATCTATTTATCATGTATGTGTGTATGTATGTATGTACGTATGTATGTATGTATTGTATGTGTTGTAATAGGTCTTTTTAGCCCTGCTGTCCTGCAACTTGTGGTGTAGACTAGGTTGACCTTGAACTCACAGAGATCCTTCTGCCTCTGTCTCCCAAGTGCTGAGATGAAAGGTGTGTACCACCATACCTGGCTGCATGAGTCTTGAAAATAGGATGCTAAGTGAAAATAAAAAATTTCAGACATAAAAAGCCATATATTGTCTGATTTCATTTATACATATGAAACAAAGAACCAGAATAAGCAAATCCATAGAGACAGGAAATAGAATTGTAGTTGCTAGGGATTCTAGAGGGAGTAGAGAGAGTAATGACTAATAATGAATACAGGAGATTTGAGGAAGACACAAATAATCTGAAATTAGGTAGTATTACTTGCACAAAATTGTGAATCTAGAAGCAAAACTGAATTGTGTGCTTTAGGGTGGTGAGTTTTCTTCTGTGTGAGTCAAATCTCCATAAAAACACCACCTCTCCATACCATACCATACCATAGTGATGATAGCTGATTTCATGTGTGTTGTTACTCAAAATGGGCATCTGAATTTAAAAGCAAGTTATTTAATAAAGAAAACCACAGCTGGAGAAGATTGCCTGGTAATTAAGAACATTTGCTGTAGAGAACCTGGATTTAGTTCCTAGCATTCAAATGCCAGCTCAGAATTGTCTGTAACTTTAGTTACAGATTACTCGATGCCCTCTCTGGCCCCTGAGAATAGTACATATGTATGTGGTACATGTATGTACATGTAGGCAAACACTGCTATTTATTTAAAAAAAATTTACACAAAAATTCCTCAAATATTCAAGCAGTAGTGCATTTCCATTTGTAAAAGGGTCCAGTGCTGGATAAGACTGTCATTGTTAGCCATTGGCATCGTTAGGGGAGGAAATGGCAAGTGTTTTTTTTTTTTTTTTTTTTTAAGGTAAATAGCAGGCTAGTAAGCCAGCACTGGTTAGCCTGCTTGATGGGCCCCTGGTATGCAGCCTCTGCCTGTTTCCAGATGTGCTAGTCTGCTGGCTGGCTGGGCTGCTTTCTCTACCACTGTCTCCACCACTGCCTTGCCAAAGCTCTCTTCTGCCATGAGACATTGGCTCAGTCTCCTTTCTCCTGGACAGGGCCACAGGGGGCCACTTGAAGCCCTGCCTGTTTGCCTACTCACCAGCTGTCTGGATTACCTACTTGAGTCTGTTGTCTTGTGTGAAGTGTTGCCCTCAACCCAGAAAAAGGCATATCTTACATATTCTAAAATCCCTTGTATTTAGTGGCTTTGCCTTCTACTGTAGAAGGTGTCTGTCATCTACTATCAACTGAACTATGATGTCTATGCGATGCTGTAAAGTGGGGTGGCAAAAATAGTTTAAAATACAGTGCAAAAAGCACTTGTACCTTAGGAACGAACAGTTCTGGAAACATGCCCCTATAAAGGATCAGCATAGATGTGCCTTGAGACACATGTGTACGCTACAGTGCTGTGCTGACAGTGGAGATCTGGATGTACCCCAGGCATCATCCACAGACAGAAGTGGAGTGAGTGAGTGTGTGTGTGTATGTACACATTCACTGCTACATGGTGTTAGACTCACAAATTACTTGCTTAAAGGTTGTACCTTGTATGGAGTGACAGGGATGAAGCTTAGACACAAGCAAGTGGTTGTTTAGGCTTTTGATGTGAGGTATAGTTTTTATTATAATAAAGCAGGGGTCTGCTTACATATTTAGTCCCAGCTACTGAGCAGAGGCATTTGAGATTAAGCTGGGTGACATAGTACAAACTTGCCCCTTTCCTCAAGAAAGGGTTTCTCTGTGTAGCTCTTGCTGTCTTGGGACTCATTCTGTAGACTAGGCTTTCCTCAAAACTCACACAGATTAAAGATATGGGCCACCACCACTGGGCTCTTTTCTTTTTTCTTTTAAAGTGTGTTTGTCAAGATAGTCCAGCTAGTAAAGGCTGCACGACAAGCTTGATAATCTAGAAGCCGTGTGATGGTACAAGGAGAGAATCAATTTCAAAAAGTTGTCCTTTGACTTCTATGTGTGTTTTGCATGTGTGCCCATATACTCTCACATACACATAATAAAGTAGGTAAATAGCAAGGGACTGAAGACCCAGACCCCAAGCTGTTCCTTCAGGGTGGAAAAGTGGGTAGAGAAGCGGGTCTTCTTCTATGTGTTCTTCAGGCCTTGGGGCCACGGTGTCCTAGGCTCACTTGCTTTGTGTTGCATCTGGTTTGCCATAATCTCTTTGTTTGTACCTAGCATACCTAATAGAACATTATGTAAACAGAAAAGCAGCAAGAAGACAAGAGTACTTTTTCTCTGCTTTCCTGGGGCTACCAGTGCTGAATTTGAGAGTAAGGAAGAGAGACCATGTATAGTGGCACAAACCTTTAATTCCCGCACTTAGGAGGCAGAGGCAGAGATTGCTTCAGTTTGAGGCCAGCCTGTTCTACAAAGTAAGACCCTGTCTCTAGAAGAATAAAAAGAAGGGCTGATGAGATAGTTGAACAAGTAAAATGCACTTGTAGCCAACTCTGACAATCTCAAATCTTGGAATATATTTGTGAAAGGAGAGAGAACTGACTCTTACAAGTTGTCCTCTGACCTAGACACAGACACACACTGCACTGCGTGTGCACTCACGCACGCACGCCCGCTCGCCAGTCAATGCTGAACAGTAATAATTGGGTACCAGAAAGGGAAGTTTACCTTCCAGTATCTGGAGGCTTCCTGTTTTTCTGTGATGTTTCTATGACAAAGGCAACTTCACAGGAGTCATGTGGACTTCTCAGGCCCTCACAGTCCAGGTGGTGGCTTTAGCAGAAGATAATCACAACAGCCTAAGAGAATCATTTCCTAAGAATGTAAGTTTAGGAAAACAAATACCTATCTATATACTTTAAAAATGTGATCTCAGTAGATAGCCTAGGTGGTCTCAAACTGAAGATGGTATTGGCCAGACTGGTGCTATCATGGCTGGCTTGACAAAAAAATTCTTGATTGTTTTTAGAGCCTGTGTGGTGGTCTGACACCCACCCCACTGTGTTGTAGTTTGACCTGATCGGCTTCAGGGGAAGGCGTTCTCTGAAGAGGGGCAGAGCTTTTCCAGTGCTGGATGCACTGGATGGATCTGGGAATTCCAGGTCCTGGTCCTGACTAGGCAGGAAACAGTTGCTTACCAGCCACAGCCTCCAAATACCCAAACAAGACTGTCTTTTCTAGGCCTGCAGTTCAGATTCAGCCAGGAGAAATTAGTTCTTATGACTGTCAGTGGTGGATTTGTCTAGAGCCATAAAGAATAATAACACGAGGCCAGAAAGCATGGTGGGAGGCAGAGGCAGGTGTGGATCTGAGTTTGAGGGCAGCCTGGTCTATAGAATGAGTTCAAGGGCTACATAGAGAAATGCTGTCTTAGGAGAGAGAGAGGGAGGGAGGGAAGGAGGGAGGGAGGGAGGAAGGAAGGACGGACAAAAGGACAAAACCAGAAACTTAAAGGTTGGAGATCATGCTGGTGCTGCCAGTGCTGGTGTTTGGGACTAATTATTTACCCTTTCTAATGCCTTGGTTTCCTTTCCATTTTTATGGAGATTAGACAATTCCTTCATATAGGATTATGAAGATTAAAGGGTAGACACCTGCAATGCCTTGGAACAGCACTTGGTGGGTAGTGAGTGTTCAGTTAGTACTCATAGCTTCTGCTTGGCCCTTCTGCTTTCTAGAATTCTTCTAGTTTTGTTGACTGCTCTTTAGAGAGCAGTCAGGACGAGGAGAGTGCTCCAGACCAAGTCTGGGAGGAGGTATCTTCAGGCTGCCTCCCTTTGCCTTTTTGGGGGGAGAAGTTTCCATGTTGTCTCCTGCCAAGAGTCCTCAAGACCTGTAAATACCTCCTTGTCCCATGCATGTGTCTCTGGGCCAAGGGATACCTGTCATTTGCTAGCTTCTTTCAGCAGCAGCTGTCATTGCTTTTGTACCCAGAGAAGCTAGAACTTCACTGCCCTCGGGTCCCATATCAAGATTCTGTTGTGGGAGGAAGAACTGTCTGGCTGAACCTGTGTACATTGCCCAGACGGACCAGCCAGCAGGGCTGTCAAGTATAGGCTAGTAAGGTCCAGACCCTGAGCTCAGGGTATAGGAGGTGTTTGTTTTGTAGTTAGGTACTTACTCAACAGACGTGTTACTGCCTCTAAGCAGTTTGTCTTTGGGCCTTGCAGGAGTTCAAAAGGACCAGATTGAGTGTGGAGGAAGCAGGAGGTAGGAACACAGTCTCACTGTCAACTCAGGGCAACTGAGACTTCAGAATGATGTACACATTCTATTCTAGACTTTCTTTTGGCTTCTGTGTTGTTTACTTACTGAGACTGAGGTACCAGGTGCTGTAGGCACTGGGAGACAGTGTTGAAGAGATAGGTGGGGCTCTATTGTAACTGAGTATAGAGGGAGGGTATAAGGTCAGCAGTCTGGGAGCAAGAAAATGTCAAACGATGCTGGGCATGGTGGTGCATGCATTGAGACAGGCGGTTCTCTGAGTTCAAGGCCAGTCTGGTCTACAAATCAAGTTCCAGAACAGCCAGGGTTACAGAGAAGCCCTGCCTCAAAGCCAGTAAATAAAGCCTTTTGAGTTTTGAGAGTACCCCATTCGACTAACATCTAAATGACAAGGAGTGAACCCAGTGGGAATTGAGAAGGATGAAGATGGTTGGGGAAGCAGCTGATGGGTAGGGCTCTAGGCAGGAGCCTGTCTAGCAGGGAGGTTTCTCTGGGTGACAATATATTGTTTAGTAATCGAGGGAAAGGCAGGAAGAAGAGGGAGTGTTAGTACACAGGTGGCACTGAAAGAGCTACCTTCAGACCTGACCATTCCCCAGACAGACAGACAGACAGACAGAGCATTTAATTTCGAATGGTTTCTTTAGGTCATTTACACTTGGTGAAGAGAGCCCAGACCCTGTCTCTCTGGCTCTTGCTCTAGTGCTGCTGAAGTGGGGCATATAGCCAGCTGCCGCCTCAGGGGATGCCAGCCACCAGTGCCAGCAGTCTGTGGAAGTAACTCCTTGGCACCCACAGGAATCCATCCTCTCCTTATAGCATTGTGGGCAGAGGCCATGCTGACCCCAACAAGTGTGTGCTAGCTTCAGGGCAGCGGAGAGCCTAGCACCCATTTTCCTCAGTTGGGCAGGCACCCACTATCAGCTTGTCTTTGGAGAAAGTGTGAAATCACTGTAGGGCCAGAAGCCTAGAGGGTGGCATGTGGCTGAGAGTTCCACTTCTTATCCATATTGCTTCACTGCTCTGGCTCCTCAGGAGATGCCAGCAGCTAAAGACTAGCACCACCCAATCATCAGCCAGGTCTAAATTAAGCACAAAATCATGGGAACTTGAGATTTTCCCAGGCTGTTCTCTGCATTTCCTCATGCGTCTTTGGGACAGCTGTGGAGGGAAGTATGAGTTGTGGTCATCTACAGCCTGCCCCTAGGTGGAGAGGCCAGTCCAGGTGTGTATAATATGTTCGTTTGTCCTTCCTGGCTATTGCCAGGGTCAGTCATAGCATGCTACAAATGGAGAGTCTGTGATCACATTCTTGGAGGAATGAGGTGATCCCATCCCTCCTCCCTATCTGTCCCTCCTTCTCTTCCCACAGGGCTTTTTCTGTGTAGCCTTGACTGTTTAGGAATCTACTTGCTAGACTAGGCTGGCCTGGACAAATGAAGTTTTGAGGGCTCTCTTTATACTTGCAGAAGACAGCCGTTTTCCCTTTGCCCCACAGGGAGCCTATAGGCTGACAGAAAAGCTCATTGCCTAGCCAAAGGTTTGGCAGAGAACATCTGGTCTAATCCCATTGTTTTAGACTCAAGAACTATTAGTCCTTGGCCTTGGAGCTGCTGGGCCAGCACAGCCTTCACCCTTGGTCTCTTGATTGCCTGCTTGTTCTCCTGGCTCTTCACCATGCCACCTGGCATGCCTTTTCATGTGATTTTAACAACATTGCCCATGATTTGGTTATTTGCAAAACTACTCTTGAATCTAGGGACATGGGTAGGCACAATACAAAAGAACTTGTTTCTTGTTGAGGCTTGTTTACGGGGCCCTTTTGTGCAGGGGTCAGGGTGTTTTATCCTCAATTCCAGTGGGAGGCACAACTCATATTCTCATGCTCTGCTGGATCAACTGCAACAGCTCCAGCCAGGTCTCTGGACATGATTGTGTTTCACTACCTATGTAAGCTCTGCACACTGACTGCTCTTCCTAAAGGCTAAACAGTTGGAGCCTGTTAATGAAGAAGAAGGGGCACACACACACACACACACACACACACACACACACACACACACACACACACACACACACACACACACACGTTTCTGATTTTCTGCTTTTAGAAAAGTTGTGGACTTGGAAGTCCCAGGAGGCTGTGTAGCTCCTGTCTGCTCTCCTGAGCTTGTTACAGCATTTGTCAGATCCTCAGGGATGCTGTCTGTTTCTCTGTGGGAGGGAGGACCTCCTGTCTGCCTGAAGGACAATGCTGAACCACATGGGGTTGGTTCTTCCTACTCAGTCAGCTCTCAGTCTCCATGCTAGTGTAGGTGGACTGACTGACACCCTCTGGTTCTATGAAGGAACATTTAAAACTATGATTTCATCTACCCCACCACCAACCAGCCCAGACATGTTTGTCTTCCCTTTGGATCCTTTAAGATTATGAATGTAAAGGTTTTCTTAAGCCCATTTTCTTACCATGGATGTACTATATGACCTTTTTAGCCAGTCAGAAATTACTGGAATAAAATGGCTAGGTTCTGTTATGGAAGAGGATATTTCTTTGTGGCTAAATTCCACTGTTTTTTGTGTTGTGAGAGGAATAAAGAACTTTCCCTTTTCACTTGTCCCCTCTGTGTGAGCAGCAGTTTATGAGGCTTTAAGTTAAAGCTAGCCTGGCTGAGGCGGAGCCACAATAGCCCTTTCTCTTCAGACTAAAATGATCACTGTTGAAAAGAATGTTGCACTGTCCATATTGTTCTGACTGGGCTGTTGTCCTCTGGAGGGCCTGCTTGGCTCTGTCACATGAACTGTGTGGTCTCAGCACCCTCCTTGTAGGAATACCATGGTACTTGTCTCTGAAGAAGATGTAGGTCTTTCCTCGTATGGACTCCTTATACAGGAGATAGCCAGTTAATTAAGGATCAGCAATTACAGCTCTTTCCAGTTCCTGCATATCACATGTCTTCCCTTCAGTGTGCCTTCTTCTGTTCCCTGATTTATGATTTTGGATTTTGAATAGGTTTCCAGAAACTTCTGGTAAACAGAGTATGTGGATAACATTGGCACGATACTGGTGAAAATGTAGGCATACCCACTTTCACAGGCTGTCAGCTGCTTTTGGAAAAATGAAGTATGTGTAAAGTCATGGAGGCTGCTAGGCCCCCATTTGAATTTTCCTCTGAGGCAAGGATGCTCAGTGAGGAAATTAAATCAGTTGGGCCTGGATTGCCAGGCTCACTGTGGAATGACCTGTGTCTGTTAGGTTTGGGGAGGGAGTGTTGACAGACAGGTGTTGCTGTGTCCCTCAGAGTAGGTGTTGGTCCTTGGTAGTAACCCACAAAGCTGCTTTGGTGTCAGCTGGTGGTTGAGGATCTCCCTCACTGCTTTCACCCACCCACCTTCTCACTCATTCTCTCCGTGTGTATGGGCATTTTGTCTGCATGTGTGCATATGTGTAGTATGTATGGTGCCTGCAGGGCAAGAAGGGAGTTACAACTAGTTTTGGGTTACCTTGTGGGTGCTGGAACCTGAACCCCAGTCCTCTCAACAGCCAGTGCTCTTAACTACTGAGTCATCTTTCCAGCCCCTATTTTTGACAGATACCTTGCTGGGTTACTCAGAGTTGTGTAATACTAGGTTGGAAGGCATTTCCTTACCCACCTTCACAAATAAGCTCATTTTTATGGGATTATTTTTGCTTCCAGGTACATCACCTTAGCTTTAGAGTTTTTATCCAGGTTTTTCTGTTGTTTCTTTGTAGCTTCACCTGTCACTTGAATTCTGACTATTTTTTCAGGTATCTTAGACTGCACCTCCCCAGTCTACCCAGGTGTAGTGGTTACTTTGTTTTCTGTTATGTCATTTGCCAAAGAGTAAGTAGCCCTTTTGTTGGCTGTGCTGCATTCTTGGAGAATACTGAATTCTTGATGTCACCCTGGCATTATGGGCCAAAAATCTAATGTGGCTCTAAGCTAGACTTCTATTTGAGGCCCCTCTCAGGCTCAGGGGGCTCTATACCTACCCTACCTCTTGCTCTTGGCAACTTTGTACTCTGTGTGTTCTTGGGTGTTGCTCATAGCAGTGTGCCCTGTTGTAGAGTACCAAGTACTTCCGGTGCAGCTGAGCAATTGGCATGGTGGACTCACGAGGTTCACATGATGGGATGTCTTGACTTGTGCCCTCCTTTTTCTAAAGAATAATGCCATTTGTTTCTGTCTCTAAAATTTGCTGCCTTTTAATGTGACAGTTCAGCAAAACAATTTTTTTTTGTATGTGTGAATTTCTTAGATGTTGACTAAGTATTTAAAAAATAAAAAACAACAGTGCCTTCTTGCTTTCTCCAGTGTCTTGCGTCTGTCTTTAATAGCCTCTGGTCCTGGCCTTGCCATGGCTTCTAGAAGTTTACTAACATTCTTGTTTTTTTTTACTAGTTTTAAGTCCTATCTGGTTTTCAGTGCTCTGATTGGCCCTACCTCTGGCCCTGCCCCCTTCTGTCCACTTCCCAAAGAAGACTGATAGACTGTTTCCAAGATAGTTGGGGGATGAATACTTCTCATGTATTTCAGCTCCAGGCTAGAAAGTAAGTATTCAGTAGCCAAGTGTGCTAGCATACATAATTTGGGAGGCTGAGGCAGGAGAATTGTGGACTTGAGGCCAGTTTGGGCTTTATGAGATTTCCTCTCTGTGTAGAAAAGAGGATGTACCTAGCTTTCCATTACTTAAAAGGTAGTAGTCCTCGGGGCTTTAAAACTCTACAACCTGAACATTTTTTCTTCCTTTCCATTTTTCTTTCCTCATTAGTTTTAATTTTATTATGTAGCTCAAGCTGGCACTCAAATCTTTCTTCCTTAGCTTCCTTGGTATCGGCAATTCTACAATGTCTGGCCCCCCTTCTTTCTTTATTGAGTGGGAGATAGAATCCAGGGTGGGTTAAGTAACCTGTGCCACAGAACTTTAGCCTCAAGCCTGCAGTTTGTAATGCTCATGGTATGGCTCTCAGATCAGCAGGTGAGTTCAGCTTTGCTGTTGCTTAGAATTTTATCCATTTGTTTTGGTTATAATAGTGGTTATTTCATATGCTTTAGAAACTTTTATTCTCTTTAAATATTTATCTTTATTTAATGTTTTTTATTTATTTAATGTACATTGGTGTTTTGCCTTATATATTCTCTGTGAGGGTATTGGATCCCCTAGAACTGAAGTTACAGACAGTTGTGAGCTGCCTTGTGGGTACTGGGAATTGAACCCAGGACCTCTGGAAGAGCAGCTAGTGCTCTTAACCGATGAACCATCTCTCTAGCTATTTAATGTTTTGAGATAGGGACCCACTATGTATCTCGGGGGGGGGGTCCTGGAACTTATTCTGTAGACCAGGATGGCCTCTATCTCAGAAATCCACCTGCCTTTGCCTCCCAAATGTTGGGATTAAAGGTATATGCCACCACTGTCTGTGTTTTGACTACACGTGTGCCTCACACACACACACACACACACACACACACACACACACACACACTAGAAGAGGCCTTCAGGTTCCCTGGGTTATCATGTGGGTCCTGGAATTAAACCTAGGTTCTTTTATGTAAAAACCAGGCATATGTGCCCTGTCCCAAATCAGAGCCCTGGGCATTAGGTAGTTCTGAACAGGACTACTGACTTTGACATATCTTCTTAAACTGAAAATCAAAGGTCTCTTTTTTTCCTTTTGTGAGACCTATCCCCTCTCCTGCAGTAAATGTCATATTGTGAATGAAAAACTTAATTAAATTAGATGTACAGTCACACTGATTTTACAGTGACAGAGATTTTATCTCTGTCTTCTGACAGGTTTGGGGGATTCATGAGAGCTGGCCAGATGGGTTGAGAGGCAGAACATAGTGGCTGTCAGGAAAACAAAAAAACAAAACAAAACAAAAAAAAACACACACACATGCAAACTCCTCAGCATATTTGAGTGAGCAGAGAAAGCACCTGAAGCTTAATGAGCTGTCTCCTTCTTGCCCTATATGGGTGCATGTGATGAGTGACCACTGTATTCTCTGCCTCCTTTTTGCTTATTTTTGATGCACCCATTGCCTGTTTGAGTTTCTTGGAGAAGGAATCTAGGGCTGTCTGGTGTTTCTCTGACAGAAACCTCGTCAATCCAGGGGGAGGAAGGGCCACTGCAGATGCCAGCTCTGGGCTGCATGAGAATATGTAGGGAAGAGGGTCTCAGACTGTTAACAGTAGCCAGCCAACTGTAAGGCTCCATAGCTCATGTTTTACATCTGTAATGGGAAGAACCATCTTTACTGTCATGGGGGATAGACCCAGGCCACAGGGACTGAGCAGCTATAGCAGGGCTGGCTAGAGACCTAGCTTTCTCTTCAGTTTTCAGTTGTTCTGGGAATCTTCTGGGTTTCGGTTTCTTTATCTCACAATTGGAGAAACTGTCTCCTGCTGAATTGTGGCCTTGAGGATGGGAATACTATTTCTAAGTGTAGTATCATTCATTCGGGTGATTATTCCATGTTGGGTACAGTGCTAGATGCTGGGTATGCACTGTGAATGGGATAGATGGTGGTCACCATACTGTAGAACCAGAGCCCCATGTTGGAGATGTGGATCTCATTCTAGCTCTTTCTTCTTTCTCATCTGGAGGAAGAAAGGAGGTGGGTGCACTTGGAGCCTGTGACTATAGCTCTAGGTCTCTGCTTTTCCTCTGTGAGAGAATGAGGAGTTAGGCTTGAACCCTAGTCATACAAAAGTTGGGGTAGGTGGTGGTGGTGGTGGTAGTGTAGGTTGTTAGCTTTGTTGTAGAAGAGCAGTAAGGAATTCACTAATTCATACTGAGGGAGGGTCACGGATAAATGGCTCTTAAGGTGCATTTTCCAGGCAGTTAGGGTCTTGTGAGCCAAAACACAATTTTAAAGGCATGGACCTGCACTTTAATGTTCATTTAATTCTTGAAATGAAACTTTCTTGCTCCTACATGTAAAAACTCCCAGGACTAGACAGGAATACATCTCAGTGGTGAGGTTCATGTGGCCCAGAGTTCAATACCCAGCATCAAAGGCTAAAATACATTTATCAGGATGGCTTCCCTAGTCCTGCTCTTTCTACACTTGGCTTTTGTTTTTAGTGACCATATAGTCTGCAACCCACCCACTCCAGGGAAAGCCGTAAGAGATGGAACAATGGTCACGATGTTTGCTTAAGGTTTAAACTTGGCTTAGGGTTTATTCTTCAGCATGTGGCATTTGTGATCTGACCTTAGTTTTAAAAGCAGGATGGATGTATTGCATACATGGAATTGGGGTATGTCTCTCACACAGCTTATGTTGGGCTCTCCCACCACTCCAGTGCTCTTATCAGAGTGATGCATCTTTTTCTTTCTAGGGCATGGCTTTCAACTTCTGGGACTTGAGGCTTTGGAGGAGGAAATGACTGTTGAGCATCTTTCTGTCCCATCTGCATTACCGGCACTGAAACTTCCTAGAGTGCAGGCTTAAGGAACAGGAAAGTTTCTCTTGAAGAGCTTTACATTTCTAGCAAACAATAAAAATGACGACTTCATCTATCAGACGGCAGATGAAAAACATTGTGAACAATTACTCAGAGGCTGAAATCAAAGTTCGGGAAGCCACCTCCAATGACCCATGGGGCCCATCCAGCTCTCTGATGACCGAGATTGCTGACCTGACCTACAATGTAGTGGCCTTTTCAGAGATCATGAGCATGGTTTGGAAGCGGCTTAATGACCATGGCAAGAACTGGCGGCACGTGTACAAGGCATTAACACTGCTGGACTACCTTATCAAAACGGGTTCTGAGCGTGTGGCCCACCAGTGCCGTGAAAACATCTTTGCCATTCAGACCCTGAAGGACTTCCAGTACATTGACCGGGATGGCAAAGACCAGGGTATCAACGTTCGAGAGAAATCAAAGCAGCTGGTTGCCCTTCTCAAGGATGACGAGCGGCTGAAGGCTGAGAGGGTCCAGGCTCTCAAAACCAAAGAGCGCATGGCTCAGGTGGCCACTGGCGTGGGCAGCAACCAGATCACCTTCGGCCGTGGCTCCAGCCAGCCCAACCTTTCCACCAGCTACTCGGAGCAGGAGTATGGCAAGGCCGGGGGTTCACCGGCCTCCTACCATGGCTGTGAGTAATCAAGTCCCCACCTTTTCTCAAGCACTGAGTGGCAGGTGCTGGGGCTGAGGAAATAGTTGCTGTCACAAGGTTTCATTCTGTCCTCAGTTTCCAACTTCTGATAACCCATGTGACAGCTTTGATCTGGATTGAGTTAGTCAAAAGGGGGCTTTTGGTCCCCAGGCTGCTCTGTGGGTCTAGGTAAGGTTGTGCCCTAGGTTCTTGGGAGAAAGTAGGCTCTAACTACACAGTCTCACCAGATTTTTTTTTTTTTTTTGTCCAATAATGTCTGTCAGCAAAGTTATTGTCCTGCTGTCCTGCAGGGAGCCAAATACCTGGTAGCCAGGAGGAAACAAGCTTAGGCTTGATCATCTGCTTCTGAATCTTATACTAGTTGTCTTTCTGCTGACTGAGTTGCAAGTCTCTGGAATGGCTCAGTGCTTACCATTATCACTCATTATTCAGTGTCAAGGTTAGAAGTCTCCATTTCACCTATAGAGGAACACTCCATAGGTTAGCATCAGTTAGACCTCTTCACATGTGAAAAAGAGTCTGGGATTTTCATGGCTGGGTCTGCCATGACTGATCTGTGTTCTGATTGTATGTGATGGAACACATTGGGTCTTTGTCCTGCATTCAGAAGAGGTTTCAGGAAGAGGAAATGATGTTTGGGCCTTGTAGAAGCTGGGTTTTGATCCAATTGGCCTCCTGGGCTCTGCAAGGAATTGATCCAAAGGCACAGTGTTCATTCTCTGTTCTTAAGGCTGGGTAGCCCCTGAGGAACCTGAATTTAGGAGAGAAAGCTGGCTCATGTAGCCCTTGGATGTGTAAGTTTTATCTTTTGGCAACAGAAACAGGTTTCCAAAACAATACCTTTTGAAATTTGTATATATAATTAATGTCAGCATTATAGAAACTTTTTTTTTTTTTTTCTGAGAGTGGTTTCCCTATGTAGCCAGGCTGGCTGCAAACTTGCTATCTTCCTTCTACAACCTTTGGAGTGCTGAGTGACAGGTGTGTGCTATTTGCATGACTACCATGGCAGAACACTTTTCGGTCTTAAATAGTTTTGCTACTTGCCAGCATTTCCTGCTTTTGTATAATAGGTTTCAGTCTGACTTTGGACCACTGTTAGATTTTGAGAAATGTATTACTTGAGAGATTTATATATCAAAGTCAGGCTTCTCACCTCTAGGAATTTTAAGTTACTAGGTTTGAAGCTGGTTAGCATTTTCTTGTTGTATTTGTGGCTATATTGTAACTTTCTTTTTTGAGAATAGTTGCTTTCCTTAAGTAATGGTGATGGTTTTTGTGAGATCACTTATATCTAAAGATACCCTTAAATCTCTTGAAATCTCCCTGGATTAAGGATTAAGATCCACCCCAAAATAAATAAATGAAATTAAAGACCAGCCGATTAGAGAATTTCTAGTACCCTCCTGTGGCAGATACAAAGGGATTATAACCACCATAGTTGATGAACAGGGTAGAACAAGGTGCGGGGGCAAGATGGGAGTGTGGGAGCCTGGCTGCTTCATCTGGGGTTCTTATGCCATGCTTGAGCTCTTTAGCCATAGGCCCTCCCTGCTTCTAAGGTTCTGATGCTCTACATCTGAATGCTCCTGTTTCCTTGACTTTGATCCTGAGCTGCACTCCAGGGATAGAATGTGGCAACAGGCTCTTCATGACTTACAAGCATAGGGGACTGATTGTAAGGATAAGGCAGGACCCTGGGTGGCCTTGGCCTGTGTCCCTTACCTGCTGCTGCACATCCTCTAATGGTGTGTCTCTTTTTGTGTATGTGTGTGTGTGTCCCTGCCCAACAGCACCAGAGGCCTCGCTGTGCCCACAGCACCGTACAGGGGCCATGCTGGGTCAGAGTGAGGAGCTGCAGCCACTGAGCCAGCGCCACCCCTGCCTGCCGCACCTGGGGCTAGCCTCTCGTCCAAATGGCGACTGGGCCCAGCCCTGCCTCACTTGTGACCGCGCAGCCCGAGGTGGGACAGCGGTTTGCTTTTCTTCCTAGAAATGCCATGCAGCTTGCTGAGGGTGGGGCTTACCATGCCAGTACAGCCAACTCTCTCCCTGTCTCCTGCTGGACTTGTGTCCAGCTTCCAGTACCTGGACTTCTTTCTGTCTCTTTACTGGAGCTTGCTGCCCTGTGCTCCCCTGCCCGCAGTCATATCCCACTTGCTTCAAGGGGAGCTGCTTAGTGGGTAGATATGGGCAGTGACTTTATCTTCCTCATATCCCTTGTTCTGCAGACTGGAGGGTGCTCTGCTGCTGCCGGGCTACCGGTAGTGAACTCAAGTGCTTGGCTTTTTGAGATAGAAATGTGTGCTTTCAGTTTCTGAAAGCCAGACTAGTAGCAGACCCTCAATGGTGGCCACTGGAAGCCATTATTTCCAGTGTAGGAGTAGACACCTTGTAGAGAATCCAGTGGGATTATTTTTGCTTTCCAATGGACTGTTATCATTGCTGAAATCCCCATTGCCACAATAAACAGAGAGTTAGCTGTACTGTCAATTCTAGGTCACTGTGTTTGAAGAGGCTGAATTCAATGGGTAACTAAAAATGGGGCTTCTCTTTTGCCTAATTAATAATGCATCCTGGCCAGAGCTACTCTGTTGCAGGTTAAACTGGAAATAGATTTTCACTGTTGCTCACAAGAAAATGCTCTCAGTATAATCTCCTTTTGGTCATAAACGGGTTCCCTACTTGAGAAGAAAGCTTTCTTCTACTCTTGCCCAAGGGGTACCAACAGCAAGCCTTTGTGCAAATTCCCCGATAAGGTGGCTAGCCTCTATTCAGCCTGGAGACAGTTCCTGCTCATTCATGCCTCATTAATATTACAGCTTGTTTGACTGTATTTTGTTCTGGGATATTTTTCATTATGTCCTGCCTTCTAAGAGTTTGTATGGGGTGGTGGCTTCTTCTGACCTTTGAAAAGGTAAGGAGGGGCCAGCTTTGCACAGTAACTGGTGTCAGGGTCTGGACTTGCCTGGAGGGGTTTCCCAACGACATGGAAGTTGCATACCTGCCACCACTTATTTGGGATCTGTTCTGGCAGGTTCTCCTAGAGCTCTATGGAGCTTCCTCTTCTTTTCTTCTGTCCTAGGCTGTGACTCAGGTGAGTGAGTGAGTGAGTGAGTGTGTGTGTGTGTGTGTGTGGTGTTACACTTAGGTCCCCAGACACTGCAAGGGCAAGGGAAGACCTTGCACAATTGTCCTGATGGATGGTAGCGTGATGGTGTTTGAGGTAGCTTTCTTTCACAAGCCAAATTGTCTTTGATTTTTTCTTTCCTCCTAACTGTCATTAAATCTATAGATGAAACCTTGGAAATCTCTCAAATTCTGTTCTTTATCTTGACCATCACTTGTGTGCAATGCTAGCTTCTGTTTGGTTTCTTTGCTCTCATCCTCTTCATTTCCACCTACCCTTCATTCTTATAAACTCTGGTCCTGGGTTTTAAAGTTCCATAAGTACTGATTGCTTGCAGGATCACCCCTGAGCTTTTGATATCCTTGAGGGGTCCTGGGGGAGTCTGGATGGAACAAAATAAATTGGCCCGGAGGGATTGTAGGGCAGGGTCTTCCTAACTCCTGATAGGAAATTCTGAATACTGTCCCTGTGCTGATCTTGTCATAGGTCACATACCTGGCTTGATGGACTGGCATCTGTATGAAAAAGGACCTTTAGCTTTTACACAGTGAGGAAGGGATCAGTGGTCAGGCCCGTTAACCCAAGGCACTTGAGTAGGGCTTGGAGAATTCTTCTGGCTGGAGGTAGGCAGAGCCTGTTGGTAGCATCTCTGCCTTGCTAGGTGGGAGATGCTGGTACTGGTAGCTTGACAGGTGAGAAGCAACCAGTCCTTGGGTTTTTCTACAGATGAGCCAAGAAGCCTTACTGGAAACCTGGATCACACTGAGGTGGAGAGTAGATGAAGACAGCTTTGAGGCCTCGGAACTCAGTGTTCAGGAAACAGGGAATAGGATTGTGGGTACAGCAGTCTAGGGAATGCTTATTGAAGTATAGTGCAAGAGTGGGTAGAGTTCTGGGTGGATAGGCAGTTACTGTTCTGTCTCAGCTGTGCACTGTTAGCATCCCCTGATGCTCATATTCATATAAAGGCTGTTCCCCACAGAGGCTGGGTTTCTTCCTGTCTCTGTTGACCACCTTCACCTGCCCAGGCATGCAGTTGGTGCCTGAGACTGCTGTGCCAGCAGAATCTGTATAGTCCAGAGGAGTCTCTCAGGCTCAGAATGTTGTAGTTTGTTCTACATCACAGAGATGACAGCCTTCTTAGACTGGAGTGCAGATGTGAGCAGCCCACCTGTTGGCTTACCTGAGGCATGTATCGTGGGGCTTGCCAAGCTTATAGCTGTGAAGAGATTGAGCAAGTTGTTGGGGGAGGGCTGAGAAGCCACATCAAAGGTGGCAGAGGAGCATGGGAGAACCCTTGATTCAAAGGCTAGGCCTGGGGAAGAAGATGCTGTCCTCTGATCTGATAGTGTTAGCTCGTGTACAGCCAGTGTTCATCCTCCTGCCTCTACTGCCTGCTCTGGTGCCCAGTCCACTGATGTTGTGGGTTACTTTGCTGATCTCCTGAATCACTCTCTGGAGCCAGAGCTACTGCTGCATCCTAATAAAAACTGGTCCTTGGGGTCTGGTGTCTTGGGGAGAGTTTAACTGCCAGAATTCCTGTTCTTTAAAAGGAAGGAAAGGGGAGGGAGGAGAGGAAAGCAGAGAAAGAGCTCACAGCCCATCAGGTTTGCTCCAGTGCCTCAGAGTACTTTGTAGTCCAGGAACTAAAGTGGTGGTGGTAGGCCTTGTCCTAGGTGGGTGCTGTCACTCACCTTATCCCAGAATGACCTGATAGTTCCTCCTGTCTAGATGAGACCTTTAGCATTCTGATTGTGATATGATCGTAGGGAAGTCTCAAAGAAATGCCAGGGATTCTTGAGCTTCAGCAGTCTGTGCAGAGACCGACTGTTCTCCTATACCCTGGCAGGCTTACCAGGTGATTATGGGAGATTATTACCATTCCATGTCTTTGCTGGGCTTGCCTCACAGAGGATTTGAGTTGGCTTTCAAAACACATGCAATGCCACAGGATTAGCTAGATACTAGAAGACAGTGGGACAAAAGGAATATAAGAAGGAGAGATAGTTGCTAGAGTTAGATCCAATTTTACCTTTGAACACTCTAGCTACGGTCACCAAATTTTCTCTTTAGTTTCTGAACAAGGGTCCAGGATTCAAAGGAGGTCCAAGAAAGCCTGGTGTTTATTGTGCCTGTGCAGGAGGAGGACAGGGCTAGGGAGCAGCTGCCCCAGATGCTGCACCTCCCTGTGGCAATGCCATCCTGTAGCTATGGCTGTCACCACACAGCTCTGCCAACCTTGAGGTCTTACAAACTGTCTCACACTGTCTCTTCATTCTCTGGTGGCCCAGCAGCAGTGCAAAGGGAGTCCAGGTTCTTCTGAGGTTAGTATTGAGTTTCTCCTACAGAAGAAAGGGGAAGGGAGAGGGAGTGTGTGTGTGTGTAAGGAGGTGAGTAAAGTCAGTGTGGCTAAGGAGACAGGTCAAATGTACTCAGTCAGATACTTCATAAATGTTAAGTGTAGAACTTAGCTGGATTTTGGTTTTAATTGGGATATAAGGGGCAGGAAGATCAGGGGTTCAAGGCCATTTTTAGCCACATAAAGAGTTAGAGGTCAGCCTGGGCTACATGAAACCCTGTCTCAAAAAATGAAACCCAAACTCACAGAGGTTGAGTTAGGAAACAGTGTGACTCTTGTTGCTTTTGTCTTCTCTCTTCTTCCTGTGTTACCAGCTTTTAAACTGGCTGAGCAGAAACTTTTTGAGTTCAACATAGTTCTTTTCTTCTTTCCTTTTTGTTTCAGTGATAAGCTATAAATACTTAATCTACTTTTTTTCAAAGTTTACCAAAGAACTTCCAGAATATTTAATCTGCATTCTTCAGAGATTGTTCATAAGCAGGGTAGGCCATCATGTCATATCTTAAAGCCCAGTGCTCTGATGTACTTCTTGTGAGCCTCAGTTAGAAGTCCACAGTGTTCTCTTTTTTTCAGTGATGCAGGTGTCTTAGTCTCTGGACAGGCATAGCAGGGTCTCAGCAGCTTCTTCCCCTGAATCTCAGGTAGGGACAGGGCTGTGGTCCCTAGAACCTATGTCTATCCAATAGAAAATAGTAACAGGCTTGTGGGCTAAGCTCCCAAGTGTTAGCTAATCCAAGCTGTCCACACCCACCTCTGCACTCTGCCTTTATTATTTTGTAATCACGCACACACATGCACGCACAGCACACTCGATCAAAGTTCCCCCATATCCTCTCTTGCTGCCTTCTACCAAGCCCCCTCTTCCTCCCAACTCTACCTCTAATTTGTTTAGGAGGTGAGACATGACATATTGGGTGAATATAATTACAGCTTTTTTGAACATGTGTGCTTTAAATATTTTATACATTTGTGTATACCTGAGCACCATATTCATGCCTGGTGCCGTTATAGATCAGAAGAGGCATCAGATCCCCTGGAACTGGTGTTATAGTTGGTTGTGAGTCATCATGTGGGTGCTAGCAATCAAGCCTAGGTCCTCTGGAAGAGCAGCCTGTGTTTTTAACTGCTACACTATTTCTTTAGCCCCACAATCCCTACCCCTTTATAAACAGGGTCTCATGTAGCTCAGAGAGAGCCTTAAACTCATATGTAGCCAAGGATAACCCTGAACTTCTGACCCACCTGCCTGTACTTCTTAAGTGCTGGAATTACAGTCATTTGCCACCCATGCCCAGTGTATGCAGTGCTAGGGTTCAAACTGAGGGCTTCCTTTATGCCAGGTGAGCACTCTACCAAACTGAGCACTTGTCCAGGAACTTTTAAATGTCCCCAAATGTCCCAAGCCTGTGCCATACCTGACCACACCTCAAATCAGAAACCCTGTCAAAATGGTATGTGCAAGGGCTGCCAGGCTGCAAAGTTCAGCTCTGGGTTGGGTTTCATGTCAGGGTTCACTCAGCTGCACATTTCTTCCTCTGATGGCCTGTGTCAAGGCTCTTTGGAGAGTTAGAGTCAGCAGGTGGTCACTCTCCTTTACTTTTTCTGTAGTAACTAGTGGGTGTGACATGGGTAAGCCAGTCTGCTCAGTTTTCTTTATATGAGTAGTGTGTGGGTCTTTTTCTGGTAGAGAATGAAGACAGAATGTCTTCTGCCCTGCTACTGGCAGCCGTTGGCTTTTGCTCCTCCTGAACTTTTTCCTGAAATTTTCAATCTCTTCAAATCATTCTATATACGCAACTTCCTTGGAACTTCCAACTCCGTGATGTCTTAACGGAAGTGTTTTCTGGGTTCCCACTAAGCATTTTGACAACAGCACATGTCATAGTTTTGTCTGGTTATCTTTAGGATTTAGATTCAGAACCACCAGTGACTTGGAAGATTTGCTTGCAGTAGTTGTGTAACAGTTTGATACTCAGTGCTGCTGTAAGATAGCCCAGCATTGTTTGTGATTACTGTGTGTGGTGATAAGAATGCCAGGAAATCATTGCTTTAATGTATCCATCAGGGAGCAATGACAAGAAAGTCTGTACATCTTTTCTTCAAAATATTTTCAATCTAAGGTTGGCAGTCACAGATGTAAAAGCTGTAGACACAAGATTGACTTTGCCTAAGGATTCCTATTTGAAGCTGGGACACACCTTTAATCCTAGCACCTGGGAGGCAGAAGCAGGCACAGGCGGATCTCTCTGAGTTCTGGGGTCAGCCTGGTCTACATTAGTAAATTCCAGTACAGCCAAGACTACAGAGAGGTCTGGCTCAAAACAAAACAAAAAGATTCCTGTCTTAGTCACTGTTCCACCAGCTAATTCAGCAATTTTCAGTGGCAGGGTCCCAGTTGAGGGGTGGGGAGCTGTACCTGAGGGCATTTTGGAGGCCTCCAGATTGTGAAACTCTATCATGACTGGCAGCAAACAGAACTGAAGGTCTGGGTCCACATCCACCACGGGCAGCCAGACTGAATATCTGAACGGACCTGAATTCCATCACAGCATTGTGTATTATACAGATAACAGAGAATTATGGATAAACTGTTCATGAGAACATGCCTGGGTTAGAATGTTTGTTCCTCTGTCTGATTTTTGTTACTGTTTTGAAACAGGGCAGGCCATACTGACCTGTAACTCATATGCAGTCACTGTTATCCTTGAGCTGCTCTTCCTGCCTATAACCTTGCCCTCTCCCACTCCCCACTCCCAGTGCTGAGATTATAGGCGTGTGACACTTACAGAGCTTCATCTGCTCACTTTTGTTTTTATTGAGAGAGGTCTCTGGTAGCCCAGACTGGCTTCTAACTTAAGATGTGGCCATTGCAGGCCTTGGATTCCTGATCTTCTTGCTTCTGCCTTCTCAGGGCTTAGAGTATAGGTATGTTACCACACTTGGCTTTATCTGGAGTGGACAGAGCACAATCAAGTTGGGGCACTATGTTAGGAAGAATTCTATAGCTTCCTGTGGGACCAATTTCCAGGGACCAGAAAAGAACTTTGAGTGCCCTGCTCTGCATCACCCTCTACTCATTGAGTTGGGAACTGTGCTGGCAGCCAGCAAGTCCCATTGATTCTCCTTTCTTCTTTCCCTCCCCACCTCAAATGTTGAGTTTACCTGAGGGTACAGCTACACCACGAATGATGAGGATTTGAACTCAGATCCTTGTATTTGCTCAGTGAGCAAATACTGAGCCCATGTCCTAATCCTCAGGAACAGACTTTGAGGGAAATGTTTGCTTTTCCTTGGGTCTCTGTAAATTGTGAGCCTTCAGATGCTTAGAGTAGGGCTAGGTTAGTTGATCAGAAGAATCCATTCAGTCCGGTTTCACAGGAACATCTGTGTTCCCTGTCATGCGCCTGGGTACAAAAGTCTCTTTGTGGGGTTGAGATGCCATCACGAGGCCAGGGTGTCTGCTAGAATCATTTCTCTAAGTAAGTGAAGGCCTGCTGTGCATACTTAGCTGATTGTGTGGATAGTGGCTGTGAATTCTGCCACCTGTGGAACTGAGATCTGTGTGTCCCTTTATAAAACCACAGTGCCCTTAAATACCTTTTGTCTTGGAGTGCCACACTGATGAGGTAAGGCATATCTGTAGTGCTGGCTTTCCATCATTCTCTCTGCCTTGGTGGTAGTAACAGTAGTATGTTCCATTTGCATTTGAAGCCAGTCTGGCCTCACAGGTGTGTCCAACAGCGCTGAAAACCAGAGAGGCCTCTTTGCTGCATGCAGCAAATCTTCCTGGAGCCTCCACCATTTGTTCCTGATTGGTGGCTCTCCTGTGACTTTACTTGATGGCCACCGAGCAGCTGTCCCTGCAGGATAAGACTCATTTTCTGAGCACTCCATGCCGATGACGCCTTTGTGTTTATTCCTTCCGGATTTATTGTAAACAGGATGTCAGTGTTGTCTCTGATCTCATCAGGGGTTTGCGAACCACTTCCCACTCTTACTCCTGTTTTAGCAGTTTGTACAAAGAAGAAGCCACGCTAAATGGGCTGGAATCCCCCAGGTCTGCCCCATAGAGCTGTCTCTGTCTCACTGCCTTTGTCCCTTCCAGCCTGGGTTACGTTGATTTGATCCCTGAGTGTTCTGGTTGGCATCAGTGAGGTTGGAAACAAATCAATCAAATGGTATATTTTAAAAAAGGTATATTGTTAAATGTAATCATGAAAATACATTTGTATTTCTAAAGAGGTCCTGTGAAAAATGTATTTGGGGTGATGCTTTAGGATGGGATTAGACCTGGTTTTATTTGGGAAGGACTTTGTCACTGCAGCTTTTGCTTTGCCTGCTCAGGACAGGAGACATGAACCAAGTGGTTGCTTATACCACCACCGATGATTCCAAATTAAATCTTACTCTCTGTTATAGTTTTTACGACTGTTTAGAAACCATCTTTGTCAGGAATTATTCCTGACCTCTTTCCTTCTCCCAAGGAGACAACCCCTCGGAACAAAGTTAAGACTAAAGACGCAGAAGTAGTGTTATGCTGAGCAGTTCGGTAGTTACCTTTGCTAGAATGCATGAAAGAAGGAAGTGATTAATACAGATTAGAACATTTAAAACAATTAGCCCAAGATAAGAAATTGACTTATCCATCTTTTTGGCTACCCACCCACCCATCTATTCAACAATGCAGCCATTCACTGAATAAGTGTTTATTGGCCTGGGAGTGAGGACAGGCTACTCCTGGGTCTCAGAGCAGAAGGCAGAGCTGTGCAGTTGGTGAGCAGGGGCAGGAGGGTGTTCCGAGCTACACAGAAACAGAGGAGACCTGAGCCGGGAACCGTGTACAATGGCTCCCTCAGTAGTTAGGCTTCCATCTGCAGATTTTATTGGAATTGAGAGTGTTCAGAGGAGGGATGCATTCAATGAGGCTCATGCTCTTCAACACTCATGCCCATCTAATCCTGTTGCATTTCAGCTCCTGATCTGAAAGTTCCTGGTTAGTATGAATGAAGACTTCCTGGTTTGGGGTTTGTTATCTCAGCTAGGACTCTACATTTCACCCCTTCAGTAAAAGTAGTCTTTATAGGAACCTCTTGTCGGTGCTAACTAGCTAGGTATTTGAGCAAAACATACCTGTATACAGTATTACACAGACACTTAGTCTACACAGAACTGTGTGGGCTTACTTTTCTTAAGCAAGCTTTCTAAATGTTGGTGTTTTGATCGGAGTTGTGGTCCCTGGGCTCTTTCGCAGACTGAAGGCTCTTCCAGAACTCTTATCTTAGCTCTGTTTTATGACTGAGATTTGATTCCCCTGAGGCATGACCTCCAGCCAAGGTTTCATGTGTCTCCTGTAGGCATACAGCCGTGTTTGAATACCTGAAGCTTGATCCTATCCTCTTCTCTGGCCATGTGGGATGAGATGAGAATGGAGTACTGTCTTGTGCTAGGAGTGAGAGGTACAAATCTGTCTTTGCATGTGGTGACTTCCTCCCACCTACCCCACAGCCACTTCCCCACGAGTGTCCTCCGAGCTGGAGCAGGCCCGGCCACAGACGAGTGGAGAAGAGGAGCTGCAGCTGCAGCTGGCACTTGCCATGAGCAGAGAAGTGGCAGAACAGGTCAGTGTTAGAGTGGTCATGCCCATGGGGTCTTCACCCTGGTGCTCCTGGGGGAGGGGCATGGCTCCCATTGAGGATGACACACACAGCCCCGTCTTTAAGGCACTTACTTGATGAGTTTGATCTCGTGGCCACAGTGTATTCTTATCCCCTAGACCAGGCAGATCTATATCTGGGAAAGATTTTCATGGAGGTCAGAAGCAGCTAACCTTGAGTGCCTCCTGGAAGTTCCAGTGCAGATGAGGGACTCCTGAGGGGCTCCTTGAGGAGCCAGCATACAGGGCAGTGGGCAGGACAGGCCTGGGTTGGGGGCAGAGGGTAAGTGGGGTGGGCCTGGCCCCTGCCGAGGCAGTATACCCTGTGGCAGATATATGGGAGAAAGCAGGCTAGAAGGCTAAAGGGAAGCTACAGGAAAGAATGCATGTGGGCATAGTAGAAGCAGCATAGACTTTTTTTGTTTTCAAAGTGTGTGGTGTAAGGTGGAACCCAGACCCTTTGTAAGGAAGTGCTCTGGTATTGAGCCTGTGTGTGGTTTTGTTTCCCTCTATACCTTATTTTTAATAAGCATGCATTACTTTAAAATGGAGGAGCAAAAGGGGCAATTCAAACACCTTTAGACAGTGTCCCTTTGCTTTCAGTCATCAGAAAGCGTGCAGACAGCCAGAGGCAGCAAGGTACACCCCTCGTATGGAGAGAAGAATGTTGGGTGTTAAATGTGAACACAGAGAGGTTTGGCCGGCATAGTTGGTATGTCTGTAACAGCAACAATGGGCAGCTTTGATCATGGCCTCTGCCCCCCATAGAGAACCTGCAGCCATTCATTAAATCTGCCCATGAGGAAGAGCATGGCTCCAGGGGACCAAGGTGTCCAGGAGGTCTCACTGCAAGTTTCTGGGATGGGTGGATGGCTTCAGCCTTTTTAGCTAAAACCCAAGAGCTGTTTTAATCACATAGATGTTAGGGCAGGTCTGTCTTTTGCAAGTGACTTTGCCTTAAATAAATAGGATAAATTGTTTCTACTAGAAATCATACAACTGGACAGTTGAGTAATTGCCCACTATGGGGATTGGAATGATGTGTGATTTTCATCTTTTCTAATTTTTTCCTGGTTGTCAGATTTGTGTTTTATAAGGAGACCCTGCTTTTACTTTATGTGGATGAGTGGTTTGCCTGCATGCACGTATGTGTACCATATGCGTGCCTGTTGGACCCCTTGGGGCTGGAGTTATAGATGGTTGTGAGCCACTGTGTGGGTGCTGCATATTGATCCTGGGTCCTCTGTAAGAGCAAGTGCTCCTAATTCCTGAGCCATCTCTCCAACCCTGAGAAATATTTTAGATTAAGTATTTTGTTTCCCCATTTTGATGGTGCCTGAGTGTTGCTGGTATGACCTCAGGCAGCCTCTGAAGGAGGAACCTCTGGGAATGGAAAGCCATTGTTTCTAGCTGAACTATATTCTCCCTTGAAATGCCACATGATGCAGGGCCTTTCCTGTTGCTGGTCAGTGTGGCCTCGTGCCCTGCTGTGTTGCTGTCAACATTACCCTCAGCCTCAAGCTCCATTGTCCCACTCCAGGAAGAACGCCTCAGGCGGGGTGATGACCTCAGATTGCAGATGGCTCTGGAAGAAAGCCGGAGAGACACAGTTAAAGTTCCAAAAAAGAAAGAGGTGAAAACTTGCTGCAAGGTAAATGTTTGACATTGTTCTAGGGTAGTGGAATAACATACCCCTGGGACGTACAGTGGGGGCCGGACCCTTGGTTGGAGGGCAGGGCATGTGGTAGGATTCCAGCCTCGACACTGGACTCATGCTGTGGTGAGCACCAGTGAGGACACAATAAAAACATAGCAACCAAGACAAGAGGCTTGATGCCACCTCTAAAAGGAAGGTGGCAGCAGCAGTGTCTTGACACCCAGTGGCACTTGGGGACATACAGGTCTTTGTCCACCCTACTTTGCTAGGCTGTGACACAGAGGTGACCAGAATGTGGCTCTCTTTTAACAAACTTATTACCATCCAGTCAGAGATTTCCTTCAGGCCAAGATTCTAGTGGCTTCCCTAGCTATGATGCCACTGGGCCCTGATGACAGATGTTGTGGGAACTGAGGTGGGGGAAGCCCATCTGCCCCCTCCCTCTCTCCCCCTCCCTCCTCCCCTCCCTCTTTCCCTCCCTTCCTCTCTCTCTCCCTTCCTGCACCCTCTCTCCCTCTCCCTCCCTCTCTCCCCTACCTCCTCTCTCTCCCTCCCTTCCTGCCCCTTCCCTCCCTCTCCCTCCCTCCCTGCCCCCTCTCCCCCTCCCTCTCTGCCCCCTTCTCTTCTTGCCTCCTTCCTCCCTCCCTCCTCCCTCCCTCCCTCCCTCCCTCCCTCCCAGCTTCCCAGCTGGGTGAGTACTAGTAGTCAGAATGCGAAGAGGGATGACTACAGGTATAGTCTGGGCCATTGCCAGCATTATCCTGACAGAGTTTGGGAGCCCCGGGGACTCTTAAAACTTGTGTGCCTTGGTGTAATGCATCCCTGGCTTCCCCGGGAAGCAGGAACTTCAGTGGAGCTTTGGGGTTGGAGCAGCTCAATTTCCAAGTCTTTCAGGACTTCCTCCCAGAAGGCCTGTGCTGTGGTAAGAACTAATATTTATGCTTAGTGTGTGGCTATTTGCTGTGACTAACCAAGTGAAACCATCCCTTCTGTTTGTCTTAACAGCCAGGCACCCACTCACAGCAGACTACTTTGTTGGATTTAATGGACGCCCTCCCCAGCTCATGCCCTGTTACCCAGAAAACTGAACCCTGGGGTCCAGGGACCTCTGCTGACCAGACCAACCCCTGGGGTGGAACAGCAGCTTCTGTGAATATTTCTGACCCCTGGCCATCATTTGGTAAATAGCTTGTTGTTGGCTCGCTCTCTCTCTCTCTCTCTCTCTCTCTCTCTCTCTCTCTCTCTCTCTCTCTCTCTCTCTCTCTCTCTCTCTCTCTCACACACACACACACACACACACACACCCCTCCCTTTGTGGAAGTTAAGGTTGGTGTTTACTGCTTCATCCATCTTATCCATGCACCAGAAATGACTGGTCCTACTCTAGGTAGGGCACATTTCAGTTCTCAGAGTTGCACTCAGCTCAAGCTCCAGGTAGTCATAAAATATGCAGAGAGAGCAACCTAAAGTGAGCTGGAACTGAGATGTGCTTACTACCACTACTAATGAGGAGAGAATATATTTGCTGCTATTCTTGTTATTTAAGTGTCAGTAAGTCTGTTGGATGAGTTTTATTTCTGAGTTTTGCTTATTGGTAAAGACAAGAGAATTTTCAGTCATATTTGAAACATGAACATGGCAGAATTGGTTTACTCTGGGTGATGTTCCTGGCACATAAAGTTTCTTGAACTGAATGAATGCATCCCCCAAAGCCCAGAAAGGTTGTTCTTCTCCCCAGGGTCACAGAGTAAGTTAGGGAAGGAACAGCTCAGTTTGTGATAGTACATCCTGGATTGCTGTGCAGCCTGGTAAGTTCAGAAAGTGTATCCTTCCAGCATGGAGACAGCTGTTGGTATAATCTTAGCTATCTGTCTTCTCTCCCCCCCACACACATTGTTTAACCTAATTGAGGTCACATTGTATATAGTTACACTCAGGCCCACACACATTTTCCAGCTTGTGTTATGCATGTTCCCAGGCACAATTGGAAGTCACCTCATGTGGTACTCATTGGCACTACTGTGTGGCTGGGCCTAGTTCTTCAGCAGTTGTGTCCCATGAAGGTGTTTTTAGAAAATGATGTGAAGTCACTGTGTTCTTAGAGCCTTTCCCCAGCTACCTGAGCCAGTCAGGTGCTTTGCTTCTTGTACCTTTGAGCTGACTCCAGAGCAGGCATGGAGTTTACTACTTAGCCTCTGCTAAAATGCAAATCAGTCCCAGGGTACTCATAATTATTAAAGCCCCTTCCGTAGCATGGAACTGCTCTCTGCATGAAAGGAATGCTTTTCTGAAAGCCCATTTGTAGTGGGTCCCGTTATTACCAGTTCTTTCCAAGCAGCACTGGGGACTGCTGAGCCAAGTGGCCTTGGAAGGAAATGCTAAGAACCCAGAGGAGGGAAGTTGGAGCCTGCCAGGTCAGCGGGGCACTTCCTCCTCTGTTTTAGACACACAAAGCTGCCACCTGGTCTGAAGAGGCCTCACAGCCTGGCAATTCAGAAGGCCTTGGCTGGCTTGTTCCCCTTACTGTCTACCCACCCACTGGAGCCAAGGCCTGGACTGGGATTGAGCCTAACTTCCGCCTGGTGGTAGCAGGTGTGCTCTGGCTTCTTGATGACCCCTGTATGACTGTGACTGCCGGCTGTACATGAATATTCATCTATCCACTGAACTTCTGTGAATGGATCTACAGAGGAAACGGAAGGAAGCTGCTGGCTTTCTCAACTTGGTTCCATTCTCCTTTCTCACTCATTTGAGCTTTAAACGAGCCTTTATTTATTGGGTGTGCAACATGGCAGGACTTAGTGATGCCAGGCCCTGAAGGTATAGAAGGGCCTTGTAATGACTTCACTGCCCTATCTATCCACAGAGGAGCCCCAGCCTCCTTGAGGGCAGCTGGGCCATCTTGGTATCTGCTATTTTTCTGTGGAGCAAGGGTAAGGGGTGGCACTGTTTTTGCAGAGGGATTGAAACAATCTGTACTGGCTACAGGACTGTTTACTTGTGTCTATAGTGGTCTACTCAGTTGGCACTAAATTCAGCCTAACAGCTTGCTGAGTCCCAGATACGTATACCTGGGGCCCCAGTGTCACTTGCAGAATGGATACTTGACTACTCATTTGGGCTCAACAGTATATTCCTGATGATCTATGTCATTTGGGATTGGCAAGGGATTGAGCTGAGCATTCATTTCCCTGTGCAGAGCTCTGGGTTTTGATGACTTTGTCCCTGCTGGCTCAGAAGGAGAGTGTAGCAGTGTTTCAGGGTTGTAAAACCCAGTGTGTTCAGACTGGTGGTGGGGCAGCCAGGGGCTCCAGGTAGGACTCCAGGACTGATCTATGAAGTATAGGCAGCCTGCTGCCTCACATACCCAATTTTTGTATTGTTATGCTCTGCTTGAGAAATTTCTCTTCCTCCTCAAAGATTTATTTCATTTTTGTTGTGTATGCCACAAGTGTAGGGGTGCCTGTGGAAGCCAGAAGAAAGCATTGGATCTCCTGGAGTTGGAAATACAGGTTGTTGTGAGCTACCTGATGTGGGTGCTGGGGGCCAAACTCAGTCCTCTGGAAGAGCATCAAGCACCCCTACCCACTGAGCTATTTCTCCAGCCCCACTCTTGCTTCTTAAAGACATGGCTTGGGTGTGTCTGCCTATGGAGGTGTGGTCATCTTGTTCTCAGGACCCCCTCCTGCCCCATGTCTGGCTCTTGGCTGCCTGTTATCGTCAGTTTGGTACAATGACTTGTTTCTTCTTACAGACAGGGACCACCATCCCTGGGCTTGGCTGGAGGACTGCTGAGCAAATTGTTAAAGTAGAATAATGCAACTATACAGGAAGCCTGGGCTGTATGCCTGAGCTAGGTAGTTTTTGAATGAGAGGGGCTTAGGCAGGGCTCTAAGTACACCAGGAACTCAGATTTGCATGCATGCGGGCTCCCTAGTTGTCTCACAAGGGACCTACACTGTGCCTGTACTGGGTCTCCCCAGAATCTGTGTGCTTAGGGAGATGGTATGATAAAGTCCCCGAGAGACTTCCTAGAGATAGGTATGGTGGACAGCATGGTTATATACCTCTTGTCTGTTCCAAGCTCTCTACTAAGGCCAAGCCCTTGGGATGCTCCCTGTGTGGATTCTCAGTGTACCAATAAGAGTGACTCTTCATGCCTGTACTTGTAGCCCATGGTCTCCTTGTTCCCTGTAGTCCTGGATTAGCCATGGCACCAACACTGTCTGGAATGGGAAGCAGCTCCTACCTTGCCCACGGAGACAGAGCACATGTACTTACCTGGAGGCATGCACCTTCACTTATCAGTGAGGCCAGTGTATGAGTGCCCTGCAGTGGGCTCCCAGGACGTTTGGTGAGGAGCTACATGATGGGATGATATGAAAGTTGCAGGGTGGGAACTGTGCTGTAGGGTCTGAGGCAGTGTTGTCAGCAGAAGTGAGAGCCTGATTGCTGCCTTTAGACCAGTGTGACCTGCTGGCTCAAGAAGTGGAGTTGTCATGCATACTCAGGTCTTTGTCATCTGTTGTCTACCTGTGGCCCAACCTCTGTGAGCTCAAGGGTATGTTCTCTTGTAAGCCCAGTGGCTCCCTAAAAGACCCCCTGCATGTTTTATCCCCATGGCCTAGGACATAAAGAAGCTCACTGTGCAGCTCCTGCATGACTTTTGGGAGTTAGAGTTTACTTTAGCCCAGGAGGGTTCTCCCTGGTGGTCAGGACAGTATCTCACCCTTTAGATTAAGGGAATGGGTGAGGGGGAAAACTTTCCCATGGAGCGTTAAGGGTTTCTTTGTAGGAGAAAGGCAGTAGAGGTTGGAAATAATAGGGTATGTCTCCTTATGTAGACACATAGAAAAGAAGATAGCAGCAGTCTTTTGATGGGCACTGATGTTCAGCATGGTCAGGGACTGCAGGACAGTGAGGTCTGTGTCCCTTAGTTTCAGCTAGCTGAAGGGAGTGAGCCTTGCAATAGGCATTCCTTATATGGGCCTCTAAGCAGGGAGAGAACAGGAAAGTATGTTATGTCCCTAGGGCTCCTGTGTGACATTGGTCCTGGGATCTCTGTGTCATCATACTGGGCTTCCTGCCTAGCCTTCTCCCTGGCAAACCATTTCTACCATGTCACTCTCCAGTCAGAACAGAGCCATAACCTGATGAGGTACTGTTTTGATGAGCAGAGTAAGGGTTAGTCCCTGTAGTGTGAGTCCAAATGAGGCCAGGTTCACAGTCCTGGCAAAGCATCACACAGACAGAAGAGGGCCTGGAAGCATAGGTCCAGGCCCATAGAGAAACTAGAAGGCCTGGGGTGAGAAGTCAGAAGTACTTCTCAGGGAAACAGAGGTTTTGAAAGCCTGAATCTGGGACAGCAGCAGTAGAAGGGGAAAGTTCAAATAGGAGTTGGCAGGCCATGAGAATGGGAAAAAGTGTCCTTTGGGAGTGCTTCTTGACAATGGGTGTCAGCTAGCTCACAACTTTTGGGTGTGTTACTGCAGCAAGCCTGGGGAGAAATGACAGCCATATTCACTCCTACCCCTCTATTCTGGGTCATTCTACTAGACAGATAGCCTAATCAGACCAGAACTCAGGCATGGGGATAGTGCCTACAATATCTTAGTAGACCCCAAGTCAGCTCTTTTCTTGCAGGCATAAAACCGTGTGGTAGATAGACTAATGGTGGGTTCGTGTTTAACAGCTGTGGAGTATACCACCTCACAGGAGTGGTAGTAGACTTGAGAAGAAGGGCACAAGTGTGGGTGGGGGGAGGTGGTGTCCAGAGGAATGGAGTCCTTTTTAGGTCTTAGAGGGTAGTCCTTGGCTTCCTAAGATTGACAAGTCCTTGCTGCTCTTCTCTGATCCCTGGCACATCCTGGATTGTCACAGCCATGGTGGGTGTGCCCCCATGTGTCCCGTGCCCCCCCCAAGCTAGAATTGGGGATGGAATTGTCCACTCTTTTCTATGATAGGTAATTCAGGCCAGGAAAAAAAAAAAAAAATCCAGATGGATAGTTTTAGTAAATGGTCTAAATAAGTGGAGGATTCCAGAGTGACTACAGCATAGAACAGGAGGGCAGAAGACAGGTTCAGTGGGTCCTGATACAGAAGGCAGGGAGTTTCTCTGGTGTGTCTGAGGAATATAGGGAATCAATGTGGCCAGGCTAGGTGTGGACCTGTGTGGATGTCTGTAGCTTATATCCCTTTGGGGTTCCTAAAGAGTTCACGTCTGAAGGAGATGACCAAGAGCATTGTAAAAGTCACTGTTTAGGTTTAGGAAGCTGGAGCATGCTGAGGCAGCTTGTCTAGGTAGCCTGTGTGAGCAAAGCAAGACTGTGTCCAGGGATGGAGCGGGACAATGACAGTGCTGAGGACAGTGGAAAAAACTTAAATGTGCTTGCAGAAACCATTGTCTATTCCTAAGCATCCATTCCTAGAAAATCCTTTCTTCTGAGGATAATTGTGGAAACGAGATGTTTAAAATTCGGAAGCAACTCCCAAACCCAAAAAAGTCCAGAACTTTATATTCAATGAAGTGCAATTCAAAAGTGGGGGGTGGGGGGGGGGCTACATCTTGTAGTGGCAGAATGTAAAGAGAACTGGCAGCAGTGTTGCACGGCAGATTTTGTGGGACAGTTAAACAGTACTAAGAACAAATTTTGTAACTTCAAATGTTCACATTAGCAATGGGGAAATGCACAGAGGATAGAATGGCATTGCAGCCAAGCAGAGAAGGAGGGGCTGTCACAGGAAGAAAGGTTATTGCAGTAGAACATAAGTAGACACAAGTTAGTTATTGGAAAAAAAAAAAAATAATGAACAGGACCTAACTGGGTAGATTTCATTCTCACCGGCTTTGTACACTCAGGATAGATACTCTATCACTGAATGCTTCACTAGTTCTCTTTCTGACCTTTTTTTCAAGACAGGTTCTTTCTAGGTGCCCAAACTGGTTTTGAATTTACTCTATAGCTCAGACAGGCATCTACCTTTTCAGTCCTCCCACCATAGCTTCCCAAGTAGTTGGAATTACTGTGCTGACAGATTCTACTAATTAAAAAAAAAAAAAAAAAAAGAAATGAAGAGGTACAAACAACTTCTACTGTGAACAGTGCTAACACAGTGAGGGCTTGCAGCCAGCTCTGCTTACAAATCTGAAAACTTTAATGTTCAGAATGCCAGTGACAAACAGAAAATCTAGGTGGGTGTGTTGACTCATACCTGTAATCCTTGCACGAGGGTGTTAGAGAACAGGATTTGAAGAACTCAGGATCTGGTGGGCAGTAGTAGTGGACAGCACCATGGAGGCAGAGGCAGCCAGATTTCTGAAAGACCAGCCTGGTTTAGAGTTCCAGGACAGCCAAGGCTACACAGAGAAACCTTGTCTTAAAATATAAAGCAACAAAAAAGAGTTAAAGGTCTGTTGAGTTCTGCCCAAGGTAACATGAACCTCTGTACCCCTTCTCAAAGGAAAAAAATGTAAGTAGAGATAAGGCTTATTTACTATGAAAGCAATGGAAAGAGTACTTAATCTTTCCCCCCCTAAATTCACCCAGAGGATTTTATAGGTAAATTCATCATTTAGAAACAGTTCTACTTTTTATCCAAACTCCTTCAAAGAATAGAACATAAGAACCTACTCAGTTTCTAGAGACTGAGGTAATATTAACATCAAATCTAGACAGAGAGTAAGTACAGTGTGGGTTCAACTATTTTAGGCCAGGGCCACTTATGAATATGAATGTATTAGAATGAAATGTAAACTAGGGAAATTTTTAAAAAGATAGTGTATTGTGGAAATTCCGCTGTAAGAATGAAGTCCTTAGAAAATGACCCTACTAAAGACCACTCTGATAGAAGCACAGACAGCTTTTATTAGAAATATTTTTGGTAATCTTAGAATAATGGGGGAAGTGGCCATAACTTGGGGCTTCTAAATGGAGGACCCTGAGACTGGGGAGATAGATGCCTTAGTTGGTAAAGTATTTGCTGATCACTTTTGAGACAAGCCTCCCACACACACATGCTCACTTAAAAGCCAGGCCTAGTGGCTCTTGTCTATAATCCTGCCTCTGGGGAGCAGGGAGGTAGAGATACCTCCATGGAACTGATTGTTCAGTTTGTCTGAGACCCTGCCTCAAAAAGATAAGGTGAAGAGCAGTTGAAGAGAGCAGATGTATCAGACTCAAACAAACAAACAAAATAAATAAATAAAAGTAGATAAATAATGGAGGGAAACCTCTAAGCTAACTAAATACTAAGATATTGGAAATTGATTTTGTCAGGTCAAGTACAAGACAAGATGCCAATGATCTGTCCTGCTACTTTACATTGTGAGTGGTGGTTCTAGCCAATGCCATAGGATGACAAAAAATGTAGAGGGTTAAAAGACATTAGCATTTTACAGATGCTTAAAACTTTTATAGGTAAACTGAATTAAGAATTAATAGAACTGTCCAGGAAGTGGTGGCACATACCTTTAGCCTCAGCACTTGGGAGACAGAGGTGGGCAGATCTCTCTGTGAGTTCAAAGCCAGCCTGGTCTATAGAGCAAGTTCCAGGACAAGCTCCAAAGCTACAGAGAAACCCTGTCCTGAAAAAGTAAAAACCAACAAATAAAAAGAATAGAACCATCAGAATAACTCCTTCCTTCCTTCTTTCATTTTTCTTTATCTCTTTTTGTTTGTTCTTTTTTGAGACAGGGTTTCCTGTCTTTTCATAAGTCCTGGTTTTCCTACACCTCACTATATAGGCCAGGCTGTTCTTGAACTCAGAGATCCATCTGTCTCCTGTGTGCTGAGGTTAAAGGCATGCATCAGTGTGCCAGCCAAAAATCAATACTTTCAATATAATACCTTCTATTTACTACAGTAGAGTTCAGCAAGATTGCTAGATAAAGGCATAGTATACTAAATTAAATTAAAAAATATCCCAACAATGATACTAACTTCCTAATCTTTTGCAGTGCTATATAAATCCTAAATAAGAATGATTGAATTTTATTAAAAATTAAATACACAGATATCATTTTGATTTGGAAAACTCCTTATTACTGTGGTGATGATTCTTTCCAAATTGATCAGGAATTCAATGCAGTTTTGGTCAAAGTCTCACCACATTTTATTGTTTGATTTTTGGGACGGGTTTGCTGTAGCCCAGGTTGGCTTCAAACTCCTGGTCTTCCTGCTTCACTCAGCTCTGAGGGAAGAGTAAGTTGAGGAATGTGCACACAGTTCCCCTGATCTTTCTTTTAACCTAACAAAATGACTTTTTATGATCATTATGGAAAAGCAAGAACCAGGGACAGCCAGACTCAGACTGGGATTTGCCATATTCCTCGTACTTCAGAGTAGAAACTAGGGGATCAGAAATTCAAGGCCATGAAGGTGGTGGTGCATGGCTTTTAATTCCAGACCTTGGGAGGCAGAAGCAGGTGGAGCTGTAAGTTCCAGGACAATCTGGTCTACAGAGTGAGTTACAGGACAGCCAAAGCTATACAAAGAAACCTTGTCTCAGACTCCCCGCTCCCCCCAACACCACCACCATCACCCCAACGGCCCAAAAAAAAAAAAAAAAAAAAAAAAGGTTCAAGATCATCCTCAGCTACATAGTTTGGGGCCAGCCTGAGCTACATGAGACTCGTCTTGGGATCATTATAAAACATATGAAGATAATTAAGATCATGCAGAGAGGTAAGTAGACCAATGAAAAGACTAGGGAGCCCAATGATAAACACTTGAAGATCTGACTAAGAGAATGAATGGGCATTTTAACCTGTGTTTTAGGTTAGTCAGACAGAGATAACCCTAGAGGACACTTAATGAAAGACATGTACCTTACAGGAAAAGGACCTTGAATATGTAAAAGGAGTCATAGTTTTTACTAAAGAACAAGGAAACAAAATTATTGCAAAATAGGCTTTATACGAACTGTTTTGGCACAATTGAAAAAATAGAGTACATCAGAAAGTTAGAGGTAACTCCCAAGATAATAGGACCTGCTTAGAGGATTATAGACTATTAGAACCAGTGTTCTGGCATTACCTACTCAAAGTGTAGGGACCTGTTGCCCAGTAGCTGTCATGTGCACACAGAACAAAGGGTTGTAAACAAGAATAGGCAGCTACACAAAAAATACCCAGGGTCTACCCAAGTGATCATTTGTGACCTTTTTGTAAGTACATTTCAGCTACCTGGCAACAGCGTGTAGTAAACAAAGCCAGTCATCAAAGAATGACCACACACACCTTATTTATATAATAAATTGTGAAGTCCAGCACAGGTATCCATTGTATTGTTTCAAGGTGTTAGAAACTAAAAAGCAAAAGCAGGAGGTGGGTTACACAGCTCAGTTTGGTTCAGGGTACTTTGCAGTGGACCTGGATATGTAGCAGTATTGGAACATTTCTTGTCTTCCACAAGAAAGAATGATTATTGAAAAATTCACACAGGCTTTTAACATTTAACATTAAATATACACAAAAATACTCCCCTCTCATTTAAAAGTTTTTTTCCTGTGTGTGTGTGTGTGTGTGTGTGTGTGTGTGTGTATGTATGTATGTATGTATGTATGTATGTATAGTGGTGGTGTGTGCATGTTTATAGGGTGGTTCATGTGTACTAGTCAGAGGTCAACTAGTAGATGGTGGTTCTCTTCTATCACATGAGTCCTGAGCATCAAGCTCACATTGCCAAGCATGGTTCCAAGCACATTTACTGGCTGAGCTATCCCAGCAGACCTTTGTAAAAGATAGTTGTGACCCACTAATGTGACCTTGTTGCGCCTAACTTGGAAATGTTCTGCTGCTGAAACTGGTGCTAAGCATCCACCTATTCTGATACCCTCTTTCCTTGGTACTCAACCATCAGAGCAGGGCCCATCCATGGCTGATGGGAGAGTGCTTTCTGGGTAATCAAGTAAAGTAGCAAAGGGATTGCCAAGCTTCATGCCTGGGATGGAGCTTGTATTTGTAGGGGAATTAGACTTGTTCCTTATAGCTTCTTTTGCCTTTGGGGACTCCTGTGAGCTCTTATGTAATGGGAAATGTTCCTATCTGTAGCACTGTCTCCAACCCTTCTTATCTGGCAGGCCCTGGACTGCTCAATGTGGTTGGCATGCTGCTGTAGCACCCTCTGGGTAGGTGCTTCAGTTGGCAGGGCACAGACCTGTGTGCCACTGTATCCTCTGCTCTCACCCCAATTATCTAGAACTTTCTCAAGTTACTTGTGGTTTGTTTGTTTGTTTCTGGGGCGAGGGTATTTATTTGGTTTACAATTCCAGGTTATAATTTATTATTGCATTTAGCAGGGTTTTTTTTTTTAAGTTTATGTATGTGTGAAGTTGTATGAGTTTATGTGTACCATTTTTGTGCATATGCCTGAGGTGTGGCCAGAGGATGTCAAATTCCCTAGAACTGGACTTACACACTGTGAGCATGCTATTGTGAGTGGTGGGAAGCACATCTTGGGCCTCTGCAGAAGCAGTGGAAACTATAACACTCTCTAGCTCCTGTTCTAAATTCTGACTCTGACCTCTGCAGGTACCAAGCCAGCTGCTTCTGTGGACCCATGGGGAGTGCCAACCACAGCCAGCACACAGTCTGTCCCCAAGAACCCAGACCCCTGGGCAGCCTCACAGCAGCCTGCCTCCAGTGCTGCGAAAACAGCAGATGCCTGGGGAGCTGCCAAGCCCAGCTCTGCCTCAGGTGATCACTTTGCTCAGCCTGGTCCCTGCAACATCACCACTCCTCCCTTCCTCCTGGCACACTGGCAGTAGCTAGCTGACTGATCATTTCAGTTCTTGTTGGCCTTTTCCCTGGGTGGCAGGCTGATTTCTTGTCTCCCTGGGGACACTCCCCACAATCTCTATCCCAGTGTCCAAACTCTACACATTTGCCCACACTGCTGGCCCTGTCTACATTTGGATGTAGGATGGTAGGGCAAGTGGTAGGCAGTCATGTTTCCTGATCCCACCTGTTGCCTTTCTAGTCAAGTGACTGAATCATGCTTGGCCCTGAGTTTACATTACATTGTGGAATACTTGGGAGAAGCCACTATGGCTTGTGTTGACCCACTACACCCATGCAAATTGATACCTGTTGTGCTGGGGAGTGGAAAGAGATGTCCTTAGTCACAAGCTTATATGTCCCCTCAGGGTCCTTTGAACTCTTCAATAATTTCAATGGTACAGTTAAAGATGACTTTTCTGAATTTGACAACCTTCGAGCTTCAAAAAAACCAGGTAGGTTAGAGATGTTTTCTAAATAGATTTTGTGTGTTTGACCACCTGGTTGATTTTAGAAGAAACAAGTTTTTCAGGTGTGTTTGTGTGTGTGTTTTCTGTATGTCTGTCTTTGGGAAGGTGGTTCTTTCCTGTCGTCTCAGTGTGAGCTTCCTGAAGATTCTGTTCTTTCTGCCTCCTGTCTGCTGTTGGAGTGCTGGCCTTTTGTTTGGGCTCTGGTGATTGAAGCTTCAGGCTTGTGCAGCAGGCGCTTTGCCTATGGAGACATCTCACTGGCTCAATAGTTTGCTTGCATCTTATTATCAAGAATTCAGAAAGACACCTTTAATCCCAGCTCTCAACAGGCAGAGAGGCAGGTGGATCTTTGAGATCAACTCCGGTCTGGTCTACAAAGTAAGTGAGTTAGTTCCAGGACAGCCAGAATTGTTATACAGAGAAACCCTGTCTCTGTATAAACAATTTTGTCTGAGAAACAAACAAACAAACAAACAGAATGTAAATAAGTGTACATCTATGTTCTGCCATCAACCTCAAATAACATCTTAATTTTTTTTTTTAGAGGACTATGCTATGTATAATTGTGTGAATCTTGCTTTTCCACTTAAGTGGTTTTTTTTTTTTTAGTTACATTCATTTTATTTGTTTAGTGGTTTTGTGTATGCATGCACTGTTTACAATAGGATACATGTGGGGGGAAGAATACAACTTGCTTTGTTCTTGTCTTGCAGCTGAGTCAGGGGCCTCAGTACCACTCCAGGACAGCAGAACCACAAGCCCTGACCTCTTTGAGTCTCAACCCCTGACTTCTGCCTCAGGCAAGCCTAGCAATGCCCGGAAAACACCGGAGTCCTTCCTGGGCCCCAATGCAGCCCTGGTGAACCTGGACTCACTGGTGACCAAGCCTGCACCACCAGCCCAGTCTCTCAATCCCTTCCTGGCACCAGGTAGGCATATGCTAGGCTTCATCAATGGCTGTATTGTCCAAGGCTGGCCTCTGCCTCTTTCTCTCCTCTCAGGGACTGCTGGCCTGTGGCTGGGAGGGGTAGAGTCCTCAGGAACTCCATACTGCTGTTTATCTCTAGGCATGGTGTAGATGCTTCTGTTTAAAGAGGGTAAGGTTAGGGAAGAAATCAGCCTCTTCCTGGAGGGGAGCATGATGTAGAAGCTGTCTGACAACTGTTGCCTCCAGGGATGCTCTTTTTAGTGCTTGCTTAGGGTCTAGCAGAGGCTGTTGGCTGCCCTATGTCTATCCCATGTATAGGAGAAGCAGTGCCTTAGCACTTTAGCATGGGCTGCTCCTCCAGGCTGAAGGGCCCTTGTCATAGTGCCTGGCACAGCATTCTGCACAGCATGTTCCAGGTCCTGCACTGCCAGAAGATAGGCCCAGTTACCTGACCCAGTACTTGTGGCCTCCACAGCCTGGATCTGGCTCTGATCTCCAACCTTCTAGCCCATTTTTACCCTCTTCCATTCTCATGTGCATCACACTTCAGCTATACTGAGCTGAATAATAGTCCTTGGGGTCTTAGCAGTTTGCAGTATCTCCAGCTGTGGCATTCCCTAGTCACCCTGCTTGCACACTCACCCCCTCATAGCCCCCCAACTGAGCTCTTCATCTAGCATGTCCTCCTGCCCCTGCTCTGCACACATACTTAAGACTTAGGACTCCCAAAAGGAGAAATGTGTTTCCACAGGGACCAGAGGACTTTAGCTCTCTGTTCCTACAAGTCCTAGCAGAGGAGTATGGTCTCTAGAAGCTGAGGTTTTGGGCCTGCAGGCAGAAGTGAAATATGTGGGATTTCAAGATTCCACTCCAACCCAAGGGTCCTAATGTTTGAAGTCGTGGTATCTCTAGAGAAAAGTTGCCCTGTGGATGGAGCTGAGCCGGATCTGGTCCTCAGCTAACCTGGTTCCCATTCCTGACCAAGAGACACTTGTGCCTAGTGCCAGAGTCCAAGAGCTGTGAGGGGCTCCAGCAATGTGGTGGGCCTTGCCTGCGATCCTATTACGGACTTTTGGGGTCATGGCCAGATTGAGAAAGTTTTGGCAGGTGTGGTAAACGTGGGTCATTCTGGGCTACACGGGCAGACCTGGATTTGCTACTCCTGAGTAAAGGCTGCAGATCACCTTTGTTTTCTGTGAACTTGGGGTCACATAGCAGTCCTAGCACACACACACACACACACACACACACAAACACACGGGGGGGGTGTGGTGGGGGGGTGGGGGGGGAGGGAGTTGTCAGAGTACAGCAGCTTCTTGTCATGGTGACTCATGTTGTACCAGCCATGTTGGTGAGGCCTAACAAACGCAGAGGCTTTGTGACAGCAGAGTCATGTGTCCTGGGAAGACTCACTGGTTGGAATGGCCTCTTGGTTGAGGGAAGTTTAAAGAAGCTGGGTGAGACTGGGTCAGCTGATTTTCTCAGCAGCAGGCCCTTCTCAAGCCTTTGTGGTGTCCGGATGCAGCATGTCCTTTTCCAGTCACCTATAGCACAACTGATCGACAAAATGGGGGAGCAGGGCAGCTGGCAGCATCCTGGGTACCCAGCCTTCAGAGGAACTAGAATAGAATACCCAAGCCTGTGTCCTCTTGGCTCTGCCTTGTTTATCTATATAGCCCTGAACAAGTCACAGCCGTAGTCTTTTTGACCTGAGCAATCTGTAGATATTTGCCAGTGTCTCCTGTGGAGTCTACCCTTCTGATCAGTGTTAGAAGTGCCAGATATGGGTGTGTGTGTGGGGGGGGGGGGATAGTCCCTTCCAATGAACTCACCTTTTTTTCTCCTTTCTCTTTTATCAGGTGCTGCCACCCCAGCCCCTGTCAACCCCTTCCAGGTCAACCAGCCCCAGCCACTGACACTGAACCAGCTTCGGGGGAGCCCTGTCCTTGGGAGCAGTGCCTCCTTTGGGTCTGCGCCAGGGGTGGAGCCCGTGGCACCCGTGACCTCAGTAGCCCCACCCTCAGCACTGGGAGCCAGTGGCTCTTCATTGACACCAGTAGGCCCTACAGCAATGAACATGGTAGGCAGTGTGAGCATTCCCCCATCAGCAGCTCAGGCAGCAGGCACAACCAACCCTTTCCTTCTCTAGTGCCCAGGCTGGGACTTGCCTGAGTAAACACCCAGAGTGCCAAGCCCAAGGACGCCAAGTGGGGACTCACTCTGGTTTGTGTAGTGGCTGATTATGGTGGTAGGGGTGTTAGAGCTTCAGGTCCAGCTTCCTGGTGAAAGGGTGGTTGTTATGGTCCAGACCTTCAGACTGGAGTGCAGGTGGGATGGTCTCACAGTCCTAGCCGGGCCCCTGTGTCTCTTCCTAAGTGCTCAGCTCTGGCCATGCTCCACTGAGGTCTTGAACAAGGAGGGGTTATCAGTGTTGCCCAAGATTCTGGGATGCTGTCTAGTCCAGGACTTGGGCAGTCACATTTTGTGCCCCACCCCTAGTGTCCTCAGAGTGTGGACAAGATGAAGCTCTGGCCTCACTCCACAATGACTGTTGGGAAGTGGTTGTGCATATTTTATTTTCCTTTGACTCGTGGGAGTCTAAGGTAAACACCACTTGTGTGGGGCTTCAAGCTGACCAGAGTATAGCCCTGCCCTGTGGCTGTGTGCTTGTGCACGTTTGCACATTTTGTTGAGTACAGTTTCATATTTGAGTTTGCAGAATTATCTAATAGTCTTTTTTTGGCTAATATTTTTATAATGTGGTTCTTATTTAACTGTCTAGTTTTGATAGAATTGACCAAGTCTGGCTGAATTAAGTCTTGGCATGTATTATTTTAGTGGTCTAATTTCTCTTATTTATGGTTTTAACTGTAAGAAAACTTTAAAAGAAGAGATATTTGGATGACAAAAATATGCCTTATGGAAAACTAAGCAAATTCTTTATAGTAAAAAAAAATTCCAGAATTTGATTACACAAAACAGTTTCATTAAAACAACAGAAACTTCCAACAGTAACAAAAACCTGCAGCCTCCAGTTGCCTTTTTTCTTTCTTCAGCTCTTTTGATGAATTACCAAATCAATTGACCCTTCAGCCTTTTTGCCTAGGTCGTGGGAGGCTTTTTGCTACTAGTATATTGACATCTTAATGTTAAAAGGAAAAACGAACAACGCATGATTGTGACTTGCCAGTTTTTATCAAGTACTTCCTTTCTTTGTACCTGGCACACAGGGATTGCCAGGGACTTCTGTTTACTGCACACCAGAAGTGCGACTGGCTGCCCCATTGCCATGCTCAGGTTAATTGTATGGAATTGGGGGTGGCTGTCTTCTTCTGGGCTCATAGGTCACCAGGGATGGTCAGTCCCCAAACTGAGTTAGGACAGGGTCTGACCCTGATGTGTCTGTTGCCAGCTCCAGCTCAGGCTGTTGGCCAGGAAGTGATCATATCTTTGGAGATGAAAGAATCCTCACATGGCGTCAATTTTTAACAGACGAACACTGATGCTATATTCTCTCCCAACCTCCTGAACCCTCACACTACTCACTATTAAGGAAAGTATTAAACCCTGAATTAGAGACCACAGACTTGCATTTATTCAGAGAAAGGACTGTCCCTTCTCGGCCCTGGCAGTTTGTATGGCTGGCCTTTCTGCCTTGTCTTGCAGTATGAACTTACCCTTCGGATCTAAGGGCACCCAACCACCTGCCAGCCCCTCTCTGCATCCAGAGAGAGTTTTGGTCCCCAGCACCCACACGATTGACTCAGTGTTTCCTGCTAGAGGGAAGATTGTACTCAGGTCCCTCCTGAGTCTGAGAGCCCACATGCTGCTCCTAGGTCCCATAAGCCAAGGGCCCTTCCTAACTACCTACTTCCCCAGGACTAGAGGCCTAGGGGTAGGCTTGGGCTCTGCTATTTAGGAAGGCTGATGACTAAGCTGCTGCCTGGGAGAGGTGGAGAGCATCATAGGACAGGGGAGGCAGGGCAGTGTTTCAGATGGCACTTCCTTCAGATTGTACAAGCCAGGTCCGGATCTGCCTGCTGGGGCCCAGTGATTCTGCTGCCCAAGATGAGAGCCCTTCTGCCTGAGGCCACACCCCAGTACCCACTGGGTCCCCTCCTCCCACAGGCCATCCAGCGCATGTCCCTGTTCCCCGTTGCACTGATCATGAAGCCACTGGCCACTGCCATGTGTGTTGCACACATGCCACCATGCCCTTCCTGATGAACACTCTAAGGAAGTCATACAGCTGTTTCTCAGTCCCAGGGCTGGTGGTTGGTTTTGGATTTGTGTTGACTGTTGATACTTATTTACTGTATAAATATAATTTATCATTTGTATCATGACGTGGTTTCTGGCTGTATCTTTTCCCTATCCTGTCTTTACCTATCCAATGTGATGAGATGGCAGGGCTGGCTAGGGAAGCAGCTTGGCCTTTAGTCAGGCCACCACCCTCACCTAGCACCTGAACCTTGAGTCTGCTATTGGTGGATGCTGTCATGGCTTGTGTGAGGGCTGTGCTGGGCAAATGGTGGCCCAAGTCCATTGCCCAGGTGGCTTTAAATTCTGAGGCCAGTTCTCAGTGTGCTTTAGGTTCACTCCTGTCTTTGGTTACTTTTGCTGTGATGAAACACACCATGACCAAAAAGCAACATGTGGTTTGAAAGGGTTTATTTGGTTTATGCTTCCACATTGAATGATTTAAAAAAAAAAAAAAGGAAAGGAAAAAACATGACTGCTCTTAGTATGCTGGAGGAGAGATTTTATTATAGATATGTGGGAGAACATAGCCAGAGGCTATGGCAGACATCTGGGAAAGTCCAGAGTGGACATGACCAGGCTGAGCTGGGAGTGGAGGAAGGGATGGGAGAGGGGAATCTGGTACAGCAGCCAGGAGGCCAAAGGTACAAGAGGAGGAGGGTAACCAAAATGTCTGGATTTTATAGGGAAGAACTTCTGGGGGAAGGAGCTTGGGCTGGAGAATTCAGGGTAGAGGGTGGGGGTATGCCAGCTATATCCTGTAACAGGTAGTGACTGAGGGATGCTGGGAGAACCTGGCAGCCAGCCAGGTCTGCTTTGATTACATTAAATAGGCATCTCAGTCTTTTGAAACTTAACACATAATCACTGTTCACCAATCTCATCCCCATCCCAAGGGTTTCTCTGTGTAGCCTTGGCCATCTTAGAATTCACTCTGTAGTCCAGGCTGCCCTCAAAAGAAATGAGAGATCCCCCTGCCTCTGCCTCCCAAGCCCTGAGATTGCCTACCTTTCACTGTTCATCAATAAAGAAAGTCCTAGCAGGAACCTGGAGGCAGGAGCTAATGCAGAGGTCCTAAAGGAGTACTGCTTACTGGCTTGCTCAGCCTGCTTTCTTATAAAACCCAGGACTGTCAGCCTAAGAGTGATACCACCTATAATGGGCTGGGCCCTCCCCCATCTATTATTAATTAAGCAAATGTCCTACAGGCCTGCCCACAGCCTGGCCTTATGGAGGCAGGTGGTTTTGTTTTAACCCCTTCAGTTGAGGCCCCCTCCTCACAAGAGTCTCTTGTGTTAAATTGATATAAAATCAGCCAGCACACTTCTTGTCACATCTCTGCCCCAGAAATGCTGGATCATAGAAGCTTCAGGCTGGCAGATGGGCACAGATCCTCTGTGTCCTACATAGTAGGAAACAGGCTTGGTTAGCAGTTTACCAGTTACTGTCACAGTTAGTCCTCTATAGCTCTCATCCTTTCGGTGTTCAGCCAAGAATGTAGGGTTCATGGGGGCAGAGTCTTCTCCAGTAAGGCAGGTTCCCTGTGTCTTGATAGCCACAGCATGGCAGGGTGAGTGCCACTGTTGTTAATAAATAGTGTGGAGGTAAGCAGCCTCCTATCAGGTTTTCTATTGCTGTAATAACACCATGACCAAAAGCAAGTTGGTGAAGAAAGCTTATTGGCTTACAATTCCACCCCTGAAAGAAGTCTGGGCAGGAACCTGGAGGGGTGCTGCTTACTGGCTTGCTTTGTTATAGCACCCAGAACCAATATCCAGTGATGGTACCACCTAGGAAAGTGGCGCTCCCCCATTGATTACCAAATAAAAAATTCCCCTAGAGGCTTGCCTACAGCCCAATCCTATGGAGGCATTTTCTCAATTGAGATTCCTTCGTCTTCCAAGGAATGACTCTTTTGTGTCAAGTTGATTCAAAACCAGCACAGCACCACAGGATCAAAAGCAAGTCCAGGCTGGCAACAGCTTGTGTAGGCAGAAAGCTGGCTCCCAGTTGCTGAAAGGGTAGATTACCTGCAGAGCAGAGCTTGAGGCTATCCCAGGCCCCTTCCTGTGCTATAGTCAGTACCTCCCAAACTACTCATTAACAACAGTGTCACTCTGAGGACCAGGCTGGCCTTGAACTCACAGATCTGCCCGTCTCTGCTTCCTGAGCATTGGTATTAAAGGTGAGCGCCACCACCCAGCCTTTTATTTGTTCTTTACTAGGCTCTTAGGGTTTAATTTTCAGTCTTAGCATTTGAGTTTAGAGCTCTCTTACTAATGTTTTTTCAAATTATTTTCATTGTGTTTGGGTATTTAGTGTGCATGTCTGCTACCCTTGGAGGCCAGAAGATGGAGTTATATCTCCACAGACTGCAGTTACTAACATCTGTGAGTAACCAGGAATCGAGTCGTTGTCCTTTAGAAGAGCAGCCTGTGTTCTCTGCTGAGCTGTCTCCCCAGTCCTTTCCTAATCTTATGATGCTAATTTTTTAGCTTTCTTTGTTCCTGTTCATTTCTGCTTTTGCAGACTGGCCTGTTCTTTCCCAAACTTCACTTTTCTGGCACATCTTCCCCTCCTCCCCTAGAGCTGTTGGTTCAGCCACAGAAACTGCCTTGAGCTCTGCCAGTGGCTCTTTGCTATTCACTGTGTGTTCTGCACTTTCCTTGCCTACCACCCTGGTGGTAGTCCTTGCCATATACAGTAATTTCTGATTTTTAATCACAGCATAAACTCATCCCTTGAAACAGTTTCTGGGTCAAGAGTAATCAGGAATGGGTTTCCTGCCTCCCTTCTGTTCAGAATAGAGCACAATAAAATCCCCCCTCCCCAAAATGTCCACCAGGGATGTCCTTGCAATACCCCTTCTGTCTGGAATCTGACACCAGATTGTTCCCTTATCGTGCTGCTGCCTTCAGTGTGGTCCTCGAACAAGAGCAGGGCACTCTAGGTTTAAGGGGTCAGGCTTTCTATATGGTGAACAAGCTTCCAGCATTTTGTAAGCTTACCCGTGGGACACAAGAGGCTAGGAGATGGAGCTAATGGTTTGACCGTGAAAAAACTGGACAATCTGGTAAACACACTGTGTGACAGTGGAGGATAAACCAGGGTTCCGTGTATCTTAATAGTCATATGTCACTGGGCAGTAGTGGCATACACCTTTGGTTCTAGCACTTGGGAGGCAGAGGCAACTCTTTGATTTCAAGGCCAGCCTGCTCTACACAGCAAGTTCCAGGACAGCCCAGGCTACACAGAGAAAAATCCTGTGTGGTGGGGGAGGGAGACGATACAACACAGGTCTCATGGCTGGCACCCTCCCACATTTCAGACGTGCTCTAGCCATTGGCCTCCAATGTGTGGTTTGTCACCTTGACATGGCAGTCAGAGGCTTTAGGTGATGGTACCTTTCTTGATTGGGGTATGGGGTATACATTTGTTGAAACTGGTCATACAGCACAGATTTGTAAGCATCTTGTTAGATGTAAATGTTCACTTGAAAGTTGAATAAGTATAGAACTCTGGCTAATGATATACATGCTGCAATCTACAGCAGGTGATATGCTAAGTGCAGGGTGGAGTGGAGAAGACAGATGGACCAATGTGAAAATGCAAATGCAGTCTCTGCCCTTTGGTGTTCTGGGTGGTTAGAACCCCACCAGGACACCAAACTGTGAAGACACTCAAATGCCCTGTATAAATGGTGTGATGTTGCATTGTGCTTACCCCATGTTCTCCTGTGCTTTAAGTCACCTCTGGAAGCCTAGTAATACTAAACACAATAAAAAAGATACACGTTTGTTTGATCAAAGGGTGGGGACAAGAAGAGTCTGCCTGTTTCTGTAAATGTTTGGTTTGTAGCCCTGGAACCTAGGTTTATGGAACCTGCAGACAGAATCCTCACTGCAGGAAAATGTTCACAATTTTTAGATGGTGAATATATTATCCATTGTAAAGTCACTTCAACTTTTCTGTGTTTAAATAACTTCATAGTGTTGGAGAAAGGGACATTTGGACACAAGAAGGCAGCCTATTGTGTCAAAGCTTTTGGCAGATGAAGCCATGGTGTTTGAGGCCAGAGATAGACTGGAAAGGGACAGAGCTGAGGTGGATAAGGCCAGTGGCATGGGTGTTCAGCAAGAGACCTATAATGAAATAGGATTAGATGCAGAGGGACATATGAGGAGCTCCTGAACCAAGAGCTTAGTGAAGGCTTGAGGAAGGAAGGGACTGTTCCTTGTGAATAAGACATCAGGGAAAAGACTGTGCAGGGTTTTTGTGGTATGGCCTCTGGAAGCTGGCATCCCCAGTGTTAAGAGGGGGCACTTGAAGCTGGGTGTTGGTGGCAGAGGCAGGCAGATCTCTGTGAGTTTGAGGCCAACCTGGTCTACAAAAGAAAGAAAGAGAAAGGAGGCACTTGAGATAGGAGGTACAATGGTCTAAAGATAGGGTGGGCATGAGGGAGTATTCTGAAGAATACATGGTTTGGTGATGAATTAAAAGATCACTATGGCAGGTGAGATTCTGCTGAACTAGTTTGAAGAAGGGAACACACAGAAGGTGGTGTGTATAAATGACATCTGTGACTGCTAATGGACAGGAAAGACACTGGGGCTGCAGGTCTTGGATGGCAAAAGGAAGACCATATGAGGGAGGTACTGGTGAGAGAGAGATGTTTGGGTGATGCCATTGCTGCAACTATACCTGGGGTGCAGGTGTCAACATCACTGCAAGTGTGGAGGCTGTGGAAGAGGCTATCCACAAGAACAGCTGGTGAAGACTAAGTATCATATCACCAGCAAGCCTTGGGAAACAGTCTGGCAGTGTCGAGATGTGAAGACAGGCCAGCTTCAGAAGGCAAGAGGAGCTTGCCCTTCAGAGAGTTTTGCTGACAGATGAAATGTTCCAAAAGCCCAGCTGGACGGTGGCAGGGGGTATGAAAGGCAGCTTGGCCCAAATGATGACTCAGCATGTCCCAGTAACTCAGACATGTGCAGCAGTGTGGCTGGTGGTTTGAAGACAGGGTGAAGGCCTTGGTCAGCTTGTTTGCTGGGCAGAAGAGGCTAGAAGGAGCTGCCAACAGCTTGAGCACATGCTAGGTCATGTGCCGCCAACATGCCTGCATGAGGAAACTGGAGGCCCAGTTAGCTCCCATGGACACCAGGGTGCTGCTGGGCTGTAGGGCTTGCCAGGAAGTTGCACTGGTGGCACAGCCTCCTGCCTGGGGTGTGTCCTGCTCTATCCTCAGGCTCCTGGCAGCACACTAGAGGTAGGGTGGGAATAAGAGATAGGAGTAGAAGAAAGGAGACAAGTGCACCCCAGGGCACTTCTTGCATATTATGCTAGCAATATGGTCAACAGTCATAGTGCCAGCCATGAAGCAAGTGACTTTAACTTCCTGATGTGGAAGAAGACAAGTTTTAGAGATGAGCATTGAGACCCTTTTGAAGGTTTCAGCTCTGAGCAAATTGGTTAGCAATCCTGGGGAGGCCTCTACTCCAGCATGGCACACTTCTGGGGGCATGTCCTGGGAGACTGAGCCCCAGACCTGTTCCTGCTGGGGAGGTCTAATGAAGACAGCAAGAAATCCAGGCACCAGGATTTCTGAAAAAGATGTGATGCTTTATTATATAAAAGTATCTTCAGCTCTCTCACTTCCCAGCCAGGCCGCTTGAGTCCTTGATTGTGTGTGGGCTGTGGGGCACCTGGGTCACAGTGGCAGGCAGAAAGGCTGGTACTTTCATTGTGGGTTGCCCTGTGGCAGGCTGGGACCCAGGACTCCTTGTGTGTCCACAGGCCCAGTGTCATAGCCCAGCTTCTTCATGTCCTTGGTCACCACATTGAAGAGGAGGGTGACAAATCCCTGAGAGCGGACACGGGTCACTGGAGGCATGAGATGAGCATTAGCTGGGTTTGTTAGGGATAGACATGGCAAACCACCTGCTGAAACCCTTGTGTAGGTAGTGTTCTAGAAAATTCTTTGGGTGGCTTGTTTGGGTCCTAGTTGTCAGGAAGCTCCCTGGCCTTCACCCATGTGTTTTCCAGACTCCTAGGAGTTGGAGACCCACCTCTTCCCTTCAACTGGGGTTGGGAATGTCAGCTTTACCTTCCCGGCCTTCACCCTGGGCCACCACCTTGGGGTCTGTGTACTCAGGTCGCCGTCCCATAAACCAGCTGAGGACAAAGGAAAACATAAGTGAGAAATACTCGGAACTTGCTGGCTTCAGACACTGAAGTGCTTCCCTCCTCTAAGTGCTAGGACAACCTTCTGCTTTATCTGACAGGCCAGGTGGGGTGCCAGGAGATGCCCCCTATTTGGGTCTGTGGCCAGCCCTAGCAAGGTACTCTAACCAGTGTCCAGCCTGCCCAGCCAAGTCTTGTGGGTTTGCATCACCAAGTACAACTGACCCCATAGAAACCCCCCAAAGAAACAGACGGGTCAGGAGAAGAGAAGCAAGAGGACAGTGTGACCCCTAAGTGTCCTTAGGAGGGAGGAAGCCAATCTTAATTTAAACTGCCTCCCTTTGTACAGGATCCAGAACAAGCCACACTCTGTCACTGGACCTGTTTGTCTACTGTAAAAGATAATAGCACCTACCTCATGGGACCCTATCTGCTGCCACATAGCATTACCCTTTCCAGGGAGGATCTGGCTCTGGAAGGCATGCAGAGGTAAACAGGTAATCTGATGTTTAGTCTTAACTTAGCTAAGGGTATCATTCAGCCCCAGGCTCTGGCTGACAATCTCAGAAGCACTTCCTACAAATGTCCTGAGACTCAGGACATTTGACTGGACAATCTGACTGGACCTTAACTTCAGATCTTGGGCCCCACCCAGGGCTCAAAGGCACATGGACAGGCTGTACAGGCCCATGGGTTTGAGGCAGACAGGATTTGCCTAAGCACAGACCCAGAACCATGTAGACTTTGTTGAACAACTTTCCTGTTTGCCTGCGGAGGTGAGGCTTTGTCTTTTCCCTGAGCAGTTTGTGGCAGGCTTGAAAGGTAACCATGACTATACATCCACCACCCATAACTATGCTGAAGGCATGAACAGATCTTTGGGCTTCCAGGCTGTACCTCAGCAGCCCTATTGGATGTTAGGCAGGAGGTCCTGATGGGACAACAGTGAGAAGTTGTCCCATCAGCCCCAACCAAAGGTGGGGGCTAAGGAAACAAAGAGTTATGCATTCCAGAAAAATCTGGAAGTGTGTGTACATGTGCCCCTTCCTGTTTCCCCATCAGAGCAAAGCTCTAACTGTATTCACCTTGGTACTATGAGGCATCTCAGAGAGTAATCCCTGGCAATAAAGGCACATCCCACCCTCTTCTAATCTACACTGGTTTTCTCATCTGAGAAGAGACAGACTGTTGGGAGAATGAGGCAAAGGCTGAGGCAGAACAGATCCTAGTGTGCTCAAAAACTTAAGGCCAGGCAAATGAGAAGCAAGCAAGAAAAAGGCTACTGGCATCCTGGCTAGAGGGACTCCTAAATGCAGAGGGTGTGCCAAAGCAGCTTCCAGCAGCAAAGCAACACCATCTTAAGGTCTTTGCAAAGACTAGGGTAGAGAGGCTGCCAGGTTGAGTAACAACTGGAGATACTGAGCAAGGACTGAAGATGTTGAAGGTGGCTTTATTTGTGAAGAGGACCTATGTAGGAGTTATTAAGAATGCTGCAAGGTGGGACTTAGCCTGCATTACCCAAGTAGGCATAGACAAGGTGTAGCCAAGGCAGCCAGCCATAAGTCCATCCTCCTACACACCCAGAACCTTTTCTTCAGCTCTCTCAAAACTGGGGTCCAGGCTCCCTTCTCCAGGGCTACAGGACTTTGATCAAGTCCCTCTCTGCTACTAGCTTACAAGAGGGAACCCAGTGTCCCTTCACTTTCCTTTCATCCTGGTCAACCTACTGAGGTGCAGAGAAGTCATGCAGCAGAGCTGGGCTAGCAGACCCTTCAAACACCTACATGGATGTGGTAAAGGCCTTCCCTCTGGGCCATCTCCAAGGCTACTGTTCTCTGAGACCATGCTGCCATGTCCTGTCCCCCATCCCTTCACACTTGCTGTCAGTGGCAGCTTTCTGGCTGTTCCTGATTCTTAAATCTTCCTTGGGGCCTGCAAGAGCTCTTGGGGCCCTGTGTGTGGAACGTTTCCCAGGTTCTTCATGGCTACTGCTTGACTTTGCTCTTGTTCCTAACTAAAGTGGTCTCCCTGAGGCACCCATGTGTGAAGGCATTTAGTAGTTGCTCAGAATATAGGATCACTGTTACTGTCTTGAGTTTGCCTCATGCTGCTGCAGCCCAGCAGGCAACATTTCCATGTGACAAAGACTGATGCACAGAAGAAAGCCTCACAGACTTAAGCTGCCAGAAAGTGGCTCAAGGAAGCCCAAGGACTCTACAGTGCTCCTGCCTGCATACCTGTCTCTAGGTGCAGCCACTTGAAGACCTCTGAGGTTTCCAGGTCTCAGGAGGGTAAAAGGTGCTGGCTAGTTAGTCACCCGTTAGCTCAAGAGGCAGCAAGGCTGCAAGCAGAAAACCCACCTTGTGAACTTCTGCAGTGTAGATGTAGACTCCGGCACAAACATGGGGATGGTCCTCTTGTGCCTGAAACAGTATTTTCACACAGAGATGTGCTGAGGAACAGTACAGAGTGCGAGCTTGTATAGATGAAGGTGTGTGGATGCAGATTATACCCATGTGCAGATTATACCCAGGCTCCCGGAATATATATTTTGTGGATGCAGATTATACCCAGGTGCAGATTATACCCAGGGCCCCGAATATATATATATATATGTATGTATGTATGTATGTATGTATGTATGTATGTATGTATGTATGTATATCTTGCCCTAGTCCAAGGAAGGAGCATTGACCAGAAAGCCTGCTGTCTAAAAGTGCTGTCCCCACGGTTTGCCTGCCCAGTAAGGGGCAGACTGCAGGCCAGAGACCAGGTCAGAGTGGGCACCTACCGTCCCGGAGAAAAGGGTACATGCACTGCTCCATAGCCTCGGACCACATCATTCCCAAACACATCTGGTCCATACACACTGAGCACGATCTGTGGCCCTTGGGAAGGACAAGGGTAGCATGTCAAGGAACAAGGGAAGGGGTATAGTATATGAGGTGCCTAGCTGAGGTCTGGAGCAGGGACTCAGGATGATGGCCAAAGCCCTGGGCACCAAGGGCTTCTGTCCTCTGCTACTTTCTGTGCCTCTGCTGGTGCCCTGGGAGTGCTCTCCATACCTCTGCTCATAGCTGGGGAGATACAGCCAAGACATTCAGTAGATACAGGAAGCCCCTTGGAGGTTCTATGCCAACCTTGGGCCCCTACTTTCTTCCTCTCTGATGGATACAGTCTTCCCAGACTGCGATGCTCTGAGAGGGGCTTGTCCTGAAGGTTCTGAGAGCAGTTAAAGAAATGTGGCCTTCCAAGTATTTCTCCTTACCATACTGATGTTTGCATATGCTTCCTGATGATATCCAGCCAAGCCTGCCAGGCCTCCACCTCCTTAGTGTCTGACCTCTGTGTGCAGCAGACAGACCTACTGCAGGTCCAGATGACAAACTGGCTTTGTGGTTAACTGCTGAATGGCTTCAGACAAGTTTCCCAACTATTTGGCCCTCGGCTTTTGTGTCTGAAAGCCTGGGAATAGTACCAAGCATAAGAGGCACTAAGTAAGGGTAAATGAAGTCTCTGCCCTTCCCACTACTACTCTGCCTCCAAAAGTAACCTGTGAGTGACTCACCTATATAGTGGTTTGTTCATTCTCAACACTAAAGACCTGACCATATCTTGCAGTCAGCTGTTAGTGCTCATGGGCACATGGGCTTGCAGCCAGCTGTTAGTGGTCATGGGCACATGGGCTGTTCCTTCTTGGAGAATGTTGCAATGAATCTTAGGTCACCCACATACATACAGGTTCTTGACACATTTGTCCTCATCCCTGAGCACACTGCTGGGTGTGCTCAAGAAGGCGCTCACACACAGATAGGCAGGTCACCGCTCAGTTCTACGGTTTTCCCTTGCGCTCCTTTCAACGGGTGCTTCTGTTACTGTTCTCTACACTACACACTTGTCAACCTTGGCAGGTGAGTCTTAACCTGGACTGGTCAGCCTCCATTGCTTTGCCAGCTTCTCAAGGGCTCAGAATTAAAAGGGTGGCTGTAGGATGAAGGGAAGGCTTTGTATAGAGCATGAACAGAGACTCAGAAGAGTGTCCCAGGCAACCAGCACAGGATGAGCAGGCACTGGAGCTGACTAGAACACTATGCAATGGGAAGTTGAGCAACTTGAGATCAGACCCTCCAGGCAGGTGGCTGCAGCACTGTACACCAGGCTCTGTGTGCAGTCAACAAAACAAGCAGTTGTTTAGCACATCAGAGGCTGAGGCACAAACCGAGACACTGGCCGCATGAAGAAGAGTGGTAAGACGTGCAGCAGAGGATCCACCCCTCCCATCCTGGCCCTCAGACTCACAGCCATAGGGGTTGGTACTTTTAAAGGTGACGTCGATGGGGAAGTTCCACACCAGTGCTTGCCGTACATCTTGGCTCTTGGATGCGATCTGTGATATCCCCTCCTCCAGACCCTGTATAGATATTGACAGAGACTGCTGGTCTGAGTTCCAGGTATTCATGCCCCTTCTTATACAGGCAGGTTAGGAAGGACATTTACTACATTCTTTCTGTGTGGCTTGTTCCTACCCTTTTAGAAATTTGTCCAAAAGTGCCTTGGTCTAGATTCTACCACCCCATCCCCACCCCACCCCACCCCCACCCCACCCCAGATATCTGTATACTTTAGCTCCTGATGCACTGCCCTCTTCATTCCACCCATCTTTGACCACAGACTAGACTGTGCCCTACTTAATTGTATGGGCTTCCTCTACAAGAGTATCTGTTCCACAAAGATGGGTTCTTCTGTCAAGCATCGGTCACTCCCAGAGGACTCAGTAGTAAATAGTCTGGGCCATTGAGATGACTCAGTGGGTAAAAGCACTTGTTGCACAAGCTTGACAACCGGAGCTCTATCCTCAGAACCACAGGAAATCAAACTGATAAACCTTGGTGTGGTGGTGTGAGAGGGGGATGGAGAAGCCAGGCATTGGTGGCACGCACCTTTAATCCCAGCACTCGGGAAGCAGATGCAGATGGATCCCTGTGAGTTTGAGACCAACGTGGTCTACTGAGCAGGTTCTAGGACAGGCTCCAAAGCTACAGAGAAACCCTGTCTCACTATCGACCTTCAGTATGAAACACAGCAGCAAGAAACACGATAGTCTCTGCCTTAAAACAAGGTGGGAGACAGAACCAACTTCAGAAAAGTTGTCCTCTGTCCCCCAATATGTGGGATGTAGCATGTGTGTGCATGTACTTACATACACAAAATAAATTTGCTTTGTTTTGTTTTTCGAGACAGTGTTTCTCTGTGTAACAGCCCTGACTGTTTTGGCACTCACTATGTAGACCAAGCTGGCCTCAAACTCACAGAGATCCACCTGCCCCTGCCTCCCAAGTGCTGGGATTAAAGGTATGCATCATCATTGCCTAAAACAGTTTTTAAAATTTTATACCTGAGCAGTGGTGGCCCAGGCCTTTAATCCCAGTACTCGGGAGACAGAGGCAGAGGCAGTTGGATCTCTTTGAGTTTGACGCCAGCCTGGTCTACAAAGGGAGTTTCAGGACATCCAGGGCTACACAGAGAAACCTTGTCTCAAAACACCCCCACCCCCAATTTTTCCATTTTATGGTGTTTTGTCTACATGCATGCCTGTGTGCTATGTGTGCGCCTGGTATCCATGGAGGCCAGAAGAGGGCATCAGATCCCCTGGGACTGGAGTTAAAGATGGTTGTGAGCTGCCATATGGGTGCTGGGTATCAAATTGGGGTCTTCTGCAAAAGTGTCCATTCAATTGCTTAGTCATCTCTCCAGCCCCAAGGGTAGCTCACAACCACTAGTAACTTTAGTTCTAGGGTCTGACCTCTGGCCTCCACAACCAGTTGCATTCACATCCATACATAAGTACACATAACTTAAGTCTCTAATAAATATTGAAGCATCTTTTTAAAAAAAAATATAAGGGGGAAAAAAAGAAAACAGATAAGTACTAACATGCCTGTGGTATAAATGAAGAAACTCAGGCTCAAAGAAGTTGGGCTTTTGTGTATTTTATTTTCTTCCATTTGTTTGAGTCTTATATGTAGCCCAGATTGACCTTCAACTCCCAGAGATGCTCCTGCCTCAGCCTCTGCACTGGATTACAGGCATATGCTACCATGTTTGGCTAGCTTCCATGTTTTAAACTTTTGTGTTAAGTACGTGATGCGCTAAAAAAAAAAAAAAAAAAAAAAGCAAGGTAGCAAGGTGAGGTGGTCTGCACCACAAACTCTTCCTGAAGTGAAAGACTGCCCTCAAAACCTTGAGAGGAGATCCTTCATTTTGTCCTGGCTTCTGGGTGTTCTCTGCTGTCTGAGAAGGGGCCAGATTTAACAGGGAGGGGTTACTGGCTGATGGTGTATACAGCCATTGGCAGGCAGTTTGGCAGTTTTCCAGGGCCTGCCAGTTTATGCTGCCATTTGCCCCTCTTGGCTGCTACCAGCAGATTCCAGGGTTGCATCAGTAAGCCCAGTCTTGGCTGTATTCGGTAAACTAGCTTTGCCAGGCACAAACTCATGTTTGGGTCCTCTCTGACCTTAGTGTCTACCTCTTGGATCTGGAATAGAAGGGTATCACAGTCTAGGAATCCCTAAAGCTCTAAGGAGGGAGGCCCATGAGTCCAACTTACCGCTGTGGGTGCCCAGTCCTGGCCATACACAAAACAGTATTTGCAGTAGAGGTCGTCATACTCTGGAAACTGAGGGGAAAGCAGGCAGGATTCTGTTTAGGGAATGCAAACAGCCCACACGTTAGCTAGGCAGGTGCAGTGGGTAGGAATTAGCAATACGAGGCACCTGGGATGGAGGGTGTGGACATCTGCAGGAGTAGGGGACAGAAATAGGGAAGTCAGGGTTAGCCCCAGACTGTCAGTGCTCACAGGCTGCTGCTTGGGGTCCACTTTCTGTCTGTCTTTTCCAGTCCATCACCTGGCAAGCCCCTTGCCAGTCCTTCAGAATTCACTCTTTGAGGAGCTTGTTCTCCACTCCTTAACTGGTTAAGGATCATTGCTTGGCTCCTTTCGCTCTCTGTATTTCTGCATCCAGGTACAAATGCCTATGTCTGACAACCCTGTCTGACTGAGGAAGGAACAGGTTTTATGGCTGTGGGTCCCCAGTGCTGGGCACAAATTAGATCTATAGGAATCATGTTGACGTGAAAACCTAGGAAGCTACAGTTCTACGGCTAGAAGTGAGAGCCTGGAAGATGGGAGGACCCAGAGTAGAAGCTGAAGGGAGGTGTCTAGAGTTCTCAGCCCAGCTGGGCATCCTTCTATGGACAGAGGAAAACAGGAGAGGATGCAGTACTTGAAGAACCAGGAAGGCAGGAATACCTACTAAACCTAGAGCCTGGCAGAACGCAAATCATCTAGCCAAACCTCAGACTAAGTAGGAATAATGGACATTTCAACAAGCTGCCCAGAAAAATAATGTAGCAAAGTTCTGACTGTGTGTGTCAGAAAGACTTGGGTTCGAATCCCACTTGGCCCCTGCCTTCTGTTAAGTTTTCCTAGCTGTTAAATGGGTCAGCTGAGCCTTCACTCCCATTAGTCCCAGCACATCACTCAATCAAGTAGGATCCAAGCTGGAGGCCATAGTGTGACTGTGGTGCCAGTTCAAGGTCTCGAGGTCTGTTTTCATGCCCGCTTGTCCCGGCCCAGCAATCAGGCATCAAGGCTTTTAAACGCTTATTCTCCTTTCCAACGAATTGAGAGGCCAGAGCAATGGCTTGGCTCTCTAGGAACTGAGGGAAGAAGCCGGGGAAGGGAACGGGCCGGTCCCGGACAGGGTCCACGGCAGCTCACCTGGGCGCTCTCCACCTGCCCATTGACCATGAGCAGGAAGACGCTGGGACTCGCAGCAGCCATCTCAGGGCTGGAGCAGGAGACCTGAGCAGGCCGCGCGCCGTTGTCAGGAGGCTCCCGGGTTGCCTTGGAAACAGATGGCAAGCCATCTGGGACAAATTTCTCGGCGGTGACGATTTCGCTCAAGAACTAAAGTGCGCAGGCGCAGTAGTCTTGGCTGGCCATGAGGACAGTCTTCTGTTCCCGTCGCGTGAAACTAACTTCCAGGGCCTGGTCCTCGGGTCTCCGCATGGACTATGATTGCACTAGCCTGGTCATGCTTGAAGCTCGCAGGTTGGAGAGCTGGGTGACGAGAAGCAGCTGTCCGACTCGGGCCCGCGGAAAGTCGCATGCTAGGAGGTGACGCTGTGGTCACACGCTGCACAGGCGGCTCCGCTGGAGGGCCTGGTTCGCAGGGTGGTCAGCGCCCTGCCCCAGGTGAAGGGTACTCCCTTTAGGCCTTTGAGACTCTCGTTCTCGAAACCCCAAGAATCCTTCGGTCCAAGCCCCCGTGTGTGAAGCTGCAACCCACGGAGAGGCAGCAACCCATGTACCATCCGTTTTTGGAGAATCACTGGCAGCTCAGAGATGTTAGAGCTCGGTCCCAAGCCACCAGCACCCCAGGAGACGCGGCTGTCATCTCTTGGATCCAATCGTACTTACTCCCACCACTGTCCAGTCCAAGGTGGCTTAATGTTAGCTAGCTTTTGCCTGAGATCCCCAAGTGTCTGTTCTCATTGCCAAGCCCATGGTAAACACTTGAGAACTACTTCTTGAATGAATAGTTGAATATATTTTCGTTTGCTGGAGAAAGAGTCTGAAATTCAGACCTAGAGGGTAACTTGGTCATGCAGAACTTCACACGGAAACTACATCAAGTTCTGGAGAGCCTAGAAACAGATGGATACAGAGGTGTACACTTCAGGGCGCTCAGTCTGTAGTGTGGAGTCATCACAGCAGCTGCCAGCTTGGAGGTCGCTCGGGGTTCCACAGTCACCTGTGTGGAAGAGGGAAGGTGTGCGGTCACAGCCTCCCAGGAACGGGATTCTTTAGCTTACAGCCCAGAGTCAAAGACGCGGAGCCTCTGCTCCCACCCCCCATTCTGTCCCTGCCCTGCCCCTTGCTGGTGGCTGCCACCTGCTGGTCTCAACTGGAAGAGTTGGAAAGTTACCGAGAGCTTTTTCTTAATCAGTGATTGATGGGGAGGGCCCAGCCCATTGTGGGTGGAGCCACGGGGCAGTTGGTCCTGAGTTCTGTAAGAAAGCAGGCTGAGCAAGCCATGGGGGAGCAAGCTGCCCTCTATGGCTTCTGCATCAGCTACTGCTTCCAGAATCTGCTCTGTTTGAGCTCCTGTCCTGACTTGCTTTGATGATGAACAGTCAAAATTTCCTCCACAACTTGTTTGGTCATAGTGTTTCATATTAGAAATAGAAACCCTAAAACAAGTTGGTACCTTGACTGTGGGGATATTGCTGTGACACACATGATGATGTTGTTTTGGGGAGGATTGTGGAAGGACTTGGAACTTTAGGCTAGAAAAGCCATTGAGTGTTGGTGATAAGAATGTTGAGAGCGCTGGGCACTGGTGGCACACACCTTTAGTCCCCGCACTCAGGACGCAGAGGCAGGTAGATCTCTGAGTTGGAGGCCAGCCTGGTCTACAGAGTGAGTTTTTGGACAGCCAGGACTACACAGAGAAAACCTGTCTTGAAAGACAAACAAAAAGAATGTTTCTGAGAACATTGCAGATGATGGAGGCCTGGCTTGTGAAGACTACAATGGGCCTTTCGTATGTAGAATCTGGGGTATCTGATCAGCTGGGGCTGGGAACTGAACTCAGGACCTCTGCAAGAACAGCCAGTGCTCTTAACCTCTGAGCTATCTCTCCAGCCCACTTGTATTCGGTCAGAAGCACAAATGTGATGGGTGGATACAGAGCCATGAGTTCAGACAGCTAAAATGAAGGTAGAACAACAGCAGAATGGGAAGAGAGCCTTAGTCCCTGACAAACTCATAATAAAGTGTATTAGATTTCTGAGGCAGGAGGAGGACAGTAGACCTCAGTAGACAGAACACTCTCCCAAGGGAAAAGGGAAGTCTGTTGGGGAAGAAGGCTGGCTGGGACCCTGAATAGAGCCTGGGTGGGTGGGGGCCTTGGGAACTTGGAGATTGCTGCAGCCGTAGTCCATATTTCTCTCCTCAAGCCACTCCTTCCCAAAATTGTTTGCTCAAGGTGAGACAGACTGTTCCACAAGTGTTACTTTCTGGGCTGACTGAGCAAGGCCATTGTAACCTCACAGGATCCTGCCTTACTACTGAGGCACTCCACCAGAGCAGCTGGGCCAGCAAAGTCCTTCACCTTATTTTTATGTATGTGTATATGAGTACAGGGCATATGCATATCACATGTGGGAATAAGAGAACAACTCTTGGAAACTGGTTCCCCCTTGCCATCTCATGGGATCTGAGGATAGAATTCAACTTGGCAGGCCTGTGGGCAAGTACCTCTACTGTTCAGCCATTTCGTCACCAGTCCTGGACCCCTCCCCCCCCTCACACACACACACACACACACACACACACACTTTTATTTTGAGATATGGCCTTGTTATGTATACCAGACTGGCCTCAAACTTAAGAGATCCTCCTGCCTCTGCTCCCTGAGTGCTGGAAAGGGGCGAGCAACATCATGCTTGGGGATGGACTTCTTATGATGATATTCAATTTGGCCTTTAAGCCATGGTTGGTTGGGCCCTGTTACTTGCATCCAAGTGCAGTTCTGACTGGTCTTCTCAGGTTCAGGGCTTGGGGCACTGCAGTCTGGGAAGCTCCTCTCACACCATCTCTGAGGTTCGTACTCCAGCTCCCCACATTTGCATGGTTAATAGTAGGACCCTTGTTGGAATTGCAGCTGGAGTCAGAATTTAGTCTGGGTCCCCATTTTTAGTCTTGAATGATTCTTTCCCCTGTGACAGGCAACAGGACATTTATGTAGCCAGTAAAAGCAAGGTTGACAGGGTGGGGACTGGCGGAGAGCACCAGCTAAGAGGGTTACAGTTCAAGCCTTGCTTGTATGGAAGGGTCATGATGGAGGTGAGGTAGTTCTTTTGGTCCTAAACTCTCCTCCCTAACCTGTCGTGAACTGAAGTTTCTAGGGGAAAAACTGCACCTGTATACAGATTCTACATGCTGCCTGATTGGTTAGAAAGTAGAGAGCTATAATGTAGGTCCTGAGCCAAACTATTTTAGGTTAGCTTTAAATCTTTTGTTTTGTTTTTGGGGTTTTGTTGTTGTTGTTGGTTTGTTTTCTTGAGACAGGGTTTCTCTGTATTGCTTTGGAACCTGTCCTGGAACTAGTTCTTGTAGACCAGGCTGGCCTTGAACTCACAGACATCCCGCCTGCCTCTGCCTCCCGAGTACTGGGACTAAAGGCATGTACCACCACCGTCCAGCTAGCTTTAAATCTTAACAGCCATTAATGGTCCAGCTGTCGGACCTAACATCTGTCCTTCTGCCAGTTATATCCTCTGGCCCAAAGGTCAACAGTGTTGACCTGGTGTCTGAGCAGAGACTGCTCCACTCTGCTGTGAAGGGGAGGTTCTCAACCTTTGGGCTGCAATCCCTTTGCAGGATCAATAACCTTTCACAGGAGTCATGATCATATAACCTGTATACCACATATTTACATTACTATAAAAACTTCAGGAAAGTGTTACATTAGAACACAGTATTTGGGGTGACCTAAATCCATATAACTGGGCCATGGTCACTCACATATGGTTCTAGAATAAACTTAATTCTAAGTTGAGAGCTGTGTTTTTATATCCAACATGGGATCCCAAGGATCATGGCGAAGTCACCTGGATCAGTACCATGTGCAAGAACAGGTCCCCGTGTCCAAACATTGGGTATCGCCTTCTTGAGTGGTGCTGGTGAATTCTTTCTGGGGTTCAGACCTCCTTTAGTTTGGTTGATGGCTTCCTGAGTGTGTGTGTGTGTGTGTGTGTGTGTGTGTGTGTGTGTGTGTGTGTAGTAGAGGGGTTTGTGCTTGTTTGAACACTCATGGGAACCAGAAGAGGGTGACAGATCCCCTGGAGCTGGAATTACAGGCAGCTGTGAGCTGGGAACAGAACTCCAGTCCTCTGAAAGAGCAGTAAATGCTCTTAACTGCTGTATTATCTCTTGAACCCCACTGTTTCTTTTTTAGGTGACTGAGGATTTTATTTGGATACTGTGTTTTGGTTTCAGAGTATTTGGTTTTAAGCTCTCTACTTTTATTTTAGTCATTCTATTTATTTTTTGTTCTCTGGTGTTTGGTTTGTTAGGTTCATTCCTGCCTTATATTGTGTATTTACTTTCCTTGTTGCTGTAGCAAAAGTACCAGCCCAAAGCAATTCAAAGGGTGTATTCCATGACAGTAGCAGGTGGGGTGGTAGGAGCTGGAAGTCACACTGTATCCAGTCAGGAAACAGAGAATGAGAGTATGCAGAATCAGCAAACTTTCTCCTTTGTGTGCAGTCCTGCCAGTACCCAAATCCAGGAAATGATGCTGCCATTTTTGGGGTGGATCTTCCCACTTCAATGAATCTAATTTAGATAATCCTTCATAGATGGTCAGAGGCTAATTTAATCTAGATAATCCCTCCGTGTACCAGAAGGCTTGTCTCCTAGGTGATTGTAGCTCCTCTCAGTTGGCAAGCGACATTAACCACCACACTTAGCATGCCAACTTACATGTATAAGTGTAAACATATTAAAGATGACTTTGACTGCTATTGCCTCTTTTGAAAAACAGATTTTTAAAAGGTTATTTTCTTAGCCAAGCCTAGATTTAACTCTAAAGATTTCAGACTAGAAGAAGCAAGAGGGTCACTCCCAGTGACACACCTCCTCCAACAAGGCCACAGCTCCTGATCCTTCCTAAACAGTTCCACCAACTAGGGACCAAGAATTCAAGTGTATGAGCCTAGGAAGGCCATCCTCATTTAAACCATCACAATAGCAAGTTTAACTCTAAAAGGTTCTCTCTCTCTCTCTCTCTCTCTCTCTCTCTCTCTCTCTCTCTCTCTCTCTCTCTCTCTCGTGTGTGTGTGTGTGTGTGTGTGTGTGTGTGTGTGTGTGTGTGTGTGATTTATATTCCCTCCAGTGCCCTCTCTCAAAATTTAAGTACTGTGTTTCTGTCCACAGTGTCTATTCTTTATTTTAAAACTTTACATTAATTCTGTTTGGTAAACACTTTTATTCCTGAGTTGGGGCATGCTGTTCTGGGTGTGACACACTGACAGAAATAGAAGCCTATTGGGAGAACAGCAGACTCCAGGGTTGCAGACTATCTGCCACTGGGAGCCCCTGAAGGATGGCAGGTGAGTGTCCAGACAGGGAGCATACTGGTCTCAAGTGTCAGGAAAGCTGGCAGGATAGGGCTCAGAGTAGCCTGGATTCATTACCAGAGAGACAGTGAGCAGTCTTGAGCCTCCACTATGAAGTTTATTGCTCAATGTCACCCAAGTGGGTTCCTCTTCCTGAGACTCCATCTTGGGGACATTTCCATCACCTAACTAGGAGCCTCTCTACTCCCCATATACGTTTTTCATGGAGCCATGCTCTGCACGCACATTTTCCCAACCTACCCAGTCCACAATCCAATGGGAGCGGACCTGCCACTGAGCACCACCTACCTGTCTCCAGCCTTTCCATCCCATGTGTGCCCCAAGCTGTTTGTCAGAAGCATCTTTTAGAACCACAGCTCAAAACAGCCATTTTCCCACACAAACTTCCTAGTGACTTGCTGCACCCTAAGCTGGGGATTCTGAACTAAAATGCCCCAGTGGCCAACCAGGACACGGAAGACAAGAGAGGTGAGCTTTGTATATTGCTGCATTTATAGTCTCCATTACCCATTCCCAATGTGTTTGGGCTCACTTTTGTTTTGAAACCATAATCCTCTCAGCCGGTTCATTTTCCTGGTTTCTATAAGATGCAGAACACGGAGGTCCAAGCACCAAAATGATATCGTTCACTGGGCCCATGCTGGGAGGCCTGAGAGAGTGAAGGCAGTGGCGGACTGAAGAAAGGACATTCTTCAGTGGTGGGGTTCCAGCCCACGGCTGCTGTGTGGAAATGCTGGCCTGACAGTGACAGAACTGATTGAACACAGGGGAACCACTGCCTGGGTTGTTCTTCCACACTGCCAGTGCTGATTATCCTGGACAGCTCCTAAGGATAGGAATCTGGTGTTGTCCAGTGAATCGTGGAATAGAGTCTTCTTCAGCAAGGCTGCCTCAGGACATCTGTCCTGCAGATCTGTGTGTGGTGCACAGCAATCCTATCACAGCACTGCTCCAACAGAAGAACATTTCAACCAAAGTTGACCTGTAGGGTCTCCACTGAATATGCAGAATTTAATAAGATAAATCCTACATTATCCCCCTAGAGAAACCATTTGCATGTTCTCCACCTCCTTTCCTGTGCCCCGAGTAACACTGACCTGTGACTCTGTGAATTTACCTACTCTGGACATGCTCTAAAAATGGAGTCATGTAGCCAAGCAGTAGTGAGTGGTACACACCTTTAATCCTAGCACTCAGGAGGCAGAGATAAGTGGATCTCTGAGTTCAAGGCCATCCTGGTCTACAGAGCAAGTTTTGGGATAGCCAGGGCTACAAAAAGAAAAGCCTGGTCTAGGGGGAAAAAAAAATATCACGTAATAAGTAGTCTTTTGTACCTGACTTCTTTCACTTAGCAACATGTTTTAAAGATCTGCCCACATTATGTTATGCGTTAATATGCCAATTATTTTATTTAGTTTCATATTTTTGAGACAGAGTCTCTCCTAGCCTAGAACTCACTCTATTTATCAGACTGGCCTCAGACTCACAGAGATCCATCTGCTTTTGCTTCCCAAGTTGGAATTAAAGGCATGTGCCACTATGCCCAGCTTCTCTTTTCATTTTTTTTAACATTCTTTAGATTTATTTATTTATTATGTGTACTGCGTCTGTCTGTATGCTGCTGGCTAGAAGAGGGTGCAAGATCTCATTACACATGGTTATGAGCCACCATGTGGTTACTGGGAATTGAACTTCAGGTCCTCTGGAAGAACAGCCAGTGCTCTTAACCACTGAGCCATCTCTCCAGCCCCTATGCCCAGGTTTTAAAAAGTTTTCTAAATCATTCTTATTTTCTTTTTTTGTCCATTCATCAGTTGGTTGACATTTGAGCTTCCAAGTTTTTGGTGTTATGAATGAATATTCATAAGATCTGTGTACTGGTTTTTGAAAGGACATAGGCCTTCAGTTCTAGGTGTATACAAAGGGTGGACTTGCTGGGGGTCTGTCCATGGGTACTATCTGCCTTGTATTGCTCAAGGATTGGTTGGTTTTCTGCACAGGTTTAGGGTCAGATTTGGCTCTAGTTTCAGGGCCAAAGTGTGTTTCTTTCACTGGTCCTTTTTAGCCCTTTGGCTCTAACTTTAGGTAGGACCAGGGTGCATTTCACTGGCTCCGATTCTTGGGCAAAGTGTGTTTCTTTAGTTGGCTCTTTTCCCTTACAATGACTAGGTTCCTATTTTGTTGTACATGTCATAATAAAGCTCCCAAATCCCCTTAAATATGGACAATGAGTAACAACAGCCACAGACCCCTAGAAATCTGTCCTAGAAACTGAAGGGGCTTATTGATTGTTTTGAACAGAGGCTCACCATGTAGCCATGGCTGGCCTGGAACTCCGTATGTAGACCAGGATAGTCTTGAACACACAGAGATTCGCCAGCCTCTGCCTCTCTAGTGCTGGGACTAAGGGTGTGAGTCAACATGCCCCGCTTTTAAAAAACATTTAATCTAAGGCGAACACATTCGTGTATTAAGTTTGTGAAAATGTATTAATGTGTGAAACTTCCCTCGTGTATTTTGAAACAAGTAAAAACGGGGGGCAACATAAACACCTGTGCATACTTCCAAAATTCATTTTGGTCGGGACCCAACCTTCAGCTTTTAGTTGAGAGCTGCGTAATAAATGTCAAGCGGGCACTCGGACTTTAGTTTCATCCCAGTTTCTCCCTCCACACTTTTCTTGTCTCATTGAGAAACCCAGACCTCTTTGAAGGGACACCACCCAAGCTGCCTACGAGAACCTTTCCAGCTCTCGGGTTAACCCCGCTCACTTTTGCCTTCTCCGGATGACCGTAGTGGGATGGCGAGGAAATGAACGATAGGGTGAAGGCTCTGTCGGGGTCCAGAGGGCGTGTGCATCCAGGCCAGGGACGCTCTAAAATACGGAGGACTTGGGTCTCCGTGGCCACTACTCCGGGACCAGGCGTCCAGAACCCCCGATGCCAAAAGAGTGCGATGCAAATCCCTTAGGAGATGAGGCTAACAAGAAGACCCAAAAGGAAAGGGAGGGACCTGTTGTCTAGGTAACAGCTCCCGTATCTCCACCCTTTTGGGCCTACGGAGCCCGTAGGTCCTGACGTGCAAGCAAACATAGTGGCGCTTTGCCCTCGCTTCTCCCAGCTCCAGAGGGGGCTAGCTACACGCATGCGTCAGAGTGTTGCGGGGCTGCGCGCGCATCCCTGAGGTGCGCGCATCACCCCTTGGGCGGCTCCCGCCGCGAGCTGGATAGCTGGGGACGCGCGCGCGCGCTCGTGCGAGACAAGGGCGCGGCTTCCTGGTCCGGTGAATTCTGATTGGATAGAGTAAAATGAAGGGGCGGGAACCTCCGAGGGAACCGCTCAATGATTGGCCAGGGACTGGAGGAGCGTGGTCCTGGGGTGGCCGGCGGGGTGGTCTGGCCCGGCGCGCGAGAGGCTGATGTGGTAGCTGCAGTCCTTGTTGAGTGACCGAGGCCAGGGGAACACTCGTCGCTGCGTTGGCAACACCTGGGAACCCCAAGTCCCCGAGGAGGCGTGGCGGCGAGGTGCCGGCGGGTCGGTGAGTGCGGTCCCGGGAGCCCCAGGGCCCCGCCCCTCCCTTTCTTCCGGGGCCGCGCCGCGCCCCCTTGAGCCCCTACTCTCGGGGCACAGGGTTCGCCGCGCCAGCCGCCCCATTTCGCCTGCTGCGCAGGTTCTGCCTCCTAGCTCACAGAGGGGAAACTGAGGCCCTCGGGGCGGTCTCCTCACCGGCGCCTCCACACACACCATGGCTGAACCGCTGAAAGAGGAGGACGGCGAAGACGGCTCCGGGGAGCCCCCTGGGCGGGTAAAGGCAGAACCCGCCCACACGACGGCTTCTGTCGTGGCCAAGAACCTGGCCCTGCTCAAAGCCCGCTCCTTCGACGTGACCTTTGACGTGGGGGACGAGTACGAGATCATCGAGACCATAGGCAATGGGGCCTATGGGGTGGTGTCCTCGGCGCGCCGCCGCCTCACGGGTGAGCTGGCTTTCTGAGGCTCAGCATGTGTGGACTGCCTTCTGCACGGTCCCAGGAGCATCAGCTGCGCCGGGGATTCTGGTTCCACTCACCACTTAACGACTAGGTGCCAGCTCCCCGCTAGATACCTTTCTCAGGGACCCTGCTTCTCCCAGTCTACACTTCCTCCTTAGGAAAATGATATCCGCGTGAGCCAGAATAGAGAGGTGCTCCTCGGTGTCCAAAAAAGATAACTTTCAGAGCCAGAGATTGGCACAGTGGCTTGGTGATGGGATGGGGACGATCTGGGATGGAGAACATATGTGAGGAGGGAGATTGAGCTCAGGCAGTACAGTCAAGACCACTACTAAGACACTAGCAGTGTCTCCCGTGTATGTGAGCTATTAGTACCTGCCTCATGAGGTAGTTGTGAAATTAAAGTTTGGTATCTGTTACACACGGGGTCTTGCACATCGCAGGCAGGTACGTACCTGTTGTTATTTGGGTTCTAGAAGAGCAGTGCAGAAAGGGGCCTGCAGCTACTTCAAGGTATTCTCTGGTATATGCCTTTTCCATGCTCTCCAGGCCAGCAGGTGGCCATCAAGAAGATACCCAATGCTTTTGACGTGGTGACCAATGCCAAACGGACCCTCAGGGAACTGAAGATCCTCAAACACTTCAAACACGACAATATCATCGCCATCAAAGACATCCTGAGGCCCACTGTGCCCTATGGAGAGTTCAAATCTGTGTAAGCAGTGGGGAAGGAGAAGGAGACACTGTTGGGACCAGTTTAGAAGCCCAAGACCAATAATGCTGAAGTTCTGAAAGGGATGAGCACCTTTGAGGAGTTTTTGTTTTTGTGTATGTTTTTCGAGACAGGGTTTTTCTGTGTAGCCTTTGCTGTCCTAGAACTAGCTCTGTAGACCAAGCTAGCCTTGAACTCACAGAGATCCATCTGCCTTTGCCTCCCAAGTGCTGGGATTAAAGATGTACACCACTACTGCCTGGCCCACATCTTTGAGGTTTTAGGTTGACACTTCTGTATTGGAATAAAAAAAGCCAGGGAAATATATTTCTTTATTTGGGTGTGCCAATTTTGTCTTTATAGTAAGTTCAAGGCTAACTTGGACTCCATGAGACCCTATCTCAAAAGACAAAACAAAAAACCCAGACAACAACAGGAAAGTGAGAAAAATAGAACAGGTCCAAATTTTATAAGATAGCAGACACAGGACATTGTAGTGTCATGACACCTCCTATTTTTTATGGCAGACATAACTAATTGATTACAAAAAACAGTTTTTTTGTTTTTTGTTTTTGTTTTTTTTTTTTTTTTTTTTGGTATTTCAAGACAGGGTTTCTCTGTGTAGTAGCTCTGCCTATCCTGGAACTAGTTCTGTAGACCAGGCTGTTCTTGACTCACAAGAGATCTGCCTCCCAAGTGCTGGGATTAAAGGTGTGGGCCACTACAGGTCGTTGGTGGCACTCACCTTTAATCCCAGCGCTCGGGAGGCAGAGGCAGGAGGATCTCTGTGAGTCAAGGCCAGCCTGGTCTACTGAGATTGTTCCAGGACAGGCTCTAAAGCAATATAGAGAAACCCTGTCTCAAAAAAACAAAAACAAAACAAACAAACACAAAAAAGGTGTGGGCCACCACCACCTGGCACAAAATACTTTCTCAAAAACAGAAAATTGACAAGCTCTCACAATTTCATCACAGCTTTTCCATAACTGCTGGCAAACAATAGAGTTTACTCCAAAATTATCTATACTGGTCAAGCCTTATATAATTGAACACCTTTTTTTTTTTTTTTAAAAGAAAAAAAGTCTGACATGGAAATTAGATCAATGGAGAAAATGATCTGTCAAAAAGTTGTGACTAAAAAAATGGTTCAGTGGTTAAGAGCACTTGCTGCTTTTCAGAGGACCTGGGTTTAGTTCCTAGTGTCTGCACAGAGGTTACAGCTAATTGTAACTCCAGTTTCAAGGGATCATACTTCCTCTTCTGGCCTCTGCGGATATTGGACACATGCATAGTACACATGTATATTTGCATAGAAGGTAAATACATAAATTTACATACAGGTAAATTTTTTAAAACTTTTAAGCTTTTTGTGATGTAGAAAAATCTAAAACCTGGTGCTATTCTTTCATATCATCTGCTAATCCTTTAGGGGTTCAGTGTAAGGCCATTAATCAATAGAATTGGGGGGGCTAGTAAGGATGGGGTTTGTCCCTGTAGTATGAAGAGGCCAGCTCACACCTCTGTCACCATTTCTAGCTATGTGGTACTGGACCTTATGGAGAGTGACCTACACCAGATCATCCACTCCTCACAGCCGCTCACTCTGGAGCATGTGCGATACTTCTTGTACCAGCTGCTTCGGGGCCTCAAGTATATGCACTCTGCTCAGGTCATCCACCGTGACCTTAAACCCTCTAACCTTTTGGTGAATGAGAACTGTGAGCTCAAGATTGGTGACTTTGGAATGGCCCGTGGTCTGTGTACCTCCCCTGCTGAACACCAGTACTTCATGACTGAGTATGTGGCCACCCGATGGTACCGTGCCCCTGAACTCATGCTTTCCTTGCATGAGTACACACAGGCTATTGACCTCTGGTCTGTGGGCTGCATCTTTGGTGAGATGCTGGCTCGGCGACAACTCTTCCCGGGCAAAAATTACGTGCACCAGTTACAGCTGATCATGATGGTGTTGGGAACCCCATCACCAGCCGTGATTCAGGCTGTGGGGGCTGAAAGGGTGCGAGCCTATATCCAGAGCCTGCCACCACGGCAGCCTGTTCCCTGGGAGACAGTATACCCGGGTGCTGACCGCCAGGCCCTCTCACTTCTGGGTCGCATGTTGCGATTTGAACCCAGTGCCCGGATCTCAGCTGCTGCTGCCCTGCGTCACCCCTTCCTAGCTAAGTACCATGACCCTGATGATGAGCCTGATTGTGCCCCACCTTTTGACTTTGCTTTTGACCGTGAAGCCCTTACCAGGGAACGCATTAAGGAAGCCATTGTGGCTGAGATTGAGGACTTCCATGCACGACGGGAGGGCATCCGCCAACAAATCCGCTTCCAGCCTTCTCTGCAGCCTGTGGCTAGTGAGCCTGTGTGTCCTGATGTTGAGATGCCCAGTCCCTGGGCTCCAAGTGGAGACTGTGCCATGGAGTCACCCCCCCCAGCACCACCACTATGCTCGGGCCCTGTGCCTGACACTGTTGATCTGACTCTGCAGCCTGCCCCCCCCAGCCAGTGAGCTTGCTCCACCAAAAAGAGAGGGTGCCATCTCTGACAACACCAAAGCAGCTCTCAAAGCTGCCCTGCTCAAGTCCCTGAGGAGCCGGCTCAGAGGTGCTTTTGTGTGTCTAGCAGCTGGCTGGGTAGTGAGTGGTAGGCAAGGACTCTTGGACAGACTTGTAAGCCTTTCCCTTTCCCTTGTCCAACTGCCCTGCAGATGGCCCCAGTGCACCCTTGGAGGCACCTGAACCTCGAAAGCCTGTGACAGCTCAGGAACGCCAGCGAGAGCGAGAAGAGAAGCGTAGGAGGCGACAAGAGAGAGCCAAGGAGAGGGAGAAGCGACGGCAAGAGCGGGAACGCAAGGAGAGGGGAGCTGGTGCCTCGGGGGGCCTCTCTACTGACCCTCTGGCTGGACTGGTGCTCAGTGACAATGACCGCAGCCTGCTGGAGCGCTGGACTCGAATGGCACGGCCCTCTGCCCCAGCTCCAGCCCCAGGCCCAGCCCCAGCCCCAGCCCCAGCCCAACCTACTAGTCCCCCCATTGGCCCTGTATCTCAGTCCTCTGGTCCTCTACAGCCTGCAGGCTCTATTCCTGGTTCTGTCTCTCAGCCTGTTTGTCCACCCCCTGGCCCTGCTCCCCAGCCTTCTGGCCCTCCTGGACCTATCCCTGCCCCACTCCAAACTGCCCCTTCCACTAGCCTTCTGGCTCCTCAGTCACTTGTGCCAACTAGTGGGTTGACTGGCTCCAGTGCCCCAGAAGTTCTGCCTTACTTCCCATCTGGCCCACCACCTCCAGATTCTGGGGGGCCCCCTCAACCTTCTACGTCAGAGTCACCTGATGTCAACCTGGTGACCCAGCAACTGTCCAAGTCTCAGGTGAGAAGAGAGACAAAGGCCTGGGTGCCTTGATGTGGGTCCTGGCAGGTGGGTTTGGGTTGTCCATGGAGCCTGACCTCTTTGAGCCTGCTTCCTTGCTCCCAGTGAAGAGGTTGTTGGGAGGTAGACTCTGGAAAGAGGCCGAAAGACAGCCCCACTTGTACTAGTCCTTGATGATTTTGAGATAGTGTTCATGTTCCAGGATGTTGGTCAGAGTGGTGAGTAATAGTAGGCTGTGCCCTGCTGACCTTAATTTGTTCTTCCTGGCACCTGTGTTGTAACCTGTTATTGTCTCTGCAGGTGGAGGATCCCCTGCCTCCTGTGTTCTCAGGCACCCCAAAGGGCAGTGGGGCTGGCTACGGTGTTGGCTTTGACCTAGAGGAATTCTTAAACCAGTCTTTCGATATGGGTGTGGCCGATGGGCCACAGGATGGGTAAGATAGTTGGACTGAGCTCCTGGAATGGGGCTGTGGCAGGGTCCTTGGCTGCCCACCTGGCCCAGGCTGAGGATACCCATCTCAATTCCTTTTCTTGCAGCCAGGCAGACTCAGCTTCACTCTCAGCCTCCCTACTGGCTGACTGGCTTGAGGGCCACGGCATGAACCCCGCTGATATCGAGTCTCTGCAGCGTGAGATCCAGATGGACTCCCCAATGCTGCTGGCTGACCTGCCTGACCTTCAGGAGCCTTGAAACCCACAGCTTGTGCCTTGCTGCCAGGACAGAACCAGCTTCAAGGTCCAGGGATGCAATCCAGAGGCCTGCAGCCTTTGGCACTGGCAGGTGAGGCTCAGCTTGAGTTACTCTGCAGGTTCATCTCAGACCCACCTTTCAGCCTTAAGCAGCCACCTGAGCCACCACCGAGCCATAACAGGATTGGGAGACTCTACTCCCCCCTGAGCAGTCTTCTCCAGTATTGTATTTTTATTGTTGCAATATGCATTTGTTTTGCCATCAAAATGAGGTCTGTGAAATACAAGGTTTCCTTTAAGCGGACTGTGTCATTTGTGGCGTTGAGATAAGAACACCAGCAGGAGGCATATAAGGAAGACCATGTGCCCATCTTATTTGAGACCAAGTAAATGTTTGTCCACAAAGCCAGTGCATCAGATCCGGAAGGTTTATTGAGACCTCCACTTCCCACCCACTCCCAGCCCCACAGATTATTTCCTGTGCCTTTCATTGACAATCCCTGGGGCAAGTAAGAAACCTAGTTAGCATGTGTACCTTGCTGGTGACTACTTCAGGGTTGAGTAGTAGCTGTGGTGAATATTGTTTTGGCATTGAATTTTAAAGGCAGGTGAGTTGGGTTCCATGGTGCTCACTATAAGGGAATATGTTGGTGAAGGAAGACCAAGGGTGGGACATGTTCTGGGTGGGAGTGCTGGGCTGTAACAGCAGCTTTGCATGAGCTGTCTGGCAAATGCCATAGGTGCTGCATTACTCTGCCTAGGGTAACCCCAAACAGATGGGTCTGCAGTAAGGGAATTGGCTGGGGTGGAATGCAAAAGCTGGCAGCTAGAAGGTAGCTTCTGGCTTTCAGCTGTCATGAAGGAATAGAAGCAACTTGGGGTTTTTATAAGGTGCAGCCCGATCCAGGCTGGGATGGCTGAGCCACAGAAAGGCCTGGTGGGTTGCTGATATCCTAGCCTTAGGAAAGCAACAGGGCCTGGACATGGACAGGGATTTGCCAAGTCATTGCTGGTGCTTAAAGAGGAGCAGAAGCAGTGTCTTGTGGGTATACCATGGAGGCTTGGGGCATCTAGGGGAAACATGGGGCTTGCCTGAGCCAGCCCCTCAGGCCCGACGGATTTTCATCTCAGTGCGCTTGAGGGAGTAATAGAAGCCTTTCCACTGGGCCCAGTTGATGCCATTGGCATAGGAGAGGTGGGAACCACCCAGGTAGAAGCCATTGAGATTGGCGAAATGGCAGCTTCTGAACCAGAAGGCTCCCGAGGAGAGGGCTGCACAGTTCTGCACGAAGAGGTCCTGGTCTCTGTCGAAGGTAGAGAACTTCTGGCCGCTGTGGTAGGACAGTGAGTCACCTGGCAGGAGGGAGAAAGGACAGAACTACTGAGGCCAGGAGCCAAACCTTGTGCTGGCAGTCTAAGTGACAGCAGTTGATGAATGACACTGAGAGACAGGACATCATATGGCATCCTATTGGGATGCAGGCATCCTCCCTGAGCCACAAAGAGAAACAGCTGTTCTGGAGCAGGACCATCTGGAGCAGGGCCAGGGTGGCTGTTCCCTAGGACTGGGGTCCAGGTGGCTGAAGTTAGTCTGGAGAGAGCTGTGGATCTTCCAAGTCCAGAAGGGTTGAAAGAGGAGCCTTAAGGAGCCAATGGGGCAGGGCCAGTCCTATGTTATTGTCCCCACACCCACCCCGCCACTGCCACTGAAGAAGCTAGTGGTACCTGCCCCGCCATCCTCGAAGCCAGCAACGTAGAGGGTATAGCCATCCTCCTCCGCACTGACGGCGTTGGGGGAGATGGAGAAGTCAACATACTTGGCATAGGCTGTGTTGTTCTCAAAGTCTTCCAAGTCCACTCGCAACTCATACTTCTGCTTCAGGGTCAGGAGGTGCAGGTTCTGCAGCCCTAGAGACCAGTAGCAGCTGGTTAGCAAAAACTTGGCTGAGGGGTAGCCCCTACCCTGTGGCCCCACCTTACCCAGCCAGTACTCCCCATCAGCACGGCCAAAGCCCAGCTTGTAGTCGTTCCAGCCTCTGAAGAAACTCACTGAGCCGTTAAATCTTTTCTGGAAAACCTAGAAGCAAGAGGATGAGGGACTGGATGATGGAGGCTTAACCCTCAGGGGCTCTGCCCTGTCTGCCCTGCCCTGCCCCCCAAGTCCTGACACTGGTGAGTATTGGGGAGTTGCTAAAACAAAACACACACTGGCTCCAGGCCTCTCGTTGAATATCTGCTGCTGAAAAGGGGACATCTACCTGACCTCCTGTCTGCTGAAGAGACAGGAAGGGGGAAAGACTAAGGGGGGTTTGTGGCAAAGCACAAAGCTGGCATAGAAGCCTGGCTGTGAGCTTTGGTACTATGTGGCCCAAGACAAGCAGTGTTACTTCTTGGGTCTGCAGTTCCTCATTTAGGAGAGACACCTGCCTAATAGGACCACTGGGAGGACAGCGTATACTAGCCCTCAAGTGTGTGTAAGTGTTAGCAGCCCTGGGTCCAGTCCCTATAAAGATGAGGAACCCAGTTTGCAGACACTCAGAATCATACAGCTGCCTGGACCACATCTGGCCTGAGGCCTTTTGCCTACTCACCGTCCATTTGCCACCCTCAGTTGTCATGTCACAAAAGACAGGCACTGGTACACTGGGGCCAGAAGGGTAGATGAGGTACACACCATCTGCCTGATAGCCCTGAGCGTAGATATCATCACAGTCCAAGGGTTGCTGAAGGCAGGACTTCTCCAGAGCTGAGAGTGACAATGTGGGGACAGCAAGGAGAAAGACTAAGGCATACAGGACACCTCAGCACCCAGGTTTCCCCCCAGGACTAAGGGACCCTGTCATGAAAGATCTGGAGATTTCTCTAGGGGCCAGCTGCCAATCTGTCGAGGAAGAAACAGCCCTGCAGAGCCTGGCTTACAATGACCGCGTGTGAATGGGGGCTACTTACCATCTCCCCGGATCCCGGAGGCCTGTGGGGCGCAGGGAGGTGCAGAGAGCAGGAGCAGCAGCAGAGGCAGAGCTGGGAGAGCCTGGTGGTGGGAAACGGGCTGAGTGCGGCCCCCACTAGGGGCCAGACACCTCCCAGGGCTCCCCTGCCCAAACCCCTGCCCTCTGTTAAGGTTTTCCCTTCTCTACTTTCTGGGTTTCAAGAGTCCCATACCCCTGCCCCCCATGCTCCTCTGTCCCCTGTCTGGCAAGGGGCTTGTCTCCACCAATGGTCTTGCTCTCCCAGGCCAGTACCTCCATGCTGTCAGCTCAGTTCAGAGAGGCAGGCTGTCTGGGGCCCAGACTGCAACCGCCCACAGTTATGTGTTGGGCCTGAGCCCACAGGCCCAGCCCCGCCCCTAGAATTGCAGAACGGCCCCCCACCCCCATAACCAGCCCCCAGCATCAGCTTACACTGTCAGGGGGCCAGACGACCAACTGGGTCTCATTAGGCCTGTCAGGGAAATAGTGTGGACCAGACATTAACTCCTTACCAGCTGTGACTGCTCCCTGAACCCCAATTCTGCCTCCCTCCCCGCTGGACTGTGGGCCCCTTGGCAACCTCAGCTGGCCTCTGCCCACCCCCTGCTTTCTGACAGGCCCTCTGCAGATGTCTGCTTCTATCTCATTCCTGTCTAGTCTGTTTCATCAGCCATGTGGGGAGGATAGGGGTGGAGGTGTCCTTTGGCCCCAGAGAGGGGTTCCTACTTGGGAAGGCTAGGTAGCCCCAAAGCTCCCCATATGGGAGCAGCCTAGCCTGGTAGGAGACAGGGCCAGCAGGGGCCAGCAGGGGCCAGCAGAGGCCAGCAGAGGCCAGCAGGGGCCAGCAGGGGCCAGCAGGGGCCAGGCAGTCTTTTGGCAAGCCTGGGACATTTCTGAGTCATGAGCACAAAGCTACAGGCAGCCAACAGTTCTGTCTGCCTCGACTGGAGCCAGAGCCCTCTCCAACCCCTTCCTGGCCCCTTCCCCTGCTGGGTGTCTATACTCCCACCTTCTTTCTCCCACAGTTCCCTGGTCCATCTGGATTGCTTTTGTTTCTCCTTGTCCTGCCCCTCCTCCCTTCCAATCCCATCTGCTCTCACAGCTCAACCAGTTTCTCTGTTTCTGTCCTGACTGAGCCCACTGCTGCTTCCCTTGTCCCCAGCATGCCTGGTTTCTGTGTCCCTCCTGCCATCCTTATCAACTAGCCTCTTCGGTTTTTTTGTTTTGTTTTTCTCTCCCTCCATCCTCTGGAAGAGTTATCCCAGGTGCCTGGTCTGTGTTCTCTCAGTTAAGCTTCCTGTGGCTCTCCATGGCCTCCAGGCTGAGGCCAACATTTTCCACTTGGGAGTTGAAAGGAATAATCAGTCTGTCTCAGCCTCCCTTCAAGATCGTGTTCCTTGCTGCTTGACACTCTTAAAGTATGTCTAGCTACCCAGACTTCTGGCTAGCCCGTTCCTGGGCCTTTGTCTGGGTTGTTTGCTGTGCCCACCAGCATTTCTTCTTCCCATGAGTGCTAGTGGGTAAAGTCCCTATTTCCCATTCCTGCACACTCAGCTCCGATCACAAAGCCAATACATACACTCACAAAGGATAACTCTTTTGAGTACCTACTATGTGTTATGCAATATGTTGGTTGCCGGGGATGCAAAATCAGCTCCTGGAATGGCCAACTTGTTTTGGACAATGAATCACAAATATAATTTATGCCACAAAAGACACAAATTAAAAAGGTAAGCATGTGGGATGTCCCCAGCAAAGAGATACCTCTGGCTTAGATCCTCTCTTAGACCCAGGACAGACCCCATTGGGCCTCCTTGACATGGTGTGTGGCTGTTGGTTAGAGACTTCTCTATGTCTAGTTGTGTTGAGCCCTGGGGGTTCCAGAGCTAGCTGCCAGTGTTGAAACCCACATGTCACCATCTATGAAGTTGGGCTAACTTGGGCAGATTCCTCTGTGCCCCAGTTTCTTCCTTTGTGGAATGAAGATGATCATATCTACTTGGAGGTGTAAAGGTTCAAGTACCACAAAGCAAGTACCAGGAACAGTGCCCACACTTACTTGTCAAAAGGAGAAAACGTAATTAAACTCACGTTTATTCGAGCGATTATAAACAAAACAGAACAAAGCAACAAAGAACAAAAGTGATTTGCAAACTGGGCAGTCCAAGGCTGTGTCAGACACTCCCAGGAATAATAGGATCTGACAGCGCTTATAGGAAACGAGTGTGTGCAGAGACCGCTTAATTGGTTACAGCTTAGTTGAGTAATTGGTTTCAGAGCCGCCTGCAGTTAACTGAAGTCAGATTCGGTGCAGGAGCTGAAGTTGAACCAGTGGCCTCTCATGAACACTATCTGGTGGACTGCAGTAATGATTTAGCCCAGATTAGCTCATCATCATCATAAACATCGTGATTGTTCTCAGATGAGTGGGTCGTAGTCAACCGTTTTCATCCCTGCCTGTGGAAAACAGAGTTGGCCACTCCACGCTAAGCATTCTTACATTAGTCCAGCTTTTTAGCTGGCTCATTGTCCAGACTCCCTTGTGGCTGGGTGAGGTCACTTGTCTGAACTTTGGCCAATATGATGCAAAAGGAGGATAGATGGATCTTCATTTTTCCTTTTGCTTCTCTGAAGGTGACGGCTGGAGACCTAGCTGCTACCATGGACATGCGAATAAGGCCTCATGGGGTGGGGGTAGGATGGAGGGAGATCAGTAGAAGCGAAGGCCTTTCCTGCTCTGTGGAGTGGGTGGAGGCCAATCCTGCACTGCCCTGCCCTAAACCTTATGTGAAAGAGAAAGAAACCTTCATTTAGTTTAAGCCTCTGGATTGTTTCTGTAACACAGCTGAATCTAACCCTAACCTCTTTCTCTGGCAAATACTAGCACAAAGCTACAAAAACGAAAATGGTAGTGTGTGTGTGGGGGACATCATTACAACAAATAAGACATGTCCAAAGTAAGAGACTTTTGAGAATATGGCTAACATAGGAGCAGAAAGAAATAAGGAAACAAGTGACCAAAACTATCATTTTTATTAAATCAGTGTAGGATTTTTCCTCTGGTGATAACGTGCACTGATGGTGTCCAGGCTGGCATTCTGCTGATAGGTGTCCTTCCAAACAGATTCTAAGGGTTAGCTTTAGGAATTAGTTTAACTTCTTCTAAAAGCCGTTTGAAGGCACATTCGTGGTGCCCTTCCTCTGAAGACAGTCTGAAGAATTACCCAACCACTGGCGGGCTCACATGCCACGGTAGATGGTCCCAAGCCCATGCCCATATGTGCAGCACTAATTGGACTCTGATTACAAATGACAGCTGAAAAGTTGGGAGACAGACAGGGGCATGCCAGGGACAGTGGGAGTGAGGTAGTAGTGGGTGGGCATGGTCAATATATTGTATGAATGTATGAAACTTTCAACTGATAAAAATAAAGTAAAAACATGAAATGAAGCAGGGCATGGTGGTTCAGGCCTTTAATCCCAGCACTTGAGAGCAGTGGCAAAGGCAGGCAGATCTCTGTGAATGCGAGGCCAGCCTGGTCTACAAAGTGAGTTCCAGGAGAACTATGGCTGTTTAACCCTGTCTCAAAAAAACATTAAATGGGGCTGGAGTGATAACGCAGTGGTTAGTAGCACTGGCTGATCTTCTAGAGGGTCTGGCTTCCATTCCCTGCACCACACGGCAGCTCCCAACTGTCTCTGACTCCAGTCTCAGGGAATCTGATGCTTTCTCTGGCCTCCATGGGTACCAGGCACACACATGGAATACAAACATACATGTGGACAGAACCCATTGTAACATGGTAAATAAGAATCTGGGAAACGATATGCTGATGGGTATTTGGGGAGAGATCACTTACACCAGAAACAGATGACTGCTCAGGCTCTGGTCCCAAGGATGCTTCCAGATGCTCTCTGTCTCTGACCAGGAAGCAAGAGAGAGAACTGGGGTCTGGGACCCCAGACCTAGTCTTTCGTGGTCACACCTGCACCCACACCCCAATGGGCATGGTCAGTGCAATAGGTTCGGGCAGGGTAGATATCTCACTACAATTCCCCTTTTAGTCTAAAGAAAAGATTTAGGCTTAATGCGAAGCTATACACAAAAGACAATAAATTTACAAAGACAGTATGCTCTAGGAAAAGGAAAATTAAGAACATACAAACTTAAGACCTGTTGCCAGTGAGGTAACAAGAGCAAATGGCAAGAACTACATATCCAGTCCTGAGGTGAAGGCACAACAGAGATCACTATAGAGTTGTCCTAAGCTGGAAAGTTTAAGTCTAGTACCTAATATTTCTATCTAGGAAAAGAGAACAATAATTGTGTCAGTCTAAACTTCAACCTCATCAAAGACTTAAGAAGGAGACTAACAATACTAGGGTAGGCAGGAAGTGCAGGCAAGCAGCTTCCAAAAGGTACAGTGAAGACAGAAACAGCAGGCTACTCAAAGTCTCAGAGCAGCATCTGAGCAACCAGTTTTGGCTAAGGCCTAGTATCTGACAGACCGCTACAGAGGTAGAAAGACTGTCTTACCCTGACTTGGCAAGGTTCAGCAGTCTTCTGTTTGTCTCCTGAAAGCACAGTAGGACAGCATGTCCAAAGTCAGTGGTCGAGGTGGGGGCACTTCTTTGCCCAAGAGGCCATTAGCCGAGGAGAGGATGGACTCCAGAAGGAGTGACATCAGTGCCCAACATATTCTCAGGAAAATGCTCAGAGCTGTCAGGAGCAATAGTGTCTCATGTCAATGGAGTACTAATATTAAAACATTTAAATGCCATGTTCTGATCTAACATCTATGTCTGACTAATCTCATAAGTACAAGAAACATGGGTGAAGATAATCTGTAATGCTCAGGAACATAGTTATACTAATAGCTGAAATTTCCCTAAGTAATTAGCAAGGACAATTATTTTAGCAATATGACTATATCGTGGGTACTAAGAACTTCCACTTAAAACTTGACAAAAAGCTTTAAAAAGGATTTTAAAAACAAAAGAACAGAGACAAGCAAGGCTTCTTGGTAGCAGACTTGCACGACTCCTTCACGGGAGGTTTCCTGACTCAGCATAAGCGGCAAAAATCTGCATGGTTCTTTTAAGAGGCCCTGCTGACAATTCAGTGGCGTGTACAAGCAACCGGCATTGACAGTGACCACATCTCCAAGTCAGCAGCATGCTGCTTGATGGTAGCATAGACCAAGGTGGTGAGGACAGCTCTCAGTGCTGGTGGTAAATGTACCTCTACAATATTGGCAAGCAATGTTGTTGTTTAGCAGGTAAAGACTCGTGGCCAGAAAAAGATATTTACAGTAAAGACAGATTAAGATAAAGAAAAACTTCTAAAGGTTTATAATGTTTAAAATATACTTAGGCTTGGGAGAGAAAAAGAAACAGAATAATGTGGTTTAAAAAAAAGAAAGGGAGTAGCTGGGTATGGTGGCACACAACTTTAATCCCAGAACTCAGGAGTCAGAGGCAGGCAAATCTCTTTGATTTCAAAGCAAACTTGGTATACAGAATGAATTCTAGGACAGGCAAAGTTACACAGAGAAACCCGGTCTCAAAAAAAAAAAAAAAAAAAAAAAAAAAAAGAAATAAAAAAACAGACTAATAAAAAAGCCACATAAAGATGGAAAATACTCAGAGAATCTGGATACTGTGTGCTATTGTGTTGTCTTTGAATTGCCCAATTGCTAAGGAAGAAACAACCCTGTTAAAATACACTTGATTATCAATGCTGCTAAATTAATCCCATGTATATATTTTAAAAACACTTTGACTTCCAAATTTAAGTCTAAGGACAGGTTACTGGGGAAGATAATTTCTATTTTTGTTTCCAAAGAAAATGAAAAGCTGTGGATTCCTTCCAGACTAACATTGTTTGATCAAGCAAGACCCCCTGAAACAGTGTCCCAGGTAATCCAACATTCAAAACAGCTGGGACAAGGCAGCCTTGCAGACCACTACAGCCATGATTTCTGGCCATAGTCTTTACAAATACAAACATTAAAATTTCAGTTCCCTTAACATAGACAATTACTTTTAAAATCCAAAGTCTTTTAAAATTCCAAGTCTCTTAACTATAGGCTCCAGTAAGACACTTTCTCACTTCAAGAGGGAAAAATCAGTGCACAGTCACAATCAAATAAAATCAAAACAAATTTCCAACCAATCAATGGCTGGGATCCACTCACAATCTTCTGGACTCCTCCAAGGGCTTGGGTCACTTCTCCGGCTCTGCCCTCTGCTGTACACACAGCTGTCTTTTAGGCTCCAGCTGGCTCTACTCCACCGCTGCTGCTATTCTTGGTGGTCATCCTGTGGTACTGGCATCTCAGATTCTGGGGTCTTCTGTTGCAACTGGGCTGCACTTTCACTAATAGCGTTTGACAGGCTCTCTTCATGGTGGCAAGCCTCAACTTCTTTGCATGATCCCTTCAGCCCTGGGCCTTCAACCGCCACTGTGTCTGCACCTTCACTGGTGGCCTCTCCTGGCCTCTCACAGTGCCAAGTCTCAGCTGCTATCCGTGACTTCTTCGTGCCTTCAAAAACAGTACCACCTGGGTGACTCTCACACATTACCAAGTCCAGTCACAAGCTCAAGGTACAACCTTGGCCACCTCTCTGGAACACAGCATCTCTGTGCTCTCAGAAAACACTTCCCAGAAGATTTCACCTCCGTGATATTGGTCTCTTTTTAATCACTGCTAATTTCTTAGCTCCATTCAACCATCAAGTGTCCCAGCAGAGCAAAGTTTCGCTTTGGTAGTTCTTGTTATTCACAGCGAACTCTTCAGCCCCAGCTGCAGCTCTTTCTCTGGTATCTAGCATGGTGAGAGTGAATATGGGGAGATCTCCATTGCCTGTAATATAGTGTGTTTATCTCTTCGAAATGTCTCATTCTACTGGGCATATTTTACCTGTGAATTGTCAAGAGGATGACCTCTTTCTAAGCTGTATTGTCTAATTTGCTAACAATAGTGATAGCCTATACAGAATGGATAAAAATAAATACAAGGATATGTTTCACAGCAAAGGACTATGAGTTCCACCTTAGAAGATGCTCAGGTTAATGATTAAAAGGAAAGCACCTGAGTCCAGGAGTCAGGCAAGCTCTAATTCTCTTAATGCTGAAAAGAAGCAATCACATACCACTACTAAAAGAAAGCTTTCAAACAACTCCAGGTTAGACTAGATGCCTTGTTAATAGTTTTAAGATTTATAACCCTAGAAAACAAGTTAAAGTTCACAAGGACACATAGCTGAGCTGTCTGACTCATTAGGCTAAGATTGAAAATACAAAATAGCCTGATTGTTGCTAGCTCCCCTTGCTAGGTCTAGTTAATAATCATAGGTGATGATTAATTCCTTATGCTCATTTCTGCCCTGATGAGTGGATAGGTATCCTAAAGACTTTTTTGTATCCTAAAGATTTAAAGTAGAGCGGACTGCCTCTTTTTCAAATATAAAAGTTTAGGCTTGTGATTTATAACACAAATGAATAAAGATCCAGAGACTAGCATTGGGGTTCAAACTTCAAGCTGATGGTCAGAAAAGCAAAGCAGCTGGACACTAGCTTCTTGCCTCTACCTAAGGCTGAATGGGCTGATCCTGTCTCCAACAAGCTCTCACCAAGCCTCAGACTATAGCCTCTCCTCAGCCTGGCTGGAGACTGAATGCACCTATCTTAAGTGTGGCTGGAGAATTAATGCCTCCTACCGAATACTTGCTCCTGTCTTTTACACCCCTCTAGTGCTGGGATTAAAGCTGTGTGATCTGTTACTCTTTTATATGGATTCAATCTTGTGTATCCCTGGGTGGCCTTGAACTCAGAGAGATCCATCTACCTCTTAATCCTGAGCCCTAGGATTAAAGGTTGCTGGCTGCTGGGATTAAAGGTGTGTGTTTGGCTTCTATGGCTTGTGACTGACTTTGCTTTCTGAATCCTCTGGCAAGTTTAATAAATCATAAATAATATATCACCACAGTGACCCCTTTAAAATTCCTTATAAGATTACCTTTCAAGATAAGTAATAAAGTAATTGGCCTTTCTTTGTAACTGCAAAGAGCAGCCTTACAGTAAAAGACCTGACAAGAATAGCTTGCTTGCCCACACAGTTAATCTAAAACAAGTTGCTTGGTTATGAATGTACGTGGGTTTTGGGAGATAATTTGTTTTTCACCTTTAATACATACAATGTTTAACCACATAATGGAGATGAAAATGTGTTTTTACCTGTATTCATTCACTTGAAACCAGAATGTAACCACATTGAAATTCCTATATTGACTGAAAAACTTTGTTGGAATGTATAAGCTGTAGGAAAAAAGTATACAGCAGAAAGAAAGAACACAAGAGAACAGAGAATAAAGAAGGAAGCCATCAAGAAAGCATGTGAATGTCTTTTTTTCCCTAAACCTCCTCAGATAGAAAAGTCTAGTTTATGCTGACTCCATGGAATCCATGGAGTCTCTCAAAGTCCTGTATTGCTGGGACTTGGCCCCCCAGATAGCAGTATTTTAGCCCCTAAAAGCTATATAGGATAAGAAAGAAATACAGGCTAATAGTCACCCATAACTGTCAAACTTATAGTCACATTTGTTAGGTTTTCTAGGTATACAGAGATATATTTCAAATAGATAATCTTCAAACACTTTAATGGCCACAGAATATGTCATTTGAAATGTTTTAGTAACCAGAATTTCCTTGACATGAGGCATGATCCTAGTGGCACCAATCTATTTCTAAAGAGGATTAAGAAACTCCATATGGAGTTTGCTTACTTTGTGGCAAAAGCTTGCCATTAGGGCAGGAAACTGCTCTTACCTTGACTACTGGCAGTACACTGTCCAAACTGACAAGCAGGACACAAAGGCAGCTGCTGAACTTTACTAAGACGGGGTAGGACAGTCCTTCAAACTTCCTGCTTCTGAAAAACTCTGTCAGATATTCTAGGCCTGTAGGCCAAAGACGGATGCCCCAATGTTGCAGAGGAACCTTGGGCAACTGTCCAGGCAGCCAGCTGTCTCTGTCATTTCTCACCTTTTTTGGAAGTGGATTCCTTGCTGTTCCTGCTTACTCGGGTAGTGTTATTTCCTTTCCAGGTCTTTGATGGGGTTGAAGACTAGACAGTTGCAGTTCTCTGGAATCTTGGCAAAAGACATATTAGATAAAAAAATTTAAGACTCTTTAGGAGAGGACAGCTAATGGAGTTATCTTATACATTTGCCAATTACTTGTGGACTGGTCACTGAGAATGTATGTCTTACTTGATAATTGTTCTTGTTATATGTGATTTTGTTCTGTTAAGGTTATTACCTTTCCTTTCTATTTGGACAATATTTGATAATAATTCTTATTGTATATAGTTTTACAATGCTAGAATCAAACCTTTCCTTCTTAATTAGACAAAGAGGGAGAAATATTTTGGGAGTTCTGTCACTGGTCTGCTAGCCAATTGATAGGACTGTTTTGGTCCTAGAGGTGGGGTTTTCATGAGGGAAGGATGTGACAGAGAAAAAAAGGTAGAGTGGAGGATTTCTCAGCCCTTTTGAGTGAGGAAGAAGCGGCAGAATTCAAGCCGTGACTGGTGACTTGATTCAGAGTTCTCATTTGTCTTGTGATATTTGTACATAAGGTTTGCTTAACAATAAATGGTAAAGTGATCCTTTATCACTATTATGGAAGTCAGCATGGAATTTCCTCAAATAAAAAAAAAAAAAAAAAAAGAAACCAAATCAACGTACAGTCCAGCTGCATTGCTTCTGGGAATACACCCAAAGCTTCCAAACACTACAGAAATACCTACAGGTCCATGTTTATTACTGCATTGCTCACAGTATCCAAGTTGAGGACTCCAGCTAGGCATCCATCCACAGATAAATGGATAAAGAAAACATGTTTCATATCCTCACAACGGAGTGTTATTCAGGCATTAAACAGGACAAAGATAGGCCATTTGCAAGACAATGGATGGAAGTGAAGATAATCATATTAAATAAAATAAGTCAGGATAAAAAAGACAATTATTGCATGCTTTCCCTCCTATGAAGAACCTAGGTCTTATGCCATGGAAGTATTTAGGAAGAGGAAGGGACTGGTAGAAGAGGGGAAGGAAGATAAGACAGGGAATGGAAGTGAGTCTGTCAATGGCAAACTTGAAGGAAGTGTCACTCTGAAACCCATTGTTTTGCACAATGAATGCTCACAGAACATTGAAAGTTAGAAAGGAGAGGCAGCAGGAGGAGGGTGAATCCATCCTCGGGGCGTGAGGACTCCTAAGCTCTCTCACTGGTTGGTGATGCCCTGGCATCAGTTCTAAGTGATCCTGGCTGGTTCAGACTACAGAACCCAACCTCCTTCTCAGTCCTCCTGATAGATGCTCTACTCTGACCCAACTCATGCATGCAGACAATTTGAAGAGAGTTCCTGGGTCTCAAACCTGAGGGTCTGAGTGTGCTAAGGATGCTCTACTGTTAAGCAAATTGTGCTTTCCTGCATAACCTTTTAATGGGATCTTTTTTTATCTTTCTTTTTTTTTCTTTTTGTTGTGTTTCTTTGAGACAGGGTTTCTCTGTGGTTTTAGAGGCTGTCCTGGAACTAGCTCTTGTAGACCAGGCTGGTCTCAAACTCACAGAGATCCGCCTGCTGCCTCCTAAGTGCTGGGATTAAAGGTGTGTGCCACCACTGCCGGGCCTGATGGGATTTTTCTAAGAGTGACGTTTTATTTCTCTGGACTGGTCCTGTGTTGTTGCTGTCAGCCTTCCTTGCTCCATGATCCATCCTGCTCTGTACCAGGTACTGGGATGTATGGAGGGCATAGCTGGGTCTCTGTGACCTACAGAGGGTATTGGCAGAGATGGGAGGAAAGGTGGTGTGGGTGGGTGATTTCTTCCTGTCTCCTGACCTCCCAGGAACTGCGCTGTTAGCAATGGCTGTACCCTTCACACACACTGCCTCTTAGTTTCAGCTCAGCCGTGACCTTGTGTTCTTCCCCAGCTCCTGCAACCTGTGATGGAAGGGACTCTGGCCAATCCAAGCATGGTAAACATGGCTCTGGCAGGCCTTGCTCTTCCCCTATCCCTTCTGCCTTGCTAAAAATTGTTAGATTGCATTCCTGGAGCTAGCCACCAAGGTCCATTCCCTTATTTGGCCACTTCCTTCTCCTGAGGCTGACTACCAAGTACTGGTCATTAGCTATTGAAGTCCAGCAATCAAAAGCCCCCTTTTGGCTGCCCTAACTAACATAATCTCTCATCCTAACATGGGGATTCTTCTTGTATTTTATAAACTGACATTTTCCTATGGGCCATATCTGTCTTATTGCCTGCCTTTTTGTCCCTCTGGGGTAAATAAACCTTATTTGTTCCAAGAATTTAGTCTTGGGGTTTCTTGTGCCAAATACCAGTCCCTTCAGTAACTAATGATAATGGCTTTCAACTGTACTAGACCCAGGATGGCATAACACCCATGTTGGTTTCCTTAACACAAGTCAACATTGCCTGTATAAAATTCTATTTTAAAAAATAAAGCCAAGGCACAATCCCTTTAATCCCAGCACTCAGGAGGGAGGGGAAGGTGGATATCTAAGTTTGGAGCCAGTTAGTATTAAAGCTGAAACTGTCTCAAAAAAAAAAAAAAAAAAAAAAGGTAGAAAGAAAGAAAGAAAGAAAGAAAGAAAGAAAGAAAGAAAGGAAGGAAGGAAGGAAGGAAGGAAGGAAGAAAAGAAGAAAAACCAAACGGTCAAATGGCATGATAATAAGGCTTTTCTGCTGCCCCAGGCTCCTCTCAACAGTTGCCAAGAGCTCTCAGAGGTTTGCCTTCTGTGGCCAAACTTCTCTTTCATTGTGAGTGGAGAAGGCTGAAGAGGAAGGATACATAGCCACCTCATGGAAGGTGAGGGGTCTAAAAGAGAGGTGGGGGTCATCTGCCAGCAGGAGAAACTGGCTGAGCTGCCCAAACCAGGCCCTCTAGAGGTCACCCCCTACTAATGTGTTTTCCTTAATTGTTTTAGTATTAACAAAGACTCGGAAGTCAAAACTGAGATAAAACCTGGGAAAGGCAAGGAACATCGAAAGGATGATTGGCTGACCCTATTCTCTATGTTTTCCAGATCCTAAAACCCAGGAAATCTCCCCAAGCCCCTTATCTCTTCCTGTCCCTCTCTATCCAACTTCCTCAGTCCTCCAACACATCTATGGCTAGTTCCAGTTAGCAATAGCTGACTTTACCCTTTGATTCAAGGTATAAGTTTATTGCCATAGTAGAGTGGCAGTGTGGACAATTCTCCCACAACACCCTACAGTACAGTGGCAGGCTGTAAAACAGCCATGAACCTTGGGGCTACCTGAGGGGTGGGTGTGGGAGGGGCCAGGCACCTGCATTTGTCATCATTTGTCAGGGCAGGGATATGGTGGCCTTTGGAGCCAAGTAGACACTGGGGACTATCAGTCCAGATCAGATTAAGGCCCATCTTTGTGACCTCATTTTACCTACTCACCTCTTTAAAGCCCTGTGGATAAATTTATTCTGCAGTAGGGGTTGGAGCTTCGATGTAAATGTTGGAGACCCAAGTCAGCCCTAACAAGTACCAGTGATGCATCAGGTGCCCTTTAACCTATCGCTGTGGGAACAGCGACAGGCTCTTCCATGCTCCAGGGGCTGGCAAAAAATGCAAGATACTGAAGTGCTAAGTACAGTTAGCAATAACAATAACAGCAATAATCTAAAGGTGGGGAGGGGCAGCAAGAGGCTCACACTGAGGAGGCAGTGTTGGCCAACCCAGCGGTTCAGGCCCAGCTCCAGCTTTTTGGTAGTAGATACATTCATATTCTTTTATCTTCTTTAAACATGTATTTATTTATTTTCATTGAATATGCGTGTGCCTGCTTGTCTACATATGCACCAGGTACATGCAGTACGCACAGAGGCCAAAAGAGGATGTTAAATTGCCTGGAACTGAAGTTACAGAAGGCTGTGAACTGTCTGATGTGGGTGCTGGTAACTGAATTTAAGTTTTCTGCAAGAGCAGTATTCTTTTCTTTTCACCCCACCCCCCACCTCCAGGAGGACCAAAACCCAGGGTCTTGCACTCGCTAGATAAGTGCTCTATCACTGAGCTAAATCCACAACCCCAAGAGCAGTATTCTTAACTACATAGTTTTGATAGACAGAATATATACTGGGACATGCTTCATAACTAGATCTATTTGTCCCATGAGAACTGTAGACATTTAAAAGCATGCTTTGTTCTTTTGCTCAGGCTAACTGCATACTGTTAGCTCACTTTCACCTCAAAGCAAGTTCAAACTAGACTAAAGGCTTTTTGTAAATGCATCATAAGTTTAAAATTTTATAGCTATGCACAAGGTCAGAGTTGCAGATGCCTAACCACGTTGCTACACAAAGCACCCTAAGAAAAGCATGCCAATTCTTTGCTTGCCAGGTCTGTTTACAACAGACCTGTGTCTCAAAATTTGTCACTGGGCACTGTGCCCTTCCCCCCTCCCCTCCCCCCCCCCCAGTCTGGTCATGGTCTTACTTTTGTAATCTCAGAACCATGTATCGCCATGGTCAGCTCAGCTCAGCTCCCTGTCATTTAACCCTAGGAATGTGTTTTTGACCAATGAGAGGTAACTCTTGTAATTTTTTATTGCTTCAAGTCTCCTGTAAGAAGAGTTTTGAGGCTAAAGGGAAAATGCCAGGAGGAATTAGAATTAGGACAGGAGAATCAGAATAGAAACAGAAAAGTTAAGAGACTTGTTTGGAACAGTCGGTGTGTTCGCCCTCAGATATCCTAAGAAGAAAAATTCCTTTCGCTTGCTGTAGTGTCCTGTCTGAACTCTGAAGAGAGTCTTAGGGCTGCACCCAAAGGCTCTCATTAGTTGATGACTCTGGAAAACTCCACGGTCCTCTTGATCAGCGTCTACCACAGCAACCATTTACTCCTTTTCATCAATGGGTAGGAGCCTTCAGGAATCTTTCAAGCTGTGGTCTTTTATTTGATACCTCTGGGAGCATCTCCTTCCATTCTCAAACAACTGTTTCAATTTGGAGGAAATGTTGCAATTTACAGGAAAATGCCACCGAACAGGTACACTTAACATATTGTAAAATCCACCCATTTTAAGTGTACAGTTTAAAAACTGTTCCTTTTAAAGAAGGGCAGACTGTTTTTAAAACATTTTTTGGTTTACAGCAAGAGAGAACAGAAGGTTCATGCCAGACGCCACACACATGAACGCCTTTCTCACTACCTGCATCACACCGCTGCTACATTTGTTATACTCTGTGCCTGTACTGACACAACCTCCACTGTTGGCTGAGGGCTTACTCTTGGACTTTGTATTAGTCAGGGCTCTCTAGAGGTTCTCAACCTTCCTAATGCCACAACCCTTTAATACAGTTCCTCATGTGAGGTGGTGACCCCCAACCATAAAATTATTTTCATTGCCACTTCATAACTGCAATTTTGCTACTGTCATGAATCCTAATATAAATATCTGATATGCAGGATGTCTGATATGTGACCCCTGTGAAAGGGTCATTTGACCCTAAAGGGGTTGGCACCCACAGGTGGAGAACTGTTGCTCTAGAGAACCGTAAAGGCCAAAGTTAACCTGTCAGCCCCATTTGCCCAAGGACAGGTAAGTTCCTGGAATGCTGGAGGTTATTGTTTATGAACCATAACAAATCACATGTTTTTGTTGAGCAGTTTGACTCAACTGCTTGGGAGGTACTTGATCACATGTGGGTAGGAGGTACATGGGCAGGGAATACATCCTAATGCACACTTGCCACTGATTGAATGTAGGCGGGAGGTTCTAATGCAGAAAGTACATCAAGATTTATGCTTGCCTCTGATTCCACCTGATGGGAAATGTGGTGGCCTTGTGGTTTTGCCTTTTTAAGCCTTTTAAGTCACATTTGCAAAATGTGACTTGTAGCCATTTCCTGGGAACCCTGGAATGGTAATGGCCAGAGCCCGTATTCCTGGCCACTATTTAATTAAATAAAACTTGCTTCAAATTTGACTTCAAAATTGTGGAACTGGTTTTTCTCTTATGATTCTCAAGTTTAACAAAACAGAATGTAAATAATACATATGTATCACTCCAGGATTTCTGAGCTCAATTTACATCATTCTGGCCATCTGCACTGGAGAGGCTGGGAATCTAGTATCTGCTCAGTCCCCAAGGCTGGATGCCTCAGCAGTCCCAGTGTGGTGATGGTAGCATCCTAGACAGCTGAAGATGCTGGGCTCTGATGGCAAGATGGAAGGTAGTGGCAGCAGCTGCAAAGGAGGTGTGCTCACTAGCAGGCAGGGAAGACAGGTAGGTAAAAACATCAGCTCCCCTCAGAGCTGCTCATATTTGGGGTGCTCTCTGGAAGGCACTGCCCACTTTGGGAAAAGATCTTCACTTCCAAATCAGTCCTCCCAAGAAATACCCTTCCAGGCCTGCCCAGAAATATCTCTTAACTTACTACAGATCTAGTGAAGTTGGCAGTCAAGATTAACCATCATGCTAGGTAGTGGTGGCACACATTTTTAATCCCAGCAGAGGTAGACAGATTTATGTGAGTTCAAAGCCAGCCTGGTCTAGAGAATGAGATCCAGGACAACTATGGCTGTTACACTGAGAAAAAAACAAAAGCAAAAATTAACCATCACAATATTATACACTCTATGAATATGCAAAAATGTAAGATCAGAGTCACCACCATAGAAATCCACACTCCCTGACACCACTGGTATTTTGCTGTTCCTGTGACCCTGCCCTTTGCAGAATGGAATTGCCCTTTGTAGATGAAATTAAAATTGGGCTTTTGATGTCACATCCAAAAACATTAGGCCTAGTCTAATGTTCTGAAGATTTCCTTTAAAAAATTACTGAATGGCTCTCGCTCCCCGGCCATCTTGGCAGCTGCTCTTGGTTGGGGGCTGTCCCGCACCTAAGGCAGGAAGATGGTGGCTGCAAAGAAGACAAAAAAGTCCCCCGAGTCCATCAACTCGAGGCTCCCGCTTGTTATGAAAAGTGGGAAGTACGTGCTGGGATACGAACAGATTCTCAAGATTATCGGACAGGGCAAAGCGAAGTTGGTTATCCTTGCCAACAACTGCCCGGCTTTGAGGAAATCTGAAATAGAATACTATGCCATGTTGGCTAAAATCAGTGTCCATCACTACAATGGCAATAACATTGAATTGGGCACAGCATGTGGAAAATACTACAGAGTATGACACTGGCAATCATTGACCCAGGTGACTCTGATATTATTAGAAGCATGCCAGAACAGACTGGTGAGAAGTAGTAAACCAGAAAAGTCTTTCTTTAATAAAACCACCAGAGCTCTTTAAAAATAAACAAACAAACAAACAAACAAAAAATAATAAATAAATAAATAAATGATTACTGAATGAAGCAAAGAAAAGGAAAGGAAAAGACAGGACTGCTCCTAGGTATGGTGGGGGGAATGTACTGTAGATAAAAGGGGGAGTGTAGCCAGAGGCAGAGACAGAGGCATCTGGGAGAGTCCAGATTGGACAGACAGGGATGGAGGGGAAGGGAGAGGAGAGAGGGGAACCAGGTACAGCAGCCAGGAGGTCAAAGATACAAAAGGGATGGGCAACCAAAATGTCTGAATTATATAGAGAAGCGCCTCCGGGGGAAGGGCAGCCCAGCCCCTGGGCTGGAGACTTCAGGTAGAGGGTAGGGTATGCCAGCCATACCCTATAACAGATAGGGACTGAGGGATGCTGGAATGACTTGGTGCCAGGTCCACTTTGATGTGTTAAATAGGCACTTTGCCCATTTGTTCCAAGTTTGAAACTTAACAATTATAATCTTACATATTATATTAAGCTATTGGCACATTTGAATTAATTTATGTGTTGTAACCTCCCTAGTTAGCAGAGTGAACCTGGGAGAGTGGAGACTAAAAATGAGGCACACTCAAGTTTCATGCAATGGCCAACTTTATCGGGGGCATCAGACAATTTACGTTCTGAGGGTTGGGCACAATCACATGAGCAGTGGTCACATGGCTAGGCTGTGTGTAGCCGGGAGGACAACTTGTGCTTTGAGACACTATCTGAATGGCATAGTAAGATGGCGTGTATTCTGAAGCAAACCCACTCCTCTTTACTACACCTGGGAGGGGCATGTCAGCACATTCCAGAACAATGCACGTTATGGAGGAACAGAGGCTGCAAGACTCTTGTCTTGTTTGCTGGGAGTTCACAAGCTCTCAGAAGTCTCACAGCTTCATTCATGGACTGTGTTCTGACAATGCGTAATTACACTGGAGGCTTGTCAGGTGTTTTGTTTTTGTTTTTGTTTTTAGAGTCCTTTAGAATGCCATATGCAAGCAGGAATAGGGTCATTTCACAGCTTTCTGTCTGTATGCCCTTTCTTTTCTTGCCTTATGGCTCTGGCTAGCATTTTCAATTCTGAGTTGAATGGAGTGTGGACCGCAGGCGCTCTTGCCTTGTTCCTTATCTCAGAGGGAAAGCATCCAGCCTTTCACCATTTTGGTGTTAGTTGCAGGGTTTTGAAGTTGTTCTTTATCAAGCTGAGTTTCTCTAGCATTCCCAGTTTTCTAATTATTTATGATACTGAACTTTGTCAAATACTTTTCTGCACCAATTTATATAACTATGTGGTTTTCTTCACGAACCAATTTCTATATTGATGGCTTTTCTAACCATAAAGCCAGTCTCCTTCCTCTAATTAACTGGTCAGACTATATAATTCTTTTTCTTTTTTTCTTAAGGGGTCTAATGATTGAACTTACATGGTTTATCCATGCTACCGAAAGGATGAAAATACAGCTTAACTCTCTAATGACCACTAAAAGTTAGAAATTTAGGAGAAGTCCATCAGCATGTATTTAAAAATCACCCTAGCTGCATGCAAAGCTCAGGAAAAAGAAAAACACATGAAATAGCTTGGTCATGATGACTGGTTTCTGGAAATTATTATTATTTATAATCATCTAGTTTCTGAAGAATGTTGTTATCCACAACAACAGTCTGGGAACTGTTAAGGGTCATCCTGTCCACAAAGAAAATTAATAACTAAAGACAGGACTCATAGCAAAAAAAGGGAAAGACAGAGAAAACAAGAGCTTCTGCCAATAAGATATAGATAACTCCCTGACTGGAAAGTACATTCTCCCAGCCGCTCAAGGACAAGGCTGCTGAGCCCACTGGTTCTTGAGAAAGAAAACCCCCTAACCTTGCAGGTGTGCTACATCTCTGTAACCTAGGAAACCTTATTAACCATTCCAAGTTTTGAACTATCCCATGACCTTGCTTTTAGGCCTAGTGAAAATAACAGGCTAGCTTTGAAACTGGCCTTGTTAGCTTTGATGTAAATCCTATAAAAGCTGTCTCAATTCTGCACTAGGGGTCCTCAGTCCTCTGCCCCTTCGTGGTGTACGACTGTGGATCCCAGTGCACTCAGAATAAAAATTCCTCATGCTATTTGCATCAAGACCGCTTCTCGTGAGTGATTTGGGGTGTCGCCTTTCCTGAGTGGGAGTGCGTCTTTCACTACATCCATGCCCAGCTACCCAGCTACCCCAGCCTCTTGAGTATTTTAATATATTGCTGGATTCTCTTTGCTAAGTAAAAGAAAGGTTTCAGTCCATGTATGTGGCATGTCGGTCTGGATTTTTAAAGTATATCTGTGGCTGTGGTAATTCTGACTGGTAGTGAATTTATAGTGTTCCCTCATCCATCTCTCTGCTTCCTAGAACTCAAGATATAGAGTTTGTGTTACTACTTTATAGGTTTGGTAGAATTCTCCAGATAAACAATATGGGCCTGGTGATTTTATCTTACAAAAAGTTAGCGTAGGGAGGGGCCTCCGTGGACTTAGAAAAGGAATTCACTGCCATTCACAGTTTTTCTCTTATCGGTAAGGCATTGCTTTCCTCTGATGTCTTTACGGTATTTTTTTCCTTTGTCTAGTTTTCAGATATTTAATTCTGACGTGTTTTGCCATAAATTTCTTAGGGTTTTATCCTATTTAGATGCTCATGTTCTTGGATCTGTAGGTTTCTACCCACATTGCAGCTGTGTTTGATTCGCCACTTTCCTGTCAGGACTCCAATGTCTGCTGTGCTGCCTGCTAGGTCATGTCTTTGTTTTGTCTTCTGCTTATTGACTGTGTTCTTTCTTCCCCTTGTTCTGCTCTTAAGCCAGTCCACTGAGCTCTTAATGTTATTATCGTATTTTTAGTTCCATTTGATTCTTCTTTTTTATAGTTTCTGGAGTTTGCTGAGGCTGTCTGTATTTCAGCTGTTTCAAATGTGTTTGCCATTCCTCACTGAGGTGTTTATCATGGCTGCTTTGATTTTGTTGTTGTTGTTGTTAGATTGTCCTAACACACCTCTGTATTTTTCATGTCAATCTCTGTCAATTCGTTTGAGATCGTCCTGGTTTTAGGTATAAGAAACACTTTTTGATTGAAATCCGGACATTGTATGCTATGCTGTAAGGAAATGCATTTCTTTTTTTGTTTTTGTTTTTAGAGACAGGGTGTCTCTGTATAACAGCTCTAGCTGTCCTGGACTCTCTGTAGACCAGGTTAGCCTCAATCTCACAGAGATCCTCTTGCTTCTGCCTTCTGAGTCCTGGGATTAAAGGCATGTGCCATCACTGCCTGGCCTAAGGAAATACATTTTACTTAAACCCACGTTAGCTGGCTTCCTCTGATGCCCTTGTCACAGAGGAAGGGGATGACACTGCTTCCCTTCTGTCAGACAAGGGTAGAAATCTATGTTCCTCATTCTGCTACCTTGGACTCCCAGTAGGGTTTGACTGGTGGTTAGAATGCACATTTTCCATGAATGGCAGCAGGGGAAGGCATTGGTGGTCATTGGCTCCTGCTTGACTTCTGCTGACACCCCAAAAGGGAGAGAAGTCCTTTTCCCACCTGTTGAGGAGCGTGGTTGGGTGGGGTGATGGCCTTCCCTGTGATGTTTGTCTGGGATAGCTAGTTTAGGAGTTTTCTGCTTGCCAGACCCTTCATTTGAGCTTATGGTTCCAAAGGGAATAGCCCATTATGGCCAGAAGGCATGGCGACTACCGGCATGATGATCAGAGCAGGAAGTTGAGAGTTCCCATTCTCGACTGCAGACACAAAGCAGAGAAAGTGAAATGGAGGTGGGGGAGAGTATAAACACTCAAAGCCCACCCCTAGTGATGTCCTTCCTCCACCAAGTCTCCAAATCTCAAGTTCCCACATCTTCCCGAACAGCACCAACAAATGGGGACTAAGTGTTCTATAGAGACATTTTTTTTTTTCATTAAAACCACCACATACAGGTTTTCAGTTCTCCAGTTCCTTGTTACAGAATTCCAGCCCGGTTCTGCAGGCCAAAAAATCTCATGTTACAGTGCCTGGCCTGGAGAAATGAGGCAAAAGAAAGCCTGAGGAAGTTGTAACATGACCATCCTAGGACTCTGAACTTCCTGGCTCCTTTGGAGTCTTCATATGTTTGTCTTACACATGACATCCAAGGTCATCGCTGATGTGTGTGTATGTGTGGTATACTCTGCATATAGTGGTTTTTTTGTTTGTTTGTTTTGTTTTGAGACAGGGTTTTTTCGTATTGCTTTGGAGCCTGTCCTGGAACTAGCTCTGTAGACCAGGCTGACCTTGAACTCACAGAGATCCACCTGCCTCTACCTCCCAAATGCTGGGACTAAAGGCGTGTGCCACCAATGCCCGGCTTGTGTATAGTGTTTTTATTTGTGTGTCCGTATATTATGTATGTGGTATATGTGCATGTAATGTATTGAGTTAGTGTATTGTTATATGATATGATGTAGATATGGTGTATTGTGTAGGTGGTGTATGATGTGTGTTGTGTTGTGTGGGTATGGTGTATTGTGCATTGTGTGTTTTATGGGTATTGTGTAATGTGTGTGGTGTGTTGTTTGGGTATGGTGTATTGTTTGTGTGGTGTATGATGTGTGTTGTGTGGGTATGCTGTATTGTGTGTGGTGTATGATGTGTGTTGTGTGGGTATGCTGTATTGTGTGGTGTATGATGTATGGTGTGTTGTGTGGGTATGGTGTATAGTGTATGATTGTGGTGTGGGTATGGTATATTATGTGTGGTATGTGATGTGTGGTGTGGATATGGTGTATTTTGTGTGTGGTGTATGATGTGTGATGTGGGTATGGTGTATTGTGTGTGGTGTATGTACATGAGTGTAAGAGCCTGTGCACATGGGAGGCCACAGCAGGATGCCCAGTGCTTTTATCTATTCTTCTCCACTGTACTGCCTTCAGCTTTAAGACAGGTTCTCACTGACCGGAAGTTTGCCATCTCAGCTATGTGACTGGCCAACAAGCTGTTGCATCCGCCTATCTGTATCCCCAATTTTGGGCATGTGCCGCCATGACCAAGGTTTTGTATAGGTTCTGGGGATTTGAACTTAGGTCTTCATGCTTGCAGAGTAAGTGCTCTTACCCACTGAGCCACCTCTCCAGCCAGGTGTCATTAGCTCATGGAATAAGGAAATACATCAATCTACCTTCCTGCAAGTGGAAACCCTGTAAGCAATCATAAAATTGTGTAACTTACACAGCTCTCCACCAGTTCCTCCATACACGTATACCCAAGAGTCACTCCCAGGAAAAACTTCAGCAGGCTCCCTTGTTCCAGAAGAGATGTGTTTTCACTTCTAAAACATCCAAATGGCTGCAAACAGGTTGGTGAATGGATGTCAAGCTGCCTTGTCCACTCCTCCTCGGGGAGAGTGGCCTAGACTCTGTGGGTCACATCCAAATTTGCTCAGGTGTCTTGGGTGCTGTGCTCTTCCTCTGAGGCCCGTGTGTCATCAGCTGCAGTGTACTAGCTGGACCAGATGCAGGGAAGCCCCACTGTTGCAAGCAGAAGTGCCGTTCTAAGCTGTTTGGCATCCTCCTTCCTGGCCTCTGGGGTCAGGAGTTCATTTCCGGTTGCCTAATCTCACTCTACAGTGACTCTACATTGATTTCATCAACAAGCATGCTGCAGTATGGATTGCTACAGCTGCTGGGTCTGTTTAACCCTGATTTGTCATTGACTTGGGGGCCATAAAGGAGTATAGCAATCGACTGGGGGGGCAGGTAGTCAGAGAAACAAAGGAGAGACACTACACGGAGGGAGAGAGGGAGGGAGGAAGGGAGGAAGGGAAGGCATCCAAGTGCATTAGAGGTCAGGTGGCCCTGGCTGGGAGTTACATGGATTGCCTCAGTTCTCTTATCTGTAAAGTGGGGCCAATATCCCCACCTTTGGAGGAGTTGGGTGGGTGTTAGAGATTCTCATCTGAAGGACTCAGCATATTAGAAGGAGCCCATAAAAATACAGGACAGTTATTGTGTGCATAATAACTGTAGAACATGACTTGCTTGTCTCTTTAAGCCTGTCCCCAAGGTCCTACTTCTCTAGTGCTCAGCTTTTCCTTTGACAGAGAGGAAGGGGGGGAGTGTCATGGGAAGGGGGTCTGAGAGTCAAGGCAAGGCTCACTGGTGCTGGGAAGGTCTGGGCACAGTAAGGCGGGAGGACCACTTTTGCTTGCCAGGCTGTGAAGAGCAGCTTTTGTTGAGCACTTACTGAGCTCAGTTCTCTGTAGTCCACAAGAGTGGTCACATTGGCCGTTTACTCTAAGGAAACAGCTTGAACCAGAGAAGTGGCTTTGCCCGGTGAGATGATGGAACCGGCATCTGACAGAGGCCTGTCTGGTCTAATTTGTGTAGGCAAGCACCACAGGCCAGCTGATCAAAGGAGAGCCATGTACAGAGGTTCCTGCTCTGTTCCTGTCTGTGTGGACCTCAGACCAGCTGTATCCTCTCTCCTCTCACTCCACAGGGGTCTCAGGGGCCTGGGTCCAGCTGGGAAGTGTGGGGTTGTTGCAGTACAGGGACCGGCAGGCTATGTTTCTCAACTTCCTGGCTGTTTAAACTTTCTTGACAGAGTCATGGTAGGCAGGCAGTATGGGAGTTGGCATGGGCTTGGTACTGAAGAAGGGAGCCATCTGGGGCCAAGTTTCAACTTTAAATTGGGGGCAGAGATGATCTGTGAGGATAGGTTGACAGCCAGCCATCAGAGACTCCCCTCTGTCCCCACCTTCTGTGGTTGGCCAGAGTGAATACCCAAAAGGATGCTTAAGTTGTAATCTGGGCTCACCACTGTTACCTCCTTCTTCCTTCTCTGCTGTCTCCAACATCAATTAGTGTCCCTCCCAGTCAGCCTCTGCTCCCCTTAAAACCTATGGAGGTGGGCGGAGCATGCTTGAATTTTGTCTTGCCTACTTTCTGAAAACGTTGGCAAATGTTTATTGGGTCCCCCAAGCCTGATTGTTGTAGCTGCCAAAAGTTCCATGTGGGGCAGGTGAGATGGTACCATGGTCAAGAGTACCTGCTGTTCTTTCAGAAGCTCTCTGCGTGCACACCAGGCAGCTTTACCTCTAACTCCAGTTCTGGGGACACAGAACACTACTGTAGCTTTGACAAACACCTGTTAACATTACACTCACCCAGACACACATATAGGTAAGATTTTTTAAGTTCTTCATAAGAAATGCTATGAGAGCCAGGCATGGAGGTATGTGCTTGTGTCAGCTACGGGGGTGAGGATGGGGGGGCACTGGGATTACTTCAACTCAGGAGCTAGAGACCAACCCGGGCAGCTTCAGGAGCTCCTCTGTAGTTGTGGGTGAAGGGAATATGTCCATCTTGACAGGGAGGCAGCTCTGCTGACGGTGCTAAGACCTGCACGGCTTTGAGGGTGACCAGCCTGGGATGAAGGGAACGAAGAACCACAGATGCAGATGCAGAAAAGCTGGGATTGGGTGATCCATGTGATCTGATGGAGATGGACCAGCAGCCCAGGAACTTCGGCATGTTTTATTTATACAGCAGAATGAGGAGGCAGGCTAGCAAATATCTATGGAGGGTCTCTGTAAGGAGCCATCTCAGGCCACAGTCATCTGGGACAAGGAGGAAACTGTGGTTGATACTTTGTGTGCAAGTCAACATATGAACAGCCTTTGCCACTCCCATGAGTCTGAGGCAAATGGGCCCTTGACATGGCCATGCTCATGTCAACATTACTTAATCCACTCAGAACTTTTCCACTCCTGTACACAGCAGGAACCAGGGTAAAACCCAAGAGTCTCCAATCTCCAGTCACCTACTTCCTCAAGCTAGGTCCCACTTCCAAAAGCTCCATAACCTTTCAAAATAGCATTATTGGCTGGGACCAAATGTTTAACACAGAAACCAATGGAAATACTTCATATCCAAACCACAATACCCTGACTTATTACAATAACAACAACAAAAACCAAAGAGCAAGCAAGCTGTGAACATTAGGGAAGACATTCAACCTCTTCAAGTCTTAGTGTTTTCATCTGTGAAATGGGTTGGGGGATGAATAGCAACCTCAAGGGTTTGGGGGTTAATAAGAAGGAAGTCTAGTCTCTAAGTTCCCCCACCCCTTAGACTGGCTCCTGCCTTCTGATCCCTCTCCATGCCAGCTGTTAGAGCCAGGGCCAAAAGCCGCTGCAAATTCTGCCTCTGTGGTTATTTTTAGGGGACGGAGACAGGTTTTGTGTGCCTAATATCCAGCCTCAGGACCGTGCCAGCCATTCAGAGCTCTTTGGCTTAGCTTCTCCACATTCATACACCAGTTTCCCACTTAGCTAAATTGTTTCCCTTGGTGTTATATGTTGGATCTCAACTCCTGATACCCCTAAAGACTGCTACTTGCAGAAAGGGGTTTTTAGTAATGAAGTTAAAATGAGGTCATGTGGGGGGGGCCCATTGTCTTATGACTGTTGTGTATTAGATTAGATGAGGGGACCAAGACATAAACACATACAGTGAGGACCATGGAAAGATCCTGGAGAAGGATGGCCACCACAAGCCAACAAAAGACCGCAGAAGAAACTAAGCATGTGTACGCATGGATCTCTTATTTAATATAGCCTGTGGTGCTGTGCTGTGGCAGCCTGATCAGACCTAGACAAGGAGTGTCCTAAAGCAATTACCAATGACCTCAATTTTAAGCCATAAGTTTTTGTTGCCAATAAATTCTTTGTTGTTTAAGGTATGTATTTTAAATTTAAAAATATTTCTTAGCAGTTGTGTTAGTGAGCTTTTTCTTACAGGAGGAAGGATTTATTTTTGGTCTGCAATTTCAAAGGTAGACTGGTTCCATGTTTCTATGTCCTTGATGAGGCAGGCCAACAGGAAGGGGCTAGAGCAGGTTTCAGTTCCTAAGGCTGCCACCCCACCAGCCGTACACTTCCTCCAACCAGGCCCTGCCTTCAGCAGTTCTAACACACTCCATCAATGGAGTAAACCTTTGCTTAGGCGAGGGCCCTCGTGTCTCTGGAAGCAACCTTGCACATACCAAGAGCTATGCTTACAGATTGAGACATTTCTTGGTCCAGTCAAGCTTTTGAATTCAGCCCAAGTGATCAGCATCTATAATCCTGTTTTGGTATGATTCCAGAAGCTCCTCAACTTGGAAGTATGGCATCCCTCTTCCCTGTCTGTCCTTTTCAACACTCATCCACTGTGAATGCTGCTCTTTCTACAGCCTTCACTGATCTGTTGTGTCTCTCTGGGGACTGGGCTGTGTCCACTTCAGTAAGGAGCCTGTGGCTGGCCTGAAGGGGACCTGCCCACATATGTAATCCAGCAATGGCCCTTCACTTCTAACCAAGACAGGCCTCTGAGGGGTCCACCAACTAACAATAGCTCTGCCCAGTTAAGCATGTATCTGTGGGATCTGCTTAACTGTAAATATTTATTTAAAAGCAGACACTTGGCATGTGCTACATTTTCCTTTTATTAAAAATGTAACTAAAATTCTGCTTTTGATTAACATAGTAGATAGGGAATCTTAAAATGCCAGAACAAGCTAGAAATGGTGAATGAGAGAAGAGCCACCCTCTAACATTAGTGGCTGGCCACTGGGGTCCTGGCTTGAGAACTTGGGTCAACGCCAGACAGTGTTCCATGAGAAGGGGATATTCAAAATGGCGGGGGGAGGGAGGGGAAGTCCTGCATTCGGTTATAGTCAAAGGGCACAGCTGTGGTCACATTCTTTTCTGCTAAAGCAGTGTGTGGACTTGAAGTTGTTTCTGCCAGGTCTCTGTTTATGTGGCTCCCTGAGCTGGACTCTTCACCTTTCTCCAGTCAGCTTTGAATTCTGGAACAAGGCTCAGTGACTGGGGGTCTGAACGAAGGGTTTCCTGGGCTTCTCAGCACGGGCCTTTGTTGGTTTTCTCCTTTGCATGGGGCCTTTGAATTCCTGGGGCAGGGGCCTGTCAAAAGATCCAGTTACAGCACATTTAGTTTAAAGATGGAATTTGCTTCTACTCGCAGTTCTAAAAATCAGGCAACACTTCAGTTTTATAAACGAGATGGAATTTTTTGATGAGCTAAGCAGATGAGGTTGGCTTCATAGGCAGAAAAAGGCTGAAACAAGGCCCAAAAGTGGGCTGGTTTCCCCAAGTTAATAAGCAGTAAAGGCTGAAGCAGAGGGGATTTGTCACTTGGGCTGAAACTGGCCCCTTTGGGGACCTGGCTATTAAATTACCTCTCCTGACTTATCTGAAGGTATATGGACCTCTTAGTTTATGGGGTATGAACTTTGTCACCAGTGACTCCATTTTGCTTTGATCTGCTTGGGCTGATTGCAGAGTCCCAGCAGATGGCTTCTCTAAATCCTAATGGTGTAGCCTATGCTTGCTACATAAAAACAAAGAACAGCCAGGATCCAGACGCTTCTCTACAGTGTGTCTGAGCTGCCAGGGATTGGGGGCTGGGTCAGAGCACCATGAGAGAAGGTAGGGGGGTGCCTATGAGGCAGACAGAGGTGTGATGTGCGGCCTCAGCACACAACAGGGCAGTGGAGTTTCCTTCCGGGCTGCCACTGGGGGGTTTGCTCAGTTTCCTTTGGGAAGAAGGTATACCAGCCACCATGTTGTGGGAATCAACTGAGGCTCTGGCTTCCATGACAACTTGCTTATAACCAATGGCCTCCTGTGGATTGATTCCTTTGTGAGGAACATGACTGAGCTGATGGCTGCCTCTCCCAAGTCACTAGGGTTTGGACATTTATAATGTGTCCTGGAATGAACCATTCTAGAGACTGTTCTGTAGCTAGATTGGGGTTATATGTGACTGAGGACTCCTCACACACGACAGAGGAATTTTATACGATGCCAGCCTTACCTTGATTTTTCTTTTTAAAGCTGAACATGCCAGCCAGAACAGTACCTTCCCAAGGGGGTGCATGTGCAGCCCAATCTATGGTCTCTGGTCCTGGCTCTTGTTCAATATCTCTGGGACTCATATCTTCTGCTCTTAGGCCTAGCTATTCAGCCTGGTTTCTGGCTTCTGTGCAAACATGGGAGCCTGGCCTGACCCAGCCTGGGGAGGACCAGGCTGGCTGAGGTCAGGGATGGCAGCAGGGCTGCGAACAGGAGAATTATAAGTACTAGTACTATAGTCATTGGTCTAAATTTGGAGGCTACCCCAAATTTCCATGCTCTTCTGCCCTAAGACAAACTGTTCCTGGGATACATGGTACAGAAATAAAAACAGAGACAGTTTATTGAGAAAGCCACTCCCAAGAATGGGAGAGGGTTAATGAGCAGGCCAAAGTCCAGCCTCGTGAGACTTGTGACCTTCATAGGTCATTTATGTAGCACTCCCTTCTCCCATGTTTGGAAACCACAGGCTTTTCACCAACATGCTCTGTTTTGTGTAGCCCAGGTACGGAAGGGTTTGTAGTTCTCCTCTGCCGTCATGTTAATAGTGTTGTCTGTCTCTATTGTCACATCCCTATTTTCTGGCCATTCTAGGAATGAGATCTTCTGCTCCTTGTATGGCTGGGCACAAAAGTAACCTTTGGAAATGAATACCAAGGTGGTTCTAGATTTGTCAGCCTCCCCTGTTACAGTTTTTGAGGAAGAATGTTGGTGATTGACAGGGGCCAAGGAATACTGTAAAGATCACACCACACAACAGATTTTATGCAAGGGATTTATGGAGGGGGGGCAGACAGTGAGAGACAAAAATTGATCGAGAGAGCAGACTGTGATAGTGGGGACTTTTTAAAGTGTACACCTGTCACATTTGGGGGCCGGTGATAATGTGGCTGCTGGCTCTGAGTCACTGAAGGCAGGCAGGGGTGGGGAGTGGGGGAGCACCTGGTTCCTAACACTCTTTTGTTTATTATAAAGGGAGAGAAAACAGGGAAGGGTGATGGTAAGGTGGAAGGGGGTGTTGTGTGCTCTTTGGACTGTTTCCTGTTGTCTGGGGGTGATGACATCTTTGGGGACAAAAGAAAACTGAGATGCTGGCCAAGTCCTGGAAGAACAGGTGTTTTGCTCCCTGTCCAGGCTCCAAAAGATCACCTGGAGCTGGCACTTAAGCAGTCTGCAACTGATTTCAAATCTGTTGGGACCGGGGAAAGAAGATAAAGTTAAGGAGTTTAAGGAAAACTATTGTTATTTACTTATTTTTATTTTATGTGTATGGACATGTATGTCTCTGTGAGGGTGTCAGATCATGAAGATACAGACAGTTATTAGCTGCCATGTGGGTGCTGGGAGTTGAACCCGGGTCCTCCTGAAGATCAGTCAATGCTCTTAACTGCTGAGCCATCTCTCCAGCTCCAAAGGGAAAAATTTTCATCCAGGGTGTACATTTGAAACTTTTAGGCCCATGGTCCTGGTAGTTGGGGGAGGGGAGTCTCAAGGGGTGGGACGAGATCCCACCCTCAGGGATAGGTGGAATTGGCAGGTGGGGAACACATTGTTGATTGACAGGACTTATCTGGAGTCCATTTGATCCGTGAGGAGTGGAGTCAAGTCAATTCCCTGAAGCTTATAAGAATTCTTAAGTTTAAAAAAGTGGCAAAATTTCAGACATGTTAGCATTACCAATGTTTGTAATCTATTGAAATCCACATTGTACAAAAGTCTGTAGACTCATGGTTTTGAGTCATAGCAGAAGCTTAGGGACCCAAAATGATTTGAGGTTAGAGCATTAACACTGTTTCCTTTATACTGAAGACTGGGTGTATATAGATTATGCAGATTTTTTTTTTTTTAGCACAATGAGAAGCACTTTTCAGTTTATACTTAGAAGACAACCAAAGGAAATGTAAAATCTTGAGCTTGTGACTATGATAATAGTAGTCATTGCCTACCAGAGCCATAGTAATAGCTTATCAGAGCTCTGCTGATTAATGTTAAAATATAACATTTTAATATAACAATAGCACAGAGAGGAAAAGAAATCTGAAAGTTTCATTTTTATATACCTTAAATCACTGTCTTACAACTTCATAAATTGCATTTACACACCTTAAAACACCTTCTTAGACCATCACAATGTAAGCTTTCACATCCTCAGACCTTTATAACTTGCATTTATACATCTTAAAACATTATTTTAGACCTACAAATTAAGCTTTTGTATCCTCAGACCTTACATAAGGACTTTTTCTTCTATCTAATCATTTGCCATGAGACACAGGTGGTTGGTTACTGAGAGCAGTTATTGTAATGTGGGAGCTTTCCTACTGGGCTATACCTGGTCTGGCTCCAGAATGCTAGCACTTAGCTCTAATCCACCTTCTGTTTTCAGTTACCTTTTGTTTTTCCTGTTGCCATCTATGTGAATCTTGCCTGAGAGTTTACCAAGGGTACAAAGCCTTTGCAAAACTTGGTTGGGGGACAGCCCGGAAAACTGAGGTATCTTTTTAATCAAGAATTTGTACTTGGGCATTCTCCTTTTGAAGCTTAGTCAGGCTGTTTTGAGGATATGAAAATCAATTTGTTTAAGTGTAAATCTGCAGAACAATAAAAATGGCCTTGGCTGAGGGAAGGCGGTTTAGTCCTGAGTGAGGCTGAGTCCTCCGGCAGCCATGAAAGGCTAGATTAATCCTTTCTTCTTTAGATTTACGTATTTATTATGTATTCAGTGTTCTGCCTGCATGTATCCCTGCATGCCAGAAGAGGGCACCAGATCTCATTATAGATGGTTGTGAGCCACCTTGTGGTTGCTGGGAATTGAACTCGGGAAGAGCAGCTAGTGCTACTAACCTCTGAACCATCTCTCTAGCCCTCTAGATTAATTCTTAAGGTGCCTGATTCTGGACCTTTCCAGAGTCCATGGACCACTTGAACCCATACCTGTGTTGCAACATTGTAAACTCAGTTCTTTAAAAAAAAGGAATAGTAAAAAGTTTCATTGAAACGTTTTGTGAGTTTAACTCCTTTTAGAGTCTGGTAGCCAGGTAAACTGTGTCTATATCTAATAGCAGCTTTAGGAAAATGAGGGCTGAAGCCTGATTTTTACATAACAGGATTGAGAAGGCAGCCAAAGCCTTTGTTGCTGCTGTTAAACTGGCAAAGTTATCACTAGCCTAGTCTGTCCACACTGTATGGATTCAGGCATTACGCTGGCCTGCCCATCACCTGGCAGAATGCACTCAGGCAGTACTCTGGTCAGCCCAGGGTTCCATGAGTACTAGCCTGCAGGCAGGTGCAAAGGACCCCTTTAAAGTCAGACCCCTGCCCACTTATGCTTTCTTTTGTTTTCTCTCTTGCTCTTGCTTTCTTTGCTTTCTTTGCTCTCTTTCCAGCTCTTCTTTCTCTTGTAAGACCCTCAGAATGAGGAGTCTCCCCGTTTTGGTCAGTACCCCCAAGAACTCAAAGTCCAGTCCAGTTGATGCAACACGCAAGAGGCTTTAATGAACAGGATACGGTTGTGCAAGTGGGCTTCCTCAGCAGGCAGGCTAGAGAGAAGCAACAATTTTCTGGGTTCAGGTATATTTAAAGGAAAAAACCACAAGCTTAGGGTGGGGCTGTGACTCCCTGTCCGCTAAGTAGTGACCAGTCATGGGTTATTACCAGTCATGGGTTATTCTCCTTGAGGCCGGATGGTCTCAGCAGGACCTTAGGGCCTCGGGGTGTGCTAATTAATCTTGTCTGGGCAAACCGGAGTTGCAGCTATCACTGACTGGAGGGGGGCAGTGTGAATTCTTGGTATCCTGCTATCTTAGGGTCCTGTGAGGGAAGTTGCCAGTGCTTTCTAGGTCAGACTGTCCTTCAAGTGAAGGGTTTCCTTTACTCTGCTTTTGGTCTTTCACTCTCTGCTCCCTCTCTCTCTCTCCTCTTCTGTTCCAGGTGCCTCTATGTCTCTTCCCTTCCCCTTCACTCCCCTTCCTAAATAAACTCATTTAAGCTCTGTCTGCATGGCGTATTATTCCCTCCCCCTCAGCCACCCTCACCTTCTATGGAACCTGCTATGCTCTCCCACATGGTCCCTTACCTTGGGACTCCCATGCAGGACACACCACCACCTCTTTCTCCAGCTTTATTTCTATAACTGTTAACAAAAGAACAACACATACCATCAGAGATCTGAGAAGGATGATTTCACCTGGGTAAGCAGGACTACAGACCAAGCAGCTTCTGAATCTATTAAAAATAACAGTCTTACTGGCTACCTAGACAGTCACCCTGGATTCTGTGGTTGTTAGAGGCAGAGGTCCCAGGGCAGCTTCAGTCTTCAGCCACCAGGCCCAGAAGACAGCACAGCCTTTCCTGTGAAGGAGGAACTTAGGGGGGGACCAGCCTACTTGTCAAGGCAAAGCAGGTCAATCAACTCCCCAGTATCCTGCTTGCCCAGTTTGGACAGGGTCCTGGCAGTGGGTGAGGTGAAGGGCAGTTTTTCACCCAGTGGCTGACTTTGCCACACTTAAAGCAAGCTCCCGGGGGATTCTTCTGTGCCTATCATCTCTGGAAGAAATCTAAGGGCAGCTGCCAGGAGCTGGCACTTCTATCATGGGAAGCTTTTTTTTTTCTTTAACTAAACATTAAATGTCTTATTCAGCAGTTCTCTGAAAAGTTTTGAGGATCACTTATCTATTAAGTATATCTAAACTAAACAAACTTTGCTTGTTTTAAGCTAAATTTGAAACATACACAGAAGGATAAATACAGCTTGTTCCTATAATTAATTACATTAGTACTTAGCATGACAAGTATAGTTTTTCCTTTTTTTTCTATTTTTGTTTTGTTTTGAAACAGGGTTTCTTTCTGTAACAGCCCTGTCTGTCCCAGAACTCCCTCTATGGACCAGGCTGGCCTCCTCCTCATAGAGATCTGCCTGCCTCTTCCTCCTGAGTGCTGAGATTAAAGTCATGAGTCACCCCTGCCCCAATACAAATATAGGTCTAAACACATTAAGGAATCTGAGTATCTACAAGGTGACTATTAACTTGCATGTCAATTAACTCTAACAGTTTATAATAAGTAGTTTTCATAAGACTAGAACTTTACATTTTATCCCTATTAGGTTTAGCCTCAAAAAATAACACTTTTTGAATTGAAGGTCTTCTAGTATCAAAATAAAACTTTAGATCATAGAGACTGTCTTTAGAGAGACTGGCAACTTTACTGATTTATTTATTTATTTATTTGTTTGTTTGTTTATTTATTTATTTATTGAGACAGGGCTTCTCTGTGTAGTCCTGACTGTCCTGGAACTCAATCTGTAGACCAGGCTGGCTTTGAACTCTCAGAGATCTGCCTGTCTTTTCCTCTCGAGTGCTGCCCAGCCTACTGATCCTTTCATATTGCGCCATTATAGTATACTGCAGCTTTTTTATGACTTAGATTATCTAAATGGCTAAAGCTTAAAGTGAACAAAGACAAAGAAGTTAGACAAATATTATTGTGAACCTGAATAGACTTTAGGAATTTATAAATCTTGATTATAAAATATAGCTTATTCATCAAACATATGTTGTTACTTATCTAAATTTTCTAGCACCTTGGTGTTGAACAGCTAGCCAAGAAGACATAAGCAGTTAGACATACATTTTGTTGTTGTTTTGGTTTGGTTTTTTTTTTTTCCTCAAGACAGACTTTCTCTGTATATCTCTGGCTGTTCCAGGAGAGCCATCTGCCTCTATCTCCCAAGTTCTGGGAGTAAAGGTGTGCACCACCACACCCAGCAGACATACATTTTAAATCAGCTTTTGTTAATCTGAGTAAACCTTTATAACCTTAAATTTTTATCATCATATACAGTATATTATAAACCAGAGTTAAATCACACATATAGTATGTTGTAGCAAATATAACCCTAAATTTTTATCATTATACAAAAATCCATACCAATCCAAAATATTTTGGAGACTTGCTGTTGCTTCCTTAGTGCAAAGAGAGATACAATGATAAACAGAGAGCTCATTAAGACTAATAAGTTTTACAATTATTGTTCTATGCTATGTACTCATCTGACAATGGTGATCGCTTGGCATGTACTCTTTAACCTGAGTAAAGATGGCTGCCAGCCATGTGACTGCTTATATCATCTTGAGTCATCCACCAAGATGAAGGAAAGCTACATTGTTACTATTTAAACATCTGTTTTCCTTTTAGATCTATTTACACACATACACAGAGTTGAATCCAAGTTACACACACACATGCACATTGAGTTGAATTTGAGTTACATACACACACACCATAAACAAGAGTTGAATCACACACACCTCTATATCCATATATAGATTTCTAAATATAAGCCTTTAGTTATAAGTTTAAAGCCAACTTTTATTACAGATTTTGTAGTTTTTTTTTTTTTTTAACCATACCCAATGGGCAATTTACAAATCCTGAAATGAGAGTTTACAGCATAATCTTAAGAGATTTTTTTTTTTTAATTGAGCAGAGCACAGAGAACTCCAAGAGATAAAAGGTTTTTAAGAGTAGAAAGTAGAGAAACTGTGGAGTGGAAAAAGTATAGATTTAAGATATTTGGGGATCATTTGTGCTGTGACAGTAGTTTGTTACAATTTATGAGAATCTGGAAATCAAGTTTGCCAATTTTTTGGTCATTGATCTGCACCAAGGCCAGTCTGTCATAATACAATCTGTGTTCATGGAAGAAGAGAGAGAGGGTGGCAAGGCAGAAGACTGTGTGGGTGTGTTCCCTTGAGCTTCAAGAGCGAGCAGAGAGCTGAAGCTGTAGAACTGCAGGCTGGGGCCAGAGACAGCCAGGGGAGACAGAGGGAAAGGGAGCCAGTAAGTGCCCATGGGTGAAGTTTCTACACCCCATAAGGCCCTCTCTGCCGTCACAGCAATCCAAATTAGACCAAATCAACCCGAATTAGAAAAAACAAAAACAAACAAACAAAAAAAACCTTTTTTAATGGATACAGTGCTCCTGGATGATTTTCTAGCGCCCCCCCCCCCAATCAGAGGGTGGATGGAAAAGAGAGACTGCAAAACCACTGTTTTCAGGGGGCAGTTTAAATTAAATACCCAGTGGGAGTGGTCTGCAGCATCTCTGGAGGAGGGATCATTTGTCTGGCTATCAGAGATGAGGCAGGATTTGGAGAGGGAGAGGGGGAGAGAGAGAGAGAGAGAGAGAGAGGGGGGGGGGGGAGGGAGGGAGGGAGGGAGGGAGGGAGGGAGGGAGGGAGGGAGGGAGAGAGGGTGGGCAAGGGGGTTTTCCATTAAAACAATGGGGAGTAGAAGCCCAGAGTCAAGAGAGTCAGTTGTCCACATGGTGGGATGACCAAGGGTGTAGAAGCTGGCTCCAGGAGCCGGAGAGACAGTTATTTATGGCATAGGACAAGGAGGAATGACCAGGATCTGAGAAGCATGGTAGGTGCCCATGTGGAGGGCACAGCAGCTGAAGGAAGTGGCAGTGGCAGCTGAAGATTGGGACTGCAGAATTTGGAACCAAATTCTGTGAGTGGTAGAAACCCACAGGAACAAAGACCTACACGAGAGTTAAATCAGCAGCCTGCTTGGGAGCTGACACTGCCTGGGAGAACAGGTGTGTATCTGGCCTTCTCCTTCCCTTTTTCCTCTTCCTGCTAGGTCAAACTCCAGCTCCCACTTTGCAACAAGCTTACAGATCCATCAACGGTAACTTAAAAACAGGTGTACACAGTGGGAGACCAGACAAAAACAAACAGGGCTTGGAAAAGAGAAAAAAGAAATAGGGAATGGGGAATTCTTTTCTGGTCTGGTCTCGCCAGTCACTTGCAGGATAAAAGCCAATAAATTTGGATTTCCCGTGGGTGAGGAACAGGGGAAGGTTCCAGGCCTGAAGTCCAAGGTGTCTCCAGGATTCAGGGGGACTGAATGAGGAAGATGCGAGCTGTTCAGTGGATTGTCACTGCACTGGACAGGGGTCATGGACTTAGCCTGGTTAAGCCCAAGGAGAGGCTCGGCATCTGGTATCAGAACTTTGCAAATGAAGCCAAAAGGTGAAAACTGAGCTAAAAAGATTAAAACCTCATCCCAGGATCAGAGAGGAGAGTCTGTGTGTTGGTCAGCAGAGTCAACCTTAGCCTTAAAGACCACGGCTGGGGTGCCTTCACCTATGAGAATACCAGAGAGGTGCTGGATTCACAACGGTCTCCCCCTTGGATCTAGGGAAGCATTTATGCTGACCAAAGAGAAAGCTTGCCAATAGCCACTGTTGGATGGGGTGCCCAGCAATTGGTGACCCAGAAAGTGAGTCTGTTGTAGGTGGACTGGAGATCAGGCTAGGATCCCAGTGTGGCTTAGACCCCCAAGGAGGGAGTATAGGCACCAAGATATCCTACCAAGTCTTAGCACCAATGTTATGGTTTCAGCCAAAAAGTACTTTTGTAGATTGATTGGGGCCCAAGGAATGTCACAAAGATCACAACACACAGCAGAACTCATGCAAGAGATTGATTTGGGGGTGAGGAGGATACAGACAGAGAGGAGAGAGGGAGGGAGGTTGGGAGGGAGGGAGGGAGGGAGGGAAGAGAGAAGGGAGGGAGGGAGAGCAGACTGTGATGGTGGGTACTTTTTAAAGGGTACTTGTGTTCCATTTGGAAGCTGATGATATCCTGGCTGCTTGTGCTGAGTCACTGGAGGCCGGCTGGGGAAGCACCTGATTCCTAACATCCCCTACACCTAACAGCACCCAGAAGCTGTTTGTATGACAGGACAATGAGCCTCTTAGACCCTACAAAGAGCTGGGACTGAGGGGCAGTGCCACAGGCAGGGTGATATATGTGGCCCCATTCTCCTTGATTCTCAGTACTTGTGTATATGCATATGTATTTGTGTGTGACGTCTGTGTGCTCAAGCATAGATTCATGTGTGTATATATAGGCATGGATAGGTCATGTTACATATGTGGGGGTGTGAGAGATTTAATCATTTAAAAAAGTTGTTTTAATTTTCTTTCGTTGTTTTATGTGTATGAACATTTTACTTGTATGTCAGTATATCCATCCTGGAACTGGAGTTATGGATAGTTGTGAGCTGCCATGGGAGCACTGGGAATCAAACACAGGTCCTCTGCAAGAACAACAACGTGCTCTTAATCACTGAGCCATCATTCTTACAAACAAGCTTAATGGCTGCGTATCTGCTTCATAGCCTGTCCCCTGACTCCAGCCTCTTTTGTTGATTATTTGTTAGGTGAGCAGCTTCTTCGACCAGGTAGAACAGCTTTGGTAATTCTGAATTCTCCCTCTGACCTTCTTTTCAAGCTACTTTCTAAATTATCCAGTTGGAAGGAGACTCTAGGGTTGGATCTTGGGCAATGAGAAACAGCATTGCTACTCCTTACCTTAGGGATAAAAGACAGAGGCCATGTGGGCCAGGTGTGCTGCTACTTGCTGGCCTGGTTTGGGTCATGGTCACCTTTTTTATAAGAAGAAATTGCCTTACCTGATAATTTAATTTTGTTCATGTGTTCCTTTGTGTGATATCGAGATTACGCTTTTCCAGCAGAGGTCAGGAAACAGACAACTTTGGATGTCAGTCCTCGATTTCTACCTCATTTTAGGACAGGGTCTTTCTGATTTTTTTTTCCTCCCTGCTGCATATGCTAGGTTAGCTGGTCTGCTAATTGGCCTGCAAGCTTCTGGGGTTCTCCTATCTCTGAGTCCATCTCTCTCATAGGAATACTGGGATTACATATGCTTTCCCTAGGCACCTGATTTTTATAAGGCTTTTGGGACCTTGAACTCAGGTCCTCATATTTGCACAGTAAACACTTTTACCCTCTGAACCTTGAGTTTCATACCGTAGATCACATAATAAGTAAGCCTGCCTCCTTACAAGTCATTGTCTTCCTTTGCAAACCTTGTAGATGCTTTGGTTTGTCTGGCACAACCAAAACGTCTGCAGACCCCTGCCCCCACATGGCTTATTCTGATATTAATCAACCTCCTGCCTGATGATTTTGAGTTACAGTCATCTTTCTCAAATACTTTCTCCTTGAAACCTAGTAAATGGTGCTGAACCCAGGAGAGAGAAAGCACAGTGGGGTGAGAGATTGCTGAATCCTAAAGCAGGTCAGAGATTGTGTCTCACTCCATTGGTTGGATTTTTACCTCACAATCTGATGCAGTTGTTGATAGGATACTGGCTCTGGGCATCTAGCCATCTTACTTATTCTGGCTAATGAAGAGTACCTTAAGTTCTTGAGCCAAATGTATGATCTTCTCCAATAGTGGACAATAGTGGGAAAACAAACAAACAAACAAACAAACAGAAAAACAACCATCGGTCTTGCTGATCCCTAGGACAGCCTGCAAGTATTCTTTAGGGTCCTTGCCTGTTCTCTTCCTTGAATAATGGCAAAACTGCCCATGACTATTTTCTTATCTACTTTGCCTGAGGGATTATAGAAGTACCAACAGTTTCCCTTTCCATATGTGACAGAGGTTATCTCGCCCACATAGTATGCTCCTAGGATGCATTGTCAGGTTTCTGAGTCAGTGTAAAGACACACAACAGAAGGCAGGCGACCAGAGCCTGACCTTCAACAGATGGGACTGTGTTTATCACCACACACACCAAGGGGCAATCTTTCTCCTTCAGGAAATTGAGGGGTCTGCCAAGAAAAGAAGCTGCCTGCAACCCTTTGTAGGGTGTAGTGAGGGGGCTTGGGACTTACGAGATTGTTATATCCATAGTCCACATTTCTCTTCTGTAGTTCATCCTTCCTGAAACTGTTGTCCAAGTAAGACAGATTGTTGTGGGAGACAGACTGGCTTGACAGACATTCCTTTTTTATGCTAACCAAAGCCTGAGCAAGGTCAACTATAATCTTATAGGAACCTGTGGAGGCTGTTTGATTATAGGAACCTGTGGAGGCTGTTTGATGGCACTGTGACAACTCTGAGACTGTGTTAATAAAGTTAGTCTTGAATCAGAGGGTGGAGCTGGCGACTAGCTGACAAGAAAGAGTCATAGAGTACTCAGAAGACAGGATATAGAGGCACAGGAAGGAATGGGAGGGACTTCCTTTCTGATGTGGAAAGTGTGGAGAGAAGGTCAGCTGGTCGCCCCTCCACTGCTTCTTTGATCTCTCAGGTTTTCACTCCGATACCTGACTTCCGAGTCTTTATTGGTAACAGAACATAGATACTCTCAGCAGGAACCCTGTTTTACAACTAAGACACATGCTATTACACAGACACTGAATGGCCTTCTTATGTTCTGAATCTTTGCGGTTGGTTAAGTGTCACTGTGAAACCTTAGGTCAACCCTCTTCTGAGGCATTCTGACTGCTGCTCCTCCCTCATCAGCCCTGTTGGCAGCTCTAAGAAGCTAGCTAGCATGTAGCATGGTTGGTGCTTCTAAGTCCCTAACAGCAGTTAGGGTGACCTCTGAGAGCGGGGAGTGGGTAAGGAAGTAGAGTTAGACTCCCTGGTAGGCAGACAGATAGGGAGAGGGCCATGACTAGGTAATAAAGATGTGAACTTTCAAGATGGCAGTCTTCTTCCTCACCCTCTTGATCCAAGACAAAAGCCTGGGAGCTTAAAGGCCTTGCAGGCTTTTTCTCCTGTAGAGCCTCTATAGACAGGATGGCCTGACAAGTTCAATACCACATCAGGACATGTTTATGCAACAGTTATGGATCACTCACCTACCCTGTCATCCTTCATGCTGACCAACTCTAAGTTAGGGGAGGAAAACCCTTCAAAGATTAAACATTCCCAGCCCTCAGTGAGAGGATGGCTGCAGCTTCTTGACTCTTTGCTCTGTGGAGGGTCTTTATCTCTGTGAGCCTCGTGTGTGTGTGTGTGTGTGTGTGTGTGTGAGAGAGAGAGAGAGAGAGAGAGAGTGTGTGTGTGAGTGTGTGTGAGTGTGAGTGTGAGTGTGAGCCGTGTGTGAGAATGTGAGTGTGTGTGAGTGTGAGTGTGAGTGTGTGTGTGAGTGTGTGTGAGTGTGTGTGAGTGTGTGTGAGTGTGTGTGTGAGCGTGTGTGAGAGTGTGAGTGTGTGTGTGAGTGTGTGTGAGAGAGTGTGTGTGTGAGTGTGTGTGAGTGTGTGTATGTGTAAGTGTGTGTGAGTGTGAGAGTGTGAGTGTGTATATGTGAGTGTGTGAGTGTGTAAGTGTGTGTGAGTGTGTGTGAGTGTGAGTGTATGAGTGTGTGTGTGAGTGTGTGAGTGTGTGTGTGAGTGTGTGTGTGTGTGTGTGTTTCCTCACTCCTAATAAAAGCCTTTCAAAAACAAAAACCGAAAGTAAAAAGAAATGAAAGGAGGGGGACATGACTACTTCTAAAGTGTGGATAAGGTTTTTAAAATTGTAGATAGAAGGGAGAAAGCAGGCGGGGATGGGGTGGGGAGATAGGGGGGTCCAGGCTGAACATGGCCTGGTACCCAGGTTTCTTTGAGACCCAACAGAACAAAAACCGGTGCTGTTTGGGGAAGTTTAGGAAGTGCCATCTTGTTGGGAGAAGGATGTCAAAAGACTGGGCTTTGAGAATCACAAAACCTTGGGACACTGCCATCATTCTCTTTACTTCCTGCTTGTGGTTCAAGAAGTGAGCCCTCAGCTTCCTGCTCCAGCTGCCATGTCTGTCACTTGCTGTCACATTTCCTCACCATGAGGGACTCTTATCTCTCTGGCACTGTAAGCCTAACTGACTCTTCCTTCTGTAAGTTGCCCTGGTCATGGTGCTTTATCATAGCAACAGAAAGGTACCTAATACACACCCTTAAGGCTCCATCTCCTATCATGAAGATACTTGCACATCCATGTTCACAATAACAGGAAATGAAATCAGCCTGGATGTCCATCAGCTGATGAATGAATCATGAAAATGTGGTACACATACATTGTGGAGTTCTATTCAGTTATAAAGGAAAATGTAATTAAGATATTTGCAGGAAAATGGGTGAAACTAGAAAAAAAAATAGTGCTGAGATAACCCAGACACAGAAAGACATGGGCTATTAAACAAAACCTCAGGGCAAGGTATGTGGTATCTTCCAGGGAGTTACGTTCAAGGAGGCCTCAGAAGCCACCCAAACAACAGAGACCATTGCTAGTACTCTTGGTTGTACATCATAACTAAATGGTGGACTCTATTGTTGAAGACACCACACATTTTGGTTGCAGGATATAAAGGAATCAATCCAGAACCATCTGGGACTAATTTCCTGCTGGCTACCTTTCATGGAAGGTGTTACACTAGGGAAAAAAGGATGCTTTTACCTATTGCTGGACCCCGTAATACTGAGTGACAGGTAAGATGTGCCCACTGGTGCAATAGTGACACAAATGTTATGGGTAACCAGCCATTTTCTTACCGGACTTGAAGCCTGCTTCACAGACGGGAATCCACGCCTGATACTGTAATCCTGTTCAAAAGCCCCAAGCTAGGGAGGCCATAGGCCCTTAGTAAAAAGGAATCTACAATGGTCATTTGCTAAATGGAAGTGTTGCCAAACTGCTTTCGAAATATTTATGTTTGCACACATACATCAGTGCTGCTCCAACCTCATCAGGGAGTGTCCCTCTGTAGTGGACCTCGGTTAATGGGAGACTCACAGCAGAGAGTAAGCGACTGTTGAGTGCTCAGCCTCAAGTGGGACATCTCTATCAACCCCAGTGGTCCCCTCCACTCTAAGACGAGAGGGATGAAAAGAACTGTAGGATGGGGTGTGTGTGCTGTGAAGTGCCATCTTCGGATATCACGTGACTAATGCACTCATGAACTCACAGCAGACGTAGCTATGTGTTGATATGCACAAGGTCAGGCCAGGCAACATTCCAGCAGAGCCTGGGAAGGGGCTCATGAAGCTCCGCCCCCATCTGAGGAGCTCTTGGTGATTGACAGCTGCTGGTGGGGACAGTCATTTTTCTTCTGGAGTGCGGCCTCTGGTAGATTGTCCATGGACTCTCACACCTGTGTACATGTAGGATGAAGTAACTGGACTTAGTGAGGTATTAAAAATAAAAAAAAAAAAAAGAGGGCATGAAGGTAAAAAGGGAACTTGTTTTCAGGGGGTTCAGGGAAAAGATAGGTGTGTGTGTGTGTGTGTGTGTGTGTGTGTGTGTGTGTGTGTAATGGGTTTTATTAAGCTACGTTGTATACATGCATCCAATTGTCAAAAACTAAGTACAACTTTTAAAAAAGGTTTTGAGATGGCTCTTCACAAATTTGTAGCAGAGAAAAAGCACCCCCCCACCGGGGGGGGGAGTAAAAAAATCATTCCCCACCCACCAGGGACTTGCAGAGCCCCAGATAATGAGGATGGTGGTAAGGTAGCAGGCACCAGTGACATATCCAGGGAGAGGGTGGCAAGATACACAGGGTCACATGGAACACAGTGGCATCATGCGACCCTTGCACATAGAGGATGTTCAGTCAAAGTAGGTAATGGGATTGAATGAACCAATTGCTTCTCTGGTTTACCCCAGTTGCACACTCTCCTGTTTCCTACAGCCTCCTCTCTACCCATCCTGGCCAGGGGCTCTGAAGACCCCAACTGCTCCTGTAGGGCCAGTGCTGTCCTGGGCTCCTTTAGGAGCCTCTTCCTGCTGTGCCAGGTGCATCCACGTGGCTTCACGCTCTCAGTCCCCCTCCTCCTCCCTGTCCTTATCTTTCCCTTTCGTCTCCATGGAGACTCACCGCCTCGGCTTGCCTGCATCCCAGCCTCTGCCAGGGATTCTGAGCTGGGCTCGGTTCATCCCTCCTCCGAAGCCCTGGTACCCGCAGCCCTGTCTCCTCCCCCTGGGGTGAATCCACCCTCCTTTACAGCCTCTTTTTTTTCTGACCAGCTCATTTATTCTCCAGCGCTGACAGCTAGGCAGAGCCTCTGAAGAGCCCATCCCCCTGCTCCACCCTCCACCTGCTCCGCGCTAGCCCTCTGGGTGAAAGGCTGTCCTACCGGCAAAGGTCTCGGTGGGCTTCCTCTCTGAGCATCGGAACCTCTGCCATTCCAGCCTCTCATGCCGAGGCCCGCTCTGTCAGTCACTGCTTTTTGTCATCGGCTTGGCAAACGGGCAAGTCTTCAAGCCCTAAAATCTGGGAAGGAGAGTTGGGGGTGGGAAGAAGCCACCTGGGAGGGGGAAGGGTGACGGCGGCGGAAGGACCCTGGAAACCGGGCAGGAAGATAGGGTCTGGATTCTGTTCTAAATCTGCCTTCCCCCCTCCTAGGAGAGCAAACGAAGCTTCATGGGAAACAGCAGCAACAGTTGGTGAGACACCGGGCCTTTCTGGGCTGGGATTGGTGCAGTGGGCCTGGTAGGTCAGCTGGCAAAGCTGGTACAGGAGCACGGATCTCTGCAGTCCAGCAGACTCCTCTGCTGAGCGCTCTGCAGGGCTCTTTCCCAGGGAGGAAGCACAAGGCCGGATGGGCCAGGCTGTACAGGGAGGGATCAGGACAAGCAGGTGGGTGCTACAGATGCTCAGCTCGGAGAGCACAAGGAATCCTACGAGAACCTGACCATCTGTTCAGCTGCAGAATGGCTGCCTGGGTGCCAGGAAGCTTCCGCCCTCTCCTGACTATCCCAGCAGCTGGGGTTATAGTTTGTGCCCCTTTGAGGAAGACCTGCTGCAAGAAGGCTGGTGCTTTATGGGTTTCCCAAGTGTTGGCCCTGGACACCTTGCCAATGAGGTAGTCATGGCTAATGATGAACCCCGGACCCAACCATGCCACTGCCAGTCTGTCCTTTGAACCTCACCCATGGTTGCATGGCTGGCATGTGCAGAGCCAGGATTCCCTGAGGTTGCTCTTGGGGGTACTCAGAACCCTCTGTTCTGTTCTCAGTTAGAATGGCCAGGAGCTGGGGAACAAGGAAGTGAGGAATGGGTGGAGTTCATCCTCCAGGTGGTCCTAGGAAGCAGAGGTGGCATAGAAGGGCCTTCCCTCCTAAGTCGTCAGCCCTCCAAACCCTGCACCCAACAGGCATCCAACTTACAGATGATGTCCTACCCTCCAGGTCCCATGCATCATTCCCCAAGCTGGAGCTGGGCCTGGGACATCGTTCCTCCCCACCCCGGGAGCCTCCCACCTGCTCCATCTGTCTGGAAAGGCTTCGAGAGCCCATCTCACTGGACTGTGGCCATGACTTCTGCGTTCGGTGCTTCAGCACACATCGCATCCCAGGCTGTGAGACACCATGCTGCCCTGAGTGCCGGAAGATCTGCAAGCAAAAGAAGGGCTTCCGCAGTCTAGGAGAGAGGATGAAGCTCCTGCCCCAGAGGCCACTGCCCCCTGCACTGCAGGTGAGGGGCAAGAGCTCTGCATTCAGAGACCTCCGATTAGACCCTATTCTAAACTGTTAGGAAGGGACACAGAGTTCCAGGCTGGACACGCTCCCAATTTGGGGTCGGTCTCATTTGCAATGCTCAGGGGACCCTTCTCTGTCCCATCAGGAGACCTGTGCTGTGAGGGCAGAGCGGCTGCTGTTGGTTCGGATCAATGCTTCTGGAGGCCTCATCCTCAGGATGGGAGCCATAAACCGCTGTCTGAAGCATCCACTGGCCAGGGACACACCTGTCTGTTTACTTGCTGTCCTGGGAGAGCAGCACTCAGGAAAGTCCTTCCTCCTGGACCACTTGCTCAGAGGCTTACCAAGCCTGGTGAGGGCAGGGCTGGCAGGAGGATGCAGGGAGGCAAAGTGAGAGCCCCAGGTTGACTCTGGGAAGGAAGCATCTCTGGGGATGCACAGAGGACCACCTGAAACCTTCTTCTCCACCTTCAGGAATCTGGTGACAGTGGCAGGCCCAGAACAGAGGGGTCCCTGCCTGGGATCAGATGGGGTGCCAATGGTCTTACCAGGGGCATCTGGATGTGGAGTCACCCCTTTCTGCTGGGAAAAGAAGGGAAGAAGGTGAGGGAGAAAAGCAGATGGAAGTTAGCATGGATCAAGGAGGAAAACTAGCAGAATAGAGGGTGGAGAAGGACATCTCTGGGCTAAGGACAAGGAAAGGGGTTGGGCACAGCAAGGCAGGCCTAACCCTTCGGTTTGTGTCCTCAATAGGTGGCTGTGTTCTTAGTGGACACAGGAGATGTCATGAGCCCAGAACTGAGCAGGGAAACGAGAGTCAAGCTCTGTGCTCTTACCATGATGCTCAGCTCCTACCAGGTGAGAGAGGTGCTTGGGGGTGGGGTGGCCATCCTGCACACGATTCCCCAGGGTGGCACACACTCCTGCATACTACTGCCCAGCTCAGAGCTGAGCACTTGGCAGATTTAGGTGTCTGGGGTTCATGTAGGCTCTGGAAGGTGCTTCTAGAAGGAGGAAGATGGTCTAATGAAGGTGGCAGGTGCATTGTTCTAAAGGTGGAACGGTAAGCCTCAGGGTCAGCTAGAGGTCTACAGTATCACAAAGCTCTCCAGGTCTGCTGAAGGCTGAAAGGCGCTCATGCTGGACTGGGCTTGTGCTCTGGGATAAAGGCCACTCAGGAGCCCCTCGAAGAACCCTTCCTACTTCTGCAAATCTTGCATCTTCCTGTTTTCCTCTGTTCTAGATCCTGAACACCTCCCAAGAGCTGAAGGACACAGACCTGGGCTATCTAGAGGTGAGGCAGTCTCCGTATTGAAGCCATCACCTCCACACACCCTTACCACAAGGTCAGGAGGGCTGCACCAAAGGGAATTCATGCCTTCTCATTCAGGCTTAGAACTTTATGACACTTGAACTGGCTTAGTGGGCTTCAGGACAGACAGTTAAGCACACGGTGCCTGTTTTGGGGAGAGATAGGAGAATCTTTAAGCTAGAAGTGGGAAATTTGGCTCCTCTAGTGGTCCGGGGTGACTAGAGAGAAGGCTTAGGAGGTAGGCTGTTTAGCCCAACACTAAAACTCTCTGTACTCATCCCCAGATGTTCGTTCACGTGGCTGAGGTGATGGGCAAGCATTATGGGATGGTGCCAATCCAGGTGAGACACCTATTTCTGGACTTGTCAGTCCAGATACTGCCAATCCCAGCTGCTGGTGTTGGGACCCTTTCTCTTCCAGCATCTGGACCTCTTAGTTCGTGACTCTTCCCATCACAATAAGTCAGGGCAAGGTCACGTGGGTGACATACTCCAGGTAAGTAGTGCAGAGGGAAGACACTGATGCCAGGGCAGCAGGTGAGGGAGGCTGGGTGGCACCCTGGAAGTGTGCTTACAGAGGGAAGCTGCTACCTTGGCTCAGAGCTGTCCTCAATCCATCTCTCAGAAGCTGTCTGGAAAATACCCCAAGGTCCAGGAGCTGCTCCTAGGGAAACGAGCCCGCTGTTACCTCCTGCCTGCTCCTGAGAGGCAGTGGGTAAACAAAGACCAAGCAAGCCCAGGAGGCAGTAAGTGTTCCAGGGGTGGAGACCTCCCTGGCATTTCTTCGCAGCTTTGCCCAGTCTCTCCCATGCCCAGGCTCCTCAGTCCAAGGAATCTCTTCCTCAGACACAGAGGATGACTTCTCCCACCTTTTCCGGGCCTACATCTTGGATGTGCTGAGTACAGCACCTCAGCACGCTAAGAGTCGCTGCCAGGGATACTGGAGTGAGGGCCGTGCTGTGGCCAGGGGAGACAGACGCCTGCTCACTGGGCAGCAGCTAGCACAGGAGATCAAGGTGTGAAAACTTCCTGGGGACCCTGGCCTCAGCAGGCTCCTGCCCTCCCTGACCTGGCTGTAATGTTTCCATAGAACCTCTCGGGTTGGATGGGGAAGACTGGGCCTAGTTTCAGCTCTCCAGATGAGGTGAGGAGCTCCTCCCCTCAGGGAGGGTGGAGTCAGGGAAAGTGATCTGGGGTAAGGGTCTGCATGTCCTTGGGTGGAGATAAGGAACCAGTAGCATCCCTGGTTGAGGAGGAAAGAGGGAGGCAGCCTGGGTTTTCCCCTGGACAGATGGCTGCCCAGCTCCATGACCTGAGGAAAGTGGAAGCTGCCAAGAAGGAGTTTGAGGAATATGTGAGGCAGCAGGTGAGCCACAGGGTTTTGGGGGAGGCTGTGCCAGAGAAGATGCCTGGGTACCCAGCTGGACCACCTTCTTTCCTCCGCACTGCCACAGGACATAGCCACCAAGCGTATCTTCTCTGCGCTCCGAGTCCTGCCTGACACTATGCGGAACCTGCTCTCTACCCAGAAGGACGCCATCTTGGCTCGCCATGGTGTGGCCTTGTTATGCAAGGAGAGAGAGCAAACCTTGGAGGCCCTGGAAGCTGAGCTGCAGGCGGAGGCCAAGGCCTTCATGGACTCCTACACAATGCGCTTCTGTGGCCACCTGGCTGCAGTCGGGGGCGCCGTAGGTGCTGGGCTCATGGGCCTGGCAGGGGGTGTGGTGGGTGCAGGCATGGCAGCAGCAGCATTGGCTGCTGAGGCCGGGATGGTGGCAGCTGGGGCAGCCGTGGGGGCCACTGGGGCTGCTGTGGTTGGGGGTGGTGTGGGTGCTGGCCTGGCTGCTACTGTGGGCTGCATGGAAAAAGAGGAAGATGAGCGGGTACAAGGAGGGGACCGAGAGCCCCTTCTCCAGGAAGAGTAACATCTAGGCGATGTTGAAGGGTGAAAGGGATGAAAGACAAGAGGAAGGGTGTGGACACACTGGGGATTCAGAGGGGACCACATGTATACTGGCCCTGTCGAATGCCCCTGGTCATTCACTGGCTGAGTCCAGGAACCTGGGGATGCTTTCTGGCCAGGAGGCTGTGCTTGGAGTGCAGTCATGTGAGGCCTCATGTGGTTTCTGGCTGTGGGTAATTGCCACTCACTGGAGCCCAGGATCACCCACCATAAATAAGGTTCCACCTCCCCCATCCAACTCCAGTTTATTTCCCTGGAGGGCCCTGGCCTGGAAATTTATCCCTGGATCCAGAGCCCTGTGCTTTTTACAGTTGGGACAGGTCCCAGCACGGCTGACTTTAGAGCTGGGAGGGAGGAAGAGAAGGGACCACAGGACAAGGATAGGTATGACAGACTGAGGCATAACCCTGGAGCAGCAACTTGTTCCCCAACTGCTCCAGAAGGACAGGCATGGCAGGCCTCCCTGCAGATGTGTGTCCAGATGTGTGTCCTGAACCGCCCTGTAACCCCCGTCTCCTGGGCCTGTGCCCCGTGCCAAGCCCATTTGGATGGATCAAGACAGATTAAATGCCAAAGAACCACACCTCTGATTGCAGTCTGTGCTAAAGCAGTCGGCCAGGTTCTGCCAATGGCTGGTAAAGGAAAGCGCAGGAAATGAGTCCCGCCCTTAAGCATGGCCCTCTACCTTGGGCTGTAGGCCCTCTGTGCCACATTGTGAGACCTCCTCGATGTCACTCTCTGAACAAGGAGCCCCCTGAGAGCTTGTGGACAGGGAACCTTTCTCAGGACATGGAAACTTCTAAGGAGACCTCTGGGCTATTAAATTGTAAAGGATGCTGGGCACATGACCCTTTACTTTATATGAAAATAAAGTGTGTGTGTGTGTGTGTGTGTGTGTGTGTGTGTGTGTGTGTGTGTGTGTGATTGACAGCTTTTTAGTACATTTCTGAAACAAGAATTTGGTCTCCAGAGGAATTTGGGGAGAGAGGAGGTGACAAGGGGTCCCATTACCAGGGCGTGGTGGTGGGGACAGGGACACTAAAATTGAAGTGATCTGAGGAGTGTCATGCCCTGGCTTGGTGGTGTCAGTAGGCTTTGGCCAAGGGCCAATTGCACAGCCACATTTGCAGGACTTGTCTGCAAGGACTTTGGGTCCAATCCTGACATAGCAGAGAGAGGACATCTGTTCCAGCAGGAGACAAAAGCAGGCATGGCAGGGAGACCTCCATCAGACTGGAAAAAGGAGAAGCCCGGATCCACTGTGCAGGGCTAGCCAGTGGTTACACTGCGTTCTCCCCCCTCCCCCCAATTGCACCTCCAATCTCAGAATTGCAACATTTCCCAGCTGCAAACCCCAGACAGAGTCTCAAATAAGACTGCCCAGCTGGCCAGTGGAAAAGCAGGGCATCTGACGTCCAGGTTGGCATTCAGACATAGGCATTGGAAGATGTGCTGTTAAGGGCTTTGCTGAAATCAAGATGCTGTTTCTGGATGCTTCTGCTTCTGGATGCTTCTGCCGGCCATGTGCAGCTCAGGGGAATTTTGAGGGGCAGCAGAGGATTTGCACCAGGACTGGTGGATGAAATACACAATGTAGGAGAACCCAGAGCTGGGAAGGAGGGTGGGTGAGTAAGGGCAAATGAAGGTGACCCTTTTTGGAAACTGCCCTGCATGGGGACAGGGTCTAGACAGTGTGTGGTTTTTGTGGACAAGTCTTTCTGGGAGCATCACAGAGTCCTTCCACAGTCATCTGGTAGACACATGAGCTGCAAAGCCTTCCAGAGATTGGGGCTGCCAGGCCCAGGACATAAGGGCCTCTGAGGACTGAGGGGGCGGTGTTGTGTGGTTAGGATCCCCCTCCCATAGGAACTTGGAGGAAACTCCAAGGTCAACCTCTTTGTACTCACTGAACAGATGGGAGAAGTTGGCTCAGCTAAAGAAGCTTCTGCGGGAAAATGAATATTCCATGGTATTGCTCTGGTGCCTTCTAGTTTGGGAACTATCAGTATGAACAATATACAGTTGTGCAGTGGAGGACACAGGAGCCCAGAGAAATGGTGTGTCTCAGTGTCAGCTGAAACAATAGTGACAGACAAACCAGGACTTGAACCCACGATCTCTGATGTCAGAGCCCTTGTTCTACAGAGCCTTTGCCCTTACAAGTCTCTTCAGACCCCCAGATGACCTTAGGATCCTGACCCCACTTCTGAGTGTGTGAGTCCATTTCTTTATTCCTATAGTAAAACACTCAAAGCCAAGCTTGTTATCAAGAGAAGTTTATTTAACACACTGTTTTGGAGGTCCAAGTGTATGTGCTGGTATCAGCTTGGCTCTGGTGAAGGTCTTGTGGTGCTTGGCATAGTGTGGGAGGAGGGTGTTTAGAAGGAGCCCTCGTGCATCAAGACAGGAAGTGGGGGAGGGTTTATATGAACTACAAAAACTCCCAGGGGGTTGGATCCCTAGTGATCTGCCCGGGGCCCTAACCCTTAATGGTCTACAAGGACCAAGTGCTCCATTTGTGAGCCCTGAAATACATTTAAACAACACCCCAAGACTAGTACTGGGCTTTCAGCATTGGTCCTAGGTTCTATCAGACTGTAACCCAGGCCTCCAAGCTCCTTGTCACAAGTCTCTAGTTTAGAGATTGCTGTCATACCTTGCAGCCCCTAATTCTGAATTTCCCTAGTGTTGAAGATGGCAGGTCTACAAGACACAAGGAATCAGCATCCTGAAGCCCCTTGCTACATGCAAGAGCCCCATCCCACTGACGTGCAGGAAGCCTCACCACGAGCCAGGGTAAAATTTGACTGCACTGAGTGAATGAGACACAGGGATGATTTTTTGCAGTGGCATCATTTTTCTAACCAGTGAACAGATCTGTGCTCCTTGAAATGGGGGGGGGTTAGTTGCTATAAGAAACACTGACAAACACCAGTTGGGTTGTGAGCAATAAGAAAACACAGCTGGGCTCATGTCATGACAAACCGTTTGCTAATTGCCCACCTATAAACACTTGGAATCTAGGACTGGTATGGCTAAGGAAGAGGTTTTTAAAAAAATGAAGTCCCTAGCCAAGTTAGAATATTTCTCCACCAAAGTGACAAAGAAGGAAGGCGACTCGTTTATAATACGTATTCCATACACAGGGCTGATTCTGTATAATCTGGTAATGATGCTAGAGACAAAAAGAAATCCCACCTGGGTTGTGGGTTTTGTTTCTGTGGCTAGTACATTAACAGATGGCCGAGAGGGAAAGATTAGCTTTACTTGCAGGTTAAGAGGCCCTGGTTCGGGATGGAGAGCTGACTCAGAGGTACTGGCTGCACTTCCAGAGGTCTTGAGTTCAATTCCCAGCAACTAAATGATGGCTCACAACCATCTATAATGAGAGGTAACACTCTACTGGCATGCAGGCAGAACACCGTGTACATAATAAATAAATAAATCTTAAAGAATAAAAAGAGGGCCTGGCTCATGGTCACTTGATCCTATGTGTTGGGTAGAGAGCCTGTGGTGACAGGAGCCCAATGCACATGACAACTTATGCTACGTGGCTACATGGCCAATCAAGCAAGAAAAGAGGATACTGCCTATTGCCGGCTTTTTTTTTTTCTTTCCACATTTCATTGTATCTGGGTCCTTAGCCTGTGGGATGGTGCATCCACATTTAGAGTGGGCCTTTCTCCATCACTTTATACTCCCTGGGAGACCTTTACAGACACATGAGACGTACTTTACTTCTGGCTGATTCTAAACCTAGCTAAGTTGACAAATATGGTTACCCATCACACACTCATCTATATGGTCAAGCAGATGCAGCCCATGGCTGAGGCAGGAGGACTCCACAGCATTATTTACCATGTATACTTCCATGGCTTCCTCTTAGTTTACTGGATAAGCGGCTGTCAGAGCTCATAGCTACAATACCCTGGCGACAGGGTAAGTGAATGCTGGAACCACCTGGCTCTAGGACCTGCAGAAAGACGGTCCTGGGTGAGCAGCTTATTTACCCTTTAAAAAAGAGTTGTTCCAGTGTCAAAGTCTTGCATATTTGTAATGAACTATAGAAATAATCCCTAAAAGTATAGTCTTAAAGTCTTGCATATTTGTATGATGAACTATGTAAGTACAGCTCGCCCTTTGGAAACAAAGCCACACTTGCCTGACCCTGTCCCTAACAAGGACTGTACCTAGCAAGTCTTTTCATATCACATCTATCTTGGAAATGCTGTAAAGAGTTGTCAGGGTGAGTACATGCTTCTGCGGCTCAAGACTGGTAGTGCAGAAAAACAAAGCTGTGCTAAGAAATAATGCACTGTCATTAGTAAAACGTGAGTCTTAAAGTAATTGAGACCACTAGTTCACGTCAGACAGGTTAGAATTTGGACCAATGTGCCCAAAGGCCCTTGAGTTAAAGGCTTGTTTCTAGTCTTGTGGTATTATTGGCAGGACTTTGAGGCATGGGTCCCAGTGGGAGGAAGTTAGGTCATTGAGATGTGCCATACTGGGACCCCAGCCCCTTTTCTCTTTGCTGCCCTGCCACTGTGAGGTGAGAAGCTTGCACACATGCCATGACATACTGCCTCACCATGGGCCCAAAAAGCACTGGGGCCAACCTCAGCTGGAGCCTCTGAAACTGAGCCCAAATCACACTTTCATCTTTGTAAGTTGATTATCTCAAGTTGTAATGGTAATGGAAAGCCAGCTAACACAGGCCACCAAGGCTATTCAGGATGATAACAGTGGGTTTATTAGAATGGCTCAACATCAGTCTAAAGAATACTGGTGGGATCCCCACTCTATCCCTCCCAAGGAGCTGGCTTGTGTGGAAGGCATGAACTCATTGGGTTATCCTTTTCCTTTGATGGTCACACTCACAGGCGCCTTCCCTATGGGGACAGCCTGCTTTTCCTTCAGAACACCTTTCTGTACACAAACTCTCTGGATTGATGGGGTGGTGGGCTCCCAAGGAGAACCTTTCTAGGTCCTTCCGATTTTAAATCTCAGGCTTTGCAGGGAAGAGAGGAGCCCTTTAAAATACTGAACACGATGTGAGACAACTGGGCTAAATTGGGCTCAGGACATGGTCTCGACCTATATTCATAGCCTGTCAGACAAGCACTCAAAGGCTTGCCTGTGGGGCGCCTCTCATCTTTAGCAAGGCTAGCAGTGGAGTGTTAGCTTCCCTCCCAGGAAGAGCTCCGGATGGACCTGTGGAGTCTGATTCATCTGTTCTAGTTAAGCAGAGGATGGTGTGTGTGCAGGAGTACCCAGCATGACCTGCCTCATTCCTGAATGGCATCTTATACACCACAAAGAGACCCAATCTCTTACCTTACCTTCCGTGGCTTTGCTGCAATGGAATCCACCTATCCCCTGGTCCCTGGCAAAGCTGGCAGAGGAAAGCATTTTGTAGCTTTGAACTAAGAACCCTACTGTCAGGCACCAGGCCTCTTACAGTTGTCTCTGATTGGGGAGAGGGGTACTGAGAAAGAATCTCACTCCTTAGACCAAACTGGACTGGAACTCACTGTGTAGCCCAACTTGCCTTGGACTCTTGGCAATCCTCCTTCTTTGGCCTCCCAAATGCTGAGATTCTTGACATGAGCCCCCGTGCTGGGCCTCCAGCACATCTTGGATATGACACCTGCCCATCATAGTGGGGAATAGTGAGGGTGCTTTAACGCCCCCTTCGTGAGTGAGCACTGTGCTGTGAGGACAAGCTATAGAGTTGTTGGCTAATCCCTGTGGCACAGCTGAGGTCTCTTAGAGCTTTTCTTGGTCCATTAGTTCTTTTCCTTTGAGAGGCCTAGTTTTGAAAATGACCCGCAGTTACTTGTCATATAAAAGGGGGTTTTAAATATGAGGGCTGCCCTGCCCTTTAGAAAAGTCACTGTCTTGCCCAGGTGACTTGCGGAGGCCGTGAACTTCAAGGCCTCAAGTGCCTTTTATTTTCGGAGACATTTTAGTTTCCATTAAAGTCTAGTAAACCTCTATTTTCCAGCTTTTCTCTGTTGCATGACAGACCCATATAGACACTTAACAGTGTGTGGTTAGAGGGCTGGGGAGAGGGCATAGCCCTGTTTCGTCTCCCACACAGGTTGTGGTGTCCCTCCTCCAATCTTTTAGGGATCTCAAGTCTGGCTGAGCCAGGATTTGTGGCTTCGACACAAAGAAGAATTTTGGAATGGTTAGCATGAAGCAGAGCTGAGTCTAATAAAGGTATTTTAATATGAATTTTAAGCACGACAGTTAGGAGAAAGAGAGGTATACCCCAGAGCTTGGGCATGGGTGTCTCTGGGAGAATTTGGGGACCCCCTGAACTCTTTGCCTGTAGGTATCTGATTGGTTTGACAATATGAAGCTGTTATCTGTAAAGAATCATTAAGGAACTCTAGTGAGGTCACTGCACGGCTGCTGAGGGGACTCCCCACGTCTGCAATCGTTGCAGGGAGGCGCGTGCCGCCACCGAGAGTCTTGCTGGAGTTGCCCAGAAAATGTCTGGGGAAAGGAATCAGGCCAGGCCCAAAGTCAGACTCAGTCATGAGCCTGAGTCATTGCTATTTTGAAATAAACTACCTACATCTAAAGGAATATTATTCCTATTCCTATGCTCTTTGCAGCAAATGTATAATGCTGGGGTTCCTGCCTAAGCTGGTGAGGAGTTTTGAGCAGACTATTGGGTGAGGGGCGTTTTCCCCTGTCCATGTCCCCATAATTTTCCATGTTTTCTAGCTCGTGTCAGATTTGTTTTAAGTCCTGACCCCAGAATGACAGCGCTAGTATGTTTCTTGGAGTCAGTTTGTACAGGTCAAATTCCAGATGGCCGGAAGCTCTCAGCAGCACTACCAGGCATAAGAAGCCTGGAACTGACTACCACTCCCACATGACGCTTAGTACATGTGACCCGTTTGAATAATTTAAAGACGTTTAAAAACATTTTTATTTATTTTATGTATATGGGTATTTTGTCTGCATCCATATGCATATCCCTTGGAACTGGAGTTACAGAGGGTTGTGAGCTGGCGACATGTGGATGCTGGGAATTGAACTGGTGTCCTCTAGAGAAGCAGCTAGTGCTCTTAACTGCTGAGTCAGTGCTCCAGCCCCTAATTTAAATATTTTAATTGACTGTTATTTATGATTCAGGCATGATAAGGAATGAGGCAATTCTTTATTCTATTAATTGCTCCAACCTTTGAGACTTTGTTCATCCTTTCTTTTCTCATTCTTCATCCTTTTTGTGTGAATTTTTTCATCCTTGTGCAGAATCACTTGCTCTTTCTTCTGCTAGTTCAAATTTGAGTTGTGCTTCAGTTTCAGTTACTGGATGTGTGACGTGTGTGTGTGTGTGTGTGTGTGTGTGTGTGTGTGTGTGTGTGTGTGGTTGTGCCTGTGGTCATATGTGTATGGTTTTGTGTGTGTGTGTGTGTGTGTGTGTGTGTGTGTGTCTGTGTCTGTGTGTGTGTGTGTGGTTGTGCCTGTGGTCATGTGTGTATGGTGGTTTTGTGTGTGTGTGTGTGTGTGTGTGTGTGTGTGTGTTATAGTTGTGTGAGTGTGTGTGTGTCTGTGTCTGTGTGTGTGTGTGTGGTTGTGCCTGTGGTCATGTGTGTATGGTTTTGTGTGTGTGTGTGTGTGTGTGTGTGTGTGTGTGGTTGTGTGAGTGTGTGTGTGTGTGTGTGGTTGTGTGAGTGTGTGTGTGTGTGTGTGTGTGTGTGTGTATGTGTGTGTATATGGTTGTGTGAGTGTGGATGTGTGTGTGTGTTCTGAGACAGGAGATCTCTACCTGAATCTGCAGCTCACTGTTTGGGCTACACTGGCTGCCAAGCCCCAAGGATCTGCCTGCCTCCCCTCCCCAGCACAGGCGTTATGGGTATGTACCACCATGTCTGGCTTTTATAGGGTTCTGGGGATCCATTTCCAGGATGTCATCCTAGCACAGCAAGCACTTCATCCATTGAGCTCTCTCCCTAGCTCCTAAAAGCAGATTTTAATGTTCATCCTTTTCTGGTTGTGGTTTTGCCTGGATTTAATATATCCGACTGGGAGTCAGTTTGCTAGCACCAAATGTCAGCTTTGTTCTCCTTAGCTCCCAAAGGCTACTTCTTTTCTCCTCATCTTCAATGTTGGGATTTTTAAAAAAAAGTCTTTTCAGCAAATTGCTGGACTGGGCAGTTATCTGTAGGTGAAGAATGCAGAGAAGGGAAAGCTGAAAGTTGCTCCTGAAAGTGACATTCACTCGTCTGGACCCTTATGCACAGAGATCTGAAATTCTTTTATCCAAAGATGTTTTAAACAAATGGATGTTTTACTTCAAATTTTAAGTAGAAAAACATTCAAATTGGAATTTCAAAAGCAATTTTTCAAAAAAATAATTCTTTGTGTCTAACTATTAGTAATCCCTCCTAGTTCTTGATGCATTTTTGGTAGAGCCAGCTTGAAGTAATTTTTCTTTTTTAATCCTTGGCTGATGATTGCATTTGTGTGCAGTGCCTGTCACGATGCCTTTCAGACATTGGCTTCTCATCTTGACTCATAGGCCATGCTAGTGAGTGGTTTGTGCTGCAGAGCTCAGATGCCCTTCGTGGAACTAGCATCTGAGACAGGCTCACGTTGCATTTGTTAACTTCATGCGGTTGCTGTCCCAGATCTGGGCTTCTGTGTTGGTGATGAGGAGCGAGATGCCCCATTTTCTTACTCATTTTTCTCATTTCTGTGACAAAATGGTGGGCAGAAGCAGCCTAACCAAGGAGGGTTTCTTTGGGCTCCTGGTTTCAGTCTGCCATTGGCGGGAGGCAGAGAGATCACGGTGGCTGTAGTAAGTGGCAGAGGTGCCTCCCATTTTGGCAAATCAGGAAACAGGGCTGGGATGCAAGGTAGGGCCAGGCTATGATTCTTAGTCTCACTTCTGATGTGGCCCACTTCTCATGCCTTCCATCTAAGGGTTCTACAACCTCTCAAACAGCACAGCTGCCAGCTGTGCTGGAAGACTTTTATCCCTGCAACCTCTTGCAAGTCTGACGAAATGAAGTCTAAAGATTCACTCAAGTCTGTTGCATTTGCATAAATTATGAGCAAAGCAATTATATCAGGTCATATTACACATCAAAATATGCAGCATCTAACCAGACCACACCCTAGCAATTTACGTTCCTATCATTAGTGAATGGAGGTTTGGTTGGTAGAAAGAAGCAAGCATGTTATGTCAAAGAGAATGCAGTTGAGAAGAGCAAAGATGGTCCCACGAGAATAAGTGCACACATTTACAATTCATAAGATGACTATTTACATCTTCCTGGTGCAATGACTTTGATTATGTAACGCTGAGTTTGTTTCTTGTGATAGTTTTGGACTGAAGCTAATTGTCATCTGTGAGTGACCAACTCTGCTCTTCATGGTTTATCAGCTGCATGGAATACCAATTTCTGTGCTTTCATTTCCACTGGCTATGTTCTTGCATTTAGGGTGTGTCTTTTTGTAGCAACTTATATTTCAATCTTAATTTTTAGAAATCCATTCACCTACCCTATGCTTTTTGATTACAGTTTAATCTATTTACATTTAAATTAAGTATTATGTGTTAGGTATATAGCTTAATGGTAGAGTGCTCTACACACACACACACACACACACACACACACACACACACAAATCAGGAGGGAAAATTTTTCCTATCTAATTGTTTTCTGTATCTTGTACAGTTATAATTGTTTCTTTTTTCCCCTTTTCTGCCTTTATGGTTTGCTGGGGTTTTCCCCCCTTTGAGTCAGGGTTTCACTCTGTAGAGCAGGCTGACCTCAGATAAACAGACATCCATCTGCCTCTGACTCCTGAGTGCTGGCATGAAAGTCATGTATTACCATGCCTGGCCTGATTTTTTTTTTTCAGTGACAGCTTGATTCACATCTTTTTTCTTTTCAGTATCTTTTATAGGTATTTTCTTTGTGCTTTCATGATGATTGAGGAGAAATATCTTCTGTTTATAACAATGTCTCTAAATGGATAATTTAATTGTATTAAAAATTACTACTTTATATTTCCTACATTTTGTTATTAATAGCCCCCATCATATCTTTTCATGTGTTTGTAACCACTAACAGTTTTGTAGCTATAATTATTATATTCTCTTATCTTTTAAATCCTATGTAAGAATTAAAACTTGTTTATGTATACAATTATCATACTGTAAGAGTCTGTATTTATCTGTGTATTTACTTTCATCAGAGAGCTTTCTTTTTCCATGTTGATTCCCAATGGACTGTGAGCTCAACTTGAGCCTCCTATACCAGACTTGCCAGACTTGCCGTGGTGATGGGCGCCTCAGCTTTGTCTGATGGGTAAGGCCTCCTCCTCTCTTTCTCTTGGGATCTTGCTGTGTAGATCAGGCTGGCCTCCACCTCAGTTCCCCGCCTCCATCCCACTAAGGACTAGGATGACAAGTGTATACCACCACATCTGTTTTTTTTCTCTTTCTGTTTTGAAAGAACTCCATTTCCAAGGCAGCAGCTTGACGTTATCACCCACTTCCTTCTGACCTGTGGTGTTTCTGCTCAGACACTCGATATAATCCTGGTGGAGCTCTCAGGTCCCAGAGGGTTGCTGGGTCCACGCTGCTTTCAGTGGTTTCTGTTCTTTGTTTTGAAGATTTGAAAGTTTCTTTGTGTCTAGTGTGACTGTCCTCAAGTTGTCCTGGGTGGAGTCGTCTTTTCTCATTTATTTATTTGAGACAGGATCTCACTATGTAGCCCTGGCTGTTCTGGAGCTTGCTCTCTACAGAGTTGGCCAGGCTGGCCTCGAACTCACAGAAGTCCACCTGCCTCTGCCTGCTGAGTACTGGGATTAATGGTGTGAGCTACTGCGCCTGGCATCTAGGTGGGGCTTTTTGACTTTGATCTTGGGGAGCTTTCAGCTATCATTTCTCCAGGGAAGGGTTCTCTCACTATTCTGTCAAATGGAAATCATGTCCTGTGTGTTGATAAACTCAATGGTACTCTGTAAGTCCTTTAGGGTTCCCTCATTACTTCGTCTCCCCCTTTCCACCTAGATGACTTCAAGTGACCTGTGTTGAGTGTGCTGACTCTTCTGCTTGACCAATCATGATTCGAGTCCCTACAGTGCCCCACCCCCACTGGGATACAGCATCCTTCTGTTCCAGGGCTAACCTGCCTCTTTTTAGTGTGTTTCTCTTTTTGTCCTGGCCTACTTTCCAGATCCCACTTGACTGTCCGCCTGCGTTCTCTTGAAAAAAAAAAAAAATGTACTTCTTTAAGAAACTTTACTTTGAATACTTTGTCAGGTAGTTTACAGATTAATCTTTCTTTGGGGTTGGCTTCTGGATTCATTTTGTTCCTTCTTAAGGCCATGATTCTGCATGACTGTATGGACATATATGTTCACATGTGCACAGGTGTGGGCACATGTGTTTCTTTGTTTTTTGCTAAGTTTTAAGCCTTTGAGAAAGCAACCACCACCCTCAGTCTTAACTGAATAGCTTTACCCAGGGGATGATCTTCGCCAATTAGTCTTCTAGAGTTCCTAGGGGCCTCTGAAATCTTTGATATTTTCACATGTCGTTTTCACATGGTGTTTCTTGATTTGGTTGGGAATTGCCTAGCAGGGCAGTAAAGCACACTTCTGGCTATACTTCTGAAGGACTTCTTAACATGGTGAAGATGAACACCTACCTACATTCAAAACGAGGAGGAGGAGGAGGAAAAGAAGGAGACGGGTGGGGGAGCAGTGTTCGGGCACCATCTCCTTTCTGCTGCACACCCCCTTGAGGGAGCAGCCCTGTTCTACTCTGTCCAGGTCAAATGAGATGCCATGCCCTGGGGCAGCCCTGCACACATCTGTCTACCATCCGTGCTCCACGAGTTGGCACTCTGGTGGCAGAGTGAGAACTCACTCTTGCTTTCAAGGGCCCATAGACTTCCACACTATGCCCTTCCAATTAGTGCTGTTAGATGAATTGGAAAACCAGTCTTTTGGACATCACTCCATCCCATCCCAGGGAGAAGCCACAAACTGAAGTGAGTGGTATCGGCCGAACAGAGTGATAGTGGATAAAGCAAAGCGGCCCTCTTTTCTTATTTGTTTACTTACGTATCTTCACATTTATTTGGAGGGAGTGGGGTGCTGTGGTTACCACAGAATGCATGGGAGGTCAGGGGACGGCCTGCAGCCGTTGGTGCTCTCCTCCTGCCACGTAGGTTAAGGAGATCAAACTCAGATTGTCAGGTTTGGCAGCAAGGGTCTTTATCTTGAGCCATTTTACCAGGCTTCTTATAATTTCCCCCGTAGTGTTCTTGGCTTAATCTTACCCAGGCAAAGCAACTTCCTGCCTGGTTCCTGGAGTCCCCATGCAAACATTTGGATCCGTAGAGCTATCTATATTCTGTGTTAATCCTGAGCCTCTCTGAAGGAATACAGGCTGGGGTCTCCTATTCTGCCATCTTCCTAATTCACCACATTAGGTACAAAGGAACACCCCAAGCACCCCAAAGGGACAGGCCTACTGACTATGTTCAAGATGACATCCTAGGCTCAGCCTAGGCTGGACGCTGGCAGGAAAAACAAGGATTGCTGGCAGATACTTTTAGCATTCTTCAAGAACCTGTGAAATGGTGACTACATAGTGAGTTCGAGGTCAGTGTGGTCCGGGGATCTTGCCTAAATAAAATAAAATGAAACAACCCAAACAGTGGATTATATTATACAATCCTCCTATTTTAATTTATTTTTTGTTTTTGATAGTGACGCTTTCTTTGTATGAGATCTTCCCTCCTACTGAGATTTTGGTGTATGCTTCTGTATTGCTTGCTGCAGGTATTGTGGGGCTGGCAGATCACAATTACTCATTCATCCTGCATCACTAAGCCCCACAGGAGATCAATGGCAGCAAAGCATTGTCTAACCTACCCTCCCCCACTGCAATTCTATTTTCTCTTCACTGACTTTCACACCTCAGAAATTGAGTAAAGCAGCCTTTGTTCTTTTGTCATTATATTGCTTCATATCGCCCTCAGGAGTCATCTGCCTCACTGGGCCAGCATTTCTTCCTTGTCTATAGCTGTATGAATCCCACAGAGTGCATATGCCACTGCATTTTGAATGGATGCTTGAGTTGCTTCTGCCTCTTGGCTATTGTGAATAAAGCTGTAATAAACATGATTTTGCAAATATCTCTTTTAGATTCTAATTTCGATTCCTTTAAATAAGTGCTCAGAAGTGGAATTTCTGGGCCATATGGTAGTTCTATTTTTAATTTTTTTTTTCAGGAGACTCATATGCTATTCTATAGCAACTGCATTCTCTTTCTTTATAGCTCATAACATGCAAGGGTTCTTTCTTCATGTTTTCACCAACACTTGATGTCTTTATATGTGTATATAATTTCCCCATGTGGATTAAGAACTCACTTTTGACTTGAGTTTCCCTGATGGCTAGTGATGTTGAGGGTCCTTTTGAATAACATTTCTAGAGAGATGGCTACCTTGTGGGTGTTTTCTCCTATTCTGTAGGTTACATTCCCAACTGCTGGCTGTTCCTTTCGCTGCACTGAAGTGTTGTACTTTGACAAGGTCCCATGTGTCTGTTTTCCCCTTTGTTTTCCATGCTTTGTCACATTAAACATTCATTGCCCATTCTGACACCTTGAAGCATTTCCTCTATCTTTTCTTGGAATCATAAGAATCTTTTCTTGGAATCATGGTCTTTAATCCATTTTGCATTGATTTTTGTATGTGGTGTGAGATGGAAGTTCATCTTCATTATTTCACATGTTTGATATCTGGTTTCCCCAGCAGCATCTGTTGAAGAGAATTCCTTTCTCCATTGTGTCTTATTGACACCTTGTCAGGGATCAGATGCATTTTCACAGGTTTATTTCAAGACTCTGTTCTGTTCCATTGGTCAATACGTCTACTTTCATGTCAATACCACATTGTTTTATATTATAGTTGGGGCATGCAGTCTTTTGGTATTTGGGGGCCTTGATCACCCTAAACAAGCACTCTACCACTAAGTTGCATCTTTAGCCAGACCCTTCTTTTTACACATTTATTTATTTATATGTATGGTCACAGGCATGCTCATGCTACACCTGGAGGTCAATTCTCTTTTCCCACGCCTGTGTCAAGGACTGAACTTAGGTCATCAGGCTTGGCAGCAAATATCTTTACCCACTGAGCCAATTAACACTCACTTGTCTGTTTCAAGACAGAGTTGCTAAGTAGACTAAGCTGTTCTTGAACTTGCAACCTTCCTGCCTCCCTCTCTCCTCCATGTAGCTAAAATTACAGGTCAAAGCCACTAGGCTCAGCTTGCATTTATATATTTTGAAGTCAGGAAATGTGATTCTGATTTCCACAGGTTATCCTCTGACTTCTACATGTATGCTATGCACATGTATGTGTACAAGCATGTTTGTACACACATACATACATACACACACACACACACACACACAAATAAAGAGTTGTAATTAAGAAATACTAGTAAAAATGATGGTACAGATCTCTTGCTGAAATACAAACATGGCTGATTTGTATGGTGATGCTGTAGTTTATACATTTTTTTCAGGTGTTTGTGTGTGTGTGTGTGTGTGTGTGTGTGTGTGTGTGTGTGTTGTTGGTGTTCCACTACAGGGTTTCTCTATGTAGCTCTGTAGACCAGGCTGGCCTTGAACTCACAGAGCTACATCTGCCTCTGTCTCCCGATGCTGGGATTAAAGGCATGCTCCATCACTGCCCAGTATTTTTTCAGTTGTTTTTTTTTTTTTTTTTTGTGAAACCTTTACGTTTTCCTGTTTTAACACTATGTCAAACTGCAAACCAAGATAATTGCTTTATAGTCTAATGTTACCTGAGTTTTGTGTATGTATGTTTTGTGTATGCATGTTTTATGTATGTATGTTTTGCATAATATGCATGGTGTGTGTGTGAGTGTGTGTGTGTGTAGAATAAAACATATCTCTAAAAATCATTTCCTGAGGACTGATGTTAGAGAGATGAGCTAGGAACTATTTTTTAAGGTTTATTTTTAACCTAAGTGCTATGAGTGTTTTGCCTGCATGCATGTCTGTGCATCTTGCTTGTGCCTGGTACCCTTGGAGGTCTGAAGAGGATATCATATCCCCTGGACCTGGGGTCACAAGTGATTGTGAGCTGCCACAAAGGTGCCGGGGGCTGAACCTGGCTCCTGGGCAAGAGCGGCCAGTGCTCTTAACCACTGAGCCACGCTCCAGCCCTTGTGCTCATATTTTTAATAGCCGGTTAAGCAACAGTAGAATCCAATGTAAGAAATGTCTAAATTATTCATCAGTGAGATAAAAATACAACACAAGCATTTAATTCTACCTTCACTTTGTGGGGAACAGAGCTGAAATAAAAGTTTTCCATAAGAATTGGCAGTTAGTGGGGATGTGAAATTGCACAGAAGTATAGACACCAGTGGGAGGCACCTCAAGACCCAAAATAGAGCCATGTTTATTCCATCTGGTCATGTACCTAAAACTATCCGAGTCAGAGCCTCTAAGAGGTGCTTGCACAGTCGTGCTCAGTGTGGTGCTGCTCAGTCACCAAGAGGGGAGACGGCCCTGGTGCCCACTGGTAGCAGCGACAGTAAATGAAGGTGCAGAGAATACCACTCAACCTTCAGAAAGGAGGACTCTGTCACATGCCGTGAGGGTGACACTTAGGGACATTATACTAAGCGAATTAAATCAGCCACAAAAGAAAGGCCTGTGACTCACTTGGGCAGCTCCCCTGCATAGTGATGGCAGCTGGCACAATGCATCCTGCTTTGTAAAGACTGGAGGTCAAGCATAGTCACCCCTGGCCAGTTTGGAGCTTTGTGTGGAGAGACCTGCTCCCAGGGCCTCACCCTCTGGTGCTCTGGGAAGGGATCTATTTGAAACGAGCCTCTTCTCACCTCCCTGACCTCTGGGGTAGGTAGAGGCTTTCCTGGGTGGGCGATTCGTAGTCACCCACACTGTATCTGGTGACCAATCTGTGATGTGGTCTGGGTTAATCCCCCTGGCTGATAAGATTCCTGAGAAGGTGGTCATGATAGTGAGTCTACCTTCCTAATGCTACAATGCTTGAATACAGTTCCTCACATGGTGGTGAGGAACTCCCAACCATAAACTTATTTTCATTGCTACTTCGCAGCTGTACTTTTGCTTCTGTTGTGAATCAGAGTGTAAATATCTGACAGTTGGCTGGTCTTAGGTGACCCCTGTGAAATGTTTGTGTGACACCCCCACCCCCCAAGAAAGGGGTGGTGCCCCACATGTCGAGAGACACTGCTTTAGGCAGATTTAGGAAGGTGGAGGTTGCTTAGAGGAAGCCTCCAACGCCGGGTGTCCCCAGTGTCCCCAGTGTAAGGGAAGCTGTTGTGTGTGATGTGCCATCTCTTGCTCTCGACAGCTCTCAGGGGCACCCTTCTTCCAGAGCCGGATGCTCATACCCACTACTTCCTTTACAGATATAAATTACTTTCTCAAAGGACTTTTTTCTTTTTTTAAGAGCTGCTCTCAAAATAACCTTTTAAAAACATCATCAGAAATGACAGTAGCGGAGTGTTCTAGTCTCCCCCAGTTAGGAGAGCCTGACTCCAGAGCCCACACAAGCTTCCTGCACATTCAAACATGGATTCCCTGGCTCTCCCAGCCTTCACTGGCTTCCCCCAGTTTTCCCACCTGTGCTTCGTACTTAGTCTCATTTTGATTCAATATCTGAGTTTGAAAAGGGTTCACGGGTGGCCTCAATCCATCTGGCACTGGAGCCCACACCTGCAGTAATTGGTGTCTGTCTACAGCGATGCAGACGTGTGGACACTTTTGTCTCCGTGGCAATGTGAAACTGGGGCAGACTGAGTGAGCCTTTCAGTTACAAAGGAAAGGGCGTGCAGGGAAAAGGGGAAAAGGGACAGCACTGTTAAGACAGATCTAGCCTGCCCCAAATCAGGGCTAGAATAGGCCCTTCCCTAGGTTGCTGGATAGGTGTGAGGGCTGGTGATTTTCTGCTATTTATATAGATGATAATGGTGGTGATTGTGTTGGTGTTGGTGGTGGTGGTGGTGGTGGTGTGTGTGTGTGTGTGTGTGTGTGTGTGCCGCGTGTGTGTGCACTCGTAAATGTGAGCATGTACACATGCATTCCTGAGTTTGAATAAGGGTATGTGTGTGCCATGACATATATATCTATGTTGGGGGTGTGGGGGGTGCTAGGTCCCCTGGAACTGAAGTTACAGACAATTGTGGGCTGCTATGTATGTCCTGGGAATCAAACCCAAACCCAGGTCCTCTGGAAGAGCAGCCAGTGCTCTTAACCAATGAGCTGTCTCTCCAGCCCTGACACCTGAGGTTCTATACTTGTTTGAGGCACAGCCATGGTTCTTTTGATGACCCACGCGCTTCTGGGGATTCTCCTTTCTCCAGACTTCCCACTCACAACCCCCACCCCCACCCCATGGAATGCTGAGACTACAGTGTCCAGCCTCTTTTGTAATTCTGGAAATTCTAACTTAGGTCTTCATACTGCCTGGCAAGTTCTTTGACTGGATGACCTCAATCCCCAGCCATGGGGGCAGTGTTTTAAAAGAAGTTCGTTCTTATGTTTGAAAAAATGCTTTCCCTATGTAAGACTTGAGCCACATTGCCTTTGGGGGTCTGTGGCACCACCCTGTGCCTGGTGGTTTCCATCCCTGTGGCGAGAAAGTGTCTAAGGGACAGATCCATCCATACCATCACCTAAAAAGACTGGGGCAAGCTGTTGATTAACCTCTGCGGCTTTTGCCATCTCCTGCCTGCATAGGTGTCCTTGCTCTATCTACCTTAGTAGGACAGACAACCCAGCTTCCCAGATACCCAGCACCACAAAGGGACATCATTCACAGTGCTTTTCTCTGGCTCAGACTCGGGGGTTCAATGGACAATCGTTTAAACACGGGGAAACATGACATTGAATCGAAGGCTCAGCCCTGACAGAAGGACAGACACAGTGATGAGGACGAATTCACAGGTTGTCCACTGTTCCAGCTTCATTTAAGAGAAAAAAATATTAAGATTTGTAGAACTCTATTCTGGACAATTTGCCAATAGTGAGCAAATACAGAGATGGTGTAGTCTGTGTTTTAATACAGGATTTCTAAAGTGGACATGAGCAGGGCAAGGCTTCCAGGGAGGCTGGACTGTCCCAACCCCAACATCAAGGAATTAGGAAATGGAGTGTGGCTCAGAGCTGGAATGAGTGTTTAGTGCTCTCTCTCTCTCTCTCTCTCTCTCTCTCTCTCTCTCTCTCTCTCTCTCTCTCTCTCTCTCTCTCTCTCTCTCTCTATTCTCTCTCTCTCAATCTCTCTCTCTCAATCCTCTCTCTCTCTCTCTCTCTCTCTCTCTCTCTCTCTCTCTCTCTCTCTCTCTCTCTGTGTGTGTGTGTGTGTGTGTGTGTGTGTGTGTGTGTGTGTGTGGTGTGGTGTGGAGGTGGTAGTGGTGGGGTGGCTCCTACCTCTAGTTTGAAGAAGAAAAGAAAGTTGGAGCAGGAGAGATGGCTCAGCAGTTAGGATCACTGGCTGCTCTTGGCAGAGGCCTTGGGTTCAATTCCCAGCACCTACATGGTGGCTCACAACTGTTAGTCCTAAGGATCTTTGATTACATTCCAGGTTATGGATATAATCAAAGGCAGGCTGTTATTACAATATGCTAGAAAACGTGGAGGACACAGCCGGCTCTACTGCCAGGGGCTTCTGACCTGCACGCACCCATTCTTTATTTTTGAGGCAATCCTAAGCTGAACCCTGTTTGACTTAGGAGCAAAATACCAAACAGCAGGCCCATTGGGAACGCCCTCAGCAGAGGAGTTACCACTTGTGCACTGACCCTGCTCACCAGTGTAAGTCCTCAGAGACCAGATGTATTGGCCACAGGGGATGGAAAGGGTAGAGGATTTAGACAACCACATGGTCCTAACTCTATCCTGAACTCAAAGAGAAGCCTGCAGGGGCCGTGGGTACTGGATATTCCTGGGGCCAGCTCAGACAAATATCTGCATGCCTTCCAGCCCAAGTGAGGATAGGCTGCAGATGGAACCTGGAGGAAGCTTCATGACCTGTGCCTCTACCCACAGGGTCAGCCAGGAAACCTGGAAGCCGTTCTGTGGGCAGATGGCAGAGCCCCACTGAGCACTGACCGGACCCCTGGCATCTACACGGGTCACTAGGGCACTTTCTTCTCCACTGGTTCGTGTGGATGGCCATGGGTCCCTGGAATGGTTGCCCCCAGGGAGCAGTCAGCACAGGTATTTTCCTACAATACTGACAATGACCTTGTCTCACACGTCCTGTAAGCAGAGTTTTCTCCATGTGGCTACACCCACATCCCTATCATTCAGGTGCTCTTCTCACGAGGGCAAGGCTCCTGTCCTCACAGTGAACCGTTCTGCCTCTCCCACTCTGAGGAGGTTTTGCCTCTCCCAAGAACCTCATGTTTGAGAAATGACACACCATGTTCTCTGCGAGGGAGAGTTTCCTTCACTAGTGCAAGGTCAGTCTTTGCCCAGCTGTCTTCCATCCTTTAGAAAAGATCACCCACAGGCTGAGCTCCAGCTGGTGCAAGCCTGAGGTTTCCTATTCTGCTTTCTATTGCTGTAATAAAGACCACGACCAAAAGCGACCGATAGGGAGGAAAACATTTGTTCACAAAGTCCTCCTGATCACACAGTGAAGGGACACTGGCCCACACGTGTGGCTCTGACAGGCCTTGCCCTTTTCTCCCATTCCCACTGTCTTGCTAAAAACTATTAGATTATATCCCTAAAGCTGGCCACCAGAGTCTACGCCCTTATTTGACCGCTTCCTCTTCCCGAGGCTGACCACCAAGGTCTAAGTACCAAAGTGTTGAGGTCCAACAATCAAAAGCCCCCTTGGCTCACCTAATTAACATGCCTAATTAAAATTAAACACCCCATTCTAACATGGGGTTTCCCCCTTTACCTTTATAAACTGCTGTTTGCCTACGTACCACGCCTGACTCCCCTCTATCCAGAGGCGGTCCTTTGTTCCTCCAGGACAAATACCCCTTCCTCTTTTCCCTTGTCCCCTATCTCCTTTACCACTGAACCCCCACCCATCTGGACACAGACCTCCCCTTCTTCACTTAAAAATTACACCTGCAAGGTCTTTTGCTGTTGTTTTCTGCCTGAGTCAGAAAGCAGACACTAACTTTTCTTCCCCAACTTAATAAAGAATCTCTCTTTGGAGACAGGTGTTTGGGTGTGACTTGTGCCTAACCGAGGGTCTGGGAGGAAGTTCCCACTGTTTGGGGGTCTCCTTCACACAGTCCTTCACTGAGGGAAGCAAAGCCAAGAGCCAGGAACTCGGGTAAGGCCAGCAACTTGGAGGCGAGAATTGAAGTAGGCACCACGAGAAATGCTGCTTTCTGCCCTGCTTCCATGCTCCTTAAACAGCCCAGGTCCACCTGACTAGGTATGGCATCTGCCATAGAGGACTTGACCCTCCCGCATCAATCATCAATCAAGAAAATGCACTACAGACTTGTCCACAGGCCAGTCTGATGGAAGCAGTTCCTCAGCTGAGATTCCCTCTTCCCAGATACAAGTATGTGTGTGTCAAGTTGGTGTGAAAACTGACCATCACACAGGCATTTTCTTTCCCGAAGACATCGCTGTGCACACCCTTGTGTATGTCATTAATGGAGGTGAACAGCAACACAGCTTGTAGAGACCCTGGACTTTCCTCCGTCATCTCTCTAGGCCTCAAGGATCAGTGGTAGAATCTGTGTCGGGTCACATGACCACACAGTGCAGTTGAGAAAGAAGTCTGAGACTCCTGCTGTCACTCAGCGGGCTGAGGGCTCTTTTGCTCCATCCACAAAGAAAGCACAGGCGCGGGCTGCGAGGACTACTACTCTCGGTACCCAGGGCGTCTAAGCAGTAGGCAGTGGGCAGGAGAATCAGCAGAGCATGGCGCCCTCTAGTGTTATAATCTGCTTCAGGCCTCGGTTGCCTGGAATTTACGCCCTTGGAAACAACCAAATTAACAGTGCTCACATTCTGAGGTCTGAGGTCTGAGACCTTTGGTCCTTAAGACCTGACAGATCTTTGAAACACTTCTGTTAACCAGGGCCTGCAGTTTCTGTTTTTTGGATCTTTAAATCATGTATTTTATTTTATTTTTTTGAGGTTGGGACTTACATAATCCTGGATGGCCTTGAATTTTGTAGTTGAGGATGAATTTGAACTCCTGCCCGTTCCTCTCTTGTTCAGCAGCCTCTCTTTCAGCTGTCGAGCAGGAGCTGCCTTGTTATTTCTTCTTGGCCTGATGACTGTTCAGCTGCCGCCCGTCACTGCTCTCTGCCATCTCTTTTGCTTCTCTGTGTTACCATCTTGGCTCTTACTACAGAAAGCAAGGGAAGATTACTGGAAGAAGCCTTTATGAAGTCTTTAGGGGAAGCTAGGCATCTCCCCGCCAATTCAGTGGATGAACTTATATAGCCTAAGAAGGATGCCTGGGCCAATCACATCCCAACACTTAGGCTAGTCTCAGCAGCCCCTCTGTTAGACCTCCAAGGAAGAATCCTCCTGGCTAAGGTGGATATAGCTACAGGGTTACTTAGAAAGCTCGTTGGCTTGCCATGAGGAGACACTGGGAGAAATTGAGTGAGGGCTGGGTTGTGCCTTTGGGAGCAAGGACAACCAGCTGTGTCCACCCTGCCATTTTCTCAAGGTGCCCCTGCTATGTTCCAGACGGCTGGTACTACCATAAGGGTAGCTGCCAGTCTGCTTGACTTTAGCCCTTTGGCTTAAGGAAGCCATTACAGCCAGGGAGAGTCAAACAGTTGCTGATTAGGGAGTCAAAAGCCCTATCCACAACTTGCTGCTTATTCATAGGAAAATGAGCATCAGATGGGAGCTCACATTAGAAACTTACCACTGCTGTGAACAGGAATCTAACAGTGCTTACAGCCTGCCCAATGCCCACTGATAGGCATTGCTCACCCCAGCCCCACCCCTGCCCACCTCGGCTCTTCCGGGCCTTCTGGCCTTGACTATCAATGGCTTTGGCAGAGTTAGGGCTGCTGGACTTCTTACCTGGGCACGTTGGGTCCCAACGTTTCATTTATAGCCCAGTGATTAATTGCAAGCCAATAAAGGGTGAAGAAAGGGAATGGTTTTATTCTCAAACCCCAAATCAGGTTTGCCTTCCCACAGTGCAGAAAACCCCACCTGCTGGATGGGGATGCACCAAGTGGAGGAAATTTAATGGATATGACTGGAACAAGATCAGTTTCCCTTGCCCAGAGAGTGTGTCTGTGGGTCCTATGATGGAAAGAGGCATGGAAGGAAGAGTTTTGCAAGCAATCAAGGTTTTCAGACTTTTCTGTGCTAGTGAGTCACTGAGCTTACTAGTCATCCAAGTCTCCACGGGTAGTTTCTCTGCTTGGCTGCTTGATCAATGGAAACAACATGCTGTGTGTTTAAAACCATCAGCTAGCAAGAGAAAACAGCTCCGTCTCTCAGAGAAGAAGTCCTTAATGACTTCATTATGAGTGTTCAGTGTATACACTGATGGCATGCCATGGTATGGTAAAGGGGAAGGTTTTTTTTTTAAATGTAGATATGAGAGAGAGAGAGAGAGAGAGAGAGAGAGAGAGAGAGAGAGAGAGACAGAGAGAGACAGAGAGAGACAGAGAGAGACAGAGACAGAGGACAGCAAGAGGCATCTGGAAGAGTCCAGAGCAGAGAAAGAAAGTACTGATCATGGCTCATTGAATGGCTATGGCCAGGGTTGTCTGCAAGAGAGGGTGGGGGAATATCAGTGGACAGAGAATGCATAGCGAGAGAATTAGGAGCAGAGCACTGAGAGAACACACCGAGAGTAACAGGGTTATAAGGAAAATGAGTGGCTAGGGGAGGGAAGCCCATGAGCTGGAGGGCGGTTAGGGGAGGGGAGGGGAGGGGAGGAGGTGAGAAGTGTGGGGGGGTGCTAGCGTGGATGTTGAAGTGTGTGTAATAGGTGCTTTGTGAGACTGAGGGAGCCCAGAGGCCAGCATGTGCCTTGATGTGCTGGAAGGTGCCTCAAGCCTATGTCCCATCTGCCAGAGCTAAGGGAAGTGAGTCTTTTTGGTAGAGAGAAACTGGCTTCCCAAGTCCCTGAGGGACCCCAGATGCCCTCCAATAGGCCAGGTTGGGCTCACTGTGGCTGACTGGACCACCTTTTGGAGTTGGGGGACTGCAGTTTCATTTGCAGCTGACACTCAGTCGCATCTCATGCTTACCTTCAGTTCGTGAGAATGATGAAGAAACAACAAGATCAGATTCCTGACTTTCTGTGTAGGCAACAGATCCCACATGTCTATGAAGGGGGCTAACACCATCTGGGGCACTGGGCATTGCCAGCCTGCAAGTCACTGCCTCTGCCAAGGAAGTGTCACTATGTCCCTGTGCCAGGTCTCCCCGGCTCCAGCATCAATGAATTGTGGTCATATGCAACACCCCATGTCTCCTTCTAACTCCTTCCAGATTCATCCCCACTGTCTTTATTTCTTTTCTCTTCTTTCCTTCCTCTCTTTCTTCCTTCTTTTTAATATAATTCATGGAGTCCAATTTGTGCTGTTCATATACTCTAGCTCAGGGCCATCCATTGATTGTTCAGGAGCCACACCCTTAAAGAAACTGATGCTCCCTCCCCCAGAAACCATCAACTATCAATAGTACATCAAAGTAGAGATGGGGACTCATAAGACATCCTTCTCCATGCTAGAATGCTGACTGGCTTTGCCGACTGGCTTAGTCTTGTGCAACCGCAGTTGCTGTGTTCATGGGTGCAGCTGTCCTTCCAAAGACACGCTTTCCCTCTGGTCCTCCCCAATCAGTACTCCTTCCATGATGGTCCCCGAGCCCTGGAGAGGGTGTGATACAGATGTCCCATGTGTGGCTGAGTACTGCACAGTCTCTTATTCTCTGTACCTTGAGCAGTTGTAGGTTTTGCATTAACTTCTGTCCACAGCAAGAATTTCTCTGATGAGGTGGGAGAGCTGCACCGTGGATGTAGGGATGTGAATGGAGAGGGCAGCTGGATACTGTGTCCCTTTAGCAGAATTGTCACTATGAATCTCAGAACTCAAGGCCAACCTGATCTATAGAGTCAGTTCCAGGTCAACCAGGGCTACACTGAGAAACCTTGTCCCCCACCCCCCAAAATTCATGAGTTGGATTTGGCATGCAAGCACCCCGAGTTCCATTCTCAACACTGCATAAACCCTGCTTCGTAATGATGCAGGAAGTGGAAGGAGAGTCAGGAGTTCAGGGTTATCCTCAGCTACATATTGAGTTAGGCTAGTCTTCTTCCTTCAAAGAAGAAGAAAAGATCCCAAAGAGTCAAGAGTCCTAAAGCGTTGTCAATCTGAATGGAAGCTGATGCAGAAAGTCTAAGTCTATCGGACTTTGCTGTAGGTAGTCACAGCAAATTTGGTCCCTACTCATGCCTGTAGAAAACCCAGATTAGGGAACTGACATACCTCAATGCTCTAGCCCTGGTCCTATATATTTGAAAGTCAAACATTGTTCTACCTGGGACTCATTTCCACAAACAGCATCTTTTAATGTTGCAAACATTTCACACTGTGTTGTGACTGTTTCCTGTGAATTAGATGTGACCATTCTCAGCTTGAAGCATAGGAGCTGAGGTCACACCCATGGGACCATCAGTGAAAGGAGGGAGGAGGCTAAGGAGGCTCACTGGCTGCACAACCCCACCTCTGTGATATACAGATGGTTGACAGTTGCTGGGAAGGGAAGACTGTGGTGGTGTAGCAGCCATAAACAGCCTTGTTTCTGCTGCAAACCCTTCCCCCAGGCTCCCAGTGGTGGATCTGATACTTTGATCTGTTGCTGGGGTCTGGTTTGGGGTGAATAGACATTTGGTTAAGAGTCCCCAGGAAGTCATACAAGTTAAAATGTTGGCCAAGGAAATTTGTGTGACCTATTCAGGGTCACAAGTCCGAGTTTCTCTGGCCCTCTCTAGCTCTCTCTGTGTCTCCCTCCCTCCCTCCTTCCCTCCCTCCCTCCCTCCCTCCCTCCCTCCCTCCCTCCCTCCCTCCCTCCCTCCCTCCCTCCCTCCCTCCTCCCTCCAAAGCGCCTCTTCTCACAGTATTTCTCTTTACTGGTGCATACACTGTGGGCCCACAGTTAAGTTCGGATAATAGGGACAAGGGTCTCCCTTTCTCAGGTTGGAAGGCAACTGTCAGGGTTTGAAAGAGACAACATCAGATTTTATCTGTTGATGGGATTCCAGAGTTGTTCTCCTGCACACAGCCCACACTCACTGTCAGCTGCATTTTATGGAAGTACGGCCTGTAGGCTTCATTAAGTGCCGAGCTCAGATCTCCAGTCTGAACACATCTCCAAAAACATGTTTTGCCAAAATTATTTCACAGAGTAAAGGTGAGTTGGGAGAGTCTCATTTGACTTGGGGACAGCTGGACCCTGCTAGCGCATCTTCAGCTGTTGTGGAGAAAGAGAACTTTCCCTCCAGGCACCCATGTCCTCTGTGATCTCTCAGCAGGCATGACAACCTTCTAGCAGGACATACTCTACAGTCAGCTTTGTGTTACTGTAACAAAATGCTTGTCATAAGTGGAGGAATGGTTTGTTTGGATTCACGGTTTCAGTCATCATCAATTGGTCCTGCTGCTCTGGGCACATGATGTGGTACCTGTTCACCTCTTGGTGATGAGGAAGCAAAGAGACAGAAAGAGGTTTGGGACTAAACATCCCTTTCACAGACACATGCCCAGTGATCTAACTTCCTTCCACCAGACCCCATCCCCAGTGATCTAACCTCCTCCCACTAGACCCCATGTCCAGTGATCTAACCTCCTCCCACTAGACCCCATGTCCAGTGATCTAACCTCCTTCCACTAGACCCCATGTCCAGTGATCTAACCTCCTTCCACTAGACCCCATCCCCAGTGATCTAACTTCCTTCCACCAGACCCCATCCCCAGTGATCTAACCTCCTCCCACTAGATCCCATGTCCAGTGATCTAACCTCCTTCCACTAGACCCCATGTCCAGTGATCTAACCTCCTTCCACTAGACCCCATGCCCAGTGATCTAACCTCCTTCCACCAGACCCCATCCCCAGTGATCTAACTTCCTTCCACTAGACCCCATGTCCTGAAGACTTCCTCCTTTCTCAGTAATGCCACGGATTAGAGACTAAGCCTTCAGGACTAAGTCCTGAAAGAAATGTTATAAACAATAATATGAACCTTTTGAAATAATTTGCTTAGATTCATGTGGGTCTAAACTCATCAACATCATCTGAAAAAGCAAATCCCAGGCCACAGAAGCTTGTAAAACAGGGAGGACTGGGGGGGTGGCAGGGGAGGACTGTAAAACAGTTAACATGCGCTGTTTGGATTTTCCCTTGTGTGCTGAGGGTAAGGCTCAGTCGGGAGAGTGCTTGCCTAGCGTGTATGAAGCTCTGGCTTCAACTCATGGTTGAGGTTGTCACTTCTCATGGACCAGTGGGATGGGCAAAAAACAAAACAAAAAACCACGGGTGGGAAAAAACCCGAGAATGGACCATGCAGAGGCCATGCCAGATGTGCATCTCAGATCTTCCTTCGGGGAAGAACTTGTGTCTTCTTATAAGGAAGGTTAATGCCTAGACTCCAGCTGTCCATCTTTTACCTCAGTTTCCAAGCTGTCATCATTATTCAGGAGCAGCTGAGCCACTCCCACTGGACACTGGATTCCTCTTACAGCCCCCATCAGCTGAGACTGGGCCAGGTGTGCCCCACACCTGTCTGCTCCCTTGGCCCCACACGCATTACTCCTCCAAACAGCTCCAGCAGATGTAGGGAAATGCAGCCTGTGGTGAGTGTGCTGTGCACTGTGAGTGAGGAGGCAAGAGGAAGCCCAATGCCCCGGAACTGGAGTTTTACAGTCAGCTGTGAGCTGCCATGTGGGTTCTGGGAATTAAACCTTGGTCTTAACCCACTGATCCATCTCTTCAGCCCTCTTCCTGCTTCATTAGTGTATATTCTCTAGAGAAAACTAAATGCTGTGACAGAGCGTTTAAAACATTTGTTACCCTGGGATGCTAGGACTGGTTTGCCCTTTTCAGTTTAACACAAAAGTAGCCGTTCCCCAAACCATTGTGCGCTCTCTCTCTCTCTCTCTCTCTCTCTCTCTCTCTCTCTCTCTCTCTCTCTCTCTCTCTCTCTCTCTCTCTCTCTCTCTCTCTCTCTCTCTGTGTGTGTGGGGAGATTCCCCTGGAACTTGAGTTCTAGGCTCTTGTCTGCCGCCAAATATGGGTGCTGGGAACTGAACCCAGGTTCTCTGGAAGAGCAGCCAGTGCTCTTACCTACTGACGCATCTCTCCAGGCCCAGGTTTGTTTGTTTATTATGTATTTTTTTTTTAAAGTTTCTTAGGAAAGAAACCCCTTTCCATTAAGGTTAAAGAACTTTAGAGATGCTCACGACAGAGACTGTTCCTGGGAACGAAAACGTTTGCAATTGTCTTAAACTCCAGCCACAGAAGAGGAAGAGCAGAAGGCTTGGGGATTCAGACCAGGGTCTGGGACCTCTTGTGTGTACACTCTGGCATGGCCAAGGATGTGTGTGTTTGAGAGACAGGAAGGATGTCTAACCTGATTGGTCTTTTTGAGGACTTTGAGAATGGGTGAAAGGAACACTTCTCTCCACTCCAGAGACTCTGATAATTCTCTTTTTACTTATTGTCTCTTGGACAACAAAGTAAGGTTTAGCCAGGAGCAGCGGCACACACATTTAGCTCCAGCACTAGGGAGTCAGGTCAGCCTGGTCTCCAGAGTGTGTTCCAGGCTACATAGAGAAAAACTGTCTCTAAACAAAGAATATTCCTGAAAAAAGGGAATCTATAGCAACCCACAGACACCAGAAGAGGGCATCAGATCCCCTAGAATTGGTTACAGATGGTTGTGAGTCACCCGAAGGAAGGAAATCATTTTAAAATTTATGTATCTGTATCTAATGTTAAATTTCATAGTTTGATTTAGTTTTATCCTGTGGCCCCGTGAATATTGTTTTGTGTAAGCAACGTTTTAAGATTTTGTGGAACATTCAATAGAGATCCAAAGGTTATCGTTTTAGTAGATTTCAGTTCATGAGTATGTATTTATCGGGCCTTTCAACATATCCCAAAAATCCGTGCGTTCACACATGCACATACATGTACAAGTGATAACGGTGCTGGTTAGGCATCTGCCCTTCGTGAAAATTCGGATACTTCTACCTGTGCGATCTCTGCATTGGTATACATACGAGCCAAAGAAATAGCACCGGCAAATACTAGTGTTTCCGTTTTCGACCATTCCGTGTATTGCTCTTTTCTCAAAGAAATGTTTATCTGTATAGACAATAAAAACTGCCTCGCCTTTCCTGCTTGTTTATCTGACCGTTGGCTTGAACGTCGTCGGCTTGCGTCCCCACCTTTCTTCCTAGGAGACAGGGAGCCAAGAACCAGCCCTGGCGCTCGAGTGCCCGCCTGGTCCTCGTCATCCCGGGCCTGGTGCCCGCCTGGTCCCCGTCATCCCGGGCCCGGTGCCCGCCTGGTCCCCGTCATCCCTGACCGGCTCGAGTGCCCGCCTGGTCCTCGTCATCCTGGGCCTGGTGCCTGCCTGGTCCTCGTCATCCCGGGCCTGGTGCCCGCCTGGTCCCCGTCATCCCTGACCGGCTCGGTGCCCGCCTGGTCCCCTCACCCCGCCTGGTCCCCGTCATCCCTGACCGCCTCGGTGCCCGCCTGGTCCCTGTGATTCCCGGCTCGGTGCCCGCCTGGGCCTCGTCATCCCTGACCGTCCCGGTGCCCGCCTGGTCCCCTCACCCCGCCTGGTCCCTGTGATTCCCGGTTCGGTGCCCGCCTGGTCCTCGTCATCCCTGACCGTCCCGGTGCCCGCCTGGTCCCCGTGATTCCCGGCCCGGTGCCCGCCTGGTCCCCGTCATCCCTGACCGGCTCGGTACCCGCCTGGTCCCCGTGATTCCCGGCCCGGTGCCCGCCTGGTCCCCGTCATCCCGGGCCCGGTGCCCGCCTGGTCCCCGTGTCTCCCGGCCCGGTGCCCGCCTGGTCCCCGTCATCCCGGGTCGGTGCCCGCCTGGTCCCCTCACCCCGCCTGGCCGCCCGGGGCTCTCCGCAGGGGCGGCCGCCATCTTACAGGGCGGGGCCGCGGCCTCCGCGCCGCTGTCAGTCGGGTCCCCAGGTCCCAGAGTCCCCGGGCGCCCCCGGCTCCGAGCATCCCTCAGTTCCTCCTCGGCGTCCCCCGCCCGTGAGGGTCCCTTCAACACTGTGTCCCCCGTGGGTCACCGCGAGAGGCTGGGAAGGAAGAGTCGAACGTTTGTCGCCGAATGACGGCGGGGCAGCCTCCGCGCGGCGGTTCTGCCTGGCGCCGCGGGGTTCCGAACTCCTCCCCTGCATCCGCGGGCGACAATCTTCTGCCCCAGACCTCTGAGCCCAGGAGCGAGCCGGTGCAGCGAGGCCTTTAGCGACGCAGAGTCCCCAGCTCACTGTGACCTCGTGGCGCAATGGTAGCGCGTCTGACTCCAGATCAGAAGGTTGCGTGTTCAAGTCACGTCGGGGTCAAGGTGGATTTTATTTTTCCTCGCCAACCGCGGCAGAATAGAGTACAGTACAGCCTTAAAGAAATTAGATCAGTACCGTACTAAATCGACGTTCACACGCCACTACACGCCATTGCAGACAGCACCGCTTTTTCTCTTCCTTGGGACGGTGAATATCGGAATGCTCGGGAAAACGGTGACTCCCGATGACCGACAGGAGGCGCTGCAGCAGTGGCAGCAGAAAATCCAGGTGGGACCTTGGGGAAGGTGCACTGACTCAACTTCCCACTCCAGCGCCCTGCCTTGGCCCTCTGACTCCGCCCATCCCCCCTCCCCCCCCCCGCAGGTTACCTGCGCCTGTGTGAGCTGTCAATGCAGAACCCTGTGCCTTAATAGAGATCTCTCCTTGTTTGTCTTGAGCTTCATTTTCTCAGCTCCCTGCTCTAAACGGCTCTTTTTCTCACGATGACCATTTCTCTGGTGGTCCTATCGTGATCATCTGTGCCCCATCCTTATACCTACACATCCAGTTACAACCATTAGACCTGGATGGTTTTTGTTAATAGTTTTAAGTCCCACCCCACCCCACCCCCGCCCCATATCGATGTAAAAAATAAAAGCACGCTGCATCGAAATTATAAACATGAAACTCAATTGAGTATCTTTTATCTAAAATGCCTGGGATCAGATTAAAAACAAACAAACAACACTTTTGGAATGTAGGTTGTTTTAGTTAGGTTACTATCGCTGTGATGAAACACCATGACCCAAAGCAATTTGGGAAGGAAAGGGTTTATTTCACTCACAGTTGCATATCACTGTTCATCAGCAAAAGCACTGGGGGCAGGAACTCAAGCAGGGCAGGAACCTGGAGGCAGGAGCTGATGCTGAGGCTGTGGAAGGGTGCTTACTGGCTTGTTTTCATAGTTTGCTTAGCCCAAGGTGTCTCATCCACACTAGGTCAGGCCCTCCCCATCAATCACTAATTATGAAGATGTCCTGCAGGCTTGTCTACAGCCTGATCTTATGGAGACATTTTCTCAACTGAGGCCGCCTCTAGCTTGTGTCAAGATGACATTAAACTAGCCAGTATATTGGCATTCATGTAGTTTATGTCTTTGAAATGGGACTCAAATTCAAATACAGAATCTACTTAATGCTTCATATATATCTTGTGCCCAGTCTGAAGAAACTCATTATGATATTCTCAGCGTCCCTGTATCTGATGTCACCTGTCCTGTGAAGTCAAGATGTAGAATTTTCCAACTAACCTAGGTATCGAGTCCCTGGTTAAAAAGTTTTGAGCTTTGACGCATGTTGTATTTACAGATTAGAAATAGTTAACCTATAAATACTGAAATTCGTATCTATATTTAGGAATGTGAATGACAACTTTGTTGTAGTGGCAGGGCCATAACCCTAGACTTGGGAGGCTAAGGCAGGGAACTACAAGCTCAAGATCAGCCTAGGCTACATATCAAGACTCTGTCTCAAAAAGAAAAAAAAAAGTGGTAGATAAAATATACTAATATGGAGGAAAGTATAAAATTTAAGGGGAAGCCTCTCAGCTAATGGGCGTTGAATTCTGTAGATGTTGATTCTGGTGAATTTGGTGTATGAAGTTTTTATTTATCTGCAATGTTTTTCGAAATAATAAAGTTTATTGTGAAAAGGATTACACACATGAAGTCCAGGGCAGTGTATCACATCTGGAGGACGGGGAAGAAGAGACTATGGTATGCTCAAGTGCTCTTTTTCTTCCCTAACACTGACTGACCTGAAAAACGCACAAAGACCTAAGGAGATAGAAAGTTTGAGAAAGTGTTCAGATAATGAAATTAGAATGAAAAAGAAATCTAAGCCTAAATAGCTTCTCTGAGGAAGATAATAGTGAGAGCAGAGGAGGGGTAATATTCAAGGAGATTATACTAGAGAGGAGGGGAGGGGCAATATTGAAGGGAATGATAGACAGCAGTGTTGTGGTAGGTTTCCCGGCCGGCTGCCGCTGGTTCTGCCGCCACGTGTGCCCCAAATAACATTCAGAGACTCTGTATTTGATACAATCCTGTTGGCCAATTACCATTATTGTTTAAGGACTAGCTCTGCCTTAATTATTAACCCATTCCTACTTATCTAAGTATTTCCACGTGGTCGTCTTATCTGGGAGCTGCGCGGCAGGCGTCCTGCGTCTTCCCCGGGCTACATCTTGACCCACCTTTCCTACTTCCTATTTCCTTCTCCTAGTCTCCTAGCCCCGCCTATCTTGCTATCTCATTGGCCACAGAGCTTTATTAACCAGTATGAGAAACATATATACAGAATAACATCTCCCATCACAGCAGGGGAGGGGTGATGTTCAGAGATGGTGATTTGTCTCCCCCCCTCCTCCCCAAGACAGGTTTTCTCTGTGGCTTTGGAGGCTGTCCTGGAACTAGCTCTTATAGACCAGGCTGGCCTCGAGCTCACAGAGATCTGCCTGCCTCTGCCTCCTGAGTTCTGGTGTTAAAGGCGTGCACCACTCCTGCCCAGCATGATGATTTGTCATTTTCAGACCTGACAACATGTGAGTCCCCACTCTGAATCGGTCAATGTTCTTAAGCCTGATATTAGCCACCCATCTGCACATTCTGTGAATTAAATGAGAAATACCCCCTATAGGCTGATGTATTTGAACACTTGTTCCCAGTTAGTGGCACTGTTTGGGGGAGGTTTTAGAACATTTAGGAGGTGGTTCTGTTCTGGAGGCTTTGGGGTTTTATAGTCTGGCCTCACTTCCTGTCCTCTCTCCTCTGCTTCCTGTCTGTGAATGAAAGGTGACTACTGTGCTTCTGGTTGCCAGGCTGGCCCTCATGCTCCTGCTGCAATGCCTCCCCTGCCATGATTGACTGTGTTCCCTCTGGGCCTGTAAGCTCAAACAGACCTTCAAGTTGCTATTACTCACTATTTTATCACAGCAACAGAAACATAACAAGACACCATGTAATGCTAATAAAAATATTTTTAAAATATTGTGGATTATCTACAATAATCTGACCGTAGCAGAATTCTCAGTAGCAGCAGTCATGGTAACCAGGAAAGCTGTTCTCACGATTCCCAAGTCTCAAAGAGAACAGTTGTCAACCTAGAATCTCAAGAATGAAGACATTTGGAAACAAATACACCTACCACAGCCCTCCAGGAGGGCCTGCCCAATGGATGCGAATCAGGAAGAAGGAGGTTGATCTCAGACAGAAGGTCAGAATGCAAAAGGACTGGTGAGCAAAGAAAATACAGAGGCCATTGAGTTTAAAACAAACAGAATTGAAATGCTGAATAAGAATAGTTTGCAATCAAGAATAACCATAACTTAAGAATAAAAATGTGAAAGATAGTATATTCTCAAAAGAAGACTAGATTCTTTATTAGGCTTGGATCAATCACATCAAGTGTGTTAAAAGTAGGAAATCCACATGTAGTGACAAGTGTTGGAATGTAGCTCAGTTGGTAGGGTGTTTGCCCAGCATGCACCAAGCCTATCAAAAAAGGCTATCAAAAAAGAAGAAGAAGAAGAAGGAGGAGGAGGAGGAGGAGGAGGAGGAGGAGGAGGAGGAGGAGGAGGAGGAGGAGAAGGAGGAGGAGGAGGAGAGGAGAAACAGCATTCATAATTTATCACCAATCAGTTAAAGTTCTCAAATTGTGGGGACTGAGGACTGGGGGGGGGGTGCTGCATAGTGGTAGATCATGTGCTCAATACTAGAGGGGTTCAGTCCCCAGATTTGATCACATTAACAGAGATGACCCAAATGGACATATCTTGAACTTTGCATATGACAATTACAGCCAATGTCTTGACCTCACATGGAACTTTTCAGAAAAGCTTGATCACATTGTGGACTTTAAAGTAAGTCTGAATAAGTCAAAGCATAGGTGCAGTAAGAGTACTGTCTCTGACCAGATTGTTAGTAAATTAGAAAATAATTAAGAACATATTATGAGGTTTTGGCATGGTGGTACATACCTTTAATCCCAATATCCAGAGACAGAGGCAAGCAATCTCTGTGAGTTTTAGCCAGCCTGGTCTACTTAGTTCTAGACCAGCCAAGGCTACATAGTGAAACCATCTACAAAACAAAAACAAAACAAAAAACAACTCCAACACCCACAATGATAAAAAAAAAAAAATCAAAATTAAACAAATTTAAAAACCTACAATAATTAGCATCTTATATTACAGAATTAACACCACCAACAGCAAAAATATCCCAGCCTCTTAAAACAAAACAACCCAACCTCAATATTACTTTACAGGTCAAACACAGAGTCAAGCTCTTAGGCTTTTGTGTGAATCATTTTCCATCACTAAAACAAAATATACTTGAGGCTGAGGACTCGTAACGGGAAGAGATTTATTTATTTGGGGAGGTTCTGGGAATCATGAAGTTGGCCTGGCCTAGCTGCCTGGAGAGGTATGTGTCACAGGTTTTTCGTGTTCAAGTCTTCAGCCCCTGGGTCACTGGGCACCTTTCGGTTCCCGAGAAACCGAAGTACTCCCTCAGGCGGTGAAGCATTGAGGCTGCTTTTCATTTCTCTGTGTTCCTCTGAACTCAACGGAAGCATATGGATGTTTGTCAAGACAATTGGTCTTAGACATTAACCCTGTGTACCTCAAATAGCTTGCAAACATCATAGTACCCTGGCAACTACAATTGCATTTGATCCTGGCAATCGCCACTGTATTGTTTCTGATAAAGAAATAAAAGTCTGACTGTCTTTGCAATAAACTTATCTAAGCCTTAGTCTTCTTGTGGTCCCTCCAACCTGTGCCTGTTTTCAACACCTTGACAGACCGTATCAGGTAACCTCGGCCTGATAAGTAAGGGCCATCCTTACAAGAAGTGCAAACCTTAGGCATGACCATGATGTCTGCTCTGGTGATGACCTGGCTCCACCTCATCACTGTGAAGGTGCATGTGAATGAGAAGCCAGAATGACTGGGGGTGGGTGGGTGGGTGGGGGTGCTGTCTTGCTTATTGATTGATTGATTGGAGGCAGGTAAGGGTAACTCTGAACTCTCTCTCTCTCTCTCTCTCTCTCTCTCTCTCTCTCTCTCTCTCTCTCTCTCTGTGTGTGTGTGTGTGTGTGTGTGTGTGCCTTGGTTGGGAATTGTCCACTTTGTATTTTGGTTGTGAACCTAGCCTTTAATAGCTGAACCATTTTTTCCAGCCCCCCACTTTGCATTTTGGGTTTACGATCTTTTAGTTATATTTTTACTTATTATTTTGTGTGTGTCACATATCAGTGAACACTGAGGACCCATAGACAACATTTCAGGGCACATGTGGACAAGAACTTATTTATTTATTGAGATGTGGTCTTGCAGGAGTGAGTGTACTCTTGCATGAATGAAGAGTCGAAACATTCATGACAGGAGCACAGTCACATCAAGGATCCCAATGCTCATGGGAAAAGCAAGGCCTTCCTCCTGGCTCTAGCACGGACGCTGACAGTACACACAGGAAGTACCATGACAAGTGCTTGCATTTACTTACCTGGTCACACTTACTTGATATGGCTGGTCAAGGAACTAAAACCAGGCACAGGTAAGAGGGAACACAGCAAGGCCAAGGCTGTGACAATTTTATTGCAAGCAATCAGACTTTTATACCTTTATCAGAAACAATATGGTGGCGATTTCCAGGGTCAAAAACAGTTGCAGTTGCCAGGATACACTGACATTTGCAAGCTATGCAGGGTACATAGATTAATGTCTAAGACCAATTGTCCCGACACATTTCTCTATGCTTCATTGATTTCTAGGGAACATACTGAGAACACAGGGAGCCTGAATGCTTCACTGCCTGCGGGAGTGCCTTGGTTTCCAGGAACTGAAACGATGTCCTGGGAGCCATGGACTCTAACCTGCAAAACCTATGACTCCGCATACCTCTCAAGGCAGTTAGGCCAGTCCAACTCCATGATTCCCCAAAGACTATAGCCTAAGATTGCTCCGCTACAGAGATCCTCTCCTGAGATTAGCTGACCCACCACTTCATTAGGCTATATATAACACACACATTGAGTTTCCCTGATGGTGGTGTGTCTCTATCAAAGTGCAAGGCCCAACCAATCCCAGATTTTCTGAATATGTGGTTGTCATTTCTTCATTCTCTGTGGCTCCAGTCAGATCAGTCCCCCATACATACAGGTTGCAGCAGGGTCTCTGGAACTTCTAGGCTGAAGCAGTCTCTGCCTTCTCGACAGCTGTGGTTACAGGCTCATGCCTTTGTACCTTGTAGTGATATCTTATTTATGATTTATTAAAGTTTGCCTGAGGATTCATAAAGCAGAGTCAACCACAAGCCATAGAAGCCAGGCACACACCTTTAATCCCAGCATCCAGAAGCTAGGAGGTGGTGGTGCACACCTTTAATCCTAGGAGATAGATCTTTGTGGTGAGTTTGAGGCCACCCAGATCTACACAGGACTGAATCAGTCTAAATGTAGATTAATATAAATGGATTAATTTAAGTTTTAAATGCTAGTTTGGAACAAGCCTAAGCTAAGGCCAAGCTTTCATAATTAATAAGAAGTCTCTGTGCATTATTTGGGAGCTGGCAGTTCAAAGAAAGTCTGACAATATTTGGTGCCCAATGTGTGGCAGGCATATCCACATAGGGGCCCAAGAAACCTGAAAAAAAAATAAACTCTCAAACACAGAGCTGGACACAGCTTTCTAGTAACCCAAGTCTCTCAGGCAGTCCCAGTGCTCATGGAATACAGAGGCATGGCTCCTTTAAAAGGAGTCTCAGCTGGGTAGTCATGGCACCTGCTTTTAATCCCAGCAGGAGAATCTGTGTGAGTTCTAGGCCAGTTTGGTCTACAGTGCAAGTTCCAGGACAGCCAAAGCTACACAGAGAAACCCTGTCCTGAAAACCCAAAACAACAATAACAGCAACAACAAAAATGTGGCTCCTGGTGGGTGCCAGCAGGCATGAGGCTCCATAGCTCTGCAGTCTGCAGCCAGTGGGTTAGTCTGCTGGACCCATCCAAAGGACAGGGGGGGTGGGGGGTGGGGAGGAGGGATCCAGCTACCAGCACCTGTGCTAAGTGAAGCTGCATGGTGGGTGGCCTGGCCATTTAAGGTTTGGCTCATGAGGTCAGAGAAGGCTCCAAGCACACAGATAGCCACATCCAGACAGAAACAAAACAAAACAAAACCCTCTGAACAGGTACAATATGCTTGAAAATTTGCTTAGATGCTGAAGAAAGAAAAGAAAATGGGTCTAGGTAGTCACAGAAAAAAATGAATAAAAATAGTAAAATAAAAATATTTTTAAAAAACAGAGTGAAGTAATGTAAAAAGAAAAGCCATGTAAGGATGGGAAGTATTATAAAACAGGGAGTCTAGATCTTACATAGTGCTTTATTGATTTTACATTTTTATATGCTAATGAGCAAAAAGCAACAGCTGCTAAGAGACATTGGATTATGGAAACTGCTGAGTTAAACCAGCCTATATAATTTAAGAATGTCTTCACTTCAGGATGGAAGTCAGGAAATGTGATGTGTTGGGGTAGAGGTTATGCCTTTGTTTCCACAGGAAATGAAAACCTATGGGCTCCTTCAAAATTAATAAAGGTCAGATTTAACTGGGGGAGACCTGAGAATCTTGGCTACAGGCATGAAGGAAGAAACCGAGAAAAAAACAGACAGGCAACGTATATGCTGATCCCTTTACATGGGAACAGCTCTGAGACAGGCAAGTCTTGTTGGCTTATGACATTATTATATGCCATCCTTTTCATATAGTGTGAATGGAGATTTAAATTTCAGTTTGGTTGTGCAGTCCAAATGAGCGTATAAAGTTGGTAGATGTCTTTTACCTGCTCATACATTGAGCAGAGAATAATCATTAGCTGATTTGTGCACATCACACATTCCATACATGTGTTAATGCCTATATGTATGTTACCCTTTAAAGTTCGTATGTTTTCAGAACAAAAGGACCAGACACCAATGAAGAGAAGTAGCCCAGGTGATCCAACCTCTCAGAATGCCTGTTACAGTTTCCTCAAAATTCTGCATCTGAAACAACTTCAAAGCTGCTAGCTGAGATGACCTAGCCTCACAGACTGCTCTCACCAGGACTTCAGTTAAGCCCTGCACTTTCCTGTCACACAGAGACCTAACAACAAACGACACATATCTCTCCCAGGACTTGACCATCACCCTAGTTTTCGCAGGGTCCCCTAAAGATGATGCCACCCTGAGACAACAGGAAGTAAATGTGAAAACACGATGCCCATGTTTCTGACAGAAGGGGTGGGTGGTTTTTGGTCATTTGGTGGGTTATGGATGTTTGCCAAAGTTTAGGGGAGGCTGGTTGCAAGTTGCAAGTTGGTCAGGGTCAGGGTCAGGGAGGAAATTAAGCAAAGGAGGTTGGATTCAGGGATCTCTAGGGTAGATTGTTGAATCTACTTTTAAACAAAAAAAGCAACTACTAGCCTCAAATATTTTACATTGGTATGGGTTTTCATATATTGATACAAATTTAAGCTTATTTTTGTTATAAAAAACTGTAAGGTATTGTACTTACTCAACTCATTTAAAATTATAATGTAAAGTTCTAGTCCTTGAAAGCTACTATTACAAAATACTTAGGATAATTAAGATAACAATCTGGTATGTTTTCAAAGTCAAACAGATATATTTTAGATTTTTAAGTGGTCTTCAAACATGTCAGAGATCTACAGAACATGACATTTAAGCTTTTTTAATAACATAAGATGTTTCATGACAGTGAGATACATCTGTTCCTGGCAGAACGAATCTACCTCAGAGAGGATGATGGGCTTCAAAAAACTCCATATGGAGTTTGCTTTCATTGTGGCAAAATTAGCCACTGGCCAAGAAACTGCCCTTGCCTTGACTGCTGACATTTGCTGTCTAAACTGGACAATCAGAACACAAAAGAAGGTGACTGCCAAGCTTTGCCAAGACAAGGTAAGTAACTCCTTCAAAACTCCTGTTTCACAAAAAAAGTCTGTTAGATATTCTAGGCTTGGGGGCTGAAGATGGACGCCCTCATGTTAAGAAGAAACCTTGGGTGACTGTCCAAGAATCCAGCTGTTTCTGTCATTTCTATAGTTTTGGAAGTTGTTTTCTCTGCACTTTCCATTTACTCAGGTAATATTTTATCTTTCTTGGGTCTCTGATGGGGGTTGATGTCTAAATAGTTATAGTTTTACCATATTATTTGTTATAATATTAAAAAAACTCACAAAAGAGATGTAAAGTTTATAAAGATTGAGAGACATATAAAAGCTTAAGTTGTTTACCTAAGAAAGTGGTTTTTTGTTTTGTTTTGTTTTCTGGTTTTTCAAGATAGGGTTTTTCTGTATTGCTTTGGAGCCTGTACTACTAGAGCTCTGCTACTAGCTCTGTAGACCAGCCTGGCCTCAAACTCACAGAGACCCACCTGCCTCTGCCTCCCGAGTGTTGGGATTAAAGTTGTGTACCACCAACGCCCAGCTCTAAGAAAGTGTTTTAAGGTCTAAAAAGATAGTTTAGATTGGTAATACTAGTTATGATAGAAAATGGTTTAGGTATAAAACTTTGAACTCACCAAAATAGGATAGATAATGGAGTAATTTCTCCAAATTTGCCAAATATAAATAGACTGGAAATTGTAAATGTATTTTTTAACTGGTAATTGTTCTTATTGTATAAAGTTTTACTGTATTAGATTTAAAACCTTTTTTATTTATACAAAAAGGGGAAAGTGTTGTAGGATTATCTTTTTTCCCACTGTGAAGCTGTATCTCTGCCAAGGTTTAATAAAGAGCTGAATGGCCAATAGCTAGGTGGGAGAGGATAGGCAGGACTTCTGGGCAGAGATGAGAATGCTGGGAAGAAGAGAGGCAGGATTCACCAGCAAAACATGGAGTAAGTTGGACATGTAGTGTGCAGGAGAGGTAATGAGCCATGTGGCAGAACATAGATGAACATAAATGGGTTAAGTATATGAGTTAGTTTGGAATAAGCCTAAACTAAGGTCAAGGTTTTATAATTAATAAGAAGTTGTCTCTGTGTCATTATTTGGGAACTGGCAGACCAAAGAAAGCTCAGCAATTGACATTCTCAGGGGTTCCTTCCATTTGTCACATCCCTGTATCTATATATAGCTCTCCTTTGTGTTTAGCCCAGTGTGTAACTTGACCAAGTATCACTTTTGTGAATGGTCAATGTCATCTGTGCCCTTTGGCCTCAGTGTGGCCCTTGTGGATTGACAGTAAGTGGAAGGATGGAAATGAATGAGGGTACAAAGCTTATGGCAGAGCAGAGTTAGCTCTAGCTCTGAGATTTGCAGAGCCTGGACAGCAAGCAGAAGCCCGGAGGATTCCAGTATTGTCACTATCCTCCCCGCCCCCCACTACACGAAAAGCTGGGTTTCTGGCTGTGTTTGCCAGCAAGGGGCAGCCTTCAGGGCTGTTGCTGGGCATAGAATTGTGGGTCAGCATTCTATTTTTATATCTAGTCTGGCCACTGTCCGTTTCTATATTTACTTTCTAAAGGGTATTCCCAACTGCTTTCTTACAGGGTCACTGCAAACTGCAGCCTTAATGGGACTAATGGGGCATATAGGTCACCCTTCCCACTGGTCACTCTTGTCCCATGCTGCCAATAGCCCTTACCTGCCTTCAGGCCTGAAGGTGTCAGTGGGACAAAACACTGGGTCCCACTAGACTAGACTAGGAGATGTTTCTTGAAAGATTCCTAAGGACACCAGTATGTAGTGGTGTGACATAATGGCTGAAAATACAGGTGTCTGGTGTTCCTCCGATGTTAGGTGATCTGGCAGACATTTGCAGGTGATTGAGGATGGCCCTCCTCCCTGCCATAATTTGTTTTGGAGCCCAGCTTCTTCCCTGGTAACACAGTATATTTGTTTTGTTTTGATGAAAAAGAACATTTATTTCATAGTTGCCCCTCCTTAAGACTTATATACCTCCTGAAGGGAGGAAGGTGGTAGCCCACTGCTTTGTCTAAGCCCACTGAGGGAAAGCTACTTCCTCCCTGTAAACTACCACTATTTTACAGACTTAGTGGCTTTAAAAAAATGTTTTTCTTGGCATATATTAGACATACAGAATGAGAATGATGGGCTTCATTATGACATCTCATATGTGTATATGATACTTTTGACCATGCTAGATCCCTTATACTCTCTTGTAATGTTGCTGATCCTTCCCTCCTCCCCAGCAGTCCTTCCCTGTGTGTGACCCAGTGAGGATGATCAAGTTGTTTACAGGAACCTGGGTGAGGGTTGCTAACAGGAGAATAGACACACTTTTAGTGGCTACATTACTGAAGAACATTCCCACACCCCAAACCATTAACTGCCTACAGATTCTCAGGGAGGAGTGGGGTCTCCTGAGTGACTTCCTCCTTTCTGACAGAATATTGACAGGTTTAATATTGTGCAGGTTAACACAACTGCTGTCAGTTAAAGAGTGCCCCATCATGTCATGCCTGGAAGATAGTGCTCCACAACACTCCACCCCATCCTCCAGCTCTTACATCCTTCTTCGGCATCCCCTGGGCCTCTGAGTGGGTGATATATATATCACACTTATTGGTGTGTTGGAAAAGTGTGGTGGTATATTGTTTATGATTTGTTAAAGCTTGCCTGAGGATTCAGAAAGCAAAGTCAGCCAACCACAATCTATTGAAGCCAGGCACACACACCTTTAATCCCAGCAGCCAGAAGCTAGGAGGTAGTGGTACACATCCTTGATCCTGGGACTCAGGATTAAGAGGTAGACCGATCTTTGTGAGTCCAAGGCCACCCAGATCTACACAAGGCTGACCCAGTCCTAAAGAGAAACAGCTCACACAAAGATGATCTCAGCACTTGGGATCAGACACCTTTAATTCCAGCATTAGGGAGGTATATAAGACAGGATCAAGCTGTCAGTATTGAACATTCATTCTTCAGCCACATCGAGCATAGGAAGACACTCAGTCTCGGGATTCTCCAGCCACACTAAGGAGAGGCAGCAGGGTCAGCCCATTCAGCCTGAGGTAGTGGTAAGAGCTAGTGGCCCACTACTTTGCTTTTCTCTTCTTCAGCTTGAAGTTTGAACCCCAATTTCAGTCTCTGGGGCTTTTATTTTTTGTGTTACAGAAAAGAACACTGAATTGTTGGACATAGGTATTTCCAATGCCTCACCAAAAGGCACTGCTATAAAGCACAATAAACCAAACTGGGCAGGCAGGCACACCAGGGCAGGAAGTTCAATTAGTTCTTACCCTAATGCAGGCAAGAAGAGGAATGTAATGGAGTCAGATCATAGGAATGCCTGGGATCCAGGGCTTGGGCAAATAGGCGTGTGTGACAGAGGTTCACACAATGAGGGGAGTTTATAGGACCCTGGCCCTTGTTGGGCTGACCATCTGTCTTAGGGTTTCTATTGCTGTGATGAAGTATGACAATGGCAATTCTTATAAAGGAAAATGTTTAATTAGGGATGGCTTACAGTCCAGAGGTTTAGTCCATTGTTGTCATGATAAGAGTGGCAGCATGCAGGCAGACATGCTGCTGGAGAAGGAGCCGAGAGTTCTCAGCAGCAGGAAAAGAGAAAGAGAAAGGACTTGGTGTGAGCATTTGAAACGTCAAAGCCCATCCCCAGTGACACTCTTCCTCCAACAAGGCCATGTGTCCTAATCCTTTCAAACAGAAACAAATAGTGCCTCTCCCTGTGAGCATCTGAGGACCATTTTCATTTAAACCACCATACCATCTTTGATGGGGAAGACTTTCTCGTAGATGGGCACCCAATGGCCTCTAATTTTCAGCACATTGGCAGGTTACCAGTTTCTGCAGTTATGGCTACCCACTACAAGAAGAAGCTTCTCCAACTATAGCTGGCCTGGCACTAATCTATGACCATAAACATAATGATTTAGAAGGCAATTTAGTGGGCATATTATGTCTTTTTAGGACATGCTATTGAATTTATTATTTTTAAAAAAAATTTTAAAAATTCATTCTGTTACATGAATGGGGTCTGAGCCATATTTTTGTCCTTGAGTGGAGGGATGACATTCTAAACTGCCCGCCAAAGATCATATTATGAAGGCATAGTATTATTATTGTCCTTTCTCTTAAGTGTTGATCAAAAGAGATGTGTCAGTCACATAGACAGGAAAATGTTTTTCTGAAAACTATAACTGGGCTGGTGGCACAGCTAGGCAGTAGAGGCACTTACTTCCAAGCCCGATGATCTGAGTTCTATCCTGGTTACCCACATGGTGGAGGGTAACTTCCTCAAGTTGTCCTCTGACCCAGCACATGTCCATCCATGCATATGCATACACATTATGTAAATAAATGAATAAATAGGTAAATAAGAGTAATGAAAGCTGTAACTTCAAGAAGTGTTATTCACTTGAGGGCATTTTAAGGCGTTGGGAAGGAATGACTGCCCTTGAATGAGCCAGGCATGTGTACAGCCTACATGCTCCCTTCCCAGTACATCTACTCCCGGATCCCTACTGCTAGGCTTGCCTTCTTTCCTGAGTTTTAACTTGGAAAGCATAACTTTTCTTTTCCTTTTTGGGTTTTTCAGGAAGGGTCTCATTTAGCCCAGGCCATCCCTGAACTCACCATGTAGCTGAGGCTGACCTTCTTCATCAGGCTCCCAAGTGTTGGGATTAGAGGCCGGTGTCACCATGCCCAAGGACACTAGAGGCAGGCACCACCCAACACAGTGTTAAAGAAATGCTGGGAGGAAAAGCGACCATAAAATGCCTGGCGATCTCATTTCCCTCAGATCCTGGAATTAAATAACATTCTCTCCTTCCCTTACTTCACTCCCTGGTTTTTCCATAGAAGAGATGGGTGGTGGATCTTGGTAGCAGTGGGACCTTTGAGGTGGGTCATGACCATATCTTGTCACTCTCACCCCCAGAGAGATAGCACAGCATGAGCTCTGGAAGGGAGGCTGTGTCTGTGGGCTCAAGTCTGTGTGTATACCACACAGGCTGGGAAATTGGAGCAAGCAGCAGCAGCAGCAGCAGCAGCAGCAGCCGGGATCTGGAAGCTGCTCAGCTTCAAGCCTTCTGAACTTGCTGCCCAGACAGAGAACTCGCTGCAGTAGCTCACCTCAGTGTCCGAGAAGGTCAGCTTTCTTGAGGGGATTTAGCTCTGGGGGAATTGCGTGGCTACACCTGAGTTTTAAGGTGGAAGCTCCAGTGGGCTAGACTCAAACACCACCCTGAAATGAGACATAAGGAGAACACAACAGCCGGGAGATTTCATCTGTATGAACAGCCAGGAAGAAGCAAAAATGTGGCCCTGTGGTCTCCAGTCCGTCTTGAGGTACAGTCAAGGCTGAGGTCTCCCTGATCACTGTTTTACTTCTGGTTCTGCGAGGGTGTCCAAGGAAGTCCTTATTGCTCTAGGGGCACTCTGTTCTGAGGAGGTGGACGCTCCTGCTGCATGGAGCAGTCTCAGCCTCATGAGTGGGCTATCACAGAAGGCTCTGTTCTCCATCTGGGGTCTGCAACAGGGCTGTGGCTGATGACTCAGCTACTCATATCTCTGTGCCTTCAGGCTGGAGTGGGTGAGATAGGTTAGCTGTCCCTGGTCTCTAGCATGAGTAACAAATGCACGTGCAGTAGAACAAGAGATGCAAAGCTAAGAAGGTACACAATGAAGACAGAAGGGTAGTCCTTGCCTCCCTCTTGCGGGGACTCTGTGGGCCCAGTGAAGAGGCAATGATGCTTCGCACAAAAGCAACGACTAAGCATGTGTATAATAGCCAGCTCCAGGGGAGAAAAGTGGTCAGCCTCATGTTATCCAGGTGCTTCTTCCTTGCTGGAGGAAAAATTCTGTAAGACAACTATCAGAAAGAAGCTGAGTGACTGTCCGTTCCAGTCTCTAGGGTATACTGACAGTGGCTGAGCATAGAGGCAAAGGGACCAAGAGGAACCCAGACAACTATTTTAAAGTGTACACAGAAGGTTATAGAGCTAAATAGGAGATGGTGTCTGTGTGAAATAAACTGCACAGCAGAAACTCATACACTCCTGTACCCGGCAGTCAAGGAACATGTCAACATGTGGTTACTTCAGGACTACAGGGGCAGATTTGTTTTGTTGACTCTTGTGTATATTTTCTCGTTTGCCCCCTGGAGATGATAAAGAATGGAGATGGATGTGCCAGCTTGCAGGGTGGAGGGCTCCACTCTGAGCTTAGCCACCACCTCCGACTCACTGTGTGACCTTGGACAATTTCTTTATATTTGCAGTGTTCCACTTCCTATCTGTAGTATGGAGATAGTAATGTTTCCAGCCTCGTGGGCCAATGGGAGAACAGTGGCTGTGCTTGAGCTGAGTGCCCCGAGTGAGGCTGGCGGGGCTGACAGTAGAGATTGTCCCAACCATCTTTGCCACTGTAAGGCCCCTGCCATTTCCAAAGCTAGACTCCTCACTTGGTCAGTTAGCAACAAAAGTTTTCATACACCCCTAACATACATACATACATACATACATACATACTGTTCCATACATCCCAATATACATACATACATACATAATTTTCCATACACCCCAACATACATACATACATACATACATACATACATACATACATAATGTTTCATATACCCCAACATACATACATACATACATACATTGTTCCATACATCCCCAACATGAACTAAGAGTGATATTTAGTGTTGTGTGTTTGTAGTACCAGCTAATTGGTAGGTTGAGATTCTGTCTCAAATGTAAGCAAAGTAGGAGGCTGGCAAGGCTCAGTGGGTAAAGGCACTTACCACCAAGACTACTGACCACAAGGTAGGAGAAGGGAACCATTCCCTCAGGTTCTCCTCTGACCTCTACATGCACACACACACACACACACACCACACACACACTCACACACACCACACACACCACACACACACCACACACACACACACACACACACACACACACACACACACACACACACACACACACACACACACACACACACACCACACACCACACACACACACACACACACACACACACACACAAATAAACAAATGTAATAAAAATTTAAAACTAATGAGAAAAACTAAACAAATAAAACCCTAGAAAGGATAAACACATACTTGAGAGATGGAAGACCATGGTGAGTTCAAGGTCAGCTTGAGCTATATGAAACCCTACCTTAAACAATCATACAAAATAAAGAAAACTCAGAAATCTAGACTAAGACTGTTCTGCTGTGAGCAGGACATTTTGATCCTGGTGTGCTGTAGAGGGACCCTTCAAATCCACAACAAATTCAGATCCCGAGACCACGACAGGCAGCCTGGCCCTCATCAGGCAAGATTTTGACCACAGCTAGAAGAATAAATTATAAAAAGATAGTGTTTTTAGCATCTTATTCCTATCTTGCATCAGAACATTGCAGAAGGTGTCAGGGAAGTTTCGCAGAGTCAGAGGATAAGCAGAAGGGCTGTGAAGAGCTGTACCCTAAATGCAATAAAACTCACAACAGCTGTAGTTATCTACAGGGGGCTTGCACCAGACTGGCCTTGCCAACAAAGGGTCAGGAAAGGAGAAGAAACTCACCGGGACCACCTCTTACCGCTGAACTATTGATAAATTCCCGGAGAGGAAGAACCATTTTTCGTTACACCATTTTTCATGATGTACATGATGTACTCCTACAGATAGCTCCCAACCCAGGATCACACAAACATCCTTGGTTTGTGACTCAGTGGGTCACAAAACAAACACATGAACTTGAGAAAGGGATGTTTAAGGAAGGGGGGAAGCACGAAGGAAGTAGTGGAGAGATAGCATAGGTTAGGGGATGAGAATGTCATTGTGCCTCATTTACTGTGTGCGAGATTGTCCAAGAGCAAATTTAATTAATTAAAAAAAAAAAAAAAAAGTGTAGCTGCCTTACAAGCAAAGATGAAATCTACCAGCAGAGGGGGCAAGGAGCATTCGCCAAAGTAGGCAGGGCCTGGACCAAACACACTCACACCCCACTTTACTGGCTGTTAGTAAATTTTCTTGCTAGAGTAGCCCAGGCTGATCTGAAACTCCACATAGCCCAGGCTGGCTTTGAACCACGGTAATGCTTCTGCCTCAGCCTTGTGAGTGCTAGAATTACAGGTCTGAGCCACTATATCCAGCTTGTCCATCTGGATTTGGTTTAGGGTTAGAGAGATGACCCAGCGGGTCGGCAGTTCAGAACACTTACTGCTCTCCCACTCTACCAGAGGACCTGAGTTTGGGTCCTAGCACCCAGGTCGGGTGGCTCACAACTGCCTGCTCCAGGGGAATCCAATGGCTCTGGCTCTGTGGACACCTGCACTCACCTACACATATCCACATACACATGCACAAAATTAAAAACAACAGAAATAAACCTAAAAGCAAATTTGGCTTAGCAATCATGCTCCCCTCCACCCCTGTTTACTAATGCCAACATCCCTTCTGGTTCTGAGGTGTATTTAGTCTCTTTAAACTGTGTTTCCTTTACATTTGTCTTGCCATTTGCTTTGTGAAGTAGATATGCTATGCTATGGTGGATGGATGTGTTGTATGATGTGGGAGCCATGAACAAATGATAGGGCATTCATGACAGATTAAAAACTGCACACAGATCTAGCTTGCGAGCCAGTGAATTGGTTGGGAGCAAGGTTTGGCTTTAAGAGCACTGATTGCTCTTTGCAGAGGACCTGGGTTCAGTTCCCTGCACCACTCAGCAGCTCACAACCATCTGTAACTCCATTTCCAGGGATCTGATGCCCTCTTTTGACCTCCACAGGTACCAGGCATGTACAAGGTGCATGCACACTTGCTGGCAAAATGCTCACACATAAAATAAATAAATCTTTTTTTTTAAAGTTGCTGGAGTTTTGATTTTGCTTTTCACTTGCCGTTTAACAATGACTTCTAAGATCCATGTCCCTAGAGATCAGAAGGCCACAATGATCCCCCATGCACTCTCCTCTCCAGCTGCTCACTTGACAGCCTCTTCTTCACTCTCATGTGTGAGAGGCAGATCCTGACCAGTTTGAAGGCCTTGCTAGCACAGTCTCCAGACCCCCCCCCCACCCCGCTGGCCACTGTGCACTTAAGTCTAGTTTTAGATGACAGGGTGACTTAATATTTCATGCCCATGTGGACTAGACTGGATGTTGTCACTTTACCCTGTGTGTGTGTGTGTGTGTGTGTGTGTGTGTGTGTGTGTGTGTGTCTCCTGGGAGGTGCCACATATATAAGGCATTTGTCCTATGTAGATGGAAATGGAAATCTCTTTGCTAAGCCCAACATCCAGAAGTCACACTTGGCATATCACACCTTCATAAGCCTATTCTGTAACAATTGGTTACAGAATAGGAACTTTACTGAGGCACTGTGAGGATGCCCAGGTGTTAGAGGCTTGGTCCCAGCTCCCTATGGTCCCTGGCTTCATCCTGTGGAGAGATCTGGGTAGTTAGGGAGGTGGGTCCTAGCAGAAGGTCTTCTGGTCACTGCCCATGGGTGACTTCACCTCAGAACCCAATGCTAACTAACCAGGGACTGGAACCGGGAAGGAGGGGAAGGGAAACCCACTCCCATCAAAATCTAGTGGACCATCTAAATTCTAACAATGAAGAGAATATCATATACCCACGAAGAAGAAACAAAAGCTGGGTAGATAAGAGAGTCTGAAGAGGGAGGGGCTGTGGTCCCAGATAACGGTAGCTTTACTTCCATTGGGCACTATGACTGACAGTGGAATGCTACCAAGTTGGTGGAGTGCACAGGGCTCATGCCACAGTGTGGAGGCAACTACAACCCAAGCCCTTGGGACCTTGAGATAAAAGAAATAGAAAAACAAGCAGCATGGCAGGGGTTCCCAGAACCAAAGATAGCATGATGGGGGTGGGGGACTCTGAGAAGAGGAACCGTCGCCCTCAGGGCCGGCCTTACGTGTGGCTGGTCTCTTATTACAGCTTTCTCAGGTTAGAGGAAGGCTTCACATCACAAGTCTGCAACCAGGCTCTGGGAAGGGGTAGGAGCAGGATGTGTGACCTACATACTCACGATAATGTGAACTCACTTTCCCAGGTGAGAAATTCCAGCACCCAAAAGTCAGAGCTAGAGACTCACGGGCAGTGCCTGAGGTGTCTGTGGGGGGACGGGGTGCTGGGGTGCTGTGGCAGAGCAGCGTCTGGTCTAGATTCCAGCTTTTCAGTCTCATAGTTCTATGATCACAACCCAAAGAAACTGGAATTGCTCCTGCACACTATTGAGACCCTGTGCCAAAAGCCCACTCATCTTTTATAACTTGGACATCTGGGAATATGTCAAGACCTGTAGATATATGATAGGTCCTATGAACATTCTACCACATCTACAGATGTGGTAACCTTGGTAATCTTGTTTGCCTCATTTTTCTTCCAAACCCATTCAATGTTTCCTTATTTAGTAATTCATTCTCTGAATATGCCCTTCCCGGGAGGTCTTGGTATGGAGCACAGGGTGGCCTGGAACTGATGACCCCCCTGCCTCATGAGTGCTGGGACAATGAGCCACCAAGATTAGTTTCATGATCTGTAACTGTAACTGCCCTGCAAATAGCATTGCAGAGCAGAAGGGTCCAGTGCTTGACCAGACACCTGCCCGGAAGGCTGTTTGACTGACAGCCACCTGGGTGAGTTTCTGGAAGCAATTTGGCTTGATTGTCACTGGTCCTGTGTTTCCCACCTTACCTGTGCAGATTCTATCTCTGTGTAACTTTGTTGATGTTTCTCAGACAAGTGTGGTTCTGGTTTTATTACTGTTTGTTTGTTTTGTTTGTTTTGTTTGTTCCTCTGGCTGGCTTGGAATTCCATATATAGAACAGGCTGCTTTCAAACTCATAGAAGCTTGCCAGCTTTGGCTTTCCAAGTGCTGGGATTGAAGGCATGCCCTACCATGCCCAGCTATTACTGGAGTTTGTAGAAAACCAACAAGCTAGGTTTAGCCACCTGTCCCCAGTATAACACTTTAAGAATTTCACAATAGTGAAAAGGTATTGACTGAGATGCAGGCTTAAATGGAGCATGAGAAGTGGGGGAGAGTCATGGAGTGATCCTGTCCAACACTGATCCATCACTGTCTCTCTTCCCATCTGCCCTGTGGCTGGTCTGATAAAGTCAGCACAGTGGGCAACCTCTTCCAGAAAGACAAGTTTCTCCTCTGGCAGGAGCTCAGCTTCAGGTTTTCCTTTCCCCCAGCATGAGATTCCTGGGGAAATCTTATTTCTTTGCAATCCATTGTCTCAGTGGTCTGACAGCTGGGAAGGAAGAGCACAGTTGTCTCTTTTTAGAATATCTCTCCTCCATCAGGTTTGAGTTATATAGATTGACATATTTTCCTGTTCATGAGAGTGCGGTGGACCATTCCAGGATCCCTGGTGGGCAGGGGCACCAGGTACAAGGGGCTTAGCTTGTGTCCCTCGGGATCAGGACACGCCAGAGACGCCTGGGTTTGGTGTTCTTTCTTTCTACTCAGCATCAGGTCACGTCACCCTGTATGAAAAGTGTTCTTCTCTCCATAAACTTGGATGCTGTGCTTTGGTTCCTGTTGATCAAGGTGGACATCTGAGTCTGAAAAGCTGGGTCTCTTTTTGTATGCAAGGAAAACCTTCCCCTTTGCTGGAGATTAGAGAGTTGTCTATCTGAGTGGCCTGCTTCTGTCTCTCCAGTGTGTGTGTGTGTGTGTGTGTGTGTGTGTGTGTGTGTGTGTGTGTGTGTGTGTGTGTGTGTGATTCTCCTGGTTTTGCCTCCTTCTGTCGTCAGTCTCATCCTGGGGCTTGGAGTGTGGTAGGTAGGTATCATGGTATATGGCTAGGCATGGCATAAGGCCAAGGGCAGAGTAAGAGCCCTTCCTGGCTCTGGAACAGGTTCCAGAAATATTTTTTACTGATAAATATTTGTGGTTAAAATTGGGCTATGCCTACAAATTCCCACACAGTTCCTGATGAAGAAAATGAGATTATTGTGACTAGAACAAATGATTTGGTATGAAAAGGATATTGAGGAATTAACTACTGCAGCCACCATATGTCTGGAATAAAAGGGGAATTAGAGGAGCATTTAAGAATTGTCATCTGGCCAGGCGTTGGTGGTGTATGACTTTAATCCCAGCACTCAGGAGGCAGAGGCAGGTAGATCTCTGTGAGTTTGAGGGCAGCCTGGTCTATAGAGCTAGTTCCAGGGCAGGCTCCAAAGCAATACAGAGAAACCCTGTCTCAAAAAAAAAAAAAAAAAAAAAAAAAAATGGGGACATTGAAGTATGGTGAACAAAGATTCAGAAATTATATACCATATAACCTGTTGAGAAAGTCAATGAAGTTAATTTTTAAAAAGATCAAGAAGCTGAAGACAGAATAGGAACACAACGAGTGTGAGATGCAGAATAAGGCCTACCAAAGACATCTTAATCCCTAGAACCTGTGGCTGTGTTACCCTACATGAAGATAGGCATAGGTAGATCTGATTAAGTTAAAATCCTGAGATGTAGCAATCACCCTGGATTGTTACATAGGCTCATTAGAATTGCAAGGGCCCTTGAGATGACAGCAAAAGGTCAACATCAGAAAAAAGAGCTAAGATGGTAGAATCTAGGTTGGAGTATATTTCCCATGATCTATTGCTTCAACAAAATACTCAATGCTGGAGAATGTATAAAGAAAAAAGATGTATTTAACTCAAAGTCCAGGAGATTCAAGAACATAGCACCAGCATCTGATCAACTCTGGAGAGTGCTTTTTGGCTATACTGTAACTGTAACATAGCAAATGACATCAGGATGAGAAGGCATGATGTAAGATGGCAAGTCAGAGAGGTTAGGGTAGGGGCAGGCTTGCTCTATGCAGAACCTGCTCTGGTGGGAACTAACAGGGTTCCTGGGGCATTATCTGACTTTCTTCTGAGAGTTACACGCCAGTGACTTAAACAGCTGGCTCTGGGCCCACCTGCTTTGTTTGGTTTTTTTTTTGTTTGCTTTGTTTTGTTTTGTTTTATTAATTTATTCATTTCACATCAAGACTGCAGTTTCTCCTCCCTCATTGGACCCACTTCTTTTCTTGCTTTCTTCCTTTTTCAATGTATGATTATTTATTTGTTACCCTTAAAGACTTATTTTTGACGGGACTCAGACTTAGAAGTAGAAGCTCTCAGCGAGGACAGCATACGTCTCTTGGCGATCAGTTCCCTGTGCTTTTCTTTGCCTTACCTTCATTCTCTTGGCCAAAAGTTTAGCATGTTCTGCAGCCTCCTCCTTGTTTTTCTTTGTCTGTTGTTTGTTGTTGTTGTTTTTTTTTTTTTTTTTTGAGCAACACAACTGCGTTTGTGTTTCAAGACAGGTGGAGTAACAAGACGCTGAATCTTGGTCCTGGGCTTCTTACCTTCTTTGTTTAAAGGTTTTCTCACAACATATTGGTGGACATCATCTTCTCTAGGGAGATTAAAAAGCTTTCGGATTCTGCTAGTTCTTTTAGGTCCCAACCGACGAAGAACAGTAGTATCTGTCAGTCCAGGAATATCCCTCTCTCCTTTTTTTTCCACAATGACCAAGTTGAGAACACTCAGATTGGCATCCACAATGTATCCTTGAGCAGACTTGTGCTGCCTCTCTCCAGTTCTCCTTGGTCTATAACGAGAATGATTGGGCCCACTTCTTAAAAGCTCTGCCTTTTGAAGACTACAACATGGAGGCCTGAGCTTCCAGCGCATGAGCTTGGGGGACATGCTGACAGATGCCACAATCGCTGGTAACTTCAGAAGTCAGAAAACTTTCTGTTCTTCCCCCCTCCAATTTATTTCTTAATTTGTATTTTAATTACTTTTTTATTTTTGTGACAAATTTTTTTTTTTAGCCCAGGCTGGCCTGGAACTCATGGCAATCTTCCTTCCTCACAGTATGGGATTACAGGCATGGACTGCCATGCCCAGCCTGTTCTTTAGGAGGACTGCTCATGCCGGGCCCAAGCTCCTAGGCTGCTGAGTCTCCTGCCACAGGCTTCTGAGTGCCAGAATTATAGGCACATGTCCCCATACCCAGTCAGCTTTGGTTCTTTTAATCCCAAATGAGATGAAAAACTGGTGACAATTAAGTACCCAGAACATTCCATGAATGGCACAGGTGACACACACTGCCCTCCACATCTCTGCAAGTTAAAACTTTAAAATATCCTAAGAAAATCTAAATTCCATGCTGGTTTTATGTTGAGAGGCCTTGAATTTTCTAAGTTTTGTTTTTTTTTTTTTTTTGTGTCATCTCCGGGATCTGGATTGATGTGGACACATGACTAACAAGGATTTATGTTTCCTTAGTTCTTACTAATGTCCGTTCCCTGTCCCAAGAAAGGCTTGTGACACCACTGCCCCACACTGAAATAAAATAAATCCTAAAAAATCCAGAACACAAACCTCTGAGGTGTATTTCATGTTCAGTCACAGCATAAGCGACTGCAAGGATTACTAGCTGTCACCAGAAGCCACCAGAGGTGGGCACCAGAGTTTTCCGAGAGTCCCCACAGAGGAACTGGCTCTGCCATGTCCCTGGCTTCAGGCTTTTGGCCTAAAAGAATAACATTCTGTTGTTTGAAGCCTCCAAATGTGTTGTGTGTTGTTTTAGAAGCCCCAGGTAACCAAGGTGAGCGTGGGCTGCCCCACCCCTCCTGACGTCACCCTCCATCTTCTTTGATTGAAGTCACATTTGTCAGATTTCTCTGCTGTAAAGTTGTCATCCCCCCTTCCCATGTTGTAGAAGGAGACCCAGGTCACATTTAAGAAGAAGGGCTATTGTGTCAGATAGTTCTTTTAAAATGTTTTTGTGTGTTATTACCAACATAAAAGACTTACATGTAGAACTTTATTAAACCATCTTCTTTTTAATTCTATTTATTTTCTGATAATGGGAATGGAACTAATGAACTCCCACATGGTAAAGCAAGCCCTGTCCATGGAGCTATCATGTCAGGTCCCTTTATTAAATCCATTAGCTTTCCCCCATTTGAATTATAAATGCAAGCAATGGATTAACCTCTTCATTCCTAATATTTACACATCAGGTCTGTTCTTAATGTCTTATTACATCTGTGAGGGCTTCCTGAAGATCCCAGAAGAACAGCGGTGGATGTTTCCCCTCAGAGCCAGCTGGGGTGGTCATGTTTAAAGTTCTGACCTTTGCTGTGAGAAGGAGCTGTTAAAACAGCTGGGCAGCCCGAAGGTGGCACTCACCCAGCTGAGTATCACCAAAATAACAGGCAGGAAGGCATCCAAGTGCTCGGGGAGCAGTACTGTCTGGAAATTTATGGTCTATATTCTCTTTATCATTAACTAAACTCAGAAAGTCCCACAAACACCTGGATCTGTGCCCAAGAAGACTCATGGCACACACCAATGCTCAGCAAACAGGAGGACACCCCGAAGACCAGGAGACAGCTGCAGAAGTTCACTGTCAGGGACTGTACAGCAGGACATTGATAAATATGAGGCTAGGCAGACAATAAACTGCAAGAAGCAGGAGGGGGCATCTTAGTGCCCAGTCTGGGCTTTTGGCCTGGAGACCCCCACTTACTCTGAGAAGCTGCTTCTGTGCTCCACACAATGCAGTCCTGTGGGGGAACCCCAGTCATGGGCACTGTCCAACACTGTGGTACAGAGCTTGGGCTGTACGTATATCCAGTTTCCAGGATCTGGTAATTGTTCTAAAAGTAGGCAAGAAATCTAAGGAGGGCCAGTTCCCTCCTCTCTCTCATCCTTTACCTACACAGGGACTAAGGGCAGAATCACAGATGGTGTGAAAAGACAGGGGAAAAACACTAATGGTCTTGTTTGTTCATTTATGTGGTGATCTGAACAAGAATGCCCCCCCACTCATATACTTGAGTGCGCGTAGTCATCGGGGAATGGCACTATTTGAGCAGGAGTAGGAGGTGGGGCCTTATTGGAGGAAGTGTGTCACTTGGGGGTGGCTTTGAGGTTTCATGTCGGGACTGTGTATGGAATCCATTCCATCTTGCCAGGAGTTCAGAGAACACAAATCACTCCTATTGTCTCTATGACATTAGCTTAATGGCTGTAAGATGCCTGGGTCTTGGTGGTGAATGGCTTCTAAGAAACAATAGACTTGGGCCCAGATGGATTTACACTCACCTTGAAAGCTAGATGATACAGCAGCTATGGAGTGTCTGAAGGCAAAGAGTACGTGCAGTTATGGAGTGCCTTTAGGGTTAAGGGAAGTAATTGCTCGTTGCCCTTAATACATGATAATAGAAGTCTTCTGCTGCTGTCCCCTTTGGTTGATTACTTAAACTGGTGTATAAATAAACTGGGTGCATTCAGTCTGGACTGAATACACCCTCCTGACACTATCCTATGTCTCTGTCTTTTATCATCTAGCTAGCCTTTCCATCATCCACACACCCTGGCTCAGGAACAGACCAGGGACTGATCAGCTGCTTCCAATTATGGCCCCGCAAACACCAGTCTATGACAGTTTCAAAAGCCTAAGCCAGGTCCAGGTTCTCTCTCCCTCTTCCTGCTGTCTGAGGTTCTGGATGTAGAACACTCTTGCTAGTTACTTCTCTAGCACCACGTCTGCCTGTGTGCCACTATGTTCCCCACTATGATGATTAAGCCAGTCCCAATTAAATGTTTTCCTTTAGAAGAGTTGCCATGGTCATGGTGTCTCTTCACAACAACAGAACACTATCTAAGATGGCTGGTTTGTTCTTTTAACGGTCCTGGAACCCAGGACCTCACACATACTGGCCAAGCATTCTACTCCCAGCCACAGTGATCTTGTTTTAAACCCTTGGATTCTCAATGGCTACAGCTCAGTGGTAGGGCTTTCGCTCAACATGTGTGAGGCAGAGGGTGGGTTGTATCCCCAATACTAAAAGCCAAACCCCAAATCTTGACTCCAAACTTCCTGGTTACCTGAATGGTATGGTTTGGTAATGCAGTGTCTCTCACTGGCTTTTTATGTTGAAGGCTTGGCCTCCTCTTGGTGGCCCTCATTTTGGAAGGCTCTGGAAATCAGGCTAACTGAAGAAACTGAGTCACACAGGCATGTCCTTGAAGTGTATTTTGTCTCTTTGCTTCCTGGCTGTCACAAGGTAAGAAACATGGTTCCTCTACATTCTTCCTATACAATGCTTGAACATGGATGGGACCCTCTGAGATCATGAGCCAAAACAAATCATTTCTTCCTTAGGTTGCTTTTGGGATGTTTGTCACAGCAGCATGAAAACTAACGTGAGCTAAAACATTTGTTATTCAGGATCACTTGCCACAGGAGGGACTTTAGCCCTCACAGGAATCCTTTAATTTAGAGCTAACACCTGTGAGGCAATGCTCGCATGCTGGACTGAGAGTGGATGGTGAGGGAGATGCATCTTGAGCTTACAGATAAGGAGAGTGAGGTTCTGGGTGGCAAGCCTGAATTTTCCCCGAGTTGCAAGTGCTCCTTGAACCTGCATATTCCTGCCACAATGTCTCCTGTCTCTTTTGGCTGATGACCAGCAAACACTTCTGTGGCTTGCTTTTCTCTCCTGGTAGACGCTCTCTATTCTTTAACGGAACAACTATCGGGAAGGGAAAAAAAAAAAAAATGTAACGTCCAAACCCATAACAAAGTGTGTGGTAAACTGACCACAAGCTGCACGTCAGAGACCTCGGACACCTATGACTGCCAGATCCGACACTGGGCTGGCCAAGTGGAAGTATGATCGGACCCTTGGCTGGCCATGATGGAATAACGTCCCAGGACTCTTACATCTTTCCAAGCTGCAAACTTCTGAAACTGCCCCTAGGCAGCGACCACGTTCGCTTCCAGCACTTTTGCAAACTTCTCTGTACTGAAGTTTGTGCGCCGGTCTTTGGAGAAGCACAGACCTCAGAGTTGCAGGAGCAAGGGGTGCCTACAAGGTCACAGAGACTGCAACTCATCCAGCCAGCTCTGGGCGGGCTTGGGGGAGGCGGCGGAGGGCGGGGACTGGAATTGGCCAGGCCTGTGGGTCCCCGTGCTCCTGTGGGTCTCTGCTCCCGCAGCACGAAGGCCACATGGAGCTCCCGGAAGAGTCTGCTCCCGTGCCGGGAAGCTCGGACTCTGTGTCCGAGCGCCATGGGCTGCGCCTGCTGCTGTCCGGCTTCCAGCAGGAGCTGCGGGCGCTCCTGGTTCTGGCGGGTCCTGCGGTGAGTCAGGTGGCCCCGGCTGCGGGCAGGACGGTCTGACTTGGTAGGGTTGGGAACTGGGAGAGCCGGCGGCAAGCCACAGTTGCGCCTGGGTGGAGAGCCTAGTGCGCCTCTGCGTGCGCCCTGAAGCCAGAGGTTTCTGAAAGTAGGAACACTCAGATTTCGTTTCTTTGCTAAGAAACTGTGAAGCCTGAGGGGTCGGGCGTTATAGAATCAACCCGGGGCAGAGGCATGGAGCAGGAAGGTGAACTGTCACATTGGAATGCCAATGTCTAACGCAGAGGCATCCTGTGCCAGCTTCCCTCCCACCAAGCACTGCGCTCAAAACCTGGGTTTTTAATGCAGTTCGCTTTGGGGTGGAGTGCTCTCATCAGTTTGCTTTACACATTAGGCTAGGCCTCCTTACCGCTGTTTTGTAAAATCTATGTGGTTTTAAAGACCACTGAACCCCATCCCATGTGCCTGTTCTCAGCCAATTTGGGGTTTTTCAGTCCTCAAGGGAGAGAAAGACACTTCTTTAGCCAAAAGAACATGCCACAGTGTGTCTGAGCAAACATACTATTGGCCAAAAGGCAGACATTCAAGCACCAAGCTTGGAGCCCCTGAGTCCTGAGTAGGGTGTAGAGCACCATGAACAAAGCCCAGGACAAACTCATTCCCTGCAGGTCCACCAGAGGAGAGGAGCTCACAGCCCTCTGTGGACAAGAGCTCCTGGTGTTCAGTCTTCAGAACTGGAGTTCAAGTTCCTGCTTGGATCTTCCCAGGTGTTAGGGAACAGCCCATGAACACAGAGCAGTTCTGCTTTCTCCTCTCCAGAAAGTAAAGAGTGCCTAGCTTTGCCTCAACTTTGTCCCACTGAGCTGCTGTCAGGAAGGCTTTCTAAGAACCAACTACTGTAACCGTGGCCTGAATCTCAGTGGTTTTGTGGAGACTGGGGCAGAAGGGTCAGTCACCCACGAGTTCAAGGCCATCCTGGGCTACAGAATGAGCTCATGCTTTAGAAATCCAAAAAGGAAAAATAGCAGCAGTGTCTGGAGCTCCTGCCTTCTTCTAGAGATGGGGTCCCCAGCATTAGACTGATAGAGGAAGCTGGCTCCTTTTCCTGCATGGGAACATGTGTGCCATTGGTTTCTTACCAATAAATACAATGCATATTCATTGCAGTGGGGAAAAGAAAGACAGGAAGGAAGGAAAGAAAGAAAAAGAACACTAAGACCAAAAAAAAAAAGAAAAAAAAAAAGAAATAAAGAAAGAAAGAAAGAGAACACTAAGACCAAAAAAAGAAAGAAAGAAAGAGAACACTAAGACCAAAAGAAAGAAGGAAAATCAGGGAAATCTCAGCTGGTAGGAACAGCCAGGTGACCTGATGACTACTTTGCAAGAGTGCCATCAAGATTTCTGTCCCACCACAACTGGCTTGTTTATAATCTGAACTTGCATGTTTGTCTGACTTGGTTATTTCTCAATTAAACCTTGAAGTGGAACAACTTCTTGTCAGTTGTTACTGATGTGAAGTGATTCTGTTACTGTTGTGTAAGTTAACCAGAAACTTGTCTGTAAGGCAGCTGTGATGGTCTACTTGTGAAAGTACTGATTCCCTTTTTGCTTTTAATAGTGTCTCTCTCCAGTCCTCCCGTGGTTTGATTAATCTATCTTGTTCAGTGACAGTGGAGAGTCATCTTGATGAGAGATTTGGCTGAAGCAGGTGGGACCTCTTCTCAGATAGTGGCAAATCACCTGTTTCTGAACCTAGTGTGAAGACTTTGCCATTTGTGCTGGTATCTGTCACCGAGCAGCATTCTCATGGGGTGGCTCTTCTGCCTCCATGCCCTACACTTGTTTGGGCTTTCCTCACCTTTTCCATGGGTTTGTTTTGATGGTAGTGTAGTAGGAAGAATCTGGGATGAGGCTTTAACTAGTTTCTGCCCCTAGTCTGCGTGTGGATAGGAGATTTGGACAGCTCCCCTCACCTATTGCTCTAGTATTTTCTGGAGGAAAGCCAGACCTGGAGGCACACTTTGAGACCTTCTGCAGGCTCTTTCCAGGCCTTTGATCCTGAACCCTAAAACAGTGCTTCCTTGGTAGCTATGTGTGATGCTACAAATATGCTGGCTGGGTTTTGCTGATAGAATCTCCAGTCCCAAGCATCATAATGATCCTGCATCATCCCAGATATGGAAAAGAGGACCAAAAGGAGAGTGGGGATGAGAAAGTAGGTGGCTGGAAGCCTTGATGGTCAGTGATGCCAGAAGGCAAGATTAATACTCAAGTAGTATAAAAACAGCTTGAATGTTGCCAAGGGCAGTTGGGCATGTGCATGTTATGGCACGTTGGCATGCTGCCTTGAGCATAGGTGTATTGTTGGGTGCCACTCTTTTTCCTAACTGAAAACATTTTAAATAGAGCTGCCTGGAAAGGCCTTGTAAATGCTTTTAATACTTAGGCAAATTTCAGGTGTTTATCTCCTGCAAGTTTGGTATTTATATGATTATCCACCTGCCTTTATGACCTTGGGTCAGCCTATGGACCAGAGTATCAATGAACAGGACTGCTACTGCTGAAGTAACGATGGGGAATTTGATGTAAGATGCTGACAGCAAATATTCTAACAAAAAATAATGAAGTGTTTAATTCTTGTGCCTCAGCTGTATCAGAGGGATTGGAGAACAAACCAACAAAAAGATCTCTGTCCCAATCAGCATAGTCTCTTGTAATTGCACATGGGCCTCTTCTTGATTCCTCCACCTCCGTGCCCAGCTGCTGGGCATCCCCTATTTGCCCGAAAGCTGTGCTTATTGTCTACTGCCCTATCCTCCAAGGCTCCACTGTACATAGGTAGGGTGTCTGAACTAACATACTCTGAGCATCTGCCCTCTTTCTTTCTCTTTATATTTATTTGTTTATTTTATTTATTGTGGGGGGGATGAGGGGTGCAGGGATGCCATTGCACACTGATGGAGATCAGAGGACAACTTGCAGGAATTCTTTCCTTCTACCATGTGGGTCTCAGATACTGAACTCAGGTGGTTTGGCTGAGTCATCTGACAGGCTGGCAGAACTTCCGCTTTCTCATTCACTGAATCTTCTCCAGAGCCCTTGCTGATATGTTCACAATGGAGCCACTGCTCTCCTCTACTTAGTGTATGAATCCAAACAGTAAGCGCCGTGCTTAAGCCCTGAACTCAGTCCCGCGGTCTGGCCCCTGCTTAGCCATCATGCCTTACCTCATCTTCACCTTTCTACCCAGCCCACCTCCATTCAGAGGCCCAGCCTCAACCTCCTTGCTTCACATTCACTGCCCTTCTCTGCCTGGAAAGTTCTTCATGCAGCTTTGAGTTCAACCCCTCCTGAGATCTTCTCCAACTTCTGCATCTCAGCTCAGCTTCTGGGCACTGACATAAACTTTCCATTTCAACAGAAGAATCAATAGGGTCATGGAGACACCACTGTTATCACACACTGGTCCAAAGGAAACACTGCACTAGGGTCATGAAGACATCACTGTTATCACACACTGGTCCAGAGGAATCACTACACTAGGGTCATGGAGACATGGCTGTTATCATACACTGGTATGGCTGTTTGTTTTTCAGTCCTGGGTTTGCCATGTGGCTCTGGAGACATCATCATTCCATAAGATGATTGCTCCTGCATTTAGGGAGGGGGCACTTCAGTTTCCTTTAGGGGTAATTACTGTCATGTGAGAGGTAACCCCATTGTCCATAGTGCTCTGTTGTTCTTGGGATCCAAGATGACGGAAGGACTAGACCATGACTGGAGATTTCCAGATGTCCTGGAGCTGGAGCAGGGCATTGTGGAAGCTGATAATAAGATGCCTTAGTTGTCCTTATCTTTGTGCCTTCATTCTTCAAGGAGATAAGATGGGTTAGGTATGTCTGGTTCTTAGCCAGAAATCTGTAAGTGATTAACATGCCTATGTGTAGAGTAGGCAGGAATCTAGTTCCAAGTAAAGAACACAGGCTGAGCTGCCACCCCTACTTTTAGTTACTTACGGTCCCCTGTGGGGAGGTTGGTGTGCTTTAGTTCTCTATGGAGAAGTGTTCAGCTGTGTTATTACACTGTCCACATCTTTTCTGTCTGTGTTATGGCTTCCAAGGTTGAGTGGTGGAGAGAACCCAGACTGGGAACCACAGAGCTGGGATTCCAAATTCACTGTATACTTCAAAGATACTGCTGTGGTCTAAGTTGAGTCAGGTGACTCTGGGCTGAGATTCCTTGAGTGTACGAGCACGAATGTCCTGGATGATGGCTGTGCTGACCTGTTGTTGCTAAGAGTGGACTTGCAGGCCACTGTGGGAGGGGATGAGTGAGGCCCTTCTACAGTTACTGCACAGTCCGCTGAGCAGGCTGTTACTTGCTCTCCCTCCAAGCACCAAGTACCAGGCCCCAGGCACACCCCACCCCCTTCTCCTATCTTAAGTTGCAAGGCAGGAAGGGTCTTGCTACCAGGCTGTGTATTGTGGCTGCTGAAAAACAGAGCACTATCCGTAGACAAGGAGGAAGGAGGGAGCTACACACTCCCCTACGGAGCTGCATCCTGCCCCTACTCTGGTAATTTCTGGGATATATTTGGTTCTGTCTGAGCTATGTCCACTTCAGTTCACACAACAGCCTTTGAACTATATGGGAGAACCAGTCTGTGTCTAGAAGCAACACACCTTCCAGCAGCATAGCTCTAAAATGTCTCGGGTATCCTCAAAGTATGATCGTTGGCTATATGCATCTTTGCAAGGCACAGAGGTAGAGAAAACATAAAAATGCAGATTCCTCAGCCCCACAAACCCCCTGAATCAATATGCTGAGATGGGCCAGGGAACATTTTGAATATCTGCATCGGAGGCCAAGTGCTCACTCAAAACCTCACCACTAAGATCTGGGGAATCAACAAACTGCTGCTCCAGAGTGCTGCTCCTGCAGGTACTGGCTATGTCCAGCACCAGGCTGGGTAGTGAGCAAAGTTATTGGCATGCTCCCAACGGAGCCGCAGCAGGGAGACCTGGTAACCACGTGAATTTAGCTCAAATTCCTGGGCCCTTGTGTCAGACACACAGCATTGTGGAGGAAGTCATAGTAGTCACGGGAATGCAGGGCTGCAAGGCTTAGTGGCTGAGGATGTATTTGCCCTCATACCTGAGCCATCATAGAGAATTAGAGGTACTCGATAAAGCAGAAGCTTGTCATGTCAAGTCCTAGATTCCTCTGCTGTCTAGTTGGGTGATCTCACTTGTGCCTTAGCCCTTGAGTTAATTACTTTCTGTTCTGATAAGATACCAAGATCAAGGCAGTTCATAAAAGAAACGGTTCATTGTGGTTTATGGTTCCAGAGGGCTGGAGCCCATAATGATTAGTTTGGAGTCCCCAAGTCTTCCACGTTCCTATAGGAAACATAGTCAGGTTCTTTACTGCCGCAGTTCACTCCTTGGTACCAACTTCTGTATTAGCTGCTTTCCTGCTGTTGTGATAAACACCATGGCCATAAGAAACACTAACGGAGGAAAAGGTTCATTTCCACTCATACTTCCACATCACAGTCCATCCATGGACTGTGCAGGAGCTCAAGCAGGAACCCGGAGGCAGAGACTAAAGCAGAAACCATTGAGGGATGCTGCTTACTGGCTTGCTCTCATGGAATGCTCAGCCTGCTTTCTTATAGCATCCATGACCACCAGCCCAGGGGTGGTACTGCCCATAGTGAGCCATTAATCAAGAAAATGCCCCACAGGCCATGCTGGTGGGGGCATTTTCTCAATAGAGTCACTTGCTCTTCCAAATGAGTCTATCTTGTGTCAAATCAACCTAAAAGTAGCCAGCACACACACTGTATGTATATTGAAATCATGTGTTTGTTCACATGGGTCAGAAGTGTCCATGTTTCTTTCCCTGGGGAAGTGGCTGGGCAGCTCCATGCTTTCCCTTGTTTTGTGATGGTGGGTGCTCATCCTGACCCCTCTTCTCTCTTTCTAGTTTTTGGCACAGCTGATGATGTTCCTGATCAGTTTCATAAGCTCCGTGTTCTGTGGCCACCTGGGCAAGCTGGAGCTGGACGCAGTTACCCTGGCAATTGCGGTATGTATAAGACTTTCCACAAAGGTTCACAGAGCTATGTGCTGTGTACCTCCTGCTGCTGTGACAAATGACCATAGCCAGTGGCTTAATCATGCTGTATGTTTCCTTACAGTGCTGGAGGTCAGGAGTCTGAAACAGGTTTCACTTGGATAGAGTCAGGATGCCAGCGGGGCTGCAGCCTTAGGAATTATCCTTTTTAGGGTGATCTTGCAGATTGCCAGGCCTAGTGAGTTAGATGAAGCCATCTTTGGAAGGCATTATCTCAGTTACCGTATCATCTGGTATGTGATCCCTGGAGCTCAGAGTATGAATGTGGGAATAGGGAATTGGATAGGTGCCTTGAAGTTTCCTGAACTCGGGAGGTGCCGTCTTACCCATGCACCTGCATTTCCAAGACAAATGGAAGCCCTAATTCAGAAATGGAATGGGAGGGTAGGGTCTAGATCCAAACCAGTCTCCAAATCTGAAATTGGGAGGTGCCCCAAATTCTCTTTTCAGTATATGCAATCCCTAAAGGCAAGGTGATAAGCTAGGGATTGGTAATTGGCCGTGCAAGGCCAAGAGTCCCATCAACTTATTTGGTTTAGTTAGTCATGTGTTTCTTTAAACATGGACTCTGGCTCTTTTGCAGGCTATACTCCTGTTCTCCATATCCTTCTCCTTGTCCTACCCTGTCTCTACTTGCCTTGTCTCTAGGCAAACCCTCTACCATTGAGCAATTCCACAATTCCTTATTTGAAAATCTGAGGCAATATGGAAGCATGCGCAGGTAAGCCTCACGCAGGTTTCTATTGGCTGAGGACTTGTGACAAGCCAGTTCTCTCACCAGGCTGAGCTCAGCCATTGTTCCAATGAATCTTGGCTACAGATTCAGTGAGGCAGTAGCCTGAGACCCCCTCCAATACTAGTTGCTGATTCTAGTGAAGGCAAGTGAGTCTGTAAATAAGTCTCCAGCCAGCACTGGCTTTGACTATGCATTTGCTTCTGTGTCCTTCCTGTGAGTCAGGGGCTTGACTCAGGCCACACTGGAAATGTGGATAGAAGTCTGAAATGTGGATAGAAGTGTCTCAAATTCCTGTGTGCATCTCAGACTATTGGCTCATTTTAACTGGTTGAACATACCTAATCTGAAACTTCGAAACCAAATTGCTCCCAGATCTGAGATGCTGTGCTTTGCCATATTGGTGCTAACATTTCAGATTCTGAACATTCTGGATTGTGGAGTTTTGGATTAGAGACCCTTAGCTGGTTCTAGTCTCCGGTGAGTAGGCTCACCCCAAACTGCTGTGTCACACCATGTTCCTTTAGTTGCTGCTCTGAAGTTGGAAAGCAAGACATCTAAGTCTTCAAAAAGCTGTGCTATGATCTCTGGCCTGAGATTTTGGTGTCCCTCTCCGAGCTTTTGCATGTGGTTCTATCTGACCCAAGTGATCTGAGCAGGTTCTCTAGGAGAAGTTCGGTCCACACCATGGTTCTGATCTATAGGAACAAAGAACTGGCCCCCTTTAACTCATTCTCTGTTCTCTTCCAGGTTATCAATGTCACCGGCATTTCAGTGGGGCATGGCTTGTCTTCTGCATGTGACACCCTCATCTCCCAGGTAAATGGACGTACCCATTCTCAGTGACTCCATACATCTTCTCTTTGGTCTAGAAGGAAGAACACATGTGCACACACAGATGAGGAACTCAGAGCAACAAGCCCCTGTTGCTCTGCTTTGCCAGTCACAGACTCTGGTTTTCCCTGCCACCATCTTTGAAGTGTGGCTAGGGTTCTTTCAGCCCTAGCACGAATGTTCTGCATACCTGCTTTTGATCAAACAAGGGACCTGTGTAAAAGCCTCTCCTATAACTATCATGTTGGAGTTTGGTGTGGCATCTGTAACTGAGCCTGCATCAGGGCTATCTGGAGGTCCCCACCCAGGGCTGTGGGTGAATGTTCAGCATCCTCCAGGAGTGTGGTATTCCAGCTTGCGTATGATGCTCTTTGACCATGATGGGTTACATATAGATAGAGGCATTCTAAATGGAAAATACCCTAAGATGAAAATGCATCAAGTCCCCCTCACCTAGTGGACATCCCGGCTCAGCTGCATGGAACACAGCTTGGTCCATGATCCATAACTGAGTGAGAGCTGTGACTCCTGTGCTGCCCAGCATTGAATGAGAGGATCAGACCCTGTATCACTATCCTGGGGATGGATCCAATGTAAAAACGTCAAGGTTGGTTTTTACCTGTGTGCGTTTCTTTTGCACCAAGTTGGAGTGGAAAAGTTAAGCTAGTCCATCTTAAGCAGAGGGCCATTGGAACTTGGCAGTCCCACTGGTGTGTGTTCCCCTCTATAGCTGATCAGAAGCTGAGAGACACCGACACACTCTGGCGTCTGTAAGTTGGTAGGAGCTGGTGCTCCACACTGCTGACCTTTGGCCCAGTTCCTGCTTTAGCAGGTCTGATCTGCATTTCTAACAAGCTTCCGGGTAATGCAAACCTGAAGGCATACTAGAACCTAATGGGTCCTTTGACACTTGGGTCCTGTGTAGTATGTTTTTGTGATGCTGGGCAGTGCAGCCAGCCCGGCTCTCAATCAGCCACCCCATCTTTCCTTAGAGAGAACAGCCAAGCCATCTGCTTTCTTATGAGGCCTGACTGAGGGCTTCTGAGGGACAGCCAGGGTGTGCTGCTTCTGTTTAATGTGCTTGTGTGACTGTGTTCCCCAGACATTCGGGAGCCAGAACTTGAAGCATGTGGGGGTTATCCTGCAGAGGGGGATACTCATCCTGCTCCTCTGCTGCTTCCCCTGCTGGGCACTCTTCATCAATACTGAGCACATTCTACTGCTCTTCAAGCAGGACCCAGATGTGTCCAGGTAAGGCAAGGTTGGGGGCAGGGCATTCATCTTTGTAGAAAGAGCATCTATACTCAGCCTCTGGCTGACAGAGGCCAGGGAATCACACCAGGATGAGCTCAGGCTGTTTGGATGGTCCTTCTCAGGCACTGATACTTTCTGTATCTGGCTTGTGAGACCTGGATTCCCTCTTATTACTGGCTTCCAGGGTTGGGAATTTGAAGTGGGATTTCATTCACCCACATCTTTCCATTGGGATGGCAGTCTGTGGCTTAATATTTAGTGATTTTTTGACCACAGTTGGTATTAAAATTAAAGTGGTTATTATAGATAATTCTCTAGGCCTCTACACTCAGGTCCTTAACTGACACAGGGGAGGCCGGTACATCAGTAACTTTCACATCTTCCATACCTGAGTTGCCATGTTTGAGACCCACTGGCTTAACTGATTGAGACCTTTGAAAAGCACTTGCCACATGCCAGTAGTTCTGAACTCACAGGCATTTGACAATAGCTGAACACATGCCTATATCATTGGGTAGCAGGCTCGGGAACCAGGAATGTTGAGAGACAGCTTGTGGTGCCTTGGGCAGCTCCCATAGCCAGGGACTGTCCAACTGCAGTGTGAGCTTAGAATCCCTGCCCTAGAGCCTTAGACCAGAAGAAGCAGGAAGGTGAACTGGGATGCAAGGTGGTGGGTTTTGTTTTGTAGTTTTCCATTTGCTCCAACTGCTGAAGTTCATTTATTTAGGAAGAAACAAGAATGCTGCCGCAGGGTTCACGGTTTCGTCCTGCCTCTTCCAGGGAGAGGTGGCCCGTGTCATCATTTTCACTATTTTCTGTTGTGTAGGCTCACCCAGACCTATGTCATGATCTTCATCCCAGCGCTTCCTGTGAGTTTTCAAGGGGTCAGAGACTCCATTCTTGGGTCCTTGGGTGAAAAGTGGCTGGGATGTCATGAGCTCAGTCTGATGTGATTCTCACGCGTGACTTTGGCTCATCACCGGAGTGTGCTTTTAATTATGTCCCTTAAGGACACACAAGCATTTGTCTCTCAAACAACAAAAGAAACTCTAGGATGGGAGTCACTGCCTTGACTTCTTGTCCCTGGTATATCCTTGGGGCATCCAGCAGAAGAGTCCAGAATGTGTTTTTAAGGGGTAAAGTCTTGTCCAAGTCAGATCTCCCAAGAGTATTACTTTGACCTTTAGATAGTTGCATGTTAATGTTTAATAACAAGTTGTAGGTAGTCAATGAACTGTCAAAGCGAAGTTGGATAGAGGGCTGGATGTTTGCAGAAATGTATTTCCTCACAGTTCTGAAGGCTAGAAGTCCAAGATCACGATGAGGGCCTCAGTGGTTTCCCTGTGGTAGCTATCCTTGGTTTGCAGGCATCTGTTTTTGTTCCCATATAACATGGTTGTTTCTTCTTATAAACATACCAATTGGGGCTGGAGAGACAGCTCAGCAGTTAAGAGCACTGGCTGCTCCTCCAGACGACCTGGCTTTAATTCCCAGAACCCACAACTGTCTGTAACTCCAATTCCAGGGGATCTGACACCTTTATACAGACATACATATAATCAAAAGCACCAGCACCCATAGAATAAGAACAAATAAATCATTAAAATGTAATAAACACACCAATCCTATTGGATTAGAATCCTAGCCCAGTGTCCTCATTTTGATTTATTCAATTGCCCTCTAAATCCAGTTGCATATGGGGATAAGGCTTCTGTGTGTGAATTTGAGGGACTCAGTCTGCCCCAGTGGTAGCCATTTGCCCTCATAATTGCCATTGTACTTCTTAGTTCATCATAAAATGTTTTATTTTACTTTTTATCTTTATATTCCAGGGGATGGAGCCTAGTGTCTTGCATGCTAAAAGAGTATCTATCCCTGAGTTATACCCTCAATCCTACCCCATAAAGCCACTTAAATATGGTTTTATTATCCCACCAAATAAGATGAGAGCTGGGCTATACTAGGATGTCAGTGTCCACTCCAGGAGGCAGTATCTCCTTTTGCCAGACAGGGAGTTGGGGTGTCTCTTTTGTTGTTGGACAAAATATCTAACAGAAACAACTTAGAAAAGGACATACTTTTAGCTCATAGTCCCATGACGGTGTGATTGGCTCCTTAGTGACCCCAGGAGTCCAGGAATGCTTGCTTATAGCTCAATGGCTCCCCAGGAAGTAGGAGTTCAGGTCTGTAGTGGGACTAGGCAGAACCCATGACCCCATATCTCCCAAACGTTCCACAGCTTACCCCAAACAGCCTGACTACCTGAGGACCACGTGCCTAAACACATGAACCCGTAGGAGACATCCACATCCTACCAGGGCAGGCACTATTTGGACTATGTTCATTCATATAGAAGGTGTGTGAAGCCCTTGGACCACAGACACTATTTGCCCCAGGTTTAAATGAGGCTGTGTGGAGTGGAGGGCAGCCAGGGTGGCTGTGGGATGAGCCTGCTATGACACCCAGATCTCTGATGTATGGGTCAGGCTGCAGAACTAACTCTACTCCCTTGCTCTCTTGTAGGCAGCCTTTCTTTATACAATACAAGTTAAATACTTGCTCAACCAGGTAATGTGGACTTCCCTCTTTCCTTTGGGGATGGGGATGATAGAATCAAGGAGATGGTAGAGGGATCTGGCCTGCTGAGGTCACTGCAAGATGCTTTCGGGCTTATGCACACAGGGCTTTGATGTGGAGAGATCTCTTAAGTGACATCAAGGAGTGAATGAAGCATTATTCTTGGCTCTGAAAATTTGTATCCAATTCCCACATGGAAATATTGCCATTGGCAATGCTGAGATTAGCATCTCTGTGTTCTTTGGCTCTGTTCTGGTACAGGCCTGTCTGCTCTCTGTAAAGGGCTGAGGGTCACAGTGGCTTGGCTGGGTCTAGGGTGTCCACACCTCTTCTCAGTTTGTCTGAAAGCTCCTACTTTCTGGAGTAGAGGGTGTAAAAGCTCAAATTGTATTGATAACAGTGAATAGTCAAGACTCTTCATACATGGCCATTGCCAAAGGCCCTGCGAATGATGGCCCTGACTTACTGGTGGTGGGTTTATGAGGATGGTGTGTGGTTTAGGATTGTGGACCTTATTCTAGAAAAATCCTGGTAAGGGGGAAACTGGTCACAGATTCCCCATCACACAGGCAGGCTCCCTCTAGCATGTGTAATAGGAATGCATGAATGGGGGGTGGAAAGAGGCAGAGAAGTTTCCCATTTACTGGATACTTTATTAACGTTAGTGTTATATACTTGAACTAGTTGAGCACAGGTGGTCTCCGGGTGTCCCTTCTCTGTCTAGACTCTGGTATGAACCAGGTAGAATCCTCCACACATCACAGTGGCTCCTGCTTGTCTTTCTGTCTCCCACTAGTGTGGTGACCTATCTCATGAATGCAGGGAGGACAGAGAGTGTGAACATGAAATGTCCAATAGCTGAGGCTGAGGGAAGGACCTGGAGGTAGAGAATTGTAGCTGAGAGGAACTGGGGGATATGATCCAATTTATGGTGGACCAGTGTGTAGCCCTGGGGTCTGGGAGGGAAGTGTTCCCAGACAGCAGGTGCGGGACACCAGTCACTAGGCAGGAAAGCTGAGTGTGGTCAGACTGCTATAGCCCAGGAGACACAGCACCAAGTGGCTTAAGAGGAGCAGGCTGGCTGGTCTGCTAGAAAGTGCTGTATCTACTGGGAACCGGGTTGGTAGAAAACAAACTAATTTGTGGTACAGAGATAAAAATTATGAAAATGGTGGGATGGCAATGGTTTAATAAGAAGGGAGAATGGCCCCAAAGGAGCAGGATCCATGGTGATGGGTGGGCTCTGGAGACCAGGCAATGGGTTCTGAGAGAGGCAGGAATACTTTAGCCTAAGCATACTGCTTGTTTGGAGGAACATATTCCCCTGGAAGAGGACACTAGTTAGAAAGGGAGAAGAGGAAAGACAGGAACACAGACCCACAGCAGAAGAGTGAGAGGATTTGGACCTGTGTCTTCTGGAAGAGCATGCTTTAACTACTGAGTCATCTCTCCAGTCCCTTGTCTTCATGTGACGCATGAAGAAGGGAGGGCATTTCCCCCCTGCTCCTGCTTCTCAGAGTTGGCTATGAAGGAGTGCACTCTCCATTTCAGAAAGAAATACAGTTTCACAAGGTCTTTGGTCCAGCTTTTGAATTTCAGTTTTGGTGGAGAAAGTATAGTTTATCTCCAGACTCTCACAAATGCCACCTTCCCCTCTGCTAATTCCTGCCGGTCTGCACATAGCAGGAGGACCTCCCCACTGGCTTCTCACCTTCTACCCATCACAGAGGCCAGAGCTGTCTCTACTTACAACAGCAAAGAGGAGGACCCAAAGGGGAGGGGAGAGTGGTCAGGAAAGAGGCATCTCCAGCTGACTACCTGCTGTGCCCAAGTCCCATGGTGCTTCAGCATGTAATGGTGAATGTCGTGCCTGTGTCTCCTCATTCCAGGGTATTGTTCTGCCGCAGATTGTGACTGGCATGGCAGCCAACCTTATCAATGCCCTGGCCAACTATCTGTTTCTCTATCAGCTGCATCTAGGGGTGATGTGAGTTTGGCTTCCTCGTGGGCAGGGAGGACTGTATTAGCCTTTTCCAGGGGAAAGAGAGGGCAGTTTAGCTGGTGTGGGTGTGGCCTTCTTATGCCCTTGGAAGATGTTGTCAGAGAGAAGGGGATACTGCCCTAAACAGGAGTAACCTCAGGGCCTGTGGTGGGGAGGAGGGCACAATGAGGGGTACATGGCTCCCCTGCTCACTGAGCCAGGGCGGAGAGGGTGGAGCACAGTGTCCACCCACAGCTGCTGGTCTTCCCAGGGGCTCAGCGATAGCCAACACCATCTCCCAGTTTGCCTTGGCCATCCTGCTGTTCCTCTACATCCTCTGGAGAAAACTACATCAAGCCACCTGGGGAGGTAAGGACTGCCTTTCCATTGGGCTGTGGCTTTTGCCCGAAGGCTAGACATATTGGAAACCTATCTGCTGTACCTTCAGGGTGGTCCTGGGAGTGTCTGCATGACTGGGCCTCCTTCCTGCAACTGGCCATCCCCAGCATGCTCATGCTGTGCATCGAGTGGTGGGCCTATGAGATTGGCAGCTTCCTAAGTGGTGTGTATACAGATAGGATGACTGGTGGGAACCGGCTGGTGGGAACCATCTGGGCTGGGGCAAGGCATCAGCTGCCTGTCTTCACTAGGTATCCTTGGCATGGTGGAGCTGGGAGCCCAGTCCATCACCTATGAATTGGCTATCATCGTGTACATGGTAAGTGTCCAAGACCCTGTTGTGTGGCTGTGATAAAGGTGTCCTGTTTTCTTTTTCATTTTTTTCCTTTTTTTCCCTAGGGGGTGGTGGTGGTGGTGGTGGTGGTGGTGGTGGTGGTGGTGGTGGTGGTAGTGGCGGTTTAGAGACTGGGTTTCTCTTGGTTTTGGAGGCTGTCCTGGAATTAGCTCTTGTAGACCAGGCTGATCTCGAAGTCACAGAGGTCCTCCTGCCTCTGCTTCCTGAGTGCTGGGATTAAAGGTGCACACCACCACCACCCGGCTTGTGTTGTTTTCTATCCTAAGACTCCCACAATGAACAAAAGGCACTGGTGGTATTAAGTAATACGGTATGAGACGGTTCCTGGACATAAAATGTCACCCTGGAGCAGGGACTGGCAATATGGACATGCAATTCCAGTTGCTCAGAGGGTGAAGCTCAAGGCTGGACTTCACTAAGGAATAAGATGATTTCTCACAATAAAAAAGAAAAACAGCAGTAATAGCTCAGTGGTAGAGTGTTGTTTGCCTAGTACTCATGAGGTCCTGGGTTTGATCCCTGTCTCCCACAAAGTCATCTTGGATCCTGGATAGGCCCTTTATGCCTGGTATGGTCAAGTCTCCCTGTAAGCTGAAGGGGGTGGAGTAGGCAAAACCCCCCAAAGATCTGCTCATTCTTGTTACGGCAGGTTGTTCCTTCCCGCCGGCTCCATCCCACCTGCCGCCAGTCTGGGCCCACAGCCATACCAGCCCCAAATAACACTCAGAGACTCTGTATTTGATACAATCCTGTTGGCCAGTTACCATTACTGTTTATGGGCTAGCTCTGCCTTAATTAACCCATTTCTACTTATCTAAATATTTCCACGTGGTCTTCTTATCAGGGAGCCTCGGCAGGCGTCCTGCTTCTTCCCTGGGCTACATCTCGACTCCTCCCCACTACTTCCTCTTTCCTCCTTGTCTCCTAGCCCCGCCTATCTTGCTATCTCATTGGCCCAACGGTGCTTTATTAACAAGTATGAGAAACATATTTACAGGATAACATCTCCCATCATCTCCTCTTTTCTGTCTAAAATAAAAGAAGGAGTTTAACCTTAACATAGCAAAATACAACATACAACAATTATCAAATAAGAATCACAGTTAACAATATTTAGTCCATAAACATTTTGTAAGAATTAAAGAAAATATCATCTATCCTATCTTTGTGAGTCTAAAGTCCTATATGTAACTTATCTTTAATCCTAACTAAGGAAAACTATAATCATAACTACCTGTCTTCAACTCCATCAAAGACCACAGAAGGATAATATATAAACTCTAGAAATGACAGAGACAACTCATTGCCTGGTCACATTCTGTTTCTGGTCCAGCTCAGACCTAAAGTCGTTGTCCCTGTTACCACACTGTCCTGGTGCAATGCCCTGGGGTGCAGTGGTATAGAATGGAGGTCTGGTCACTAAGGTCAGCTACATTCTGGTTTCATCTCTGAACGAACACACTGTGCCATGTATGGTTATCTCCTGGGGAGACTCAGAGGAGTGGGAAACAGGGACTTGGACAGCTATGTGCACACCATGTTCACAGAGCCGTTACTGGCTGTAGTAAGGGGCGCTGCCTGGATGTCTGCCCACCAGTGGAGGGATGGGCGGACCAAGTATGCACGCTCACAGTGGAAGGTTGCTCACCCTTAAAAGTGAAGCAGACTCTTACATGCTAGAAAATGTGTGGTTAGAGGCTTTTCTGTCACTTTATGTTACTACGAAGGGCTCTCTTTGATAGCTTGTTCCGCTTCTGACAGAAAGCTAAAGAAGGGACTAGGCTTGGCCCTGTAATAAAGTATACCCAGCAAGCTTGAGGCTCATCTCCAGCACCGTGCAAAAAAAGAAAGTTTTTCTTTAGAGAAAGGGATATTTATTGTTTAGAGAGAGACTCAGACAACTGACATCCTACCTTCCATTGTTTATATTTAAAACACACAGGGCATACACACACCTTTGGTTTTTGGTTGGGTAGTTTTTTCCCCTGGGGATCCAAACATGCCTAGGTCAATGCTCTATCTCTACCTCTTGGGGGCATATAGTTTTATTTTTACTGCCTGTGGGGAGTCATTTTTTTAACCTGTACTTTATGTTTTTATATTCTACTTACATCTCATATTTTAGTAATTTTAGTTAAGTACATTTATCAATGCTTGAAGTCTACGAGCCCATTATCTCTAAGCCAGTCTTCTGCCCAATATTTAATTTATACTATTTTAATAAGGTCAACAGCACCTCAGGATACCTCCTAGGACAAATATTTTTATGTGATTTTCAGATTTTTTTCCTGTCTGGAAACAAAACAAAGCAAAAGATAAATACTTAGAGTGCTGGGAGTGGTGGCACACGCCTTTAAGCCCAGCACTTGGGAAACAGAGGCAGGTGGACCTCTGTGAGTTCCAAGACAGTCAGGGCTGTTACACATAGAAATCTTGACGGGGCGGGGGGGGGGGAGAGATAAAAAGATAAATGCTTACAAATCTCTATATATGCTTTGTGCATATCTTGTCCTCTGTTGTCTACTGGCGCATAAAAGCGCATTCACATTTCTCCCCAATTAAAAGAAGGCTGTACCCCTTCTCTATAGATGGACCCATTGCACATAGGGCAACATTTACAGGTTCCCTGGCGGTCCACCATTACTTGTTCTAATGATGTTCTCTGTAACTTTCCCCTCTGGCATACAGGAGACACATCCTGTTAATGTCCTTTAATCATTAATGTCCTTTAATTGGGAACAGGACCTTGACCTTTCTTTGTTTCTCTTGACCGTGACATTTTCCCTCAGTGTTATAGCTGTTTCATCCTAAGTCAGGACTCTTCGCTTGAGGAGGGAATTCTATAAGAAATGATGTGTCCCTCTTAGGGCACCATGTCAGGAGACACATCGCATGGGCATTAACTTGGGGTATGTGGTCAAATCGTTGCTGACAGCCTTCTTCATGTCTTGTTCCTGTCTCACCCTCCCCATAAATAAACTGTTGGAAAATCTGTTTGTCACTGTAGTGACGACCTTGAAGGTGGGAACGCAACCTACCGTGTCTTCTACCTTCCTTACTTTGTGTATTAGATTTCCTCTAACCCTCACCATAGTGAGTGACTACTCAAGTGGTAAATGTATAGATAGTAACAGAAAATGTTTATTTAATATTCACTATGTGCGAGACACTGGCCATGTGCGCTCTGTAAAGTCTCCATTGCAAGAGTCTTTGTACAGACAGAATGAAACATCAGAGGTTAGTAATAAGTGCAGACCTGTCAGGAGTTGAATCCAGGCAGTTTGGCTTCAGAACCCCCACCCTAGATACAGTATCCTTCCTGATATTTTCTTTAGCAACATTTCTGCTTTGTCTTTCAGACACTAGAGTGGACTCTGGTCAGTCCATCCTGCATACTGGTCCCTACATCCCAGAGGACAAATGTAATTGTGTGGGGTCCTCCCTCCCAAAGCAGAGATTGGAAACCCTTCAGAAGAGCCTAATTTATTTTGAGAATCCTACTTTGGAGATAGAGGTTCCTCATTAGCCAAGGGCTTCTAGCTAGGCCAAAGGGCTGTTGCAAAGAGCCTTCAGAGCCCCTGGGATCCATTTTGCCAGTGAGGTGTGAAGCAACGGCCTAGTCTGTGTGTGGTGTCTCAATGTAAAGTTTTACTGTATTTTCTTTCATTTTAGGTTCCTGCAGGCATCAGTGTGGCTGCCAACGTCCGGGTGGGAAATGCCTTGGGTGCCGGAAACGTTGAACAGGCCAAGAAGTCCTCAGCAATTTCCTTGATAGTCACAGGTGCTTATGCCCCTTAGCCCAGGGCTCCAAATGCATGCAGGCTGGGCATGGGGCAACCTGCCTCCCCACTTTCTGTGACCTCCCTGTTCACTGTGCCATTTCTTCTGCTGCTTTACCCCCAGTGCTCTTTGCTGTGACCTTCTGTGCCCTGCTGCTGGGCTGTAAGGATCTTGTGGGCTACATTTTCACTACTGACCGGTGAGTGCTGGGATTTTCTTGACATGTGGGATCTGGAATAGCTGCCTCTTGGTGAGGTGTTCCAAGTTATTTGCAAGACCAGAAACCTCACTAACTCACTTGAGAAGATTGTGATTGCTGAGCTGGAGAAACAATTTGTAATCTGAATCTCAAGTTAGTAGAATTGGTGGTGACAGTATATGCTTTTGATGGACACGATAGTTATGAATTTTTAAAAATTGCTTTAAATTACTTTTGTGTGTGGGGGGGAGAGAAAGAGAGGTCAGAAGACAACTTGTGGGAGCCAATACTCTCCTCTCCTTCTACCACATGGGCTCTGAGATTTGAACTCAGGTCACCAGGCTTGTGCCATCTCCTGAACTCTCTTGTATTTTTTCTTTCTTTTTTAAAGTCTTTCATACCACTGTTTACATTTGCAGATGGAATTTGCATAGGCTGTTTAGTGATAGAATTTTTGCCTGCCACATTTGCAGATTGGTTGGACATCCTAGTCCCCTAATTAAAAAAAAAATTCTTCAAAATCTGAGCACCGTCATACTATAAATATGAGGTGCGTTTGTCAGTTCAGGATTAACAATATTAAACAGGATGAAACAACTTAAAATAGATTGCTGCTAGCCAACAGCTGGTACAGCATTACGGCTCAGAGCTCCCAAAAGCTTTAAGATGCAACTGAGAGCTGACCTGGTCCAGCAAGGGTCAGGTCTGAGCCATGGCACAGCTCTGCACACCTCCAGAGCAGTAGCTCTATGGGGTGTTGAGTGGTCTTGACATGTAGGGCTCTAAACTTTTGTGGGGACAATCAGGTCCTCACTTGAAGCGTGGAGTAGTTGGTGTCTTGGTCCTCACTTGAAGCATAGAATGGTTGGTGTCTTGGAGGTTGAGGCAAGAACAAGTCCCCTGCCTGCAGTTGCAGGTAGAGCCCGGGAGGCTCGCTCAACTGAGCTCCTGCCAAGGAGTCGAATGTGCTGGGGGCCTCTGTCTCAGGCGAGTCTGTCCCATAGCCCTTGTCTCTTCCTCCCTCATTGAATTCCAATGACCCTGACTAGGAAGCCCAAATGTGTAGGGTACTGGCTGTGACTGGCTGAATGACGGTGTGAAAATAGGGTCAACAATAGGGATGATTGAAGAAGAGTGGTCAAACCTGGAGAGGTGGGGAAGAGCCCTGAGCCCACCAAAAGGTTCACAATCAGGTGTGCAGGTCTGTCTTTGGAGATGCTTGTTGAAACAGACCAGCAACTTCCAGAGTTCTCTGGAGGACCCTGACGCAGCTCTTCTTACTCAGCCCGAATTCTCCTTCTGCATTGCTGCACCATTATTTTCAGTTAGCTTTCAGGCTTGAGCCTGCTGGCTGTCAGAAGACTGCCCAGATGTCTGCTAGACAGCCCAGAGATGAGGGCATGGACCCCTGGCAGTGTGAAACAGAAATGAATTTTGGGTATAGACTTAAGTCTCCTCCCTATGGTAGTTCCTAATGTCTATGCACATATCCCAACATCTGGATATATCTGAAGTCTAAAGCACTTTCGTCTCGGGGAAGTGATAGGGATGATCAACCTAGTGACAAGTCACCTTGGTATCTCAGATCTGCCAAACTGCCTGGTTTTTAGAGTTTTAGAATATGCTTGTCACACAGATTAAAGTTTTAAAAGAGAGCTCACCAGTGAGCTGTCTTAGAAATCGTAGCACTGAACTGACGGCTGAAAAACAAACAAATCCATTCTGTTCTTTGCACAGTCTTTGTCTTTCTCAGGAAGGCTAACTCAGATGTTCATATTATATAGAAATGTCATACAGACACTTGATGCTTGGGAAGCCTTTATCAGTAGTCACAAACTGCAAACTGGCTTTTCCTTCGTGGATTCAAAAAGCTTGGAATAGAATTAGCTGCCTCAGTTTCCTCCTCACTGGCGTCTCTTTTGTCTTTGGACAGGAGGCTGACACTTCCTCAGCCTTAGCCATCCTTTCACAGATTACTCTCTTTAGGGTGGGTGAGGAAGGCAACCATAAACAGCTCTAAGTTTTTCTTTCTCAGAGGCTGGCCAGGGAATTAGATGGGGGCGGGGTTGGGGGTGGGGTGGTGTTTAGGCTCAGAGGTATGAGAGACTTCCTGTGGCTCCCACCGTGTGAATTCTGTGGAGGGGCGGTGTACTGTAGATTTCAGGTTGGAGACCTTGCAGCTGGACGGCCAAACGGGAGCTGGCACTGTTTGAGAGTAGAGGCAGAAGCTGGAGGGAGCCGTCCCCTTCCCACCCAGGAATCCGGGATGTACAGCCTCTGCAGAGAGAACTGGAACTATCCTCCAGGCTGCAGGGGGAGAGGATCATGCTACTGAACACTTGGGCCAGTGTGGGGTCACCCTGGGGATTCTCTTCATTCAACCAGATCGGTGTCAAGAACTCGGGTTAGGGCTCGCCCCCTGCTGGAGGAGTGGGCGGAGGAAGCCAATTAAGAAGCTCCAGGAGATACGCAAAGGAGAGACCCTCGTGCAGGGCCCCAAGAGCGCGCAAAGCACTGACAACCTGAGAGAGGTTGCCAGTCATGTTCCCGCAGTTCTAGACCGAAGTGCAAATAATCCTGCACTGACTATTCCCAATGTCAGGGGTTTAAGGCTACGTAGTGAGGAAAGTATCAAGCAAAGAAAACCAGTCACCAAAACTGATCTAGAAACCCCAAATAGGGCAAAGATACAGCTCAGTGCTTCATAAACTTGAAGTCCTGGTTTGACCTTTGACCCTTGGTCCTGCAAAAAATGAGTTACTTATCTATTTAAAAGTTCAAGGTAAGGGCCTGGGTGTGCGGCGCCACTCCCCTGATCCCAAGGTAGGAAGGAAGGGAAATAAATTAAAACTCAAGATGATGTTTTAGTAGACAGGGTTGATCAGCACCACACTGAGAGTATATCTCAGCCGACTAGAAAAGAGAATGCCATCTACAGACAGAAAGAGCCCTAGCAGGCGTTGTAGAGGGGGGCATGTGTAAGGTGCAAGGAGGGTCTCGTCATACCCATTGTATTTGTTTCTATTTTCATGAGCATCAGACAAACACAGGGGTTGTAAGATTGTCATCTGTGGGGACAGGGCAGTCATGGTGTGGCCAGAGAGGTCATTGAACTTGTTTGCGTATACTTCCCGTCCAAAGCTTTATTTTAACAGACATCTGTATTCCTGTGCTGGTCTGAGGGAAGAAAAAAGCCATCTAGTCCCAAGCTGGATTCTTTATTCATTCACTTAGCAGATATCCATTGCTAGACAGTTTTTGTTTGTTTGTTTGTTTGTTTGTTTGTTTGTTTTTCTAATCATGCCTCTGAGGGTGTTTCTCCTGGTAGCATTTTTCTTCTTTCCCTTTACATGTAAGCGCTAAAATCCAAATCTGTAGCATTAAGGGTGGGGCACATTTCTAGAAGTCAGAACCTTGGGATACTTGGTTGACTGGGAAGAGCATTTGTTTGGTGGTGCCAGGGCTTCACACACAGGATGCAAACACAGGGCTTCATGCCTGCTAGGCAGAGAATCTGCCACTGAGTTGCACTCCATGCAGATAGCACGTGCATGCTCGCTCTGTAATGCATCGCTCAGACAGCTCTTGAGATGTGCATGCAACAAGTGCCTCGGGAATTGTGTCAAAAGGAGAGTGGCAATGCGATCTAAGCTTTGTTTTTGGTGGGTAGATGGATAACATTGGATTTTTATTGATTAAATGGATTGCATGGGTTCCCCCCACCAAAAGCTATGGACTACATTATATTGGAAAATTGGTTTATGTGTCACACAATGGTAGACTTGTCCCCTCTTGGACTACTGTCTGGTATGACCATACCAGGACCAGGGCAGCCCAAGCCTTGTTGAGCTAGGGTGCATGTGGTGCCTCCTCTACTGGAACCCATGCCCTTCAATTCATTTTTATGCCTATGGATGTTTGCCTGCATATGTGTCTGTGTGCCACTTGGAAGTCAGAAGAAGCTCTTGAACTTGAACTGGAGTCAGAGGCAGTTGTGAGCTGCCATGTGGGTGCTGGCAATTGAACCTGGATCCTTTGCAAGAACAAGTGAGCATCTCTTTGGCTCCTCTTTTCTCACTAATTAATTACCATGTGCTCTGTTTCCCCAACAGAGACATTGTGGACTTGGTAGCTCAAGTGATACCCATTTATGCTGTGTCCCACCTCTTTGAAAGTCTTGCTGTGAGTATTGAGGCTGATTTCTCTACACACTCCCATGTCTGCATAAGTGATTTCTTCTGATTATGCTAAATTTCATGTGGGAAGAGGGGCTAGCATGACCTAAGGGGAACTGTTGATTCTTATTAATGGCCGCTTCTACAAAGCTTTATCAGAGAGGAGGTCTGAGGTCCACGGAGACACTTTCTAGGCCTGGGAGGCAGGGTCTTTAGAAGCACCAGCTGTATTCTTACTGATAGATGTCACCCGCCCACAGTGTACCTGTGGTGGTGTTCTGAGGGGCACTGGAAAGCAGAAGGTTGGAGCCATCGTTAACGCCATCGGGTATTATGTGATCGGCCTCCCCATTGGGATTTCACTGATGTTCCCAGCCAAGCTGGGAGTGATAGGTAAGTCCAACCATGGGAAGACAGCCCCGCTGCCCACAGGCCCAGGGGATGATGGCCAAACATGTGGAAACTTCCCTCCTCTGCCCTGACGTTCCCCACACTCCTGTACCTTGTCAGAGTGAGTGTGCAGCCAGTGGGTGAAAAGTGAGCTCGAGCCTGGAGCTTCCTGGTCACTCCCCTCTTGCCCATGTGTCAGCACTGGGCACAGTAAGGGTCCTTTCTATTCTTCTCCCCATTCCAAATCAGCCAGTCCTTAGTCACAGGACTTGATGGCCACCTCTGAAGCACTGGGAAACACGTTGTATATTGATCTTGTCCTGTTGCTTTAATGAGGGTCCAGAGTACTATGAGGCCCCTAGCATGACACCACAGAGCCAAGGCCTTCTAGTATAGTGAGACGTTTGGGGTGGTGTGGGGAAGGCCTAAGTTAGCATGCAGAACTTCTCAGAACAGCACCCTGTGTACTCAGCAGTGTGCAGGGCTGGTGGTAGGCTCCTTGTCGCTTTCGTTCCCTTCTGCAGCCTCCATTTACCTCTTGTCATCATCCATGTGCGGAGGAACACGTGGGAGGAATGTGGGGCAGACTCCTTGCTGTGTTTGGAGCAAGGAACTGAACCATTGAACCCACATGCGCTGAGATCACCAGAGTTCACCCTTTTTTTTTTTTTTTTTAAGTAGGGAAATAGATAACTGTCTAGCTTTGGTTTCTAAAATAATAATTGAGAATGATTGGCAATGAATAAATGGTTATATCAAAACCTAACTGTCGTCTTTGGGGTAAAGTAGTGACTTACTTAGGCATGGTTTGTTTATGCCCATCAGTATGTGGTGGCTTGTAGGTGCTCAGGAGTCATCTGATAGCTGCAGAGGACTTCCAGTCCCACATATGTAACCGTGTCACTCCTATTTCTCAAGTTCAATAATATTTTAATTAAAAATATTGTGAGTTGTTCAAAGAAGAAGGGTACCAGAGTTCTGTGGCCATGAAGGCGCAGACGATGTTTGGCTGAGTTTCTTGCATTGTTCATGGCTTGGATCTGCAGAAGACAAAGCCAATGGAAACACCAGAGGAGTCTAGTTTTTTTTGAGTAGTATTTTTATTTAACATAACATTTCCAAAATATTATTATTGTAACACATCATCAGTACAAAATACTAAGGAGACACTTTATAGTCTCTTTTATATTTTTATTAATATTATTTTGATTGATAAACACAATTATGAACATGTATGGAGCACAAAGTCCTGTTTTGATGTATGTAGACAATGTGGGCTGTTTAGGCCAAGGTGATTGGGTTATTCATCTGCCTATGGCACTATCATTTTATACAGTGAATGATACATCTGAAATGTACTCTTTTCTTTTTTAAATAATTTTATTCTATAACTTTGGGCTGGCCTAGAACTCACAGATCCACCTGCCTCTGCCTCCCGAGTGCAGGGGTTCAAGGCACACATCAGCATGTCCAATTATGTCCAACTTTGCTGCTTGGTTGTTGTTGGTTTTTCTTAATTTCTTAATTTTTTTTTTTTTTTTTTTTTTTTTTGAGACAGGGTTTCTCTGTGTAGCTTTGTAGACCAGGCTGGCCTCGAACTCACAGAAATCCTCCTGGCCTCTGCCTCCTGAGTGCTGGAATTAAAGGTGTGAGCCTCTACCACCTGGCTTCTTGATTTTATTTTAGAAAGAATCTTCCTATGTAGTTCAAATAGTTCTTGAACGTGGGATCCTCCTGCTTAGCCTGTGCTGGGATTACAGGTGTGTGTACACATTGTCTGGTTGAGTTAAAATTTTAAAAAGGAATCTACTTTAAATATACATCTATATCTCAAGGTCTGTATTTGGCCCTCTTAACTCATTTGATGAAGTGTATCTGTTGTGTATAAAGTAGAGGAGCTGGGGGTTCTTGGAGGGGATTTGTGGGGGCCCTGGGAAGGCGAGGGCTGTGGGAGAGCATCTACTTGGTCCTTCTAATGGTTTCTTAGGTAGAAGTATATAGTACAGGTCAGTTTCACCTTTCATGTTGCCACCATTAGGGTGTGCAGCGTGTACACCAGGTTCCCAGAAGCACCCCAGAAGGCTGTAGGCTCTCACACACAGACTGACTCAATCAGAACGGCTATCAATTTGCCACAAGGGATTTTCAAGCATACAAATTCCTGGCCCTTCCCAGACGATTCTGGTAACCACCCTGTATCTTTTAATAGAAATTATGACATTAGTGGAAATCAAGTTCATAACTCAAATTACAGCTAGAGCTAGCTGGGTATTTCTGTCAAAAATCTTTAGAATGGGCTTGTAGTTTCAGTGTTGGAACTGGATGTGTGAAGGAGGAAGCCAGAGACCGTTCTTACTCCATCTTGGAATGGGCAGGTGGTTACCGACTTCACTCCTGTGAAAAGCAGACTAATTGGGCGCTCCTGATGAATGAGATGTGAGGGGAGTTGGTACCAAGGGGCAGAGCTATGAACTTTACCAGAGTAAAGATACGCCTTTGAACTGTGACTCAGGGTTTAGCCTCAGCCCTTCTACTGACCTGATCATATAGACAGCAAAGTCTATGTATTTGGATCAGCCCCTTCCACCTGTGTCTTGGCAGAGTTGAAAGGCAAGCAGAGGAGTGGGAGAGCATCATGGGGGTGACAATGGCTCAGGCGTATCCTGTTTGAAAGCAGCCAAAGCCACTTGGTCTTGTGTGACTGGCTAAGGCTTCCTGTTTGACTATGGTCTACACAGGGAGATTGTCAGTTGCTGGTTGCTGGTTACAGTCACTGTTAGCTTTCTAGTGGTGGTAACCTGGCTCTCTGTGGCTGTAGTTTCCAGCAGGTGGGCTTCCTGAGCATTGTCATGAGGCGGGCTGGGTGCTGCAGCAGTGGGTTGCAGGACTGGAGACTTGTGCTGTGGCCAGTGTCCATTTGTGTGCTCAGCACGTCCTGGCAGGCAGAACTTTGTCTGCTGCTCGTTCCCTGAGGACAAAACTGCTCATCATCTGTGGTTCCTCACGCTCCCCATGCAAGTTTATCAGATGGACTCACCAGGACATGGGGATCCACAGGGCTTTCCTGGTCCATAACCTCAACCTTTGTTCTGCGTGTTCTTTAGCACTGGAAGCAAAGTTTGTGTCCAAAGTTAGGTACGAAGGTCTCGCAGAAATTTCTGGGGGAGTTTTAAGATTGGTGATTTCTGCCAGGTGTGGTGGCACACATCTTTAGTCCTAGCACTTGGGAGGCAGAGGCAGGAGGATCTTTGTGAGTTTGAGGCCAGCCTGGTCTACATAGTAAATACCAGGCCAGCCAGGGCTACATGATGAGACCTGTCCCAAATAAAACAAACAATGAAAAAAGATTGGTGGGTCCTGCTTTAAAGCCTTTTACTATCCTACATGTCATTTCCATATCCATGTAGGATCAGAATTTTACAACATAGAGGTTGATTTCTTCCTTCCTTCCTTCCTTCCTTCCTTCCTTCCTTCCTTCCTTCCTTCCTTCCTTTCTACCTTTCTTTTTCTCCTCTCTTTCTTTTTTCTTTCTTTCCTTTTTCTCTTCTTTTCTCCTTTTTCCTTTTCTCTTCTTTCTTCCTTTCTTTCTTCCTTTCTTTCTTTCTTTCTTTCTTTCTTTCTTTCTTTCTTTCTTTCTTTTTTTGAGGTTAATTTCTAAGATGGTCCCTTCCAATAAGGATGCAGCTCACTCAATGCAGAGTGCATGCTAGGCACATGTGAGGCCCTAGGTTCCGTTCCCAGTAGTTTGTTTCCTCTCTAGACACCAAGAATGTGCATAAGCTTAAGAGTTTTTAAAATTATATTTAATTTTTTTTGAGATTGTAATTATATCATTTTTCCTCCCAGGGATGATTCTAATGTAATGTTTGATAACCTGTTTTGCTAATAATTTAGGTAACAGTCACACACAATAATTAATTTCTAAATCAAAGGCCTCTAGGAGGAACATCCAAACTGAAAATGAAATATTTAAACTCACTTATTGGCCATAAAAAAGTTGACAAGAAGGATCGGCAGGGAAAGTACCTGTTACACAACCATGAAGACTGAAGCTTAAATCCCCAGAGCCCAGTTAAAAAGCTGGGTGGGTGTAAACTAAGTAATACCAGTATAAAGAGGCAAAGTCAAGGAGTCCCTAGAGCAAGCTGCATAGTCAGATTGCCAGAACAGTGAGCTCTGGGTTCAGTGAGAGACCCTGCTCATTATTTAATGTGGAGAGAGACCCTGCCTCATTATATAAGGTAGAGAGAAATCTTGCCTCAATATATAAGGTGTAGAGAGTCCCAGCCTCAGTATATAAGTGGAGAGCAATCAGGGGAGATGCCTGACACCAATCTCAAGCCTCCACAATTATGCAAACACATGCATGTGCATACTCCCAATGTGTCCACACACATGCAAACACACACACATGCATGTGTAGACCACACACATACCTATGTAAATGAAGAAGTTAGTCTCTTCTTTTGAGGAGCACAAAGCAATGCTTTTTCTGGAGTAAGTATTTTCTTACAACTGACTCGTTTGTTAATATCCAATAACCATAAGCAAAAAGGACCCAAATAGTTCCCTGGACCTATAGTTCTGACATTGTGAATCACAGCAGGTGGCCTTGGGGAGTGGTGGGCCTCTGCAGGATGGATGTCTCTATCTTGTCCATGCAAGCTGACTTAGTGTGGCCGTTGTCTCCTTGAGCTAACTGTCAAATATCTCCCTGTGCAGGTCTGTGGTCAGGGATCATCATCTGCACTGTCTGTCAGGTCACATGTTTTCTGACTTTTATTGCTCGGCTCAATTGGAAACTCGCCTGTCAACAGGTAACCGTCCTGATTGCTGCGTCCGTCTCCACAGGTGCCACGCCAGACCGGATGTGGCATGTATTCTTTCATTTTGGGAGTTTTTTTCTTTAAGCTATTTTTGTGCCTTTTTTGTTTTGTTTTAGTAGGATTCTGAAGTAAATGGTTCCATGTCCCTGACCCTGTTCATTCTCATTTGTTTCTTCAGTGAATAGAAAAACAGGATTCCATTTCAGGTCTCTTGCCCTGAAAAGCCAATTTCAGAAGAAGAACTGGAACTGGAGAGATTGTTTTCCAAGTTCATCCTAGTACTCTGTGTATGTGTGTAAGAGAGAGAGAGAATGTGTGTGTGTGTGTGTGTCTGTGTGTAAGAGAGAGAGAGAATGTGTGTGTGTGTGTCTGTGTATGTGTGTAAGAGAGAGAGAATGTGTGTGTGTGTCTGTGTATGTGTGTAAGAGAGAATGTGTGTGTGTGTGTCTCTGTGTGTAAGAGAGAGAGAATGTGTGTGTGTGTGTCTGTGTGTAAGAGAGAGAGAGAATGTGTGTGTGTGTCTGTGTATGTGTGTAAGAGAGAGAGAATGTGTGTGTGTGTGTGTGAGAGAGTGAGAGAGAGTGTGTGTGTGTGAGCATGTGTGTTAGTGTGTGTGCATGTGTGTGTGAATGTGTATGTGTGTGTGTATGTGTATTGTATATGTGTGTGAGTGTGTGTGAGTGTGTATTGTGTATGCATGTGTATGTGAGTGTGTATATGTGTGTGAGAGAGTGAATGTGTGTGAGTGTGTGCATGTGTGTGAGAGAGTGAGTGTGTGTGAGTGTGTGCATGTCTGTGAGTGTGTACATGTGTATGTGTGTGTGTATGTGTATTGTGTATGTGTGTGAGAGTGTGTGAGAGAGTGTGTATTGCGTATGTGAGTATGTATATGTGTGTGAGAGAGTAAGTGTGTGTGAGTGTGTGTATGTGTATGTGTATGTGTAAGAGAGATAGAGAGAGTGTGTGCATGTGTGTGAGTGTGTGAATGTGTATGTGTGTGTGTGTATGTGTATTGTGTATGTGTGTGAGTGTGTGTGAGAGAGTGTGTATTGTGTATGTATGTGTATGTGAGTGTGTATATGTGTGTGAGAGAGTGAGTGTGTGTGTGTGTGTGTGTGTGTGTGTGTGTGTGTGTGTGTATGTGTGTGACACTTTATGCTTTCTTTTCATCTTTGCAGGTCAATGTGAGGTCTGGAAATAGGATGTAGAAAAGGCAGCTGAAGTTAGAATCTGAATGAAGTAGGGCGAATTCTTAGCTCCTTGGTCGATCTCCCTGTCACATTAGCCTCCCTCCTCCCACTCTCAGAACCCGGTTCAGTTTTGGAAGAGAACTCCGTAGCCATCCAGTGAAGCTTTATCTCACATGTCAGTTCAGGGACTTGGCTTCTGCTAAACCAGGTGGCCATGTTTAGCTACGATACTTGCTGACACCTGGACTTGATTTTGAGTTTCCTTTACTTTTCTAGGCTCAAGTACATGCCAATTTGAAGGTAAATGTGGCCCTGAACGGGAATTCTGCTGTGTCTCAGCAGTCGGCTAACCCAGGTATGCTACAACTCTCAGGTCTGGGGCAGACCTGGCTATACGGGACTGGAGGGGACATTTGCAGGACACATTTTGTCCCTGCGTGGGGCACTAAAGTTTCAGAAGCTGACTTAAGCTTGTTCGCTTTGATCCCACACATTAGCACACTGTTACGGATAGTTCAAGCTTCTTAGGCCTTCTGCTAATACTTCACACTTCTTTCCTCTTAAAAAGTGTACTGAAAATCTTTGGCCCACATGCACGTAGAAAAACCTGCTTCTGAGAGCAGGGGAGCTGGTGATCACCCCTCACACACTTACCCTTCATTTAATTTAAGCTACCCTTCATTTAATTCTGGTCCTTAGTATGCCATTCCTACGTGAGGAACAAGTCTTGGGAGCTGGTACTTGCATGCTTGTTTTAAAGGGGTTTCTGTGGTTGGTTAAGCATTGTTCACTTTAAGCAGGTTCTTGCTTGGACTTTTGCATCATGCAAATACAATTACATTAAGATGCTTTTCTATCAGTTTAGTAATTCCTCCACACCCCCAGTTCCTTGGACACTTTGCAATATTAAACTTTCACTCCTGCGAGGGAGGTAAACATGGCTTCCTTTTACCTTCCTGCAATCTGTGCCTGAAACAATGAAGTTAGACAGGAGAAAAACGGTATTTAGCTATGTCTGTAGGTGTGGGAGACCAGACACTATGAGCCACATGTCCTACATACAGAACTGTCAGAGCAAAGCCAGCCCCAACCCCTAGGCTGGCTCACTTCCCAGGTTTCCAGCTTACTTGTGATCTTGCTCTGGGAACTTTTCTCTGCATCATTAGTTTTCTGCCACCTTAAAGATGCTCCTTTTAATTCATTTTATCCCGATGTAGCAATTATCTAGAGAAGGAGGGCTAGCTTGTAAAATTTGGGAAATGATATCCTGTCTTGTTATAGTGAGGATTGTGTTGTTAAGAACTGGTAGACACAGCCCAAATATTTTGTAGATGTGATCTGATATTATCTAATTTTAAAAGTTTTACTTGCTTTGGTTTCTTTGAGATAGTATTTGTATAGCTCAGGCTAGCCTTAAATTGGCATTTAGGTGAGGATGGCCCTCCTGCTTCCCAAGTTGACAACACATGCCTGGTGAAACCTGTACTGTAATGTTCCGAATTATTTGTCATGACTCTGAAACCATTGTAACAATCTTAGCACAGGTTGAAAATCCCTAATCTAAAACATTTTGGAATTCAAACTAGAATATGAAATATTTCTGTTCCCAAGCATTTCAGATAAGGTGTACTCAATCACTTATTTACCTCCGTGCTTTTTAAGAAAGCAGATGCCAATCTTCTCCTTAGGCTGCTAGGAAATCTGCCTTTATTTCTCATTTGGAAAGTTTTTTAGCGTGTTTTCCTGTTAGTATTCTTATTCCACAAGGCTTTGAGACTTGAGTCTTCGTGTGAGTCATTATCTTGCTTGGTTCTTGGTGGGTCCTTGGAGGTGGAATCCCATATTTAGTTCTGTGGATATCTTGAATTATGTCCTTCATTTGTCTTATTTTCAGTCTGAGATGCCTGTTAGATAGGTGTCTGCCCCTTGAAAAGCCTGACCCAAGGAAGCTCTCTGGCTCCCCGTGCTGGCTGACCAGAGCAGTTTGCAGAGTGAATAGAGGTGCTCAGAGATAATGAACCAAATGCAGGGCTGTTACTAGCATTGTTAGGGGCAGAGCCAGGGCCCTGGCAGCCCTACCCCAGGCTCAGTCCCTGTCCTCATGGGGCCAATTGAACAGAGGCAGAAAAGGGGGATTTACTATTCAGTATGGCTGCACTGGGAAGAGGAACAAATAAAAGGATCCAGTGACTCCTCCCCACTTCCCTTCAGGACCCTAACATGAGGCTTAGGTGTAAGCACAAGGAATGCATAGGTGTGCAGTCCTAGTCAACACGTTTTCCTGCCCCTCAGCCACCCATCATGGATAGTCTTTCCTGCAAGATTGTCTGAGAAGTTGTCAGGTCTGTGAAATCTCTTTGTGGGAGACACACTCCTCTCTGGCTGGCACCAGGCATCTGCTGTCTTCTGGCATGAGATTTCTGGGGAAATGCCAATGTCTTGGGAACCATTGTTTTACTAGTCTGATGGCAGAAGGCAGGGGCACAAATGTCTCCAAAAGATTTTCACCCCTACTTTGGATGGTTCCAGAGCTGTTTTTTGGTTTTTGTTTTTGTTTTTGTTTTTTTTTAATTGAAGTATAAAACCAATAAGCGCAACCAGAGATAAGATCAAAAAGTGTCCTGGTAATCACTTCCCCAGCAGTACTGGGGATAGAATTTGGTTTTATATCTGTTATAATAAACAGAAACTGGGAATTGAATCTTTACATTTAAATTGTGCTCTATTCAGCATGCTGGAAGATCTGGGAAGCCTGAAGGAGACCTGCCTATCTCCGCCTTCTTTTACTAACATATTTACAGAGACCAGGGAACATAGGTGACTTAGGGTTTCTATTGTTGTGAAGGGACACCATGACCATAGCAACTCTTATAAAGAAAAACATCTAATTGGGGGCTGGCTTATAATTCAGACATTTAGTCCATTATTGTGATAGCGGGAAGCACGGTAGAGTGCAGATAGACATGGCGCTAGAGAGGGGTTGAGAGATCTGCATCTGGATCCTCAGGCAGCAGGAAGGAAGGGTGAGCTACTGGGCTTACGTTGAGCTTCTGAAACCTCAAAGCTATACTTCCTCCAACAAGGCCTGATGCTGCCACTCCCTATGAGCCTCTGGGGGGCATTTTCATTCAAACCACTACATTCCACTCCCTGGCCCCCATTGACTTGTAGCCTTATCATAATGCAGAAATGCATTCAGTCCGGCTTCAAAAGTCCCCATAGTCTATAATAGTCTTAAAAGTCCGAAGTCTCTCTGAGATTCATGGCAATCTCTTAACTGTAATCTCCTGTAAGACCAAAATAAAAAAGCAGATCACATACTTCCAACATTCAATGGCATAGGATATGCTTTACTGTTCCGAAAGGGGGGAAAGGGAGCAAAGTGAGTCACAAGAGGCAATAAATAATTTCAGAGTTTAGTCTTGTCCCCATGGCCAGGTATTTGGCCTTGTCTCTGACATTCCGTAGCAGGGAAGGGCTGGCCAAGGTTACTGAAGCTTGCATTTCTCTTGAGCCAATTTGGATGACATTTAGGCTGAAAGTTAACTCCAAACAAACAAAACATTAGCTGTGCATACTTGCAAGCTGTTTACAGTGTGCTCTCATGGATTTCTTCCTACAGAGTGGGGAGCAAATGTGCTCTTGTAAATTGTAAAATGCCCATATTTCTTAATATAAAATGAAACACAAATGTGTCCCTATTTGTCCCCTGTAACTATCTCCTGGAGCAAAGGCATTAAAAAGGTTATATTGGAGTCACTAATGCCTATTCCTATGGGAGAGACTTAGTCCAGGTCAGGGCAGGGACACTTCTGAGCCTGCACAAATCATGCCTTGCTTGTACAAAGTGGTGGGCAAGAACTCCTGGACAGAGTGTCAGTATAAGGAGGCTGTAGCAGGCAAAGTTCGTGGCAAGTCGTCTAGAAAAGTGGATCAGGGTGGCTTGGCAATTTACGGTTTCATTATGGTTTTCTCTGCAGGTCTTTATCTGAAACAAACAATAACAACTTGAAGGGACATTAATAATCATTTAAAGAGATAGTGACAGGTACATAGCCCTAAGATCTCTTACCTAACAGTTAACAATGGTTCTTTTATTTGTTTATCATAACAAATGTTTCTGGAATCAACCTTCTCCTAGCAATAATCATGAATAACAATCACCATTTGTAATATGAAAATAAGAAGCCTTTCACAATACTCACTAAGGTCCCTTCCCCCACAGAGACTCCTGAAAGCCATGGAGAAATTATGATGGTGGATCTCGAAAAAAAAGATGAGACTCAGTTGGACCAGCAGATACACCAGCAACAAGTTTTGCCAGTCCACCCAAAGGACAGAAATGAACTGTCTAAGAGACAGTTGATCCTGCAGCGAGGGCTCCTGCTCCTGGGAGTGGCTGTGGTCTTGGTGGGGGGGATTTTAGTGAGAATGTATGTCAAAATTGAGTGATGTGGAAGAGGCAGAGATCAAGCCACACAGGTGCTCCTCAGTTCGTGAGATTAACACCTAACCAATCCATCACATATTGAGATATTACATCAGGACTGGGGGTGTTGCTATGACAGACAAAGACAAGTACGCTCTCTCTGTCTCTCTTTCTCTCTAACACAAAGACAGAGAGACTGAGAGCCACACACACACACACACAGGGGAGAATCACAGACACACCACACAGAGAGACAGAGACAAAGAGATGGAGAGTCTCTCAGTCATACACACACAGACACAGAGAGAGGCATGTGTTGTGAGTGAACAATGCATACAATACACTTAACCTACCAAAACCAGTGTTTGAAATACTGTACCAACTAGAATGTTGATTTTTCACCCCTGGGGTTGCAGGACCACCTGGAGATTAGAGTTCACTGTCACTGTCCCATATCTCTAAAAGATGGTGTCACACATTGGGAACCCAGGAAAAGCTCCCAGTTCAAAAAGTCTCTACTAAATGCATGTCACTTTTGCACCAATGTAGAGTTGGGCCCCTGGGAAGTGAATCACTGTAAGTCTGGGACCACATACATGCAGCTTTGAACTTACAGACAGACAATTCACAGGCCTGGCAGTGGCCAGCCATTTTAGCTAACAAACTTCAACTGTACTCAAGGGCTTTATGAACTGAGAATGCAAAAATGTTTTTCCTAAGAAAGCATAAGGTAAACACCATATTGTGGTCTAAGACAATACAGGGAAGAAGATGGTGGAATATTAATTCATTCGCCACGGTCAAACAAGGACCGTGGTGTACTGACTGCATTCATGTGTAAACTTCCCATTTTTTCTGCCTGTTGTTTTCTAAGCTAGAAACCCATAGCTGGCCTGCTTCTGGATTCTTACTGTGTTTGACTTCTATTAAATACATTTTATGTCTCTGGGTTGTAGATTGTTATTCTGTGAGCACACAACATTTATTAATCATCAGAGGAAGCTCAGATCTCCTGTGGGGGTACCATCAGGGGAGGTCTCCGGAGCTGTGAAGTGGTGACAATTCCTGGTGGTGGTCAGAGAACAAAGCTTTAACAAAGGCATTAAGATGATGCCTAACTCTTTCAACCTCTGAAGGGTTAAGCACACACGAGAATTCAGCAAACTTTCAAAGAACAGAAAATGAACAAAATTAGGAAATTTAACTATTTATTTTGTTTTTCTTTTGGGGCTTGGGCCTGGAACTCAGGGTCTGCTATAGGCAAGCATTCTTCACTGAGCTACACCCACAGACCTCCATCGGTTGGGTTTGGCTGGGACCACCTAAAGCATCACTCAGAGCTTCATTCTTGTTGAGTAAATAAGATGGTATTTTCCAGCTACCTAGATCGAGGCTTGTTCCGCGCGCTCGGTGACGGTTGGACTAGGACGCGGCACCCTGGGGCGGGGTGGTGCGAGGGGCGGTCCCCGCAGTGGCCACTCCGACCCCGGCTCCACGTGCCGGTCCGCCTGCATCAAAGCCTGCACCATGGAGCCCGCAGAGGACAGCCTGAGCACGGCCATCCCGCTTCCGGAGCCACCCGACGCCCGGCAGCGGCGCAGCCCTGGGGGCCTGCGGGGAGTGCTGTCCCCCTACGTGTGGCGGGAGGCGGCCGCGCTGGCGGCACTCGCGGGCCCGGTGGTGAGTTGGACCCCGAGCTGAGGGCGCGGGGTGGCCCCAGGAGGGCCGAGGGTGACCGCCTTTCTGCTCCTTGCAGTTCCTGGCGCAGCTGATGATCTTTCTCATCAGCATTGTCAGTTCCATCTTCTGCGGACACCTGGGCAAAGTCGAGCTGGACGCCGTGACACTCGCTGTTTCTGTAGGTGTTAACTTGGTAAAGCCTCGGGAGTAAAGCTTTAAGGTGTTTTATTTGTACCGTGCTGGAGATGAACTGAGGGCTGTGTGAGTGTGTGCTGGGTACATTCCTAACCCCAAGCCTCACAATTAGTAATTCAGGGACTGGGTCTGACCCACCGCTACTATGATGATATCACATCTGGGAAAAGAGCGAGTTCTGAGCAGATCTCACAGGCACTATTGAAGGAGGTCCAGCAGAGGCATGGTGCATGGCTACCCTAAAGGAACTACCCGCCCCACCCCCCTCTTCTGAAACCAAACCACCAAAGCTATTAGTTATACAGTTCTTTAAGATTGCACTACTACTCTTGTGATATGTCTTCCTTACGACCATGCCTCCTTAGAAGCCTTTCTCCATCTGTTAGGTAGGGGAGAGCTGCTTTGCTTGCATTTGATTCGCACTTTCAGACATGGAAAGAACTCCTCCTCCCCCCCCCCCCCCCCCGTGAGATGATGACAACTGGCGCCTGCACCCCACCCCCGCAATTTCAGAAAATGCCCCTTCTACCCTCTCGGATGTTGTAATGCCCTGTTCTACAGTGGAGGCCTGCAGTTTGCCGTCAGCATTGTGGTAGAGAGCACATGGCTATGAAGAGTCTCTATGTACAGGCCTATTACTGTATTGGCAGAACTAGTGCTCTCTCTCTCTCTCTCTCTCTCTCTCTCTCTCTCTCTCTCTCTCTCTCTCTCTCTCTCTCTCTGTCTCTGTGTGCTCTGTGTGTGTGTGTGTGTGTGTGTCCCAGTGTCTTTTCCAGATGAGCTTGGCCACTGCATGATATTGGGTAATGTCCAGTATCCTAGACACGAGGGCTGTGAACATGCGTTGACAGGGTGGCTGTTAGAGACCAGGTGTTTTCCTAGCCCTGGTGTCTCAGCCAGGAAGCTTTCTTTTGGGCATCCCATCCCATCCTGTTCTTTTCCTCATATCCAGTCAACACCCTCAGCCCCTGGGAGCTTCTTTTCTCTCCTGCCCTTTTCTGTCATCTTTGGGGGTGTGGCTTGACTCATTTACCCCCATTCCCCCCTGCCTTTCCTGCAGTCTCCTTACAGTAGAAACAAATGCGTGGTCTCTATGTGTCTAGGCTCTCTCTCCTCAGCCCTGCAGCCCTGTCAGGTCCTCAGCCCATCCTGATTGCTCTTGACTCATGGAGTCCTTACACTAGGAAGCCCCAACCTTTTACAGCTGCTGTGACCCTGCTGGGACCTGCCCAACATCAGCCTCTCATGCTGTAGTCTGCTCTCTGCTCTCTCTCCCACTGACTCTGTCAATTCATCTGTACTGGCTGGTTTTGTGTGTTGTCAGCTTGACACAAACTAGAGTCATTTGAGGAAAGGAGTCTCAGTTGAGGAAATGCCTTGATGAGATCCAGCTGTAAGACATTTTCTCATTTAGTAATCGATGCAGAAGGGCCTAGCCCATTATGAGTAGGGCCATCTCTGGGTTGCTGCTTCTGGGTTCTATAAGATGGACTGAGCAAGCCAGGGGAAGCAAGTCAGTAAGCACCTCCCCTCCATGGCCTCTGCATCAGCTCCTGCTTCTAGGATCCTGCCCTGTTTTGAGTTCCTGTCCTGAACAGCAATGCTGAAGTGTAAGCCTAATAAACACTTTCCTCTCCAACTTGCTCTTTGGTCATGGAGTTTTGTCACAGCAAAAGAAATCCTAACTAAGACCTTACCAGAATCTGTCCATGGTTGTCTGGAGTTTTCACCTTCACACTCACCAATTTGTCACCCACCATCTGGCCATCCTTCCGGCTGCCACCCCTAGGAACTGCCCACAGCATTTCAGCTCACCCTCAGCTTGGCTGTGGCCTCTTATAGTTGCACTTTTCTTTATTTCCATGCTTTCCCCCTTTTTAACTTATTTAAATTGATTGTTAACTAATGCCACTGTGAGCAGTTGAACCCAGGACCTTGCACATGCCAGGCAAACACTCTATAACAGAGATATACCCCAGCCTTCTTTTCTTTCTATTTTAAATGTCCTCTGTGTTTCTCAAGTCAGTATCTCCATCCTCAACATGGGCTTCTCGTTCTTATGGTGGTTTGCAAGGTGGACCAGTTGGAAACCAAAGGTGAAACCAAACCAGAGCTTGCTGCGGCTGCATCTCCCAGACAATGCAGGGAGTTTTCTATTCTGTCTTTGCATTGGTGAGGATTAAGTCTCGAGCCTTACACTTGCACACTGTCATGCCCCTCACCATAGGCCCTCTCCACCCATCAGCAGCCCATGTTCCTTGGAGTTCCTAAGAACCACTGCCCCCCATTTCTTCTGCATTTCATGTTACTCTCTTGTGAAGACTTCGTTCTGTTTTCTTCCTGAGGCTTGGAGGGCATGCTTAGAGCCCTTCCTGGCATTCTTCTCTCCGAGGCATGAGTGAGTGCCTTATTTTTGGGAAGTTTGAGTCCTGCCACTGATCTGGTTCAACCAAATGTTTTGGAGTCATACAGCTCTGCTGTCCTGCCTGAGTACACCCCACAGCTCCTTCTTGTCATTTCCTCCTGTTCTTGTGTCCTTTCCTCCTGCCCTTCAGTCTCGTCTGGCTGGGCATTTCCATCCCGGACTTTGGTGAGGATTTCACACCTTTAATTTATGTGTCTACATCCCATCATAAGGCTTTTTGTTCTTTGTTTCATTAAAATCATTTAAAGACATATCTTTTAGGGGAAAACCAAATTAAAATTGTGTGTGAGTTGCTGTTGTTTTGGGCAGTTTCCTTTCCTCTTCCTGTTTATGCCTCTAGAGTTTTCAATGTAAAAACAACAGGAATAAGTACAGCCCACAGTGAGATGGGAGGCTTGGTGGTGGTATGTGGGCAGGCTGGTGTGTTCCACTGGCAGGGCTTTCTGCAGATAAGCTCCTGAATAGGGAGAACCACTGTCAGCTCTTTGCAAATGGGTCAAGGAGATATGTTGCTTTTAATGGATGCTAACTTGTAACTAACTAACTTTTGGGAAGATCGAGGACTGAATGGCACTGATTAGATATGTTAAATTTTTTTTTTGAGACAAGGTGTTGCTCAGTAACCCAAGTTGGCCTTGAATTCTCAATATTCTTGCCACAGTTGGAATTATAGGCCTAATCTTACTATAATGTTGTCCATAGTAAAAGAGACCTCTAATTTAGTTCAGTCTGGTGAAACTTGAGCATATGTGAGCTTTAGAGGACAATTCCAGTTCTAAGCCAGCCAAAGGCAGTTCCTGTACAACAACAGCAGCAACAACCACAAACAACAACAAAAGCCCAGACACAACAGAACAAAGATACTCCTGTGTGACTTAAAAAAGCAAACACAACTCTTTATAAAGTGAGTGTTTCCCCCATTTTCTTCTCCTTGATGGGTTCAGGAGTAGTGTATACCTCACATCTGGGTCCTCATTGTGCCCCAGCCTTCCGGGTTTTATGTCTGGTGGGGTAATTTCAGGGCACTCCAATGTGGTCTGCTCTTGACCTCTTGAGGCTAGGGGGCTGTGGATTCCCAGGTATCTTGGTCCATTACTACTGTCTCAAAGTAGCATTGGGCACTCTATAGAGAAAAAGGTCTCTTTACCTCACACTTTAGGACATTTAGGAGCATGCACCAGCTTCTGCCGGGTCTGGTGGAGGCATTGTCATCATGCTTATGAGAACAGCAAGCAGTCACACAGTGAGGCAGGAAGCAAGAGCAAGTCCAGTGCCTGGCTTATCTCCTCACAATTCATTCTCTCAGGAACGGATTCGGTCTCAGGAGAACTTTTTTTTTTTTTTTTTTGAGCTGGTCTCATGAAGCCCAGCCTGACCTCAAACTCTGTATGTATGTAGTAAAGGGTAGCCCGAGCCTCTGTTCCTCCTGCCTCTACCTCTCCAGGGTGGGGGTGACAGGCACGTGCCACCATGCCCAGCTCATACTGTGCTGGATTTTTGAATTCTAAGATAGCACTCTACCTACTGAGCCCCTACATCTTGTGTCCCTCTGAGAACTATATTAGCCCCATCCAAGGCTGGCATTCCAGTGACTTAATCACCCACCACTAAATGTCTTTTCTTGAAGACTCCACTACCTCCCAAGTACACCATACCACAGACCAGACTCCTAGCACATATGCCATTGGGGACCATATTTCATTAGCCAAAATACTGGGTCAGAATCTTGGTAAGTAAAGCAGTTCATTTACCTGGAGTTGACATCAGTTGCTACATGTGAGAGCCAGGATGAAGTGCACGTCACTTTTCCTCTTCCTCCGCTGGCCAGAACCATAGCACATTTAGCCCCACCCCTTAAGCTATGGGCTAATCTCTGGTAGTTGGGGAGAGAATGAGACCTGCTTGAGAGGGCGGCATAAACCCAATCCTTACCAGACTACTAGCCAGACTGCCTAGCTTCAGATCACACCAAGTAACCTAGGCAAATACAGTAAGTGTTCTGTCACAGGCCACCCACTAAAATGGAAACTGTAACCCCATATATGTGTAACGTTGGACAGTGCCTGGTCATAACACCATATATGTGAAGCGCTGGCACACAATATGTGTTCAGTAAACACTGGGTGTTATGTGTGTATGCACGTGTTTGCAGGTACAGCACCCCCACACATGCATTCAGAGTAGAGAAGAGAGAAGCATAGGCACCCTCCTCTCTCCTTCTCTACCTTATTTCTTTGAGGCAGCATCTCTTACCCAAACTGGAGCAGTGTTTCAGCTGGGCTAGAGGATCAGCAAGCTCCAGGGTCTGCCTGTTCCACAAGCACCCCCTGCCCCAGACACACACACACACACACACACACACACACACACACACACACACACTAAAGCCTGGAGCTGCCCGTGAGTGCAGCTTATATGGGGGCTCTGGGGATCCAGACCCAGGTTCTCATGCTTGTATAGCCCTCTGCCAAGCCTGCAATTCTAGATAGATATTTTTTCTTTCTGCTGTGTGTGTGTGTGTGTGTGTGTGTGTGTGTGTGTGTGTGTGTGTGTGTATGTAGAGAGGGGGGGAGGAGGGGGAAGGGAAGTGGGAGGGGGATGGAGGGGAGGAGGAGGGAGAGGGAGATGGAGAGGGAGAGAGAAAGCCTAGTCCTTTCAAATGCATGTCCTCTGGCAGAGGAGGCACATAGCCTTAGACAATGGGAAACCTTTCTGTTTAATTTTTAGTTTTTAAAGGTGGGTTTGGCTCTGGTCCTGAGACTGGTCTTGCATTCCTGATCTCCAGTGATTCTTGGGCCTCCATCCATCCAGTGTGGTGTTAGGACCCACAACAGTGCCTGGCTTTACTTTCCTAATGCAGAAGCTCTTTCATGCTGTATTAAGAAAACCCAGGCTTGCTGGGTGGTGTTTTAATCCCAGCACTTGTTAGCAAGAGGCAGGTGGATGTCTGTGAGTTCAAGGCCAGCCTGGTCTACACAGAGTCCCAGGACAGCCAGGGTTAAATAAGGAGACCTTGTCTCATAAAACCAGAATGAGCTGCTGAGGCTCTTTGGCTCTGAGCGACCACACTGCCTGCTGCTCTTGGACTGTTTTTTTTGTTGTTGTTTTGTTTTTTTTTTTTTTTTTACCCCCTTGTAGGTTGTGAATGTCACTGGAATTTCAGTCGGAACTGGCTTGGCCTCAGCTTGTGACACGCTGATGTCTCAGGTGAGAAACCTCGTTGCTCACATGGGTGCAACCCTTTATGAGTAGACAGCACAGTTAGTAAATCAGGTGACCAACACCTGGCTAACACAGCTGTGACTGTCATGAGGCTTCATTTGTGACAGGGGACAGGAAGGCTACACCCCATGCTGATGGCACAGCTGTGAGCAGGCTTTGCAAGGCAGGGACAAGGAGAGGTGTGCTAGGCAAACAAACAAACAAACAGGACCTGGGTAACCATGTTCCTTCATGCGACTTTTTTTGTTTTGTTTTTAATCCCATAGTTTAAAGCCCAGGAACTTATTAGCCTGACTTATTAGGCTGGGAACCCTGTTTGGAGGGAAAACAGTCTGTTTGGTATCTTTCTGCCTCCTTAAAGTTTCAGTTTGCATGTCACTTAGCAAAGGGACTCCACTGTTGTTGGCTGGGTTTGGTCTGGTCCTGGTGCAGGGGCACGGGCAGATCAATGATGCCCATTGTGTTTGGGAGACAGCTCTGCTCTCCTGGCCTGGGGTGCACAGGGTCCATGTTTTCCTTATCTCTCGCTCTCAGAGCCCCTGTAAACTTCTTAAAAGTGACCTTCGCAGCCTGGTGGTGGTGGCACAAACCTTTAATCCCAGCACTTGGGAGGCAGAGGCAGGTGGATCTCTGTGAGTTTGAGGCCAGCCTGATCTACAGAGCTAGTTCCAGGACAGCCTCCAAAGCCACAGAGAAACCCTATCTCAAAAAAACCAAAAAATAAAAAAATTAAAAAAAGTGGTCTTTGTACTCCAGGTCCTCACCCCTGCACTGCCCCCTCCCCTGTCCGATGCCCTTCCCATCACTGCCTATCCCACTGGGCTTAGCATGTGCTGGGCATCTTGGGGCTTCTTCAATAAAATCGTCACGTGAACACAATGCCAACCACTGAGCTACCTCAACACAGCGGGTGTCTTCCTTCCTCCACACACCTGTGCTGTGCCCCTCCCCTTCGCAAAGCTTCCTTCTGCTCCTTATGCTCCATGTGAACAGTTCCAGTTCCCAAGAGCAGGAAACAATTGTCCTAGAACACATACAATGTCATGGTGGCATGGTGGCAGCTGGCTCTCTGGGACCTGGCAGCCCTTCCCCACACTTCCCCCATCACCTCCCCCCCCCGCCCCACCCCTTGGGCAGTGCTGCAGGGAACATGGCTGCCAGAGCTGTTGGGCCTGCTGGAAGGGGTCCTTGGTCTCCATGTTCACTGAAATGCTGTTTTTCCAAGTCCTTTGGAGGCGGGAACCTGAAGCGTGTGGGGGTCGTACTCCAGCGGGGCATCCTCATCTTGCTGCTCTGCTGTTTCCCTTGCTGGGCCATCTTCCTCAACACTGAGCACCTGCTCCTGCTCCTAAGGCAGGACCCGGAAGTCGCCAGGTGAGCACCGGCTCAGAGTCCCTGGTCAGTGGTAGGTGGCAGACATTCTCAGCTGATTTGCTGGATGTGAGCACTTGGGTCTTGAAGTTGTGACTGTGACCACCGAGTGACAGACACAGGACCAACCTAGCACACACTGTTGCACTGGGCTATCTCTTTTATGTCCATCACTGTTTTCTCCCATAGGGAGTTCAAGGCATAGTTGTCTTCACTGTTGTGTTTAGGGACCGGGTTTTATAAAACTTAAAAGTCTGGTGGGTGTCTCTGCCCTGGGCTTGATTCTTTCCAAAGCTTTCTGCATCACATTGTGTTCAACTTGTAGCAAGTTTTCCTGCTGGGTCATCCCCGCTCATCCCTCTCCACACTGAAAAGTGTCTGCTGCCCCTCCCCCAACTTAAGGAACCAGCTTTGGTGGCTGCTGGTGCAGAGTAACCTGCTTTGACTCAGTGTCTTCCAAATAGATGTTTAGTTGTAACTTTTAGAGGAAGCCCCTGAACTGGACCTGATGTAGGGTGGCCAGAAGCCACTTCACTGTTGGCTGAACCCTGTCTTCTTGTTCCAGGCTAGCCCAGGTTTACGTGGTGATATGCATCCCTGCTCTTCCTGTAAGTTTCACGGCTGCTGTGTCTCTTTACCAGTGTATAATCATAGAAATGATAATTGTAGGTAATGATTTCCATTGAGACATTTTCATACATGTATGTAATGTACTTTGATCATACCCATTTCCTCTCTTTCCTTCTTCTGCCTTCCTCTGGTTCTCACTATCCTTCTCAACATCCCCTGTCCTAACCCCTCCTTCTCAATTCTACATATGAGAGAAAATATGTAACAACTGTCATTCCGAGTCTGGGCTTTCACCTAAACGAGGAGCATGAGTTCCATTCATTTTCCTAAAGATGGCATGATTTCAATCTTAATGGCAGAATAGTATTTCATTGTCTTATGTAGGCCACATTTTCTTTATCTATGTGTCCATTGATGGCCACCAAAGCTAATTCCAGTGTGGGATGGTTAATCTCAATCGTCAACTTGATGAGATCTAGAGTTACTTGGGAGACCAGCCTTTGGGGGATTATCTTTATTAGGTTGATTTGAAGGGCCTATCCTCTATGGGTGGCACCATTCCTTGGCTGGGTTCTTGGACTGCACAAAAGGAGAAAGCTATTCGAGCACAAGCATTCATCTCTGTGTTTCTTGACTGTGGATGCAACACGGCCAGCCGCCTCAAGCCCCTGTCACCATGGACTTCCTGCCATGGACTGTGCCCTTGAACTGTGAACCAAAATGAACCCTTTCTACTGGGTGGTGGTGGCACACACCTTTAATCTCAGCACTCAAGAGGCAGAGGCAGGAGGATCTCTGTGAGTTCAAGGCCAGTCTGGTCTACAGAGTGAGTTCCAGGATAGCAGGGTTATACAGAGAAACCCTGCCTCAAAAACAACAAAAAGAACCCTTTTCCCCTTACATTGTCTTTAATTACATTTTATTTATTTTGCTCCAGCAGGGTTCAGATCCCAAAGAGGAGGTGTGGGGTTGGTGAGGGAAGGAGACTGGCACGATCTGAGGGTGAGTCAGGATGGCTGCCCATTTATTGAAAACAGGCTACACTTTATATACGCTATACTTGCATTCTAGTTTAACCATGAGCAATATTGAAAGCATACTTAGTGAATCCAGGATGGAATTGGTGATCAACATCATTATAGCATTTTTCTTAAAGCAAAAAAACAATAAATTTAGCAAGAATCTAACAGCCTATTTTCCTCTAAGGCTCAGAAACGCCACCATTGCTGTCTTACACTTTGTCCTGCGGAGTCTCAGCCTCTGTGGTCAGGAGGTATCAGACACTGAATCCTGAGAAACAAGCTCATAGGTGGGATTTCCATTTTTCAAGGGCATGACCTAGTATTTGTACCATGTAGCACAAGCACTGAGCTGTTTCCCAACTGCATTCCTTTGAAGAGGGAGTGAAGTATTCTGCTGATGCAATCAAAGGGTGACCATAGCCTGGACAGGGTGGCACTGTCTGTGACCCTGCATTCAGAAGGCTGAGGTAGAAGGATAGAAGGCTTTGAGCCAGCCTGAGCTACAGCAAAGCAAATAATCCCCAAATTTACAAACGGGAAGACATGGAATATAAAGGAAATAGTCATCAGAGGCAGCACACAGCCTGGGAGCCCATCCTTGTCAAACACACATCCCACATGGGAGTAACATTTAGAAGGCACGAGGAACACCAACATTTAAATGTCTCCCAAATCAAAATGGGCTAGCAAACTAAATAAAGGAAGAAATAAAATATCTTTAGCTGTCAGATAAATTCGTATCAAAACTGCCTTGGCATTTCATGTGAGCCCAGAGAGACTAGATCTTACCAAGAACACTAATGTCAATAAATGTTGGTGAGGGCATAGGAGTGTAAACCAGTTTGGTTACCATGGAGATCAGTATGGAAGTTCCTCAAAAAGCTAAAAATATATTTACTCCAAGATCCCACTATACCACTGTGGTATATAACTAAGGAACACCAGCATCCCACAGACATACTTATATATCTATATTTCATTGCTGCCAAGATAGGTAACTAGCCTATTTCCAACAACAGATGAATGGATGAAAAGGTATACATGTACACAGTGGAATTTTATTTAATTATGGAGAAAAATGAAATCATGGGATGGGCCAGATGGGCTCTTGCTGCTAAACCTGACCTGAGTTTAATCCCCAGAGACCCACATGTGTGCTGTGGCACAGGCATGCACATATTCACACAATAATAAAAATAAAAAAATAAATAAATGTAAGAAGGAAAAGAAAATTAATAGAACTAGAGACCCTCGTATTAGGTGAAATAAGCCAGACTCAGAAATATTGCATCTTTTCTCTCGCACACAGATGTAGATTTAAGTATCTGTGTATGCATGCCTCTGTGTGTGTGTGTGTATGCATATATGTAATGTATATATGTGTGGGTGGGTTGTGACACAGAAGTAGAAAGGGCACTATGAGAGGGGAGGAAGCTGTCTATAGAGAGGGCAGGGGGAACAGGACAGGGTTGTGGAGCATGTGTCATCAAACAGATAATGAAGCGATGGGAGGAAGGGGAGGAAGGGTTGGGGGAGAAGGTGATGGGTGGGGGAAGAAGAAAAATGTGTAATTATATGTATAGGGAATGCCAAACGAAGCAAATTTTCTTTTTGGCCAGCATACAGGCCAAAATAATAATAATGATAATGATAATGATAACAACAACAACAACATAAAAATCTTCAGAACTTGACATATATGAGAATATTATTTTGATACCCACTATTTTATAAAATTAGTAGTCAAAAGAAACTGAGCTGAGATGTAGCCTTGCAGCACACATTTGCTGAGTGTGAACTCCTGGGTTTGAGCCACAGAAATATAAAAACAACAACAAAAACAGAAACAAAGTAAGCTCTTGTGTTTTCCTGTTTAATCTTCTAGGCAGCATTCCTATTCCAGCTGCAGACACGGTATTTACAGAGTCAGGTACTCTTTTGTATTTTTACTGCACACTACTGTGAGAAATGTAAATGTTTTAGATGGGTTTTCTATAATAATTTGCACCTCGTTTCTCTGTAATTCATTTCTGAGACACACATGTACTTTGGGAACACGAGCCCCTGAGGTTTCATGTACTGAAGAGATGGCCACCATGTAGATTCATCTGTCTGATTCCTTGGTTTTCCCTCTGTCCCTCTGTGACTTTTCCCATCTAGTCCTTCCTTACTCTCCAAGATGGCTATTGCTTTGCATCTGACCTGGAGGCCTGGCCTGGATTTTGATACTGACAGGGAGGGTCTAGTGTTACTACAGCTACACTTGTAAGTGTGGGGAGAGCCCTGCTTCACATAAGGCAGAAAGAGAGGACCAGAAGTGGTTGGACAGAACCTGGGTGCCACTTTAGTTAGATCTTGTCCCAGGCCACCTACAGACAATTTGCTAGCCTCTAATCATAAAGGCCCCATCCCTAAGCCGGAGGAAATTGCTCTGCTTTGACAGTCATCAATTCTGTTTGATTGCTGGGAGAAGTTTAACATGAAGAAAGTGTTTATTTGAGGACTGAAGTGTTGACAGCATAAACAATAGGAATGTGCGTTGCCAGGCATGATGGTTGCATGCCTTTACTTCCAACACTAGGAACTCTGTGAGTTTGGGTCCAGCCTGGTCTACATAAAGAGTAGCCTGAACTATATAATGAGACCTTGTCTCAAAAACAAAACGAAACACACACTGCTAAGCAAAGGGATACCCATGTTTCTCTCCACTCGCTTTGAAGCAAGCATTTCTGGGTGTTGTGCATGTGAGGATACCTTCAGGTACAGCTCTGAGGAATGATGGGCTCCGGGCTCCAACATCCCCAAAGCCTGTACGTTCTTCCTGAAACCACACCCTCTTTCCCCTGTTGCTGTGAAGAAACTGGGCAGGGTTTTGAAACGGTCACCACAGGCTTCTGAGTGGCTTGGTGAGACGCTTCACCAGAGGAGGGGCTTGTTTGACCATTGCCATTCCTGATTTTGCTACTAGCCTCAGGTGGCTTTCCCACTGCCACTTGACAGGCTAGCCAACTAGCTTTTGAAAACAGTAGTGCTTTCCTATTTGTTTGGGAATTTTAGGGCATCATTATGCCTCAAGTTATTGTTGGGATCGCAGCAAATGTCGTCAACGTGGGCATGAATGCGTTCTTGCTGTACGCCTTGGACCTCGGAGTGGTGTAAGTGGAAACCCATTCATCCAACAAAGACTTCCGCGTGAGGTGCCCTAGGGCTGGGTATATGCCTGTGAAGCGGGAACGTGGACAGGTAAGCAGGCACCTAGCAGTCTGTGCTCTGGTGCTCTGCACGGCAGGTAAGAACTGGTCCGTGGGTCCACAGGGGAGCAGCTGGCTCGCGTTGCTGGGAGAGAGAGAGTGTGGAGATTAGATGGGAAGCAGGCAGCCTCCGACAGCTATGATGTCCAGGCTTCTGTAGGTGAAGCTTTATTAGTCCTAACAAGCAAGCTGCTGCCACCTGGAGGCTGAGCGGAGTGCCAGGCAGAAGCCTGAAGGGCTTCTCTCAGGTCCTCTTAGTTTTACGTTTGAGGCAAATTTCTTCTTAAAGCTTGAAGAGATGAGGGCCCCATGAAGGAAGAAAGATAGCAGTATCCCAATGGTGTCCTGATGGCCCTTCCTCACCCAGAGGATGTGCTGCCACCCTAGCCCAGTGCTGATCTGCATATGTGGTAAAAGTCAGTCACACCAGCAAATGAGGACTGATACTCGCAATTTGGGCGTGCTTTGGGGCACTGTGTTCATTGGTTAGTGGGTCATGACCGTTACTCACATACATGTAACAATTAAAAAGAGGCTATAAATTTGAACGATAGAGGGGACGGGTAACATGGGAGTGTCCCATCCTCAGGAGCACAAAACAAAACAAACTACCACAGTAAAAGTCACCTCCACAGTCACACCTTAAATACATACAAGTTTCATCAGCTTTGCCTCAGTAAAGATGAAAAAAGAAATAGAAATAAAACCAAACAACAAATCCAGTTAAGCCTGTGGGTATCTACTCAGTTAGAGGAGAGTGGTCCTGGCCGGTCAGAGAGCAGTCTGTTCTCTTAAGTTGATACAACAGTAAATCTAACTGCCCTCCCTTCAGTCAAATAACATGATCTTCCAGAAACAACATTCCATATTAGTAGTTTTAATTCATCAAATATTAAAATATAACTGCAACTTAAAACCCAGGATCTATCTACCAGTGTTCTATGAACAAAGGGTTATTTTGGCAATCACACAAACACAAAATCACACACTGTCCCTAGTAACTTCTGTATTTTCAGTAACAAATGTTTCTCTGTATTTTGAGATTTCCTAAAAGAAAACAAAACAAAAACAAAAAACAAAAATCTTCTACGAGTGAAAGAAATTCCAAAGCCAGAGCTTTGCCTGTGAGCCTCCACGCTGTGGCCCCACTGTGTGCCTGTGAGCCTCCACGCTGTGGCCCCACTGTGTGCCTGTGAGCCTCCATGTCAACTGTTGGGTATCTTTGCTGTGATTTCCATTCACATATTAATGTGGGTTCTGAATATCTGTCAGAGTTTCCTGAGAGGAGTGGGGGGAGAGAGAGAAAAGAGAGAACACGAAGAAAGGGAAATTCTTGGAGGACTTACATGCTAGGAGCTGGATAGTCTAACAGTGGCCATATCCCCGTGAAGAGGCAAGAAGGTAGGTGGCTCAGCCATCCCAAACTGGCGCCAAAGGCCTGCAGGCTCCCTGCAGCGTCACTGGTGGTGGGCCCAGGTTGACCCGCTGGGCTGGGGAAGCTTGTCTTAGTGAGCGTTTCTGCTGTTGTGATGAGACACCATGACCAGAGCAGCTTGGAGAGGAGAGGTTTTGTTTTACTTACACCTTGACTTCACATCATGGAGGGAAGTCAGAGTTGGAGCTGACTGCAGAGTCAGTGGAGAGCACTGCTTATGGCCGGCTTGGCCTGCTTTCCCTACACCACCCAGGACGACCTGTGCAGGGGTGGCACCACCCACAGAGCGCTGGGCCTGCACGCATCAGTCCCTAATCAAGGTGACACCCCCAGACTTGCTTACAGGACAGTCTTGGAGGCGTTTTCTCACTCAGATGTGTCTAGGTTTCTGTCAAGTTGACAAAAGCCAATTAACAAGAAACTAGTCTAATGCTGGTGGATGGCGATGACACCAATAAATACTTTTATCCCCAAAGGAAAGGGGGCTTGCAGACACTGGCATGTTCCTCCCTCTAATTCCTTTGTGCTAGGACCACAGCTTGCTGGATGGTATGGCCCACATTCAAGGTGGGTCTCCCCTCAGTCACTGCCTCCTATGTCCACCTCTAGACCCGTAGAGGTGGGTTTTTGTTTGCTTGTTTTTTGTTTTTTAAAAACATTCTTAGGCATCTCTTAATACAGCTAAGTTGACAACCAAGGGCAACTGTCACCCAGGCATTGGTCAGAGCTTCGAGGGGGCCCATCAGGGAAGGGGAGGCCCAGTGCACTGACATCATCACAGAGGGTTCGATTCCCATGTGAAGGGCACCTAAGACAGAACGTTGGACTTTTCCTAAGGAGATTTGCCCAGGATAGTTTGGGGGAACACAGAGGTGGGTTACCAAATGATAAAGTGTGAAGCTCAGATGAGAAGTGAAGAGGGAAAAGTAAACAAGAAGGCTGAGCATGGCATTGCAGCGACCCAGCATGCACGTGGGCGGGAAGACGGCTCCCACTGACGGTGCCCAGAGTTCTATCTGATGGAAAACAAACCCGCTCTAATCCTGTGTGATAAAACCATGGCTTGGATGAACACTTGAATAGAGGAGCTGGCTGGCTCAACCCTTTGAACTGGTCGCCATCTAAGAAAGGCTTAGTTGGGGGTTGTTTAATGTTAGTGGCTTGTGGAATGGCAAAACAGTTTCAAGGCCTTCAGTGTCACCCTGATGGACAAACAGGCCTGTTACACGTGGCTCCAGCCAACACACAAAAGGAAGACGGCACAGGCATCCCAAGTCCACTGCCAGCAAAAGCTTGTCAGAGGCAGTCTGCTGGCTCATGTTTGGAAGGACACACTCGAGCTAACCCTTGCCTTTTCTCCTGCAGAGGGTCAGCCTGGGCCAACACCATCTCCCAGTTTTTCCTGTCTGCCCTGCTTTTCCTCTACGTGTGGTGGAAGAGGATCCACATCCACACCTGGGGAGGTATGTGACCCTGCATCCTTGCATTGCGTGGTGGAAGCTCTTGGACCACAGCGTGGAGGCTCACAGGCAAAGCTCTGGCTTTGGAATTTCTTTCCCTCGTAGAAGATTTTTGTTTTTTGTTTTTTGTTTTTGTTTTTGTTTTGTTTTCTTTTAGGAAATCTCAAAATACAGAGAAACATTTGTTACTGAAAATACAGAAGTTACTAGGGACAGTGTGTGATTTTGTGTTTGTGTGATTGCCAAAATAACCCTTTGTTCATAGAACACTGGTAGATAGATCCTGGGTTTTAAGTTGCAGTTATATTTTAATATTTGATGAATTAAAACTACTAATATGGAATGTTGTTTCTGGAAGATCGTGTTATTTGACTGAAGGGAGGGCAGTTAGATTTACTGTTGTATCAACTTAAGAGAACAGACTGCTCTCTGACCGGCCAGGACCACTCTCCTCTAACTGAGTAGATACCCACAGGCTTAACTGGATTTGTTGTTTGGTTTTATTTCTATTTTTTTTTTCAGCTTTACTGAGGCAAAGTTGATGAAACTTGTATGTATTTAAGGTGTGACTGTGGAGGTGACTTTTACTGTGGTAGTTTGTTTTGTTTTGTGCTCCTGAGGATGGTACCCAGGGTCTCATATGTAATAGGCAAGTGCCCTGCCACCAGCCTGCATCCCTACTGCTTTTTTGTTTTTAAGTTTGAGACAGGGTCTTGCTAGCTGCGCACGGTAGCTTCAAGTTTGTGACCCCCATCTCAGCCTTCCTGATAGCTGGGGTTACAGGTGCACACCTCTGTGATAGCCCACTGTGATGTTTTGGCTTAGATGTACATTATTAAATGATTACTGCTGCAAAGTTAATTAATGTGCCCAGCACTTCGCCTAGCTGCTGCTCTGTGTATGGCAAGGATGGTCCCTATCGTTGTTCTTGATAGACTCAAGGTACACAGTGCTAACCCAATTCCTCAGTTGTCCGTTAGGTCTCCAGAAGTTTCCATCATGTGACTGATCTCACTGATTCTCTCCACTCCCAGACCCTTAGTAACTAGCCTTCTGCTCTTTGTATGAGTCCTACTTTTTCAGATTCCACACAGAGAGAACGTGTAGTATTAGTCTATGTCTTGTCTCATTAACAGGTATATCCTAGTTTCATCCATGTTGTCACAAACTGTTGAATTCCTTTTTTATTTTAAATAATGGTTCTCTGTGTGACCTGGATGTTGTCACTCTAACGGGTTGGAGATTTGGCTTTCATCCGCACGTCCTTAGTGATGTTCTGTGTGCATGTGTGTGCATGTGTGTGTATGTGTAGGGGGGGGCAGAGGCGATAAACAGTGTCTTCATCAAGTGCTTTCCATGCTATTATTTGAGATAGGCTCTCCCTGAACCTAGAGCTATACTGGTGGCCACCAAGCCCCAGGGTCTCCCATCTTCTCCCTGAGTTGGGATTGTGGTGAACAGTGTGTGTCTGCATGGATCCTGGGGATCTGAACTCAGGTCCTCCTGCTTGTGGGGCACACACTTAGTGATTAATATCCATCTCCCGGATGCAGAGGACACTGCAAAGTACCAGTGGACCGCATGGATGCCTTTCTTCTTTTCAGAAATGGCTACCCAAGTTGTTTGTTTTTGTTTGTTTGTTTGTTTTCTTTCTTTCTTTCTATTGAGTTGTATGCATTATATATTTTGATTTAAACCCCTTACTGAATGCATGGTTTGTAGATATTTTCTTCCATTCTGCGGGTTGTCCTTTTTTAGTTTTATGTTGTTCCTCTTGGTTACTTTTTCTAATACTGCCTGTTCTTTGGTGTCATGGCAAAAAGTCATTGCCAATACCGGGACCTTAGCCTTTTCCCCCTGTGATTTTTTGAGATCATAGTAAGTCTTGAATCGATTTTGAGTTGATATTTGTGTGTGGTATAATCTTTCAAATAATTAAATTTAAACTTTAAAATCTTATCTAAAATAATCCTAAGCCAGCTTGTCTTTTGCCTGAAGAGATTTAGTGTTTTCTCATCGTGGCTACTGAAAAAAGATCACCCTTTCCTGGTATTGTGCCCTCGGAGCTTTCAGTGAAGTTTGGTTGACTATATCTGTTTTTGTGGTAGTGACATACAGTTTGAGTTATGATAGTTTTGAAGTATGGTTTGAAGTCAGGGCGCTTCCATCTCTGATATTTTTCAAAATTGTTTCCATTCTTCAGCATTTGTGTTTTTGTAACTTTTTTTCTTTTTTCTTTTGTGACAAAAGCCATTGGAATTTTGACAGTGATTGTTAGATAACATATTGGGTATTGTGGAGGTTTTGGCAGTTTTGATTTTTCAGGTCCAAGAACATATAGATCATCTGTTTATTTGGCAGTCTCTTTCCCCTGAGCTAAACCTTCCATTGTAGAGAGCATTTGCCTCCTGGGTTAGATTTACTCCTGAGAATTTTCTTCCTTTTAGTGGTAAAAATAGGATCTGTTCTCTCCGATCCTCTCTTCCCCGAGTACTGGTGGCTAAACTCAGTATTCATGTTTTAAAACAAAATGAATCTGTGAAAAGTGCTTAAAATAAGAACACACTTAGGTCCCTTAACCCAGCTCTTTCTTCCAGCCTTTCATTTGCATCCATTTCACTTTTAAAAAGCTGACACAGATAATGAGAGTTGACAGAATTTTTCAGTGTTGCTCTGCAGCCTCTGAAGCGGAACATAAGGATGGTGCATTAATTAACTCCCTCTTGTCTGGTTGCTATCCTTAGTATTTCAGATTGTGTTCCAAGTCAGAACAATCAACCTCCCTCCATGGTAGCCGCCAATGTCTTGTATCTTATTTAGTTTCTGATTCACTTGTTTTTAATTTCAACAATTACGTTTTAATTTCTAAATATTTTGTTTAGCTCTTTTGTATATATGCCCAGCCTTATTTTAAAAATTTTTACCTGTGAGTATTTTTAAGAGATATTTTAGTTTTAAACACTTTAATTAATTCTTTGAAAATTTCATACGCTGTATTTTTATCATATTCATCCCCCCAATTCCTTTCTTTACTCGTCCCAGATCCACTCCCATCTTTCATCCCTCCCCAACTTCATGACTTTTTTTTTATTATTTTAATGATTTATTGACTTTAATCTGTGCTGTCTATAGAGTTCTGGGCATGTGGCCATCCTCTGGAGCATGTCCAAGCTACCAGGAGCCATACCTTTAAAGACACCGACCCTTCCTCCCCCAGAAGCCATCAGTTGTCCATAGCGCACTTGTTGTGGGTGGAGGCTCTTGAAATCCTTCCCTACTTCATGATAGAATATTGACTGGCTTCATCTTGGGCAGGTCTTGTGCAGGCAGGCACAGCTGCTGTGAGTTCTAGGTGAGCACTTGACCCACAGCCTCAGACTCATCTCACTGCCTTTGAAAGATAACCTTGCTGTCTGTAGTAAGCTTGTTTGATGGGTAGTTCCTTTCTTATGGCTCTCTCTCTCTCTCTCTCTCTCTCTCTCTCTCTCTCTCTCTCTCTCTCTCTCTCTCTCTCTCCTCTCCTCTCCTCTCCCTCCTCTCCTCTCCCACCTTTCCATCTGTCTCTGTCTCTATCTCTGTCCCCCCTGCAAAGTGTGTGTGTGTGTGTGTGTGTGTGTGCGTGTGCGTGTGTGGGTGTGTATGTGTGTGTGTGTGTGTGTGTGTGTGTGTGTGTGTGTGTGTGTGTGTGTGTGTGATCACTCTCTACTTCCTGACTTTTAGGATTTTTACTGACAGGTCAGATGTCATTCTGTTGGAATTGCTTTTGCAAGGTGCCTTGTTTCTCTTACAGACTTTGAGATTTCTTTATTTTGTAGTCTTAGCAACTTCACTGTAAAATGTTGTGGAAGGGTTCTTTTCAGGTATGTCTGGGGTTCTAATTGTTCTTGGATGGTTATGTCTTTGCTTACATTTGTGCCTTATTGAATATATTTCTGTGCTTTTTTTCTTCGTCTCTTTTTTTCATGTGTTTGTATGTGTGGTGTGTGCACATATGTCTATTCAGATGTACTTGGACACAGTGTGTAGGTGTTTGTGAAGCCCAGGGTTGATGTTGAGAATCATCCTCAATTACTCTTGCATCTAATTCTTTTGAGACAGGGTCTCTTGGACTTGGAGCTTCTTGATATGGTTAGGCTTTATCATAGGTAGGGTAACTATTGCTGTGTTGAAACACTATGACTAAAGCAACTTGGAGAGAACAAAGTTTATTCAATTTACACTTCCACATCATAGTTCATGATCAAAGGAGGTCAGGACAGGAACTCAAACAGGGCAGGAACCTGGAGGCAGGAGCTGAAGCAGAGGCCATGGAGGGTGCTGCTTACTGGCTTATTCCTCATGACTTGCTCAGCCTGCTTTCTGATAGAACCCAGGACTGCTAGTAATGGACCAGCATAACTCCATTTTAAGATTAAAAGCCATCTTGTTACAAGGTCAAAATTAGTTCATTTCTGTTTTCTCTAAAACTTGTGTTTGACCATGTCTTGACCCATTTTCTGGAATTTGACATTTTCCACACCCTATACCCTAATCTCCACCCTACTATAATGTTCTGCCAAATAATTTTGAAATATTCTGCTTAGTTCCCATGTAACCAAAACCCCTGAAGACCCCCAGCCTTCAGTTTTGGGACTAATATAAACCCCACCTTCTGTGTTTGAGGCTATTTTCTCAAACTCTGCTTTAGGAAGATAGCTTCCTCAGAAAATAAAGCTTGCTTAATTTGATCAAAGTATTCGGGTAATGGTCTTTGCTGTTTGGTGGGGTTGACAACCAGCCCAGGGGTGACTCCACCCACAGAGGGCTAGGCCCTCCCCCATAAATCACTAATTAAAAAAATGCCCTAAGGCTTGCCTAAAGCCCAATCTTTCTTTTAATTTTATTTTTTAATGTTTATTTCATGCACATTGGTGTTTTTCCTGCATGTCTGTCTGTATAAGGATGTTGGATCCTCTGGAACTGGAGTTACAGACAATTGTGAGCTTACATGTGGGTGCTGGGAATTGAACACTGGTCCTTTGGAAGAAAAGCCAGTGCTCTTAACTGCTGAGCCATCCCTCCAGTTCCCATCTTTTTTGTTTGTTTGTTTTTTGTTTTATTTTGTTTTTGAGACAGGGTTTCTCTGAATACCAGCCCTAGCTGGCCTGGAACTCATTTGTAGACCAAGCTGGCCTGGAACTCACTGAGGTCTGCCTAGAATTAAAGGCATGCTCCATCACCGCCCAGCTCCAGTACCGAGCTTAAGAAAAATTTTTTCAATTGAGATTCCCTTCTTTCAAATGACTCTAGCTTGTGTCAAGGTGGCATAAAACTAGCCTGGACAGTCTTCCTAGCCAGCTTGCTCCAAGGATCTCTTGTGTTTGTCTTCTGAAGCTAGGATTACAAGTGGTGACTCCTACCTGGCATTTCCATGGTTCTAGGGATCTGGATTTTAGTTCCCTTGTCTGCGTGGACCACATCTTAACTGCTGAGCCACCTGCCCAGCCTTGAGACTTTAATTTTTGCTCAGTTCCCCCCTCTCCCCATAGACTTTGGGTTTGATTACTTATGCCCCAGAATCCTCATTTCTCTTTCTGTTCCTGTGACAAAATACCTTGAGAAAAGCAGCTTAAAGGAGGAAGGGGTTATTCACAGTTCAAGAACATAGCTCATTACAGTGGGGATAATAAATTAGAAGGAACTTGGGGCGGCTGGGCACATCAGACCCACAGTCAGTGGGTAATGGATGAGCACAGACAGTAATGAGTCCAGCTCATTACTCCATCTTATACAGCCTAGGATCTAAGACTGGGAATGTTGCCACCCACAGGTGCTCTAACCAACTCAACAATATCCAAAGTAACCCCCCCCACACACACACACAGGCATACCCAGAGGCCCATCTCTCAGGCCATGCTAGATTCTGTTGAGCTGACATCAACACTTTCGTTGACCTCATCTTCATCCCTGATAGTTTTTACTCTACTCGAACCACTCTATTGGTAATTTTGAAATTGTGTTTTTTTTTCTCAGTTAAGTGGATGTTCCTCTGTTAATTTTTCATTCCTAACATTTCTTTTTGAATTCTCATCTTCAAACTTTAAATTTCTTCCCTGAATGCCCCATCTGTGTCATTGACTTTCTCATCTATGTAGCTGACTTTCTTGTTTATATATAGAATTTATCCCCTCACTTTATAAATCTGTTTGCCTTCTTCTTTGAAATCATTTTTGTTTTTATTAGTAGACTTCTGAATAATTTATCTGGTGTTTCAACCATTTCTGTAGTGTTGGATGTATCTAAGAGTAGTGACCTCTTAGAAGTATGTGATGGCTAATGTGGTTGTCACCTCGACTATATATGGAATTAACTAAAACCCAAGTGGCTGCCTACACCTGTGAGGGATTTTTTTTTCTTAATTAAATCGTTTGAAGTGGGAAGACCCATTTTTAATCCAGTTCTCTTGAGGTGGGAAGATCCAGTTTTAATCTGGGCCTCACCTTCTGCTGGCAGCATATATAAGGGGCATGGGAGAAGGAAGCTCGCTTTCTGCCTGCTTGCTCTCACTCTTTCTAGCAAGTCCATTCTTTCAAATCAGTAAAGTCTATTTCTTTGGAATTCTAGCAATTATTGATGATAAGCTGAGACATCCAGCTCATGGACTGAACCACTACTGGATTCTTGGACCTTCCATTGGTAGACAGCCCCATTGTTGGACTAGATGGACCATAGCCTGTCAGCCATTCTAATCAACATCTCTCTCCCAGCATCCACTTCCCAAGCCAACCATCCTGCCACCTCAACTTCTCAGCATACCTGTGTCTGCCCCTGCTCCTCATCTGGGGTGGCCTGCCCTGTCTGCCCAGTCATGTGTCCTCCTGTATAGATTTTTACTTACCCAATTACACTGTAGTTTAGATTTCTTTGTTATTAATATATATATATGTATATATATTAATATATATATAAATATATATATATATATTTAGCACAGAGGTTGGCAAATCCACAAGCCCATTGTGGCAAATGGACTATTAGTTCTGGAATGCTACCACATCTGGTCATTCTCACATAGCCTGTGGCTGCTACTGCACTTCTAGAGTAGAACTGAGATATTGTAACAGCACCATTTGTCAAAGTTAAAATTGTTAAAATCTGGCCCTTTATAGGAAGTTTGTTGGCTTCTGGTTTTGCCCTGTGTTTTCTCTTTTGAATTGTGGTGAAATGTCCATCACATGAGACTGAGCACCCTGACCACATTTAGCCACACTAAGAGCAGTTCAGTGGCGTTGAGCTCATCCATGTGGTTTTGCAACAGCCACCATCATTTGATGTTTATCGAATTACTGTTGCTGCAACTTTTTTATGGCAGAATGGGTGGCTATAATAAAAATTAAGTTGAGGACTTTGTTTTTTTCTAAATCTTGGTTTAATTAACATGCATTGGCCTTGTGCTACTAAATAGCCCAGGCTGGCCCCAAACTCGCTCTTCCCCTGCTGCAGACTCTCAGATGTTAGAACAGCAGGTGCCATGCTGTCTGTTCTTTCTCTCTGAGTTCATGGTTCTAGTGTTGCTGCCAGCTATGGGGCCTTCTTCACACACTGCAACATGCTAGAAAGAGCCTCACCAAATGACATGGGATGACATGGGCAGAAGAAAGAGCCCATTTCCATAAAAGAACTGCTCTCTGAACAGCACAGTAATCCACTAACCTACTAGTACATTTATCCACCAAGACTCCACCCTCATAACCCAATCCCTTCTCAAAGGCCCCATTTTCCTCTTTGGGGGCTACATTTCTAGCGCATGAGCTTGGGGTACACACTCAAACCATAGCATCTCCAGTCTTTAAACCCTTTCTTCTTACAGAGTTGAAAGGCTTTATCCACCATACAGCAGCTCCCTGGTCTCCCCTCCCACAACTCCTAGCCCACACTCACCAGCCTACTCTTGTTTCTGTCACTTGGGTCACTGTCAATTCCTCCCGACATTGAGCTTACATAATATTGGTGGTTTTGTAACTTCCTTATTTCAGGAAGATTTTCTTTAATTTGTGAGAGGATCTTGTATTGTTTGTATGAAAATTTTATTTTCCCACTTGTTGACGACAGTTTGGCTTGCTTGGTGTTTTAGTCAGGGTCTCTATTGCTCCAGTGTTGAGGAGGAAAGGGTTTATTCGCTTATACTTCCATAGCACTGTTCATTATCAGAGGAAATCAGGACAGGAACTCAATCAGGGCAGGATCCTGGAGTCAGGAGCTGATGCAGAGGCTAGGGAGGGGTGCTGCTTACTGGCTTGCTCTCCATGGCTTGCTCAGCCTGCTTTCTTATAGACCCCAGAACCACCAGCCCAGGGATGGGACAAACCACAATGGCCTGGGCCCTCCCACATCTGTCACTAATTAAGAAAATACCTAACCACAACCGGAGCTTGTGGAGGCATTTTCTTAATTGAGGTTCCCTCCTTTCCTCTCCTTCAGCTTGTGTCAAGTTGACATAAAGCGAGCCAGTACGGTTGGGCTGTGGTGTAATGCTGGTGTGAACAGGGACATACAAACTGCTCTCCTAAATGCCATTACACTTTTGGTTCTATACCCAGAGGCAAAGTTGCGGAGTCATGTAGCTATTCCACTATTGATTTCTAAGGGAACCTGCATTTTTAAAAAATGTCCCCAATAACAGTATACAAGGGTTTCCAGTCCTCTGAATCTACCAGTCTTTATTGTTTTCTACTTTCCTTTGTTGTGGGTGAGGGGTGCTGTTGGGAGCCTAATGGCTTTCAGTACCGACTGGTAACTCACTGAGGGTGTTTGTTTATATATTTGGTTTTGGAGATAGCTTCTCACACTGCCAGTTTGATTCCTCCCTTCTCAAGCCTCAGTCTTCCTCGATGCTCCTGTATCCTGCTGGGGAGAAGACACCCCTGTCTCTGGCTCTGTGTGAGCAGTGGTGGCTGTTGTACAGGGCATGTCTGCTTTCTCGCCTGTTCTCCAGGTTGGACAAGGGAGTGCTTCCAGGAGTGGAGCTCCTACACCCGTCTGGCCATCCCCAGCATGTTCATGGTGTGCATCGAGTGGTGGACCTTTGAGATCGGGACCTTCCTTGCAGGTCTGTCCTCACCCAGGGGAACCTGCACACAGCCTGGGCAGTTACAGTCCAGAGGTTTCCCGGAAACGGAAGCCCTGCTCCTGTTCTCTGGTGTTTTGTGGGGTACTTGTAGGGGCTTGCAATAGAGGCACAGACCCCCAGCCTGCTGCGTGCATGCAGTGGCATGGCTTCCCATCTGCTAGGTACTCCTGTATTTTGTGAACAAGGAAAGGGAGGCTCACTGAATGGGAGGACAAACTCCTCAGCTCAGGCGTCCTGACTATCTGACCACCTTGATGGCCTTGCCAGGGTTCCAGCTGAATGTGGCTCCATGTCAGCTGTGACCAGTGCTTCTGCCAGAGCTGTGACTATTTTGGTATTATTTCTGGTAATGTTTATAGTTCAGACAGTAGCAGTGATGTTCTGTGGACACTGCTCTCTTCAGTTGTCCCCAAAGCTGCACATGCTGTCCTGTCTCCCTTCTCTCTGTGTGACTCCCGAGACACCTGCAACCCCAGAGTCTCATCTTACCCTACAGTTCTCAGGGTGTCTTCCCTGATGAAGCAAGGGCTTGCAGAGTGGCCACATCAGTTGCCATGCAACTTGCTGAGAAGAGGTGGCTAGGGCTTTTGCATCTGGGCTATTCTTGACTTCTCTTAGATGACAATATGAGCCAGAAGCTGGGGACATAGTGCAGTTGCATCCTTGTAAAACACACACACACACACACACACACACACACACACACACACACACACACACACACACACACACGTGCATGCACAATCCTATGTATAAATATATACATGTTCTGGTTTCATAAGGAAAATGGTTCCTCCAGTCCACTATTTGACTTGTGTTGTCTGAGTTGTTGTTTCAGGCCTTGTTAATGTGACAGAACTGGGAGCCCAGGCTGTCATCTATGAACTGGCTTCTGTTGCCTACATGGTAAGAACATGAGTGACACTTTGTACCTTATTTGTATAAATCCTAAGGGCCATTGCCACTACATTTAACAGAAGTGGGGAGGAGGGAGGGAGGGAGAATTGGGTCCTAATGGTATTGTTTCCCATTGTGTGGCATGAGCTCCTTACCTATCTTTTCTGTGTTTTGATTTTTTGGCATACAAATGGTGGTGGGGAGGGGAATGGAGCCACATAGCTACACACCGCAAGTGAAGACTGAATAAAACCCTGTACGTGGAAGAGCAGGGTGCCTGGTGTACTCAGTTAACAGGGGTGGAGTTACTGTTGGGACTTGGTTGTGAATGTGAGGGATCAGCTTCTGTCCTCCTATGGCCTGTGACTGGGTCAGTCAGGAGACAGAGATAAAGGAACGCCTGAGTGTCTCAGGATCTCACTTGAGTATGACAAGCTAATCAAAAGCAAAACTGGGTCTGAGATGCATAAAAGCAGAGATGGATGCCTTTCAAACAGGGCAGTCAGGAGTGTTTTTCTGCACCCTAGTTTAAGCTGAGCCTCATAGGAGTCCAGGGTTGGCAGCTGACTGTGGAACCTGGACAGAGGCTGTGTTGGGATAGTACTTGGTACTGCCGGAGAATTGCTAAGATAAAGAGTGACAGGAGGGTAGAGCAGAAGGCAGGGGCCTGGGGAGACGGGAGGAAGCTGCTGGAGCCTTGGGTGAGGGGCTAGGAGGCTGCCAAAGAAGAGAGAAGTAGATGGACAGGGTGTGTGGGGAGGCAGTGTGGCTGCAAAATTCGAAATGAGAAACAGGATTGATACAGGCACATGGCTTGGACATCTGCTAGATGGTCCCTGTTATCTTCTGATGCTTTTCAAATGTTCCAGCTCCATACTGACACAGGATACTCTGGTCGCCTCTTCTTTTCATAAAGATCACAGAGGCCATCTGGGCAAAGGATTTATGAGCCATTTTGCATACTTTTAAAAAAAATCATGAAAGTTAGGGCAGGGGTGTAGAGTGGTTGAAAATACATATGATACCCGAAACCCTGAAATCAACTGTCAGTGTCAGACAAACTTGAGTGTCAGACACACCTCTAACCTCTGCGCTCAGGAGGTAGAAGCAAAAAGATAAGGAGTTCAAGGTCATCTTCAGCTACATAGCTGAGTTTGAGGCCAGTTTGGGCTACATGAGACCTCATCTCAACAAGTAAATGAATATAAAAATTAAAAAAAAATAATAGAGGAGTTGGTTGGTCATCTCTGAACACAAAAGAAGCCTGTCGGAGAGCAGAGCCAGTGTACAGACCATAGGAATAGAAGGGATCTCAACCACAAACCAGTGAGTGCAGAAGCATGTAGAGAGAACCAGGAGTGAAGGATGTTTGGAGGTGTGGAGGCTGGTGTGGCCCTGGGTCACTGGAGACCTTTGGAATGAGGACTTGGGTCAAAGGACTGACTGCAGGAAGGGGAGGAGGAGAGGCAGCTGAGGGGACAAGCTGCCTGAGGTTGGGTTGTGGCAGTGAGTGTGTGGGGAGAGGAGGCCCCTGGTTTTAGTTTTGCTTTAAAGGGGAGTTATATGGAAAACAGTAGGAACCTGATAATCCTGCTTCATGTTTAGGTTTCCGTTTTCCCACTTGTTATGTCACAGACTCCCAGTCTTTTATATTACTGTTATTATTTATTGTTGTTGCTTTTATTATTTTGAAGCAGGGTCTTGCCATGTCCCCAGGCTGGCCCTGAATTCTTGAGCTTAAGTGACCCTCCTGCCTCAGTGTCCCAAGTAGCTGGGACTACAGGTGTGTGCCATCATGTGAATTTTACTTTTCATTATGGTAAACAGACCTATCATTAATTCACATTCTTCACCACTTGCAGTTTATAGTTTACTAATGTTGATGACGCTCAGCATCAACCAGCTCAGTGGTTTCCAGAACTTGTCTTGTAGAATGAAGCCTGTATCCATCACTTCCTCTCCTCTCGTCTTTTATCCCTTCTCTGGCTCAAGTGACCATTATCCACTTCCTGTTTCTAAAATGCAGGAGAGAGATATTGGAAACAGACAGGCTCCAGAGGGGACATGGGAGAGCCTCCACCTCCTAAGAGCCTTCAAAGGGAATATGTAGGGGCTGTGTCCAGGCAGGGTCTGCCATCCCAGACTTGCATGCTTCTCTCTTCAGTGGCCCTACAAACAGTAAGGCTCTGAGACCTGAAAATGTAGAGATTTTGCAGTGAGCACCTTACACATTGACATTGTCATGTAGGGTTTTTGTTTTTTGTTTTTGTTTTGTTTTTTTACAGGCTCTTGCTATGAATCCAAGGTTGATCTCAAGCTCAGAATCCTCCTGTCTCCGCCTCTCCAGTACTGGGATTACAAACGTGTGCCACCTTGTCTGGAACTAAGAGTTTCTCCTTAGTGTTTAGAGTGCTATGGCAGAAAGTGGGTTGGGGTGGGTGCCTTGGCAACTCAAAGAGACCCTGTCTCAAACAGAAAAGTAGACAGGGGGCTGGGAACGTAGCCTGAAGGTGGAGCACTTGCTGGCATGTGCAGACCTGAGTTCACCGTCTGTTCTCTTCCTGCAACCATGTCCTTGTTCTTACCCAAAAAAAGGTTCTCTCTCACCTTTGATAACTGGATGTTGTATGTCATAATTGTTTTTCCTTTCACGTTTTGGAGGCTATTCAAAAAATGATGATAATAATATGCTTTTTGTAAATATGTATAGATCCAAGTTGACAATTCTTAAATCAAACAAAGAAATACAATCCCAGTAATGACCCATCTCTCCCATGGGGTTGGGGCACAAAACATACAAAGTCACGCATGTGGCATGCATGTGGAGGTAGGGCAGGAAGAGTCCTGGAGCCTCCTGGCCAGCCAATCTAGTTTAAATGGCAAGCCCTGGGTCCCAGTGAACCCTGAACCGAGGTGGACATCACATGAGGAACAGCATCTGAGGCTGGCTTCTGACTTCTACTTACAACCCTCTCACCCCGAGTGTGTACATACAACCCCCATGTGTGCTGTATATACATCCCACCCCCACTAAAATAATAATGTCTTTGTCACTCTGCTTATCGTCTGTTGACTGCTACTTTTAGTTTCTAAGAACATTCTTCTCTTTCCACCCCTTCTTGATGATGTTACTGCATCTTTAGCTATCATCACCGAGGACATGGAACCAAACCTTCAAATGCTCTTTTCTGTTCCCTGAGCCACCTGCTTTGTTTCTGCTGAGATCAGGTGGCTTTTTCTTTCTGTCATCACTTTTTGGAGGAAATGTGCTCACCTTTCCTCAAAACTCTGATGATCTATGGGACTGGTCCATGTATACTTGTGGATGGATGTATACATTGATCTGCAAGACAGACGACTGGGTGTGGGGGGCACATGGGCTGCTGTGCAATCCCAACACTGCAGAGGTTGAGGCAGGATTGTGAATTGAGGCCAGCCTAGGTTCCACAGGGAGAATTTGTGTTGGAGGGAAGGAAGGGGGGAAGGGAAGGAAGGAGGGAAGAGGGAGGAAGGAAGGGAAAGAGAAGAAAGGGGAAAAAAGAAAGAAGGAGAAAGGAAGTAAGAAAATACGTGGCAGCCAAGGCATTCCTATTCTATTTAGAGAGTTTTCTCCAGTGGCCTTCCTGGGAATGGCCCCTGGAGAGCCCAGTGCAAAGTTGGGAACTGTCAGCAGCATATTCACTCCAGCCTTGTGAGTGAGATGCAGCCCAGCTTCCTCACTCCAGCCCATCCCATCCACTGCAACAAAGGAAGGGATGATGTTCTGAGGGCGAGGAGCCCACTTGTGTTTCTCTGCTAGTCAGTGTGCGGTGGGAGGGAGGCCCAACTGTGCCTGGGCAGCATCTGTGAATACTGTGCCTCCTCCCTCACTGCCTCTTGTAGTTCCCAGGCACCTGGTGCTGAGGAGGAGGAACATGATCTATGTGTACGTGTGTGCAGGCACAAACACATGAAGGCCAGGGTACCCTACTCTATCACTCTCTGTCCTGAGACAGGGCTTCTCATTAAATCTGGAGCGAGGCTGGTAGCCAGCAAGCTGCAGTGACCCTCTTGTCCCTCTCCCTGCCCCTTCAGTGCTGGCGTTACAGGCTTGTGTGGTCATGACTAGATTTGTACATGGGTTGGGAATTTGAGCTCACCTGCTAAGTCACCTTCCCACTCCATTTTAAAGTTATTCATCTTAAAATTAATATGTAATTAATCAACTCAAGTTAGTTTTCAAAATGGTAAGAAAGTAGACAGCTGTCAGGAGATGGTGCTTCCAGTAGAGATGAGAAGTGAAAGCTAGTGCGTAAATTGTCACAGCAGACGTAGCCCAAACGAACGCTGTCTGTGCAGCCAGTGCTATCCAAAGAGTTCAAGGACGGCAGCAGGTTGTGAGATGATAATTTAGGGGTCAGAGATGATTTTGATGATTGGTTGGTGGTCTGTTAAAGAAGCACAGAAACAGCCAGGCTGGTGGTGGCGCACACCTTTAATCCCAGCTCTCAGGAGGCAGAGGCAGGCGGGTCTCTGTGAGTTTCGAGGTGAGCCTGGTCTACAGAGGGAGTTTCAAGACAGCCAGACATACACAAAGAAGCCCTGTCTCCATCGACAAGAACTAAGTTATGATAGTGTTTGTGTTTTTGCCAATAAAGGAAGCCCCATCCCTTGCCAGTCCATCTCTGCTCTGGCTTGCTTGGATTAAGGCTCTATTGGGGATGCACCATACTGCTTACTAGTGAAGAAATCAGGTTTCAAGGCAATTGAGCCATCTGTTTCTAGTCACACAGATTGGATGTAGTAAGACCCCTCTCTATAGCCCAGATTGTAAAGTCTGAAATTTCCATGTGATTGGATCTTGCATTAACATTCAGCTTTCCCCTTTTATTCTCTTTCCTCCTCTTTCTTTCTTCCTTCCTTCCTTCCTTCCTTCCTTCCTTCCTTCCTTCCTTCCTTCCTTCCTTCCTTTTAACCATGACTTGTGATTGCTAATTCCCAGGTGCCCTTTGGTTTTGGTGTGGCTGCCAGTGTCCGAGTGGGCAATGCTCTAGGGGCAGGGAACGCTGAACAGGCCCGGTGTTCCTGTACTACTGTTCTTCTGTGTGCTGGTGAGCAGTATCTGTGGTGTCCATGAATTTAGTGCAATGTCTGAGTCTGTGCTCCTACAGCCGAATATCTGAGATGGGTAAACTTGTTAAGAACAAAGCTTATTTCTCACGGCTTTGGGGGATGATTAGGTACCACCAGGTCTGGTTATCTGGTGAAGTCAGCCCTCAGCTTCCAAATCTGCTTCATGCTGCATTGTCTTGAAGGGAGGAGCGTTGTAAGCTCATGTGGTGAAAGAGAAGGAAGTGGGAAAGGGGGAGCGGGCAGAGTCGGAGGTCAGGCCCTTTAGAAAACACCTAACCCATGCCTGGCAGCATAGTCCTCATGATTCATTCACCTCACTTCTGCATTGGAAATGAAATTTCACCCTGAGTACTTGAGGGACAAAAACATTCAAAGTGTAATCCCCGGGATTCAACTCTGGGTAACAGACACCCTTAGAAGGCATCTTAGCTGGCTTTTTCATAGAGGGTGAAAAAGAATTACAAGTTACACTACATCCCTGATTTTGAGACAGGGTTTCACCATGTTGCCCAGGCTGGTTTTGAATTTAAGCAGTCCTTCTGCCTCAACTTCCCACATAGCTGCAGGTGTGTGCCCCTGAGCCCATCAGCATCCTTATGTTTCCAGGGTAACTGATGTGAATCTCCCATGGGAAGCTTTGTCATGTTCTGGAGAACTGTTGTTTCCTGTGACTCCTTTTCTGTTTCCCAGGTGTCTGTGCGCTCCTGGTGGGAATTCTGCTCGCAGCCTTGAAGGACGTGGTTGCCTACATATTCACCAATGATAAGTAGGTAGTCATCCAGAAACCATCCTTGCTCTTATGCTTTCTTCGCTGCAAATACTTCTGGTTATGAGAAGGACATGGCCCTTCACTTCACAGGAGAGCTTGTAGCACAGCCAGGGAGGAGAGGCAGGCACAGGCGAGAAACAAGTGTGAAAGGTGCAAGCCTGTGCATTTCCACCCCACTCCTTCAATACCCACGCCGTTCATCACACCCGAGTGGAGCTTTGCTCTGAGAAACAGAACAAACCATGTGGGTTTGTCTCATCCCCAGACAGGTGTCTTACGGGGCAGCACACTCTGTGGTGACCACCCAGTCATTTGAGGCTGCGTTTGCAAAAATCACAGACTCAATCTTATACTTTCATTGTGTTTTCTGTGACAATAATTACACAATCACTTAAGTATAAGAGATTATCTATTGGATAAAATAGACCATTATCAGCCTGACCTGGTGGAACAGACCTATAATTGCTCTTGTTCATGAAGCAGGAACAGGGCCGAGGCCAGCTTGCACAACTTAGTGAGACTGTCTCAAAACATTTTTTTTAAAAGAAAAAATAAAAACTTCTATAGTGTCAGAAACTCTATTTATTCATAAAATTTGAATGAGTATGGTTTTATCATATACTTAACTTATAAACAATGTAATGTTTACACTGAAAAAGTTAGTGTGTGTATGCACACATGTACAAGCACTCGTGAATGTGCATGCTATAGTACATATGTGGAGATCAGTGGGCAACTTATGAGAGTTAATTCTCCTTTTACCACGTGAATCCTGGGGATGGAACTCAGGTCATAAGGCTTAGCCAAAAGTCCCTTTATCTGAAGAGCTATCTTACTGACCCAGACGTGTCACAATGTCACTGACTATGGTCCTCCTCCCGTAACAGGGACATAATCTCCCTTGTGAGCCGAGTGATGCCCATTTTCGCTCCCTTTCATCTGTTTGATGCACTTGCAGTAAGTATGCAGGACGTCACTGTGAGATGTGTGGGAGATGTTCCCCGCTTATTGATCTGAAATTTGCATGTGATTTAATGTTTGCGTGTCTGTCGGGGGTCCTTGCCTGGCTCTCGAGTAACTGAATGTCTAGAGTGATGTGCTTGCCAAACAGCACAGTGACTGCTGGACACATCCAGGCAGGCCTGGAAGAAGTGAGCTAACTCTGATCACTAGGTCCTTCCCTGGGCTTGTCTTCTCTGGACCTATGAGTGTATGAAGACCCTTTGGCTACATTCTAGAACCATCCCAGGAGGCTTTTTCTTAGTATGAACAATTTTTCTCAGCGGCATGACTTACAGGCTTTTCTCTTGCTGTGGGGTTTCCTCCACTTTCTCCACACCACTCTGGAGATGGGTGCCCACAGTTGCGCACAGCAGCATTGAGGACAGTGGCAGGACACACCCACACTGTACTGGTAGTCTTCAGCTACTTTCACTCACTCCTGCTGCTATGCCGTACATTTTTAGACAATATACGACTTTCTAAAAATAACTTTTAAGTAGTTGAGATAGCCAGAGATTTAAGTAATGCCAAGTGTCCTAGTTGGCTCTCTGTCCCTATGACAGAACCCATGACCAAAAGCCACTTGGGGAAGAAAGGGTTTGTTTGACTTGTTAGAGTCCATCATTAAGGAAAGCCAGGCAGGAACTCAAGCAGAGACCATGGAGGAGCGCTGCTTACTGCCTTGCTCCCCCTGGCCCTGCTTTCTTATACCACCATTCACCATTCACCTGCCTAGGGTTGGCACCGCCCGCAGTGGACTGGTCCCTCCCACATCGCCATTAATCAAGAAAATGCCCACATATATGCCCACAGGTCAATGTGATGGAGGAGATTCCTCTTCCTAGGTTCTCTCTCCCTGGGTGACTGTACTTTGTGTCAGGTTGACAGTGCCCAGCACACGGCCTGATGGCTCTATAACAGAAGCGGCTGTGTTCCGCCCGTCGCACCTTTTGGAAGGGGACGGTTTCCTTCGTCTGCGATGTGTCCTCTGAACAGCTCTGTCTGTGGGGCAGCAGCTCTGTACTCTGAACTCAATGTGATGAGCCGTGCCGGACTGAAGGCTGCTGTTGATTTCTTCCCTGCAGGGCACCTGTGGCGGGGTCCTGAGAGGTACAGGAAAACAAAAGATAGGTGCTATCCTGAACGCCATTGGTTACTACGGGTTTGGTTTTCCCATCGGAGTGTCTCTGATGTTTGCTGCTAAACTTGGGATAATAGGTATGTATTTTGTTCCTTAGCAATTCACCCCAGATCCCACTGTTGTAGTAAAAACAGGAGCATCCTCGCTTTAGGATCAGTTCCCAGGAATGGAATCATGACATCTGAGGATATACACTGTCACCCCATCTACACCTCAAGTGTAAGGACTACCCCAGCGTCCACCTAGGGTCTCTGCAGGAGTACATGTGAGGATCAGTGTCAGCAAGTAGCTGACAAATGAATTATTAGGGGACTAAGTGCATTCCAGCTCTGCACGGCTTGCTCTGCAATGGCTGGTGACATAGAAATGATGGCTTTCAAGTGATTAGAAGTAGTGTCTTCTGGGGCTGGAGAGATGGCTCAGAGGTTAAGAGCAGTTGCTGTTTTTACAGAGGACCCTAGACTGGCTCCCAGCATCCACATGGCAGTTTACAACCAGCTATAACTCCAGTCCTAGAGAGATCCTGCACTCTCTTCTGTCTTCCCTGGGCACTGTACACACATGGCAGTTACACACAGGCAAAACACTGAGACACATGAAATGAAAATCTTTAAGAAATAGTTTCTTATCATACATATTCTTCTATGGAGTTCTCTTGGCATCTCAATATTCTTTAAGATTTATTTATTTAAATAAATAAATATTTATTTATTTACCTGAGTGTGTACCTGAGTGTGTGCATGTATGTATGTATGTGTAAATATATATATATATTTACACATACATATATATGCAGTACCTGTGGCTACCAGAAGAGGGCACCAAATCTCTTGAAATGGGAGTTATAAACAGTTGTAAACTACCATATGGGTGCTAGGAACCAAACATATTTTTCATGTAACAATAGAGGAATGTCTTCCAAACAAACTACTTCTTTCCTCATTCCCTTTATCTCAGTCCCCCTTCATTTCCTTCTTTCCCTTCTCCTCTTCTTCTGTCTCATTTCCTTTTTCCTCCCCTTCTTGATACTTTCACTGTGTATCTCAGATTGGCTTGGAACTCACTTTGAATCCTGGGGTAGTCTTGAACCTTTATCTCCCTGCTTCAGCCTCTTGAATGCTGGGATTGTAGGCATGAACCACCATGCCTGGCTTTAAAGCAAGCTTTTGAAAAATACCAGGTCTCACATCCATCCATGCATACACCAGTCTGAAACCCTTTTGAGGGTTTCTGTTACCACAGATAAATATTAATCCCTGGATTTTTCTGTGGTTTACGTGTCCTCCATGTCACTTCTACCTGGCCTCTCCACTCAAGAGGCTCCCATGCTGGCATCTTCCTGTAGCATGCTCCTCCTGCCTCAGTCTGTCCTGCTGAGCTGGACCTTCCCTAGGGTGGTCTCCACCTTGGAAGCCATTCATTCAGACTGTACTGCGGGTCGTCATTAAGGACCAGAGAGTGCCAGCCACACACCTTAATTTTTCACACTCTTAAATTTTCAGTTTGTTTCTTTGTTCATCATCTGCCCTTCAGTGTCTCAAATAGCTCAGCGACAGGCTTAAGTCTTCTCTGCTCCATGTTTATCTAATTTTTGAAACATTTAACTTAAATTTTGCTCCACTGACTATGAGTTATCAAGGAAGAATTTTAATTATCACAAGAACAGAATGGATGTCCCTGATGCTCATTTTGTGCCCACAGGTCTCTGGTCTGGACTGGTAGTCTGTGTTTTCTCCCAAGCCCTCTCCTACTTAATCTACATCATGAGAACGAACTGGAAGACAGTTGCAGAGCAGGTAACAGTCTCCATGTCATTTTAAAATGCATCAACGCTTGATCCCATGGTTGACAAGGTATTTTTCAGTGTGAGATGATAAATAAAAGCCCTCCAGTTTCAAGACTGACAATGTATTATGAACCACATTGAGTATGTGGGAAGATCGAAGGAAGACAGGAAGTCCTCGTAGTTAGAGTTGACTGGTGTCTCCTGACCACAGGACTCAGCCACAGAGAAGAAAGCAGAAATTGGCTTCAATATATATTTGTTTTTCTGTAAAATGGTGTTAGAAAAAACAGTTTCCTGTTTATGCTGACGAGCTCTTTGTAATGCTTCAATTACAAAACTTGTTTTTCATGTTTTTGCTTGTTTGTTTCAGTCTGTTCTTACTAAGAAGTAATGTGTTAAATATTTGTGATTTGTGGGACATGTGGGCAGGGGTAGTGACCCATATGAGCACTGTGCTCAGCTCACAGTGCTGAGGACTAACTTAAGACTCTTAAGAGGAAGGACTCTTAATAAGGAGACGGGAGGGGGAGCTCAGGAATTCTGGCTGTCACCCTTTAGTTTTCTGGCCCCCTTGGCTTTGCCTGATGGAGATGCATTGTGTGTTCAAGTTCATGTTGATTTGGGAATAGAATACACAGTGTATTGACTTGGAGGCTGGAGAGATGGTTCCGTAGTAAAGAGAGATGACTGATCTTCCAGAGAATCCCTCTTTGGTTGTCTTTGGTTGTCTGCAGCCACATGGTGGCTCACAACTGCCTGTAACTCCGGTTCCAGGGGATCCAAAGCCCTCATGTGGCCTTCATGGATACTGCATGGCATGGCCCACAGACATACATGTAGGCAAAACACCCATATCCACACTTAAAACCTTGGGAGAAAAGTTGATAAGGACTTGGTCAGTCAACTAGCATTTGGATGGTGATGTGATTTACATTTAGATTTGGTCTTTTATTCATATTTGGAGACACTAAAGGCAGAAGTGCAAACCCCCAACATTAAACCCCCAACTTTCCTATCAGTGCTGCCAGCAGAGCTTTGGGAGGTCCCACTGTTTCATTCAGTATCAGCTTTAGTTGAAGTCTTAACAAAAAGCTACAGCTGAACTTGATTTCTTCTTCATTTACTCATGTAGTCTTGTTTTTAGGCACAAGTCCGAGCGGGGCTAATAAGCAACAAGGAGACGACACCCACCCCAGCAGGTAACGGGCCACTCTTTACAGTTTTCTGTTTCTGCATTTATATAGTCTGGAACTCAGTTTTCCAGAGAGGTTGAGTCTATGAGCCCCAGTTCTCATGACAGTAACATTTGTCTCCGCCTTGACTTGCCAGACCAACTCTGAACTCTCCTGTTAAATGTTTCTTATGTAATTTCACATACACTGACAACTGAGGGTCAGTTTTTTTTTAATGCCATAGTGGTCCCACTGATCTCTTCAAACAGATCTGCCCATCTTGGAGAGGGAAGTTATTGATGGAGTGATTTTGCCTGATATCATCAGACCGGAGGGCCAGACTGGCCAGCTGGTAGTAGAAGAAAGCAGCCAGCATGCAGTGCCCACCGTCGGGAAGGTCTTGACAGGGAGACAGCTGATCGTTTATCGTGGGATGGCTCTGGCTGTTTCTGTTGCTGTCCTCATAGCGGGAATTGTAGTGCGAGTTCTCAGTTATGGTGGCTAAGATAGGATTCTGTGGACTGGTGATAATTGTGTGCCACATCCTGAATGTGGACAGGAACTTGTTATTGAAACAGAAGCTTCTCTTAGCTGTGGTTAGCAAGGCTTCCAGTAAGCATCCTTGGTTACACTGAGATAGCATCCTCCCACTGTACTGCAGGTCAAGAAAGATGCAGTATGCTCATCTAGTGTGCGCAAGGCCCTTGCTTGATATTCAGCCCTAGGATGTGTGTGGGTGGGGGGGGATGAACAAATGAACAAATGGTGCCCAAATTTGGGGAAGAGAGCTGGGGATAGAGTCCACAGGCCTCAGCACGTGCTAGGTAAGTGCTCTACCACTGAGCACGTCCATACCCCAGAAGCTCCGCCTTTAAGAATGCTTTTCACTTTATCATGGATTCTGAATATGTCAGTTTGATTTTTCCCTGCTGTAAATGTACTTTACTCTTCCATGCATCCTGTGCTGCTGGACCCTTACAGTGAGTGACTATCAGGTCCCTATTCTTCCTCTGTCTGGGTATTGTACCACATAAGCACTTACAAAATAAATACCTATGATTTAAGATGTGTGCTGAGACTATTCGGGGACGTGCTGTTATCATAAACTGTAACTTTAGGTTTTTACCTTTAATAAATTTTCATAATAATTAGAAGAGATATGGATTCTTGTCGTCGTTGTTCCTTGGCTCCCACAACGCTTTAGTTCGGTTTCTCTTTTCAGGAAAGACATTTTCATAGCCAAATCTACAAAATTTGGTCAAATCTAAAATAATTTCTTAAGAGGTATATAGTTGTGGCGCGCCCTGTCTGCCAGCAGAAAAGACGACCACAATAGGATTCTTCTCAGCACACGCTTTATTGGAGCACACTTCTTTGAGTTGGAGCAGAAGGACCCAGACCCCAGGTGCGCACTGCTTATATACAATGTAGACAAAAGCCATGACGTATCCATGTGTGATTGGTCCAGGCCTCTCCTGAGCTAACAGTTCGAAACATGATAGGCGAAGGCTGGGTCTCGCCACTCTCTCGTCACTCTCTTGCCACTCGGGAGGGCACGTGAGACAATGCTGAGCAAAGCGAAAATGGAATCGCCAAATGGCGGCAGCAAACTAGTAAACAACAAGATGGTGGCAGGGCAGCACCCTACAGCTCCCCCTATTTTATTTATTAAAGAGCAGATTGAGGTATGCACGATCAAGGTCAGGACTTCATGTAGAGCCAACCGATCAAGGGCAGAGGCTTTTGCTCTGGAAGGAAGGTCGATACCATTCCTTGTGCAATGGCAACAAGGCCTATGGAGTGCAAAGGCTATCGACAAACAAGAAAGTCAATACCTTTCCATGTGCAATGGCAGCAAAGCCCATGGAGTGCAAAGGCTGTTGACATCAAGGGAGGGCATGCCTTTCTAGGTGCAATGACAACGAGGTCTCTAGGTGCAAAGGCCATGCTCTTAAAGATCGTTCTTAAGGCTGGCAAGCCAAACATGGGGGAGACGCCATGATCAAGTGCTGCTAACGCCTGCACAATCACAGCCTTATCTCGGACCTGTCTTGCTCGGAGTCAGCACAGGAACCATAGACACAGGAAAACACCTAGGCAGCAACAAGCGCCAAAAATACCCACCCCAACCCATTCTTTGAAGAAAGAAAAGGCAGAAGACAGCCATCCAGTAAGGTCCCCAAATGAAATAGGTTCGGTTTGGGTCTCGTTAAGGGTGACAATCTGGAGCAGTAGTTGTTGGATCAGCAACTCAGCTTCCTGGGTCCAGTTGCCTGCCAGATATGCTCCCAGCGACTTGCTTTCTTCAAATTTTCAAATCTGAGATGGGTTATACACATATGTTTTAGGTTAGAAATACATCCAACCTGAATTAAATTATATAATTCTTCAATTTGAATTTGTATCAAATCTATTCTTTGATTGGCTGCCACAATACCAGATAATAAATGTTTATAATCTGGTTCTGCGTCTCCATGACCGCAGAAGTTTGTTTGATAACAGTATTGATGGTATCTGCAGTTTGCATTTGGTTGGCCATAGCCACAGCTGCCGTGACAGCATTGGCAGCGGACACAACTATAGCTGTTACTATGGCAGCAGTAATGCCAAAGTCTCGTCGCTCTCTTATGAGCGAAATCAGTGGGAAGGTCTTAGGGTCTGTTTCAACAGGAATTGGAACCAAAGTGGGTACATTGACAACCACTGCTAGTTGCCAGGTTCCATTCCAACATTCTGAAAGAACACAGGAATCATTGCGGCAGTTTATAGTATTATTATTTGCAGAACCATTTGTGAGCAAAAACACAAACGGTGGTTATACACATACTGCAGCCTTGGACAAGGTGATGTTTTTGAGCTCTGCATTGACCTGAATTTTGAATAGTCATTTACTTTGGTCTCTATTAATTATTGTCCCAGAAACATTTTGTAATCTGTGAAGGATACCACCCAACTGAGCTAAGGCAGACACGTCTGCGACTGCCCCTGCTTCATTAGAAATTAGCCATTGAAACCATGGCCAGCCATCTCCCACGGTGGTATTTGGGTTACTTTGACTTGTAAAAAATGGCTTAATGGTGGGAGATAATGAAAATCCATCATTAACTTGTTTCTGTTCCCATGATTTACTCTGACAAGCAGTAAAGGTAGGGGGGAAAGAGAAATCAGGGCGGCAATGGGGAGAAGCCAAGAAGCTGCTACTATTCTTTTTTGACTCAGTTCTAACCAAAGGTATCAACAACAAGCTCTTCATGGCCAAGGTGGTTATATTAATCTGATTAGAGCTGTTGCTACCAAAACCAGAGCCAATCTGACTCCCAGATGACACTTGAGCAAGTGCCTCTGTAAGCATATTAATAGGAACCTGAGCATTTCCCAGAGGGTTCATCCATGTAGTAATGTTTTTATATTTAATCTAATACATGGGAATCTATCTTGCATGGTAAAACAGAATACACCCTTAAGAATTATCCTGCTTAAGTTAAAGTCTCATTCCTGATTATCCCTTGGTATCATGCATGGGGCTTCCATATCACAAGAAGTAGAGAACAAGGTGGGTAAAATGCTGGAATTAGTGTGCATTGGCATCAGCATCGGCCATGTCCTGGTCACTGCCCATAACCACATCATTTGTCCGTGGCTCTTCTGAATGTAGCTCAGGCTCATCAGGAGGAGCAGGATCCGGATCTCCATGACGTATTGGGCGGGTCAATCTCTCCGATACCCAAATGGGATTTTCTTGATCCTGTGGAAAAACACATATAGCTCCCCTGGATCTAGATATAACTGGATCCGGTCCATGCCATTCATTATTTAAGACATCCTTCCATTTTACATCTGAATAAGTAGGAGGGTTTGAATTTGAATGCCAACTTGTGGCAGAAAGGCCTTTGTCATTAAAATTTAAAAAATTAAGAGTAAATAAAGCAAGGGATAATCTATTCTTGGGTGGAAAGCCTTCCGCTATTCCCCCTTTTTGTTTTTGCAACAATTCTTTGATGGAACAGTTAGCACGTTCAACAATGCCTCGGCCTTGTGGGTTATATGGTAGGCCTGTAACATGACGCACTTGCATGCGTTGGCAGAATGAGCAAAAGCTCTTGGAGGCATAAGCGGGACCGTTGTCCGTTTTTACAGTGAGGGGCTTCCCCCAAGCGGCCCAGGCCTCCAGACAGTGAGAAATGGCATTAACAGTCTTTTCTCCTGTCAATGAAGAAGCATGAATGATGCCAGAACATGTATCTATGGACACATGAACATAATTCAATTTTCCAAAGCTGGGGATGTGAGTAACATCCATCTGCCAAAGATCTCCTGGACGGAGGCCTCTGGGATTGATACCAATATGAGGTGGATGAATAAATTGCACACAGGAGGAACATGCTTTAACAATTTCTCTGGCTGACTGCCGTGAAATATTAAACTTTAGGCTAAGGGAATGGGCAGGAACATGATATAGGCCATGAAATTCATGGGTTGCTGCAACGGGATCCAAAATATGAGCAGCAAAAGCTCTGGTGGCCTTGTCTGCCAAATCATTGGCAGCTGCCATGGGTCCGGGGAGCAAGGTGTGTGCTCTAATATGTCCTATATAGAAAGGAGATGTTCTATCCCAAATAAGGTTGCGTAAGCCCTTCAACAGAGTAGAGACAGGACTCTTGTCTTTTATGAGAGCTGAAACTTCTAACCCTCGAACAGTATTAACCACATAATGAGAATCAGAAAGCAAATTCAATGAATCTCTAAATCTTTTAAATACTTCACAAACTATTTGGCACTCCACTATTTGAGGGGTATTTGGCTGAAATTGAAGCTGAACAGGTTCTTTGCCCTGTACCATATAGGCTCCAATACCATTCTTTGAACCATCTGTGTAAATATCTAATACTCCCACCAAAGGCTTGGTAGCAGTAATTTTTGGAAAAAGAACAGGGTTGTCCCGCGCTACCATCTCGCCAGCAAGAACGACGCGGCACACTCAGGATCCTTCTGCAGTAAAGCTTTAATGCATCTTGAGAGGGAGAGCATAAGCTTGCAGAACGGAGACCCCAAACACACAAAACCCATCCCTTATATAGGCTAGCAGCCTCCACCTTGGCTGTGTCACCCCCTGACTGGCTGCTGCTCATCGGCCCATATGACGCCACTGGAGAGGCAGGGACCCAGGGACGGAAAATTACCCAGCACATGCGTATCTCTCTTGTTTACCAACGGTACTTGCCGGATGCAGGCGCCATCTTGTAACGGCTCCCTACACAGGGTGATGAGTAATGAATTGTAGCAAATTATCTTTGGCATAATGATTATCAATAGTGCCCGAAAATGAACAAAGCAATACAGCCCACTCATCTACTGTGGCACCCAAGATCTGAATCTGTCTTGGGGTATAAGGCTAGATCAAAAATTGAGGAGCGGTGGCAAAATGAGCCCTTGCCATTTTAAGGCCTTGTATGGCTATGGATGCAACTGCTGAAGGATAATGTTCTATGGTTTTGCCAGGTGATGTATGAGCATGTATCCACAACAGAGGACCCTTCTGCCATAACACTGCAGTGGGAAACATAATAGTGGGCAATATACACAGGGAAAATGGTTGGGTATCATCAATGCGAATCAACTGAGCAGCATTGATGGCGGATTCTACCTTTGTCAGAGCTATTCTGGCTTCTGGGGTTAATGTACGGGAAGAGGTAATGCTGGGATCTCCCTCCAATATTTGAAATAGCGGCTTCAATTCTGCTGTCGTAATTGGCAAATAAGATCTAAGCCAATTAATATCACCCAATAACTTTTGAAAATCATTAAGAGTTTTTAGATGATCCATTCTGATTTGTACCTTTTGTGGATGCACTTGTCTGGGGGAGACGACAGCTCCCAAAAACTCGCCAACAGACTCCTTTTGAACCTTCTCTGGTGCTACAAACAAATCCTTTCCTTCCAAAACCTTAACTGTCAGTATAAATGCTTCATCTAGCATAGCTTGCATTGGAGCAGCTAGCAAAATGTCATCCATATAATGACAAAGCCAGACCTGAGGATATTTGTCATGTACCGGAATCAAGGCTTGATGCACAAATAACTGACACATAGTGGGACTATTAGCCATGCCCTGGGGCAGAACACATCATTGATACCGTGCATCTGATTGTTCATAATTCATAGAGGGTATTGTAAAAACAAAGCGACAGCAATCCTTTCGGACTAATGGTATAGAAAAGAAACAATCCTTAATATCTAAAATAATAATAGGCCAGTTTTGCGGCAAATTGGACAGTACCAGTAAACCTCTTTGTACTGGACCCATAAGCTGCATTTGCTGATTTACAGCTCGAAGATCATGCAAGAGCCTCCATTTTCCAGATTTCTTTTTAATAACAAATATAGGAGTATTCCAGGGCAACCGGGATGGTTCCAAATGGCCTAATGCCAGTTGTTCCTCAACTAGGCCTTTTGCCGCCTCTAGTTTCTCTTGAGAAAGGGGCCACTGAGGGACCCAGACTGGGGTGGAAGTAGTCCAGAGTATGGGAATGCCATCCTCAGTGGCCCCTAGGAAAAACCCAGCCCTCTACGGTCCGGATTCCCAGTGGCTTCGATGGGTTCGGTAATGCCTTGAAGGCGTTTACCAAGACCTTTTCCAGGTACAAACCCTGAGGCTGTCATCATGTTCTTATTAGCCTCGGAATACTCAGATGTCAGCTTTAGTTTCACTTGGCTTAACATATCTCTCTCCCAGAGAGTAATGGGAAGCTCCACCACAAAGGGTTGAAATTTTCCTCTCTGTCCTTCCTGATAAGTCCAAGTTAACTCCCTAGCACTAATCTCTGGAGCCTTAGCATAGCCTAAGCCCTGCAAGGTCTGTGAGGAGGATTGCAATGGCCAGCATTTTGGCCAGGCCTCTTTTCTGATAATACTACGGTCTGCTCCAGTATCTAGCAACCCAGGAAACTCCCTTCCTTCTATCTCCAATGTTATCATTGGACGTTCATCTTGTTCTAATGAGAGACAAGCCAAATCTACGCCCGTAGAGCCAAAGCCTTTGTTTCCTCTTATTTTATCCTGGGCTGGGAATGTTGCATGCAGGCTAGGTAGAAGTAAGAGTTGTGCTATTCTATCTCCTGGCGAGATAGCTGTTATATCTCGCGGAGAAGCACACAGTATTTTTACAATTCCTGTATAGTCGGGATCTATGACCCCTGGGGTAATGATTAATCCTTTTAGGGCAGATGAGGACCTGCATAGAAGCAAGCCAACTGTATCCTTGGGCAGAGGTCTTTTAAAGTCTGACTCAATAGGCTGTATGCCCATTTGAGGTGTTAATACCATTCTGGAGGTGGCACAGATGTCCAGCCCTGCGGAGCCTGTGGTTGCTCGCCGGGTTGTGATGGGGGGCGGAGCGATGGGTTCTGCAGCGCCCCATATATTTGAGGGCCCTGGGGATGAGGGCCCCTGTTCCCATTTTTTGACCCCGGGGGTGATGTAATAGGCTGTCCATTTATATCTTTAACAGATCTACATTCGTTAGCCCAATGCTTTCCCTTCCTACATCTGGGGCAAACACCTGGTTTTCGGTCTTCTGTTTTTCTCTCTCTTCTGCTGTTAGGGCATTGTTTCTTGAAATGTCCTTCTTGTCCGCATTGGAAACAACCCCCACGCCCTTTGGCGGTTGCTCGGGTAGCGGCTAGGACAGCCGCTGCCAATCCTGAATTTGATAACGGCCCTCCTATCTCCCTACAAGCCTTCATCCATGCTTGTAACCCTTTTGCTTTCCAGGGAGTAATCGCACGCCTACAATTCTTTGTGCATTGTTCATAAACAAGCTGTTCTACCAAGGGCACAGCCTGCTCTGCATCTCCAAAAATGCGCCCTACAACTTCCATCATTCGTGCCACAAAGTCAGAAAAAGGTTCTGTAGCCCCCTGGATTATCTTAGTTAAGTTACCAGCCACCTCTCCTTTGTTGGGAATTGCCTTCCATGCTCGTGTGGCTATATTATTAATTTGTGTATACACCTCCACAGGAAAGACTAGTTGATTGTTGACCCATTGCCCTTGACCGAGCAGCATGTCAGCTGTCCAGTGCGGTTGTCCATTTACAATGTTAGTCCTAGCTTGAGCATGGGCCAGATCAGTATAAATAGATTTAAAGTCAAGATATTGTTCTAAAGTAAGGCAGGCTTTAGCAGTACTAAACCAATCTGAGGGGATCATGGCGCTTTGAGCAAGACGCTCCATGAGCGCTACAGTGAAACTAGCACTCATGCCATATGTTCTAACTGCTTCAGCTAAATCTTTTAGTGCTTTGTATCCCACTGGTTCATGGTATCTATTCTGTGTTGCTTGGTCTTCAAACACTGGAAAGGCTGTAGCCAGCCGACTCCATGTACTAGGCTTTATAAAATGTGCCTTAGAAGCTATAGGTGCTGTTGGAATCCCCATCAGCTTCTCTTTTGGTGGGCGATATGGAGGGGGATCGGCGTCCAGACTATGCCTTTCCCACTCATATTCTGCAGCCGCCTCCTTCAGATCTTCTTCTTCCTCTAAATCTAACTCATCCTCGGAAGAATCCGAGAGAGTCAGTTGTGCAAATTCATCCAGGACTGGATACAGTCCTGAAGGCTTTTCTTTTTTGTTACCCTGATCAGTTTCTTCCTTTTTTACTTTTAATTGTTGTTTATTACCCCTAGGTTTCTTTTTTTTTAGTTCTCTCCTTTTATTATCTGATTCGGACATGCTATCTTGATGGGCTGAGAGAGCTCTACTACCCTCACGAAGGATCTCAATGCATTTGCCATCCCTAAGGCAAGAGCTTATTAATCGCCATAGGGGCAGTGTCCCTGGCCGTAGTCTTCCTTCACCTTTTGCTCTATCTAGATCTCTTCCCAATTTTTCCCAACAGGGGAGGTTAACGTCCCCTGTTGCCCCAAACCATCGAGCTGCCTGGTCAATATCCTCCATGAACCCCTTAACAGATGGATCAGACACTTTTAGGTCTAGCTGTCCTAACAAACGCTGAATTGGACGGAGAAAGCTGTTTACCGTTTTGTGGACTAGAAACATTGTTTCCCATGATGTGCACTTATCTACTAGCATCTTACTCACAGGGAAAGGCCAACTTATCTACGTTGGACTTACTTTCGATTTCAACTTGAAACGATCAATCCCAACAAATGCACTCTTTTCCTGATTTATGGCAGCGAAGGACAAAACAGCAAGCAAGGACGACTACAACCATTACTATGAAAATGAGAGCCCCCCACAGTGGATCCACCCCTCTGATTAACATGTTTATATATTGTTACTTTTAGGAGAACTTACCGGTACGGCAGCTCTGGGGGGTCTGAGTTCTGAATCCTCCCGGAGAACCCGGGGTCCTTGCTTGGTGCCCTGATGTTGCTTCCCGGGTTTTGGCACCACTTGTGGCGAGCCCTGTTTGCCAGCAGAAAAGACGATTCTTCTCAGCATACACTTTATTGGAGCACACTTCTTTGAGTTGGAGCAGAAGGACCCAGACCCCAGGTGCTTATATACAATGTAGACAAAAGCCATGACATATCCATGTCTGATTGGTCCAGGCCTCTCCTGAGCTAACAGTTCGAAACATGATAGGCCAAGGCTGGGTCTCGCCACTCTCTCGCCACTCTCTTGGCACGTGAGACAGCACTGAGCAAGGCACGTGAAACATTGCTGAGCAATGGCGGCAGCAAACTAGTAAACAACAAGATGGCGGCAGGGCAACGCCCTACATATAGTGAAACAAGAAATGAATACCAGGCATTCTCTGACACAAAGCTCCCAAGTTACCCATAGTAGAGTGCAGAGCCCCCCAGTGTCAGTCGGTTGCCATGGACTCGATGTCATCAGTAGATAAGGAGAAAACATTTGTTTCGGGAGCTTTATTCTGTGGCCAGCTGCCTGTGTTGTCTGGGGGGAGCCTGTGATGGAGCAGAGAGGCTCCGTTCATCACCTGGAGTCAAAAGAAAAGAGACTGGGCTGTCACTATCCCGTTTATGTCCAGGCCCTCAGTGATGGACATCCTCCCAGGCTTCACCTCTTAAAGGCCCACAGCCTCCCACTAGCACTGCACTGAGGACTAAGCCCTTCACACAAGGTCCTCAGTGAACACTGCGGCACCAGCTGGGTAGCCAGCACCTTCTTTTGCTTATTTCATTTGCTGTCTTGTGGATAAGAAGACAACCCAGGTTCATCAAGTCTGTCTGTAAAAAGCTGATAAAGAAACCCATAATAAGTAGTGAGTTTATAAGTATAAAAACGTAGAAGCCTGGCGTTGGTGGAGCACGCCTTTAATCCCAGCACTCAGGAAGCAGTGGTGTGCAGATCTCTGTGAGTTCGAGACCAGCCTGGTCTACAGAGTGAGTTCCAGGACAGGCTCCAAAGCCACAGAAAAACCCTGACTCAAACAAACAAACAAACAAACACAAAACAAACAAACAAAAACAAAACAAAAAAAAGAAAAGGAAAGGAAAGTATAAAAGGATACAACCTCAAGGAGACAATGGAAAATATTATAATATTATAATGGAAACACAGGACACTATGGAATAAGGTGTTTTGAGGTAAAGTTATGCATCGTTTGTAAGTGTGAACCTCAGTGGCATTCCATGCCAGTGTGCAGTCATAACTCTTGCCTAGTTGCAAAAACGCTTTGTCAACCCCCAAAGGAACCCCATTTATCAAGATGGTACTCTGGTCCCTTCTGCCAGCCTCCAGCAAACCCTAACCTGTTTTCTGTGTCTGTGGATTTACCTCTGCTCTATTGAAGGACCACATCTGTCCCTTTCCTGATATTTGAGGTTCATCCTCAGAGCCACGCCCACCCGGACCCTCCTTTCCTGGCTGCTTCCCTCTCAGCTGGTGTGAATAGCACTGGTGTCATCATCATTCATATACAGGGCCTCTGTATACACACCTGTCCCACTCCACTTGAACGTGTACCGGGGAGTGGAATTGTTAAGTTACACTGCGGTTCTGTAAGTTTTAGGGGACCTGCGGCAGGATGGACAGGGGAAACCATGGGAAGAGAAAAGCACCCACACTCCAGAGCTTGCCAGTGGAGAAGCAAGAACCCCGGCATTTACTGTGAATGCTGCCAAGACAGAGGTGATATTCCTTTCGCACTTAACCATTGATGGCAATGAATCAGACTTAAAGCCTGAATGTACATGATCTTGAGTAGGACCCCATTCCTCTCCAAGATCAGCAGTTCTCAACATGTGGGGCATGATCCTTCAGGGGGTCCAATGACCCTTTCACAGAGGGTGCATATCGGATATTTTACATATCAGATATTTACATTTACAATTCATAGCAGTAGCAAGATTACAGTTATGGAGACAACGAGATAATGTTATGGTTGGGGTCACCACAACATGAGGAACTGTTTTAAAGGGTCACAGCATCATGAAGGTTGAGAACTACTGTCCTAAATATTTTCTGGGAATCACAAATAAGGCTGTTTTCATTTACAGGGAAAACATTCTGCCTTCCTTCATCCCTGTGACCTGAACCTTATCCTCATCAAGTGTAACCCCTGTCAGGTCCTCTCAGGAACTACCTGGTAGTCTCATGTTCCTTAGCAACTCTTAGAAGATAGCTTCAAAACCCAAGCACTTGTGAGGCAAAGGCAGGTGGGTTTCTGTGAGTTTGATGTCAGCTTTATGAGTTCTAGGGCAGCCAGGGCTACAGTAAGAGACCCTGTGTCTCAGAAAAAGTGTGGTAATATGGGTGTTGTAAAGACAAGAGTAATTCCCTCAGAGAAGCCTGAACGCATGCTTGTGGGTGTGTCTTACTTTCAGAACACCTCTCTTCCTCTTAACCCTTAGGCTTAAATTGGCTTAAAGTGCCTTAAAAAAAAAAAAAAAACCAGCCTTCCTTTATACTAATTTATCTTCTAAGTCTTCTGCACTGAGGACAAAGGCCAGGCCCTGAAATCACAGGCAAGGCAGATGGTGTGATTCAGGAGAGGGCCTGGATTAGCTGTGAGTGTGTACTGAGAACCCGGGTCAGTAACTGGACACGGAAAAGGTAAGCTGACTGGCATGCCAAGAGAAAAGAGCATCTCAATAAAATTGCTCAGTCAAAAGCAGGAGTGTAGAGGCAGAAAGAGGAGAAAAGCAGAATGGTAAGCAGAAAAGGTAACAGATATTCCACAGTCTCAGCAGTGAAGAGCATGGGCTGTTTCTAGCAAAGGACCCAGGTTCGATTCCCAGCACCCACACGATGGCTCACAACTGTCTATAACTCCAGTTCTAGGTGATCTGAGCCCTCTTTGGGCCTCTGTGTGCAGTGCAGACATGTGGTACACAAACATGCATGCAGGCAAAACACTCATACATAAAATACAAATAAATAATCTTAAAAAAATGCAGATAGAAAGACATCCTTTGAATTCTCCAAAAGGGAAAAAGCCCACCCCTGAGGAGTGGATCCTTTTACAATTGGTGATACCTTAAGGCAGTGGAGGAGATCAGACAGCTGTAATCCACAAGGGTAAGGGGCTAGCTGATGCAAGAACAGCCACAGCCCCTCCAGAGTGGATCCATATATATTGTGCTACCTGAATTCCTAGGGTGGGAACCCGAGCTCTGCAGCTCAAACAACCTAGGCTCAGTGCCTGTCTTCAGTTAGACAGACAGGAGATGGGGAAAAGAGATTCAGGCAGTATAGACACATTGTGAGAAGGAACAAATGAATAGGCCCAGGGGTTCCCCAACCCAGTGTCCTAGGCCCCAGGTCATTTTCAGGGTCCTGGTATGAAGTTCAGTTTAAATAGAGAGCAATGTGTAGCTTTTCAGGCCTGATCTAAGTGTGGTTCTGCTGGTTATCACTGCACCAGCTCCTGTCTCTTCTGCAAGGTGGCCTGACAAGTCGTCGGAACTGTGTGAAATGTTTCTGGGAATGAGTTTGTCTTCCGGTTGGAATCAGCCTTTTTCTCCTCCCAGCATGAAACCCCTACATACATTTTGATTTCTTGGGATCTGAATTAGCTTTCTCTAAGGGAAGAGAATTAATAGGGTGTGTGTGTGTGTGTGTGTGTGTGTGTGTGTGTGTGTGTGTTGACTTGACCATCCATGTAGTCCAATAATGACCATCTAACTCTGAAGAGGCTGAAAATCCAGCATTTTCTCAGTCCATGAGGCTGGATGTCTCAGCTGTTCTAATCTGGCCCTGAAAGCCTGGAGGATTCCTGGAGAGTTGTTGTACTTCAGCCTACACTGAAATCCCAAAGAAGTGGGTTCTAATATTGGAGAAAGAATATTGTGGCAACAGGAGAGATGAACTTGTCAGTGAGAGTGAGGCAAGCAGGGAAAAAGCAGTTTCCATGTTCTGGTATCTGGGCTGTGAACAGAAGATGGCCGCTCTATTTCTCAGAGCAGAGGGAGCAGAGTGTGGGCAGCATTTGCACCTGCTGGTTTCCTCCAGCCAGCCAGACCTGGCTTTCTCTAGCATGGTGAGTCCTCTCTCATAGCTCACTCGTGGCCATGTTCAGTTCGTGAGCAGCCCTTCAAGGTCAGCTCCCTGAACAACCAGACAGGTTTAGGTCCAGAGTGAGGCTGGGAGAGCAGTTCCCTTAGGGATGCCCAGAAAGAAAGCAAGTCAAACTGGGGCGTGCTCCTGCACACAGGAGGTCTGTCATCCTAAAAGGAATCCTTCAGCATTATAACTTTAATAAATCCCACAAAGGGTCACACATTGTCCACTCTGACTCACTCCTGCCGTGTATTAAAAGGAAAAAAAATACCTAGTCTAAGTTAGAGCCTCAGAATCTTAAAAAAGAAAAAACATTTTTTTTTTGTAACAAAACCCAACCCTTATGCATGTTTCCAAGCCAGGAACACTGGCTGTCTAATAGTCCACTGAGCTCTAACTGTTTCCTGTAATCAGACTTCTCTTGTAATTTAGGAAAGAATTATGAGATTCGCAGGAGGACCTGTCTGCCTCACCAGAGTCTGGCTCTCCGGTAAACTCAGCCCCAGAGGACAGTTTTTGGCAGTGTTTCCTTCACACTGGGTTCCACTCAGCCTCCAGCTTTTCCAGTACCAGCCATGTCTTCACATAATTACTCTGCTCCTATCTTCTCTAGACCTCTCTTCCTCCCCTTCTCCCATCTCCATCCACAGAGCCTTCTGTAACCACTCCTAGCAGAATGAATTGTCATCATCACTCACATAGAGAGCTCAGAGAACAGGCACAAGCAATCCCCTCTCCCTCCCCCTCCCCAGAGAAGACATCTTGCCCCTTCATGAGGTGGCTCTCCAGTCCCTATGTAGAATCCAGCTGGATTGTTTAAGAATTCTTCCACCTACCCCAGAGAATTCCAAAGGGTTCTCTATGGCCTTTGGCCTAGTTTGGCAAGATATGTGCATCATTCCTGACCACCGGCTGCATGCACTAGGAAAAGTTCATGTGAGATTCACTCCCACAGTGCAAATACAGCCTAGTCAGGCTCCACTGCTGCACCATCTATGGAATCCCATTGGTCACATCAGAGGTGGTATGTTTCTCTTATTGGTTAATGAATAAAGTACTGTTGGCCAATAGGAAAGCAAGATAGGCAGGACTCAGAGACAAGGAAAATTCGGGAAGAGTAGGGAGGAGATTCAACATGTAGGACTTGAGAGAACAGAGGCCCTGATCCTCTCTCTGGTAAGATAAGATCATGTGGAAATACTTAGATGAATAGAAATGGGTTAATATTTAAGACAGAGCTAGCCAATAAGAAATGCTATTAACAGGCCAACAACTTTATATCGAATACAGTGTCTCTGTGTGTTATTTGGGGCTGTTGCGGCTGTGGGACCAGGCTGGAGGGAAAACCTGCTCCTAACAAAATGGTGCCGCAATGTGAACCTGAGAACTTCCACTTAAAACTTAACAAAAGCTTAAAAGGGTGTTTTAGAAATAAAAGAACAGAAACAAGCAAGGCTTCTCGGTAGCAGCAAGTAGAGATTTGCACGGCTCCTTTAAGAGGTTTCCTGACTCATCATCAGTGGCAAAAATCCATATGGCTTTTAAAAAGCGCTGCTAACAATTCAATGGTGTGTATGAACAGCTGGAGAGAGTACCTGGGTGTGGTGGCACATGCTTTTAATTCCAGTACTCAGGAGACAGAGACAAGCAGATCTCTATGATTTCAAAGTGAATCTGGTATATGAAATAAATTCCAGGATAGCCAAAGTTGCACAGAGAAACCCTGTCTCAAAATATAAAAAAATAAAAGTAGAAGAAATAAAATAATAAAGATCCATGTAAAGATGGAAAGCACAAAGCTATTCTGGATTCTATATGGTATTATGTTTGAAAGATTTTAGTTTGCAGAGCAAGGATGTAAGAAAGGGGCAGGAGAATAATTCTTGAAAGTGGAATATAGAAAATCATAAAGAATGGACATTGACATGGATGGAAAGATCAGAAATTATGAGAACAAGAAAGGTTACTATGGTGATGGGGCTAATGGTTATATGCTAGGCTGATCTTGTTAAATAGGGCTAGTTACTGAATCATCAAACCTTTGTGGAATAACTGAAGGCTCTAAATGTACAGCCAAGAGAAAGCCAGAGTATGAAAGAAGTTTCTCACAGGTCTTGGCCCACAACAAGCAAATAGGCCCCCAACCCTGGAACAAATGGTCCCAGATGAACAGCACTGTTTGGGTCACTCCTGGCCAATGGACAGTCTGGGGACTTTCCAAGTCATTCTATGGTTTATTCTTTGAATAAGAACAGGTCATACCTGGGTGATCTCTCAAACATGAGATCATACTTTGCAATCAACCACTTTGTGCCCCATGCAATGCATGTATGCTGATTTGCGGTTTGTCTCTATAAAAAGGAGCCTGAACCCTGTGCAGCTTTCCCCAAGATTGCTGTCACCCGAGTGCACTCGTTCAATAAACACCTCTTGCTTGTTGCATCTCCTGGTTTTGGTGTTTGTGTCACAGGGCTTTCCCACTGGCCCATCAGGACCCCAGAATTAGGGTTTAACAATGTTGTCTTTGTATTGTTTGACTGCTGAGGAAATAGCAACAACAGTTAAAAGAAATGCTGCTAGATTAATTCAATTTATATATTTTAAAAATTCTTTAACTCCAAAATTTAAGTCTAAGGACAAGTTACTGGGGAAAAGGATTTCTATTTTTGTTTCCACATAAAATAAAAAGCTGTGGATTCCTTCCAGACTAACACGGTTTGATCAAGCAAGACTCCCTGAAACAGTATCCCAGGTGATCCAACATTCAAAACATCTGGGACCTTGCAGACCACTACAGCCAGAATTTGTGCATCTTCTTAGAGTCCCCATGACAACACTCCCTACCAGCAAGAAGCAGTTTGGAAAGAACAAAGCCCAAATTCCCAAATATTGTCTATAAATGTTTGTTTTCATTTAAATGGGGTTGGTTATAAAGGGTTGATGACCACAACCAATCTCTTTAAAGATAGTTATGGTTATAGGTTTTCCTTAGTTAGGATTAAGGATAAGTTACATATAGGACTTTAGACTCACAAAGATAGGATAGATAATAAAATATTTTCTTTAAATCTTGCAAATGTTAATGGACTAAATATTGTTAACTGTAGTTCTTATTTGATAACTGTTTTGTTATATATTTTGCTATGTTAAGGTTAAAACCCTTCTTTTTATTTTAGACAGAAAAGAGGAGATGATGGGAGATATCATTCTGTAAATATATTTTTTTATTATTTAATGAATAAAGTACTGTTGGCCAATAGGAAAGCAAGATAGGCAGGACTAGGAGACAAGGAGAATTCGGGAAGAGTAGGGAGGAGATTCAACATTTAGGACTTGAGAGAACAGAGGTCCTGATCCTCTCTCTGGTAAGATAAGATCATGTGGAAATACTTAGATGAATAGAAATGGGTTAATATTTAAGACAGAGCTAGCCAATAAGAAATGCTATTAACAGGCCAACAGCTTTATATCGAATACAGTGTCTCTGTGTGTTATTTGGGGCTGTTGCGGCTGTGGGGCCAATCCAGCGGGAAAACCCACTCGCTCTTAACAGGTCACATCAGTCCACCCATGTAGGGAATGAAGGAGGAACTATTATTCATTTACTATTACTCTGCCAAATGGACATAGTTAATAAAATTACTCCTAAGGACTTATTAACTATACCAACAGATTTATACATCATTCAATCCTCATCAGAAAAGCTTCTTCATGTAATATATGGCAATTAACAGAGAGACCCACAACTGCTCAACATGCAAATTATGAGAGACTTCAGGTTGCCAAGCCCTAAATGGGATGTCTATCGTATACCCTTCCCCCAAGGCTCAGGGATCTATACAATAGAGGGAGCAGAAGTTCTGTAAGAGCCAGAGGTGGATGCCTTCACCTAAACAGTGAAGGCCAAAGGACAAATACCATATGAGCACACAGTGGCTGTGAAAGCATGCACAAGCTCAATCCAGACAAAATCCCAGGTGCAGAAGGAGAGGCAGTGCCAAGTTCCACCTGGAGCTGAGGAGCCATTGGCATTTGATCACTGCTGGGAGAAGGGAAGTCCTCTTTCTTCAGTGGAGTGACATCTGCCATATGGAGCACACTCCGGGGCAGGCCTCACACCGGGGTAGTTGGCCAGCATAAGTTGGACTTGATGGGAAGGAGGGCCAGGCCAGGGGTTGGGGCCTGAGAACATGAAGTTGGGTGGGTAGGGAGGTAAGAGAGTATCTATGGGAAGTTAGGAAGAGGGGAAGGAATATGATCAAAATACATTGTGTGAAATTCTCAAAGAATTAATAAAACCATTATTTTATTTTGTTTTTTTAAAAAGAGGCAGTTGGAATTAATTAGCAAACAAACTGTCCTGTTTCCGCCATCTCAGGAGAGCCTAGAGCTCCCTCTAGTGGTTGCAAGGGCTCATCTAAGGGAACTACCCCAGTCTCTGCTCCAAGAACTCTATTCTGTGGTCAGTTAGGACATTTCAGACAGGAGCATCCAAGACCACCTGACAAAAAGCCCTCCCCCAAGGGTCTTGTCCAATCTGCAAAATAGAAGACTACTGGGAGCAAGAATGCCCCCTCCCCGTGAGGCAGGCACCCCCTACTCCCCTTTGAGAGGGCAGGGCAGTCTCTATCCCAGAACTTTAGGCTCAAGCCAAGCTTGTAAATGAACAAATGCCATGGGCGGTTTGTTTCTGGGCTCTGGGGATTCTACTGGGGACTTGGAGGGTTGGTGGGGTTCTGAGGCTGCACAACATCCTGTATATCTGGACCTTCTTGAGATTCCAGAGGCTCTTGTGGCATCCATAGCACTAAGTCTCCTGTCCTGTAATAGCTGTGGGCTGTCTGGGGCCTGCTAGCTACCCTCCCATAATCTCTTCTATAGTCCCCACATCACCCAACATGCTTCTCCTCAGTCAGGGGTATCTCCATTCCAGGAAACTCACTGACAGCCACACTTGTCACCCATTTTCCCTCCAGGGTCCTAACATCCTTTATAAAAGCTGTGCAAACACAGACTCGTGATAGACTTCTGATCACTGGGCTATTGAAACTTTTTCAGGCAACGCACCATGTTAAGCCCCATATGGGCAATAAAGAAGCCATATGGAACCCACAGAATATTCCAGCCTGAAGACCATCACCGAGGTGTCCTGGCCTGCCCTATAATCTCCAATCTTCACACCTTTGGGGGATAGATATCCCCCAATGCCTGATTCACAATGTTAGAGTGTGTGTTCCTATTTGCTGTAGAATACTGAACCTCAACACCCAGGAAAAACCCACTGCAAACCCAACATAACTTCTAAAGTTTGCCTCATGTAGTTAGGTATTTCCTCCAAAGGCCTAAATCTCTCAACAAACGGTCCAATTACTGGACCTTACATTAATCTGAGGGGAAAAAAGAAGCCTTTTCTGTCACAGTAAAGTCAAAACTATAGGAATTCCAGTCATAAAACTACTAAGAACTACATAAGACTTGAACATGGCAGGGCTTGGCAGAATGAATTGAAATTCTCTAGCTTGGGCCTTATCGTTAAACTCTACAAAGCCTTGCAGTATGTGCAACTATGTGCTTAAGGTGGCCTGCTTCCCATGACAGCTGTCAGTGTGGCCCAGTTCCCCCACAACTGTCAACACGGCCCAACAAGAAGGCTATATACACTTACTGAGAATGTCATGATTTTTTTTTCAATTTTTCCCCCAACTGATGACACTATTCTCAAGGGACAGCATCATGTCAATGTCAAAAGGTTGGACGTGTGTATGGGGGACAAGAAGAATATCTGCTCATGGGATCTCTGGGATGACACAGGCTCTAGGCCTCCTAAAGGAGATACTTACTTTGCTTCCATTGCTAACTTGTCCTAATGTTTCCTCTGTGCAAACATAATCTAAAGGGGGACACTTAACCCAAACTTTGGGACCTTCCTGGAACCCAGTACCTCCTCTCTCCAAGTCATTGGATTTTGGTCTCTTTTATATTAGGGGACTATCAGCTGTGATTCTCTTGGTTGAGGAAGCTCCTACATTAACCCTGGGACTCATGTGATGGCTTTTTTCCCTTACTAGTGGTCCTCGAGCCCACTAGATTGCAGATGTTAAAGTTAGTAAAAGACTCAGGCTGAGGGTGTAGCTGGCTTAGATGGATGAAGTCCTGGATTCAGCCCCCTGGCACTGCATAAACTGGATGTAGAGAGGCATGTGCCTGTAATCTCATCATTCATGAGTGGTAGGCAAGAGCATCAGAAGTTCCTGCTCAGCCCTGCTTCATAGTAAGTTCAAGGCAGGGGTCTGGGACACACGCGGCTCCATCTCAAAAGAAACAAAAATCATACTAAAGAGGTCTCTCTCTCTAAAAACCTTAGTTTTTAAAGGTATACTCTGGCTGGTGAAGATGGCTCAGTGGTTAAAAGCACTGACTGCTCTGCCAGGAGTCCTGAGTTCAATTCCCAGCAACCACCAGGTGGCTCACGACCATCCATAATGTGATCTGGTGCCCTCTTCTGGCCTGCAGGTAGAAACACTGTGTATATAATAAATCTTTAAAACAAAAAACAACTTAGTGTGTGTGTGCCTATGTGTGCATACACGTGCATGCCCATGTCCATGCACAGCGTGTGTGGAGGTCAAAAGACACCACAGGAGTTCCAGGAACAGAACTCAGATGCCGAGGCTTTGCTGAGGCTTGGTGGTGGGTACCTACTCACTAACTTGTTCTGTTACCCCTGACTCTGCTCTTACTCTCCAGAGACTGGCATAAAACCACGACTCATTTTACTGTTAGATTCTAACCCTGAGCGTTCCTGAGTAGAGACAGGAACTCTATCTGTGGTGGTAGACCAGAGTTACAGGACTCCCCACATTTCTAGCCCAAAGCTAAAGTGTTCCAGGATGGAAGCAGCTTTACATGGTGGGGCGTAGGCTCTCACGGCATTGGACAGTAAAGCCTTACACAAGCCTTAAAATCTGGGATCTCTGTGGGTAATTTCATCTCCGCCTGAAATGCAGAACTGACTCATTCACTAGGGCTCCCAGCAGAGATGGAAGCGACACAATGTTCTCACAGACCGGGTCTATCTACCCATGTGACCCTCAACCCTGAAGCTATCTGGAGGGCAGGGGCCTCTTCACTGTTCAGAACACCCTTATTAAACACAGCCCTGACTTTAAACTTACAGCTCTGAGAGGAAAGGTATCCTGGCAGTCAGGAGCCAAGGAATACCACAAAATCACACTGCACACCAGACCTCACGTAAGAGATTTATTGAGAGAGAGAAAATCCTGCAGGGTGGCTGCCTCTGCTCTGGCAAGAACTAACAGAGACCCAATTAGAGACAGGGTCATAGGGTGTTTCTTGGGGGTGAAGCTTTCCAGAGTGCCCTGGGATTGGAGAGATTATCTCGTCTCAAGATTAGGGATTGGTGGGATTTTTCTCTGTATGGTGGGGCCTGGCCACTCTCCCATCTGGTGGGGGGCTACAAATGGTTGTTATAGCCTTAGGGAATGGCTGTTAGTGTGAGAGAATCTGGGGGTGGAGCCTGGCCTTGGATGTAGGCATTTCTTGAGGGGTCAGGCCTAGCCACCAGAGTAGGCTGAGGGTAGAACCTGGCAGCTGGAGGTCTCCAGGGGTGTGGTCTACAAGGGAAGTCTCTGAGCTGGGCAGGGGAACTGGCCCTCTGCTGCCAGATTCAGTGTGAGTAGCCAACACCTACCAGAAGCCGCTTGGCTTCCAACTCAGCAGACATGGCGCAGTACAATACCCACCAGAAGGATTATTTGGCAATTCTGTGGACAAATAGCCATCTTGGCTTCTAATCAAGGATGCCTCCATTCCCAAGGCCACACTTACTCATCCTTAGCATACCTCAGGAAATACAACATGTTCTGACAGGGTTTCACAGGAACCAGAGGGTGGTTCCTTCCCTCTTCCTCCCACAGAAGCTCTTAACAGTATTCACCAGGCCACAACACTGCAAGTCAATCTCTCCATACTCTAACTGAGCCCCTTCCAAAGCCTTCAGCTCTCATGATTGACTTCTAAGCCAATCCCGGAGGTGTCCTCGGAAATCTCTCCTTTACAGCCCGTCCAGCAGTGGACAACGATGCTGGGGAAGATTGGCAAGTAGATTTCACTCCCATTCACTGATGCAAGGGATTGAGATTGCTAGGTATAGTAGTAATTAGTAGGTGCCTTCACTGAGGAGATCTAGGCAACCTCACCCAAACAGAACCTGTGTCAGAGGCAGCTGCTATCCTCTTGAGAGAGGGTGGGAAACTTGGACTGATCTGGGGAGGTGGGGAATGGGAGGGGAGGGTGGAACCATGACTTCCAGGCAGGAACAACCAGGGAGGAGGGGGAGCCCATTCTACTCTGACTAGCTTATAAAACATCTGACCCAAATCCTATGTGATGGACCAAAAATTAAAATTAATAAAAGTTTAAAAACTTGGGCTCTAAATCTATACAGAGAAAGGGAACTCCTAATGATAAAGGAAAATTTAACTCTTTAAATCAGGAGTGCCGTGGCTGGCGCCTGAGGCCCCTCTCAGAGGAGGGGAGGCCACCACTTATTCCTATGTCTGCTAATTGCTGGTCAAAAAGTCCCCTAATGGTTGTAAAGATCCCTCAGCCCAGGAGGTAACTGACAGACCCTGTGACCCTGTAACCCTGTAACCTTGCAACCCCAAGCCCTGTCTTATCTTACTCAAATGTATCTTGCTTAAAATATATAGTTACTGCTTTACTCTGTACTTTGTGTGACCTTAAATAGTCATGAAAATTCTGGAATTTGTGGCCTTCAACCTCATGGTCTTCCTCTTTAAAAGCTTCCCTTTTTATGGCTGGTTGGCATTCTCATTCCCCTGCCATGGAGTGATATCCAAGCTGGCCAGCTTGAACAATAAAGAGAAATCTTTGCATTTTGCATTGTAATTTTCTGGCTCCTCGGGTTGGTCTGAGGCTCTGTGAACCTGGCATAACATATGGAGAGACTCATACCTCTAGGGCCCTTCCCATCCTCTCCATGGGAACAGTTGGACTGTTCTAATAAAGTCTGTCAGTTTTCTTTTTCTCTCTGTCCCTGTCCAACTGTAACTGTTGTTCCATGTCTGCAGCCGTTGGGATCTCACCTCTAATTCTCCAACTCAGAACACCCCACCCAGCTAAGCTTCCAACTTGTCAAAGGAAAAAGACCAAGGTCTTCTCTGCTCCTAAAATGTAACAACCAATCAAAGCTGCTGCAAATGTGGTTCAAGGGTGGCAGGGTTGTCATCCGCTCAGTTCTGGCTTAGGGTCCTGGAGGGTGCACAGATATCGTGGTTGTGAAATATTCCTCTGCTGCTATTAAGGAGGCCAGGTATGTGGCAGGGGAGTCCCTGAATGGTGACACTGAGAGGTTGGTCATTGCATGCAGCTGTGAAAGTGAAACCTGGATTGCATTAGAGATAGATGCAAGAACAATGAGGCATCTGCCAAGGAGAGCTGCACACAGGGTATGGAACCAGCCCAAAAGGGAGAAGTGCACAACATCAGGCAGCAAAGCTGGAGGGGAAGCCATCCAAGCCCTCTGACATCAGGCATGGGGCTACAGGATTTGGAGTTTGCCCTTCCTGGTCTCAGCTTGCTTTGGCCCGGTATTACCTCACTACACCCAGAATCCTCCCTTTTGTAATAGTACTGTATATTCTGTGTAGTTGTATGTTGGAAGATGTGATTTGTTTTTATTTTTATTTTAAAGGAGGTTGATATATGGTTGTTCCATGATTGGGGGGGGATTATTGCGGGTAAGAGAGAAAACAGCCAGAGGCATTTGGAAGAAACTAGAGCAGAGAGAAAAAGTAGACATGGCCAGGAATAGTGAAGTGGGGGTTTGAAAAAAATATGGGTTTATAAAGAGGATGAGTAGCTGGGATGGAAGCCTGAGAGCTGCTGGTGGTTTGGAAGTTTAGGGTAGAAAAGGAGGTGAGGGGCCAGAATTCTAGTGTGGGAGGCTTTGAAATGTGTAATGGGTACTTGTGAATAGAGACTGAGGGAGTCTGGAGGCCAGCATATGTTTGATATGCAACCACAGCTATATGTTAATAGAGAACTTCCCAGAGAAAAGGGAAATGACTCCTTTTGGCACAGGAGCCCATTTCACAAGTTCCTGAGGAATGCTGGCTTTTATCTAATCACCAGAAATCCTTCTGTGGTCCAGTTTGAACTCATTTCTGGACATATGCACTTCCTGAAACACAGCGGTTGCAATTAGGAAATTGTCTTGCGTTTCAAAGAGGCGTTTTTTAAAGTTGTACTAAGTGCATTTTGCATTATGATATGGCCATGAACCTATGGGAGTCAGGGAGTGGAATGTGGTAATTTGTATGAGACTGACCCCTATAGGCTCATATGTTTGAATAACTGATACCTGGTTGGTAAACTATTTGGGAAGAATTAGGTGGTATGGCCTTGTTGGAGGAGGTGTGTCACTAGGGGTGGGACTAAATCTGATGGGGGATGATCTTCTTTATTGGTTGACGAATAAAAGACTGTTTGGCCAATAGACAGTAGAAGCAGGAAGATAGATGGGGCTAGGAGACAAAGAGAATGCTGGGAAAGGTAAGCAGAGAGAAAGGAGGGAAAAGATACCATGTAGCAGAGGAAAGAGTAACAGGTCCAGGCCCCCTTCTCCAGTAAGATAAGACCACATGCAAATACTTAGAGTAATAGAAATGGGGTAATAATTAAGAGAGAGAGCTAGCCTATAAGAAGCCCTAGCCATCAGCTAACAGTTTAATAATTAATATCTCTTTGTGTGTTCATTTGGGGCTAAAGTGTCTGCGGAACCTGGCAAGACAAGAAAAATGCCAGCAACACATGCTACTTCTAGATGCTCTCTGTCTCCCGCTTGCAAATCAAGATATGAGTCCTTGATTGTCTCTGTCACCATGCTGTCACTCCACTGTAATGTATGAAACCATAGGCCCAATTAAACATGTTCTTAATAAGTTGAGTTGGTCATGGTATTTTGTCCCAGCAATACAAAAGAAACTAAAAACATTCATCTTACAACTATTGGGCTTCACTCCATCATTGAAGGAAGTCAAGGCAGGAAACTGAAACAGAGGCAGTAGAGGAATACAGCTTACTGACTTGCTTCTCACAACTTGCCCAGTCTGCTTTTTACTACAACTCAGGACCATCTGCCCAAGGTTGGGAAAACCCACAGTGGTCTGAGCCTTTCCATGTCAATATTAATGAAGAAAATACATGACAGACTTGCCTATATGCCAATCTTATGGAGGCATTTTCTCAATTGAGAGTTCCTTTTTCTGAATGACTCTAGATTATGTCAAACTGAAGAAAGAAACACACACACGCACACGCACACGCACACAAAACAAAAAAACTAACCAGGACAAAAAAGACTCAATCTCTGAGACCCCAGAGTGTCTCAGTTCTAGCCAGTTACAACAATCCACTGCAAACCAGTGATGTATTTGGATTCAAGGGCCAGATACCAGAGTGAGCCTCATAAGGGACAGATAGTACTTTCTGTGGCTCTGACTTCGTTGTAACTCTCTTGACTCTGTGGTAGAGCTAATGCACAGTAGTGGCTGCCTCTGAGATCTAGGTTGTCAGTATTTCAGATTTCCCATCTTCCAATGCTTTGCTTAATCTTGAATCCTTTATAAAGAACACACACTCACCTTCACATTCTTGCTTTGAATGTAACAAAGCCCAAATCTCAGGAATGCCTAGAGTTCTCATCTTGGATACTAATGACAAAAAAAAAAAAAACCTGGGGTTGGGACAGGCAACTCTGAATCTATTCTTAGAGGACTCCTTTGGCAAATTTTACCTAAGCTATAGAAATGAGTATCAGAAATTTTATCCTACAGTGTGCCTAGGAAAACCCTATATATATTGTTGTTGCAGAAGCAGGAGGTACATCCACCCTCATTGGTGAAACGTGGCTTTTGGTCCAATACTTCAGGAGAGGTATTGGCAGATAACTTAAAACTCAAAGAAAACATCAAAATCCCAGGGAACCTAGATTAAGATAAAAATTTAGCACAGACCTCCTGGCAGGGATAGCTCCTCCTTTAGACCTTATAGTTTCTGTTGGTGTTTCTTATTTTTAATTCTGATCTGTGTCTTTAGTTTTTGTTTACTTGACTTCTGTCACGCTACACCCTCCAATACCCACACTATGACTTTAAAGTAGAGAATTCCTCACAGCCAAGCTTGCCTGATAAGTTTTTAAACAAACAAGAAAGGCAGAGATGAACCCACACACTGTTTTTATTAAGAAAAAGACAAACAAACCACTGAAGGAAAGATAAGGCGTGGATGACCATAGAGTTGTGCCTTCCTGATTACACACTAATAAACAAAGGGAGGAATTATTTACACTGCTGTCCATGACCATTGGTGCACCTGCCATTCTAGGCTAACACCTTGCTTTGCAAGGTCATGAAAATAAGCTGCTTTATTTGGCTGCACTGAGTCTCAGTATTCCTATTATGAAATGAGAGCATTCCTGTTACGAAGCAGGGGTTATTGTTTCTAGCGCTGCCAAAGAAACCAGTCAGCAGCTCACTTATCTACTCATAAACCCCTCAATTGGCCCACAAGGTAAGATCAGATGATGTCTATGAACTGTTACAAAAGTACTCCAGTTACCCCTCAGGATAGTTAATCTCTGCAAACTCACCCATTGTTGTCGCTATCTCTTCCACAGTGTGCATCAGTTATGAAAAGTTTCGTCAGCAGCTGAGGAGGCCACACTGGTGGTCAAGCCCTTGCTTGGCATGCACAAAACCCTGGGTTCCATCCCCAGCACCAGACAGAACCAAGTCTGGTGGCATGCACCTGTGAGCCCAGCACTTGGGAGGCAGAGGCAGGAGGTCACCCCACCAACAAAGTGAGTTTGAGGCCAGCCTTGGCTACAGGATATCCTACCTCCAAAGAAAGAAGGAAACAAAACAGCAACAACAATAACAAAAACCTTTTACACTCATTTTGATTTTGTAAATATTTTTCTCCGTGCACCATGGGCTGATTGCTCTTTCATAGCCAGTTTTAACACATTGACATTTCTTATTGATCTCTCTCTTTGGTATCCTCAGACTTTTGTAGTTTTCCTCCTATATATCTTTTACTTTTCTTGATTTGTTGACGCATACCTAGATATTTTATTTTTGGTGTATAGCGTGGTTATTAGCAGCAGTGACAAGGCAGGGACAGAGCTCTGAGGTGCATCCTGAGATGCCTGACTTTTAGGGACTTGACTCAGACTAAACTGGGATTTGTGGCTTCGATGCTGGAAAGAATTTCAGGGCTAGTCAGTTGTGAAACTTATTCATTTATTAACGATATATTAGTATAGGCTTATGTACAGAAATTAAGAGAAAAAGAGGAGTTCAGAAGAAAGACATATCCAAGTTTGTGTGTGGGATCTTAAGGGAGAGTGGAGTGGGAATAAGGTGTTCCCAAGTGTGGGTTTAGGCTTCCCCAAAAGAGGGTAACCAATTAGTTGTCTTAGCTTTAGCCACTGTGTGTGTGTGTGTGTGTGTGTGTGTGTGTGTGTGTGTGTGTGTGTGTTCTAGGTGTAGATTTATCCCCACCCCTCTTATAGACAATTATATACAGCTACAATCTATCATTTGGTAAGGTAAAACCAGTAGCCACTAGGGTTGCACAAGGGTGATGTCCTTTTGCTGTAAATGGGGATTCTGATGAGATTACTAGAAAGTCAGAGTGTTATGGCTGAGAAGGGAGAAGGGCCTAGAACAATTGTTAACTGTGTTGAAGTCTTAACTTTGCTACTGGTGAGAAGTTTCAACCAGATGCCTAAGAAAGGGGCTTCTCTTCCTTTGTGAACAAAAAGTGTTTTTTTTTTTTTTTTTTTTTTTTTTTTTAAAGAAGCCATGTCTGCATAGACTGACTGATTAGAAGAAGTTCAGTGCTGTGGAGAGGTGGAATGTTCCAGGTCCAGATAATAATGAACTTAACCTTGGCTAGCTTTAGCCCCAGCTCCCCAAAAGCCATCCTTGCCCACTTCTGTGTCAGAACTAACATCCTGTGACTAATATGTAAAAATCTTTGCAGTCTGTGAACTTAGCTGACCAATAGGTTCTGCCAACCCAAAAGCTACGCATGTCATCAGAGAGTATCTGAGGCCTATAGGGGAGATTCCCCTGTTGTGCTGTAGTTGCCCTTCTGATGCACCGTCCAGTGTATTTTAAGCTTGCCTTGATTTATGAATGTCTTTGTTCTGTAAAACTATAAAACTTTACGAAACTGCTTCCATGTTAGAACTTGGAATTTGGGGTGAACCAAGTCTGTGTTCCTTCATATGTTCACTCAAAATGGCTCCAAGATAGACTATCTCTTATTCCCTTTAAGATGAGAGCTGGAGCTGGGTGGTAGTGGCACATGCCTTTTATCCCAGCACTCAGAAGGCAGAGACAGGCAGATCTCTGTGAGCTCGAGGCCAGCCTACAGAGCAAATGCCAGGAAAGGCTCCAAATAGTTCAATGCTAATATGTGATTAGTATCTTTCCCATATTAAGGTAGTACCCTTGCAAATTTGTGTAATTTTCTATTAATACCAGAAAGCTTTCTTTTAGATTGTTTTCCTCTTTTTCTTTTTAGAGAGAGGATCTCACCAAATTGCCCAACCCTGAATTCACCATATTTCTGTTTGAGCTAGGGGCTCTTCAGGCCATGCTCATCTTCAGTAGCCTCTCTCTCTCTCTCCCCCCTCACAGATGCTATAAAAGAAACTGGAAGAAAAAGAACAGTCACCGTGCTTTGGCTCTCAATGACTCTGTAATCCTCACTTTCCTGGAGGAAGTGTACCAAGCACTTAAGGCTACAGGTGACACATTTCACATAACACACGCGTGCCTGTATACACACACACACAACACACACACACACACACACACACACACACACACACACACACACACACGATCCAAACCCTTTCTCCTTTCACCTGTCACCTGGGAGTCCAACGCCTAATTGTGCAAGCATTTACAATGGGCCATTCATTGACTACATACTATGCGATCTCCATCTCTGACACCTCTACGAGGGGACCCCAGCTAGACCCTATGGCTCTGAATGCTCCTCAGAGTCCCTACCATGTTGTCTTTCTTTTGTGTTAGTCATTCACTTACCCCAAAGGACAGTCCACCTAAGTGTCTGCTTTGAACCCTAAAACTTGAGACCTTTCACCTTCTTCTTCAGTGTCCTTGTTAGTTGGGACAGCTGGCTTCCAGATTTCTACACTGCCTGTTATGCGATCTGTGGACAAAGGCAGCTTTATTTCTTCCTTTACAGTTGGAATAAAATCACTCCAGCAGTTGCTGGGGTTTTCCCAATCCTCCCTCTTCATCTGTGGTTAAGCTGCTGCAAATGGAAGATATCTAAAAATGTACCTTTTGTTCCATCATGGTTGCCAAAAAACAGTACTAGGGTTAGGGTCAGAGCTTGTGCCTCTGGCAGCCCCCACCAGGCCAGGCTCAGCCACCTGACCTCAATAAGCCAACTAAAGGTCAAGTTAGCCATGAACCATAGCAAAAGGTTATTTACTCAATGTGACCCCATTGGGAAGACAGAAAGGTCCAGGTACCTACTCCCCATACCCAAGCCAGCTTCAGGGTCCTAACATGGGGTCAAATTTAAATGAAAGGCAAGAAATATGCATAATTAGGTGATCCTAGGTATGACCCCACTCGTCACTGACTCATCATCGTCTCACCCTACTCTCTTTCCAGGGGAAATGTTCCCCTTTGGCTGGTCCAGGCATTAACAGCATCTGATTCTTGGGGAATTAGAATCCTTTGGGGGGGGTGAGGGGTACAGGGCTCTCTCTTTTAGAATACCCCATTCCTTCCAGGTATTCCAGTAACAACGTGTTGCCTCTCCTATTACTCAGCGCTTAGAGCATCAGTGTCTGGACTTTGTAGTCTGCATGTTATTTTCATCCTCATTAAATGTATTCACTGTCTTCTCTTTTTGGTGTGTGTGCCCTCCTGTGTGGTGGGAAGAGAGTGGGAACTGGAGACTGAACTATCAAGGCTAGCAGATGAAAGCCAGTTGGCAGGGGACGGCTGGGAGCTCTTCTGTACTTGGACTTCATGTACCAACAGCAGGAGCGTGAAAAACCCGCCATGTATTTGCAAATAGAGAAGCCAGTGCTATGGAAGGCAAGCATCCTCCTATACAGGGTTCTATGCTCATGGTCAGCACTTGGGGAACTCCCCCCCTCCCAGTTCATAGCCCACTTCCATTCTTGGGAAGGCTTTCCCTTTCTTTTCTTTTTCATTTTTACTTTTATTGAAAGATAGGCTTTTTTTCATACAGTATATTTTGATTATGGTTTCCCCTCCCTATACTCCTCCCAGGTCCTCCCTTCTGCCCCTCTCATCTAAATCCACCCCTCTTCTGTCTTTTGTTAGAAAACAAACAGGCATCTAAAGGATAACAATAAAATATAATAAGCTAAAATAAAAGTATACAAATTGGAAGAGGACAAAACAAACAGACCGAAGTAAAAGACTGAAGAAACAGATGTAAACATTGAGACACATTTGTTGCACGCACATTCAGGAATCCCATAAAACCACAAATCTATAGGCCATAATATATATGCAGAAATACATAAATATATAAGAAAATAAATAAAATTAAATAAGAGCAAAAACAAAATTAAAAAAAAAAAGGCCTTGATATGACATTATGAGACAAGGGACCTCTGAAGATGCTGCTGAGTTTGTTTTCTGTTGGCCGTCTACTTCTGAGCGTTTGGCTTATCATAAAGAGTAATTTGTTTCCCCAGTGAAACTCCTTTGAAGAAGATTAATTTTTCACTTGCAAGTGGTTATCAATTAGAGATTGCTCCTGGCTTAGGGATGGGGGCTGTGTCCACCTCTCTTAGCTCTAGGATCCTATCTGGTGCAGACCTGTGCAGGAAAATGCCTGCTAGATTTGGGGGCTGAGACAAAGGGGCTGAGTGGGAAGGAAGGATGAAGGAGGAGATCTGGCTGTTGAGTGGGGGATGGAGGCAGAGAGGGAGGGGAGGGCAGCAGGTGTTCTGCTATGGAACTGAGGGATAAGGCTGGTGCTTGGATTGGGAGGAGAGGAGAGGAGGAAGATTGGCCACTTTTCTTAATTAATGTCTCTCTTTCTGGGTCTTACTGTGTAGCCCTGGCACAATCCTTCATCCTGAGTCACAAGAGCCAAGAATTTGGTGTCCTCTGAACTCAAATGTGAGGCCCAGCACTAAATGTGTCTTTTCTTTCCTTTCTATTTTTCAGATACCAACCTATGCGTGCCTTCCTCTGCACCTGGGCTTCTCAGTGGTCCTCTGACTTCTATGCCTAGTGTAAAAGGTAGGACTTTTCTCCATCTCCCTCCTCTCAGCAGCTGCTGGGATTTTCAGCTTGTCTGCCCTGTTATTTTCTTTTTAAATTCTGAGTAATTTTTTAAATTCTCTTATTAGCGAGACTAAGAACCCGAAAAGGAACCCTGGATACCCTGCTAACATGCTGAAGATAGGATCATTAGCTGTGTGTTGCGGAGCCCACTCTGCCAGTGAGCGGCAACCCTGGCCCAGGACTACTTTATTAATTTCATTTGCAGATTTGTATTGCTTGATGGCATTTGATGACTAGGGTACTGATAGCTCATTAATTCATTACGTTTCCTGCTAAAAGTACAGACAGGTGTGTGCCTCTTTTAATAGGCTTCATAGTCAGGGATTAACAGGTTTCAGATGTAACTTCACAAGTTCAGAGTTTTAAATTTTGTCTGGTTGTTTTCTAAAAAATATTCATGCCTTTTAATCTAAAGTCATAGCCTTTTGCTATGACACCAAGATATTAATCTTGTTCCAGCTGTCTTACAGATACCTGTAATTTCCTGGGAAAAGTTCTGCTTCTGTATCAAGAAATATGGACTATTAGTGAAAACTATCAGTCTCCAGAGACCATTTTGACCCACCTATTTTCAAGCATATCTTGCAGGTTCACTCCTTCTGCCTGGGCAAAGGCCAGCCCACAGAGGGTCCTCCAGATAATGCCAGCACCTGTGCCAGCTCCTGGGACGTCACCATCGGTACCACCTCTCCAGGCTTAAGTGGAAACCCACCCAACAGCTGGAATTGGGTTTTCCAAGATATCCCAATGAAGGACACATCTGCTCTCCTGTCACACTCATCCACCCTTGCCTCTTCTGTACTACCAGGAAACTTCTCCATTCCCTTCTTCCTGGCAGTTATCACCCTTCCCATGGCTAGCCCCGTTCATAGGGCCAATGATAACCATCTATTTTTTTTTCCCCGAAAGGTACCTTCCTAAAGGTACAGGTGCCTGAGGTCTGCAGGATGGCAATTAACCGAATGCTCCTTCACTCAGACCACCCTCTGATCATGAGCTCACCAACTCCTGACTCTCCCTCCCCCATGTCAGCCGGAAGAAGCCAGACATGAACCAGTCCATATACCTTTTTATTCCCATGTTTAACTGTTTTAGAAATGTTGTGGCTGTGCTAACATTTATCTCATTATTTTTCTATTTTCATTTTCTTTCTCTTCTACTCTTTTTCTGACCTTCATGGTTTTTATAAATGCATTGACTACTGTGCTGGCTAGTTTTAGGTCAACTTGACACAGGCTAGAGTCAGTTTGGAAGAGGGAACCTCAACTGAGAAAATGCCCCCACCTAGAAGCTCTAACTGAAACTTTTATTGAAAGATAGGCTTTTTTTCATACAGTATATTCTGATTATGGTTTCCCCTCCCTATACTCCTCCCAGGTCCTCCCTTCTGCCCTCCTCACTTTTCCTCCTCACGTTGCTTTTGGCCATGCTGTTTCATCATGGCAATAGACACCTTCACTAAGACAACTACTTTTTTCATTTCTATGACCAAACACTTGAAAATAAGCAACTTAGAGGAGGAAGAGCTGGTTTGGCTTGGGACTTGAGGGCACAATCTATCACGGTAGGAAGGCATGGAAGTGAAAGAGGCTGAAACTGGCCTTCTCACACTGATGATGCAAGATGCAGAGAACAGTGATTGATGTCTGGGGTCCCAGCAGGCGCTCCCTTTTTCCTTTTCCATGCATCCCAGAACCCCAGCCCCTGGGACACTACCACTTGCATTCATGGTGGGTCTTCTCAGTCCACTCCCTGGAAGTACCCTCAAAGACATGGTGAGAGCTGTGTCTCCTGGAGATTCCAAATTTAGTCGACAATAAAGATTAACATCGTAATGCCATCTTATGATTTTATTTTATCACACTTCCCAGTTAAATCTTAATGATTTTAGTGGTTTGATATTTGCATATATATTTGATATTTGTGTATAGGTAGTTTCACTTCTGCACACTATTCTGCTTCAGAGGAACTGCAAGTGAGAAATTATTCCCCTCCCTCCTTCCACTCATGACGTGCGGTCATCAGACACACATAAGCTTTGCTAATCAAATATTCTTATTAATTCAACCAGTGCTTTTTAGAGCAGTGAAGAATAAGCATAGTAATTCTGTTTCACTTTCATCTACTTCTCTAACGTTCTTCTTGGCCAAGGAGAAGACAAAGCCCACATAGCTGGAACCATAAAGAGATTCCTGAATCCTTAGACTTCTGACTCAGGAAAAGCCACTATCTTTACTTCCCCCATAGAAAAGAGTTTCAGGACTAGCCAGTGCGAGCAGAGTTGGATTTTGTTAAAAGACATCATTAATGAAAGATTTCCCGCTGATGTAGTAAATCAGATCAGCCCGAATTAAAGTAAAGGTTTTAATTGGAGCAAAGCATTCCCAGGTAGTCCCAGAGGAAGAGGAGAAACCATTGGAAGAACCACAGTGGCAGGTCAGGTGACCACTTCTCAAACAGCCTGTAGGCATGGTCCAGAGCATCCCAGGGGGAGGAGCTGACCCCGCCCCCCAAGGTTTCTTCAGGAGGGGTCTGGAGAGGGCAGCTCCAGGAGAGATCCCCAACAGTTAACATAGACTTGAAATGTGAGGACTAAATGAGGCGCTCAGGTAATTCTCTCTCTCTCTCTCTCTCTCTCTCTCTCTCTCTCTCTCTCTCTCTCTCTCTCTCTCTCTCTCTCTCTCTCTCTCTCTCTCTCTCTCTCTCTCTCTCTCTCTCTCTCTCTCTCTCTCTCTGTCTCTCTCTCTCTCTCTCTCTCTCTCTCTCTCTCTCTCTCTCTCTCTGTCTCTGTGTGTGTGTGTGTGTGTGTGTGTGTGTGCGCGCGCGCACATGCCCTGTAGGTGGAGGTCAGAAGACAGCTTACAGAAATCAGTTCTCTCATTCTACCATGTGGGTTCAGGGATTAATCTCAGGTTAGTCTGCAGCTGTCTTCACAGGAGCAGTATTACACTGTTGGTGATGGCTTCTCAAAGAATTGCTAAGGAACCTTTTCTTTTTTGGTAAATGATATTATGGGGTGGTTCCCGATGTATCTGAGAATTGTAGAAGATTAGGTAAATCCTGACACCTCAAAAACTGTTCAGCAAGTTAAGATTAAAAAAAAAAAAGGTATTTTTACTGTAAACACGTGTTTAGTCTTGTTTGTGAGATTTCCAGAAAATACCTGGGCAAGTAGCAAAGCTGTACTGAAAGGCTATACAGGTTTAGGCCTTAGCTGCTTCCTTGCTATGTTAACCTTTTTACTTCTATACAAGGAATGTTATCTCTTTGATGGCAACTATCAAAGAAAATGTTAACAGTTTTGAAATTCTTGACTCTCAGCTGGAGAGAGGCTATGCCCAGATTCCTTCCTCTTCCCATGGGAAGGGAACAGAAGTCCATCTGGGCCAGTTTATGTTTAGACATTACAGTACTGACATAGATATCCAGTATGAGTCAGCTAGCCGTGGCTGGCGTCAGATGTCCAGAGAATTCAGAAGTAAGCAATGATGTTGTCTGATAGATAGCCATTTCTGGCAGAATGCTACTGTCGTTTGGTTCTATATAAATATGACATTGTGGTCAAGGCCTTCACTTTTGCTTTTGCCTTTGCTAGCTGGCCTGTGAAGGCCTGTCTGTGTGTGCCTAACATTAGCCCAAGTGTAGGTGGGCACCTGTGCCTGTGCTCGCCCGTGCTTGCCAGTGCTTGCCAGTGTGCACTGAAGGCACACACCTGGGTACCTGGCAGCCGGCAGAGAAAGGTATGTCTTTTTTTGTATTCTCAAGCTCTCAGCCTCTTGTGACCTTCCTCTGCTGTTGGCATTCGAGCCAGGCCTCAACCAAGCTTTACTCTTCCCATCTTTCTATCACGTCCCACTTCCTTTACATATCTACATTTCCAGGGCACGAGCCCTTTTCTTCTCTGTAAGGATCTTCTAATATTCCTGGAAAAGCAGGCCTACTCAGAGATACCCCATTCTTTACTTACCCCGTGATTTACTAGCAAATGTCTGCAGCTTGAATGCAAGCTTAGGTACAGAAGTTTTCTCCTCTGCTTTCGGGGAAGGAGAATTCCAGGAAGAAGCTGTGACTACAAAGGTTGAGGTTGCAATGTTGCACTTGCACGGCCACAAATCATCTTGAGCCACCTATAGACCCCTTAATAGGTAGGTATTTATCCCCTACCTCTGTGCAGGACCATTAGATAAATCCTTTGGAGTGAAGAAGCCGCCTCTAGTTCCTGCCAATCAAAGGGCTAAAAACCCCATGAACTAGCATCCAAAGCCTACAGCAGAGTTTTCTCCACTTTACTGTAAACCCACCAGCTGATAAAGTCACTAAAATAAATGTAAAGTGTGTTGACTCATGATTTTAATTGTTCTGTTATTATCAAACTTTCATGAAACCGATCCCTTACATGGCATTTGGAAAGACCTAAATTTGTGTCCCAGGCTATAGTCACTCACATTTCAGTCCTAAATAAACTCTTTTGGCTTTTTGAAGTGTATCTTAGTTTAGTGTTTCTATTGCTGCACTGAGACACCATGACCAAAAACCAAGTTGGTGAGGAGAGGGTTTATTGGGCTAATACTTCCACCACATCATCATCATCATCATCATCATCATCATCATCATCACCACCACCACAGGAGGTTAGGACAGGAACTCAAGCAGGGCAGGGGTCTGGAGGCAGGAGCTGATGTAGAGGCCATGGAGGAATGCTGTTTACTGGCTTGCTCTTCATGGCTTGTAGAACCCAGGACCACAAACCTAGGATTTCACCACCCACAATGGGTCCTCCCCCGTCAATCACCAATTAAGGCGTCTTGCAGGCCGTTGTGCAGCCCAGTCTTCTGGAGGCATTTTTTTAATTGAGATTTCAACCTTTCAGATGACTTTAACTTGTGACATAAAACCAGCCAGGACAGAGAGAGGGTTTCTTTTTTCAACTCTTCAAAGATATTTCTTTTTTCTTTCAATAAGTTAGACGTTGTGCTCCACTTTCGTCTTGCTGCGGTGGTTTCTGAACAGTCTGACACAATCGTTCCCAGTGCTCTTCCATAGTAGAATTTGTGTTTCACTGATTTTCATATTTTCTTGGTGGCTTGGTCTTCTGCAGTCTGAACATGCTGTCAGAGTTTGAGGGATCTTCCTTTGTGCTTTCTGAGTTTCCTCAATCTGTTGCCTTGTGTTTGTAATCACTGTTGGAAACTTCTCACTGGGATTTCAAATACTTTCCCATTCCCTCTCTCCTTCGGGTACTTTCGTTGTTTCGTAGTTTTGGCGGTAGTCCCCTTGTTTTGGACATTGCTGGTTTTGGGGGAGTATCTCATGAAGTGTGTGCTGCAGGCACATGCCACCGCACCAAGCTCTTCCTTGTCCTTATTCTTTGTTCTTCCATTCTTCACTTTTCACCGGGGCATCTGTTACTGATGGTTCCTTAGCATCACTCTTTTCTCAGCTGTGTCCTATCTATTAAAGGGACCAAAGGCACCTTAAAATTTTTATTTTATTTCCTGTTTTGAGACAACATTTCACTATTTATCTTAGGCTGTCCCCAAAATCATAATCTTATTGCTTTAGCCTCCCAACTACTGGCATTGCCACATCTGGCTCTTCAATGTTTTCATCTGGGATTCTTAGCACCCATGTCCAGTAGGTCACAATCGCCTGTGACTCTAGGTCTAAGAGGTCTGACAACCTCTTCTGGACTCTGTGGTAGAGTGCATTTGCATGTGCATTTATACATGCACAATCCCACATGCAGAAACACACACACACATATATTATTAAAAATAAGTCTCAAATGTTTTCATCTGTATGTTTACTCATCCATAATATAATGTCTTAATGTTAACTCTCAGCATATTAATCTGTTAAGTTTCCAGCCTATAGTCTCATAGTCTCTACTGTGTTTGAATCTGGCTCTGATGTTCACTCTGTCTCTAAATTGTGTTTTGCCCTATAGCATACCTTAAAACCTGTTGGAAGACAAGGTGTAAGGAGCTGAGCAAGCTGTCTGTAGTTTGCTCATCTGCCCAGAGAAAGACTGTTTAAAGGAAAGCAGTGTAAAGGTTAATGGCGCCATCATAAAATGAGCAATCTATGGTCAATTTAATCTACAAGATTTTGTCTCTGAACACATAAAATGGAAGATAAGTAAGTAATTTATTTTGATTAGGCAAGCCAAAGAGTTATGAGACAGAAAATAATGGTCAAAGGTTGGCAGGTAAAAGTTTATACACACAATCTCAATGCCATGTCATTTTTTAAATTAAAAGAACATTTATTATAAAAGAACTGTATTAAGATCCCAGTCCTAACCTGGGCGTGGTGGTGCATGTCTTTATTAAGCACTCAGGAGACAGAGACAAGCAGATCTCTGTGAATTTGAAGCCAGCCTAGTCTACAGGGGACAGCCAATGCTACATAGTGAGACCCTATCTTGAAAAAATTAAAAAATAAAAATAAATAAAAGGTTTCTCTGCTGGCAACCACTTATCCATCTCCACTCCAGAGAGTTCACATTTAAACACGTAGGGGCTCATACAGGCCTGAGTCTTTACACTATGTTTACAATGAGTATGTTTCCAAAGTACAGATCCTACAGATCGCAGACACAAACACACTGCTTTCTAGTGATGCAGGGACAAACTGAGGTGTAAAGGGCGCAAATGTGTCCATAAATAGTAAACAAATGGGTCCTTTAAACCAAAATGGAAGAATGTTTTTATGTTAGACTGAGGCCCTCACAATTAAATGTAGAGAGCCGCAAAGTGCCGCGAGCACTCTCTGGCATAAACAAGCCCTTATTTGGTTAAGTCTGTTCAGCCTGTCTGCTTCCGCCTTAGAGTAACCTATCTGCAGGGTCCACGTAGCTTACTGGGGTTGGTTAGCGCAAGGGTATTTAAGCCTGTGCAGGGGTCCCCCATCTCTCTCGGGTCAGAAGAACATGTTTCAAGGATCCTGATTAAAACTGCATGAAGAAGATCTTCCTGGAGTCGCGTCGTCCTTGCTGGAGAGGGTCAGGCGTGGCACAATTAAACAAAACTTGAACAATCTCTACAGTGTAGATGGAGTCAGCTTATACACTATGACTGACCCTAAAGGATGGCTCAGAAATGTTACTCATAAATACTGGATGCTCACCACATTAATTTTTCAAAAGAGAAACAAAAATAAAGTAAAATAAAATGAAACAAAATGGAAGTAATTCAGTGTTCACTAAAAGGGAAGCAGTAAACAGGTAACACAAGAAAATATCAGATACAATTATTACAATCCTCACCTTTAACAAATACATGGGAAAATTACAAAAACATTGTGTATAACCTTACATTTGTGAATAACAAGATATGCTAAGATAAAACACACTAAAATGTCTACATTTTACATGTGAGAGGAGAAATTTTAATGCTTTACGTTTTATATATTTTCTCCAAATTTCTATGTTCACATAGAACTTTTAGTAATTAAAATGTGATTAATGAACCTGAGCATTTACTAGGTACACCTCCTAATCCTTCCCAAACATTCCAACTGGGACCAAACATTCAAATGTATGAGCCTATGAGGGCCATTCTCATTCAAACCATCATACTGTATAATGTGAAAGGCTTTAGGGGCTGAGGTAGAGGTCACTGGTAGAGCACTTGCCCAACATGAGTGCTCCCCTGGGTTCTAATCCCAGCACTGCTATAAGGACTCACAAAAAGGGTTTCCATAAGCTCCCACAGCAACATGAGCAGTGAGCTTGTATAGGCAGAACACAAAGCACAGTCAGGAAGGCATTGATTGGCCGCAGCCAGGTTTATCTTATTTGAGCACGATGTTGCACAAGTCTTTATGTGGAATAGATCCTACTGGGAGCCTATGATTGGCTGAAGCTTAGCTATTTGTGATTGGCCAAATTTTGGCTCATTGTCACAAAACATAAATTGTTCCTTCATTAATAGTCTTTGTTTGTTTATTTGTGAAGTTAACGTCACAGTTAGTGAAAATCTCAGAGCACAAAGGGCCTTGGAGTAAACTGTGTCTTGCTGTATTGGGAACAGATTACAAATAGAAGGGGCAGGGCTTCACCTACACACAAAAGCTTTATGAGGCAATGACTAAAATATGCCTGTCCAAAAGATGGCATTTCATCAACCATGAGAAAATCATTGAGAAGCACCCATTCCCTAAGAAGGTGGTTTGTTGGGATTGGCCAAGATATTAACAAATGAGTTTATCTGCTCCCATTTAATTTCAATGATTTTTTTTTTTACTTATTTTTTGCCTAATTTCTCTTTAGTTCTAACTTCTAATACTATACTGAATCCAAACTTTATCTTGATTCCTACTTTAAGAAAAATCTTTCGATTTTTCACCATTTTTGTGATTTTTTTTCCCTTGAGTTGAAAAAAGATTAGACTTATTTAATTGTGTGTGTGTGTGTGCGTTTGTGTGTGTGTTTTGCTTACATGTGTGTATGTTCACCGTATATGTGCCTGGTGCCCAGAAAAGTCAGAAAATGCTATTGGATCCCCTGGCCCTACAGTTACAGGTGGTTGTGAACCACCATGTTGGTTGGGCCTGGGAACTGAACCCAGGTCCTCAGGAACCACTGGGCCATCTTACAGCCCCAATTTCTCATAAATGGCCCTTTACCATATTGATGAATCTTATAAGTTTTTCTTTATCATTTCATTTTTTTATTGCTATTCTTGGCTCTGCATGGCTTCTCAACCTTATAATCTACAAAACTCAGAGGTAGTGGGATTGACAGCTCAGGGCTAGCTTGAGCTATATAGCTAAATCCTGTCTCAAAAACCAAAACCTAAAGCAAAATAAAACAAATAAATCATAAAATAGACTGTTGTATTCATCGTAAGTGCAAACTTCAGTGGTACTTGGAGACATTCCCGTCAAGTTGCTATCTGCCCCCACTACTGTTCAGTTCCTGAACTTTTTCATTACTGAGAGTGCAACTCTGAAAATATTAAAGACCTCATCCTACAAATGCCCACCGTGGACCACTTCTACTTTCTGCCTCTGTGTCATGGCATAAGTGGAGTGATATGACACTTATCTGGTTTTTATCTTCAGCTATTTTGTTAAGTGTCCTCTTTTCACACCTCTTGCTCACTTTATCTCTCTGTTTCTTCTCTGACTTCATCTCTCTTAAGTTATTCTTTTCCACTTCTTTCCTTACTTTTAACCCTCTGCCCTTTCCTTATTGTCTTATCTATTTTTCAATCTTATCATCTTCCTTTGGGGTTTCCTTGTTTTCAAAGATTTTGTTTTACTCCCTAGAGATTGTGAAAATTATGCCATCTGCCATCTGAATGCTTGTGTGTGTGTGTGTGTGTGTGTGTGTGTGTGTGTGTGTGGTAGAAGGCTTGTATCTTTTCTTTCTTTAGTTACTCAAGTGTGCTCTTTTCTGACTATGATTGGTATGTGGACACAAACAGCCATATATCAAAGCTAGTATTTTTCTAAAGAATATAATAATGAGTGTTAGGAGAGGCATCTAAGGTGTCTAAGACTCAAATTCCAATATGACATCTTCAACACTATTCATAAAATCTGTTGGTTTTTGTTGTTGTTATTGTTGATTTTTCATTTTTTTTTTTTGCTTTTTTGCTTTTTTGGTGGGGGGGAGACAGGGTTTCTCTGTGTAGCCTGGCTGCCTGGAACTCTCTCTCTCTGTAGTCCAGGCAAACTCACGAATCTGCCTGCCTCTGCTGTCCGGCTAGTTCTAAATACCCATAGAAATACCTGCAAACTGAAAAGGCTATCACTCTCCTTATTCCTTAGTGAAGTACAAATTGAAAGTCACAGTGAGGTATCATTATGTACCAACTAGGATAGTAATTTTAAGATACTGATATAACCAAATGCTGGAGAGGCTATCATGATGGGGAACTATAAATTGGTATAAATACATTGAAGATGTATTTGACTATAAAAGTTAAACATGTATTTGTTATCACCTGGAAATTTTGTAGAAACAACTGAGTAGAGGAATAATGATACATATATATGTAGGTTAACTTGGTAAAAATTTGTATATGTTTAATAACTAATAAAATGCAATTGCTGTTACAAAATTACTATAATTCAATTTCCTCTGTTTCTGGCAGAGAAAAATTTCAAGGGCAGGGAAATGTAGCTTAATGGTCTTAACCTTTGAGGACTGAGTGTGTGTCTGGGTGTCCTGGGCTGTCTTCTTTCTTTCTGGCTCTCCTTCCATGTCCTAGGAAGTTGGGTATGATTTCTCAGGACCCATCTCTCTGTGAGAGTATATTTGATGTTTAGAAATTTTCAACAAATTTCAATTGATAAATGACCTTAATTTCTACCACAAAGGAAAAGACTATCATATCAACTTTTAAGATGTTTGAATTCTTCCCATCCTATACTGGTGTTAATCCGAGGGCCTGAAATTTGGAGTTCTCTCTATAATACTGAGTTTATTTTTATAACAAGTGTCAACTCAAACTTTGGATGCCTACAGTTTGGAAATTTATCAGCTCATGGAAATGTGAAAGCAGAAAAATGTACTTTAAGCTTCAAGTTTGCAGTTCAGTCCAATCTTATAAGACACTGCTTTGAGTTCTGCTTTCTTTAGCACCAAATTTATTCTTGGGACTCATTTCTTTTGGTTGTTGAAAATCAGCCACAGTTTTCTCTGAAATCAAATAATCTCACTTCATGCCTCTTTCATGAGAATCCTAACAAAAGTTCAAGGGAGAGCTTCTGGGTCAGGTCTGGCTCACTGGTATATGGCTGACATAATCTATGTGCTGAGGATGTGTTTCTGTCGTTTCTGTCCTGAACAGGCTCTGAGGTTGTGATGGGCAGGGGCAGGGGCAGGGGCAGGGGCAGGGGCAGGGGCAGGGACAGGGGCAGGGGCAGGGGCAGGGGCAGAATGACTCACCCTCGATAAAGAAAGTATTAACTGAAAAGGGAGGTCCTTCTTAAATTACCAGATTGCCATCTTTCCTGGAAGTAGTTTGTGGGGAAATACCCCATACCCTTAATCTTGAAGTGATGATGTTATTGGTCCCTGGTCATTTAAGTCAATGAACATACCATATTCAAACGTGAGAAGGGAAAATACTTCAGTTGGGAATACATATAATTCTAGTCCTTTTTTTGCTCCATAACAATAGTGTTTTGCTGAAACATTTGGATGTGCTTTTTAAATATATTCAGCAAAATGCTCTCAATTGCTGTGCTGCCTATTTTATGTCAACTTGATACCAGCTAGAGTCATTTGAAAAGAACGAAATTCAATTGAGAAAATGTGCCCACCAGGTTAGCCTGTGGGCAAGCCTGTGGTACATTTGCCTGACTGATGATTGGTGTTGGGGACCCAGCTCACTGTGGGAGGTGCCACAGCTTCTAGGTCCTGTAAAATGATAGGCTGTACAGGCTTTGAGGAACAAGCCAGTCAACAGCAATCCTTCATCGCCTCTGCATCAGTTTCTGCCTCTGGGTTCCTGCCTTGTTTTGAGTTCCTGCCCTGACTTCCATCACTGATGGTCTGTGATGTGGAACTGTAAGATGAAATTAATCCTTTCCTCCCCAAGCTGTATTTGGTCATGGTGCTTTATCACCGCACTAGAAACCCTGAGACATCTGGTTTCTCTAATATAGAAAGTATTTAGGAGACAGTGCAGTCAAACTTTCAGTGATTGTGCACAACAGAATCATGATATATTGTTTGTTTTCTGAGACAAGGTCTAACTACATAAACTTGGGCTGCCTTGGAACTTTCTAGGTAGACCAGGCTGGCCTTGAACTCACAGAGATCCACCTGCCTGTGGATTAAATGTGTGTACCAACACACCAATATATTCTTAAGGAACCCTCACATCTTTTTCTCAGGAGGAAAAGCAGCTTGCTGCCACTCAGATCAACTTGCTTTATATGATATAAATTTCTGTCCCAGTTGACACCAAGTAGAATTCTATTACTTACATTTCTTAGCTCACAGCACAATATGTACCTCGATTTATCTTATATAATTCATGCTCACACAATGCTTCATCTTCCTGTGGTGAACTTTGAGCTAATTGCAACATTGCAGCACAGTAGATATTGACCTTCGGCCACCTGCTTGCTATGCACAGGAAATTCTGGGTTCTGTGTGGGGAGGCTACTGATTTGTTTTGTAACATCAGAAGCCTGCTCCTCTTGTATTTTTTCAGCTGCAGTCCACCAGGTTCAACCACGAATCCTCCAAACAGAATGTTGTGGTGTTTGCTTTGACTTGTTTTTTACCAAGCCAGGGTGAAACACAGTGGATGCCTTGCCAATTGTCTTGCTCCACCAAGAAGCACCTCAGATAAGCCTCAACTCACAGGCTATTGTGAAAGCCACACAATTGAGAAAGTTATCTGGGCACTCCAGACAAAGGACGCAAAGTGTCCAAAAGTCCTGGGATGGGAATGTGCTAAAGTGTTCGGTAATCAGCAAGGGAGCCACTCTGGCTAAAACTCATTGACTGACCCTACAAGCACACCCAGGGGGCAGGACATGAGGGGCTTACAGAGGATGGCCTGTGCTTTGAGATTATTCTCAGAGTGACAGAAACCTGTTGTGAGCAAAAAGGTCAGCATGTGTTCTGAAAATATCAATGACAGCTAGGTGAAGACCAGGAAATAGCAAAGCTTTGTAGTCCGGAGAGAGAAACCAACCCAGGTATTTCATGCAGGAGGGAGATCAGGAGTAAACACCATCAGAAGGAAGAATGGGGTGGTATGAAGATCAGAAACTGCCCAAAAGGTTCTCAGCTGGAGATGCTATGACTGTCATCCTGCCTACCTGAGGAGCCACCTGGTCCCTAAGGGCTCCTGGGGGCTTGCTTGGCCTGTACAGGCAACCCTTATTCACTGTGACCTGGACAGGGTCTCCAGCCTGAGCCTCTTACCTTATGTTGGGTGTGGTTCACCCCTCCCTGGGTATACCTCCAGGACAGCCATACTCACAGCACATAGTGACTGGGCTTCTGTTGGGTCCCCAAGACCTCTGGAGTCACCACAGGTGGCAGAGGTGGGCGTTTATGGACATTAGACTCTCAGTATCTCATGTCCAAGGAATTCCTAGAGGCAGGAATGCACTTATCTCCCATCCCACCATAGAAAAGCCAGCATGTGCCACACTATTAAATACAGAGAGAAACAGAAATTTTGATTCTTATTTTCCTGGTAGTCCGTCCTTCCTTCCTTCCTTCCTTCCTTCCTTCCTTCCTCCTCCCTTCCTCCTCCCTCCCTCCCTCCCTCCTCCCTCCCTCCTCCTTCCTTCCTTCCGGTAAAAATTCCTGGGAGGCTGAGGAGGGAGGAAACCCCTATGGGTCGCTAAAGTACATAGTATAAAAGGGGTGTCGCAATAAGAAGTTACAGATTCTAACCTCCAAGCAATCAAGCAGGGAGCCTATCAGGATGCTATTGCTATATATAGTAGATATACATTATAGTTTGAACCATCAATTATTGGATTCAACATATATTCTTAAGTTAAGGTCAAAGAGATAGGGAACACCAAAGGAAGCATGTTTGGTGAAGAATAAATCAGAATTCTAATGAAATTAGCGGTAAGGCGCCCATTTTAAGTCTAAATAGAGAAAGACTTTTAGTCATTCCAGAAGATGAGGACAACCCTGAATGACCACCATTGCTGAGCAGCCCCAGACGGTCCGGATGCCCATCATTGCTGGAGAGGAAATTTAGGGAAACCTGGGTGGTACAGGTCCCCTCTCTGGAGCAGTTCTGCCAGACAGGGGAAGAGAAAAATTGGATTAAAAACCATAGTGGGCGATGACAATGCCGGAGTGTGTACACTGTATCCATCTCCGTCGCGCCCCGTCACCCGGGCCGGGTCCCTGGGATTGCCCCACTCTAGCACCCGGCCTGTGACTTTGCATTTGAATGTGAGGAGCCAGGGTGGGGGGCTGCTTCCGGCACACTCAACCCGGGAGCCTCCGTTCCTCCTCCTAGAGGACGCTCCGCCCTTTTCTGAAGCCGGAGCAATCCTTCCGCAAGGCCGCAGCCCACCAGCCGCCCGCGGTCAGGGATCGTGAGGCTCTGCGAGTTGTCAGGGGCGGGGCTTCGCAGTCACGTGAAGAGTTTCTGCCAATGGACGTGCGTCTTGTCGTTGGTTGCAGAGCCGTCGGGTTCGGCTTACTTGGAGGCCTGGTCTGGGCTGGCTGGCGGGTGGGAAGTGTGAGCCGGAGGTGGCACTCAGTACCTGCGTCTGCCCGAACAGCGAGTCGCCAGAACTGTGCCGCCACACCTACCCCGCTCCGCGTTCTTCACGGGCCCGATCATGGAGCGTCAGGTCCAGCGGCTTCGCCAGGCGTTCCGGTCCGGCCGATCGCGGCCGCTGCGCTTCCGAATGCAGCAGCTCGAGGCCCTGAAGAGGATGGTGCAGGAGCGCGAGAAGGACATCTTGGCAGCCATCGCGGCGGACCTGAGAAAGGTGAGCGACCTCGGGGCGGGGATGTAGTAGGTTGTTTTGTTTATCCAGGAGTAGAGTGGAAGTAGTTACTCCGTACTCTCCGGCCCTGCTTAGAGCCCAGACTGTTTTATTTGCACTTACGTTGAATTGTATGCTTTACCTGGTGCTGGCAGCTTCTCTTCTGTGAATGCTCTTTATAGGCTTGTCCATTCCTACTGCGTTTGTAGTCCCTTTCCTTACAATGTGCCCTTAACTCTCTGGATATTCTGGGTGTCAGTACTTTGTCCGCTTGGTAGATTTAGATATTTCACTCCCTGTCTTATTTCTTAACTTTTTAAAATGGGTTCTTCTTGTAGATAGTGTTACTATTTTTTTTTAAAAAACAATCTTCGACACTCATATTTTCCTCCATGACTTTTGTGTATCATTAGATATGTGTTGCTTACACTCTAGTACACTGACAGTGACTCCGGGGACCTGTCTGAGGTTTCTAATGAGGTCCTAGGTGATATCATATGGCCTCTTTAGAAGCAAGCTTTGAATGTGAAGGTTTTAAGTAGTGTTTGAGGTATAACTATATTCTCCTGTACTCTCCAGCACTATTGTTTTTTTCTTTTTACTTTCTATTTATATTCCAGGCATAGTAAGACCTTTATTTTCAGATTTGCAATCCTCCCTTCCTAATCAAAGACTATTTCAGAAGGTGGTAACAGTAGTTGGAGTACTTCTGCCTTCAGGGTACTTGGGGTAAAGAGGGGCTGTGATAGTAAACAAAGATAGGATGATGAATATTAAAACCCTATGAGTCATCCATTCTCTAGCATCAGATATTTTGTGTATGTTTGTACATACATAGGGTTACTGAAGAAATACAGTAAGTCCAGATTTTAAACCAGGCTGAGAAATGGGACACATATAAAATGTGACTATGGCTATAAACCATGTACTGGGGTACGGTATTAAGATACTGCTCAAAAGCAAAATTGCCACACTACCTAAATTGTGACTGAGGCAGGTTGTTATTAATCAGGAAGGTGTTGCTGAAAGAGATAATTTTTAACCCTAATTTTAAAAGGCTTGGATCGGTAGAGAAGAATCAGAGGCGTTGGATATCTTAAAGAGGAATATTCAGCAAGAGTATCCAGGGTGTGACTTACTGAGAACAAAATCTGATAGCAAAATGTGGGTGGGTTGCCTAATATTGCCAGTTGTCCCTGCAGATTGAATTGGTGAGCCTGTGACATCCTAAGCCAGTAGTTCTCAACCTTCCTAATGCTTTGACCCTTTTGCTGTGTAATAATCAGCTGCCTGAACAGGAAACTTCCGCCTACACCCTTTAATACAGTTCCTCATGTTGTGATGACCCCAGACGTACAATTGTTTCATTGCTTCTTCTTTTAAAGATTTATTCATTTATTAATATATGCAGATATCATTACAGGTGGTTGTGAGCCACCATATGGTTGCTGGGAACTGAACCTGGGTCCTCTGGAAGAGCAGCCAGTGCTCTTAACCTCTACACCATCTCTCCAGCCCTAATTGCTACTTCTTAACAGTAATTTTGCTACTGTTCCAAATCATAATGTAAATATGTGATATGTGACAGCTGTGGGGGTTGAGACCCACAGGTTAAGAGCCATTGTCCTAAGCCAAGTATACTGTACTCTCCTTGTAAGATTAACTGACTTTGTTTTTTCAGAGTGAACTCAACGCATACAGTCATGAAGTTATTACCTTCCTTGGGGAAATTGATTTTATGCTGGCAAATCTTCCTGAATTGGCTTCTGCTAAACCAGCCAAGAAGAACCTTCTAACCATGTTGGATGAGGCCTATGTTCAGCCGGAACCTCTGGGAGTCGTATTGATCATCGGAGCTTGGAACTACCCTTTCGCTCTCATCATGCAGCCACTGGTGGGAGCCATCGCTGCAGGTCTGTTGCCAGTGGATATCTTTATTGCTGTGTAGAGGATCGTACTGTGCCATATTGGTTGTAAGCTAATGATGGTATCTAGTTAAATACATTTACTTTGGTGATTTACCATGGTTGACACCAGCAATTTATTGAGAATTCATATCTGTACTTCTGTTTACGAATGTGGAAGTACCTAGGGGATGGATCTGTGTAAGCCAGAGGCATCTGAGTCAGTAGTCCCAGGATCTTAGAGTCAGGCATCCATATTCTAATGTAATTTTAGTTGCTGTCTCTGCCTTTAGAAAACAAGCCATTTGGTTTCATTTGACCAATTTCTTTATTCAAGTAAAGGTATTAGGTATAAAACTAGCTAGAGTATACATCAGATCTCAACAGATTGATTTCTTAATTTGTCAACAGTTTATGTTGACCTAGTCTGTTTGCTCAGTGATTCTAGGGCAGAGAGAAAAAAACCATGGTAGAACTGCAAAGCAATAGACATCTGGGCAGCATGAGAGGCTGGGAGAGCCTGTTGTCAGTGTCCTGAAGATACTGAGATCTAACGGGTTAGCACTTGGGAAAGAAATCATGAAAAGAAGGAGGACATGTCATATGAGGTAGGACAGATGTAAGAGCTGCAGAAATAAGTGAAACTTAGCCTGAACCCGTGTGTCATTTTTGAAGCTGTTAAAGTTACTCAAGTATTGGATGATGATGTCCTGCTATTCGTTTGATTCAGGAAATGCTGCGATTGTTAAGCCTTCAGAACTAAGTGAAAACACGGCCAAGATCTTGGCTAAGCTCCTCCCTCAATATTTAGACCAGGTAAGAATATCTTAGTCCATCTTCAACACATCTGTTTATGGTAGAAAACACAGACTTGACTCTTCTGCTAGTGATGTCATTGCTGGCTATGGATCAATCTGGTTTCCTTAAGTCTCCAGCAATCAGTTTAATAAAGGAAGCCAGGTTCCATCAACTGTGGCTACATAGTGTATTAAGGCCTATGGCTTTATATGTGTCTCTTATGTTTTTCTACCATTTGACACTTCCTAGGATACAATTTTGGACATAATTCTTTTAGTGAAATAGTTAATGAGAAGCTAGCATGTTTTTGCCACTATCTTTTTTTCCTAGCAGAACCATCATGTGTGTTATTACATGAGTACTCTGCTTTTGAAAGGCATGTCTGTGGCCAGGAAGAAAGTGCCTTCCTGAACTAGCACTCTGAGTTGTATAGGCACTGGGAGCATTGAAGGCTGACCAGGGAGATTGATACCCTACTTTTGGGTAGGAGATCAGATTCAGAAGTTCTCATGACCACTAGAGAGGAAGTTGATTGCTTTGTGACTGCTGGGTTTCACAAGCAGTTTTGCAGGGGAGATTATTCATTTATCTTTTATCAAAAGGCAACTTTAAAACACCCGATTTGTATTCTGTTTATTAATTTGTAATGACCCTGAGACCAACGAGTAATTTTGTTGTCCATATTGTCTTACCACTGTTATCATAGCTCTTAGAACAATTTGGTCCTAATAGCTTGGTTAGGAGTGCATTGGTGGTTCAGTGGCAGAATTCTTGCCTCCCTAATAGATTGGCTATCCAATCTAGCAGGACTAAATAGAAGACAGTGAGGTGTCATGGATTGAGTAGGACTTGGAACCAGAAGATAAAGGATTAAGGTCTCAATTTGCTCCTCACCAAGTTGACTGTCCAAATAGGGAGATAATAATTTACCTGCTTCACTTAACTAGTTGGTAAATTTACCTGTGGATTAAGCACAGAAAAATTAAAACTTAAAGTACATTAGTCAGTTGAACTACAAAGTGACTAAGAACTAACTAGTCTTCTAATGAGCAAGAGATCAAGTGAGGACTAGAGGTTGACAAGGCAGCTTATCCATCATACAGATTAGACACTTACAAACATCTCATGTTTTCCTTGCCATTTGTTGTCAAGTCATTACTTTTTGTCCCTGCTGTTATTATTCAAAGTATCTTCTCTCAGAGTGGCTACTTAATGGTAGCATAATACATGTGATGGGTATTGTACAGATGTTATACGACTTTCCCAGTAACAAGTTCAGAGATTGCCTGAGGTTCAGTAGCTTGCCTAAAATCACAGATGCTAGTGAGTGGCAGAGCGTAGATTCAATCCAGATCTACTTCAAAAGCAAGTGCCCTCAGCTACAATGCTCTTTCCTGTTCATTGGGCAGATACAGGCTTATTTGCCTTGGGCTTAGACCTACTATACTTTGTATTGTGTAGAGAGAGAACTCTGGGATTAAGATGTGTAACTGTAGAGATGGAGATGTAGCTCGGGAGTATAGTGTGGATCTTCCACATTTCCCCTGTTGAATCCACTGTTTGCTCTCATTTGTGCTTTCATTGCCAAGCTCATGTAGAAAATATTAGACTGTGTCTGAGTTAGTCTGAAGTTGATGGTTCCTGGTCCCCAGCAGATCCTTTGTCCTCCATCTGTTTTGGGCCACCTCCCTGATCTGTCCCTTGCAGGAGATGATCTTGATCTTTTGGTTTTACTAAGTGCTATTTATTTGTGTTGAAGAATTGCTGATATGAGGTAGTTAGATTGATTTGATAATGCAAGAATCTGTTTCTCTTTCTTGAGGACCTGTATGCGGTTATTAATGGTGGTGTCGCGGAGACCACAGAGCTCCTGAAGCAGCGGTTTGATCACATTCTCTACACAGGAAACACGGCAGTTGGAAAAATTGTCATGGAAGCTGCTGCCAAGCACCTGACCCCTGTGACCCTGGAACTTGGGGGGAAAAGCCCATGTTACATTGACAGAGACTGTGATCTGGATATCGCTTGCAGGTGGGACTGGTTTACGCTCCTGAGGTTTCTCCCAGCAGGTGGAAGCTTTTGCTAATGGCTCATTTTCCTTTACACTTGAACCTCATGACTTTTGTCTTCAAGGTTCATCAGACTTTAGTGGTTGGTGTGCAAGCAAACTGCTGATGGGATAGATAGGAAGCCACACATAGGTACTGCTAGCATGTAATTTTCCTTAGGAAGTTTGAAAATATTCTTATGGATAAACCTGGCTAGAAATTTTGCTTAGAGTTGCTTTTTTTTTTTTTTTTCTCCCCCAGTGTTGGGATCAAATTATGGTAACCCTGTGCTCCATGTTAAGCTACACCCTGAGTCTAATGGTGTAAAGAAAGTCTAATGTCCCGCTGGTTAATGAAATAGATAATCCAAAGGGTTGTGTATATTAATGAAGATTCTCAGTTGAAAGTGTATTGTGTTCACTTCTTAGCTGAGATTCTTTGTTGACAAAACAGTATGACAGATATTTTTAATAGCATTTTGCAGCTGGGAAACAGAAAATATGAATTCAGTTTTTCTTTACCAAGTTAGGTTTGACTGCTAGGAAATGAATGTGTCTGTGCTCTGGGTGATGTGGCCTTCTCTCCCCATTCAGAGCTGTGGTGCTGAGGAGGTTGGGAGTTGGGTCAGAGTTGCTGCTTGGCCTCTTTAAATAAAGCATAATTTCCAGAAAATGAGACCAGCAGTGAATGCTGAGGCTGCGGGCTCTGTCTGTATGTAGGAAGGGGGAAGGGTCCACATGGAGGAGCATGGTAGAGGATGCTGGGTGTACCCTCTTAATACCCGCACAGTCTGTCAGCAGCACTACACTCTCAGAGAGCCAGAATCATCCCGAATGATCTTTGGCTGGGTAAGAAAGGAAGTAGTGTTGGGAGGTTGTTTCCTTTCTCTGCAGGCTGTGCCTTTTTAGCTTGTTAGGTGCTATTTAACAGACTGGCTTTGGAAATTTTCTTGCTACTTAGGATATTTTACCTCAATTGAAAATACATTCTAGGTGCTAGAGAGATGGCTCAGAGGTTAAGAACACTTGGCTGCTCTTCCAGAGGACCCATGTTCAATTCCCAGCACTCACGTGGCAGTTCACAACTGTCTGTAACTCCAGTTCCAGGCGATCTAGCACCCTCACACAGGCATACATGTAGGCAAAACACTAATTCACATAAAATAAATAAATTATTTTTAAAAATATGCTTTCTAAAGGTTAGTGAGATGGTTCAGTGGTAAAAGTACTTGGTGCACAAATCTGACAATCTGAGTTTGATACCTGGAACCCATGCTTTTAAATAGTCAGATTCTAGCTGGGAGGTGATACATGTACACCTTTAATCGCAGCACTCAGGAACCAGAAGCAGGCAGATTTCTGTGAGTTCAAAACCAGAGGGAGTTCCAGGACAGCCATGGTTATATGGTGAAACCCTGTACCAAAAAACCCAAAAACAAACAAAAGCCAGATTCTGAGTAGATGGGAGGCCTCAGTCTGCAGGAGCATACAGCAGAAGCAAGAGACACCCCGCTTCAGCAAGATAGGAGAGAACCAACTTCCAAAATGTCCTCTAGCCTCCATGCATACATACAGTGGCATGCATGCTTGTATGTGTTTGAACACAAAAGAAATCTGAAAATTCATTTCAAGTTATAACAAGATGATCTACAGCTCAAAGTTTTTATTTTGTTTTTAACCATTACTAACTAAATGTACAAAGCCGTGTGTCAGATGGTTAATCTTTGTCACCAACTTGATGACATTTAGAATCACTATGGAAGCAACTCTCTAGACATGTCTGTGAGGAATTATCTAGATTAGGTTAAATGAGGTGGGAAGACCCACCCTAAACATGGAGTTCTGATGGAAAAAAAAAGTCAAACTGACAGAAGTACTGGTTGCTCTCTCCTCCCTGGCTGTGGGTACCATGTGACCAGCAGTGTCATGTTCCCGCTGCCTTGACTTACCTGCTGCTGTGACACAGTACTCTTTAACCGTGAGCCAAAGCCAGCTCTTCCTTTCTTAAGTTGCTTTTGCCAGATGTTTTGTCACAGCAATATGCAAAGTACCTAATATTGGGAAACAAAAATAACAATGAAAAGATGACTGAATTGTATAGGTATTCAGGTTTTGTTTTTGTTTTTTTCTCCCCAGACGCATAACCTGGGGAAAGTACATGAATTGTGGTCAAACCTGTATTGCTCCAGACTATATCCTTTGCGAAGCCTCCCTCCAGGACCGGATAGTACAGAAGATTAAGGAAACGGTGAAGGTCTGTATTCGATGTTCTGATCCCACTGATGAAAGCCAAAGTGCTTTCAGACAGCATCTCTGTTCACGTTTACCCCAGCCCAGACAATTCCAGCAACATATGTGACTGAATTAATTTAGTGTGCGTCTGTGGGAACAAGGCCAAGTTGATGCAAGGCCACTTAAATTGTGTAGTTGATTTGTTGATAATTAGTTGTCTAGATCTGAGAAATGGAAGTGGGAGGGAGGGTCGTTGCTGAGAGACTGAACTCAATTGGAAATATGATGATAAATTCCAGAGGGTCAATGGCCCCTTTAGCCTACCTTTAAGAAGTTTGTGCTATGACATGAATTCTCAGCCAGATAACATGCTGGGATAATCAGGGAGCCAATTAAAAATAAGTCTCTAGGGCTGGAGAGATGGCTCAGAGGTTAAGAGCATTCACTGACTGTTCTTCCAGAGGTCCTGAGTTCAATACCCAGCAACCACAAGGTGGCTCACAACCATCTATAATGAGATCTGGTGCCCTCTTCTGGCTTGCAGGGGATACACGCAGGTTGCATATATAATAAACAAACAAACAAATCTTTAAAAACTAAAATAAAAATAAGTCTCTAGCTCTTATCATCAAAGATCATGATTGATACGATGTGGTCCCCACCCCCAGCTTGTTTGTCTGTGAATCAGTCAGCTAGGAAACCTGGCTGTGTTGGTGGCCTTGGACTTGGACAGAACATGCATTTCAACAGGCTGTCCAGTAAGTTCATCTGGGTAGGTCAGTAGACAAGACCTTTGTGATTCAACATTAGATTCTGAACTCTCACAGGGCTGTCAGCTTCCCAGAAAGTCCACATTACCTGTTTGTTTTCCATGGTAAATGCTGGTTATCCTTATTGAGGGTGTTTTCTTTTGGAAATTTAACAAGACTGTGTTTTGCTGTTATCAGTGGCTAGTGAAATACCAGTCCAGAAAAGACAAAACCAACTAAATAGAGCAAAGGTTAGCAAACTTCCTTGGTAAAGGCTAGATTAGAGTAAATATTTAGCATTCAAAGACCAGAGAGTCTCTGCAGCAACTGCCCAACTTACTTCTGGGAGAGGCCGGCTCACATGCAAACCAGTGGCCTCTTCCCTGACAGCTTCCAAAAAAGGGCTATAAGGGGACTTCGAGATCTATAGGCACCTGAAGAAAAGTACAGGCAGAAAGTGTGTGGTGTGTGTGTGTGTGTGTGTGTGTGTGTGTGTGTGTGTGTGTGTGTCTGAGTGTCTACTTACTTGTTAATTCTTGACTTGTCTAAAAGCTCTAAGTTACTACTACTGTACTATTACTAAAGTATTTGAAGAGTGGGTGTTGGGTTATATGAAGATATAAACCAGGTCAACTTTTAGACATCAGTTGATTTTGAACTTATTAAAGAAATTGAAATATGGGTTTTGTGACAATTAAGTAACTAACTTCTGTTGTTTTAATAGGACTTTTATGGGGAAAATATAAAAGATTCTCCTGATTACGAAAGGATCATCAATCTTCGTCACTTTAAGAGGTTACAGAGTTTGCTTGAAGGACAGAAAATAGCTTTCGGTGGGGAGACTGATGAGGTCACTCGCTATATAGGTAACGGAAATTCGTCCTTTCCCATGGGAAGTAGCAGTTTGGCATTTTTTCCAACATTTACTGATCCTACATAAACTGCAAACATTGCTTTTTCTGTGAAATGTTTTTTAATGCGTGTGTGCATGCACCTTTAATACTATCTTGTATTTTCATGTATATTACTTGATTCTTTTATTCTAAAGTCACAAGAGGCAGAGTGGGATTTTACATAATTATCCCCATTCATGGACTAGAAAGCATGCCTAGTCTTTCCAGAAGTAGTGCTTTGACCTGTTGTGCTTGATCTTGTTGCTTGTCACATTTCATTCTTTGTGTACTTTGCTTTTTGCCATGAATATGTCTTGTATCAAGTTTCATTTTATATGGAACCTAGGGCCCCATGCATGCAATGCAGTACTCCACCACTGAGCTGTATCCCTAGCCCATGTTACATTGAATTTAATTTGTTTATCTTAATTTTTCATCCTATTTGGGGAGTGTGTGTGTGTGTGTGTGTGTGTGTGTGTGTGTGTTTTGTGGGTTGTATGTGTACATGTACATAGAGGTACAATAGTATCTTAATTTTCTGTTGCTGTGATAATGCACCATGACTAAAAGCAACTTGAGAAGGAAAGGTTGATTTCATCTTACAACTCTCAGCTCATACTCAATCACTGAGGGAAGTCAGGGCAGGAGCTGATGTAGGCTTGCTCAGTCTGTTTTCTTGAGCAACCCAGGACTGTCTACCTGGGGTTGGCACCACCTAGAGTGGTCTGAGCCCTCCCACACCAATCATTAATCAAGAATATGCTCCACAGGCTTGCCTGCAGGTCAGTCTGGTAGGGGCAATTTCTCAGTTGGCAGTTCCCTTTCCCAAATGACTCTAGCTTATGCTAAGTGGCATAAAACTAAGTAACACTATTGACCACTTGTCAGCTTGATGCACACACACATACTATTTATTAAGCCATACTGTTTCCCTCCTGGTTCATTCCCAAGATCTCACATTAATAGCAAAGTCTCATAGTCTTTAAAAATTCAAACATTTTAAGTTCAGTCTCATTAGCTATCCAGAGTTTCTGAAAAACTCAACTCTTTCTAAAATGGCAAAGTTTCTCCAACAATCCAAGGTCTCTCAACTATGGCTTTCTGTAAAATCAAAATAAATTACATACTTTCTACTCCAGGAGGGAAGAATCAGGACACAGTTATAATCGAGTTCCAACAGTATAAAGCTCAGCATCTGGGACCCACGCACAATCCTCTGCTCCAAAGGCCTTTGGCAGCCCAGCTCTCCAGATCTGCCATCCACAGCACAGCACATCCCGTCTCAGGACCAAACCAGCTCCACTGAACTATTCTCAGCATTTACTTCCAGGTTCACACAGTAGCTCAGTAAGCTTTGAGCAATCAATGGCTTTTCCAGCTCAGACTCCCTCCACAGTCTTCCAAAACCAGACCTCCAGGTCTGACACTGTAATATGCATCATCTAGTACCAGGTTCTATCTTAGTTACTTTTCTGTTGCTGTCTAAAACATCATCACCAAAGACAAAGAGGAAAGGGTTTATTTCATCCCACTCCATCACAAGGGAAGGCAAGGCAGGAACCTGAAGGCGAAACACTTAAGCAGAGGTGGTGGAGGACCACTGCTCAATGACTTACTGCTCATGGCTTGCTCAGCCTGCTTTCTTATACATCCCAGGACCACCTGCCCAATGTAGCACACCCTCCTTGTGTGCTGGGCCCACCCACATCAGTCATTAAGAGACCTGCTTACAGACAATCTGATGGAGGCATTTTTTTGGTTGAGGTTCCTCTTCTCAAATAACAAAAGTTGACACAATATGGAAGATGGGGGACAACTTGAGGGAGGCATTGCCTTCTATGTGGGCTCTAGGGATTGAAGTTAGGTTATTAGGCTTAGTGGTGAGTACCTTTACTTGCTGACCATGTCAGGGCTCTTACTTTAATTTTTAAATAAAATTCTCACATTTGGTGGGCAAATAAGCTGCCACCAAATTAATCTACTTATCTTTTCTTATCAGCCATTAAAAAAACTTAAAAGGATATAAATAATTAGAAATTCATAGAGATTCTGGTTTGGATGGTTCAGTGGTTGTTAATACCATCAAAAACACAAAATAGAAAACCAATTCTTTCATCTTGCTGCTCTTCCCATCTCCTAGGTAGCAGTGTGACCCATTTCTAGGCCAATCAAAGACAAAATGAAGGAAGAGCTCTCGAGATTAGCTTGGTCTAGTTAGGGCTTCTCCCTGAGCTCAACGGTGGATTTGGAAGCAGATTTGGGGGCAGGTGAGGTTACTGTGAACCAAAGCTAGTTCTGGCCTACTGTGAGAGGACAAGCCAATCGGTATGCCTAGTGGATGGCCAACTAGTGAGATAAAGAGAAGACAGAGTTTTGCTTTTTTTTTTTTTTGTCTGTCTTCAACTTGACCATTAATGGTACTTTATTTTATTTTTTAGCCCCAACCATACTTACTGATGTTGATCCTAATTCCAAGGTGATGCAAGAAGAAATTTTTGGACCAATTCTTCCAATAGTGTCGGTGAAAAGTGTAGATGAAGCCATTAATTTTATAAATGATCGTGAGAAGCCCCTGGCGCTCTACATATTTTCTCATAACAATAAGGTAAGCTTTATAGAGAATAATTCCCTCTCAAGAGCCAGATTTCTTTATTGCTGTAGAACATAGATGGTTATTTATATATCAGAGTTGACTGACTGTATTCAGTTTGCTGTCTTAGATAATGGACCTTGGGTTATCACTGTACTCCTTCCCTTACTCCCTGGAGTTAGAGCTGAATCCACAGGAGTGAATGTCACAAGCCTCCTGAATAATTAGAAAACTTACATGTACTAGTGTGTACATGTATGCTTTTGTGGCATAGACCATAGAGCCTGCCCCTGTGACCCAACTGGCCTTCATAGCCACTCAGACAGGGCTGTCAAAAACCTCTGGCAAATCATATAAATGGTTGTGAGAACTCAAGTTTCCGCGTCCCAAAGGATGGCAGCTCTGTATCACTGGACAAGGAGCTCTGCCTTTTCCTGTGTGGTCTGTCATTCTGTTACTAAGTGTCTTGCTGCTCTTAGCAGATGACTGCTTCCAAGTGGCCATGTAGGTTCAGCATCCTTCTGGAAAAATAAAAATGAGAAGGGAAGAAGGGATCAGTTGGTATGAAGAGTTCACTGACCAGGAGCCATGTGCAGTTTCTGATGGAAGGTGCTGTGGTCACATGGTGGCTTCAGGAGCCTGCAGTGCTAGTGACGTTCTCATGGCTACAGGTACTTGAGATATGAGAGCTTGATTCAGCAAGGTCACTAGCAGCATGCAGCTGTGGAGAGCACTTCCCTGAGGCCACTGCAGTCCCATTTGACGTTCACCATGAATTCTCAAGGCTTATATTACTTCAGTGTTATTGAGGGTTTTTTTTTTTATCTTAAGACACTAACTATTTTTTCAAAAATAAAATAATTCTAACATCTTTTGTACTTCATATCTGTTAATCATATGATATAATTTAGATCAGGAATTGAGAAATAATTTTTCATTTGTTTTGTTTTTCAAGACAGGGTTTCTCTGTGTAGCCCTGGCTGTCCTAGAACTTACTATGAAGACCAGGCTGACCTCAAACTCACAGAGATCCACCTGCCTTTGCCTCCCGAGTGCTGGGATTAAAGGCGTGTGCCACCACTGTTTAGCTGAGAAATGATTGTTTTAATATACTATTTTACTTGCCCTGAGAATTTCATGCATGTGTACAATGTTTTGATCACATTCACTCCTCAGTCTTGCCCCTAACTCTGATTTGCCTGTTTACTCATGGGTGTGGGGTCATCCACTAGAGCATGGTTGGGTATTAGGGTCCATATCTATAGAGAAAACTGACTCTCCCTCTCCCAAAAGCCATCAAACTGTCAATATCTCTTCGGCTGTGGTGTAGGGGCTTACGAGTCCCTCTCCCTTCCATGCTGGTGTATTGACTGGCTTGATCTTATGTGGTCACTTACAACTGTTGTAAGTTCAGGAGTGCAGTGGTCTTTTCTGAAAGGCTATTTTGCGGCTCCCCATTTGAGGCTGAGCATTCTGTAGGCACTCATTCTCTTCACTTTGACCAGTTGAGAGTTTCCATGTCAACTGCTATCTACTACGTAAAGAAACCTCTCTAATGAGGTCTGAGAAGTGTATTAATCTATGGGTATGGAAATGCAAATTTAGAGGGTAGTTTGACATTAAGTCCACTTAGCAAAATCTAGTAGTAGGTTCATCATTTGGGCCTCTGAGCTCCCTGACCATGAATTCTCCATCAGATTTATAATGCCAGGCATGTTTCCTCCTATGGAACTGGAAATTAAATCCAAGCAGAAAGTGGTTAATTACCCCTATAACATTCATATCATATTGCACCCACAGGCATATCTTGGTTATTATTACAGTTCACAGGATTCACAGCTGGGTAGACTCCTTCCATCCCCTCAATCCCCTGTAGCCTGTGTAGCACTTCCTGGTACTGTGAAAGCTATTCAGCAGGGCAGAAGTCTTTTGGTCAGTGCCACTTGAGAGAAGTAATCGTTTCTAAACTGTCTCTTGTTGGTACTGTCTTGGAGTATAGATCTTGATGGTGATCAAGGAAATAGGCCCAAAGGTTCAGGACCACCCTCTTTATTTAAAGACTGATGTGCTGAGGGCCAGAGTGTTTAACATTTTAGATTTTTTTAAACATAGTATCTCACTGTGTACCCTAGGCTGGTCTTAAACTCATGGTCTTAAACTCCTCCTGCTCCAGCTTCTCAAGTACAAAGATTCAAGTATGTGCTACCTCTGGATTGACTGCAGATTTTTAGATTTTGGAATATTTGCCTATAAATGAGCTATCTTGGAGATGGGAGCCAAGTTTAAGCATCTTCTGTGCTTCATGAATCAGTATACACATAGCCTGAAGATAATTTTATACAATATTTTTATTAATTTTTGGCATGAATTTTGTGTTTCCCCAAACTTAAAAACTTGCCCCAGCACACAAAACCAGGATGCGTGTTCTTAGAGCCCACAGTGAGTGCACTCTAAGACACAGGGTGACAGGACATTAGCTCTGACCTGGTGCCTTTGGTGTGTTCCTCAGCTCATCAAACGGGTGATTGACGAAACATCCAGCGGTGGAGTCACAGGCAATGATGTCATCATGCACTTCACCGTCAATTCTTTGCCCTTTGGAGGTGTGGGTAAGAATGACTGTCTTAGTCACTCTTTTATTGCTGTGACACCACGACCAAGACAACTTATAAGAGAAAGCATTTAATTGGGGCTTACTTATAGTTTCAGAGAGTCAATCCATCATTATTACATCAGGGAGCATGGAGGCAGGTACACAGGCATGGAGCTGGAGCCGTAGCTGAGAGTGTTTATCTGATCTGTGAGTTGTAGGCAAAGGGACCCAGAGTTAATATGGAGTGGGCTTTTGAAACCTCAAAGCCTACCCCAGTGGTACACCTCCAAAAAGACTAGACACATTTCAACAAGATCATGCCCCTTAATCCTACCCAAACTGTTCCACTAACTGGGGACAAAACATTCAAAATTGGAGCCTATGGGGGCCATCCTTGTGGCCCCCAAATCACTGCAGTGACCTTCTCCTGAGTAGAAATATTCAAGAAGCATGATTCCTGGATTTCTTGTATGGGCTGTTAAAAGTTGGGTGCTGTTTATTGCACAGGTCCCTGTGAGCTTGTCCTCTTCTGAAAATCCTTCTAGCTACCCAGCTGGTGACAGTTTCCTGATTCCCTGCCCAATGCCATCTCCAGTGAATTACTCTCTTTGTCCTCATTACCACAGCAGCCATAGTGGCTGTCTTCACTTAGTTACTCTCCTTGCTTTTGCTACCAGATTAAGGAGTCTTAGGGACCAAGAATCATGTTTCAAATTAATTAGTAAGATCTCTCTTTTTAAATGAGGTACAGGAAAGAAAGGTTTTGAATGCCAGAAACAGAGTATTTCCTAATATCCCTTTGAGTTCTACTCAAGGTGATGTTGAGGGGTAGTCAGTGCTGCCTACACTAGCTCCTCAAGCCTTTGGAGAGGGGCAGCCTTTCCTTGCATGTTGCTTGATTTGGGGAAAAGAAGAGTGAGAATCCCCTATTCTCTAGATGATGGGCAGAAGTAATTTTGTTCTTGGGGAGGCATTACGGACAGTTTGGTCCTTTCTCCTAGGTCCTTCCTACCATGGCCATGGCTTTTGCTGTCCACTCTTCTCCCTCACTTTCCTCCAGTTTTCTCTCTGGTTTCATTATCTTTCCAATGAATCAATCAATCTTGCTTTCTGAAATGACCCCCTCCATCAAAACAGTTAAATCACCTGTGGCCTGACCCCAACCAACTATCCCCTGGCTTCCAGTCATTCTGCCTTCTGCCATTGCCTCATACATGCCATCGCCACTGCACGGGGCATTTTGCACCTGCCAGTCTATTGTATGCATTGTGAATTATACGAGTGTGGCTCCCAGGAAGACAGAGCTTTTTCCTTACTTATTCTTACCTAGCTGTATAACCTTGTTACTCTGTTCGTGGTTGCTCTTCAAGGACTTAGAGGAAGCAGGTGAGGGGAGCCAAGGATTAAATAAGGCCATGTGGACTGATGGAAAAAAAAAAAAAAAAAAAAAAAAGCATAGGCATAGATAGCATTTAGCATCATACTAATCTGGGTTCACATTTTAGGTTCATCCTTTAGCAGCCATGTGACCTTAGACAGATCAACTAGCTCTGTAAACTCCTTTTCCTGTCTGAAAACTGGATTGGAGGTATAGACCACTACAGGGCTGGGGTGGGAGTCCCCCCAAAACTCACTGAAACTCTTAGCACACTTCTGACATAAAGGACAGCACAAGCCTAGAAGGGCTGCAGATCCTGGCCCTGCTCATGGAAAGCGCCCTGGCTGAGAGGGCAGTGGCTATGCTGGGGGGTAAGTTGTGTAGGATTTCTGAGAAGAAAAGCAAGTAAGTTGGGTGTCTACACCCCAAGCAGAGCACACTCAGGCTTTCTCAGTCAGAGTTGAAATGGGAAGCCCATATAATGAAATTTGTTCCATCTGTCCCATTCATTTCAGGTGCCAGTGGAATGGGGGCCTATCATGGAAAGTACAGTTTTGATACCTTTTCTCATCAGCGCCCCTGTTTATTAAAAGGGCTAAAGGGAGAAAGTGTTAACAAGCTCAGGTACCCTCCCAACAGCCAATCCAAGGTCGGTTGGGCGAAGTTCTTCCTGCTGAAACAGTTCAACAGAGGAGGGATGGTGATGCTGATGCTTGCGTGCGTGGCTGTGGTTGCAGCTATGATTGTCAAGGTGAGTCCCAGTCCCTCCTGAGGCACCAGCCCTCCTGGCCCTTCTTTCTTTCTATCTGGGGGCTGCTGTAGCTACATGAGTCCATCTGTCGAGACACTCCATCAGCTTCTGAAGTCCCAGTCTGATGGCCAGCTACCCGTTTTTCATAAACACAGTTGTTTCCTTCTTGTCTTAGCTGTTTTTCTGCTGCAGTGTCTAAATTCAGTAGTTTTGCCCAAGGCTGAATGGCTTACAAAGTCAGAATTCTTATAGGAGTTTGCCAACTTTTCTAAGAATCGAAAATATTGTAGAGCTTGCTAGAAGGCCCTGCTCTTTTAGATATATTGGTCTTCACTATTCAGTGTCATTTGTTCTTGAATGTGCATGAAGGAATGGTGGTGGTGGAAAGAAATAGGCAAGGGGTATAATTTTATTAGGTGTATTTTTCCTCTCTCCTAGAGGTGAAATTGCAAAAAGACGCTTGTGGTAGCCACCTCCTCTGGGTGGTGTATACATCTCTGGGATGAAGGAGGGAATCTGTGGGAATGAATGTCAACATAGAGTGGGGAAGGGTTTCCTCAGGTAGCTAACCAAGGAGATGTGTGAAAATGTCTGTGAAGAATGGATGTGGAGGAGAGGCAAGAAGGGAGGATTTGGTGGAAATGCCATGTTTATATATTATGTATCTTGGTTAAATGTAAAAAGTTATTCATCTCACTAGCACCACGCTGGTGGATTGGTGATAACAGCTGCATTTGAAATCATTTGGGTTTTCTCAGAAATACCAAGCTCTGCCGAGGGGGAATGCCCTGTTGGCTTCTCTGGCAGTTCACAGACTGCGCTGGTCCAGTAAACACTCATGATCAAATCTCAGCTGTCTGTTGAGAGTGAGGTAGGAGCTTCCTGTTTTCTTTCTGTGCGTGAGGTGGGCCAGGTTGGGTTCTTTTTGGTTTGAGATGTTTCTACAGCTACAGTTTTAGGGTTACTGACAAAGGATGTTTTACTTACATTTATTGGACATTGGCCCAGAGATAATCATGTTAAAATTCAATTTGGGCATCATTTAAGAGGGACAGGGAGGGTACTGGTAATCTGAGAGAAATGTGTAGGAGGGACATATAGGCTGGCTCTGTATCCTATCTAAAAGTGAGTGGCCACATGGTGAGCTGCACTGTCCATCTGTCGGTTCAGGGGGGTGTGCCAGGCAGTTCCAGGCCACAGTCACCATTTAGACACTTAACTTTTTGTTTCATAATTTGAGAATATTTTTAAAAGTCTCAGAGTTGTTTCATTTTAATTAAAAATAAAGCCCTACAGCTTAGGCATTCATAGTGGCAGGGTTTTTTCCTTTTTTACATCTTTCTGAAGCTGGAGATTTGGTTGGGGTTAGGCTCGGGTCTCTGGTCAGTAGCCTTTTTCATTCAACATTAGCCTCATGTGCACATTTTTGATTGGGTAGACTTTCTTAACCTCTGGGGTGACATGGAGGACCAGGCTTGCCTTGACCCCAAGAAGGCCCACCTAGCCAGCACCACAGGCACCACACAAGGGTTTGGCAGACAAGTCTTTCATATCCAGGCCTTTGGTGGGAATGAGCTTTTACTTGGATCTCCCTGCAGAGTATGGAGGAGTTGGAGTTGCCATTGCCCAGGCTGTTTCTGCTTCCCCCACCTCATTGCTCACTTCTTTTTTAACCAGTGTGGGTCAGGTGAAGGAGATCTGGTTTCAGCCCTATGTTGCCTGTTTGTTCTCTTCTGACCTTTTATCCTCTTTGTATCAAATTACATTTTATTTTAAAGAGTGACTCAGAATGTAGATTGTGTTGCTTGTTTGGGTCTTTAAAAATATTCTGAAAACATTTTTACAGCTTTTTTTTCCTTTTGGATGTTTTATTTGCTCGGTAAGCTCGGCCGGCACCTGAGCTGTATCCCCAAGCACAATGAGCTTAATTTGAAAGATACATAGTGATTGTGACATGCTATGGGATGAGCAGGTCAGGGCCAGTGGCACATGTCACTTGCTTTCTCAGCACTTTGTGTCAGGTCTTTTGAAATAGACCATTACTTGCATCCACCCACACATTGAGGAGTCCATTATAATGACAGACATTTGTCTAAAGTGGCTTTTTTGCACTCCATGGATTACTTACATTGTCAGGTATTTTCCTTTCATTTTATTTATATACTGGAATTAGAGTGAATTTAGAATAAAGATCACAAAGAAAGTTCCAGCAAAGCTTGTAAGCTACAGAAAGTATTATGGCCAGTGTGGGCTTTTTGGATTTATGTATTTTTGTTTTATATGTATGAGTGCTTTGCCTGCATGTGTACTACAGAGACTAGAAGAGGGCATGGACCTGGAGTTACATGTAGTTACATGTAGTTGTGGGTGCTGGGAACCAAACCCTAGTCTTCAGTGAGAGCAGCAAGTACTCTTAACCATCTCTCTGTCCCCTAGCCAGGGTTTTAAAAGGTAGAGAACTATCAAGGTCAGTTAAAATTAAGAGATGCCATGGGCCTTTACACAGTTGAATGTAAAGTATTCATCTGCAACACTACTCACCTAGGCTGGATTGGCTGCATCCCTGCTCTTGAACATTAGAAATAAACTCGCCAACTCTTGAGTTTCCTACTACAATGCCAGGTTAATACGTGTCTCTGTTCTTGTCTCTTGGTTTTGGACAGTGTGCAGTCTGCTTGCACCTGTCTTATTGTTATTAATGAGGAAAGGTATAATTCTTTATTTTGAGTTGAAACTGCACTATGGCTTCTTAGGGACACATAGCTCTTTTTTCTTTTATGAATTTGGAGTCTCTTAAGAAAGAAAGAACTTGTGAGAGTCTCAGTCCCAGACTTACTGTTCTAAGGCTGCTGCGGTGGTTTCCTCATAGCAGAGTTAACATTCCTTCCTTTCTCCTCTCCAGGGATATCTGTAATGACTTCCTCGTAGCCTCTACTGAATTGTCCCTCTACTAAATGGCTGCCAAACCAATACTTTTAAAATTGTACCCAAGCCAGGAAATTCACAGATGTACTGCAATCAAACCTAAGTTGTTGCCACTTACCACTAACGAAACTCACTGTTTGAGCCAAATTCCAGCGTTTGTCAGCAGTGAAGGTACTGGGGGGATGTAGATGCTGGGTCGAGAACATGTCATGCCGAATCCCAGCTCCATGGGGGTGTGTCAGGGAGAACAGTAGCTATTGCATCACTTATTTGCTCAAGTTCATAGCACTGCCTAATCCTGCATCTTCCATTGCTGGGCGTCAGTAAAGCTCTCAAGTGTCAACAGGACCCAGGCTTAACACCTGCCCTCTACCGCCTGGAAAGGTGGATTAGGTCTTCCCAGCTCCTCTTAGGGGTTGAGGTACTAAAACTGGGGAAGTGGATATGTCCACCTCATCCATTGTGATGAGACTGACCTTCAGGAGCCGGCTCTCCATTTAAGCATCCTTTCTTGTCCGTTGCACATCACCCGAAGTGTGTGTGTTTGTGACAGTCTGTTGCGACTGTCCACGGTGCCTTTGTGATGACTTATGCTACACTATGCCTTTTACCAAGAAGCAGTGCTTTCTTTGTGAATACCACTGAGAGCATCTTTAGTCACAACTGTTTCAGAGGCTGAGGCTAGGAGACCCCTGATTCCCTGATCCCCAGCCTAGGCTTCATAGTGAGGACCTCCCATTCTCTATAAAGACCTCTCAAGATCCTGAAATTTAATGTCACACAGATCCTCAATGATAAATCTTTTCTTGTTCTCATAGCACAATACAAGGAAAGTGTACTTTTAAAATTTTAGAGAGATCCCTCTCTGAATAAATCTGGCCTACAGATCTTACAGCGTGTCATGAACAGGGGGATGTTAGGATCTGAGGCTTCAGAAGGCACGGGACAGAGACTGTTGGACAGTGCTGTGGGCTTGTGGAACATACTGAAAGGGATGGATGGTGAGAGGAGCTGGGGGGGGGGGGGATTATTCCCATTCAGATCCTAGTGTGGCCAAGCAGGAAAGTGGCAAAGGAGATAGATCTGTGTGGAACTCAACACCCTGCTGCCAGGGGCCTGGCTGTGCCCAGAGCTCCAAGCTACAGAGTCCCCACTGCCTTCCTGGGATCCAGATTAAGACTTGACCTACTCGATGAGAATGTAACTTGCTTTATTGAATGTATAGCCATCTTTGCTGAATAACCTGTTCTATCATTGAGGCTGTCTGAAGGGTGTTGTCTCTACTAAAGAATGAGGTATCAAAACCAAATCATTGACCTGTGTAGCAAGTAGTTGCTTAAGTGGCAATTGTCATTAACTAATCATAAAATATTTTGCACAAAATCTCAATGTAGAACTTGTACTTATTGTTAAATTAAATTATATTAAATTATAAATCATAACTTTTAGTTAGACTAGAATACTTACACATTATACTGATCTTCAAAATAAATATATTTCATAAATTATTGTGAATGTTAATTTTGACCTCAGATATGGAGATAAAATCCCTTGATCACAAAATTTCTCTATAAATCCATTTTTCATTTTATTCCTCAAAGGCGGTATAGCTAATTCTGGTTGTTACATTTCTTCATTTTAAATTCTTATTCAAGAAAACTTCTCAGACTTCATGTTGTGTTCCGTGAGTACATATGAAGGCTGCTGTGCCATGTTTCACCTTTGAGCCTGGAGCTGTTCACCAATCACAGGCCTGAAGCAACCAAGAGTTTGAAGCACTGCTGTGTGCCGTTCTGTGGCCATGTGACCAGACAAGCTGGGCTTTGCTGCTCTGGTTCACACACTGCAGAGCAAGTGCCTCTCAGGCTGAGAAGGGTGAAAAGCGGGGAAGAAGGGCTGCCTGGCCGGGGCTTCCCACCTGTGGCCAACAGGGTGCCCAGTGCTGCCTAGCTAGGGCTTGCTGGCCCTTCTCACAGCTCCACAAAGACTGGCAGGCCATGCCAGGGAAAACACAAATGTTACCAGTGCTTTGAAATTTCATTTTATTTTAAATCTTTTATGTTTTTAAATAAGACTAGCTATCCTTGTTCTCACTCTTCTGATAGGCTGTCTGGGTCAGAGAAGGAAAAGTCAGTGTGATCACAACTTAATTGTCACTCTTTGCAGTTCAGATCTCTGAGAGTGTCACCAGCAGGGTCCACCTGCTCTTGATCTCATGTAAGTGGAACGCAGGTGTCTGTTGGGGACGGACACCTGCTTTCTTTGTTTCCCAGCTCCTTTAGTGTCTAGAGGACTCAGATGACAGTCACGCAACTTGTGGGCTGATACTACCCCTAGGGCAACCCCACCCCCAAAGCATTCCCAAACATCTGCTGGCAGGATATGGAAGGATATAGGCTGCCTCTGGAGCGTGTGACACTGGCCTTGACTTCACCGTGAAGTTAATTCTGGGGGAGCTGTCTTAGGCGCTGCAGAAGCAAACAGTGAACTCCATAGTGCAGGAACAGGGGAAAGCTTCAGACCAGACAGCAGGGTCTAGGTATCGTGAGCTGCACTGTCTGGTCTCTGTCTTCAGCACTGAGGGTGGGAGGATGGGGGAACAAGAAGACACACGTGGCAGAACACTGTCTTCAGACACAACAGGATGGTGCACATGACCGACTTCACAGAGCTGACAGCATGCCCAAGACTCGTACAGCTCCAAAGCAGACACAATCCCAGCACTGAGAAGGAGAGGCAGACACAAAGATCCGCCCCTGACTAAAAAGCTGTTTGTGATTAATATCTGCTGGGAAAAGACCCTGCAGCCCTGGGGAAGCCCCCTTCCTCCTGCCCTTCTGCAGAGCGGAGTGTACTGCCCCAACCCAGCCTCTCCTGTGGCTCAAGGGCTGTGTAAAACCAATACATGTGAATACATGTGGGCATGGGGGCAGGCTCATCGAGTGTTGCTGCCCTGGGGAGGCTGAGCAGACATCTTGGTGCTGCTCCCTGCTATGGGAGGTAAAAAAGCCCTATTTCAGGCTTTCTTGTTCCTTCAGGGGCCCCCTTTCTCCTCCATCTACTGTGTCACACATATAGAGCTCAGTGCAGGGATATTGCAGGAGCCCTTGAAGGAACCTGGTCCAGTGAGCTCCTTCTTGGTTTCCTTTGCTCTCCTGGCTTGGAATCAGTTTCCCCTGGGCTGTAGGCCCCTTTGACAACCTCTCCTCTACCCCAGCAGTCATTACTCCAGTGTCCTCTGCTCGCTTCTACCCTCAGCTCTCTGCCTCTCATGGAGACCCAGGCCACATGGGCAGTGACGTGCCTCCCACCCAATTGAACCCCAAACTGTGGTGCCATAGGCCCTTAGGACCTGAGGAACCTGCAGACCTTCCCAACTCCCCATGATGATTATTGTCAGGGCTCTTGACTTGCTGGGCAGGGCAACACAGGCCTTGTCCACCTTAAAGACTGACCGTCTTCCAGAGACCATGGTTTGGAGAGAGTGACCTCAGACAGAGGATGTGGCAGGAGCTGAGCCATGCTACTTACAAAAGTCCTCTGCTGAACATGTTCCAGAGCAGTGGTTCTAAATATTCCTAATGCCTCACCCTTTAATGCAGTTTCTCATGTTGTGGTGACCCCCAACCATAAAATTATTTCATTGCTACTAAATACTGTAGTCTTGCCACTATTATAAATCATAGATCCAGCTCCTAGTATCCTGTTTGAGAAGACCCCGTTGGCTTATTCTGAATTGTGTATGTATTAAGAGAGAGCAGTCCATTCTAGTAGTTTCCATCAAAACAGACAAAACTCATTGCTGCCTCAGCCCCAAAGAGATCAGTGCCACTGGCCTTTTGTATGGATGGGTATGAATGGGGTGTAGACTACCAAACTTGGGTGGGCTCAGTGCACTTTGCACTCTGTTTTCTGCTGGCTTCCTGCTAGAGAGCTCCAGGTGGGAGGTTGAAGGACATGCAGCTAGGGTCTCAGTAAAACAGTGTCACCATGTGGTAACAGGTGTCACTGAGCTGGGAGTCTAATTGTATAGCCCTGGGTCCCAGAAAAGACCTACCACTGCTGGATCCGCTAGAAATCCCAGAAATTATATAGAATGGGGACCATGCTAGTTAACTTGGCATATAACAAACTAAGGAGATACTATTTATGATTTGTGTTTGAAAAAATATTAGACTAAGGTGGAGCTAACCTGTTGACCATCCCAGTTCAGCCTTGAATGCTTGCACTGGTCTATGGCTGAACAGAATCTCCCATGCAAAGGCTACTGTGTGATGCCATGTGGGCATCTCATGGAGCCTCTCGGACACTGGGCTGAAAGTGAAGGACCCAGTGGGTAAGTGCCTACACTTCTGTGCCATGCTGAAGTTGAATTTTTCTGTGGCACCATCATAATTGAAATCTGCCCTGCATAGTTCCAGAAGCCCGCAAGTGCCAACTTCTACAGCCAGCCCCCGCCCCAAGCCGGAGTCCAAGTTGGTGATGTGGTTCTGGTATAAATGCCAGATGAACCAATGTGCCTGTTCAAAGACCACCAGGCAAGAGGAAGCTTCTCTCGCCTTGTAGTGGGGAGGGTGTTAGCTGTGCTTTCATTCCTAGGCCTTCAACTGCCTGGATGAGGCCGTCTGCCCTGGGGAGGGCCACCAAATAAATACTGGAGGATCAGTGGAGTAACATCTGTGTGAATGAAGAAGGGGTCCAGTTCAACCTGATTCAGTAGACAGTGTTGGTTCGAACATCTAGAGCCTGACATTGGGCAGCATATCTTATTTAAGTACAGCACAACCGGGAAAGGAATTTCCTGGTGTAATACAACCTCCTGTGCACAAGGAGGCATAATTACCTTGAAACTCTTATCAAAGTACATATCACTTCCTCCCTGAAGATGGGTTCTATAGATAGACTTAAGGGCTTGTGGACTATTAACCACTGCCATTCCCTGCCTTCTGGGGCAATAGGTTATACATCTCTGAAGAGACATCTATGTGTTTAACATTCCTGTTTTCCCTAGTGTTATCTGTGAGCACAAGTTCCTCTGCCCCCAACAATACAAAACACTGACCGTACGGGGAACACACCACACAAACACACATTGTAGTGTTTGCCTGGATACCTGTGACCCACCTACTCAGCTCCACAGGACCTACATGAGCACCCGGAGTGGCCTTGCTAGAAGTGGAGGGACATTTCATCAAAGGGTCCTGCCTCAGTCTGCTTTCCCATTGTTCTACCCACAGCCATTAGGTTTTGTACTTTGTTGGTTTGAGTAGGATAGGTGTGAGCCCAGAAGTTCAGGTTTCTCTTGATTTGGGACAAATCAAAGATCCTTTCAATGTGGAGGGGGAAAAAAAATTAGGAGGGAACTAGCAAACTGAAAAATGTTTTCAGTATGTGTGGTAAAGAGTTGTATTTTTAAATGAGAATTATAATGATGGGGGAAAGTTCAAGCTACTCAAATCAGTGGAAGAAATGGACCACTCACAAAAGGAAAACCAGTGACCCATCAACACATAAAAACAATTTAATTTTACAAGCAATAAGAAAAGTACATGTAAGAGAAACTTATTTATAATTGGTAACATTGTAGTAGAGCAAATAAAAAAGTAGTAAATGATACCCAATGCGAGTGAGGTTTTGCTGGTGAATAAGAATCAGCACAATTTCATCGGGTTTCGAAGACCATTCATCAAGAAACTCTGCTTCCAATAGTGTATCTTAAGGAAATTATCGCAAAAGGTCAGAAGATTTCCTATAGGAATGTTACTGCACAGTTGTGGGCGAAGCTGGGCCATTCTGCATACTCGGCAAGCCCTCCATGACCCAGCTACACCCCACCCTGCACCTCACACATTCCATTTTCAGTAGTGGATATTCTAAATATATAGAGAATGCTAGTCCCAGAGTTGTCATTACGGCAGCCTTCTTAATTATATTAAGAGACTAGTCACTCCCTGACCCCTTTAGGTTACCCAGTCACTAGTTTTAAAGACACTTTTACAGAGGACCCACATTCAGTTCCCTGCACCCACACTCGGCAACCCACAGCTGCTTGTCACTCCAGTTCTGGTGCCCCCCACACACACACACACACAATTAACAATAAAATAAACCTTTTAAAAAGCAGGTTATAATACAATATACATCACCACCCCTACTCCAATGTGTATATGTATATCCTTGAATTAATTCTGGAAAGATAAATGTCTTTTATAAAATGTCTTTTTTTTCTGGCTAGTGAGATTAAAGGTGATTTATAATCTTTCAACCCTATGCTGTTATTCTTCAATAAACAATTTTTTACAAATGGGGGGGGGCTGATCCTTTTTGGTGCTAAGGATGGAAGCAGGGCCTTCCTTGAGTGTGTTAAATCCACCCTGCCTTCATCCTCAACACTAGGTGTCTTTTCAAAGCTCTAGTTTGTACAGGTGAGAACATAATTTCATTTCTGGCCTGACAGCCATACTCACACCACAGGAATTCCCTGCAGGCCAGTGTTCCCGCCAACATATGGGGAAAAGCAGAGTCGGAATTCAGGGGAGATGTGATGTTCTCCAAAAACAGGAAGGGAAGAAGCTCTGGCGGTGGCTGTGCCTCAGGCTGAAGCTGGGCAGGAGTCCAGGTTCTCCTGGCCCCTCTTTTGAAGAGGACCTTCGCCAGACCCTGCAGATCTGTGATCAGGAGGTTTGCTGCTTCCAGATGCAGGGACCAGAAGGCCACCTGGCCTTATGGCTAAGGAGGGAGCTGAAATCTAGAGTGGTGTCTAGTTTGTAAAATAAAACACCCACAAGACCCCATTTCTTCCTTCCTTCTTTCCTTCCTTCCTTCCTTCCTTCCTTCCTTCCTTCCTTCCTTCCTTCCTTCCTTGCTTCCTTGGTTTTTTTGTTTTTGATTTTTTGTTTTGTTTTGTTGTTTTGCTGTTTTTCGAGACAGGGTTTCTCTGTAGCTTTGGAGCCTGTCTTGGAACTTGCTTTGTAGACCAGGCTCAAACTCACAGAGATCCACCTACCTCTACCTCCCAAGTGCTGATCTAAAAGGTGTGTGCCACCACCGCCCAGCAAGACCCCATATCTTACATATATTTTGAAGATAACCAAATGACATGTCCATAATCTATGAACGAGGCAATCTACTGAGAGGATGCTTCCTTCCTTAAGTCATTGGGTGTGAAGTCAGCTGTCAGTTTCCCACTGGAACCTGCGCACATCTCATTTCTTCAAGAATCATCTACAAAGCAGGACTATGTGTCTGAATACAGACCCATATCCCTTTATGCTCACTTATCCCATTAAAAATTGTCTGGCTGCCTGCCTGCCCCCTTGCTGGTCATAGCGGGAGCAGCATGTGGTGTGGTGCTTCTTCCCCTCTCCCCGACCCCTTTAGGTTATCCAGCCAGATGCTTTCTCCTCTGCCTTCCCCCTGGAGACTTACAGGGTGCAGACAAGATGGGCAAAAGCTCTGGGTCTCTTGCACCTGGTTGTGAGCACAACTACAGAAACTCCCCATTACTCAGAGAGGTAGGTAGCCTGCCCACAGGGCCAGAACAAATGGGCCTTGCAAAAACCTGTGTTGATGCAGGAGGTGCTGCTGCCCTGTGGTCCTAGCTACTTCCAGCTGGGACTCTACTGCTCACTGTTCCTCTGCAGCATCTCTGTGAACAGAAGTGACCCCTCTTGGGAAAGCAGCCCCCTTGCCTTCTTATTTTGTCCAGTAAGGTCCTCTCTTGCCCCACAGCCATTTTTTGCTCATTCACACAGATTTCGTGTGATCCCTGCCTGATGACAGGCAATGGGACTCCATGGAAGGCTAGTAACGACACATTGCATAACCAGTTTTAATCTGGAAGAAGGAAGAATGAGAAAGAGGGGGTAAGGGAGGGAGCAAGCTGGACAGTGAGGAAGGGATGGGTCCTGGATCCACTCCAGCAGTGAAGTAGACAGCAGAATCCAGTGACACAGTTTGAGAGGAGATGAAGAGATAAGCAAAACATGAATGCAGGCACACACTATACCCATCATGCTACTTGTATTGTGCAGCTGCCTTGCACAAGCACCACTTTCCTGGTTTTGCATAAAACTCCAAAATGTTCCAGGGTTGTTTGCACACAGAAGATCTGAACTAGGGACGTCTACAACCTGTGCACTAAATAATATATCTTAGCCTGTGGGTGTAGCTCAGTTGGTGGAGTCCTTAAGCAGAAGCAAAAAACCCTAGGTTCAATCCCTAGCATTATATAAATAAGGCCTGGTGGCACATCCCCATGACTCTAGTATTTGGGAGACAGAGACAGGAAGATCTGGAGTTCAAGGTCATCCTTAGCTACAGAGTGAGTTTGAGGTCAGCCTGGGATACAAGGTCAGAAGACAAGGTCAGAAGACCTTGTCTCAAAGGCAAACAAAATAACCACAATATAGTAAATCTAACTGTCACCCTCCAAGAAGAAAGGGAACAGATGTTATTGTGATTACTACCACAAGACATGGTCCTCTGGCTCTCAGGCCATCATTTATGGTTTCATCTGTTAAACCCACTGGGTGAGAATGAGGCTACCACCACAATTTTTAGACAGATTTGAAGCAAGAATTATTAAGTACTGGTGAGGACGATGGACATTGGTTAGGTCCATATCGGAGACTCCCAGAGTCTGACACCAAATTACATTAGTCAGAGACTTATAATGGTAAACCCCACAAGGCTATGCACTTCCCACCTTTGTCCAATCAGGGGCAAGCATACATCCTGATGTACTTCCTGCCTGTGTGTACATCCCTGTACCTCCCACCCATGTGTGATCAAGCACATCCTGTGCAATTTGGGTGACCAACTTTGTTTACAGAAGTAAAAACACATGGCTTGTTATCTTACATGAACAATAACAGTGCCCCCCACCCCAGCATTCCAAGAAGTTATCTTGTCTTTGGGCAAGTGGGGCTCTACAGTTGGAGACACATATAGATCTCTCCAGCACAGTGATTTAAGCTTAAAACAGCTTTAACCATCATACATCTTCTGACACTGCCCCCTACCCCTCCCACCTCACCCTGCAACACACACACACATACACACACACACACACACACACACACACACACACACCTTTAGTCAGTTCTTAAGTGCTCCAGCTGGTCAATGCCATCTTCTGAAAGGGTGATTCAACTCTCCCATCATCTCCAGAGACCTGGGCCCCAGGGCCAGTGGCTGGGGAACAGACTGCTCCTTGTTGTCTTTGTCTGGCCTTGGCCCGTTGCTTCCCTCTGTTCTAGGGAAGGGTACTACTTTAGAGTCAGAAGTGATGTGACAAGTGAGGAGGTGTCATTGAGCCAGCCTATGGGGTACAGGCAGCAGAGTTAGTTAGTCAGAATCTGGGATCAGTTGTAATGAGAATAGTTGTTTACACTGTTTACACCAAGGTGAAAGCTACTTAGTGCAAAGGACCCACTGGCTGTCATTTGGGGTCAAAACTCATCAGGATGCTGCCTCAAGTGGGGCCTAGCAGCCCAGGACACAAGCACGTTCTTGGCTAAACATCCTTAAAATCCATTCCCACAAACATGTTTGTCCATCGTCCGTTCCTCATCTATCCCACCCTCACACCCCCAATCCAGGATAGGGAACTCTCCCACAAGCCTTCAGGATTTTAAAACCCAGGCCTGGGTAGGTGGAGCCTGGGGAGGAGGGGGCTAGGTGACTTCTTCGCATGGAATGCAAGGTTGATGCCTGGGGCACAGGCATGAAATGAGATATGCTTCCTCAAGGATGGGGTCATGGCCCTCTGAGCATCCAGCGTTTCTTCCCAGGAGCCATGGCACATGGCAGGAATGGAATGGGGGCCTCGCTGTCACAGCTGCTAGCTCTGTCCCTCCCCATGTCCACAGGACTTAAAGAGTACCCAACATTAGGTCAAGGACTGGGCTCCAGGAATTTATACAGGCACAAGGCCTGGGCCTGCAAGGTGCACAGTGAGGTCTTATGGGAGAAGGAAGGAGGAAATCAGGAAGGCAAAAAGTAGAGAGACAGTATTGGAATGGGACCAGGAGAGAGGCTATTGTCTGTATCTAAGAGGAGTGGATGAAGTTTGGGGGATTCAGGGATTTAGCAGATGCTACTCACTTCACAGTGAAATACAATGGGTAACCCTTTCTAACGGTTCTTTCCCTGAGTGGGAGCTGAGTCGCCAGATGGCCATAGGGTAGTGAGGAGGAATCCCAGGAAAGGGGTTTGATGTCTTGATGAAGAGGGGGAAGGAGAAATGACAAACACAATGGCTTTGAGCCTGGGAAGGCATGAGAAAAGTTAAGAGGCCCTGGCTGGATCACACCTGTCAGAGCCCAAGGAAGGCAGTTACTTGAGGGGTAGGTACCTGGCCCTTCCTGTAATGGGTCCTGCCTTCCTTGCTGAATCTTGTAGTAATGGCTTCCTGGCATCCTATCCCATGCCTCTTGGCACATGCTGCTGCCACCATGAGGGACCCTTCTTCGTGGAGTCCCCTTCTTTATGAAGATGTCCTTAGAAGAGCCTCCTGATGTCACCCTGGCCACTTTTGTTAGTCTCGGGATTTTGTGGCTTTGGGTCTTCCTTGTAAGAGTCCAGGCAGGCTTCAGATAGTGAATCAACTGTAAGGAACACAGAAGCTCCAATAACAGGTAAGAGTAGCCCGCCATCCAGCTCCCAAATAAATAACATGGAGTCTTACTCTTTCTTATGATGCCCATCCTTAGCTTGGCTTGTTGCTAGCCAGCTTTCCTTAACTTAAATTATCCCATCTACCTTTTGCCTCTGGGGTTTTCCCTTCTGTGTATCGTACTTTCTCTCTTGCTCTGTGGCTAGCTGGGTGGCTGGGTGGCTGGGTGGCTGGGTGGCTAGGTGGCTTGGCTGGCTCCTAGTGTCCTCTTTCTCACTCCTTCTGTTCATCCCCTACTTAAGAACCCTAGCTACATATGGGTTTTCCTTGCTAGCTACTTACTGTCAGTTAGTTGCTGACTCAGCCTCTGACCCCAAGTTAATTTTATCTAATAAAACAAATATAACACATCTTTTCATCATTAAACAAATGTTCTAGCCAGGCAGTGGTAGCACACACCTTTAATTCCAGCACTCGGGAGGCAGAGGCAGGCAAATCTGTGAGTTCGAGGCCAGCCTGACCTACAGAGCGAGTTCCAGGACAGGCTCCAAAGCTACTGAGAAACCCTGCCTTGAACCCCTCCCCCCCAATATTCCAGAGCATAAATGAATGTGGCACATCTAAATCAATATTCCACAACCCAGCACCTCCTCCATCTATGAGATGCTGGACCGGAAGGAGGAGTTGGTGTGGCAGGACCAGAACTGAAGCATGCCACCGAAAATGAAAACCTGAAATATGGCTGTGATTGAAGAAGTGTAGGCAATGGTCTGGTAGTTATGGTGCTTTGGAGACCAGAGGCCTTGAGCCAGACCTCTGAGCGACTTATGAGTGTTTGCGTGTACAACAGTGAGGGCGAAACACATACTGAGAGATGTGTTGCAGTTTCCAAAGCCTCTGCATGAACACTGCCATGGAAGGGTAGCAAGGATGGAGGAGCAGAGCAGTACATACGAGTAGTATGTACTGAGCTACCGTCAGAGGCCATGTTGATGTCCATGGGCCATGCTGCTGCTGGAGCCGTGTTTGGGCATGTAATGAAAAATTGCGTTTCTCACAGTTACAAAGATTGAGGGTTCAAAAGTGAGGGTCTGGTGGCCAGCATGGGCCCTCTGGTTTGTCACAAAATGATGAATAGTTAGAGGGGAAGAGAAAGGCAATAAGGGGAGGCAAGTTCCCCTTTCATAAGGAACCCACTTCTGTAATAATAAACCCAGTCTCCTGAAGATCACACTGATCCATTCGTGAGAACAGGTTCTCGTGACCTAATCACCCTATAAAATTCCTCCTCTTTGAACTACTCTGACTACAATTAAATTTCAACAGCGCTCTAGCTGAGTCAGATGGTAGATGGGGTTTCTCTAGCCTAGCCAGCTCTGCTTAGTTGACTACAGTGTCCTGCTGTAGAGTACAGCCTCATAAGAGACCTCAGACAACCAAAGAAGTCTATGGTGAGCAACTAATGATGCCTGCTATGGGCATGGGATGTGGGATATAGGTGTGTGCGCTATGTAGGGACCTCTTTACCTAAATTAGAGAGCTTAGTTAGGAGTAAAAAGGAGAATGTCTATTCTGTCTTTCTAGCAGCTGTTGGCCTGAAAAAGAATTAAGTTTCAAGGCACTGTAAGCACAACTCTTCTGCCAGAGCTGCTAGCTGAGGCCAGAACTTTGGTATACACCCTTGGCCTTCCCATGGTAGGTGACTGGAATGACTCCTAGTTTCCAACCAGCTAAGTCTCCAGCAGGCACATGAGCCTTTGGAAGCAGAGCTGTGTTTCTCAAGCCAAACAGTTACCAGCACTGCCATTCACTTCCTAGAAGGTAGCATGAGGACTTTTGAGGTCACATCTGGCACCTGCTCCCAGATGGCACTCTGTGATCATAGTCCCTGGGATCAGACCTGAGCAGCATTCCCAGGAGGACAAGAGCACTGACTCTGGGGGAATTGTGATGCTTACTCCAGTCACTATTACTTGAGGGAGAACAAAGCTGCAAGCATCCTCTTCATCCTCTACTCAGAAGCTCAAGTCAAAGCAGAGGCGGCCATCTCCCCACTTACCCTGTCCTCTCACACCACCAGGCTGAAGTGCCTCCTATTCCTGTTCTGCCAGGGGAGCAGAGGTGGCAAGCCCACACCCACCGTGGGTATGTGTGGACGCTGCCCATACACTAGACCGCTCGCCCATGCCAGATCCTAGATCTTGGAGACAAAGTGGCCGAGTGAGAGACTGCCAGCAGCTTTCCATCCTGCCAGGCTCGCTATGGGCCTGGGCAGATGCTTTGCATGTGGCTGCCTGGCTTGCCCAGACAATTCCTGTGCCTTGGGGATTTAAGCAGCTTAGGCCAAGCCCAGCTGATGTTTTCAGAACTTCCTATAAACAAAGGGAAAGATACGGCTTATGTAACACTTGCTGGATGGTTCAGGACAGCAGCCTGTCCAAGAAGTGCAAGCGTCTGACCAAGCAGTTTACTTTCCTTACACTGTTAAATACAGTAAAACTTTGGGAAAGGGTTTCCACAGGACAGCTATCACAACAAAGCGCTAGGCATGGCTACATGGAAACTCCCTTGCAAAGTACATCTCTTTAGACAAGCACCTGTGTCATTTACGGTAAGAATGGGTTCTTGTTCACAGAGAGACAGTGCTCAGGGCAAGGACCTAAGGAGGAAGGCTTTATAATAAGTGTCAGGATGTAAGGATGGTTTTTACTAATTGAGAATGCAAAGCACATGGGACCTCTCTCATAAGAAAGGGTTCTATTCACAGAGAGATAAAACCTAGGATTAAGGCCTGAACAATGCTCAGGATTTGGGGGGATTCAGGCGAAGGCAGATTCCATAGAATAGCACGACCAGCAAGTTGTTAGACAACATCCATTCACACCAGCCTTCCGGGTGAGCAGGCACCATTCCTTCCCTTAAAGAAAAAAGCCTGCATATTTAAGTGTTCTGGATTTTCTAATACTTCCGTGAGCGGTGCCTTCTATACACAATTACAAAGACAAAACAGAACAGAAGAAACGTAACCTGAGCATCCAGACACAAAAGACAGCAGACAATGTACTGAAGGAGATTTGCTGAGACTGTGGCCCCTGGCCAATGGCTTGCATGCTGTGGTGGACTGCTTTGGACAACCCAGAGATCCAGCTTGCTCTCCCTGGGAATACATGAGTTTTGAGAAGTCTTGGCTGTTTGCGTGCTTGAGAAGAACAATAGTTGGAAGGATTGAGTCATAATTGTGCAACTGTTTTTAGATTAGTACCCAACCCATGTATTGCAAAAATAGATTGAATTAAGATGTTGGGCCTAGACCCGGGAGTATGTGTTTTGTTCTTCAGTTGATTAGCATTTGGATGTACTCTTAAAATACTGTTAGTCAAGAACTGGTCCTCTTTTGGGCTTTATAATACAACAAATTATATTATAAAATTTTTTAAACAACTGGATATGTAGAAAAAGAACTCTAAGTCGGCATATCATAGAGACACACACCAGCATGTATACCATAATAGCTAAGATAAGGAACCAGCCTAGCTCCCATCAACAGATTAATGGATTTACATAATACCCAGTGGAATTCTATTCAGCCATGAAGAAGAAAGAACTTATGTCATTTGCAGGAAAGTGGATAGACAAGATCATCACGTTGACAGAAATAGGGCAGACTCTCATATGCAAAATCTAGATTCATTTTAATTGTCTTCATTTTACATTTATTGAGAACAGGGAGTACATATGTACATGTGTGTGAGTGCAGGAATGCAGGTCAGAGGACATCTTGCAGGGGTTGGCTTACTTCTTCCATCACATGGGGTCTGGAGATAGAAATGAGGTCATTAGCTTTTCAGGCATGTGCCTGTATCTGCTAAGCCATCACACTGGCCCCAGGGGGAAAAAAAATGAATATATATATATATATATATATATATATATATATATATATATATATATATAAAGAAAAAGCAGGCAGAGGCTCTCTATGTGGAGGAACAGGTTTAAAGACGTATACTAATGGCAGAGGAAGACAAATACAGTGTGTTTTCTCTCATTTGTAGAACCTAGACTACTATATATCCTGTTTTCTTGCATGAGAGCCCAAGGGTTATTCAGTAGGAGGAAGGCACATAGTGGGAGGGCACAAGAGAAAGGGATAGAGATGCATATGAACAAAATACAAGCATGGAGTTGCCATAGTGAAACATACTTTGTATGCCTGTGGATCCAACAACAGCAGATGCCCTAAGGCTGGCACAGTGACAAGTGGCATTTCTTGCTGAGCCTCACTTTATTTCCTCATGGATAGCTGGATCCATGTTCACACTGCGTACGGTATGAAGCCATGTGCTGAGAGTATGTGAAGAAAAAAAGAAATTTCATCTCTTGTAGCCACATGATGTAAGCGGTAGGATGAATTGCATGTCTGCACAAAAAAAGAGAGAAAGAAAAAAGAAAAAGAAAGAAAGAGAAAAAGAAAAAAAAGCAATGAAGTCTTAACTCAGAATGTTCCTGGTCTTAGAATCTTCTAAGAGACTTGTAAGGTAAAATGAGGCCATATGGTGCCAGGTAGTGGTGGCAGCAGCATCAGAGGAAGCAGCACACACCTTCAATCCCAGCACTCAGGAGTCAGAGGCAGGCAGATCTCTGTGAGTTTGAGGCCAGCCTGTGTATAGAGCGAGTTCCAGAACATCCAAGGACACACAGAGAAGCCTTGTCTAAAAAAACAAACAAACAAACAAACAAACAAACAAACGAGGCCATGTGGGTGGCCTTAATCTAGTCTAAAAGGTGTCCTTAAGAGAGGATTTTACTCCCATGACGTTCATGCCACTATTGCATCTGTGGGCTGGTTGTTGCTGTAGCTTGCAGGGTTCAGGGCTGGGTAGGATTGATGACTACTTTTCTCCTCCTGTAATGTACCTAGTGCTTTCCAGCACCATGAAAGCTAGGGACAGAGATGAAGCCCCAGGTTTCTCTACATTCTGCGACTCAAGTATTTGATGTTTTCAACAATAAAGTTCTGGAAGGAAAACAACAGCAGTGACAATGAATAGCCTGTAATGTTTGTGGTCTCTGGAACCTTACCAGCCAACAACTCAAAGAGAGGTAACCTGTGCCTGGCATTGAGCTTTTTATTAGATAGTCTATGGTGTCTAGTAGGGGCATTGTCAGCCCATTATAGAATAACTTCACTTTGATTCATTTCTGGTTCATCAATTCTCTTTCTTCTCTCTCTCTCTCTCTCTCTCTCTCTCTCTCTCTCTCTCTCCCCCCCTGTTTTAAAGAGAGAATGGCCTTGGAAATTTGTTTAATGACAATCTCTAATTACACTCTAATTGGTTCACTGTCAAACCACACTTATACATGATATACTGAGTCATGCTAGTATTACAGTACTTGAATAACACAACTTGTTTTGTACAAGCTTGACAAAACAAGGAATAGAATATGCATTGCTACAGAAGCTCAAACGTGTTCTAAGAAAGTTTTTAGTCTTTGATTCAAGTACAAAGGAATATTCCATATTTTAAGATCCATTAACTGTATAATTGAAGAGCTTCTACCTAGCTATCATTTGGAACTGATTAATGTACAATGTAATGATGTGCTAAACTGCAATTATCATAAGAATAATTTGCTATGATTCTACAAATGCCTTCCAGTTGTTGAATATCAATTATTATCATACGCTCATGACTGACATCAGTATTTAGTAGTTCCTTTTTAAAAGACCTTTTCAAAGAGTGAATATGTAAATCTCATTACCAATCAGCTTTAACTGGTGTGCCTTCAGATTAATTTTAATAATTGACAGCACTGACATTTTACTTCCTATCTAAACAAGATATTATCTCTACAATTTTTCTGTTATTAATAGTCTTCCATTTCTAAAAATATAATAAATTACTTTAATATGCTGTGAATTTCACCAACAAAGAGTTGCAGAAGATTGCATCTGTTTTGTTGTGTGCTTCTATAATGTCTAAGCTTGCTTCCCTTGATTCAGGCTCTAAGCAAAGAACAGAACTCCTGCTGCATATTCGTTTTCTGTTCCATCTCAACATAGGCTTTCCATTGGCTCTCCTTGGTTGCTATGTACTGAAGTGAATACAATATCTAGGGCTAGAAATAGAACTTAGCGGTATAGTGCTTGCTTAGTATGCACAAGGCCCTAGATTTGTTCCCCAGCACCACATAACCCAGTGTGGTGGTTCCTGTCTGGGGAGGACCTGAAGGTCAAGTTCATCCTCAACTACAAAAGGACTTCTAGACCAGCCTTGGATCCATGAGACTCTTCTATAAAAATGCACAAAAAGCAGATATACACTAATAAAACTTAAAAGAAAGCAATCTTCAGATCAGTAGACATATATGATGTATCTATCAGAAGATATATTAACTTTTAGTAGCAGAGGCACCAACCTGATGCAAAGCTCTCTAGGGCAACTGCTTAGGTTACATTACTATAATTCATTATCTTCTGCCATGGCTACTCTACTCCATTTTGTAGGAGTCTACCATCTTGCATTCATTAGTGTTCCAATGAAGGAGAACCAACAGGCTGTTTTTATGGAGGAATAGAGACTCACTCTAAGGAACTGTCTCATGCAATTGTGGAGGCGTGATCAGTATGGAGTCTGACAGGGACACCTTGAAGGCTAGACATGATGCAAAATGTTGACATTTGTGGCCAAAAATACCCTACTGTAGAACCAGGAAGAGTAAACACAGCCAAGGAGATGAAAGGCAGTTTGATGGATTCTTTCTTGCTTGGGGGAAGTTGAGGAGACATCTCTCCAATCCTGGTACCTATTGTATGAAGCCTGTCTACATTACAGAAGGGAATATGCTTTATAAGAGTCTACAGATTTCAATAGAAATCTCACCTAAGACCACTATGAGAAATATCTACAAATGACCAGAAGCATGATGGATCAGAAAAGCTGACAAATAAAATTAACCCTATGTACTCTCTGTTCTAAACTTTTTAAAAGACATGACTGAGCTTTGTAAATTCCTCCTAGAGATACAGTACTTTAAAAAAAAAATTCCTATCTTGACAGTGGATAGGGTATTTTATAGAACTTTGCTGTGTATTTAGGGTCCATAATTCAGGGAACCAATGTGAGAGGTTGAGGAAGCTGCACACAGTGAGTCACACACTATACCCTTTAGTTCATTATCTTCATTTGCAAGTGTCCATTGTAATGAGTCATTGTTCTGGTTTGAGGCCTCTGGCTTCTGCTGCGCTATAGATAACGGGCCATCACTGGGACTCCTCTTGGATATCCTGAGGTTGCCCTGTGTTGTGGAGGTCCTACAGCTTTGGATCTGTAGGTCTGGCCCCTTCACATGCTCCAGCAGTTCCTTGTTGGGATGGATGTTAGGGTGGGCCTACTCATAGCCCTGGTTCTGGGCCTGGGTGGTAGTGAGGTTGATCAGTCTGCCAGCTTTCCCTCATCGTCACCACCAGGGCAAGCTTTCCAGAACAGCTCACCCAATGCTGTAGGTTCTCTTGCTCTCAAACCCTCAAGGCTGGCTCACCCACACCCAGACCACCAGACTAGCTCTACTGTGTTGCCCAGGCGTGATGTAGGCCCCTCTCTCCTGAGCGCTGCAGCTGGTGAGGGGCAGGGCCAGCTCTTCTGCTTTCATGCTCCTAAGGCTAGCTTTCCAGCCTGTCACAGCTGGCGAGGGGCCAAGGGGCAGAGCGCATCTTTCCCTTGCTCACAGCCAATACATGGCAGTAATCCTCTTTAAGTCTTTAAACCATTGCATTCTGTCTTCTCTCTCTTGAAAACCTTCTCCCCACGACCTCTTGTGTATCTTGAAAATTTTCCTGACCTCTATGGGTATTTCAAATGAAGCGTGCTTATCTGAAGATTCAAAGCTACATCCACAAATAAGAGAAAATGTGGTTTGTCTTCCTAGGTCTGGGTTACCTCACTCAGAACAAGTGTCTCTAGACCCATTCATTTACCTATGAATTTCATAATTTCATTTTTTATTGTCTTGTAAACTTCATTTTAAAACCTTGCAAATAAATGAAAACATTATACACCAGAATAGATGAGACCGGAAGTCTTCCTCTCTACACTCAGTGAGCTTCTGTACAGTTAGAGAAGGCCTTCAGGATGTACACTCTTCACATTAAATTTTATGCTTTCAGTATTGAGTATGTTTTATGCACCTATCCACCACCAGAACAAACAAACAAATCTAAGATAGACTTAGAACTAGAAAAACAATTAGCTTTATATCCTTTCATAACTTGTGTCCATCACCTGCATTCAGTCCTTACTCATCCACTAGTAATTGGTCTCTCTTCTCTTTTCTTCATGTTACCTGTACCTACATGTACATCTGCTTCCATGCACACATCTTTCTGAAATTGTGTGACCTTGCTTAATATATATTGTAAGTCCACCCATTTTGTGAAAATACTTTTACTTCATTTTTCTTTAGAGCTGAGTAGTATTTCATTCTGTATGCACATCAGATTTTCATTATCAATTCATCTCTGGATGGGCAACTAGATTGATTCCAGTAATTTGCTACAGTACATTAAGCAACAATGAACATGGGGTACAAATATCTCTATGGTAAGGTATGGAGTTTTCTGGGTATATGCCCAGGAGTTAAATTGCTGGGTCATATGGAAATTCTGTTTTTATTTATTTTTTTTTTTTGAGAATCTCCAAATTGATTTCCACAATGCCTATATTAATGTGCCCCCACATCAACAGTGAATACGGGTTCCATTCTCTCCTTATCTTCTCCAACATCTGGTGTCAGACTTACTGATGATAGACAATCTGACTATCAGGTGAGGTGGCACCTCAAAGTCATTTTAAAATGCATTTTTCTGATAGGAATATGGACACTTAAAAATGGTTATTAACTATTTCCATTTCTTTTTTGAAATCTATTTAGTTCACTTACTTATTTGTTGATTGACTGATTTATTCCTGTGGAACCTGCAGTTCTTTGTAAGTTCTGGAACATTAGCCCCTTTTCCAAAGTGTAGATGGTTAAGATTCCTTCCAATTCTCTAGGTTGTCTGTTAACTCTGTTGCTCATTTCCTTTGCTGTACAGAAACCTTTTCTTTCATATTGTCCATCTGTGGATACTGGGGTTCATGCCTGAGCTGTGGTGTACTCTTTAAAAAAGGTCTTACCTGCCCTAATATCTTGAGGGGTATCCTCTGTGTTTTCTCCTAAATCTTTCAATGTTTGGGGTTTTAAGTTAAGAACTTGAATCCATTTTGAATTGATTTTTTGGATAAAGTTAAAGATATCAATCTAATTTTATTTCCTGCAGGCAGAAATCCAGTTTTTCCAGAACAGAGTGGATATCTTTTTTCCATAGTATGTTTTTGCCTCCTTTATCAAATATTAAGTGGGCATAACTTTGACACCTTATTTCTGGGTCCTCTATTCTATCCTGTTGGTCTACTATTATGCAGTGCCAAGCTGACTTTATCATTATTTGTTTTTTCTTAATAGCTAAATAAAATCCCATGGTGTGAATATACCACTTTGTGATTGGATTTACACTCTGCTCTATGAAATAGAATCCATACCTGGCATTATTGTCAAGGTCAAGAACATGTGGCTACATAGGCCAGAGCCTCTTGGGGAGAACCTATTATTATTTTGCTAAATGGACATAGTATTAAACCAAATCCTAAGACTTATTGTCATACCCATTATCTTAGTTAGGGTTACTATTGCTATGATGAAACACCATGACCAAAAGCAAGCTGCCCCTAGTAAGCAAACTATGGTCCAATGGAAGCCCACACATCCTAGAATATGTGAGCATCACAAATTGACTTGAATCACCAAAGAGACCTTTTGGATTAAGGTTCTACCCATCATATAGACAACTATTCTCCCTTTGAAAGACAGCTCTTGGCTTTCTATTGGGCCCTAGAGAAAAGTGAACCTTTGCCAATAGGTCACTAAGTTACTAATTAAATCTCCTTGCTTTGCCATTCATCACTATGTGTCTTTAATTAATGTGTTGGGACAGTGGCCAGGCCTGGTATAGCTGCTGTAGGTGGCCTGTCTACAGTATGAGTTACAATAATGGTTGCCTATGCTGTCCTCCAGGGACTCAAAACTGCTTTTCTTAAAACCATACACTTGGGTCTGATGAGTGATCATTAACAAAACTACACCTTGGATCATACTAACCTTACCATGCACTGACAATGCATCACAAGAAGAGGCACGAAGCTTGATCACACATGCATAGACCTTCAGTCATCTCTCAAGCCTTAATCACTTCTTGGGGAGGTGGATTTGAGTATTAGGGCTCTGCCTCTGAGCTCAGCTGCCTCATAATGAACTTCCTCTGGCAAAACAGTTGGTGATTGGAGGACCGGGTAGTGGGTGGGGCAAGCCTGGCTCTGTAACAATGGGGGTTGTTGGTACTGACCATTGTGCTGTCTCAGAGAGAGACCCCTTCCATAGATCAATTCTTAAATCAAATCCGATTTGAGGAGAGTATTGCCACCTGGTTCCAGAGCCACTTGGTCATCAAGGCTCAGCCTCATTTATTTCTTTTCATCCAGACACCAGGAATGAATCTGACATCCCAAACATGACACAGGGAGGTTAAATGTCATCCTCAAACTATGGCCTCCTACCTCCCATGAGCTAATGTTGAGCTTTCTAGGCTTATCAGGGTGACTAAACCTTGAAGGACTTGGGTTCAGCGTATAAAAAGAAGTATTGCGTGCATGACTTTCCTTGAGAAGCTTTATTGATCTCTTGCCCAGCAAACAGCAGAATGTGGAGGGGTGAGGTGAGCCATCTGGGAGCTGAACACATACACAGGGCAGCAGGTGGGTGAGAAGCCAGGATGAGGCTCCAAGAGCAATTCTCCAAGGACAGGACAGCCAGCAGAAATGAATTAGGAGCAACGGTTCTCTCAGTGCTGGGACATCTGCAAGGACAGGAAGCAGACATAAGAGCTAAGGCCCTGTGCCCCTGTCCTATTCAGTCCTCCACATCCTCCAATGCCGCAGGGTCTTGCCTCTCACCTTGGCTGGGCTTGGGGGGTACCTGTTCTTGAGAACTCTTTCATTCAGTAGACCCTTTATCAGGCAAGAGCGATGGTGGGAGAAGGTCTCGAAGCTTTTCTTGCCATGGTAGGCCCCCATGCCACTGTTCCCTAAATGAGAGGACAATTCAAGGCCAGGATTCCAGCCCATCTTGTACTCACAACCCTTTTGATCTCTTTTTCTGAGCATCCTGGAGGCTAGCCAAACTGTAGAGTGTCCCCTAAGCATCTAGGCCAGGCTGAAGAGTACCCAGCTTCCCAGCCATGCCACTAAATGGCCATGTGACCCCAGGCTTGGGACCCCTGTAAAAGGCCAGAGTGGTCAGGACTAGGATCCCCACACCAAACTTACCTACACCCCCAAAGGGCAAAGTAGGCACAGTGATGTGGACGATGACATCATTGGCTGTCACTCCACCACTTGATGTCTCCGCAATCATTTTCTTGATCACCTGTGTAAAAAAAAAAAAAAAAAACCCAAGTAGCCACCTTGTGGTCCTGCATTCTTCCCACCGTTTCTGAACATATCTTGGAGCCTCTAGAATAGGGACTAGTGAGAGCACAGCCCTAGTCACCAACTCCATAATTGTTAGCCCCTTCAGCATCTCTACAAATACCAGGTGACTCAGCACTATATGGGGAAATAGCAGTGGTTCCACAACCCTGTGTCAATGACTACCTTATCCACAGCTCTAGGAAGATGGTCCTGTCATAAACTTAGAGCTAAGGCTAAGGAGGCTCAGACAGGTTAAGTGATTTGCCCAAGGTCACACATCTAATGAATGAGGAAGCTGCAGTCTTGAACCCAGGCCCTGTGAATCCCTGAGTCCTCTTGCATGTAAGTGCTGTGCCTGAGAGGCCAGGAAGCTGGGAGGGGGACTTCTAGGCCCACCTTGCTGTTGTTAGAGAACACGTAGAGTGCCAGAGGCTTCTCACGCTGGTTGATGAATTTAATGGCTTCCTCCAAGCTTTGAACACTCACGATGGGCATCACTGGCCCAAAGATCTCCTCCTGCATCACCTGGGACTGGGGGTCCACGTCCACGAGAATGGTGGGAGCTGAGGCAGGAAGTGAGTTAGAGTCTGTTTGTGCTGATCCACCCCCAATCCCCAACACACACACATGTACACACATGCCAGTGCCAACATCTAGTTCCTGCTACCATTCTTTTGCAAATGAAGTTGCCTACTTGCTGGCTATATGTACCCACTTTCTGTAAATTTGCAGTAGACCCTGGCAGTCCAGACACACAGGCAGAATACACACCTATGTATCGTGAAGCTGCATCCCAGGTGCCTCCATGGGCCACTTTCTGGCCCTCAATCAGGTGTATGACCCGCTGGAAGTGACGGTCATTGATGATTCTCCCATAATCACGGGACTGCTTAGCATCTTCCCCATAGAAATCCTGAGAAGAGATGAGACCTCAGGGAAAACCTGGTCCTGTCATGACCATGACTTTCTAGCTCTAGGCCTTTGGGGGTGGGGTGGGAATCTGCGTAGGCTCTTCCTCCCCCCACTCCATCATGCCTTGTACCCTTCCCAATTGTCTACAGTGTGTACACATATTTCTTCTGTGAGTAGAAGACACATACCCAGTATTTCTCAAAGTCCTAGAAGTTGATTGAGGCAAAATACATCCCCCATGCCTTACAGCCCCTTGCTCCCATCTGCCGTATACTCACCTTTAGTGACTTTTTGAGCTTCTCCACTATTTGGCTCTGAATGGAGGGGTCACAGAGGATGTAGTCTGGGGCCACACAGGTCTGGCCACTGTTCATAAATTTTCCCCAGGCAATACGCCTGTGAAAATGCAGTCTGTTAATCATGGAAGCTGCCTTAAGAATATTTACCTGCTCAAGGCCAAGGCATCGAAGCCTGAGTGATGGAAGGCAGCCCATAGGCTGGGTGCTGCCACAGTGGGTCCTCCTAAACAACTACTCACTTGCGGATGCACTGAGCATCCCAGCTACCTCCCCCTTACACACATACCTGGGTTGCTGCAGCCAGAGTGTTTAATGTCAGGGGTGTCAGGGGGAAATTATGAGGCTATCTGAGATGAGTGGTCTCTGACTCTGATCACATTCTCAGAGCCTTGCATAGTCAGTTGACACCTCTATTTGTATCCTTCCTTATATAGGGGTATGGAGGTGGCCAGAAGCCTAGCTAGTACAAATGCGAGTCCCATCCTGGACTCTAAGCAAGTGGCCCTATGTTCCTGGTCTTGCTCTCCAGACTTCAGATGGGATCTCCTGCAGCAGCTTGGTAAAGTTCTCCAAACCGTGAGTGCCCCACAGTTGCTTTTCCTGAAGCTTCTGCTTGGAGCTCCGCCCTCCTGCTGCCCACAGAGTTAGTGTTCTCTCTAGTGGCCCCCTCTAGGAAGATGTTTAGGTATGGTGTCCTCCCCTTGAACTTCTCCCAACCCCAGACTATAGGCTCCTCAGGGGCAGGGGCCATCTTTATTACTCAGTGCAGAGCTTGGCACCGCCCTGTGTTGAAAGGTAGACAGCATCCCAAGCCTCTGTAGCCAGCCAAGCCCAAGCCTCCTCACCGGCAGGCCACGTCTAGATCGCAGTCCTTGTCCACGTAGCAGGGGCTCTTTCCGCCAAGCTCCAGGGTGACAGGGGTCAGGTGCTTGGCCGCGGCCGCCATGATAAGCTTCCCCACAGGGGTGCTCCCAGTGTACATGATGTGGTCAAACCTCTGTGCAAGCACCTCCGTGGTTTCAGGGACACCCCCATTGATCACTGGGTACAGATCCTTCCAGCAAAGAGACGAGGAGGCTCAGAAAGCCAAGCCTCTCCTCACTCCACACATAAGTGGGCACTAGGAGACTGGCAGCCCCTCAGCCCTCCAGCTCTGTAGTTACCTGGGTACTCTGGTAGTAAGTTATTCTCCTAGCTCAAGGGCTCCATTTACCCTGTCTTTAGGAGCTAGGCTCCTCCCACATGCTGTCTCCAACGCTTTGAAGACCTGACCCCCATCATAGTCATCCTTGAACCCTGGAGAGCACCTCACCTTATCCAGGTACTGAGGGACAAGTGTGGCTAGCAGGCCTGCCGTGTTCTCACTCACTTCTGAGGGCTTGAGGACTACTGCATTTCCTGCAGGATACAAAGTCAGGGTCATCCTCAGGAGACCTCGAAGACTCTTCCTGCCCAACGACCAGGCCTAGAGATCCATTACCTCATCTTTACCTTTGGAAGGCAGTGGGAGAGGCTAGACACCAGTGCATGCTGTGAGTACATACAGATACATACATAGGAACACAATGCAGAAGCACACACAGGTACACACATGATCATCTGCTACAGGTACACCACCTACCCCTCAGCAGTGCTGGGAGACTGGGGGAGAAGAAAGGACGCACAGACAGATGCCCAGGCTGGATGACAGAGCAGCTCTGGCCTCTCTTGTCACATACTAGCAGAGAGTGCTTACCCCCACCCACCTCACCCCCGCCCCACAGGTATATAGAGAGGACATCCTGCAGACTTGGTCACCGCAACCTCCTGTAACTGTCCCTCCAGAATGGAGCCCTCATACCTGCAGCAATGGCACCCACCATGGGCTGGATGGTGAGGTTGAAGGGGTAATTCCAAGCACCTATGACAAGGACCACACCCAGGGGCTCCGAGTGGATGTAGGAGTCATCCTGCTGGGTATGGTGAGTCTTTTCCACGGGCTCATCCTCAGCCCACTCTGGGAGTTTCTTAATTGTGGTGTCAATCTCCTCCAGCACATGTACCAACTCCTCATTGTAGGCCGTCCATTCATTCTAGGGAGAGGTTCCGTGTGAACTTGAGGCTCAGAGCCAAGGCTCTGCTGCCTTGGTGAGTTGGCTGTTCAGTGGGGTCTATAACAGGGTGGTGGGGTACAAAGCAGGCACAGAAAGGACTCAGTGCTGAAGGATGGCCATCAGGGCAGTAGGTCTGGAAGGTCCCTCTTTCCCAAGGTTTGGAGGGTGGGGTCCGTGTGAGGTAGCTGGAGGGTGGGGTGGATGGGCAGGACCCAGAGCTGGTAAATGAATGAATGAAACCAGGGCTGGCCAGAGGAATGGGTTTGAGGGTCATTGGTGAGGGAGAAAATGTGTTGTCTGGAAGGCTTATAGACCACAGAGACCTGAACCTGAGAAAGAGCTTGGGAGACCACAGTGTTGAGTAGATGTGGGCACAACCCCCACCTGAGGAAGATGTGCCCAAGAGTAGCAGACATTAAACCAGAACTATGACAGAGGGAGGCAGGAGCCAGGGCTGCTGGGGACACCAAAGCCTCCTGGGATGGTAGATAGGACAAGAAAGAGGGAGTGCAAATGTGCATCTCTTTCCAGAATCTGGGGAAGTCAAAGGAGTGAGTTTTGCCCTTCTTGCCCTAAGGTGGGAAGCCTGAAGGTAAGTGAGCCCTGACCTCAGAGTGAAAGGCTTGTGGAATTGGAGGCTCCTGATTTTGCTCAGAGCAACCCCAGGGAACAAGGAGGAAGGAGGGAGCCATGTGGAACTGAATCCCAGCCTTGCTGGTCCTTGGTGTGATGAACCAAGTAGACCAGGAAGAGACAGAAGACGGAGGGATAAGGCAGATTTGCCGTTATTTGTGTGTATATGTGTGGCCGGGGGTAGGGAGAGGTGGAGGGGGGGTTGGGATGGGTGGAAGGGTGTGTGTGTGCTTGAAACGGGGTCGATAAAGAAGCCAGACAATAGAGGAAAAGCGACAGGTGGAGGGAAGAAGACGGTGTCCAAAGGTGGTGGAAGGAGAGGGCGGCCCTATAAGCTTTGCCAGTCCTTTCCGAGCTCACTTTCCCCTCTATAACATTGCCACTGTACGTGCAGTGTTTGGAGAGCAGTGCAGTCCTCCATGAAGTGCTGGACGGCAGGCAACTGATGCCTTACACTGAAGGCATGACTGTCCCCCAGGTCTGTTGTATCTCTGCTAGTCCCCTTTTGTAGCTGTTCCCCTACCCCCACCCTGGGACACTGTACCTTGTTCAGGTCAGAGGCCAACGCAGCAGTGATATCCGGTTGGCGCTCAGTGATCATGCGCCGCAGGGCCTCCAGTTGCTGGATTCGGAACTGCAGTGGGCGAGTCTTGCCTGAGTTAAATGCCTCACGGGCCTGGTTCACGATGTCACTGATCTTGCTCATCGCACCTGGAGACAGAGAGCATTTTGCAGCAGAGGAAGCTGGATGACCACATCCTCTGCTCCAGGCTGTACTTCGGCACCAGCACCCTGGCACTGGGTCACCCCTCAATGCTCCACCACTATGTTAATTTTATTTGGATAAAGACTTCTCCTAGAGACTAGAAAACACATATCTCCTGGAAGGCCCCCTTTTCTAGTTAAGATGGCTGGGCTTTTTTGGTGTCTTTAGACATCCCAGGTCAGATGACACTAATCCACACCCATCCTAGGCAGAATCTGCCGTGGGGTGGAAGGGGGTGCCTTTCCCAGCAAGTATCCAAGTTCAGCTTACTTGCAAATTGGGACAGCTTTTTGGATTAGGTTGAATACATATGGACCATGATTCCACACCCAACCCAATTAAAGAAAAAATAGAACCAAAATTCCCATAAACCCTTCCTGGCTACACCGTGGTGCTTGGATGTGCTGATTGCCTGGCTAGGTTGAACCAGGCTTAGCTTTTAGAACAATGTGTCCACAACAGTGTGACACAGGCCAATGCTAGCAAAGGTCTTTCAGGCTCTCAGGTTCTTGTGCAAAATTGCAGAGGTGATTCCTGCTTCCAGTACAATAAAGAAGCTGGTAACTTGGGGTGGGTCTTGGGGTGGGGAGTTTGACCATATCCAGCAAAAGCCTCTTGAAAATATTTGTGGGGGTTGGGGAAAAAGCTCTGCAGTTAAAAGCATGTACTTCTCATCCAAAAGACTCACATATGATTCCCAGCCCCTCACCTGAAACTCCAGCTCTAGGGGGATCTGATGCCTTTGTAGATATTTGTGTACACAAACACACACACACACACACACACACACACACACACAGGGAGAGAGATATATACCAATGCAGCCAATAAAAATAAATCTTTACATTGAAAAACATAATTAAAAAAAATTTTAAAGTATTTGTAACACTGGAGGTCCACCCAGGAGTTTCTATTAACAGCAGCTACAAGAAAGTGCTTACTGTTTGCGTGTGACAGATATACTAGGAGCAGCCTAGCATGGGTGGCATCCTGTGGTGGATTGTTTAGAAATAAGGTAGAAAACTATCAAGCATATTCACAAAGGCTCTGCCTGCCACACATGTGTCGTGGGGAAGAAGGAAACACGTTACCCAAACAACAGGTGTAGTATGCATGCATGGGTGGAAGAAGAGTGAGGGCAGCCCCAGTGTGAGAGGAGGGGAGCAGCTGAGGGAGTAAAATAATTGGCGATCTCTCTCTCTCCTCCTCCTTCTTTCTCCCTCTCCCAGGACCTGTGCTCCTACCACTGAACCACACCCCAGCTACAAAGATGTTGCTTTTCATTTTTCATGGCATTTGACATTTGCAGTGAGCTTGTTTTCCTGAACGTTTGTTGCATCTTTGAGTAAAGACTACATGGTCATGGTGAAAAATTGAACAAAAGGGGTGGCAGTTAGAAGCACTCGCCTTCTCCTCCCAAAAGTTGTCATTCTGCTGCACAGAGAAAGGGCCATCGGTGCCAATCACGCTCCTTTCAGAGGTATTTGACCCAGCACTGCATAACATTTAACACTGAAGTGTGGAGGAAGTTATTCCCACTGTACAGAAATATAGCAGAAATCCCAAGCCCATCCCCCATGTAATATTACATAAATAAAGTATTTAATAATGCTAGATGGGGGTGCATGAACCTGCCTGATTTTGCATTCAGATTCCTTCCACCATCTCCCTCACCCATAGGTGTCAACCCTTAGACTTCCTACCCTGGAAAGAGGCACCCTGTTGGCCTCTAGGCTTCAAATCTGGACATACCATGTCCCATTTCTTATGATCCACCAGGAGGCTGAGCAATTTCTTCATTGGGACCCCTTGGTCCAGCCAGTCTGTGGCCCAGGTCTTTCCTGCTGGCCACAGCTTCGGCCATGCAACCCTGCAGCAAGGTTGTACTTTCCTTTTCACCCTTGTGAAAACCAGGTCTAACCAGGGCCACATAGCATCAGTCACAAATCACCAAGGTTGGTGACCCGGGAGGGGAGAACCCTCATGTGAATGGGCTGGTCTGAGCTCACCCCTCAATGTCATCCCCTAAAACTAAGTGGCCTTTGAGAAGCTAGGTCCCTGGGCGCCCTCTGTGAGCCAATTAACCACAGTGCTGTTCACAGAGCTACTGAAAGAGGGATGGAAACATTCAGTGCTGCCCCTGGCACCTGAAAGGGACATGAGCTGGGTTTCCTCTCTCAGAACCAGCCTGCCTTGGGGTTAAACCTTCCTTCTAAACATGCCCCCACTCAGCACTTCTTCACACTCCCCTCAGTTCTCGTAAAAGCTCCATGGTAGAGCTGGTCAGATGGCTCAGTGGGTAAAGTACTTGCTTTGAAAGCATGAGGACCTGAGTTTGGATGCCAAGAACCCATATAAAGCAGATGTGGTAGCACATTTTTGAAATCTCACAACCCCTGCTGAAAGATGGGAGACAAGAGACAGAAGAATCTCTGGAATCTCACAGGTCAGCTATCTGGTCTACCTGGATAGCAGTCAACAACAAAGAGTAGACCCTGCCTTAAACAAGGTAGAAGGTAGGGACTGACAACAGAGCTGTCTACACACACACACACACACACACACACACACACACACACACACACACACACACACACGAGGAAAAGGGATAAAGAGAGATAGAGAGAGGGAGAGATTGATTTTTAAATTGACCATAATAGCACTCAGAAAGTTCAGCTATGCATCTGTTCCACAAATGAGGACAGCAAGACCGAAAACCAGTCAATGCGCCACCTCTGCCCTCACAGGTGACAGGCACTAAAGTCAGGCTTTGAACTCACAAGCCTCTTTCTCCAAGATATGTGTACTCACCTACACAGCTCTGCTGCCTTTCTAGGGAATAGAGAAGCTTGACTGTGCACACCAAGATCTCTCACCCAAAGGCCACCTCTGTTCCTGTGTTTTGTGGGTCTCTGGGACTCTCTTGGCCCAGTGTTGTAGACAACAGAGCTCCAGGAATATGGTGCTGGACATCCAATGCACCCAGTCAGGAAATGCTCACCTGGCAGGGTCTGGACCAGTTGTCCTCAGAATGGAGGAAAGCCTTGGACTCTTAAGGCTCTTGCTCCAAGTAGGCTGTACTTATGTGCTCCCACATAGAGAGGAAGTAAGGAGAATGGGGGAGATTACCTTCTACACAGTCTCCTCCAGCAGCTGGGACTCCTGGAATGAGCAAGAGCCAAGAGAGGACACATTTAAGGACCCTCCTTCCCGCCCACTTGGCCCCTCAAGTCCTTGCCCAGGAAGTTCGCGTGATGAGCTAAAACAATATTCAAACGTGGGTGCAGCGTAATCCGGACCTCTCCTCCACAGAGGTTTTGAAGATTAGGTCTCAGGCTGTCTGTTTTGTTCTATTCTGAACTGCAAGATGGGCCTGTGAAAGTTTGTGTGGGCTCTTAGCCAACCCTCAAAAGAAGCCAGTGTTTGCCCTGGGCGTGGGGGCCATTGAGTGATTCAGCTTGGCACAAACCTCATGCATTTCCAAAGTGTTTCTGCCAGATGCTATTCCATGAGTCCCCTGTTATGTAAGTTCTACAGCAGGTGTGTTACAGTCACGCATGTCAAAAATTCACATCCCGCTCTGTCACTGCCGTGTACAAGGAACTAGGGTCCCACTGAGGCACCAACCCGTAATATGGCTGGTTGAAGATTTCTACAGGGGTCCCCAGTAGTATGTGGATCTGTTCTCTCGAAGATTAATGGAGAATGTGGCCAGGGCCCACCAGAAGTGCCAGGAATTTCCTCTCTGTGATCCCCCGGGGAGGATAGAAGCTGGAAGTCCCTTCCTCTGTGTTTTAAGCAGTGTTCTCCGAGCCCCTGGTCTGCACCACACTGTGGGGTATAGGTTCACACGGATCACCACACCAGCCACATCCCGCACCTGCGCTGGCACCAGGACTTCCTGGTGCCCCTTGCCACCAGGCTGCCTTGCCCCCTTCCCCACCTGCTGGTCTCTCAGAGGAAATCAGGTCCCCACCATGGCTGTGAGCCACGAAGACTGTGCTCTAGCTCTCCCGTGAATCTGCACACTCCATGGCTCTGCTCCAATGTCATATCAAATAGCATCACTTTGTCCTCTCCAGTCTTTTCCCCCAGGCATGCACTGTGTCTACAGTTAAGGGTAAAAAGATTATAACGGAGTTGGAAATTTCTGTTGTCTCGTGGCTTTGTGTCATAGCAGCAGTCGTAGCAAATCATAACACATACATTACAGTCCCTAACACCTGATGCTAACCAGTGACTGTTAATGGGTATTGCGTTTTCTATACACTTTATCATTTCAAGAAAAGGAAAGGGAGAGGTAAAACAGTGCACCAGCAGCTGCCCCATGGATATCATGACTTCTGCATAATTTCTTCTTTTTGACCTACTTTTGTGCCATTTGTTTATGGTGGCCCTGGGAGCAGTAGCTAGCCTGTGTAGTAGGTCCACACCAGCTATGTGTGTTTGAGTGTGTTTTATGATGTACACACAGAGGCAAAATTGCCTGCTGAAAACATGACCTTGTCATTAATCAGCACATGGTAGTACTTACACTGATTGTCATCTTGTCTCCATCTCTGGCCCTCCCTCACCAAACAGCTGGATCTACTAACCGCTGGAAATCCATGAAGTGGATGCTTAGTAAACATCTGTTGGATGGCGAAACAGAGAAAACATTTAAAAGTAATATGAAATAGTAATGGGAGTGTGCCTAGAATGCCGAGATGAGGGACACTCCTGGGTGGAGAAGGTTTCCAGACAGCGCAGCAGGCCAGGGCAAGATGCAGGACACAGAGTGGTATGTCTTCTGAAGATTGTCACTGATACAGTGTAATGTGTCTGTGGCATTCAGGATGTGAGAAGAGAGACCGCACTCCAAGGCCCAGGGCCCTGTGTACTGCGCTAGGCTGTGGGATGGCGAACAGCAGGTAGCTTTCAGGCAGACACATCGATCGGGTCATCATTTTTGCTTTTGTTACTGTCTGGCATAGGTCAGGTAGTCTCAGAGCCATTTACACTGATGGTTTGCTTCATCTTCTTTTTGGTTAAAACTTTAGTCTCGGGTCTAGAGTGTGACTCAATGTAGGAGCACTTACCTAGTATCTAGGTTACAGAGAGGAATGTTTTGCTTCTGGAATAACTTGGGGTGTAACTCTTGCTCTTTGATTTAGTGTTTGCAAGTACTGATAATCCATGCTCAATACCTGGTTCCAGCTTGGGCTGTCCTGCTCTGGTTCCTGGGCCACCACAAGCCCGCCCTTCCTGATCACTGTCACTTGCTATGGCACCTCCTCCAACCATGCTACATGGACTTCTATCAGTGAAGGCTTGAGTATGTGTCTCCTCCCACTTGACACTGATTGGTGCCCTTTTGTTTCTCTCTGGGAGAAAGTCCAATCTTGGAGTCCTGAAGGCTTGACCCCTGGCCCTGGGTGACACTCCCAGAACTGACTTATAATATTTTCAGTTTATGTTGGTTGTTAGCTTGCTTTATGGGGAGGGCCATCTGTATATGTGTGTAATGGGAGGCTTTCTCCATCTAGTCTGGGTCCTACTGGTCTGGTTTTCTCTCTACCCACTGGGTCCTGCAGCTACTTAATAAAATAACCACTCTGAAACTTAACATCAGTTACAATTGTTTAGCCAGTGTCTTAGGCTTTTACAGGCTAGCTCTCTCTTTATTATTAACCCATTACTATTAATCTATGTATCAGCATGTGGCCTTGGCTTACTGGTGATGCCCAGGCCTCTTCACTCCTGGAGGTTACATGAAGTCAATCTTTTGTCTTCTTTTTCCTTGCCTCTTTGTTTGGAATTCCCGCCTAGCTAAATTCTGCCTGTCCATTGGCTGAAGCAGCTTCATTCATCAACCAATAAGAGAAACACATAGTCACAGCATACAGATGATATTGCCCATCACTTCCCTTCTTCTGTCTAAATAAAAAGGGAAGTTTTTAACTTTAACATAGTAAAATTATATATAACAAAACAGTTATCAAGCAAGAATTATAGTTACATTTACATTTGGCAAAGTTTAAATATTCTATTTATCTTTGTGCATCCAAAGTTTTATATCTAATTTGTCTTTTATTATAAAAGTCAGGGAACCCAGATAGATGGAGAAAGTCTCCCATTATATATACAGACATCAACCATGAGTTGAAAAAGCCCTGGAATCAGAATAAGTAAGCGAGACCTGTGACAAGACCCTGAGGCACCCTGCAGGCAGCTCATACTTCCAGACAGACAGAAAAGCATCTCGGATGGGCCAAGAGGGGCAGAGTTTGTATGGGGCCTCTCTTACACTCCAGCCACCCATTTACATTAGAACAAGCACAGTGGCTTGGCAGGCACCCAGCTAAGTGGAAACTCAGCTACTGCTTGTTTGAGAGAAGACCACAAGTACAGCAGGGGCTGCCAGCCCAGACAAGCCACTGCAGAGGCCAGTGTTGGCAAGACCCCACACCAAGCCGTGGTTGAGCAGGCAGCCACCTTGGCGTGGCTCCTCCCTAGCTTCATGGGTAAGGGACCATGGTTTTCAGAGTTAGTGGGATGCAGTGGCTCCCATTCTGGGCCTGCGGTTATGGTCTGAGTGTGAAATGTCCCCCACAGGCTCATGTTTGAATATTTGATCTCTATCACACTCTGGGGAGATCATGGAAGTTTTAGGACCTGAGCCTGTCTGGCAGATGTAAGCCACTAGGGACCACCCTTGGAATGTCACACTCACCTCCAGTCCTGTCTAGCTCTCTTCTTCTGGGTGTGACCAGACCGCCTTCCCAACCACAGACAACGTCATTCCTGTCACCGTGCCTTCCCATCAAGGATGAAGCAAAATCCCTCTATCACTGAGTTGAAATTCATCCTTCTTCCCTCAGGTCTCTTAGAAACTCTGCCCCAGCAATGAGGAAAAGTTACTGTTCACAGAAACAGACACTGGCTGTCCCCCCACAGGCAAACAGGGAGAGAGTCTCTGGCACTAAGAACTCAGCAGCCACCCTTGTCAGAGTGAAAAAGGTACTATGGAAAATGCTGGTGAGAATGTGGATAGATGGGAGCCCCTTTGATTGGGATGGGGAATGTAAGGTGGTGCAGCCCCTTTGGAAAACAGTGTGGCTGCTCTTCTGAGTACAGCATACATGGTTACCAGATGCTCCAACCATCCCATTACTGAGATACACGCCAGAGAAATGAGAACATGTGTCCACAGACAACTTGCATAGGAAAGTTCATAGCACGGTTGTTCCTGAGGCCCAAAGTGAGGAACCACCCCACTGTCTGACAATATGTAGACAGACAGCATGCAGCACACCCCTGAAATGAACACACAGCCATGAAAGGGAATGACAGATGGACACAAGCCCCAGCACAAATGAACCTTAAAATATAGCATCAAGTGAAAGGAACCAGATGCACAAATCCATATGCCTTACAGGAAATGCTCAGTAAAAGCAAATTCACAAAGACAGAAAAGAAAAGAGTGATTGACAGGCCCTGGAGCAGCAAAGGGACAAGAGGGTGACTTCTAATGGGAATGTATTTAATCATAAATCATGATGCAACCCCAGCATTTGGGGGCAGAAGCAGGAGGGTCACTACAAGTTAGAGGCCAGCCTTGTCTTCATAGAAGATTCCAGGCCAGCCAGTACTATATAAAAGGAATAGAGAGTCTGTCTTAGTAAGAGTTGCTATTGCCATTATGAAAGACCATTACCAAAAAGCAACTTGGGGAGAAACAGGTTTATTTCACTCACAGTTCCATATCACAGTTCATCATCAAAAGCTGTGAAGGCAGGAACTCAAGCAGGGCAGGAACCTGGAGGCAGGAGCTGATGCAGAGGCTTTGGAGGAGCACTGCTTACTGGCTTGATCCTCATGGCTTGCTCAACCTGTCTTCTTATGGAACCCAGGACTCCCTGCCCAGGGATGGCACCACCTACAAGGGCTGTGTCCTCCCCCATCAACACTAATTAGGAAAATGCCCCACAGGCTTGCCTGCAGCCTGATCTTCTGGAGGAGTTTTTCTTTTCTTTTCTTTTCTTTTTAGGTTTATTTATCTATTATGTATACAGTGCTCTGCCTGCATGTGTCCCTGCATGCCAGAAGAGGGCACCCGCTCTCATTACAGATGGTTGTGAGCCACCATGTGGTTGCTGGGAACTGAACTCAGGACCTCTGGAAGAGCAGCAAGTGGAATTGAAGCTCCCTCTTCTCAAATGACTTTAGCTTATGTCAAATTAACATAAAACTACCATACAGAGAGTCATTGTCTCAAAACATGAGAGAGAGATAGAGAGACAGAGAGACAGAGAGAGACAGAGACAGAGACAGAGATAGAGACAGCGGGAAGAATGGGTAGATTGTGGTATTATATTTTTTAAGAACCTGAAAAAATGAATTACATACTACAAACAAGTGAATTGTAAGGGGAGGTGTCTTAGTTAATGTTCTATTGCTGTGAAAAGACACCAAGGCAATTCTTATAAAAGAAATCATTTAATTGGAGCTGGCTTACAGTTTCAAAGGTTTAGTCCATTATCATCATGGTGGGAAGCATGGTGGCACACAGGCAGACATGGTGCTGGAGAAGGAGCTGAGAGTTCTACATCCAGATCCACAGAGAGCAGGAAGAGACAGAGCCACTGGGCCTGGCTTGGGCTTTTGGAACCTCAAAGCCCACCCTCAGTGTCACACCTCCTCCAACAAGGCCACAACTACCCCGATAAGGCTACACCTCCTAATTCTCCTCAAGAAGTGCCACTCCTTGATAACTGAGGGTTTAAACCTACGGGCGTGTGGGGAGCATTCCCACTCAAAACCACTATAGTGTGTGAATTGTATTCTCACAACTTTAATTTTTTTCTTTTAAGATTTTATTTATTTGTTTTTCTTTTGCAGTGATAGAGATGGAAACTGAGGCCTCGCCCAATTGTCTCCCTGTTCCAAACTAGCTTATGATTTGTGGTGATGCTTTGCACTCCAGCGTCAGGGCTGTCCTTAAGTGAGGGCTGCACACAGCACTACCTACACAACGCTCTCCCTGTGCCCTCCACACTGGCAGAACATTCCCACCTGAACCTGCACCACCTGTGGGAACAAGAGAAGAGCTGGAGGCCTCTTCACTTTCCATTATCAGCTGACAGGCTGCCTTGAGCTGAAAAGGCCATGGGTTTTCAGAGAGAGGGGAGAGCAGTGTGTATGTGTGTGTGTGGGGGGGGGGGTGCTGTTCCAAGTATGCTACAGAGCTTCCTAACCCACACCATACCTTGGAGTTGCCACTAGCAGGAGGTCATGGCTCTCAAAAGTCAGGTGGAAGTCCAGCCCAATGGGGCAGAAAACATAGTAGAAGACTGGAAAGGGCAGTGGCAGGTCTTCCTGAGTTAAGCTAGCCTTCTGGGCAGGGTGCAGCAAAACGCAAGTCACCGTGAGTTAAGCACCTGCCACCTAGCAACAGGAATGCCTACCCTACCCAGGCAGAGCCTACCTGAGTCACAGCCTGACACAGACCCAGCTGCAGAACCTCCTGCTTCCATACAGGTCACAGCTGGCATGCCAGAAAGCCGTGCCAGGACACACTTGAGTTGGCACTAGTGATCTCTCTGGGTTTTGGAAGGCTTCCATAGATCATAACCAACATAACGAGGATGCTCTCCTCACCTGCTCCAGTAGGAAGAAGCATCAGGCTTTATTTCTCCCCAAGAACGACACAGGTGAGATTTAGAGATACACACATGTGATAAGATGTTTTGGCTCAGCCTTGCTTTCACACTTACTTGGCTCAACTTCTCATAAATACTCTCCTGTCCATACCCCACCACCACCACTCCCAGTGCTTATATAACACGCAGAACATGAAAACACGTGACACGTGGGGAGTTGTAAGGCATCTGGTGGTGCTCAAGAAATGGCTCAGGGGCTGGAGAGATGGCTCAGTGGTTAAGAACACTGGCTTCTCTTGCAGAGGACCAAGATTCAATTCCCAGCACCCACGTGGTGCCTCAAAACTGTATCTAATTCCAGTTCCAGGGGATCTGATGCCCTCTTCTGACTTCCAGGGGCACCAGGCACACACGTGGCAAACACACACACAGGCAAAACATCCATACACACAAAAAATATATATCTAAAGCAAGGAGCCTGGCAGGGGATATCTAGCTTTCACAATGGTCTGGGAATACCTCTGTGGACAGTGTGAATGTGTGTTTAAGAAGGCATTTCCCTGGCGTCCATGTGCCCTTGAAGGAGCTATGAGAAGCCCACCCTTCTTCCTTTCTCTTCTGTTTTCTGGCCGCCCTGATCTGTGTAGCTTCTTCTACCACATGCTCTCTGCAGGCTGTGTAGCCACTGGCCCAAAGCAACAGGGTCAGCTAACCAATGACTGAAACTTCAGAGGGAGGCCATGAGCCAAAGTCAAGCCCCTTTACAGGTTGATTTACCTTGGGCTACTTGTGGGACTAACAAAAGCCTGACAGGCACTGCGGGTACCCTGTGGTGACCTGATGGGCACAGCTCAGAACACTGTGATAACCTGATGGGCACCACTGCTAACACCATGGCTCAGCTGATACAAGGGGGAGCCAGTGAGGTGCTCTCATACACACTTTTCTATACTTCCTACTCTGGAGTGTGGGGACAATTGTTCCAAGAAGGCCAGATGGTATTAATGCTCCTCTTCTATTACTATTAACCATGTGTAGTGCATACTGTGTCTCCAGTTCACAGAAGCCCAGTTCACAAAGGCAAAGCTTCTACCAAAGGTCTTGAACCTACTGAAGATTTGATGCTTCTATAAGGGTTTCCTGGGAGTGTTTTCACGTTTAGTTCTTCAGGGTATGGCCGGATGCTGTCCCACCAAGGCTGACCCTGAGAGTCTGTGGCTTTGACTGTAGGCTGATGGGGTGTGTTGTCCTGTGTGACAGTCTGGGTAGGGCTTTCTCACACATGCTGTCAGTTTGCATATGTCAGTAGCATCCCCACCCTCATGTCCTCTACTGGCCTCACTCTCTCGTGCGTGAGGGAGCTGTGTGGTGTCTTCTGTGGTAAGTATTTATATAGCCAAACATAGTTTTTTTTTTTGTTCCAGTTTAGGTCAGGAGGGTCCTCCCTGGCCCTAAATTGTTCTTCCAATTCTCTTGTTTTCCTGAAAGATTTTGGCTGCTCCGCTGTCTATTTTGAATTCATCACATATGAGTGACTGGAAATCCGTGTTCCTTTCTTGTAAATAGACAGTTTGCTGTGCTCATGGCATCTAATAACACCACCTCCGCTGACTGTGGCTTTGCAGTATGGCATGGACTATCCTGAGCACATTGCAAGTTTTAATGTACTCAGTCTTCACAGCCACCAATGAGATATGGGCATTGTGTATCTCATTGGCAGCGGCTTCTTGGCAACACCACTGCCCAGAGTATTTGAAGGCTGAGCTAGCTTGCTGTCCTTCCGTCTACACACGTGTTACCCTAAAGAAGTCCACATTTCAACTGAACTTCCTAGTATGTGTGCAAACCCCAAGGGGTTGGGGGTGAGCTAGGATGTCTCAGGTGTTGACCAGGGTCAGTGTGGGAGGCTGCCTCCATGTATGTTTGTTTAGTTTTTGTTGTTGTTTTGAATTTAATTATTTATTTTATAGTTAATCCAGACCAGCAAGTCATTCTTCAGTGGCAAGGCCCTGAGAGAGAGGACCATACCATACAGTGGGACCAGTTCAACAGGAGACTAATCAGGCAATGATGAACAAAGGGAATGAAGGGTAAAACGGCCAGCCAAAGAAAAGACCTCTGGCTCTGAAATTACAGGCAGTGAAAGAAACACACTCTGCTCCTGAAACCAAAGTCAAAGAAACATACTCTGCCCCTGACCAACTCAGCAGGAAAACCAACCAATCCCCGAGCTTGAAATCCAGGGGTGGCATGTGTGATGCTGAAGATCTCACATCTACCAATCAGTTTCTTACAGGGCCACCACACCTTACCACCAAGTCCATATGGCTTAGTGAGGCTGAAACCCTTCTTACCTTCAGGAGAGCGGGGACAATAGTACCTGACAACAAAAGATGACAGGAGGCACTTAAAGGTGCTTTGTGGCACTGGTCCCATACACATGTTGTCCACAGCACATATACACTATGTGATTGCTTGAGAACACAAGACCCATCTATTTCACATAGGGTCTACCTGCATTTGTCCTGTGAAGGAGGGATCATGTCATGTCACTCTGAGGTGTCTTCCCATGAAATTCTACCCAGCATGGAGGGAACACTGCTGTATTCACATCAAAGGGTGCATATGTGGCCTCACTGTAATCCTTAGGGGAATATTTGGGAAACCAAGGCCCAGAGAGGTGTAAGGACTATCCTAGGGCACAGGGCATGGTAGAGTCCAAAGAAGAAGTTAGAAACTGACATAGAAGGTAAGGACTCAGTCATCTACAATGTCAATTGTTTTAAAAATAGAGTTCATAGATCTTGGGGACCCTTGGCAATCCTTCCCACATGAGACATTTTCCTCTCGACAACACTGCAGATGAACACGCACACATACACAGATGCACACATACACACTCACACATGTGTACACTGCACACTGACACCCCAGCTGTAGGCTGAGGTTGATTCAGAAGAACAATGAACTCTGGAAGGTAAGGAAAAAGGAGAGTGGCTGGAAGCAGCTCCCAGTCTCCAGGGACCATGATCAAGGGTCAGGAACGAATGAGGCAGAAATACTAGGATTTCAGGTCTGGGGAGTCCTTAGGGCACTCACTATTCCTCCTGATGTAGGCCATCCCCATGGCAGCCAGGAAGGGACAGATCCTGACATCCAGTGTTCACCAGTCTGGCCACCTTCAGCTAAGACAAGCCTCCCAGAGTAGACACCGAGAAGGTCTCAGTCTTCCCCACATGCTGTGGGGTTGCTCACAGGCTCTGCAAGCTTACTAAGTCACCGTTGCCCTTGGTGACTCACTGCACTGAGAGACTTAAAAATGCTCTGGGGGACATGGTAGGGTTACAAGTGGGGGTAGAGGATGGTGAAGCCCTGAGCATGGTCAGATAGGATGAGGACCCCCTTATTGAAGCCTCAGGGTCTCATGTGGTGGACCTGGGCAGGTCATTGCCTCGGTTGCAGTAAAAAGGTTTTGAGAGTGAACCAGACCTGGGGCTGAGGAAAGAGACAATCTGGAGGTTCCTCTAATGTCCCTGTTCTGATTCTTTGTCCCTTAAGCACTTGGTAAGCTGAAACCTTGAAGTCCCTCAGGCAAATGTTTTGTGGCATTTTCCCTCCAGGAGTGTGTGAACACTAACTGCCAATGTCCCAAGGCCTGTAAGCCCAACACCAGACAAATCCATTTATCCGCTGGCCCCTCTCTCACACTTCCCTACAAATGTAAGCCTGCTACAGGCATGGAGAGGAAAATTGGTTCTTTCTCATATCGGTTTGGCCAAACTGTATATAATTCTATTTCTCTTTACCAGTCTCTTGAACTGGAGGGAAATTGTGGCAATTGCCTATAACCTGAGTGGTCAAGAATGACTTTGGTGAGGTAGCCAGGGGCCAGAACTCCTGAACTTCAGATGATGTAGTCCCTCTTAGTTTCTAGCATGGAACCACCATCTTTTGAAGAAAGGGATTCAAAAGACTACCAATTGTGTGTGAATTAGTTCCACAGACGAAACACTTGGGAAAATCCTAGCCACTGCCAGGACTTTCCCGTGTACACCACTTGTTACTGCTCTAGTAAGCAGTGTGCATCTGGGAGAGCGGACCGAAAAATGAGGCAGACTGAAGTCTCGTGCAATAGCCAACTTTATTCAGAGCATCAGACAATTAATACTCTGAGGACTCTGCTGGGGTTGAGCATGGCCATGAGCAAAGTTCACCATGAGTTTGGGCTGTATATAGTCACAAGGACAACCTGTGCTTGGAAACATCTTTGAATAACAGAAGTAAGATGGTGTGTAATCTGAAGCAAACCCACTCCTATTTACTATACCTGGGAGGGGCACAGAAGCACATTCCAAGAACATACCACATTATGGAGTATCAGAGGTCACAAGACTCTTGTTACAAGCTCTCAGAAACCTCCTCACACAAAGCCGATCACGGATGGTGGTCCGACAACCACCTGTGATACAATGTAGCTATAGCAAATACTGATGAGCCGAGAAAGGGGAAAGGCTGTGGGTTTGGTTCCATCTTACTTGTAAACAACATTCTGGCTGTTTGGATTTATGATCCAGTAAGTTTGCTGGCAAACTATTTCTCACAGTCAAGACTTTAATTTTCTTGTGTGTGCTCTTGGTGCCATTTTGTGAAGAAGTTTTGAAAAGTGGCCAAATGGAATTTGAAGAGGTGTGGCCAGATTTGAGACTCCACCATGTAGCCCTGTGGCTGTAATCTAAGGCAGACTCAGGGGGAGAATGGACCGCACAACTAAAAGGACCTCCCAGGGTAGAGAAGGAATCTGACCAAGTCCAGAAGGGCCCAACAATCAGGCCAAGTGGTGCTACTTTCAGCATTGGTCTATTGTTTTTAACTATGTTGTTCTGTTTACCAATAAGGCTTGGGAGTCACAGATACTGTGACATACTTACATACACACACACACACACACACACACACACACACACACACACACACACACACACACACACAGAAGTGATGAAAGAATAAACAGTTTTGTTTTTTTAAATCTTGAGAGAAATAAGGTACATTCAGCATGCTTGCCATTTGCTGAGCAATTGTTTGGTTATGTGATAAGAAAGTTTTGTTTCGCTTGCAGAGGGATCGCTTTGTTTGCATTTCTGAGTGGCCTGGTTTGCATTCATGGCTTTAGATTTTTGATGCAATCTTTATGAGAGCCCTTTGGACTCTCCTTGGTGTGGAGGGGAGACAATTAGTAAGTGACCATAAAGTGGGCCAGTCTCCCTCTGAAGAATCTCACAAGTAGTTCCAGGCATCCCTGGCTGCTAGCTTCTGAACCCATAGCCTGACTTTACAGAGCTACAGAAGTTGCCAAATCTAGGGAAAGAGATACACTTCTGAGTACAAGAAGCACACATAACATCAAGCACATAGATCACTTCACACTGATTAAGGGAACAACCTCTCAAGAGTGCATTAAAGTTGTGAACACACATGCACTAGACACAGCTGTACCCACTTTCATAAAACAAATACTAGATTTACAGATTAGTCCAATACAGTTAAAGAGTTGGTGCCTTCAGCATCACACACTTAGCAATAAATAGGTAATCATACCAAAAAAGAAGCAGAAAAACACCAGAGTTAAATGGCATCTTAGATCAAATGGACCTAACTGTCATCTATAGAGCATTCCAACCCAGAATACAGAATACACATTTATTTTAAATAGCTCATGGATACAATGGAATAAAGCTAGAAATCAACAACAAGAGATACTATATAAAGCACACTTATCTACGGAAATTAAATAATGCACTATGGAATGTTGAATACATCATTGTAGAAATAAAAGTCACAAATATTTCTAGAATTGAACAGAAATTAAAACACAGCACATTCAAACTTGCAGTATACAAGAAAAGCAATCTTAAAAGGAAGTTCCTATCTGTGAGTGCCTATATTAAAAAAAAAATTGAGATATCTAAAATAAACTACTTAATGGTGCACATAAATCACATAAATGGACTTAAAGAAAGAAACTGCATGAGCACCTCAATAGATGAAGGAGAGACTTTTTAACAAAGGTCTAATATTTCTTCATGAGGAACACACATTAGCACAATGAAGGCTTTGCACAATAAGCCAACAACCAGCATTATAGTAAGGGGGAATCAGTAAGATGACAGTCAGGAGCAAGGGTGTCCTCTTTCTCCACCCTTATTCATGACAATGTTTGTACAGTCTTAGCAAAAGCAATAAGATAAGAGAAAGAAATAACAGGGACACAAACGTGAAATGAAGGCATCCAAGCATTATTATTTGTAATCTATAGAGTTGATACAGACCATACAGTCCATCAAGGTTTTAATGGCATTCTTCACAGAAATAAAAACAAAAAACTTAAAATTTGTTTGTAAGCCACCGAATACCTGGGATAGCCTAAGCCATCTGTGATGGGAGATGTTATTCTGTAAATATGTTTCTCATACTGGTTAATGAATAAAGCACTGTGGCCAATAGGAAAGCAAGATAGGTGGGGCTAGGAGCCAAGGAGGAAAGAGGAAGTAGTTAGGAGGGATCAGCATGTAGAGTGTGGAGGAAGCAAGATGCCAGCCTGCCGCTCAGATAAGATGACCACATGGAAATACTTAGATAAGTAGAAATGGGTTAATAGTTAAGACAGAGCTAGCCCATAAACAATAATAGTAACTGGCCAACAGGATTGTATCAAATAAAGAGTCTCTGTGTGTTATTGGGGCGCGCGTGGCGGTGGGACCGGGAGGCCAGCGGGTCAGACAGCGGGCAGGGAAAAACCTACTTGTAACATAATGGTGTCAGAAGTGGAACTGAGAACTTTCACTTAAAACTTAGCAAAAACTTAAAAAACAGTTTTTAGAAACAAAAGAACAGAGATAAGCAAGACTTCTTGGTAGCAGCATTTTTCTGGGTTGGACTCTGTTTTGTAAGACACAAGTAAATATTTGCGCTGCTCCTTTAATGGAGGTTTCCAAAATTTGCATAAGCGGCAAAAAAAAAAAAACCAGCATTGCTTTTAAAGAGCTCTGCTAACAATTCATTGGTGTGTATGAGAGCTGCAATGAAGGTTTACACTGTGTTTTAAAAACTACGTTGGCTTGGGAGAGAAAAAGAAACAGGATACAATGGTTTAAAAAAGAAAAAAGGAAATATTGTGGCTGGGTGTGGTGGCGCACGCCTTTGATCCCAGCACCCGGGAGGCAGAGGCAAACAGATCTCTGATTTCAAAGTAAACCTGGTATGCAATGAATTCCAGGACAGATGAAAGTTACACAGAGAAACCCTGTCTCAAGATAAGTAAAAAGAAATAGATTAATAAATAAGCCACAGAAAGATGGAAAGCACAGAGAAACTTTGGATATTATACGCTGTTCTGTTATCTTTAAATTGTTTGATTTCTGAGAAAATAACAACTACTGATAAAAGAAATGCTGCTGGATTAATTCAATTTATATATTTTAAAAATGCTTTGACTCCAAAATTTAAGTTCAAGGACAAGTTACTGGGGAAAAGGATTTCTATTTTTGTTTCCACAGAAAATGAAAAGCTGTGGATTCCTTCCAGACTAATGTGGTTTGATCAAGCAAGAGCCCCCCCTGAAGCAACGTCAATGGGACATTGCAACCTTGCAGCCCACTACAGCCAGGATTTCTGGGTCTTCTTAGGATCCCCATGACAGTGCCCCCTACCAGCAGGAAGTTGTTTGGAAATAACGATGCCCAAATTCCCAAATATTGTTTATATGTTTGTTTTCATTTAAGTGGGCTTGGTTATAAATGGCTATGACCACAAGCAATCTTTTTAAAGGTAAAAAGGGAATTATGGTATAGATATGAATACTATGCTTTGGAATGGATTTTCGTTTATTGATACAAATTTAAGGTCAATTTTGTGATATGTATATTTCTCCTCTTGTTTAGGTATTGTGTTTATATAGCTCATTTAGAATGTAATGTATAGTTTAACACAGATTATAGATAATTACCTATGATAATAAGAACTTATAGTTAAGTTAGTTAGGATTTCTAGATATGCAGAGATGTATTTGAAATGAATAGGCATTCTTCAAAACTTTCAGAGACCTACAGAATATGGCATTTAAAATGGTTTAGGGTTTTTCTGGACAGTGAGACATAACTGCTCCTGGCAACACCACCTGCATCAGAAAGGAAGATGGACATAGAAGAAACTCGTTACGAAGTTTGCTTTTAATATGGCAAGGCTAGCCATTTGGGCAAGGTACTGCTCTTGTCTAGATGTTTGACTTTATGCTGTATAAACTGGACACGCAAGACCCACATAAAAGTGACTGCTGGAACAAGATGGGCATTGCTACAGGATTCCTGCTTCATGGAAGAAGCAGACATTCTGCAGGACACAGAGAAAAGTGACTGACAAACTGCCAATACAGGCAGACAGTTTAAAGTTTCCTGCTTTGCTGAGGAGTCTGGAGATACACTATGGCCTATGGGCTGAAGATGGAACATTACAGAAGAACTTCGGGTGACTGCCCAGGCAGTGAGTTGTCTCTATCATTTTTAGAATTTATATGGTATCCTTCTGTAGTCTTTGATGGAGTTGAATACAGATAGTTATGGTTATAGTTTTCCTTAGTTAGGATTAAAGATAAGTTACATATAGGACTTTAGACTCACAAAGATAGGGTAGATGATATTTTCTTTAAGTCTTACAAAATGTTAATGGACTAAATATTGTTAACTGTGATTCTTATTTGATAACTGTTGTATGATATATTTTGCTATGTTAAGGTTAAACCCCTTCTTTTTATTTTAGACAGAAAAGAGGAGATGATGGGAGATGTTATTCTGTAAATACGTTTCTCATACTGGTTAATGAATAAAGCACTGTGGCCAATAGGAAAGCAAGATAGGCGAGGCTAGGAGCCAAGGAGGAAAGAGGAAGTAGTTAGGAGGGGTCAGCATGTAGAGTGTGGAGGAAGCAAGATGCCAGCCCGCCACTCGGATAAGATGACCACGTAGAAATACTTAGATAAGTAGAAATGGGTTAATAATTAAGACAGAGATAGCCCATAAACAATAATAGTAACTGGCCTACAGGATTGGATCAAATACAGAGTCTCTGAGTGTTATTGGGGGCTGGCGTGGTAGCGGGGCGGCGGGACCAGACAAGCAGCGAAAACGTGCTTGTAACACATCTGAGCACAAAAGATGCTGGAGTCATCCATCACCTGCCTGATTACAGAGCCTTAGAAATACAAACAGCACTGTACTGGCACAAAACTGACACATGGATCAATAGACTAGACTCAAAGACACAGACATAAGCATATATAGCTACAGTCACCTGCTTTTTATTAAAGATTTCCAAAAGACACACTGGAGAGAAGACAACCTCTTCAACAAATGGTGCCAGGTAAACTGGATGTCCACAAGTAGAAGAAGGAAACTAGTTCCCTATCTCTCACCCAGCACAGAAAAAAAAATAAAAAGCAAACAAATAAACCCAGAACTGCAGAGATGGCAAGGATTAAGAGCACTGGCTGCTCTTCCATAGGACCCAGGCTCAATTCCCAGCACCCACAGGACAGCTCACAACTGTGTGTGACCCCTGCTCCAGGGAATCTAAGAACCTCTCCTGGCTTCCACAGACATAAGTGCAGGCAAAGCACCCATATGCATAAAATAAAATTAAAATAAAAATAATAGAAAGAGTGAATTGATAGAGTTGCTTCTTTGAAAAGATAAACATGATCAACAAACTTATCTAAATAAAAGAAAGAAAACACCCAAATTAATAAAATTAGAAAGGTAAAGATAGACAATACAATAGATATAGTGAAATTTAGAAAATCATTATGATATAGTTTTAAAATCTATATCCCACTAAATTGAAAAATCTAAAATAAGTAAATGAATATCTATAGATGAATATGACCTCCCAAAGTTGAAACAAGATGGGATAACTGTTTAGATCTATAAAAAGGAATGAGATTAAGGACTTGGATCCATTTGGAGATGATTCTGTGGTAGGATATAAAATCCTTTATCATGTGGCCAGGAGTAGTATAGTGGGTCACCTGATAATTTTGAAAACCCCCCATGCTGGATTCCATAGTAGGGGGTTACATTCCTACAAGCAGTGAGTAAGACTCCTCTTTAGAAAGTTCTTTGCTATTCCTATATCTATGTTTTCCTCTAGCAAATATGGTATCTGTAGATGTCAGAATACAACTTTTGGGAGGTCTGTAGCTTAATATCCAATTTTTCAATAGAGTGTCTCTTTTCCAGTGTATTTTCAAAAATTAGATGGCTGTAATATGTCTGTTTCTGTGCCAGTATACGCCATCTTTGTCATGTTAGATCTGTGGTATAATTTGAAGTTACGTGCTATAAGGCATCTGAGTATCCTTTCTGCTTAGAATTTCATAGTCCTTTTATTGTTGTTTTCTTGGGATAGTGTGTGTGTGTGTATGAGAGAGAGAGAGAGAGAGAGAGAGAGAGAGAGAGAGAGAGAGAGAGAGAGAGAGAGAGAGAGAGAGAGAGAGTCTCACCCTGGCTGGCCTGGAACTCTCTAAGTAGGCCACAATGTTCTTAAACTCACAGATATCAGCCTGCGTCTGCATCCTGATGCTAGGATTAAAAGTATGCAATACCACACCCAGCTCTTTGTAAATGTATGCCTTTTATAGGTTTTTTTTTTTTTTTTTTTTAGGAATTTCATTGTAATTTTAATGGGAATTGAACCAGAACCAAAGAAATACACCCTGACCCTGAAACCAGTGCCACAGAAACACACTTTGTCCCTGGAATCAGAGCTAGTGAAAGAAATACACCCTGGCCCTAAAGTTAGAGCCAAAAGACTAAAAAGGACCAGTGAAAGAAACACATTTTGGCCCTGAAACCAGAGCCAAATCTGACCCTAAACTTGTGCAGAAAACCAACCAATCCCTAAGCACAAGGTCTAGCCAGTCTGACCAATCCCCACTCTGGAAATTTCCCAAGGAAAACTCCACCCCCTAAGAATTCCTATATAAATTCCTTGTCCATTCATTTTGTGGCTGGTCTGCTTAGCTGATCGGCCTCCCCAGCTGTCTTCTGCCACCCTGGCAGAAGGCAGCCACTCTCCTGGATTCTTTCCTCCCAATAAATCTTTTGAATGAGGTTTGGGTGAGACCTTCTTTCGCTGCTTTTGCGGGAGCACAGACGCAGAGAGGACCCTGAGCAGAGCAGGCAAAGTCATGTTGTTACACTCCACTCTCTGCTGGAGCCAAATTGTAACAACTTCTCCGGGGAAACCCTCTCCTGCCCGAGCAGAGCAGAAACACTGGGGAAGCCTTTCCCTGAAGCAGGGCTGTAAGCTGCTATGCTTACTGTGACCTGTGGTATTCCTTGGTCCCCGAGTGCCAGGATACCTTCCCATCTGAGCTGTAACACTCAGTATTCTTTGGCTGCCAAGTGCCAGGATCCCTGTCCATCCCATCTAAACTGTCAAAACGCCTACCGTCTACATGTAAGAGCCAGAGGTTAACTTTGTAGAATTGGTTCTTTCCTTCCTCCGTTATCCACAAGGATCAAACTCAGGTCACAAGGCTTCTGCAACAAGTAACTTTACCCACTAAGCCCTTTCACCAACTATTTAAATTTTTTTTCAGTGTCTTAAAAGTTCATGGAAGAGGTCTTTCACTTTTTTAGTTAGGATAAGTCCTAGGTATTTTCCCTTATTTCTTTCTTGGCAAATGTGTTTCTATTATATATTGTAGGTGCTGGCAAATTAGTAAGCCTATTCAAGGCAAGATACTTAAAATATTCAACTTTACACTTCTGTTGCTCTAGAGCCACTTCTGGTGCCAAAATCTGGGTTTTTTAGAGGAACAGGTCATATAGAATTAACCCCTCTTTATAGAAAAGGGATTCGTTAGAATGGTTTACAGACTGTGGCCCAGCTAATCTGACAATGGCTGCCTATGAAAAGAAGGTCCAAGTATCCAGTAGTTGTTCAGTCCCCCAGGGCTGGATATCTCAGATGGTCTTGAGTATGTGTTGGGATTCTGAAGAAGTAAGCTCTAATTACAGCAAAGGAATGGATGTACCAGCAAAAAAGGCTGCCAGCAAAAGGTGTGACCCACATTAAAGGTGGATCTTCCCACCTCTAAGATCTGACTTAGAAGCGAGTCTTCACTACAGAAGACTTGAAAATCCCTCAGAGGTGTGCCCAGGCATTTGGGCTTTAGTTAATTCTAGATGTAGTTAAACTGACAACCAAGAACAGCCATCATATATATGAAAGCTCCTGATTTTAATAAGCTGATTTTGTATACTGTTACTTAACTGAAGGTGTTCATCAAATCTAAGAATCTTCTGGCATAGGTCTTCCAAGTATAAGATGATGACATCTCTAACTAAGGATAATTTGGCTTCTTGTCTCTTTTGTTTCCTTTACACCTTTCTTTTGTTTCAGTGTCCTAAGACTGTAGGTACTGGATGAAAGTGAAGAGAACAGATGCTCTTGTCTCATTCAAGGTTTTAGAGAAAATGCTCTCAGATCTCCATTTCATATGTTGGATAAAATCTGTCATATGTAACCTTTATTATTTTGAGGTGTGTTCCATCTGTTCCTAATTTCTCCAGAAATGTTATCATTTAAAACATGTTGAGCTTTGTCAAATGTTGTTTCTATTGATCATTTTTATAGTGTGTCATCTTTTGAATCAATCTTGCATCACTACAATGAAGCCTACTTTGCTCATGGTTAATGCGAAGCAAGTATTTTGTTGTGTTTTTTTCCCATCTATGTTTATCAGAGATTCGGTCTGTAGTTTTCTATTTTGTTGTGTCTTTATCCAGTTTTAGTCTCAGGACAGTACTGACTTCATAGAACAAATGTGGCAGAGTTCCTTTCCTCATGGTGTCATCTAAGAAGGACTGGTATTATATCTTCCTTTGAAGTTTGATAAAATTTACCATTGAAACCCTATGGTCCTTTGTGTGTGTGGACTTTTAACTACAACATCAATTTCATTGCTTGTAATGGGTATATTTAGTGTTTTGTATTTTCCGGCTTCAAATTTGGTAGGTTATATTTGTTTAGAAATTTGTTTTAGGTTTCCCAGCTTTGTAGAATACAAGTTTTCAAAATATTCCCTGATGATCCTCTGGATTTCACTGGAGTCTGTTGTAACAACTCCCCTTTTTTCTGCAATTTTATTAGTTTTCCTCTCTCTCTGTGAGGGTGCAGTGACACTTCCAAATTGGACCACTCCATAGGTAGAAAGAAAAGTTAATTGGAGAAATGAATTGTCAGACTGCCTCTGGGAATAGAGGACATCAACTTGGCGGGAAAACAAGGTGGATCTTATATGATAGCAGCCAGCGAGATGGCAGCAGGGCTGTTGAACTGATGCAGGCTGTTAGGATTAATAAGAAACCAGATGCCCTTGTCTGAGGTGGTTATCTAGTCTGGAAGATAAGGGAGAAAGTGGTTTTTCTGGTAAACAGAATTGGCTTTACATGATTCCTGAGGAGTGCTGAATTTAGGCTTCTGTTTACCTGGTCAGAGTCTGAGGTAAAAGTTCAACACAAAATATTGATATGGGGAAATCAGGGTGCCTATGAGTTTGGCAGAGGCTTTCTCTTTTGCCTTCAATGTGGTAGGTAGGGTGCTGGGTGCTCATGGTCACACTAAATTTCCACCAAGCCAATGGCCTCTGGGTTCTTCCCTTGAAAACATGAGGAATCAAATTTATGGACCAGAAAGGTTGAGTTTTGAAAAGCTTTATCACAGATTCATAAGTGGAAGCTTAAGGAAAAGAGAAAATACAGCTCTTGTGCAGAAGGGGTGGGTCTCCTGAAGTGGGGTACCATTCAGGGTCTCCTAGCGTTTATAAGGCTTTGCTGGCTGGAATCATAAGGAAGTAGAAACTGGTCAGTCCAGTTGGCCGTTCTCAAGGTGTCCAGGTGCCTCTCAGTTTTCATCACACCCTCAGATACAGTTTCCAGAAAGGAGATCATTTGGGGGAAAAGAGATGAGAAGCCAGAACTCCCTCCTAATACCCCTGGCCCTTGGGGAGGCAGGACCAAAACATTTTAGGCTCAACACTTCTGGTAGCCTTCAGCAAAAACAGAACTGATGACAAGAGTAAGGACACCCTGGCTTTCAGTCAGGGAAAAGCTTTCAGGGTCCTCTATCCCGTAGACGAGTACCTGGCCCGTTGCTATATCCTGTTCTTATTAATATCAAACATCTATTTGAAGCAACACAGTTTTCTTTAAACGTCATCATGGTAACGTTTACAAACACCGAACGACTGAATTTTATCAAAATGTCTACTTGGGGAATACTAACACACTGGGATTTTCAAAAAAATAGTTTGGGCATTTGTCTGACATTTATCTGAGTGTCACACAAAAGTTGTTAGTTTTTGTAAATATCTATCTGTTCTTAATATTTATAATACAATATGCTTATGTTTTTCTCATTGGGTAGCCACTACCATAACAATGAGAAGAATTGTATTTAAAGAATTATTCCTATCTGTTGCAATCTTGTCTAAATTACACGACAGTTATAAAACGTATCTTTCTAATCATAAAGTTATTTTAATAGACAGATCCTAAAAGCTATTGTGCATGTTGTCTTTAGTTCTCTAGACTGGTGACCCTTCTATATTGAAGAGACACTTAAACTTTTGCTTGATAAAAATTGACCTAATTGGTAAAAAAAAAAAAAATGGTTTGTTTTAAGGTATATTTTAAATAAAATGAATAAAATGATTCTTTACTTTAAAAAAATGTACTGGGCAGTGATGATGCTCGCCTTTGATCCCAGCACTCAGGAAACAGAAGCAGGCAGATCTCTGTGAGTTCAAGACCAGCCTGGTCTACAGGGCAGCTATGCCTGTTACACAGAGAAACCCTGTCTTGAGAAACTAAAAAGAAAAAAATGTATTTTATTGTTTTATGTAATTGAGCATTTGCCTGAAAGTTTGTCTGTGTACAACATGTGTGCCTGATGCCTATGGAAGCCAAAAGAAGGTGTTGGATCCCTTGGAACTATGGTGCCAAGAACCAAACCTGGGTTCTCTGCCAGAGCAACCAGTGCTCTTAACCACTGAGCCATCTCTCCAACCCTTGTGGCTGTACTTCAAACACATTTTGATGCAATTGTTTGCTTGTCCAGACCTCCTACATTGCTTAAACCAAGTCTTTATGTTTACAGGGTTCATTCCTACATATTGACTGATTGTTACTATTTTAACTTTGATACCCTTTACTATAATTGAGGGCACCCAAAGATTTAAGTTAACTTGTCAATTTTAAGTAAAAATATGGCTCTCATATCTGCAACCTTTATTCTTTAAGTCATATTCCATTCTCGATTGTTTTAATTCTAAGTTTTGTGTGTAATTGTTATTTCAGAAACAAAGACTGGGGAACAGACTGGATTAGGGTGGCAAATAGCTTACATGATCCAGGAATTTCTTCTGTAATGGCTTTGATAATAACTTCTCTCTCTCCCAAAAATCCACATTCCTGACTATTCAGCCCCATCTTTACCAGATCTGCAAATAAGCTTCCAGCCACACGGAACAATATTGCCACATACAAGAACCGTGATGTGTAGCCAGTGTGACCTGGGTCTCCAATGTGGTGATGGCTCCCAAAGAAGCTGTAACTGTATCAGAACTTCAACAAGAAAGCTGTGCTTACTCCTTGACCAAGCTTTGATTCTTACAGACCCCTCTCTAATCCCCCTGACACCTCAGTTTGCCCAGACTGCCATTCAACATGCCACTTGGACTTAACATGTGTGATGTCCTCTGGGCCATGGATCTGGATGTCAGTTTGGGACCAGGCCCATCCTAATGTACTACATTGCAGTCAAGCTCAAGGAACCATGAGACTCAAATCTGGTACCCATCATCCCTTGGCTCTCCTGCTCTCTCTTCACTGTGCTATAAAATCATTCCTCTTTATTTTGTAAATACAAAGGGGGGGAAGCTGGGAAAATTAGACCACAGACCCTCCAGCTGCTTCCCCCTCTCTCAGAAATAAAGCCATACCTCCTCTATGGCTGAGGTCTCTACCTCCTGCAGAAGTAGCAAGGACTTGCAAACAAACATTCTTTCTTATCTCTGCTGCCCTGAGCAAGTAATTCTGATGCCTGTAAGTCATAGATGGGCAGGTTCGCCTTCCATGGGAAAACTTATGAAAGTAACAGATTTCTCTGAAGGTAGGTGGGCTTGCTCTTGCTTTCTAGTTCTCCTCTCTCTCTCTCTCTCTCTCTCTCTCTCTCTCTCTCTCTCTCTCTCTCTCTCTCTCTCTCTCTTCTCTCCTTTTCCCCTCCCCTCCCTGCTCTCCCCTCTTTTGTCTTCTCTTCAGAGTCCTGCTGCATGTAACAGCTCTGTCCTGCTTTCCCCTCTTTTTGCCTTTAAGTTACTCTCCTACCTCAAGGCCTCACCATGGTCTCCATGGTTTCAAGGCTTCCCCTTCTAATAAAGCCCTCTTGGATGGTTTATTATCACATTTGGTGTACATACCACAGCCTTTCACTTCCCTTCCACTTCCTGGCATTTGTCACAGCTCTATGCAGTGAGACTGAGTTAAAGTGTAGGGCTGTATTTATACCTGTCATTTCCTCCTGCTGACTCCTGTCTCAAGAAACCTACAGATGGCCACATTTTTACTTTCTCCAGGACAGTGGTTCCCACTTCTCTTTCCCTCCCAAATGATTTGGGCCCGTTTCAATGTATGAGTTTCCCTTTGAGATCAGTCTGACCTGAATAAGTGGCCAAGTTGAATCCAGAGTGAAATTAGTGTCACCTGCACAAGTGGAGAGGGTCTCACCTCTCAGGGAACACCCTCTTAGAACACTCCTCACCAGACTCAGTAGTCTCTGTGAGATGTTTTCTAACTATTCCAAATGGCAAAGAAATGAATTCAGTCTTGTGGAACATACACACAATGAGATTTTATCCAGCCATAAATAATCAAATTGTGCAATTTTCAGGAAAGTGAATGGAACTGAAAAATATTATAGTAAACAAGGTGATCCCAGCTAAGGGTGTAGATCTTAGCTTCTAATTTCCTATGCATGCATATCTATGTGAGAATGATGAGCATAGACATAATCTAGAGAGGGGCCCATGAGAAAAAAGATTACTTTCATCAGAAAATTGGCCTGTAATTAAATCTCAGTAAATATTACCTATGCTAGATTTAAAACCTAAAATGCCATGGTGGTTGGATTAGCGTTTTAACCTCTCTGGAGATCTTAATTTTCTGAGCATGTTCTATGAGGAGCTGCTGTTACGGTTGACTTCCTATCCTGGTGAATAATGCTACAGAAAATGTTGGGGTGTATGTGTGTGTGTGTGTGTGTGTGTGTGTGTGTGTGTGTGTGTGTGAGTTCTGAACATTTAACAGTTTCTACCGAAGTGCATTTTTTTATGATATTGATGCCTTTCCTCTTCCATTGGTTTTCATTATGTCAATTAAAATCTGCTGATAGATTAAAAAAAAAAAAAACAACCTTCCTAGCTGAAAATTGCACTTCTTGTAGTACCCAAACAATGGGTCTTGCACCCTCTATTCCCTCTGACTCAGCCCTGGGATGTCAAAATGTTTGTTTAAATATGACCCTCAGACTCTCAAAAAGAACTTACTTTTCTTTCTAACAAAAGTTCCCTTTATACCCACTCCAAGATGCCATCTTGTGACACATTAAGCTGCAACTATGCCTATACTTACTCTTTTGGCATACTTTAGGCACTGTGACCTCTCAGCTGTGAGAGGGATGTCATATGTGCTACACCAGACTCCTACACTAGCCTGTCTCTTTAAACTTAGCCCAGATGACATTCTTGATGCACACATAAGCCCCCACTCAACCTGAGCATCTCCACACCATCCATGCTTCTGCCTGGTAAATCAGTTCCCATTTCCTCCTATTTAACTCTTCCGTCTCCCTCACGTACTCACTTTAGAATTTCATATATGGCACTGAGGGGACAATTCTTCTCAGAGAATATCCTTCCTCTTCATGAGATGACTAATGGGGACTTTGGTACCATCTGGTTACCCCTTCTCCATTCTGACCAGTCCCAAATGCAATCCGAAGTATGGTCATTTAGCCAGGATCCCTACACTCTCTTTCTGGAATTCAACAGGGCCACTGTGGCTTTTGGTCTAACTCGACAAGATATGGCTACTATCCCAACCACCCACTGCACACATAAATCCTACATCTGGTCTTTAGCAAAGACTGGTTAATGGGTTCATGCCTGGAATCTAGTTACAGCCAAGCCAAGCTCCTCTGGGGTGCCTGGTTTGGAATCTCACTGATCACGTCAAACCACTGACACAGGAAGTGATGGGGGAAGGACCTGCCAACTCCATTATAAAACCCACTATCATAACAGGATGCAGGGATAACACTTGGAACTCGTTTGTCAAGGAAGTCAGCTGAAGCGGGGACCTCCAGGTCAAGGCAGCCTGGATGCACATTTTATAAGCCAATCCTTTTCAGATTTTAAACAAAAGCTTCAAAGACCACTCCAGGAGCCCCTAGACACTCTCCCCATTTTAAACACAGACTCCAACGTCTGCCAGAGACCTTGACAATGAGTGAGAAGGGCCCAATGCAGAAGAGATAAACATGGAGCACTGGATGCTGCTGCAGCATCTGCCACGCCCAGTGCATTTCGAGGTCCTAGAGCTCCACCTAGTGACTGCCTGCTGCAGTCTCGGGGAGCGGAATCAGCTGTGGACCCAACAGTCTCCTGTTACTGTGGTCGGCCAGGAATGTCCAAAATCACTGGGCTCCAATAAGACATGTCTAATCTGCAAAATGAGGAACCACTGGAAGTGAGACCCTCCATACTCCCCCCAAGACCCTCCCCCATGTGAGGGAAGGCCAGCCTCCATTCAAGGACCTCACACTCCCCTCAAATGTAGCTCAGCAATACAGCCTTTGCCTAGCATGTGTGAGAGTCTAGATTTAGCCACAGAAATGGAAGACAGTAATGAGGAGGTGGGGGAAGATGGGAGGGAGGAGGAAGAGACAAAAGATAAGCCGAAATTTCACTATTGTCTAACTTATCTGGCATACTTACTGACCTCCTAATAGTGCCACTGCCTATGAGACTGAGGGGTGTGTGGCATTTTTCTTTCAAACCACCACAGTCTCCAAAACCAATGAAGTCTGCATCAAAGTAACTGTGGGCCCATTTTTTCCTTTTTCCTTTTCAGTGCTGGGGCTCAAACCTAGGGTCTCATAACATGAGGCAGGGGCATGGCCACTATGATATACTCCCATCACCTCTGGCCTTTAAACTCTTTCCCCTGCTTAAACTGTCATGAGTATACCCATCATTTCCTGGTCTGTAGGTGACTGTTAAATTCTGTTATTTCCAAACAGATGCACTTTGGAGAGCATCTCTGACTGTTATCCAGATTGGTGCCATTCCAGGCTCTTGGCTGTAAGTGGGGTTATAAGAGATACTTTGAAGATGGTGTTCCCCCAGACTTGTGGTCTTGGGGGAGCCACATCATCCAGGAACTGAGGGCCCCACTCAGGCCTTAAGCACCAGAGGACACAGATAGCACTCTCCCAGGCTTTTTGGTCTGGGGAGGGGGGTCACAATTAACCAGCAGCTGGCTGGTGCATTTGCCCTGCTCCCCACCCCCCACCCCTGTGGTCAGGTACATCATACACCAAGTGCTGCCTAAGGTCTCTAGGCTTGGGCAAGGGTAAAAGGAAAGGTAACTACTCCCTTGTGGCTGGGGCAAGGGTACTCAACCAAGCACCACCTATGACCCAACTAAGAGCCTGGTGCTGGGTGGTCAGGCACCAATATGGTGAGAGAGTACAGGATGGGGAGGTGGAAGAGAGGGGAAGACAGAATGGCTCACGGGCTGGGGAGAGAGGTGGATCTGGAGAGGGGAGGGCAGCGGAGAATGGGCTGGCATGAATGGCTGGCTGGCCACAGGACTCCAAGGAGATGTCTGGGCCTAGGCTATGACCAATGGTCAGACTTGGTCTCTAGCCCTGGAGCAGCTGAGACCTATGTTGATGTCTGTGACTCCTGTTGCTGCTGGGTGATGTGCAGGGACATGTGGTCTGGGCTGCCACCTGGGGTCACATTGGTATTCAAGGGCCATGCTGCTGTGGGGGCAATGCTGGTCCAGGTAGCCTGAGCTGTGACCTGCGACCATGGTAACATCAGGCCAAGGCTACTGCTTTGGACCATGTCTGGGTCCTTGATCCTATATTAATGCCTGAGGCCCACTTTCCACCAGAGGCCACATAGATGCCCAGGTGGTCTGAGCAGCAATCTGTGGCCAGGAGGGCATCCAAAGGCCATGATGCCACCAGAGACATCCTGATCTGAGTGGCCTGTGCTGTCATCCGGGGCCATGGTGTCATCTGGGCCGGGGCTGCTGCAGAGTCATGTCTGGGTCTGTGGCCCTACATCAGCCAGGGTCTGAGTTAATGTCCCGGGCTCCTGTTGTCATCAATGGCCATGCAGGTGACCAGGGTCTAGTTGGCCACCTTGGACCATGTCAATGTCCAAGAACTATGCTGTGCTTGGGGCCAATCAGATCAGGGTGGCTAGCACTGCCCCTTGTAGCCATGGAGAGGTCTGGGCACAGGCCACTCCCTAGGATCATGACTAGGTCATGGTCCTAGGGTTGCCAGAGAATCATGGGTGGTGTCCATGTCTCTAGTTGCCACCAAGGACTCTGCACACTAGAGCTGACCCTGTGATCAGGGATACAGGTGAACCAACCCTAAGGGCATGAGGGCATGAAATCAGGAGAGCTGACTCCCACCACCCACCTCTTCTGCCAAACAGTGACATGGGCGAGTGAAAAATGCCCTCTCCCTTCTGCCCCTTGCTACCTGTGGCAAGCAAGAGACCTGGCCCTGGGGTCAGGAGAGTGAGAGAACTACCCTGCTCCATAGCAGCTGTAGCTCACAGAAGACTGCACCCTGCATCTGCACCCTGCACCCTGCACCCTGCACCCTGCACCCTGCCTGGGCAGCACAATAGGGCTGACCCTGCTGTCAGGGCCACAGGGAAGCCAGCCATGAAGGCATGAGAACAGGATAGCTGACCCCACTACCCCTCCATGTTCCCCTTACAACAAGTAGGAGAGAGGGCCCGGCACCCTGCATGGGAAAACAGTAGAGTTGGCCCTGATGATGAGTGAGAAGGACCCGAATTTGAGGACCTGAGAACAGAATTGGCCCTGCTCCTTGCTGTATGCATCGGGTGAGCTAGCCAAGGCAGTGCTGGAGACCTTGCCTGGGTAGTGATGATGAGAAAAGCTAGTGAGCTGACCAACCCATCTACCACCCAGGCCCAGAACCAGGACTATGAGCTGGTCCACCCAACATACACCTCATCTGTGAACTGCTGGAGCATGTGAAGGGGATGAAGCTACAGATCCAAAACTGCAGGTCCTCCGTGACACAGGACAATAACAGGATATCCAAGAGGAGCTCCGGTGAGCGCCCATTATTGGTGGTATAGCAGAAACCAGCCTCCAGTGAGACCAATGACTCATAGCAAGGAACACTTGCAAGTAAAGATGAATGGACTAAAGAGTAAACTGACTCAACAGGCCACAGTACAGCTTCCACAAGATCCTTTTTTTCTTCCCTTGTTTTGTTTGATTTGGGTTTTGTTATTTGTTTGCTTGTTTTTAATTTGGTTTTGATTTTCAGGGAGGTTGCAAGGACAGAGGGTAGATGCAAGGAGACAGGGAGATAAGAAGGATCAGAAAGCAAGATGAGAAATTCACAAAAAAAAAATCAATAAAAGGAAAAAGAAATGAGACACTTAGAAGCCACTCCTGCAAAAAAGCATCTGCTGCCCACTTGGGCCATCAGGGTAACTAAACACAGGACAAAAGCCTGGCCCCTCTGCCTTCATTCTGTGCCTGTCGTCTTTACTTTGGACTAGATGCTTGCTTTATTTTGCACAGGTATTAGACACTAACAGAGTGTTTCTCTACTTAACCAATCTTACTAATCCCCTAGGCAGAAGGCAGAAATCAGGCAAGGTCCTAAACCTGAGTTCAGCTTGGATTTCAGAAGAGAGCCTCTTAGCACAGAGCAACATCCAAAAGAGGACTGCTATCCATGATGGCAAGGCTATATCCTGGAGCAGAAGTGAGCATTTTGTGGGAACTAGATTGACCTTGTCAGGCAATGACAATAATGAGCAGACTGATAATATATTAGACCATCCCGGCAGACCAAAGCTGAGACAATGACCAACTGGGACTTGGTCAGGAATGCTCCTTAAGTATCTGTATTCCCCCTGCTCTAGTTCTTGTATTTAAACTAAAACATCCCCTTTCCATTCCTCTTTCCCATGCACAATGATTACATTTCCTTCCTCTGCTTTACACCATACTGTTTCTTTAGCTGGCCTTAGTGGGACCCAGAGCCATGCCTAGCCTCTTGTCCAAACCTCCAGTTACAGTGTCCATGGCAAACAAACAAACCAGACTCACCAGGTGATGTCAATCTCAGTGTGTTCTTTGTCATGAGCTAAATGGAAATACCAAGGTCCAGTGAGTTTGCACTGCATACTGAATGAAGAGTTGTCACAGAGGATTCCTAGCTGGCCATTCTGGGTCAGTGTCCAAGTGTCCACGCTCATGTCCTGCAGATGTCCAAAGAAGAGGATGTGTTGTTTGGGTTGGCCTAGAGTCTACTTACAAAATGAGAAGAAATGTCTAGCTGGAAGAGGGACTTTGTATATTGTGTGCCCATTTGGTAACTTGGAGGCCTGAGGTTCTTAGCAGTCTTGCTTGGTGGATCCCAACTATCAACAAGAACCTGTCTGAGCCTTGGTTTGGGACCCATAATGACTGAACTACTTGCCTGTCATGGTTTTTATGTCAGGGATCCCATAACGTCAAGGAGAAAGTGGTTACATGGGCCCAATTCTCTGGATCAATTATGTACATCACCTCTCCTTCCTCCTTACCAGTAGTTGCCTGCAGTTTCCACTCAGAATGACAAGATCCTAAGCTATGTCAATGTGTTCAGTGTCCTACCTGCATCTGTCTGCCATACCCAACAGCAGTTGTCAGCAGTCATACACGGTGCTTATTCTCTCCCTGTGTGTCACCCTTGTTCAAGGATGTGCAATTGTGCAATCTCCTCCATAGTCTCCACTGTTAGTGTCTGAGCTACACACATGAGCTACAGACCTCTTGAAATCTGGCTGGTGTACCCGAGGACCCGAGTTTTTACTTGTATGTTTTTAACATGTTCAGTCTTTCTGTTTCCTTTGTTTTTATGGAATTTTATTAGATTTATGGAAGACACAATTAACAGCCCTCTGGTCACCTGCCCTGTGCATTCTAGCCATCACTACCTCTCTGCATTCTTTACTATTCTTAAATTATAATTTATTTCGTGTGTGTGTGTGTACATGTGGAGGGTAGAAACAACTCTGGGGAATTAGTTCTCTCCTTCCACCATGATTTTCTGGGGATCAAACTTGGGGGGGTTGTCAGGTTTGTATCAGACACATGAGCTATCTCTCCAGCCCCACCTCTGTGTATTCTTGCCAGCCTTCCCTGTTTACCAAGACTTAGACATCCCAGAAAGATCCTATCTGTGCTGAAACTGAGAAGATCTGGCTCCTACCTTTGACCTGCATGTTGCAAGCTTTTGTCTAAGTAGTAACCCACATGGCCTTTAGTGAATTTCTTTCTATCCTTTCTATCAAGGTCACAGTTATGCTCTTGCTGTCTCCCAGTGTTTATATTTTTTATAAATCTTATTTTTATTTAATGTGTATGTATGGTATGTATGTTTTGCCTACACATACGTGTCTGTGCACCACATGTGCTGTGCCTGCAGGGGCAGGGAGAAGGCATTGGGTCCTCTAGAACCAGTTATGGGTGGTTGTTAGCCACTGTGGAGGTACTGAGCCCAAATCCTCTGCAAGAGCAGCAAGTGCTGTTACCTGCTGAGCCATCTGTCTGCCTCTACTCTTTTCCAGTGTTTGAAAGCCATTGTTTCTGAGCCATGACCTTCTGTAATCTCAGCTGCTTGGGAAGCTGACACAAGAGGATCCAATGTTAGGGTCCAACTTGGGCAGCTAGTGAGACCTTGTTAGAAAGTAAAGAGTAAAAAGAGGGTTTAAGATGTATCTCACCTACAAAAAATCCATTTAGCAGGCATAAGGCCTTCAGTTTAGCCTCTGATACTGAAAGAAAGAAAGGAAGGAAGAGAGAAAGAAGAAGAAGGAGAAGAAGAAGAAGAAGAAGAAGAAGAAGAAGAAGAAGAAGAAGAAGAAGAAGAAGAAGAAGAAGAAGAAGCACACAAGACCAAAAAGAAACAACAAAAACATCGCTTCTTATATTTTATCAGTTTCATGTTGTTTCTAGAGCAGGAGGTGCACTCTGTCCTAGTACTCTGTTCTAGTTTCATTTCTGTTGCTATGATAAAATATTCTGGGGGAAAAAGTAGCTGAGGGGATAAAGGAGTTTATTTGGTTTACAATTCCAAGTTATAGTCCATTGTCATCCACAGTCAAGAGCAAAGGAAAAATAAACACATCCTTCCTTGCTTGCTCTCAGCTAGCTTTCTCTCATAATTGCATAGGAAACGGTGCCACCAACAGTGGGCTGGATCTTCCTACACCAGCTAACAAGACAACCACCCACAAACATGCCCACAGGCCAAACTGATCTAGTAATTCCTTATTAAGACTTCCTTCCCTCCTGGCAGTGGTGGCACATGCCTTTGATCCCAGCACTCAGGAGGCAAAGGCACTCGGATCTCTGTGAATTACTGGTTTGCTCTCCATGGCTTGTTCAGCCTGCTTTCTTAGAGAACTCAGTACTACTAGCCTGGATCCACACCACCCTTATTGGTCTGGGCCCTCCCACACCAGTCACTAATTAAGAAATGCCTTTTTATCCTGGAATGGTGGTGCACACCTTTAGGCACACCTTTAATCTCAGTACTCGGGAGAAAGAGACAGTTGGACCACTGAGTTTGAAGGTCAGCCTAGTGTACAGAGCAAGATCCAGTACAGCCAGGGATATATAGAGAAACCCTGTCTGGAGGATGTAGGGGACTGCTTTCAGTAGGTCCACAACATCTACTCCATCTATCTATAAGCTGCTGGAGCTAATGGAGAAACCAGACCTGCAGAACCAGATGTCATCTCTGAGTAGTGATGGTCTTAGGCCCATCAGCCAGCACCCAGCATGGAGCCTGTTCTGCTTGCCCTGCTGTGAGACTGAGAGCACAGGTTGATGGTGCTGCCTGTAAGCTACAAGCAAAAGGTCAAGCTCCAAGCTCTGAGAGGGAGGGCAGGGATGAGCACAGGCTTGAATGGTTTACTCTCCCTGACATATACCCTGAATAGGCACAAGATCACCCTGACTCTGGGCAACAGAAGGATGATGGAGAAGATTCTAAACAATGGTCCAAGTATTTATGATGCGTCAGAAACCAAAAAAAAAAAAAAAAAAAAAAAAACTTAAACCAGACCAACTTCTCATTGCATGTAAAGCTCTTTAAACAAAAAATTATACTGTGTGACACACTACAGCTGTCACTATGTTGATACAGATATGAGATGGAGAAATGGGAAAGATGGAGGAATGGAGTGGTGTGTGTTTGATGGAAAGAGGGAGTACTAAAGACTTGACTTTGGTGACAGGCATGAGAGGATGCAGTTAATGGGGGATCATGGTGCTGCCCAGTAGGGCAGACTCAGCCCCAACACAATGCCCAGCGGAACTATTGCCCTGGCTCTGAACAACAGCAGGATGTCCGAAATGAAGAATAGTTCATTTTCTGTATTGGACCTCCTCAAAAAATCTCTATGGTCCCTGGGGGCCATGTTGGTTTCGGTATTCACCTGTCCCAGGCTGTATTGAAGCCTGAGGTTTATGTGGATGTCCCTGGTCTGGGCTGCTACTACTGGTGATCAAACAGATGTCCATACTCTGTGCTACTGCAGGAGATCATATAATATCTGTGGTTTATGTTGCTACTGATGGGAGTGGTCCCTACTGCAGCCTGGGGCTGTATTAATGTCTGTGCTGCCCTTGGGGGCCATGACTGTAGAGATTAAAAAATAGCTACTTAGCCAGGCGTTGGTGGCACACGCCTTTAATCCCAGCACTTGGGAGGCAGAGGAAGGCAGATCTCTGTGAGTTTGAGACCAGCCTGATCTACGAGAGCTAGTTCCTGGACAGCCAGCCCTCAAAGTCACAGAGAAACCCTGCCTCAAAAAAAAAAAAAAAAAAAAAAAAAAGCTACTTTAGTGCATTTTTTCAGCATTCAAAATTAGGGTTTGAATGCAGTGTAATCAAATGTGATGCTTGAATCAAAGTTGTATTTATAAAGAAAAGAGTCTTCACATTCCTCAATAGTTTTTCTTCCTAGGTATTTGTACAGGTTGAAGAACCATGATAGCTTTACTTTCAGTTCCTAAGAGTTAGTTTAAGCATGTAGCAAAAGTTGGCAAGAATAGGAAGTAACAGGTTGATACTGACAGCTGAACATCATCTTTGCAGGTGCTTGCAACAATTACGGAGACAACAGGAGTGGCCAGATTGAGACAGCAAAGATGGCATCATATAATTGGAGCTTCAGACATTCACGAGAAATCCACTGGGAGAGAGTGATGCTGTCATTCCTAGTTCAGAGTAGTAATGAGTTTTCAGCTTTCCGTTCCCTCTGCAGACTTTTTTTTTTTTTTTAATGCCACGGGAAAATCAATAGTGCTGTTTGAGATGGTTAACCTTTTATTTCTTCTCAAGGATACAAGGTAGGTTTTGTTTTGCTTTAGTTTTGTTTAGTCAGGGTCTCACTCAGTATGTCAGCCCTGGCTTTCCTAGAACACTCTATGTACAGCAGGCTGGCCTCAAACTCACAGAGATCTGCCTTAGGGTTCAGAGGACACTTGACATAAACAAAGTGTGAGGCAAGGGAGGACGTTTTTTTATGTCAGAGTCCACTTGCAGGCTTAAACAGCACATGGCCAACATTGAGACAGCATAGACTTAATTTAAATAATAATTAGTCAACTTTTAATTGTAAGTTGCAGCTGTCCTCAGTTCCTGTGGTTGGATTTGGACCTAAGGCCCAACTTGGGGTAGGAGGTGCTTTTATAGGCAAATCCCAATTCCTTCATCCCCTTGAAATTTATAGCCAAGTGAGGAAGTACCTCACTCACAAGCAGAGTTCACAGAAATTAGAGCAAATGGTTAATCATTTCATAACAGTTTTACCAATCTGGGGACAGAGGAGGCAAGGAGCCACAGTTGCTAGGAGCTTATCTTTAGGAATTTAAAACGGGTGCCTAGTAGAAAATGGAATTTTCCATAGCCATTACAATGCATATTACATGAGGCTGGCCTTGAACTTGTGATCCTCTTGCCTCAGCCTCCCAGGTGCTGGAATTATAGAAATGAAGTACCAAGCCCAGACTCACAATTCTCACATACAACTTCTGGGAAGTCCTAGAGATCAAACTCAAGGCTTGAAACGTTCTAGGTAAGACATTATCTGCATAGAATCTAAAATTCCCGGTTGACTTTTTTGCAGGCCAATATTCTTTTCTCTAACATACCTCTTCTTTAATGTGTGAAGTGTTTTATTCTGTGAAGTTTTTTGTATGTGCATGTGTTTGGTTGGTTATTTTTTGTTTTTTGGTTTTTTTTTTTGTGATTCTCCTATAAACATGCTTGGGGTTTCAATTACCAAGTATACTGGCTAGTTTTATGTCACCTTGACACAGGCTAGAGTCATCAGAGAGAAGGGAACCTCAATTGAGAAAATATGTTCATAAGATAGGACTGTAGTCAGGCCTGTAAGGCATTTTCTTATTAGAGATTGATAGGGGAAGGTCCATTGTGGATGGTGCATTCTGGTCCTGGGTTCTATAAGGAAGAAGGCTGGGCAAGCCATCGAGGGCAAGCCAGTAAGCAGCATTCCTCCATGGTCTCTGTCTGCATCAGCTCTTGCCTCTAGGTTCCTGCCCTACTTGAGTTCCTGCACTCACTACTTTTGATGATGAACTTGAACTGTTAAGTGGAACTGTGAATGAAACAAATCCTTTCCTCCCTAAGTTGCTTTTGGTCTTGGTTTTTCATCACAGCAATAGTGACCAAATTATAAATCATCAGGTAATTTTGAATATACAAATATTCCTGTAGACATTGGAGAGTAGGAAATGAAACATACAAATTACATCCTCATCAATCAATTTTTCTTTTTTCTTCTTTTTTTTTTTTTTTTTTGGTTTTTCCAAACAGGGTTTCTCTGGCTGTCCTGGAACTAACTTTGTAACAAGGCTGCTGGCCCTTGAACTCACAGAGATCCACCTGCCTCTGCCTCCAGAGTGCTGGGACTGAAGGAATGTGCCACCACCCAGCCTAATTTTTCATTGGGAGTTAAAAAAAAAAAAGAAAGAAAGAAAGAAAGAAAGGAAGGAAGGAAGGAAGGAAGGAAGAAAGAAAGAAAGAAAGAAAGAAACCGGTGGGGGGTGGGGTGGGGGGAGGCTCAGGTACTAGAATGCATGAAATCTTGGGTTCAATCCCTAGGACCTTAAACACTGGGCAAGATAGTGTTTACCTGTAATCTCAGCACTTAGAGTGTAGGTACAGAGTTAGGTCCTTCTCAGGTAAAAAGCAAACTAAACAACTGTATGCTATCTGATAAAAGTGATACATTCTTTCCAGTAAAATAAAGCAGGAAGTGGGAGTGGGAGGCAAGCTGGTTATCATTTGCAACAGTGTAGCAGTGGAAGACTCACTTAAAGGAAGCTTCTGATGAAACCTGGGAGGTTAGGGACTATATACTGTGGGATACTGGGTTGATGGGAAGCATTTTAGGTAGAGGCTCTGGGTGACTGCTTATTTGTCCTCAGCTTAAAAAAAAAAAAAAAAAAAAAATGACTAGGTTTCTCTGTGTAGCTTTGGCTGTCTCAGAACTTGCTCTGTAGACCAGGCTGGCCTCAAACTCATAAAGATCTGCCTGCCTCTGCCTCCCTAGTGCTGGGATAGAGATCTGCCTGCCTCTGCCTCTGCCTCCTTAGTGCTGGGATCAAAGGCGTTGCACCACCACCTCCCTGAACAATACGGATTCTTTATTCTAGTTTTCCATTCATTAAACCCCACAGCTTTAAGAGCTTAGGGATCATGACAATCTGGATGGCAGGTGCCGTTTTGTCCCACCTGTATGGCAACTTGTTTACAAATAGTATTCCCTTAGCACACTAAAATCCTCAGATGCTCAAGCGCTAACTATAAAATGGTGTAATATTTGCCTCTAACCTGCATGTACACTTCTGGGTTCCCCCCCCCTTTCAATATGAGTCTCACTATTTGCTCAGGCTGGCCACAAACTCCTGTGTTCAAGTGATCCTACACAGCAACATTCCCTGCTCTTCTGTATGCTTTAACCCATCTCTGGGTGATCTCAATTCATCCATCATAGGTTGTGAATGCATGGACAGTATGCTAAGCCGTATCTAAGACCATCGTTGCTTCCAGGCCAGGCTGCTGCTAATCAGACGAGCCTCAGCTGCTGTTGCTCCTGGGAACCATGTCATTAAAACGCTACTTCTATGGGACACCCCACCACCACCACCACCATAAAAGCACTCCACCGAATGCCTGCTGTGAATTTTTCTCTGCTGTTTTGCCTGCTAGCTGCTGTTACTGCAGTGCATTTAACAAACTCTCTGCTTCCGCCTTTTTCTGTCTTGGTGAATTATTTCACTGCTCCACATCGTGGGTACCTGTCACCAGAGTGTGACACCTAGCTGCTATAATTTTTAAGGAATAATGGTGTGTGTGTGTGGGGGGGTTATTCAGTAGATAAAATTTGTATGGAGGGAAGACTGAGTTGATTGACTGCTTATCTGTGTAAGCCCCAGATAGAATTGGATGCATTATAGGTCTGTACTTTCCCCACTTAATAGGACCTAGTGTGTCTAATGTGGCTAGCACAAATTGAAGATGCTATACTGAATGAGTAAAATACGAGATTTCAAAGCCAATGCAAAATTTTTAGGATAGTTCACTAACAATTTTACAATATCACACGTTGACACGGTATTGTCTTTATTGAATTACTTGTAAAAATTAATTTTATCTGCTTCTCGTTGCTTTGTAGCCACTAAAAAAAATACTCGTATGCCGGCTGGCATTCAACAGGAGAGCACTGGATTAGATCCTAGGGAAGGAAACTCAGTCTGTGTTCTCGCCGCGCCCAACCCCTGCTGTTGCACTGCGGTACCCACCACAGTCGCCAAGATGGCAGTCTGCAGAGACGCCTGAACAAGAAACTCCAGTGACCAACAAACAGAACCTGGAAAACCGCCTCGAAGAGAAAGCGCAGACGAAGGCCCCGCCCCACCCCGTCCGGCGCCCCGCCTCTTTGCGGCAGAGCTCAGGCCGGTGCAAACCGGTTCAGTGGCCTGAGGGACGCTCGGTTTTACCCAACCCTTAGCACGCCCCGCCTTCCAAGTGGAGACTCGAAACGTCATGTCGCTAGCGTCTCCGGGAGGCGGCTCCAAAGCAAACCGGAGCAGCCCTCCAGCCTATCATAACCGCCGATCGTGCCTCGGACTGGCAGACAACCAATCATGTGATGCGAGGGCGGGATTCCTTTGGCCCCACCCCCTTCGCCCCCGGCGTCTCGCGGGAGCCAGTGGGCTCGAGTGGGGCTGTGGGGCGGGGCTTAGAGCGGTGGAGCCTGCGCACTGCGGCCACCAGCCTGGGTGACGTTATCCTCTCCCGTGGACAGCCCCGCCCCGCCCCGCCCTCTTCCAAGCCGGAGAGTGGTGCGTGAGCGGTCGGTGCTGCAGTCGCTTGACTCGGTTCTCGGCGCTGTCTTTGTCCACCGCTTTGTTCTCGCCGCGCTGGCGTCGTCCTCGCCCCCATCGCCGCCCGCCCCGCGCGCCCGGGCCTTGCCCGCCATGGTCGCCCGGCCCGAGCCTGAGGTCGAGGCCATGGATGCTGAGCTGGCTGTAGCGCCTCCGGGCTGCTCGCACCTGGGCAGCTTCAAGGTGGACAACTGGAAGCAAAACCTGCGGGCCATCTACCAGTGCTTCGTGTGGAGCGGAACGGCCGAGGCCCGCAAGCGCAAGGTAAGTCCTAGGCCTGCCCCTCTCTCCTGCCTGGAACGCGGGGGGGAGGGCGGGGAGGGAGCTTGTCGGTGCGGGGTGGGGGTGAGGGGAAGGTTCACGGTGCAGGGAGGGGACAAGGGGTGGGAGCGGGGAGAAGCCTCGCGGTACGGGGAGGGGCAGAGGAAGGGGCGAGGCAAAGCCTCGCTGTGCAGGGAGGGGACATAGGGAAGCATGGTGGTGCGGGGAGGGGGCAAGGGACTTCCTGGAGCTGTGGGATGGTGCCGGGAGGTGGGGTCTGAGCAAAAAAATGAGTCTGAGGAGGAAGTCTCCTCTTGGCGATCAGCCTAGACGTTCGTTGCCGAATAGTCCTTGTCTGTGAAGGTCGCCGTGCGGGGTCGGGGTCTGCTAGGTGGTTCTGTGGATAGCGGCAGGGATTGAGACCCGCTGCAGACAGATGAGGCTGGCAGGGCCTTTCTTTACGCACTTGAGTTGGGAAGCGAGATTTTAGGTTGTAGGAGGTTATTGACATCCGCAGCCATCGAGGTAGTGGCTGTTTTGTTGTTTGCTGGTTTTGAAAATCTCAGCAGTTACGATTATATTACTAGTGATTTGGAAATGGGAAAACGTTCTTCTTTAATCTTAGACTTCATTATTACAATTTGATTTTGAAGGTGAAAACTGGAATTTTGTTTCCATTTTGTTTGAGTAGCGTTTCTTAACTGAAAAACTGACAAATCCGCTGGTTGTTTGTCATATTAAGTATTAAATTCTCTTTTTTATCAATCATGGTGGAAGACATCACAGTGATATCTTTTAGGGTGACTGAAGACTTACGTTCTGTAACAGCCTGTAAGGATCAGATATTTTTGGTAATAGAAGCATATGCCCTTAAACAAACAAACAAAAATACTAAGACTTGGATTGTGTTGTATTTTTAGATGTGAGTCTTTCTGTGTAGCCTAGGCTGGCCTTAAACACCCAATCCTCCTGTCTCAGCTTTGTGAGGACTGGGATTACAGAGGTGAATGTGTGATTGACACCAGTGTTCCACAGTCATTATTTTGTCACTGATACATTCTGTTGCTTCCTGAATTGAGATGTGTTTGTTATAAAACTAATTTTTACATGAGAGTAAATGGGTGCTCCTCCCCTTTATCCTTTTTCTCCCCATTTATCTCCCCTGACTCTAGTTCTGCATAACATCACACAAGGAAATGAAAAGTTCCCTTTTTAACTAGGACTGCTTAGCTCGATATTTAAATTTCCACTATGCTAGAAGTTCTTAAATGATCTTCACAACCCAGAATTCAGACACCAGTGCAACACCCACGAGGCATGTTTTGTTGGACTACAGTGAAGTAGGAAATGGAGGCAGGTAGTTACGCTCTCGAAGGTACCTGGGCTTCAGCTTGTCTGCAGAACTCCATTCTCCTGAAGTTCCCTCCAGCTAGGCATGTTTTCATTTCACAAGCCAGTTACTCTTATAGAAAAGTTTGGCACACATGATGGTGCAGAAGAAGGAATTCCTATTGATCTTCAGCCATCAAAGCAATGGTTCTCCCCAAGAAAAATGACAGCAGATATGATATGGGGGGAAGGGGAACCCTTACATACACTGCTGGTGGGGAATGTAATCTGCTACATACAGCTTATGTAAACCAATGGAGATTTCTCAAATAACTAGAGATAGACTACCATGTCACTGAGCCACACCACTCCTGAGTATAGACCCAGAGGGTTCTAAACACAGGACAGTAAAGCAGAAAGGGGACTTGTGAGGTGGGGAAGAAATCCAAGAAGTTGGGTAGTATTGGAGATGAGTTTGAACAAGGTACAGTGGTAAATGTATACTAAGATGTCATAATGAAACCACTCTATGACAATTACAAAATGAAGGGGAAAAGCATCATGGGTGTGTCTCAGGTTGTTTGCAGCCTTTGGGGTGTGGTTTAGGAGAGAGAACACGTTAATATGAGTGTTGTGATGAAGGCTCCCTTCGATGCCCAAGTTAGCTTCCCACCATCCATAGAGCTAGCTTTGGGTACTGGCTGATGGGTAGGCTGACCCTAGGTATGCTGCTGCCAGCTCAGGAGCCACATTCCTCTCAAGACAGCTTTCCATCTTTGTATCTGGAAAGCTCTAGAGGCCAGTTGTGCTGCTCCACAGGTGCCCCATCAGCAACCTGTGCACCCCACTGTGCCTCTCCCTGGCTGCTTCATTGCTGATGCCTCAATGGGGTTTTAAAAAACCTGAGCCTTGAGGATGACTGGAAATTCAAACTTAGCAGTTTTGGTATGATGGAAACTAAGGTAATAGCTTACAAAATGTGTCTAACGTGCACATGGCAAACCTGCAGCTCTGCCTTCGTCTCACTGTCCATGCACATCTGCGTACAGTAGAGTGTGGAGAGAGGTAGGCCTTCCCTAGGACTTTCTCTTGCTCCCACACTTGCATGGCTCCTTATTTCCTGTGTTGGAATTGTACCCCTCTTAAACCCAGGTTTATTCCTCAGTTTAAACTCTCTTTTCTCTTTAATGATCCCCCCCCATGTTCTTCCAGATATGTTGATCCTTTAAATTATTGCATCATTTCACCTATTAATTTACCTATGTAGGTCCTTTTCTTGTTTTGTTTTGTATTTTCAAACCATCTGTAGAGGATGTGTACATTTGATGATTTAATAGACTAGACATAAAAGACTACCATGGGGCCAACAGTATTGCTCAGTTTGTAGAGGTGCTTGCCACTGAACCTGATGGCCTGAATTTGATCCCAGGACCCACATGGTAAGAGAGAGCCAGCTTCCACAGATGGTTCTCTGACCTCTGCATACCCCTGGTGACATTTGTACATTCACACACAAGTAAATACAATACGTTTTAAAAGCAAGACAGCACCTCAGAAGAGATGCAAATCCTTACCTTCATCTGCATTGATATTTAATAAGGCTTTCATGGTGTTTGGTTTGCTTGCCTGCCTCTGTACTTTATGTGGTAGGAGCTATGTGCTGTCTACTTACTGTGCAGCTCCTTTCTCTCAGTATTGTGTGTGTTGAGAGTCATTCGTGCTACAGATTAAAGCCTTCTCTTTTGCTGCATAATAATCTGTTGACCAATTGTACCAGCATTTATTTATACTCAGGATGAACATTTATACTTGCTGTGTTAGTGTTACAAATCACAGTATTGTGAACATTCTGTTGTGTCTCATTATTTATAAATCTAGGAGCTGTACACAGTTTATATATTCAGTGTAATACTTTCCTTTTATAAAAATAAGAATTCTGCAATAAACAACATGTCATAAAAAATTGTTATATGTATTTATGTAGTTTCTTTTGTTAGGTGGTGTTGTTTTTTGAGACCATGTTTGTAGCTTTGGGGTCTGTCCTGAAACTCCCTCTATAGGCCAGCCTTGAACTCACAGAGATTCATCAGTTTCTGAGATTAAAGGCATGTGTGCTCCACCACTGCCCGACTATTTATGTCATTTCATTGGTTTGTTTTTGCCATTCTTTATTTTGTTTTATATGTATGAGTGTTTGCCTGAGGTATGTTTGTGTACCATTGCGGGTCTCTGCAGAGGCCAGAAAAGGGTGTCAAGTCCTCTAGAAATGGAGTTATAGAAAGTTGTGATTTGCCATGTGGGTATTGGGAATTGAACTCAGGTCCTCTGTGAAAACAGCCAGTGCTTTTAACTGTTGAGCCTTCTCTAGTTTCATTCTTTATCCTCAAATTGTCTGAGAATCAATTGATGGCATCTAGGTAATTATTGCCATCAACCCGAGGAAGAATGAGGACATAGTCTATGACCATGATAATGAACACTGCCCAGGGATAACAAGTGAACATGGCCATCTCATCTCATACATAGTCCATACTTGAATACTGACTTGTGTTGCCTTTGGTTACTACAACTCCCTGAGCTAACCTCAGTGAGTAGTGGCTGGGACAAGGTAGACCTGGATCCAAACCTAAGCACAGGTTTAGCAGTAAAAAAACAGAAACCTAGTCATCAAAAAGTACAGCAGATACAGAGCAGTCGAACAACTCTGTACAGTCATACCACCCAGAGTATGTCAGCTTCCATCTTTGAAAGAACACTGGAGCATGAGTTGGAGTATTCAGTACTATGCAGTCTGCCCACCTCCACCAGATTTTGGCACATTACATCTGCTCTCTGTCCTCCCCATTTGAAGTCTGCATGGTTGTCTTGTACTGTGTAGCCTGTGGTCAGGCCTATATCAACATGTCTTTGGTACAGGGTAGTGGCACTGTGTTATCTGTCATTGATTTGGTAGATATTTGGTCAATTTTTGAGTACCATTGTTACCTTACCTGGGATGCCAGTGTCCACGAATGATTCTTTTTGTCAGTTGATATTGTGATGGTTTTAGAAAATGAGCTTTGTTTTGTTCCCATTGCAGTTTTATATGGAATTCCCTAGAAAGATGACTTTGGGAGAGCTAGGATATGTGCTTGTATAGTAGTAATTTTAGTATGAAATTTAGTATGAACTTTTTTTTTTTTACCAGGTTTAAGTAATTCATTCTTACTGTTGATACCTATGTCAAATTGTGCCCTGGTTGCCCAGTGAGCGTTTATAACTCTGGCCCTTCCTCTTTCCATACCTGACCCACAGTGCTACAAACTGGCACATTCTTGGGTAGCGTGAGTATGTAGAATTGTCTACTGCATTCATATTTGCTATGATTGTATTGCTGGGTCTCTGTGGCCTGATTCTTGGCAGTGGATTTTTCTCTTTTGTTTATGTATTGCTTTGATTTGTGTCTCTTTTATGCAGTTCTTGGATTGTTTTATATTGGTTTTTTTCTTTTAAACTCATTGTGCATCTTTTTTAGAACCTTGACCAGAATTAAAGATGATTGGCTATGAGTTGCCGGCAGGAGTGCAAGTGGCACTTGCCTAGGGCACCATTCATTCAGTGCTGGGGGGTGAAAAATTGATAGGAAAAAAACCTGAAAGAATGGAGTGTTGTGTTAAAGAGTAGAGACTCAGAAAAAAGTTCTTGTACTTCCTCCCGCCAGTGTCCCAGTTGTGGTCCTCTGACTTGGACTCCATGTTTTTCCTTGGGAACTCCTGTTGCATTCACCCTGCTCATAACTCCTTATTTACATTTCAGGCAAAGTCCTGCGTCTGCCATATCTGTGGCATCCACCTGAACCGGCTGCACTCTTGCCTCTACTGCGTCTTCTTTGGCTGTTTCACAAAGAAACACATCCATGACCATGCAAAGTCAAAGCGGCACAACCTGGGTAAGGCACCCTCCTGCAGCAGGGACAGGAGTAGGCTCAGTTAGTACATTATCTTCCCCAAAAGCCTCTTTGTGAAACTGAACTATCAAGTGGGTGTTACCATTTGCTTTTGAAGCCTTTTTGTTTTTGTTTTTGCTTTAGCAATGGGTTTTCCTGGTTTCCAGTAATGCAGGTTCATGAAAGGCTAGCTAAGTACCATATGGCATAAAGAATATGAAGTAGTTGTGCATGTGTGTGTGAAGTAGTTGTGTGTGCGTATGTGTGTTGTGTGTGTGTGGTGTTGTTGTTGTTGTTGTTGCTGTTGGCAGTCTTGTGCTGTGAAACTGCCATGCAGCCAAAGATAACTTTGAATTGAACTTCCTGCTTCCACCTCCCCAGGTTATGTCTACCATGTCCAGCTCTTGCTTTCTTTTTTGTAAACAGTCTTGTTATGTACCCAAGATAGCTTCATACATAGGATACTCTTTAGTCAGACTTCAGCTTGCTAGGATTCCAGGCATGCATGATCACATTTGGCTTGATCTTGGTTAGTGTTAGCATGTATAGCCACCAGTTTCCATGTTAACATTGTGTCCATCTCCTTCCCCAAGTCCCTAAGTTTTAGTTAGTGTGATAGATTTTTCTTGTCTTTCTTTTTTCTTCTTGAGACAAGGTTTCTCTGTATAACAGCCTGTTGTCTTTGAACTTAACTTTGTAGACCAGGCTGACCTCAAACTCAGATCCACTTAACACTGTGTCCTGATTGTTGGGACTAAAGGTGTGCACTGTCATGCCCAACAGATTTTTATTTTCATTTCTCTTGAAATAGTTTCTAATTTTCCTAACATTTCTCCTTAAATTCAATTGGGTTGGTTTCTGTCCCATCCATGTGTTTTCCAAGGGTTTTTTTTGTTTTGTTTTGTTTTTCTTTCTCCTGCTATTGTAGAGTTATTCCATTGTGATCAGAAAGCAATTGTTTCAGTGGTATACCTGCTGCAGAGTCTGGCAGCAGCTCAAAGTGACATCTGGAATCCCTGTCACTCAGCAATCTCAGTCCCTAACTTTGAAGTAGCAATTGGAACATATACCTTTGTAAGTTTGGTTTCTGTGCTGTGAAGTAAGGTTTTCTGAGTGGAACCTGTTTCACCTGTTCCTGGAAAAAGAACAACACATAGTCAAGATAAGAGGAAGCAGCAAATAGTTGCTCTTATAAGATTGCCAGCCATTGAGCATGTAGCAAAGTCTCATTCTCCAATCAGGTTACTAAGAACTCTTGTGGACCTAAAATAAGTATTTTATGAAGTTTTGCCCTAGTTTTGAGTTTTATGCTTGCACAGCTGAAGCAGAGCATCCTGATCCTTGAATCTGTACTTTGCAAGCCACAGACATGCACCTCCCATTCTTGCTCAGCCCTCCAGGAAGTTTCTGGAGACAGCAGACATACTCCACCCACCTGAATAAACCCTCATAGTTGGAACTCCTGAAGCTCACAGAGGAAGATGCTCTGGGTATCTGGTGTCTAGAACACTTGGCTCATGTTCAGCTGCCTGCACTGCCTTACCATGCTAGATTTATTTTTGTTCTCTTCCCTCCTTTCTGTTTGCAGCTATTGACCTGATGTACGGAGGGATATACTGCTTCTTGTGTCAGGACTACATCTATGACAAGGACATAGAAATCATTGCCAAAGAGGAGCAGCGCAAGGCGTGGAAGTTACAAGGTGCGTTCACGGTGCTTAGAGAAGGTTAGGTGACAGAAAATAGTCAAGGAAGCTGGCTTAGTCTATGTAGGAGAGAAAAAACAAGTCCTACTTTTCCTGTGTCAGTCACACAGCTCACAAAAGTGAAGAAACTAATGCAGGAGCTATGTAGATTTAGTGAAATGGTTTGGTCCTTAGGAGAGGATGAATGGCTCTTCTACCACAATGCCCAGGCTGTGTCCATCTTCCCCACAAAAAGTCTGTTAGACAGTACACTTCCTCCCTTTCCTTATTCAGTTCTCAACCGTGGCTGATTGAGATACTGTATTGCCTCTTGCTGGACTGGTGGAAATTCCTTAAATGTTGGACCAAGTGTCTGGCTTAGTGGTAGAGCCATTGCTAGCATCTACAAGACCCAGGTCTTGAACTCCAGCACTACAAAAAAGGAAGAAACAAAAACTGTTGAAATAGGCCTGTCTTAGTTAGGGTTTTTATTGCTGTGAAGAGGCACCATGACCATGGCAACTCTTATAAAGGAAAACACTTAATTGTGGTGGCTCGCTTACAGTTCAGAGGTTCAGTCCATTATCATCATTTTATCTCTGTAATGTCCTTAACACAGGAGGTCAGTCACCATGCGCCTGTCCCTCCTTGAGGTATGGTGACGGGAGAACCCTATGAGACAGTGAGACACAAGGAACAAAGGAGCCAGCCAGCACTGTGTTTGTGCAGATTGGCATCTGGTTTAATGGATGAGCCTCTCCAGCAGCTCAATCCTTCATTCCCAGGGGCATTAGCCTGGCCAGGTATCCAGTGCCCCTGTGATTGTGACTCCTAAGAGCAGTGCCTGGGTCAGGAAGAAGACAAAACTCATTCTGATTCCATCTGGTCAAGTGATGTACTGTTAAAGTTTATTGAATTGGAAATTTTAAGTAGTGGAGGACAAGTCCCTCTGAGTGCGCTGTCTGAGATTGCAGTGTGCTCTGTATTACCTAGTGGGTACATTGTCGTGGGTTCCAGTCTTTTGTAGTATGTTCAGCAAACAGATTGGTAGTACATTTTCAGTAGGCTGTGTGGTGCATGGTTTCACTGTCCCAGCACTCCAGGGCAGCACAGCGAGACCCTAACTCACTAACTCAGGCAACAAACAAAACAAGGAAGGGCATTTTCTCTTCCTTTGGCAGTCCTGGGGATCAAACGTGGGCTACTATCAGTGAGCGCTCTGCCACTAAGCCGCACCCTAGACTCAAAGTATGTTTTCTCCGTCAGTCTCCTTTTCAGAAAGATCCTTCATGAGTTATCAGGGTGTCCCCATCTCTGGACCCCGGGATCCAAGGCAGTTGAGAAACATTAGTGTCTGTCAGTTTGATGGGTCGGGCTTGTTGCTTTCCTTGACTCAGTCAGTAAACATGGTGTGTTCATAGACATTCACTGAGGGAAACTTGTGTGGTGATCTGGCACCTCTCAGCACAGCAGGGTGTTAGCAGAAGGGTGCCTCTCTGAAATGGAGCCAGTGTAGGTCAAGTCATCACAGCTTTTATTTAGAAGAGAATTTCGCTAACAGCGCCTGAGACTCTTTCCCCTCTGCTTAGGTGTTGGAGAGAAGTTTTCAACTTGGGAACCAACCAAGCGGGAGCTGGAACTGCTGAAGCACAACCCGAAGAGGCGGAAGATCACCTCCAACTGTACCATCGGTGGGTGAGACTCACAGAAACCTCGCGCCTGGGCTGGCCTGGGTGCCTTCCTGGGTTCGTTCAGCACCCATTTTTCAGCAGCCGCTGTAGGTGTGGGACCCAGAGGGACCAGTTTCTGTCTTCATGGAGATGAGATGCTAGTGAGTGAGGGTGTTCACCAATGTAGTTGAGCACCAGATATAGATGTGCGGATTGAGATTCACAGGACCAGGCTTGATACAGGTTATTATAATTTTATTTGGGAAGAAGTCACTTACATAAAAAACAAATGACCTTCTTAAGTTCCCACTCCAAGGTTCCACACAGGCTGCTCTCTGCGACCCAACCTGGAGCAGGAGAGAGCCAACTGTGCCCTGACCCCAGACCTAAAGCCACGCCCCGTCATGTCCACACCTGTGACCATTTGGGTGTGGTCAGTGCTACAGGTGCAGGCGGGATGGGCATCTCATTACACACCAGACTTATTTATTTGTTTGTTTGTTTGTTTGTTTGGAGACAGGGTACATCTTGTATAGCCATGGCTATCGTTGAACTTACTCTGTAGACCAGGCTGGCCTCAAATTCAGAGAACCACCTGCCTTTACCTCCCTAGTGTTAGGATTAAAGGTGTGTGCCACCCCCACCCCCACTGATAACCACTTCTTCTAAGAAGGAAAAAATATATTTTAGAGCTTGCTTTGAAAAGTATTTGTCTTATTACAGAGGATCCATTCTGACCTGCCTGTTTTCATAGTAAATACATAAAGGACAAAATGGAGGAGGCAGTGATGATGAGCGTTCTGCTATCCTTTCAAAAATTAGAGAACACTACACTTTCCTGCTCTTCTCATGCTGCTTGAATGAGTTGATGGAGATGGGAAGGAAGCTTCGCTTCGGCCAGGATCTGACATCCTGGGTGTGAGCTCAGTGCACCAGTGACCCTGCTCTTGATGACTCCCCATCTAGGTCTTCGTGGACTGATCAACCTGGGGAACACGTGCTTTATGAATTGCATCGTGCAGGCACTGACCCACACACCGCTTCTGAGAGATTTCTTCCTGTCAGACAGGCACCGCTGTGAGATGCAGAGCCCCAGCTCCTGCCTGGTCTGTGAGATGTCCTCTCTCTTCCAGGAGGTGAGTGCAGGAGCAGCTATAACTGTCTCTCCCCCCTCCCCCCCTTTTAAAGGGAAGTGAAACAGTTGGCGACAACCTTGCCCATTAGTTTTCACTGTGTGACTGTACTGTGGAAAGCATGGCTTTAAAAAGGGATTGCTACAGATACAGGCTGTTGGTTTGGTTTTTGGAGATAACATTACTCACCAAGGAGAGGAACCCTCAATGAGAGTGGGCAGAGTCAACTTAATGGATGGCATTCATCTCCAGTAGTCCTGACAGTTTCTTGTGTAAATACTGTTGTCTGGGGGCTGGAGAGTTGAATCAACAATTACCAGCACTGGCTGCTCTTCAAGAGGACCCAGTTTAATTCCCACCACCCACATGGCAGCTCACAGCTGTCTGTAACTCTAGTTCCAAGGGATCTGATGCCCTCACATATACTTGTAGGAAAAACACCAATGCTCATAAAATACAAATAAATCATTAAAAACAAAGTGTGACCCCTGCATTCAGGAAATTCTGCAGGTGTGCCCCAGCCCCTTTGCTTGCTTTATTCTCAGAAGTAGATAGCCTTTCCCAAGTGTGCTTTGTCAAAGGCCTCTCTCTGCTCTGCAGACTGGCAACAGAGTCAGCGCTTACTAAGGTTGCCCTTGATCTCATGATAGCTACACTTGTGTTGTGCCTATCCATGTCTATCCCTAAACAAAGTGATGTCTCCTTGTTCAGGCTTGGTCTCAGCATCTAGTGTCTCAGTGGCCTTAGAGCAGGTATCAGAGTAGAAATCACTTCCATCTCAGAAATGGGATGCCCTGCCCTGCACAGAAGCCAGCAGGCTGCCCTCTTTCCTTTCAATGCTTTCAATGATCTTTTACCAGTGTGCATCCAGGCATCTTTGCTCTTTTGTTGTCAGGGCTCCCTTGGGCCACAGTCCAGGGTTGAACAGAGGACAGAGTTACACAGTGGCTTTGTAACTGAAATGATTCAGCTGGCCTTTCCAGAACAAGTTTGCCAATTCTTGTCCTAGTCCAGCCCTTTACTAATACCTGCAGTTACTAGTGACTGAGGATACATAGTGGCAGACAGGTGAAACTGTCGGAGGTCACAAGGGAAAAGAAAACATGTTGAGAAATGAATGCTGGGGTTCACTGGTTTCAACCAGCTATTACTTCGTGACTAATGCATCTCTCTTGGATTATTTTTAAACCCCGGCTTAGTAAGGTATATACATAGTAAAACTTCCTAGTATACAGATCTGTGAGTTGACAAATGCTTTACACCTCTACCCTCATACCTTTCTGAAGCCAAGCCCCCTGCTCCTGGTCACACAGGTTTCTGTCCCCTGAATTCCCATTCCTGTCTACATGATATGGATGGATGTGTGGCAGGTGTCCCAGTTGTTGTATATGTACAGTATCCCACCACCCTTGCTAGGTTTGTCTGTGTCTTATTGGTGTAATACATTAAGGTCCATGTGTGTGGCATTTGCGTCAGCACAGTCCTACCAAAGAACACTCTTTGGCAGTGGCCAAGCACTACACTGCCCGGTTCAAACACTTGTGTGTGGTTTCCAATTTTTACTGTTACAGGTTGTAAGTGCATTAATATATACAGTTTTGTGTGAAGTGTTTCTCTCCAGCACCTCCCTTGGCTTAAGTTAATTTTCATCACTGCCCTTGCTTTTCAGTGTGCAGTCTTAAACAGCCTACTGCTCTAAGTAGCTTTGGTGCTACGTAAATCTCAATTCTGGTCTCTAGTAGAAGTTGAGCATCAGTCATCTGATAAGTAAAACCAAAAAAATTCCAAATCTAAGACTTTTTGGCCACTGATGTAATGAATTCCACACCTGCCCTGGGATAGTTTAATACACATACTTCATAAATTACCTTCATACTATATGTTGAGTTTTTTTGTTTAGACCTGGGTCCTATATGCCTCATTTGCAAAAAATCTAAAATCTTAAGACACTTCTGGTCCCAAACCTTTTGTGTGTTCAGCTTGGCTCAAGAAGCTGGCTGAGGCTGTTTTGTGGCTTGACTCACCCATATATATGTAAAGTGCATAAATAAATCTTTTAAAAAATCAGTTTGTGAAAAGAAAAGTAATGCCAGACAGCCAAGGCTAATACACAGAGAAACCCTGTCTCGAAGGAAGGATGGACGGACGGGTCTATTTGATCAAACTACCTACCCAGTCTGCAGCTGTGGATACTTTTTCTTTTGTATGATGAAGACTGGCAGGTGTCCTAGTTGTCCCTTTTCCTTCTCTCTAAACAGTTTTACTCGGGCCACCGATCCCCACACATTCCGTACAAGCTGCTGCACCTGGTGTGGACGCACGCCCGTCACCTGGCAGGTTATGAGCAGCAGGACGCACATGAATTCCTCATTGCAGCCCTGGACGTCCTCCACCGGCACTGCAAAGGTGGGCCTGCCACCATCTCCCTGCTGGGCTGGGGCAGGCGGGGAGTTCCCTTAAAAGTGGAGCAGAGCAAGGCTGGTGCTCACCCAGGCATCTCTAGGAAAATGTGTGATTTGTCTTGGAGACAGTATAGTCAGGTTCTGTTTCCACTAAAGAAAATGGCATGGTTTCTTCTAAGGAGTTCTCCACAGTTTGTTTTGTTAATACCAGTTGATTTGGGTGTGTTTGGAGGCACAATCTTCCAAAGCACGTGTCCCCTTGTCTCAGACTTTATACAAGAATAGTGGTCCCAGGACCAGCGTGCTGGCACATCTATAATCCCAACACCAAGATGGCAAAGGCAGCTAGATCTCTGCAAGTTCAAGGCCAGCCAGAGCTGAAAGAAAAGGAAGAATGACACACACCCTCCCACCCCTGCTACTAGATAGATCTCTTGTTGAAATAAAAGCCTTCACATAACTCATGGAGTGTTGATACTCCTGGTGTCCTCCTGTCTCTGCTGGGTGATGTGGACTTGCTGACTGCTTTGTATTGTCTTGGTGACATTACTAATGGTAATCACTCTTTTGTCCTCAGGTGATGACAATGGGAAGAAAGCCAACAACCCTAACCACTGCAATTGCATCATTGACCAAATCTTTACGGGTGGGCTCCAGTCTGATGTCACATGCCAAGTGTGCCAGTAAGTGCTCCCATCAGCTGGGCAGTCACTAGGAGTGTTTTAATCCACCACAGCTGTTCCATATCCTGGTGTATTTCTCAGTCAGCAAGGGAAAGACTTGTTTAGACTTCAAGCCTAAATAAAGCTCAGCACCACCTTAAAGAAGGTTCCCTGAGTTCTGTGGTGTTTGTAGTGAAGCACCTACACTAGTTTCAGGTGAGGGACAATTTTATTTAAACAGCTCTGGTCATTTGACATACGATGCCTCTGACAAAAAAGACACAGGAATCAGCAGATGGCCTGAATCTGAAAGCTGGGAGCTCTTCCTTTGGGGACTTGTAGAGTTTCACTCTGCTGGCAATTAGCAGGGTGTCCTCTGCAGCTTCATACATGTTTCTCTGCTTTTCTTATGGTCTTCAAGACTAAGAACCAAAGCAGATAGCCCCTTCACATGGCAGGTCATTGTCTTCCATGCTCCAAGTGTGAATTGGCTCCTTTTCCCCTTGCTGACAATAGGCCACAGTCCTTTCCAGCTGTAGCCATTGCTGAGTGCTTCCCCTCCAGGCACAGAGAGGGTCCTTTGGCAGTGGCTAGAGAAGTCCCCGCCCACCCTGCTGTGCCTGGTGGCTGTGCCTGGTGTGTGCTCCATTGGCTCACCCCAGGCCGCTGCCGTTCCTACTCTATCCCTGGGATTGAGAGCCCTGGTCACCTTCCCCAGTGCTCACCTGTATTCTGAACAGGGTTCAAGACTGCCGTACAGGAATCTAGAGGTGCTCCTATGATTTTCTAGGCGTGGAGCTCCTTTGAGACCTTGTCTTTGAGCACTCCCTCCCTGGCCTATAACTACTACATTCTGTTAGCAAGAGGTAGCCTTGAATTTTGGTCCATATTAAACCCAATTTCCTATTCTGAGTTTCCCCAATTTAATACTGTGATGTAAGCCTCCTCTTAGGAGTCGGTGTAATTGGAGGTTTCTCATCCTGCCTTCCAGTTCCCAAATAACCTTGTTAAATGCAATGGTCCTTGTTTGTGGGACTGCCAAGTTTGGCCTGTGTTCACTGTGCACGGGGGTTTCTGAGTGGTTTTGCCTATGCAAGGCACCTAGTTTCTGAGTAGTGTTACTGCAGTTCCTAAGTATTATGAGCTGGACCCCAGCACGCTGAGCTCTGATACTCTGCCAGATTCACCAAATAGTCATTACTGTAGACACCTGTTCTGTCCTGAGGCATTTGGTGGGCATGTAGGCAGTGCAGGCAGCATGTTTGGCCTATCTCTAGAGGCTGTCTCCGGCCACAGTACACACCAGTCCTCACGTGTTCTCATGTGTTGTCATCTCTTCCTGCAGCGGCGTCTCCACTACCATAGACCCCTTCTGGGACATCAGTTTAGACCTGCCTGGTTCTTCCACCCCATTCTGGCCATTGAGCCCAGGGAGTGAGGGCAGTGTGGTTAACGGGGAGAGCCATGTATCAGGCACCACCACTCTCACAGACTGCCTGCGAAGGTGAGATACATCCTTGTGGTATTGGTTCAGAATGCCACTTTTCCCTTCCAATTGTGTATGGAGTAGGTCATGCCCCATGCCACCATGCTGACTGTTGGCCTATGGGTGATGATGCCATTTATTTATTGAGGCATTTGGGTCTTCAGAACTGCTGGTGTCACCATTTGTAGCTTTGTGTGGCTGTACGCTCTATTCTTAGATTGAGTTGCTGGAATAATAATGAGAAAATTAGCATTCCCCCAGACCTCTCACTAAAATATATATGTGTGTGTAGGAGATGGATGGATGGGTGGGTGGGTGGGTGGGTGGGTGGATGGATGGATGGATAGAGAGAGCTTAAGAGAAGCAGGGAAAAGATAAAAGCAGAGTTCCTGTGTTGTGAAATACAATGCCTGTAGCTGTTGGTGTGCACTTTGGGTGGTAAAATAACCTCTCCCCTTTTCTCTCTGTGTCTTTTACCTTTCCCTTTCCACTTTCTATCTTTTTTCTTTTTCTTTTTTTTTTTTAAATGCATGTTTTTTTTTTTTTTGTTTTTGTTTTTTAATGCCTTGTAGATTTACCAGACCAGAGCACTTGGGAAGCAGTGCTAAGATCAAGTGTAGTGGTTGCCATAGCTACCAAGAGTCCACAAAGCAGCTCACCATGAAGAAGCTGCCCATTGTGGCCTGCTTCCATCTCAAAGTGAGTTTCTCAGAAAACCAGCCATAGGAGCACCCAGCATTAGCCTGCAAGCTCAGCCTCAAGCTCAGTAGCTCAGTTTAGAGCCTCTCAGCACGCACCAGTCCCAAGAAGCAGGAAGTGGGGCTGCTTCCTGCACCTTTCTGTCTCTTGATGACAGACTGTGCACCTCCTTGTGAAGAGAGGACTTAGATTTTGCTACTTCTGTCTCTGTGGACATAGGCCAAAGGAGTCATCAGATGGCCTTCTCTGTCGTACTCTACCTTACCGCATGGAGACAGGGTTTCTCACTGAACCTAGAGTTAGGCTTGAGATTGGCAAGCCCAGTGGTTCTGTCTGTGCCTCTTACAGCACTGGGGTTACAGGTGCCTGCGTCCAATGCCAGTATTTTATGCAGGTGCAGGGATTTGAACTTGTAACTGCTGAGCCATCTTTAGCTCCTCTTACAACTTTGTTTCACTTAAAAACAGAGACCTTGGCTAGGGGGTATGAGTCCGAGGTAGAGCTCTTACTTAAAATGCACAGGGTTCTGAGTTCCACTCAGAACTAATGGAAGAAAAGATGGAGATAACAAGGGCCTGAGCTTTATGGTCTAGTCCAGAGGCCAACGGGTTCTTTGTGGGAAAAGCCAAGTAGTGGAAATGTGAGTGTTTTTGTTGTTACATGTATGGGTGTTTTGCCTGCATGTAGGTCTGTGCACTACATGCATACCCGGTGCCCACAGAAACCAGAAAAGGGTATTGGATCCTGTAGGATTGGAGTTATAGGCCATTATGAGCTGCCATGTGGGTGCTGGGAATAACACTGAGCTCTGGGAGAGCAGCCAGTGCTAGTATTTGAGACTTTAAAGGCTGCATGTGATCTTTTTCCTATCTTTATTTTAATACCCCTTGAGAAATGTAAAAGATCATTGAGAGTTTGGTAGTACATAGCTATAATCCCAGCATTCGGGAGGCTGAGTCAGGAGGGTCCTGATTCTGTGTCAGCCTGAGCAGGGCTGTCTAAGAAGAGTCAGTGTGTAACGCAGAAGCTCTTCAGGGGCCCTTTGCTGGGAGCCTCCAGGCTGTGTATGTAGCCCAACTGTTGCTCAATCTGCTCATTTGTTCCCCCTCTCCCTTCTTCTCTACAGAGATTTGAACACTCAGCCAAACTTCGGCGGAAGATTACCACATATGTGTCTTTCCCCCTGGAACTGGACATGACACCCTTTATGGCCTCCAGGTAGGAAGGTTTGGTGCCCCTGTGTGCATCCAGGTGGCACGGTGACAAGTTGTCTGGGTGATAACCAAGTGCCAGGCTTTAGAGAGGCTATATTATAACTGTAAACTTCACCTCCCCAGCTTCATTACTTGTCCTGGCCTTACCTTGGGTACCTGTCTGTACTGTGACTCCTTCATCATTTATCAACTGTCAAACTAGGCAGTTCATCAGAATAGTCACAGGCAGACCACGTGACAGTTTTTGGTTGATGGAGACAGATTTTGAAATACAGATAAACAGGGTGAATTGCATCAATGGATTCTCTTCCTTGAGGTCAAATCCTATGTACCATAGACCACACAAAATTTAACCCTCAAAGATCTACAGTGCTTACTAATGTGTTTGCTGTCTATGGCTACCATCTAAAAAATGTGGTAGCTTAAATCAGTTTATTCTCACAATAATAGAAGCACAGAAATATGAAATTTGTAGAGAAGGGTCCTGACAGGGTTCCCTTGTGTCCTTTCCTGGTTGTTACTGCCCTGGGCCCAAGGCCCTTCCTCAGTGTGTGCTTCATCTGTTTTCTAGGTACTGGTGGTTAGAGGTAGAGCCTGTTGTCTATAGAAGGCCTCATTTCAACATCCCTCAGCACATCTGCACAGGACTTCTAAATGGGTCCAAATGGGTCACATTCGCAGTCTTAAGGGTCAAGATGCAGACAGTACATTTCAGAAACCACACCTCAACCCACTGTACTGCCTTGAAAGTTTCCTATTATTAGTCATTGATGTCCTTCCTTGTGGCTGTGTTCCTGTGTTCACAGGTCACTGACTGAAATGATGTGAGAGACCATGAGAATTGTCTCTTTGGAAAATGAAGTATTAACATACCTAGGAATGGGGTGACATTGTTGCTGATACCAAGGTCTTGTAGGTCTTGCTGTCCTTTAACTTTGGCTGTAGTTAAATAAACTAGTTTGAAATGTGGCATTCCCTGCACAGCCTCTCCTCCCATGCTACCCAACCTGCTGCTAGTGAGATACTTCGTGGTACCCCTTGTGCTCTTTAAGAATGTTATTATGGGGCAAACTTACAGCCTTTAAAAGGAATCCTTTCTTTATTTGGTGTGCTACAAGCAAGACTTTACAAAGCCAGTATCAGAAGCTCCTGGGGCAGAAAGTGGCTTCGGGGTCCAGGGTAGGAGTGGGTTGCTGCCACAGAAGCAGTAGGAGGTCAGAGATCTCCAGCCCACGCTGGATTTCTCACCACTGTGTGGGACAGTCTGCCTAGGAAAAGTGGTGTGTATAAAGTATGCCTTTTGGCATCGGTTAATGCTGTCATTGGAGCCTGTCTCTCTGGTGAGTTACTAACTCAGTTTTATTACTGCCTTGCAGCAAAGAAAGCAGGATGAATGGGCAGTACCAACAACCCCTGGACAGTCTCAACAATGACAACAAGTATGTGGGGTTGCAGGACCTGGGGGCTGGGGGAGTGGGCATTTTTCAGAGAGCTAACCTGTCCTTCCCTCCTTCCAGTCTCCCCTCTGAACAGTCTCCCTCCTGGTGGCAACCCCATTCTAGAGACCTGTGGTATGAGGGTCTGTCTAAGAGCTCGACCTAATGATCGTGATTCTTGTGGTTATCATTCCTCTTGCTGTTGGTAGCATAGGCAGATGGCACCAGTAAAGCAGTTACTGCCACTGTGGATTGCCACTGCTGTCACCCCTTCAGTGCAGTTCTAGGAATTCATAGTTCAGATGCTGTCTCCTTCCACCCCAGGTACTCCCTTTTTGCTGTTGTTAACCATCAGGGGACCTTGGAGAGTGGCCACTACACCAGCTTCATACGGCAGCACAAAGACCAGTGGTTCAAGTGTGATGATGCCATCATCACCAAGGCCAGCATCAAGGATGTGCTGGACAGTGAAGGGTATGTCTAAGGGGTGGGGTTGGTGGGTCTGTGCTGGTGCTTGTCCATCTCTCCTGTCTGACCAAAGCCACAGGCTAGGCTGCATCTGCCACAATGGATACTCACCTCAGTTTAGTTTGGCTTTGTTGCTGAAGGGACAGTGGCTCCTTGGATCAGATGTTACTTTTGGGTTGTGATTACAGGGTGGGAGTTGCCGAACAGAGTTCTCTAGATCTCTGTCTATGCCTCCTCTAGATCAAAGAACATTGTGGTCAGCATTTGTCCTAACAATGCTGTGCAACGTTCTTATCAGCTTCTCTGCTGCTTTTGTTACTCATGGTGTGTCATCATTCACCCCAAGCCTCCTTGGGACCCTGGGAGCCCCTTGGAAAGAACTCAGGGAGAAAGAGTGTGTTACTTTACTGGGCAGGGGTTGGGGTTGAGGGAGACATGGGCCCTGCATTAGGGTAGCACCACTGTGAACAGAAGAGGTAATGACTACAGAGGGTCACACCAAGTCAGTTGGGTGATGGGAGGCCAGAAATGTCTGTTTCTTGAAGACTTGAGATGCTACAGTGCCCATTCAAAAAGTCAAGCTTGTGAACCATTCTTGACTGGCATAGCTATTTTGGAAGTTAGGACTAAGCCCACTTTTCCCTTTACCTCCTCAGGTACCTACTCTTCTACCACAAACAGTTCCTGGAATATGAGTAGCCTCCTGCCCTGCTGGCCAGGAAAAAGAAAAAAGATAAAAAAGAACAGGTTGGCAAGCTTCCTGACATGATCCCCGGTCTCCCCACATCAGAATTCCATGGTATCCCTCCTGTGCAGACATGTCTCACACATGGCCCCTCTGCACTAGAAGATGTCAGGGTGGGCATGAGCTGTAAGATTGAGTAGAGTGTGCCCTTGAGGACAGGAGCTAGTGGGCCACCTCTTGTCAATCTTGTGGTATGCTGAGGGTGATGTCCTCTGAGCAGACGAGCCTCTGCCTGGTGTTTCACCCTGTCATCCCACACGGGTTTAAAAAGCACCCGTGTTGTTGAAAATGAGCCCATGAAAGCTGTAGAGTAGGCAGAGATGACGCCAGCAGGCAGAGTGCTTGCAGCAGCCTTCTGTGTCTGGTGGCATTAAAGGCAGGCAGTGCCTGTTCTTTCTAAACTTGTAAAGTAACCCTGGGCCTAGGTTGAGGACACCCACAGGCTAAAAACATCTGTCCTACAGATAACTTAGCATCAACTGCATGTGGAAACATCAGCCCAGAGGTTCCCTTTGTTTTCTAGAAATAGGCATTTTACCTCTACCCCTTGCTCTTTTTCCATGATAGTGACTTTCATAAATGTGCTAGTAGTAAAGTGAATGATTATCAAGTTTATATGGAAATGTGGGTGATCCTCTTTCCTTCTGAGAGCAGGGTGTCTTGCTTTTTAGTTAGTGCCGTTTCCTTGCCCTGTACCCTGCCTTCCTCTCCATACAGTTAGCCAGTGGCCAGGCAGTGGAGAATGGGGTCTCTGTTATCTTGATCTTTGCAGTAGATGGAATATTCCTTGGTGGTTACACTGACCCAATCTTCCCATGTTTCTTCTTGGTATTGGTTCTTTTGCCTGTCCAGGTGGTTTAGTGGCTGTGTGAGATTTGAAGCTGCGTGGTCTTGATGGAGACTACATTGCCTTGTTTCACCCACTGTCTCTGCTCTGTGTTCACTATAGTTTCAGTTTTATGGCCAGAATAAAAAGGCTTGGTGACCAGTTCTGCTGACAGGGTCAATTATGAAGTTTCTTGTAAGATATTTTGCATGTGTTTTTGAACAAGGCTTAGGTTGTCTATTTCTAAGAAATTAAAATCTAGGGTCTTAGTGCTTTCTCTTCATACCACTGCCTTTTCAGTGGTCCTTGCCCCGAGCCTGTTGGCACATCACCCCAGGAGTTTCAGGACCAGCGAGTATTTCCTAAGAACTAGGCTCTGAGCTGTATCTATAGCAGGTATCATGTGCAGCACTCATGCATAGCAAGTACAGCTATATTCTGATCATCTTTAATGTACACACCCTAAATTTGAATTACATAGAATTATGTGTACAGAATTTTTTTTTTAACTGTTTGAAGATAAGACTTTTCTTCACTGACAGGCTACAAAAGGCAGGGCAGGTTCCATCCCAGCTCCTCAGCTGGTTGTGATGTGATGGGGTAGCAGTGGCAAAACTGAGAGGCTGCTGTTGAGTCATGTAAAAATCACCGGAAGTCAGGGGCAGCTAAAGCCTCCTGTGTAGTGTATACACTCGCCATGTCCTCCTCTGTTGTGTTCCTATTTCTGCATTTAAAGTAAAGAACAAACTTGAAGCATGTTTTAGAAAATGCCCTTTTTGAGAAATATGGGTGAGCCCAGATTCTCAGGCATGGATCGGTGTTTGTGGGACTCAGCTATGGAGCTGCCCTTGGGGAATCATATTCTTCTGTTTGTGAGTACCCATAGGAAAAACTTCACTGCAGTTGGCCTAGAGGAACCAGAGCCCAAAACTCTTCCTGAAGGCCTGCCTCCTTTATACTCTGGTGGGTGGGGCATCCAGAAGCAGGGGAAATGAGCAGGTGTGCTGGCCAGGCCTGCTTCCTCTATCCCCACAGCACACAGCCCATCTCTGCCTGAATTTGGGGCACTGAGGAGGACAGAACCTATTTTCTGTCAGAGTGGCTTTAACCTTTTATATCCAAGTGCAGCATTCCCCCTCTTTACTGTGGGCTTAACTCTAAGCACTTTGCTCTGTGCTTGCGGCAAGGAGGCCAACCAATTCCACGACTGCCACACCTCTATCTGGTCCTATCTCTGAGTCCTGGGACCTTCAGCATGATGTCTCGGCTAGATAGGCATATGTGGACAACCGAGGAGCATGAGGTTTGAGCAGTGGGCTTGGGAAGTTCTTCCAGTTACCCTTTTGGATAGGGTAAAGGGTTTCCCATCCAAGGACCATCCAGTGTAAGTGCTCAGATGGTCATGAAGTGTGTCTCCTCCTACGGGGCTGCATTGCCCAGCCCCACACTAGAGCAGTGAGCAGACCTCTTCCTCTACACTGCTGGTACCAGCCTCACAGGAGACCACACTAGCCCTCTTCAGATGTCTTCAATTCAGGAGGTAGGATGGGATCCGTGATTCCTCTCCATCCCAGGAGCCCCCCTCAAGCTGGGCACTGGCCTGAGCACCCTACACCATGTGAACCTGAGTGCTGTTGTGTTTGGCTTGGTGTATATGCTTTTCATTGTGTAAAATTATTGTTCTTTTTGACAAGTGGCTTGTTTCATTTATTATAGCTTTGAAATCAAAAATTGTGAAGCGGGGAAATCTAATGATTGTACTATGGTTAGAAGTTTTATTACCAAGACATTTATGTCACTTTCCCCCTGTCATTTTGAGGGATTTGACTGTCTCCTCCCTTGTGGCTTTCAGTCTTTCCTATATCCTAATAAAGCTGCATTTTATTCAGAAAGTGACTGCTGACTCCTGCACTAAAACACGCAGCCACAAGGTGGGTAGGAGCAGCCGAGATGGTAGGGAGAGCTAGCCGTAGGTTGTCTGTGGTTAGAGATGTCATGCACTCCATCTTCCTTCTTGCCAGGTGTAGAGGCCACAGTTTAATTCTTGCTCTTGAGAGGCAGAGGCAGACAGATCTCTGCCGGTCTGAACAGTAAGTTCCAGGTCAGCCAGGTTTACACAGAAAGACCTTGGCACAATACACAAAAACAAACACTGCTGTCTTCTCCGGGGAGGAGAAGGCAAGGCCTTGGCAGTATGCCCAAGCAGAGTTATGTAGTGGGTACCGATGCCTATTCCCTCATCAGAGCTCACCTGGTTGGAGAAGACCCATGTCTCAGAAGCCACTCCTCTTTTGGATGTCCTTCTATCAGAATGGTCCAGAGAAACACGCCCCATAGAGTCCAGAGTTGGTCCTTGACCTCACTGTGTGGCAGTCTGGTCAGATTAAATGGAACAACTGCTAGGAACCACAGCTAGAAACTTTATCCTCCCTCAGAGTTTAAGACTTTCAGATTAACACTGGAAATGGTGTGGTTGTAGATCCAAGGTAGATAGAGGACACAAGTGCATATCTTATTGTGTGTAACATTGTGGGTTCAATCCCCAGTCCCTCCCCCAAAGCAGGGGGCCTGGAGAGATGGCTCTGAAGTTAAGATTACCAGCTGCCTTTCCAGAGGATGTGGGTTCAATTCCCAGAACCCATATGGTAGCTCACAACTGTCTATGACTCCCAATTCCAGGGCTTCTGACACCCTCACACAAACATACAGGCAGGCAAAACACCAATGAAAATAAAAAAATGTATTTGGTTAAAGCCCATTTAAAGAGCAGATACAAAGGGATGGGGAGATGATGGGATCATGATGTGGGATGTGAAAGCCAAAAAAAAAAAAAAAAAAAGTTTTGTTTTGGTTTTTTTGTTTGTTTGTTTTTTTGGTTTTTTGTTTTGTTTTAAGCCCATTTAAACAAAACACTTATTAAGACGAGAAATAACAAGTCTGACTTAGTTCCTAAGGCTAATATTGAGCCGGTTTCATAATCACCTGAGTTCTCACCCAATACTGCACTGGCTTTTGAGGCACCAGCATCACATCATGGTTTAGTTGTAGTATGAAGCCTGCATAGACATCCTAAGTTCTAAGTCCAGCTAGCAGGTGAGGTAGGTGATGGGAACAGAAGCCATTGCCACCGTCCTCTGCCATGCTGGTGCAGAGTCGTCAGGATGGTGGTGCGTGAAGGTGCAGCTTCTAGCACGTGGTGCTGTCTGATTTACTTTGGGGTCCTGATATACCCAATCTTGAGAACTCCAGTCACAAATTCCATCAGACAAAACAACGGAAGAGGTGGGACTGGTGCCTTCATTCCCAGCAGCATCTGGTCACTCCAGGAGGGCAGTGTTAATGTGGAAAAGCACCACCTGCTTGAACAGCTTCCCTGTCGTCCGGACGGACCAGAGCTCATGTCTTAAGGCTGTGTCTGGGATAATGGATGGCTGCTACAGGTGTGACCTTAGGGCTGAGTGCTCAGAATACTTGATGATGGGATGATCTAATTGGCTCACCTGGTGTCTGATAACCCATCATTAGCTCTCCAGTCCCACTGAGTCACAGGTAGGAGGGTGACTGCACCCAGCTTCTTGGGCTCTGGAACAGGATTTTACTGCATGGACCACAGCTGCAACTGCCATACCCTGGCTTGGCCCAGCCCTGGGTGAAGGATAAGGATGCCCCCAGAAAGGAGGCTTGGCCTAAGATAGGGGGCTTCCTTCATTCACTAAAGGCAGTTAGTTCCTGAGAGGCTCAACTGTGAGCTTAAACAGGCAGTCCCCCTGCAACAAGGGAATATTATGTCTTTGGTCCCTGAATTCCATGTCCTTGAGTTAGTCTAGGCATAAAAGATCATGAAACAGGAAGGTGTGGGGGTCCATTTTAACCATATTAAGTTTGAAGCACCAGCCTAGACCAGTCTACAGGAAGGACCCTGCTGCCTCCTGAGGTCAGGGAACAAGCCACTTTTTCCACCTGAAATATTAACTCGTATAAAGCCACCAGGATTTAGTTGTTAGGCTCTACTCTGGCATTATCTAAATGACCACCTCCCACCTCTATACACCAGTCAGACCACATTTGCATCCCCATGATGCCTCTCTGGTCACTGAAGCCTTGTGGGGAGGGGCAGCCTCATCCAAACACAAAGGGGACTCACACCCACCACAGGTTCTTCAGATACCACCTTTACCATGCTGGGCACAGAGAGGCCCTCAGCCACAGGTCTTAGGTCAGAGAGCAGCCTGGTAGCAGGCCAAAAATGCACAAAGCTCACCAGACTCCAGGAGCTACTGGGTGAAAGCGAACCAATTGGCCTTAGGTTACAGTCTAAGAGCCACTGGGGTTGGAGGGAGGGGAAAGGAAGTATCCTCTGCTGTGTTTGAGTGGCAGAGGCTATCTCAATACATGAAAGGGCTATCCCTGTTGGGGGAAAGCTGCCAAGGTGAAGACTTCTGGGTCTGAGAGCACCTGGACTGCCTCAGCCTGAGAGAGCAGCAAGGCAGTAGACAGTCTCCTCCCATTCTGATGACAACAATCATCGCCTGAAACCTAGGAAGTGCCCACCGCCCTCCATGCGGCCCCACCGCCCTCCATGCGGCCCCACCGCCCTCCATGCGGCCCCACCGCCCTCCATGCGGCCCCACCGCCCTCCATGCGGCCCCACCGCCCTCCATGTGGCAGAGCCCCAGGACGAATACAGCTGAGACAGAACAAGGACATACTGAACTCAGTTGCCATCAAGAGTCAGCAGCACTAAGGGAACATGAAACCATCAGGGCTCTGAGTGTAAACGGCAACAACCCGGACCCACCTCAACTCATAACTAGATGGGCTCCACCTCTTACAGAAAGGAAGGCGTAAGTACTTCTCCAGTACATTCCTGGCATTCAGTCAGAAGTGGCACAATACAAAGAGCAAATGAAAAAAACACGGCCAAGAGAGACAACTGGACAGAAGCAGACAGCGTGTGGGGGTAGGTAGGGATTGTAGCAGACAGATGGAGGCTGTCAGGAAGAATCAAGAAACATTAGAGGCAGCTGTGGTAAGAGACCAAGTGTCTGTCCTAGATGCGCTGAAGAAAAGTCTCAGCAGGTGATGAAAGAAACAGAATTTGAGGTATGGTGGGAATGATCGGAAGTGAGCCACAGAGACAGCGGGGCTTCAGAACTTAAAGATATAGGAGAAAGAAACATCAAACCAATAATAACCTTAAAAGAAGCTAAAGCAGAATAAATTAACCTAAACAAGAAACCCTTAAACATCACTTTCAGACCTGGTTGGTTGGTTGGTGGGGGGGGGCAATGAGACAAAGATATGTATTATAGAGCAGCAAGGCCAGGGATCTGCAACCAGGGGAAGATGAACAGTTGCTCTGCCTGTGTTACAGCTCGGGAGGGAAAGGTATCCCAACAGAAGTGTTACAGCTCTGTTCTGGGGGGTAGGGGGTGGGGGGGGGTGAGGGTGGTTTCCCCAGCAAAACGTTACAGTTCTTTGCCTGGGAAAGTTTTCCCTAATGCAAGTGTAACAACTCTGCTCCAGCATGGGAGGGTTTCCCCAGTGAGGTTGTTACACCTTTGCTCCACTCCACCCAGCTCCACCAGAATTGGGAGCCAGGGAAAACCACAGTCACACTGCACAACAAGCCTCACTGGAGATGTATTGGGAGGGAGGAATCCAGGAGAGTGGCTGCCTCTGCAAGGATGGGAAAAGGCAGCTGCAAACTCAACAGGCACAGGGCTTAGAGGGGTTCTTTTGTCCCCACACAGGATTTCTCTGTGTAACAGCTCTGGCTGTCCTGGAACTCGCTATGTAGACCAGGCTGACCTTGATCCGCCAGCCTCTGCCTCCTGAGTGCTGGGATTAAAGGCATGCGCCACCACACTCAGTTTATGTAGGGTTTCTTAGAGGCAGACTTTCCATTGTAAAGATTTTCAGGGTGGGGATTGGTAGGACCTCAACTCCTCAAGCTCGGAGATTGGTTGGATTTCAAGCCCTGAGTTTGTTAGGGGCAGGGTGTTTCCTTGGCCCTGGTCTCAGGGCCAGGCTTTTCTTTCACTGGCCCTTTTTACTCTACAGCGCACCACAGGAAAACCACATGGTGTACATCCCTGTCCATTACAGAAACATTGACCAATGGTGGGGAGAAAGATATCATCAAAAAGGCTGAGGGAGGCTGGCCCAGAAATCTAGGTAAGAAAATCAAGAAATGAAGAATAAAATTTTATCTTCTTGGCATAAAATTTAATCATCTTCAAGAAAATGGTTGCAATGAGAAATTGTGTTAAGGAAAATACGATTAAGCAAGGCAAATGCCAAGTTTTCTCACATGTATGGAGTCTAGATATTCTTAAAAGACATTGGGTAAAGAAGAGACCAGTGGGAAGAAATGAATTATGGGGTAGTGGGGGAGATTACTAAAGCACATTGTATACAGGTTTGTAAATGCTGCAGCAAAATCAGTTTTATTCAATTAACATATACTAATAAAAAGTTTTTAAGGGGACAATACATGTGGAACAAGTTATATTCTGCAGGCTGACCCAACACAACAGATAAAAGTGGCAACAGAGCCCTTTCTTTACGAAGAGAAAGTAAGAACATTTACACAGGATCCACTGAAAAGCTGAGCACTCTCGAGATTGTCTTTAAACGATGCTGAGGCTGGGCTCTCAGCACCCCGTATCTTGGCACCTCTCCTCCCCCACCTCCAGTTCTAGAAACATCTTGCATTCACAGCCCCTAGGGTTTGGATAAGCAGAATTTTAAAGCCACAGATCTTAAAGTCTAGAAATAAGTTTGTCTCCCAGACAAACTGAGCATGTGCTTGTATGTCCCTCAGCCCATAGCCAGCATAGGTCTGTAGCAGGGGCCAGGGCTTTCATAGCAACCCTGTTGCAGGGTGTTGATCATGGTGAGCACCATAATGATGTAGACTGGCCCAGTACTTGATGAGACATATCTTGAACAAGAACTCGTTAGATGCCAACTTGTCAAATGAGATAAAGCAGTGGTGGTTTCACAGGGCTTCTGCCATGAGACACAGCACATTATGTTGAAATCCTAACCCCTAGTGCTTCAAATGTGGCCTTACTTGAAGATGGAGTTTTACAGAGAAGTCAAAATAAAGCCATTAGATGGATCATAACATGAAATCTGGAAGGGAGAATGAACCCGGGGTGGGATGAGGGGAGACATAGAATGGGGAATGACAGAAGGACCACTAACAGGGTAAGAAGTCAATGACAGACCTTGCATGTGTAACCTCAAGCATGTACAGCCTCAGGCATTGCAGCCTCAGGAAGAGCCAATTCTGCAGATACCTTGACTGCAGGCTTCCAAACTCTGTGGATAGCCACTCTGTTACCAGAGCTGTCATCAGTGTCATACTGTGAATAGCAACTTTATCTCTGTGCAGTCTACTAGCTATGGATGGTGAGAACAGGGGCACTTATGCGGCTTTTGGGGTGGGTAGATCTGCGAAGTACTGGTGTAGGAAGGATGAAATTCCACTGTGTACAATTTCACACTTAAGCTTGCTGGGAAAATGCTTCCGAGGATATTTTTTGTACACCTGGAGGTTTAAATGCAACTAAAGGGTTAAGTACAGGTGCTCTTTAAAAATGGATGCAATTTGAACATACTCATGTTGAGGTGCAGGAAACGCTCATCATTTTTTTAGACTTTTGGCCTTCACCTGGAGGCCCTCACCTTCCTGGTTACATTGCATTGGCCGAACACACGTGAAAACACATACCTGCATGCACCAAATTCACACACACATACACACACACACACACACACACACACACACACACACACACACACACGGTGCACATACACACACGACTTGTACAAACACACAATCCACATACACAGGTATGTCACACACACATACAAATTACTTAATTCACAAACACATACACACTACATTCAACTATCTGCCTAAGGCTCTAGGGAAGAGCGCATGTTTGTAAGAACTATGAGAACATTGCTCCAGGTGCTGACCATTCTCCATCTCTCTCTACAAAAGAGGAGCGCACAGGTTGACTGCTTTGCCTCAAGTATGGGACACAATGGCACAGGTGGCTCTGGGGAATGGGGGCGCTATGGGTGGTTGCTTTATTGTGGATGGGTGCAGCCAGGCTGCCTCTCTCGTGTCGTCTTCGCGTCTTTTCTCCATCCCTCACCTCCTCTTGCACTCCATCCTCTTCATTGTCTCCTTCTCTGGCTGTCAAGCTCCGGGACCCGCGTCCCCAATGGGCACGTGCACAACTCCCAGGCCACCAACTGATGCGCGTGCACAGGGCTGTGGGGCAGCAGTGCCAGCAAAGCCTAGAATCCCGTGTGTACGAGAACTCTCCTGTGTGGGCGACCTGCGCTCCGGGAAGCAGAAGCTACACGTCTCGACAGGCTGGGGTGGCAAGGCCACCTCGCTGCGAGCTTCTGTCTCAGGGCCTGAGGGAATGGAAGAGGGTGCTGTGGGCACCAAGGGCCACGCCACGATTTCTGGTCCAGGAGCCCAGCCTCCTGCGTGCAGGCTGTCAAGACTGGGCTCACTTCTTCCTGAACCCCGAAACCACATAGCCCCCCCCCCGCGCCCCTAGGTGACCCTTCATCTGGATCTTCTGTGAAAACCGAAGCCAGCAACTTGATACCCACCCGTTATCCCGGCCCTGCTGCTTGAATCTTTCTCTGAGATGCTTCAGGATGTCCTTCCCACCCAGAAGTAGGGGTAGTGGTGGATAGGGAAGGGAAGAAGACGGGTTTTCCATACTTACGCTGGGGAGACTTGGCCTGTGACCCATGCGGCCCTGAACACTGGCTAGGAAATGGCTCTCTACGCCGGAGGAAGCAGGCCAAGGCCACCAAGAAACAGCATAAGATGACACAGAGGCAGAGCCCCAGTGTGCAGTAGATGAGGGCCAGCTGGTCGGTGCTCAGTCTCAGTCCAGCGGATGCTTCAAGACAGACAAGAACATGAGTTCACGTGGCACCCCCCACACACACACACAGTTTTCCTTTCTCGCAAAGGTGTTATATTTAGCCTGTAGCTATCCATACCCTCCCTCATTCCAGGACTAAGTGCCCTCCCTACCACAGGCTTCCTTTTTATTGCATTAGACACAAGCATTCTACACGGTCATCCCCAGACCTACCTTGCTGGTGAGGACAAGGGTTCCTTTTCTGGCCCCAAAACATCACTGCTGTGCTTTCTGAGTACTGGGGCAATTGGCCCCTTCCACCCCAAACTGATGACACATTTTTCCAAGATCTTAAAGCTGTACCCCCGGACCTGGACCATCCTGTCTTCTCCACATGCTTTGGAGGTAGACAAGCCCAGGGATGGGTGTGTGCATGATGATATACAAGGATGGCAGTCCAAGGAGGATGACTCCTCCTAGCATCAGAGTGAGCTTGGACTTGGAATCAGGACCAGGGAGATGCCTGAGAAGTCTGGGCCCAGGTGTGAAGCAGAAAGGGCTCCAGGAAGTGGGGCATAGGAGACTTAACAACTCATGCCGAAACTCTGCTCCTGGCAGTGTTCCTCCCAAACTATCCCCTGTGTCCTGCAATGCAGGACTGAGGCACACTTTATGCTAGTGAGTGGAGGGACCACTCTCTGAAGGAGGACATGGCAGTAATAAACTTAGGTTATGAAGGATTTACCAGTAAATTTGCTGAGAAAACACTAAGCTGCACAAAGTAAAGTTTAACAACGGAGCACCGCCTCTGCCAGGCAGTTTAGAGGTCAACCCTGGCTGACAGTGCTTACGCATCCCTGTGCCTATAATCAGGACCCCAGGCAACAACTGCCTGGGAAAAGCAGGGCTGGTCTGCCTAGCATAACTATGACAATACTTCACACCTGTCCAAACAACCGCACCTTGGATTCTGTCTCTGCAGAACAATGGACAATTGCTCAAAGTGTAACTTGGGGCCATGAGCTAAGGGGATATCTGTTCAGGACTGGTTCCCTTTTGTGGATTAGCCAGATCTAGTCGCACACTATTACCAGTTTTTCCTTTATTAATCTCTTAAGTGCTCGGGGTGTTTTCACACTGATACAGCATACTAACACGGCAATAGCTCAGCTCGCCCTGGTGCCAGGTGCTTTTTTAATTGGACTTTCCTTAATTCTTCTGTTCTCTGATTGGGGTGGAGATGGAAGACAAAGGGGGGGTCAGTACTTTTGTTTTTAAAATCAGGATGTAATTTGTAAACCATCACATTCACCACTTAGTGAATTTTGAATTTTTTTAACATGAAGTTGCACAACCATCTTCATCCCCTAATTTGAGACTATCTCTATCTCCAGGGAAAAACTTCCTGTCTCATTAATGGTCCCTCCCTGTTTTCTCTCACCTGGCCCCCAGCGACATTCATCTGCCCTCTATCTCTAGGACTGGCTGGCCTGTGCTGGACATTTTGTACCTCTCACTGACAGGTTTAGGGAAATGATTCAGGATACCCATGTAGTATGCATGAGACATTACTGGACAATCATATATATTCATGTATGTATGTATGTATGTATGTATGTATGTATGTATGTATGTATGTATGTATGTATGTATGATGTGTGTATATGAAAAGACCTGATGCGATTCTATTTCTTTTTTAAGTTGTTAGTTAGATGCTGACTTTAACTGGGTTCCCTTAGTTTCCAGGCATTCACTCCTTATACAAACAGGAGTCTGATGTAACAAACAGCTTATTCTATAGAGATTGTATCCTTTTGCAGGGCTTTGGTACACAGTCCAGCCAGCTACATGATTACCAGACAAAGCATACCTTAATCGTGATGTTGAGACATTTTCCTCATTAACTTTGCCTCTTGACATTCCTCACGAAGTTGTAATAGAGGAGACCCAATGGCCAACCTCTGAACTTAACATAGTCCTCCTCCACATGTGTACGCAATGGTGACAAAGCAGTCATCAACCTCGCTGGCCCTTGTGACAGAGCCTGCCAAGTGTTCTTTGGCCTGTCCTCTTCCTCTTCTGAGGGCAAAACTACCCAACTGTTTTAATGCACTCCCAGTGAGAATTGCAATGCACGCACAGTCTCACTTTTCGAGTTACAGATGCTCTGTTTCTGTTGCTCTCTTTGTCATCCGTTAAGTGTTAGGGTCCCTTCCATGGATCCTCCTCTGAGGGGCTGTAAATGCTGCCCTCCTACACCACCCCTTTGTCAGCCCATAAGCAGTTAGAGAGAGCAGTCTCTGCCTCCAAGTCCCTAAGCAGTTAAGGTGATGGCTGAGAAGGGAGAATGAGGGGGAAAAAGTTAGACAGACCCCCTGGGGGCAGACAGATAGGGAGAGGGAGGGGCCATGGCTAGATAGTAACAATGGTTAACTTCCAAGAGGGCCAGCTTCTTCCTTACCTGAGGCAAAAACCTGCTGTTTAATACAAAGGCTTGATGGTTTTTCTCAGTGGGGCCCCCTGTTAATGGACTGGCCCTATGAGATGAGTTCAAAACCAGATTAGGAGGCCACAGTATGAGCCAATCAGTTACTCTGTCCTTGTTCAAATCTGTCCTAGCCAACCCTTGCTGGTCATGATGGCACACACCTTCAACCCCAGCACTCAAGAAGCAGAAGCAGGTAGATCTCTTCACGTTTGAGGTGTGCCTGTCTACGGCAAGTTCTAGGACAGCAGTGTGTACACTGTCTCAAAAACAAAGCAAAAACACAAAGCAAAACAAAAACAAAACAGAAAAACCAACAAGGAACAAAACTGAACACCCTAAATTAAGAGGAAAAGACTCTTCAAAGACTTAAAAATAAAAACCTATTTCTTGAGGAGAGACTGGATTTGGGGGTTCCAAGTCCCCTCTACTTTGTAGAGGGTTTTCCCCTCAGTGCCTCTTTTTTTGGGTGTGTCTCCATTAGTCTCTAACATCTAATAGAGCCCCACTCCCACACTGGCCTGCCTAGTCCTCAGGCTTTCACTTCACCCGTAAAGCTACTGGGAGGACCCTTGTAACAGTAAGGAGGGGTTTCCTAAATGGGTTGTACCTCTCATTTTTTAGCAAGACCTTGGAAAACTCGCTCCTACCCAACATCTCAAGGCATTTTACCAGCCAGAAATAAGCCAACTTCACAGCCCCCCCCCCTACACACACCCATGTATTGGCAGACCCCACCTCCCGAGTCCATTCCTGTCAGTTCCTCCAATCTCACCAGTGGAAACCTTATCCTCACCACCCTTGTTCCACAAGACTGAACAGGGACTGTCATCTGAACAGCTTCCTTATGGACAGCTCTCCTGGCACCATCCACAGCTTTCCATCTGTCTGAATCCTCCTCTGGTTTCTAATACTGGGCACAGGAGGAAAACCTGCCTCCCCTACTCTAGGAAAATCCTTTCAAATTCTTAATCACTCACCATCCCCATTCAAACCTAACCCTGTGGCAGCCTCTGAGCTCCTAGAACCTCCTTAACTTATCAGTGTTCCCTCAACACCAATACCTTTGCCCAGCTCAAAATTAACTAATTAAAATAAGCCCATCTTTCCTAGTCAGCCTGAAGCCTTTCACTGCTGTGTCCCTGGGACACTCCTCCATGTGACACACCTGACAAACTTCAAATCTCCCTGCAGAGGTAATGGTACGCCAGAGAACCCTTTTTGACACCATTCCCTGTCTTTCTTATAAAGCATGGCTCTTTGGGGGTTGCAGGACAAATGTCTATGTGTGCTGGACTGGAACCTGTATTCTTAGCCTTTTGTTTCCACCATTCCCCTTGTTTCCCATTAAGAGTCCCTAGCTCTACACTGACATCAACAAGAGCACAGTGGGCCAGCCAACTCATCCCTCTTCTTGCTACTCTGGGCTTTCTTCCAGGACAATAAAGGGTAGCATCAGGAAAAGGGGGTTCTAACATCCATCAGTCAACCTCTCTGTCTCAGCAGCTCACAGACAGCCTGCAGTTCCAAATCAGCTCCACACCCTTTAGGCCCTCCAGAAACAATGCTGCAATATACCAACAGATCAAAACTGGTGCAGGATCAGGCACAGAAAACTCAGGAACAAGCCTCCTCTGGGTGGGCTCCTGGTTCCTGCCCATCCTGGCTTCTCCCCTCTCACCCTTTTCCTCCTTGACATCCTCATACTTAGAGTTTAGCCTGTCTTTTCAACTTTTTCTCCAGCTTCTCCTAGATTGCATCATTGCCTTCTCCTGGTCCACCACACATGATGAAGTAAAGACACGCCTTTTCTAGTCACTCCAGACTTGAGAACCCCAAGATGATACTCCCCCATCAGAGAGTAGGCAGATAGAAAATGGCACCCCATCCCTTGGGTGTAAAGGGTCTGGGATTAAAGGAAATTTCCCCCTTTGCCCTTCTTGAAAAACTGATGCCCTAAGCAAGCAAAAGGTCCCAGGAAATCTGCCACCATGGACTTCCCAGAAAGTGGCTAATCCCCTGGAGAATCAGAGAAAAGCAACTGACCTGTCTTTCATCCTGCCATTCTGAGAAATAGTTCATGTAGAAAAGCAGTTCACTTCCTCATTCTGCCCCTGACAAGCCCCTCCCCTCTTCCTTCTGTTCCCTTAACTACCCCACCCCCCCAAACCACGTAATTTGCATTCCTCTCTGCAAGTTCAAATGTTGTGCCTCTGGGTCTTGGGGGCACCACCTCTTGGACCAATAAATGTCAACTTTCGTCATCAAGGTTAATCTAAGTTTTCATTCTTTCATTTCCCTCTGATTGTTCAATACTTTCATTTACCACAAAAGTTTGCCACCTCCACCAGCCCTTGTGGAATCACTCTCTTCAACTCTTTCTGGGCTGAGCACTGTTTGACCCCATACAATGAGAAGCTCAGAGAGGTTATGCAGAAAGGGACAACCCTGGGAGGCTGCCAGTGCATTGGGTATCGGCAGCTAGAGGCAAGTGTGCATGGCTCAGCAGTTGCCGCTTGACTAGCACCGTGAGGATGGGTCCACAGCCCCGGCACTGCACAGTATTAAGGGGAAGTTTAAACGGAGTTGGAATATTTTTACTACAAAGACTAGGTTCACTGTTAGTCATCAGATTTGAGCAGTATATACCATGTGTGCTTGTCAAAATGTCCTATAGACTTCTGAAATTGTCATCTAAATGGCTTTTCTACCCTGGAGTGACCTCCCTGGCTTTTGGCTATTTGCCTAGAGTCTGGGCTTCTTGAAACAAAGACACTTGTTACTTCAGCCTGCTGCCTGGCCTCCCACCCATCCCAATCCTCAGACGCTGTAGGCGCTGACCCCTGGTCACTCACCTGAAGCTGACTGCAAGACTCCATGCTCTGCTCCCTGGTACCTTCCTGAGTTGCCTGGCCTGGCGTCCACCTCCTCGGCCTGTGGTCCCCTGAGCTGGGACTGGAGCTTCACCTGACTTCGGGCCTTTTTCTCACAGAAGTGTGCACACTGCTGAGGGTGCTGTGTGCAGGTAGAGTCACAGCTGACACAGACCCCCAGGAGATGGTCGTAGTACTTGCCTTGCTCTCTGCGGCAACTGAGGAACTCTGTGAGACACGAAGAACAATGCTACTGGGTGTTCCAGACTTACAGGAGCTGGGAGTCCGACAATAAACTATGTCAAAGCAAAGAAACAAAAACAAACCAACCCTGCATAGTTCGGTGTGAGAACAGCAATTCCAGGACAGTTGTGCCCTCTGGGTGCTCTCTAGCTGTTGACTTACATTCTGATATTTGTATCTATATATGTATATTCCTGTACCTAGTTCAGGGTGTTTCTGTTTGTTGTTGTTATTTCTTCTTTGACCCCCCCCAATTCTTCATGCTTCTTTATTTCCAAACATGGTGGTTTTCTACATATATTTAATTTTTTCTAGATTTATTTCTTTTATTTTAGCTTTGCTTAAAGTATGTATTGCATCACATGCATACCTGGTGCTTGTGGATTTCAGAAGAGAGCATAAGACCCCTAGGGATGGTTGGGAGACACCACGTGGGTACTAGGAACAGGACTGGGTCCTCTGCAAATTAGTGAATGCTCTTAACTGCTGAAGCATCTCTCTAGTCCCCTCTATGTATCTTTTAAAATTAATGTCTATATTATTAATGTCATATAAATTGTTTATTTCATTTTCAGATCTCTTGGAGGAGAAATGCACTTCAAATTTGTGGAAGGAATAGGAGAGAAATTGCCAGAAACCTCCTTGAAGAGCTGGGGAGGAAGCTGGGAAAGTCCATGGTGATATATTGGTAATACAAACGGGACCACAGCAGCCTACACAGGTAGTGATGCTGAGCAGAAGGGTCACAGGATGAGGATTAATAGAGAAGTCCTCCAGGATATCCATAAGAGGCACTAAAGGCTGAATGAAAAGAAGATAGGCGAAGACTAGGGAAATGCCTTCCAGGCAGGGGAGTAGGCAGTTTCCAAGGGCTTGGGGCAGGAAAGACTGGACATGTACAAGCAGCTGGAAGGCTAAGGGTAAAAGACCATGCGGCACATCTCATCCCTCTATCTCTGCTCCTCCACCTGGCTGCAGATGGGCCAGAGGGGTTCTGGGGCAGGCCAGGGACTGCTCAGACTTGAGAACTCACTGCAGAAGTCTGTACAGCTGCGCTGGCTCCTCTGGCTGCAGGACACACAGGAGACACAGGATTTTGTCAAGGAGTCCCAGTACTGCTCCTTGGGGCAGGATGCCATAGTCACCCTGACCACCAGTTCTGTGGAAGGAGAGATGGAGCGTTAAGAGAGCAGACAACCAAATGCCACATTCTGAGATGGCCTCTGCTCAGCAGGCCAAGCACAGCCAGGCAAAGCTGGCTTCCAGCCTTAGCCGCGATCTGGGGTGATTCTTCACTTTTTTTTTTTTTTTAACCATTTCCCATTTGTGGCATGGCTTCTCTGAGGATTCCTGCCTAGTAGAGTTGCACCCTGTCTGTCCCCACATTGTGCAGCATACTCCCGGGGAACTGTGGGAAACAGAGGGCCGTGAGAACCAATTTATGTTTAAACAACCTGACACTGATGAAGATATCCAGCATGGGCCGAGACGGCTAATGTCAGGCTATGTCAGGGGTCTATGAGTCAGCACAAAATGGCTGACAGTGGACGTCTGGGGAACCCAAAAGCAAACGACGATGTCATCTCTTCTCTTACTGTCCTTGACAGGATGCCATTTTGTGTGACTCTGTATAAATATGGCTTTGAGGTCAGAGGCAAGGGATTAGCCTTCACCTTTGCCAGCTCGTCTGTGTATGTCTGCCTGTGTACATGTATGCCTATGAGGCCTGTGTGCTGGTCTGCATGTTTGCAGGCGTGTGCCTAGGTACCTACCTACCATTGTCTGCTTAGTGGTCTATGTGGAGGCCTACATGCAGAGTGAGTAAGGTTTATTTTTTTAATATTTATTCATTTTAATTTTATGTGTGTGCATGTATGTATGCCTGGTGTCTGGGGTGTTGAGGAGAGGGCACTGGAGTTATAGGTGGTTGCAAGCTGCTTTGTGTGGGTGCTTGAAAAGCAAGTGTTTTAACCATGGAGCTGTCCCTCTAGCCCCAGCACAGCATGCCTCCAAGGCTGCTCCACCTCTTCAGTCTCCTTGCCTCACGTGACCCTTCTCCTTTCTTGGCATCAGAGCACAGACCTCAGAGGGACCCTACTGTCTCCAGCTACCATGCACCCTTCTTGCTCCTCTCTGTAGCCTTGGCATTCATGAGTGTGGCTGCTTCCCACCATTGTTAAGATTCACCCTGGGCATCATTTGGCAAGGCCCGATGCTAACCTTCTGTCCAGTGTTGAGTCCTCAGGATTTAGTTGGTACCCACTAAATGAACAAAGTTTTTACGAGCAGACTTCAGTGCCAAGCCTACAGGGGGCACTCAGTGTAGAGTTCTTCCCCTTTTCTTGTTCACGGACACATGAAACATCACAGTGGTGCTTTGTATAAAGCCTGTGTCTTTATTATGGCTCACACCAAGGCCCAGCACACTTGCTGCACCCAGGAGAAGAGCAAACATTCTGACTTGTCACTGTGGGTTGAAGATGCTGTCTGGTGTGTTACACACGTAATCTGCCTCTCCCCAGAGCTGCACACAGCCACTGCTTTGCTGCTATGAGGCTGCATTCTGACTCTGTGTCATTTGTTTTGGCCACAGCTTCTCCTGAAGCACTTTTCAAAGTGTCTGTTGTTTACTCTTCAATGAAAGAAAGCTGACTTTCCTGTCTCAGTCAGGCAGCCTTGTAGCTCCATCGGAAGTCCTCAGGGGCAGGGTAGTGACAGCAGCAGCGGGTGGTGGCAGGCCCAGGGGCAGGCTAGGTCCTTCCCGGCACAGGAAATGAGAACCTGCCTCCTGATTATGGGCCCTCCCCCATCTCCTCCTTAAGCATCACATGTCCCAATGAGTAACATCCTCAGCTCTTTCCTTCATTTTACTTTGAGACAAGACCTTGAAAAATTGGCCAAGGTTGGCTCTGAACCCCCTGTCTAGCCAAGAGAGGGCCTTGAACTTATGATCTTGCTGCCTCAGCTTCTGGGGTACTTGGGATCATGGGCCTGCACCATCAGGCCAGCCACGATAAACTTTTATAAAGGCAAGAATTACTGCACACTTGTTATGAGTTGAAACTCCTATTTCTCTACCTAATTTAATTTAATAGACACTTCATAAAACAATTATTTAAAATCTATGGTAATAGTCATTCAATGTTCAAAGAGAAAATAGGTAACAGCACAAAAAGAGATTGACAGAGATTTTTAGGAACAGAGTTTTGCATGTTAATGAAACTAAGTAGATATTCAAAGTAAGATATCACAAGATCAATTTGTTAATTGTAACCTGTAAAATAATCACTGAGAAAATAAAATTAAAATTTTCAGAAAAGAGGATGCCATGAAATCAGAGCCATGATTCAGTGGTTATAGATGCCTACTACCAGTCCTGACCACATGAGTTCAGTCACCTGAACCCATACACTAGAAGGAGAAAATCGGCTCCCATAGGGTACCTTCTGACCTCCACTCACTCCTCATGGCACAGAACCCACACACATATACACATTCATGCCCAAAATAAATAACATCGAAGCAGCACATAAACAGCAGAAATAAATCTTTATCAGAAAAACACTAAATATAAACAATCTGAACTCTTGTATTTGAAGGCAAAAATGGGCAGACAGATTTGCAAAAACCCACAAGATTCATGCTATTTATAGAAGATTTGTTTTTGTTTGCGGTGGTGTTTCCGATGGAGCCCAGTGACCAGAGCACTAGGCAGTCTGCCCCTTAGCCATGCCCCAACCCCAGCACTTAGATCAAAGAACACAGAAGATCTAAAGTAGAAGCATAAAACAAGACACTTCATGCAAATAGTGTTCAAAGAGCTGATACAAATTTACAATAATTGTCAGACAGAATGCATCTTATGTCAACCCCCAAAGAGACATTAAAAGAAAACCCCAGCCCCATATGTCCATGAATACAGGTGCAAGGACCTCAACAAAATGTCAGCACATCCAAGAAGCAGCGTGTTAGTTACCATGATCAAAGTGGATTGTCCCTAGACTGCAAATACTCAGTTCTACAAGAAGCCATCAGTTCCATGTGCAACACTGAGGGAACTAAGGAAACCACATTCATCCCAACGGATGCAGAAGGGTATTTGACAAAAGAACACCTTTTCTGATAAAACAAAACAAAACCAAGAAAACAGCAGATGTAATAAACGAGGGTTAAAAACAACCCTTTTGCACAAGAAAGGCCATAGGCATGTTATTACATGTTATTACAGTTAATAACATGCTTGCTTATGGGGAAAACCAGAAAATTTTAGGTAAGATCAGGAATGAGGCAAGTCTGTACCCCTCACCATCCTCTGCTCTGCATGGCACGGGGCCAACTACACACTATGGCTGCTTTCCAACTCCCCGGTCTGGGTCCTGTGGCATTTTCTTTTGGGTCAAGGTAGCCTCTGGTCAATGCCTCATCCACTTCTCTGAGAAACTTTATGTATTGATATCCTTGGTGAACATGTGGACATGGTTGCTGGATACAGATGAAATTAGATTAGAGGCCTGCCCTAACCCTGGCACTTAGCACTTAGGCAACATAATAATGATAATACTGAATAAAGTTATCCAAATTGGAATGGGGAAAGGTAAGTCCAACTCTGCCCACAAAAGACATGGTCTTATAATAAAAAGGACTACAAAAGTGCTAGAGCTGATAAAATAAAACATAGTTACAAGGGGGAAAAAAAGACAATCAAAAGCCGTTGAATTTTCATAGGCTTGCAAAGAACAATGCTAAAGGAAATTAAGGAACAATTTAGTTTATAATAACACAAAGAAATAAAATACTTAGTAAATTTAACCAACGAGGTGAAAGAAGTATATGCCAAAAACTAATGAATATTGTGGAAAGAAATTACCTAAATAAATCAAAAGATGCCTATGTTCACAGATTGGAAGACTTAAGTCAATATGGCCTCAAACAATCTACCAATCATATAACTTACAGCAAAATCCTAACAACCTTTTAAAAACCTAAACAGAAAAAGGCTATCCTAAAAATGGAATTGCAAGGAGCTGAGCAGTCAAAATAATCTTAAGAAGAAGGACGAAGCTGGAGAACTCACACTTCCTGGTTATGTGGTACCCATGTAGACAGGGGTCCAGCCAGTGCAGCCGGAAGGGGACCACAAACAAACAAGCCTTTGCATGTGTGAGCCTTTCTTAAAGGAGTATCACGAGCATTCAATGGGGCAAAACCCTGTCTTTTCAATGAGTAGTGGACATCGTTCAAATTAGGATGCCATATGTTTAAGATGCTACAGCAATCAATCTTGAATGGGAAGCTGGATAGACACATGCAAAAGAATGAAGTTAAGTACTTAACCAATACCATTAAAAATAACTCAAAATTGGTCACAGACTAACAGTATGCCTTTAAAACTTTAGAAAATGGGCTAAAGAGTTGAATAGTCATTTCCCCAAAAATATATATGAATGTGCAACAAGCTCCGGGAAAGGTGCCCAGTTCAGCACTGGAGAAAGACAAACGGAACCAGCGAGCAGCCATGTTCCCTGCTGGGATTGCTACAGTGAGAAGATAGGGGACAGGATCACACGGTGAGGATCCTGTGCATTAAATAGGATTAGACAGTATTATGGTCACTTTGTCAAGTGGCTTCGCAGTTATTTAAAACCAGGCTGTGGTGGTGCACACCTTTAGTCCCAGCACTCAGGAGGCAGAGGCAGGCAGATCTCTGTGAGTTCGAGGCCAGCCTGGTTTACAGAGTGAGTTCCAGGACAGGCTCCAAAGTTACACAGAGAAACCCTGTCTGCAAAACAAAACAAAACTAAACAAAAACAACAAAACATCCAACAGAGTCACTGTGCGAGCCAGCAAATCCGAATCTAGACAGCTGACTATTCAAAAGAATGGATCCACCCAAAATATAAACACTTTCACAAAAGCATTGTCCTCAGTCTGCAGAGAGGAGCAACCACCCAATGCTGGCCAGCTGATGAATGGCCAGCTATGAACATAAAATAATGGTCATGTTACAACATGGGTGACTTGTGAAAACTCGTGAAGTAAGACTTAATAGTAAGTTACAGCACACACTGAGTGACGCTGCTCATATAAAATATCCCAAGAAAGAAGCCAATCTCTAGAGGTGGGAGATGGATTGCCTGGAGGCTGAGGCTGGAGGTGGGAGAAATGAAGATTGACAGGGCTTCTTTTGAGGTATCGAAAACATCCTAAAATTAGATTAGGTGATGGCTGCACAATTGTGACACAAAATCATTTGCTTTAAGTGGAATTACTGACGTCCCTGAGGAGAGAGTGAGATGCACAGGCCAGCTTGAGAGGCTCCATGACACACTGGAAGTCTGAAGCCACCACAGCCACTGGGTCAGACAGGGAGATGCTGGCTGATGGATCGGAAGGAGCTGTGTCCACCCTTCTTTCTCACCACAACCCAGATCCATGTAAAGCTCAGAAGTACCAGCCAGTCCCTAGGACGGGCAGAAGACTCCCAAGGATGACGGTGGCTGAGGCAGCAGGGAGGTGTCTTCTCAACGAAGGCCAACCTACAGCTTTTTGCTATTAACCAAATACTCATGGTTTATTTCATTTTCATACAGAGCATTTTTCTATTTGAGCAAAACAAAATTGTTATGTGAAATATATTGAAGTGCTTACTTTCATTATTGCATATCATCATCATTATTTATAATTATTTTGGTTTTTTTTTTTTTAGACAGGGCCTCACTATGTAGCCCTGGCTGTCCTGAAACTCACTTTGTAGACCAAGCTGGCCTCAAATTCACTGAGATCCACTTGCCTCTGCAACCGGAGTGATGGGATTAAAAGTATGTGCTACTACACCTGACCAATGGTTTTCTATTTTTCGTTTCATGTGTAACTGTTTTAGCTTTTATTGTTATAGAGGAACTATGAGCAGAAAGAATATATACCTATTTCGTGGTGGTACAAATGTAAGAACTATTAAAATATTATTTAAGTCAGAGGACTTTTGTTGTTTTTAACTCCAGAGCCTTTGGACTCTTCATAAGGGTCCGAAGGGTTGGAAGCAGGTTTGTGGCTTTGAGAGTCATTTTGTGAAGAGAAGTGGCTCATCCCAGACCAAGGGCAAGCGTACGCGTACGCACAGTACTAACGTGAACTCTCCTGTCTCAACCCTCATGGCAACACCAAGAAGCTGCTGTGGGTTCCAGCACATTCTAGCTGATCTCTAACTCCAGCACATTCTAGCTGATCTCTAACTCCTGGCCCCAGGTTCTCTGATATTTCCTCTTGGGTCAAGGTGGCCCAGTCACTGACCCATGGTATTTCCTGAGAAACTTATACATTGGCATCCTTGGTGGACTTGGTTGCTGGACAGAGATGAAAATTCTAGCAAGGGGCCTGCCTGAGGCAAGTCTGTGTGTGTCTGTGTTTGGGGGAGATAGGTGGAGCCGCAGTCAGCAGTGAGTCCTGATGGGGAACTTTAGAGGAAACCCCTAAAACCTCCTTGACACTATGTGTAAACAGCCCTGATTTGTCAACAGTCATCAACAAAGAAAGAAGGAAAAGGCAGTGTGGAGACAGAGAGAGGTCGAAACACGGAACCCAAGTTCTCCTGTGGGCCGTGAAGGACCTGGGCTGAACTTAGCTACGGAGGACACCATAGGTACTTCATGCTCAACACCTGTGCTCTTAGGTGTTCCTTAAGAGTTCTTAGAAACTTATGACACGTAAGCAGGGGCAGAGTTCTAAATGCTGAATCCCGAAGTATCTAAAATCTACCCAAATCACTTAAAAATCATCCAGGGCACGAGGAGAAAAGCTGAAGTGTGCAAATACAAAAAGAAGGCCCCCACATGTTTGGCTGACCCCCATAACCCTGGCAGGCAAGACAAGAACCTGGAGACCTCTCCCATGTGCAGGACTGGGGTTGTCCCAAGGCTTCCTAGCCCTGGCTTGTACCCGTGTTGATATTGCTGGATCCCCAGCCCCTAGAGCAGCTTTTTGGCCCTTACCCACCACAGCTGGCTACTCACCACACTCCTGTGCCACTGGCTCCAGCCTCCTGCCTGCCCTGGCCCACACCACTCATTACTCAGGGCGTTTATTATTAGCCTGAGATTTTGTTAGGCCTAGGCCACACTTCCTGGGTTTTCCCCTCGACCTGGGCATGTAAATAAGCCACCCTGCTGACCTGCGCCTGCGCCTCAGTCCGAGGAGTACAGGTGGGTAACCTGTCCCTCTTGCTGGGCTTGACCTGGCTGTGAGACCACAGGGTTTGGGCACTTCCAGCTCCTCCCTGGCCCACCCTGGTTCCTGTCCACTGCCCACTCTCTAGGCTGTCCAAACAGCTCTTGGCCCTGCAGACAGCTTTCCCTCCCTCAATCCTCTTGAACCACCTCATTGTGTGTTGCTACCTGGTCAATTCCTGCCGTTCCTTCTTCAATTCTCCACTGAAGTATCACCTCTCCCAGGAAGCCATCTGTGACTACCCCAGGCCATTAGGTACCTATGTTCTTGGCAGACCCTGCGAATCTGGACTTTGCTTCAGGGTTCAAGGCCTTGGCAGGGACTTACATACACAGTAACCTGTACCTCCATGCTCTCGTCAGAAAAGTGGGCCTTTGAGTCATTGTGAGAATAGCATGAGTTCACAGTCACTTGATTGTTGTTTGTCTGGTTTTCCATCCTTTTGAGACAGGCATCACTAAGTTGCCCAGGGCTAACTTGAACTCAAAATTCTCATGTCACAGATTGTAGAGTGTTGGGATTTTAGGTGTGCTCCACCACCCCTGACCACCACAGGCCCCCTCTACAGCGAATTCTCAGCACACAATGAATTCCCCAGTAAGCAACATGGAAAAGTCAATGCTACAGCCGTGGTTATCCCATGCTTTAACGTCATTTCTGCATATTCCCAGGTCTGCAGAACCCTGAAGAGATAGAAAGCCCAACAGTCTCACTCCCAAGTGCATTGCAGTAGTGCTTACAGTAGCCCAAATATGGAGTTAATCTGCATGTCGTCGGCGGATGAGCGGATAAGAACTGTGGTATGTGTAAACAACAGGATTCCACTCATTCTCAAATGAGAACAAAATTCTGCTATTTCCATCAATCAACATGAATGGAACCGGAGACCCTCATGTTTAAAAAAAAAAAAAAAGAGGCTGAATGTGGTGATGCACACATATAATCCAGCACTTGAGAGGCAGAGGCAGGCAGATCTCTGAGTTTGAGGACAGCCTGGTCTACAGAGTGAGTTCCAGGACAGCCTGGGCTACACAGAGAAAAATTGCTGAGAGAGAGGGGGGGAGGGGGAGGGGGAGGGAGGGAGGGAGAGAGAGAGAAAGAGAGAGAAGAAGAAGAAGAAGAAGAAGAAGAAGAAGAAGAAGAAGAAGAAGAAGAAGAAGAAGAAGAAGAAGAAGAAAAGGAAACCATGGCCAGAGCGAAGGCCCAATAGTTAATAGCACTGACTGCTCTTCAGAAGATCTGGGTTCAACTCCCAGGACCCATAGGATAGCTCACAACTATCTGTAACTCCAGTTCCAGAGGATCTAATGTCTTCTTCTGGCCTCCATGCACCCCAGATACACATGTGATGCACAGACACATATGCAGGCAAGACACCCCTACACATAAAATTTAAAAATTGAAATTATTTAAATAGAAAGACAAAGAAGTCAGTTATGGAAAGACAAAGCCACATGTTCTCACTCCTGTACGTAATATAGAACGCGTAGATCTTACAGCTGGAGGGAAAACCAAGTAATCAGAGGCTGTGGAAGGTGAAGGGCAAGAGGACAAGGACAAATTGGTCAGAAGGTCCCAGCTTCAGCTAGGGTATAGCAGTTCTGTGGTATAGCAGGCTAAGCATGGTTAGCGTATCACAGTAATGTGTTATATGCGTTACACGGCTCAGGAGTTACACAGCTAGAGGCGAGCTGCTGTGTGGCTCAGTGGTCAAGCAAGGATGAGCCCCCCTCCCCCACCCCCATTCGTCCTCAGCTCTGAAATACATGATGACACATACCTTGATCCCTGTGCTCAAGAGGCTAAAGTAGGAGGTCATGAGCTCCAGGCCAGCCTGGGCTACGCAGTGAGACCTGGAGAGTATGGGTGTGGGAGACAAATACAGTTTAGGAGCTGGGGCAGGGGGTACGGGTAGTGGTGCTTAACATTCACAAGGCCCTACGTTCAATATCCAGGACGGAAGGGAGGAAGAAGAGAGGGAAAGGGGGAAACAGAGAAAGGGGAAGAAGGAGGGAGGAAGGGAGGGAGGGAGGGAGGGAAGGAGGGAGGGAGGGAGGGAGGGACGGAACTAAGCAATGACAAACCCATCCAGAGGCAGGCTGCAGGTGATTTAAGGAGATACGAGCATCCTTCTGCTGGAGCGTGTGATTGCTCAGAGCCATTCTAGGGGACAATCTACCCAGAACTGACCCCTGAAACCTGGAAGTCCATCACTGAAAGCTCATTAATGGCAATAGGGGCTGACAGCAATGCAGCTGCCCATCCACTGGAGGATGACTGCATAGCCAGGCCAAAGAAAAGGCAACAGCCGCCGTGGGAGTGGGAGAGCCTGGATGGGGCAGGCACTGAGAGGAAAAGTAGTGGAACAGGATGCTGACAGTAGGATGTACACACACATGCACACATATACATACATATATGTACACATATAACACATACATATACACAATCACACACACATATACACATGCACGTATAACATGTGCATGCATACATACACATGTACACACATATACATGTGCACATATACATGCATGCACATACATATACACATGTACACACACACTGGTGCTGTTTTCCCAGAATGATGTGCCTGGGAATGTGATATATGACAAGGCAGGACAAAAGGGTGAAGTTTGAGAGAACCCCAGCCTTACATGGAAGTTTTCATAGCTAGTGTTAATGAATAGTAGCAAAACCACAGCTGGGCCAAGGGAGTGGCAGGGAGAACCCATTCATTGCCAGGGACATTTCATATAAGAACAGGCCAAGCTTGGGGTTGGTGGAATGCCTGGGTTGAGTTCTCTCCTTGCCTATCTGGACGTGCTAGAGCTGGACTCTGCTACCTCGCTGAGGGCTGCCTGGGGCTCAGGCCTGTGAGGGGAAGCTGTCTGGGGCTTGTGCCTTCCACACCTGGAGCTGGGATGAGTTACACTGGGGATGGCTGTCCTGAGCCTCACACGCCATCTCGGCCAATACTTACAATGTTCCATGCATAAATGAGAGACAAACAGAGCCCAGGTTGCTGTGGGGAAACATCAGGGAAGAGAAGGGGAGGGTCCCCCTAGTCACATCCAGTCACCACTGGCTGATGCTTCAGTGCACATGTGCTCTCTCAGAATAGTGCTGGCAGTTTCCAAACCTCATTCTGAAACCAGACTTTTCTGTGCTGTCTCCTGGGGCACCACCTCCTTCTCACTGTGAGTCACATGGCCAAAGTTTTAGGACCCGGAATAAAGACACTTTGCACGTTGCAAGGCTTGAGAGCTGGCTCCTTTACATTAGTAGGGTCCAACAATTACAATGCATAGGCAGTTGGGACAAGTCCAGAGAACAAACCCAGACCATCTAAACACCTGCCATTTCCTACTTTTTAGCTGAGCCCAGCCCCACAGCAGAACCACTGAGGGATGTGACCACTCCCATGCCCCCCTTTGCTTACATCACACTAGCTGGGACAGCTCAGACTTGGCATTTCCCACGTGACTCAGTCTCTAGGCTCTCACAGGCTTGCTGCGGCCCCTGCTCTGCTTCAATGCTCAGTCTATTGTGTTCTACACTGTCTCACTGAAGGCCTTGAGTTGCCTCAGTGGAATTACCTAATCAAAGGGAATGTTGCCCATCATTATTGCTTGTGCACACGATAGGGTTTCAACTCCCAGACCCATGACAGCAGCTAACTCTGACTTACCTCCCCTCTAGTCCTTGCATTGAGACACACCACTGGATAATATCCTCTGAGTGGGTTCTAGGATAATCAAATGTCCAGTACGGACATTTTTAGGGCTATAGCTGAAGCCCTTGTCAAGACTGCAATTTACACATGAGACGGACTTCCACGACCACTTCCCAGAAGTGCTAGACTGTGCTTGGACAAATCCCAAACTGAAGAAGCAGACAGTAGACTTATTATTTATTATTGTATCAAGTCCCCAGCTTCTTATGGGAGGAAACATTACTTTTTCTTGTGTATTTTAAAACAAATGACGTGGTGGAGATGGGGTCACAGGCAATCATGGGGACCTCCACCTGCTCACAGAGTCTCTCTGCATCTGCCTTCCTGCTAAATACCACCTCTGTCTCCCAGGCTTGTTGTCTAAAGCAGTGGTTCTCAACCTGTGGGTTTTGACCCCTCCCCCCTTGGGAGGGATTGAATGGCCCTTTCACATCACATACCCTGCATATCAGATATTTACATTATGATTAATAACCATAGCAAAATCACAGTTATGAAGTAGCAGCAGAATAATTTAAGGTTGGGGTCACCCAGCCAGGCACTGTGCTGAAGGAGGGAGAGAGAACACCACTGGTCTAGAGTGTCCTCTCTTATTCAACCTTCCATTTCTTCTTTGATCTGTACTGTAGTTTATCTCCATGTCCTCTAACAGTCCATGTTCTGAAAGCCTGGCCTGGGGCCTGAGGAGCTGCTGGGAGGTGGTGAACCCCGTGGCAGATGGAGCCTATGGAAAGAAGCTGGACCACTGGGAGCCTGGCCCTCCCTGTCTCTCTTTGCTCCCCACTGCCTGCCCTACCACAGGCTCTGGAGCAGCAGAGCCAGGAGTTGAACTCAGGGAAAACACCAGCTAAATCAATCCTCTCTCCTACACGTTGCTTCTGTCTGGTTCTTCACAATGATGGGAAGAAACTTGCAGGCGTCTCCATTGGAGGCAATGGCCCCTTTGTAAGCAGTGACAACTGTGGGTTGTGCTTAGCTGTTTCTCCCACTCCAAGCCTTGTTTGCACAGCCCTGGCTTATCTAGCTCAAACCCCGAATAAGAAGGATGACCTTTCTGTTGACAACTTAAATTGATGATCCTTGGCCAAAACAAATGTCACCCTTGCAAGCTGGTGGCTTTCTAAATGTGCCATCATTTCTATATTTTTAGTGTCTTTGAGGAAGGGCGCTCTTTTTGCTGCCTTAGATAGGTGTCATGCAGTCATGTGTTAAAGACGTGGGCTTGGTCTGTGGTATTAAAGGAAGCTAGCGGTATGTGCAGGGGTCAGAGAGCACATTGTGGGAACGAACCAGTTCTCCCCTTCCACCATGTGGCTTCTGGGGAATCAGACTTAGGTTTCAATCAGACTTGGTGGCCACCCCCCTCATTGGGTCTCTAGACACTTTTAGATCTTAAGATAGGAGAAAACCCACTTCCCTCCCCATTGCTCCCTTGTCTCTCTGGTTGAAGTCCTCTATTGTATAAATAAGGTTGAGAAAGCTGCCTCCTCCAGGATTCTTAGGGCTCTAGAAGGGAAGGGACTTACAAGAGGATGGTCCCTCACAGTACTACCTATTTTACAGATGGGAAAATTGAGGCCGTGAAATTTCTGGACTCTGGGCCATTTGAACATCTGGCTTGTCCTCAGACTCCAGCAAAGAACCCGGCACACACCGTCCATCCGTCCAATGGTTTTCAAATGAGTAAGTGAACAGAAAAAAAAACAAGTGAACAAAACCCCAAGCTCTGGTTCCTAGTAGAGGCGACCAATTCGTGGAAGGAGACTCAGTGAACCAGGTCCTTTGTGAAGAGGAAAGGCCACACTCTGAGAGGTGAGGACGGGCAGTGGCTCAGAGAGCCCTCTGTGTACAGCCTGTGACTCACTCTAGGTGGGAGCACTCAAGCCAGGAGTGTGTGCTCCATCGCCTGCTCTTCTCTACCCCACTCGGTGCCTGCTTCACCGCAGACATCCCTGGAGTGGGCCAGTGACATCCCTGGCAACACACACAGCAACACTTGGCCTCCTGTGCTCTGCGCCATGAAGTCTTGGCTCCAGCATCTTCTTTGAGAGTCCGTTCAACCACTGGCCAGAGTCCCCAGTGAAAAGTTTCTATACCCCATAAGCCTCTTCACCAATATAGCTATCCAAATTAGATCAAATCAAACCAAATAAGAAAAAAGCCCACGTTTAATGGATACAGCACTCCCGGATGGCCTTCCAGTCCCCCAGAGAAGAGACAGGAAAGGGAGAACAGAAAAACCCCAAGTCTTGTTTCTGGAGGACAGTTTAAATACCCTGTGGGAGTGGTCTTGAGCATCTCTGGGGGAGGTGTCATCATTTGGTGGCCTTTCTGAGGCCGCAAGGTTTGGAGGGGATGGGGGGAGGGGCTTGTGTGTGGAACCTCCACCATAAAGTCCCAGACTCTTTGGGTATGTGGATGCCGCAAGCAGGGCAAAGCTTCTATCATAACACCCATCTTAGTAAGGGTCACTATTGCTGTGATGAAACACCATAGCCAAAAGAAACCTTGGGAGGAAAGGGTTTATTTCACTCACAGTTCCATGTGACAGTTCATCATCAAAAGCAGTGAGGGCAAGAACTCAAGCAAGGCAGGGAACCCAGATGCAGGAGCTGATGCAGAGACCATGGAGGGGAGCTGCTTACTGGCTTGCTCCTCATGGCTTTCTCAGTTTGGTTTCTTATAGAACCCAGAACCACAAACCTAGGAATGCCTCTTCCACATCAGTCACTAAGAAAATGCCCTACAGACCTACCTATAGTTGGATTTTGTTGTTGTTATTTTCGAGACAGGGTTTGTGTAGCCCTGGCTGTTGCTGTCTCAGAACTAGCTTGGTAGATCAGGCTGGCCTCAAACTCACAGAAATCCTCCTGTCTCTGCCTCCCGATGCTAGGATTAAAGGCGTGCACCACCACCACCAGGCTTACAGCTGAATCTTGTGGAGGCATTTTCTCAATTGATGCTCTTTCCTCTCCAGTGACTCTAGTATGTGTCAAGTTGACATTAAAACAGCCAGCACAACTGACCCTTGTCAACTTGACACACAAATCTATCAGTATTAAGCCACAACCTTTACTTTCTTATTCGCCCCCAAGATCTCATATTAATAAGAACATCACAATATAAAATATTCTAAATTTTAAAAGTCCCACTGTGTTTACAAATTCAAATACTTCAGCCTGGTCTATAGAGCGAGTTCCAGGACATCCAAGTCACACAGAGGAACCCTGTCTCAAAGGAAAAAAAAATTCAAATACTTTAAAGTTCAAAGTCTCTTTTAAAAATACCCAAACTTTCTCTTAAAATTCAAAGTCTTTGTAAAATTCCAAAACCTCTTTAAACATTTCAAGTCTCTCAACCATGGGTTCCCGTAAAATAAGAAATTAATTAAGTACCTCCTTACTTCAAGAGGGAAGACCCAGGGCACAGTCATAATCTGAACAAAGCAAAATCAAACTCTAGTATCTCAGTGTCCAACGTCAGGGACCACTCACAGTCTTCTGGGCTCCTCTGAGGGGCCTGGCTCACTTCTCCACCTCTGCCGGCTGCAGCACACACAGCTTGCTTTCTAGACCCCAGCTGGCTGCATGCCACAGTTGCTGCTGTTCTTAGGGGTCCTTCCACAGTACTGGCATCTCCAAATGGGCAGCAACAGCACCAATAGCCTGTCCTGGGCTCTCTTCTGGGATTCCAGCCCTGCCACACAGTGCCAAGCCTCAACTGCTCTCCATGACCCCTCATGCCTTCAAGACAAGCACTACCTGAGTGATCTTAAACTATCAAGTTCTGCTGTCAGGGAGTATGACCTTGACCACTCCTGGCACACAGCTTTCTGTGTGCTGACCCTGAGGAAACACTTCCCAAAAGATTTCGCCTCAGCAATGATGGTCTCTTCTTAATCACAGCTGACATTTCAGCCCCATCTGACCAGACACCACAGTTTCTTCATGCACACCAAAGCCTAGGAGAGTCTTTGCTGCCCTTTAAAACTTCACAAGCCAGGCCTCCATCCTCTGTATTGCTTTCAACATTCTTATTTTCCAAGCTCCCATAGAAAAGCTCACCAAGCTTTGAACACTCAGGAGCTTTTCTAACCCAAAGTTCCAAAGTCCTTCCTCAATCCTCCCAAAAGCAACATGATCAGGTCACAGCATCACCCTACTCCTGGCACCAACTTATCTTAGGTTAACAATTGCTGTGATGGGAAACACCATGACCAAAGCTACTTGGGGAGGAAAGGGTTTGTTTAACTCACAGTTCCCTATAACAGTTCATCATCAAAAGCACTGAGAGCAGGAACTCAAGCAGGGCAGGAGCTGATGCAGAGGCCATGGAGGGGTGCTGCTTACTGGCTTGCTCCTCATGGTTTGCTCAGTCTGCTTTCTTATAGAACTCGGGATCCTGAGCCCAGGAGTGACCCTACACAAAATTGTGTGATCCCCACCCCATCAATCATTTATTAAGAAAATATCCCTTAGGTCTGCCTTTAGATCTTATAGCAGCATTTTCTCAATTGAGGCTCCTTCTCTAAGTGACTCTGTCTTAGCCAAAGTGACATAAAACTAGCCAGCATGCTGTCTGAGCACATCCATCTACCATAATCTTGTGTTTCCTAAGCATGCATTTCTGTGCTCATCAGGGCCACCTGCTTTCTCAGCTAGAATGTGAGCTCCAGGCCAGGTGTGGTGCCACATACCTCTAACCCCAGTTCTCAGGAGACTGAAGGAGAAAAGCCACAAGTCTGAGGTCAGCCATGGTGGGTCATATAGTGAGCGCCAGCCCAGCTTGGGCTGCACAGTGAGTCTCAGCAAAACTGGACAAAGGAGAAAGAATGTGAACTCCAGGACACTGGGCCTTTCTCTTCACTTGTAGGGCTGTTCCTGGCATGAGAATGGTACCAAACAGATGACAGATGGCCAAAAGGAGAGGAAGGGTGTTGGGATGACTGCTGTGCAAGGGCCTTTGGCATCCCTGCAGAAGGGGACTGCGGCTCATGGTTCCTGTGAAGCTGTTCATTACTGAGTTGGAGTGGGTAGGCTAATAGTAAGTGATCAAAGTTGTTTAACCACCTGTCATGTGCCAGGCATAGGCACACACTTGGTATTTCATCTCAGAATGAAGGCAAGATGGCTGCTTCCATTTCCACACATTAATAGGAACATCACAATATAAAATATTCTAAATTTTAAAAGTCCCACTGTGTTTACAAATTCAAATACTTCAGCCTGGTCTATAGAGTGAGAAAGCAAGGTTGGCTGGGGAGATGGCTCAGAGGTTAAGAGCACCGGCTGCTCTTCCAGAGGACACAGGTTCAATTCCCAGCACCCTCATGGTGGCTTACAACATGACATCCCATCCATAATGGGATCTAATGCCCTCCTCTGTCCTGCAGGCATACATGCATGCACAACACTGTGTACATAATAAATAATAATGATAAAAAACCTAAAAACAAACAAAGAAGAAAAGAAAGCAAGGTCAGAGAGACTGAGCATTTTCTACATGAATAGAGGTGTGGTGGTGGGGGAGCAAATTTACTTCCACAGATCTCAAACCTCAGAACATGCACGGCTCCTACCAGCTACTAGTGTCCCTGGCCTGTGAGAACCACATTCCTGCTGACCCCTAGGCTCTTCCAACCAGTGACCCCAGTCCCTGAAAGGACAAGCAGGTAAGGGGCAGAGAGGTCACCTACAGGGTCCCCAAGCAGTCAAGCGCCAGGTGTAGACTGTTGGCAACAGCAAGCTTGAGGCAAAGACTTCGCGGGTGGAGCCCACAGTCGGCTGGAGGTGGGGTCAGGTGGGCAGTGGCCTGTTTCCAGGAATGCTATTCTGCAGTTCTACTGCGGTTTGGATAAGAAGGTATCTACCCAGGTTTGCACGTTACTGGCTTGGTTCCCAGTGCTGACTCCTGTTGAGAGGAGGAACCTCAGGAAGCAACTCTTCAATAGGTGGTAGAACTGTGGAAGGTGGGGCCTGGCTGGACGCATGCCTTTCAGGGACGCCTTGTCTTCTGTCCCTTCTTCCTGCACTCCTCTCTGCTTCCTGTGCCCTGCCCCACCACACATTCATCTCAGAAATCTGCACCTCACCTCAGATCCACACTGTGAACGCAGCCATCCGCTATAACCTCAGAAACCCTGAGCCAAAATAAGCCCCTCCTCCTTGAAGCTGCTCTGTCGGGAATGCCTCCAGAGCCACAAGATCTGACAGTTTGTGGCTTTGGTTTTATCCTGCAAGGGGCTCATGGTCTGCCTCAAATCCACGGGTTCTTAAAAGATCCTCTCAGGAGTGGGGATGTAGCTCATTAGTGAACTGCTTGCTCAGCATGTGTGAGGCCCTAGCTAGGGTCTAGCTCCATCACCCTCCCTCCCACCACGCACATTCAGGCATCACCTTTCTTCAGTTGCCACTCCCTGTACTATGTTCGACGCCTTTTCCTCCTTCGCAACTCTAGGTACCTACATCTTAGACTTTTAAAATATTAGGTTTCAAATGCTATTTATGAACTAATTTTATTATATTATTATTATTAGGGGGTCTCTCTACATGGTCCTGGCTGCCCTGGAATTCACTCTGTACACCGGGATGGTTTAGAACTCACAGAGATTCACCTGTTTCTGCCTCCCAAGTGCTGGGATTAAAGGTGTTATACCACCATGCCTGGCTTGTTTATGCTCTATTTAATTTTGTTCTTCAGTCTGGATGTTTTCTCCTGACTTATCTTCCAGTTCCTTATAACCCTCTCCAGCTGTATCAAACTTACGCTTTAAGTTTTTAATTTTAGTTACTGAATTGTTTAGCTCCCCATTTTCTAATTTGTAACTAATCCTTCTTCTATTTTTATTTCTTTCTAGTACTTTTCTGTCTACTTTCCTTTTTCTTAAATAGTAGATATTTTTAGCGAAGACTTAGACTTAGCTTCACAGGGGGGGGGGAACCGTGGAAGATGCAGAGTTCTTGTATACCTTTAGCCAACTCAGCAACAGCCTCCCTCCCACCTTAGGAGTCCTGTACAGAGGGTGCTGTGCTTTTCTCACAGCTGTGACACAACACATGACAAGAAGCAACATCAGGAGGAGCTTATCTTGGCTTCAAGAGGGTCCAGCACGTGGTGGCATGAAATGGGGGATGGTGGGCTCAGCAGGCAGCTGGGCCACATTCCCAGTGCCTCAGCAGTCAGGAAGTGGAGAGTGATGGACAAGGTACCCAGATAATTTTCTTCTTTTAATTCAGTCTGCACTGAGGTAGATCTTCCAACCAACCTGATTAGGTAATTCTTCTAAGACTTGCCAAGAAGCTTGTCTCTTAGGTGATTCTAAATCTAACCAAGTTGTTCATAGAGATTAAGCATCACCCAGGGATGTACCTGTCGAAGTCAGTGGATCCACACTGACAAGTATTACACCTCAGAGTGCCTGGTTTGCATCCTTCACTGTGCACCCTAAGTTGGCCTCTAACTCCGTGCTCAAGTGAGAACAGCAGTGTGGCTGCTCCAGTTCCTCCCTGCCAGGCCCCAACCCCTGGGCTGAGGGCACCCTGGCAGCCTCACCTTGCCTGGCAGGAGACTTCCAGGAGATAAGAGTCTTAATTTTGGTCCCAGCCCCCAACAAGAGGAGCAGCAAGACATCTGCCTGGCCTGCTAGGGTCATATGTGGTGTCCCCAGCAGAGAGGAAGAGCCCAGATAGCTGCTGTCTTGTGGGTTTCAGCCCTTGATGGTGGCCATGTTGTCAGTTAAATAAAGTGAAAAGGCAGATTTCTTGATTTATTTATTTTAAAATAACCATGCTAAAGTCCCCAACTTGTTAGCACACACTAACTGGGAAGTCTAACTGTGCAGGCACCGAGGCCAGAGTAAGAACTCCTGCTGTCTCCTGTTGGCAGACAGCTCTGGCTTGAGGGCCAGCGCCTGCATGCTGAGAATAACTGGACTTACACAGTCAGATGTGGGGTCAGGGCAGGATCTGGCGGGTGCCATTAGGATGGGCAGCTGCCATGAATGCTCAGGACTCAAGGCATAGTCCTCTGTCAGAAACTGGGTCGTAGGGCAAGTCACAGGGCCCTTCTCCCTTCCTTCCTTTCGAAGCCTGTTTTCCCCTCTGTGGAAGTGAACCATGGCAACCTCCACTTCCCAGGGTACAGGGGGCTTTGCCTTTGAGAACACGCCCAGCGCCTTGCACCAGCAAACACCAGCTCTTGTGGTTTCTCACACAGGGTGTGGGGGTGCACTCCCTTCCCTCCTGCTGTGCAGTCTGAGATAGGGCTGGATGGAGGGAAAGCAATGGCAGCACAGAACCCAAGACCCGTGTTCTCCACACTTTGCAGAGTGCAGAGGCTGAGAGAGGACCACCTCACACTGCTATCCTGTGACCCTAACCATAGGCTTTCCTGGCCCATCAGTATGGTGGCTTTTGACTGCACCAAAGACCCAGAAGAGCTACAGACTACCCAGGTCTTCATAGCCGGCAGGGAAAGTGTTTATCCACTACAGGCAGCCAGGACAGAGGGAACAACATTAAAGTCCCATGCAGCTGATCTCCCCTCTGACAGCCTCATCTCCAGGCCCGTGGTCCTGGTGGCTTCATCCTTAATCAAGACCCACTGGGACACTGCATGGTAGGGAGGGTGTCTGGTCTCTCCCTCTTCCAGCCCCAAGCAGCTTCTTTTGATTATATCTGCACAACCAGGGCCCACACCCCAGTCCAAAGAAGGCTCTCCCTCTGCCCCCACCCTGCCCCCCCAAAAAGGTCACTACTGCTTGTGACGTTTGCCTTGTCTAACAGTGGACTTCACATGCAGGAATAACATAACATCTGTTTGTGGAATCCAAGCCCGCCCCCAGCATCATGTGTGCGTTCGTTTGCTGTGTATAGCTGTCCTTCATTCATTTTTGTTGCTAGTTCCCTTCTATCTGAAATCCACAATCTTATCCAATAGTCTGTTCATGGAGATTTGGAGTAATTACCGTTTGGAACCGTTACAAATAGGGCTGGAATGAGAGTTTTTAAAAATAACATTATTGTGGAAATGCTAGCATACCTGGTTGACCGTATACCCAGGAGTAAGGTGGCTCCCGAGAGGAGGTGTGCATTTCGCTCAAGTGATGATTGCCACATCATTTGAATACTTTCTTCAGTCCTTGTGCCCTCTACCCTGTCACATCCTGAGGCCCTTAGAAAGACCTCTGCCATGTCCCTCTGCCACTTAGAAGTTGTGATGCTTGGGCAAACCGCATGACTTCTCTGAGCTTTGGTGTCCCATCTGTGAGTGGAGTGGGTCACAGCATCTGGCCCGGGAGTGGGGTAATCTGCAGTGTCCTGTCTGTGAGTGGATGGTGGCCCTGCCTCACAGGGCTACAGTGAGGAGTAAGAGAGGTATGAGCTCTAGCCTTGAGTGACAACTCTCCTCTGCCTTGGAGGAAGACACGGCCACTGACCCATATGAAAGCCTGGGAATGGCACCAGACTCTGTCTTTTCCCTGTTTGAGCAGGAAAGCCCCTGTGCTGGGCTTTGAAGTCCTGTCCCGCCCCGCAACCGTTCATGTGCCCGAACCATTGTTCTCAAAGCATATAGTGAGTATGAATGGTAATGGTATTTGGAAATTGGGTCCTTGGGGGATTTTTAAGATTTGATGGGGTTATGAGGATAGGGCTCTTCCATGGCATTATTGAGTTTATTTGTTTGTTTGTTTGTTTGTTTACAGAGTCTATCTGTGTAGCCCAGCTGGCCTGCAATTCATGAACCCCCTGACTCAGCTTCCTGGGTGCTGCAGTGACAGGCCTGTGTCACCATTCTGTTTTCTGAGAAGAGTCAGCACACCTACTGTGCCTGTCCTGGGGCCTTTTGCCTTGCCATGATGCAGCAGGAAGCCCCTAACTAGGTGCTTGAATGACTCTAATGCCATTCATTGGGACTTCTCTGCCTCTAGAACCAGGATCTAAATAACATCTATTCTTTACGATTCCTTGGTCTTAGGTATTTATGGACCAACACATCTTGGGCCACCCCAGGTCATTGTTTCCAGGAGGATCCACCTGAGATCAAGATGTGCCTTGTCAACCACAGGGCTTTTCCAGCATCTGCCTATGGGACCTAGAGCCCAGCTGGCCCCCTGCAGAGTGCTGGCCGTGGCCCCATGACCAGTGTACCCTACCCCTGGGTCATTTACAACACCCCATCATAGTAGAGACCTGTAGCTTGGAACTGAGCTTGGAAAACAGCATATGGCTCTCCCCCCTTCCCAGCAGTGGGCACCCCATTGTAAATCACTTTAGAGACAAGGCACGCTTACATGTGACAGCAGCCAGCCATTTCTGTAACAACCAGTCACTATTTCTATATACCAGGTGGGGCCCAGTCTGTCACAACCACCCCACACCTCAAACTTCTCCACCTGTCCTCCCCTCCAAGGTTTCTCTTGATACCCACAAAGCCTTCCACCATCCTTCACAGGCTCTGCACCCACATTAGAGCCCCTTTATTGACAGAAGCTTCCTTCTTTCATCTCATTTTCCTCCTCCATCCCAGCTGGGATGTGACACTTTTGGAACACCTCCCCTAGCCACTGCACTAGTGATACACCCAGTATGTCACCATCCCCCAGACCCTGTCTGTCTCCTTTGCAGCTTACAATGACTATATGTTTTAGCCACTGGCTTATTGTTCATCTGTCTTCTGGGAAAGGGAAAGTTGTGACTGTGAAAGTGTCTCTAGCATGACTGATCTGGGGGCTGTGAGCACTTTTCAAGGCAGGAGATAAGTTTGGAGGTGGCGAGGGACCTATTGAGGTCACAGTGATCATTGGATCTCGGTGACTATTGGCCTCAGAGGGACCTTCATTGGCATTTCCCAAACCCTCACAGTGTCTCAGTGCTGAGCTGACCCCGGACACAGGATGGGTGAGCCATCAGTCCTTCACAGATGGGAACCAGAGTCTTGGCCATGCCAGACACACAGCCAATGGCTATCCATGCTAAAGTCAGAACCTAGTGTACCTGCTTCTTGAGCTGTGCCAGAGAACCATGGTTGCCGATCCCCCGGCAAGTCTCCTCCACATCCTACTGGCACCCAGGCCATGTGCAAACCATGTAGGAGTCACCTTTGAGATCATTCTGGGGAAGTCACTCCTCTTCCCTGCCTGCCCTAATAGCCAGCTCTCCTCTCGGCTGAATCAGGTTAGAGACCTCCTCGAGGCCCCTCCTGCCACCACCTGGACCCTTCTCTGTTATTCCTATCCAGATGCATATGACCTGTCAATATCAAATAGCTTAGCCCTCCTTAGTAGGATTCTCTACTGGCTCTGCAGCTGCTTTGAAAGCCTAGCTCCTTCCCAAGCTGATGTGTGCTATTACCCCCACCCCCACAGCTGCAGATACAGGATTTCCTTCCTGTATCTGAAGCATGCCAATCACACGTCTGCCTCAGGGCCTTTACACGTGCTGGTCTGGACTGGGTCTGGACTGCTTTGCCAGAGATCCACTGGGGTAACCTTTAACTTCCTACAGATGTTCAGATCCCACCTAGCTGCACTATTGTGTGGTCCAGCAACTACACAGAAAAGGAAGGGAGGGGAGGAGGGGAAGGAGATGAGAGCCCCACGAAGTGTGCCCTCAGCCTGCCTGAGCCTCAGTCTTGCTTCAATCCGAATCAGGGGCGTCGGATGCTGTCACTTACGGGACAGCCCTTTGAGTTACTACCTCCTGGGTGTCACTCTGAGGCTGCCACTCTGCACCTGGGGTGACCACCCACCCAGGACAGTGTCACCTGGTGTCCCCTCTCTACACCTTTCTTCTCAAGAGTGGCTTGGGTTTCACATGCTAAAGCTAGGGTCCCAAAATAGTCTGTGGCCACTTGCTAGTGCCAAAAAGGAAGTGAGAGAGGTGCACTCGTCCCCTGGGTGGAAAAGGGCTCTTTTGCAGTGACGTTCAGTTGTTCCCCAGAGCTTTGCTGTCCCAGTTTCCACCTCATCCTCCTGTGGGAAACAAAGACTTAGCTGACTAGGGAGGCAGGTGCACGATGGATTCTCTACAGTACATCATTCCTGTGAACCACCGCAGGGGACGTGGTATGTCAAGAAAGTCCCCTGGAACCCAAGTGAGCTGTACTAGTCTACTGTTTCTGCCCTGCTGCAACACCATATTGCTTAGGGGGATACGGAAACACATCAGAAGAGGGTAAGTAGGTAAAAACGTTACCGTATCATACATTCTGAGGCATCTTAAATTCATTCCCCCATAGTTCCCAGTGTTGGGGGTAAGATTCTCAGGTCTCAGTAACTGATATTGTTTAGTTGATTTTATGGGACCTTTAAAATCCCAGGTTATTAAAGTTGCAGCCAGCTCCCCCATGGGAAACTGAGGTCAAAGTCACTTGTCTCCTGAGGCTACTGTGGAAATGGCTGCTACTTTTAGTAGGATGTTCAGCCTGAAGGAAAAGTTAAAAGAACCTTTTCTATCCTCACATATATTTGGAACGTCACAGGATAACGCCGGCAAAGCAAGAGTGGCATGTTGCTGAAAGGAAGCAATTTATCCCTGATTACATCTTACAAAATTCCATCTGTGGAAAGTTTGGAGTTGACAATCATCGCTGCTGAATCTAGTCCCCCTTAGAGATGCTGTTCTCCTCCATGGCCTTGCTCTTGGGCTGATGTATCTGGGAAGAAGGAAAACAAGTTCATCTGCTAAGTTATTCTTGAGTTCTCACCTCTGCTTCTTGAATAAGCTGAGGCCCACAGGACTTCTTAGTGTCAACAGATGTCCCCTGACAGAGAGAGAGAGAGAGAGAGAGAGAGAGAGAGAGAGAGAGAGACACCTATCAGACACAGGTCCAAGGCCCAACTGTGTCTTTCATTCTTGCTCTGATATAATAGGTATTTAGAAATTGCTTTTACTAAAAAGCACTAACTCATCCCTCGGGCACAGAAGGCATCTAAACACGGGACGAAGGCCTGACATCTCTGCCTTCATTTTGGGTTCATGTCCTTTACCTTGGGTCAGAGTTCTGTTCAACTCTACACGGGTGTGTTGGTTTCAACAGTGTGTCTGCCTGCCTCATCTGTTTCAATCTCCTCCCAGGGAGAAGAAGGCACAATGGAAAGTCATTGTTGTAGACCAGTGTCACCTTGGATTCCAGTAACAGCACCAACAGACACCCCACCCCCAGGGTGAAGGCGGTTATCCACTGTGGTAAGGTGCAGCCTGGAACAGATAGTCATCCTATAAGAGCAAGCTTGCTCTCCTCAAGTGACAGAAATTACAACTGCATCAGAACTGCCTTGTAGGTCAAAGACTGGGAGAAATTATCAAACAAATTGTACCTCGGCCAAGACTATTTTATTATGCATAACTTTTAAATGTATCTGACTTTTTAAATGTGTATGTGTACACATGTGTACTTGGTGTCTTAGGTCCCTTGGAACTACAGTTACAAAGAGTTTTGAGCCACCATGGTGCTGGGAATCGAATCCAAGTCCCCAGGAAGAGTAGCAAGTGCTCTTAACTGTTGAGCCATCTCTCCAGCCCCTAATTATGCATAACCCTTAATCCTATTCCAATTCTTCCTCTGTTTAAGTTAAATCTCATGTCAGCACATGGAAGACTAATTTGGGGGTGGCTGGACCCATTTATCTGCTCCTCTTTCCACAGCATTGACTTTTTTCCCCTCTGCTTTACACTATTGCTTGTTTCTTCAGTTGCTGTATTGAGATGGGTGACTAAGCTGAGTCAGTTGCAGCTGCCAAAATGTGCTTTTGTCCCCAAACTCCAGTTGCATCAGGAGAAACACTTCGGGTAGCAACACCAATCGCAGGCAGCAATATAAACGGTTTGATTAATTTTAGATACGAGCCAAATATTTTCTTCCTAAAGCCTCTAAGGGAAGACTTAGTGAACAAAACCCAGAATCACTGTGTTCCAAATGTGTCTGCCATGTGTTATTATAAAGAGTGCCTTCTGTCTGTGGAAAAAAGTAAGTTCTATTTGCATGTATAGGCAAAAGCATTATTAAGACTGTATCACATGTAAGAATGCCAGGTGCTGAGACCCAGTGGGACCCCGTGACAAAACCTTCCATGCTATAAGGCATTCCCATCTTGTGTGAGCCACGTTTATAAGCAGTCAGTGTCATCATGAGCAGCACACATATGGCATATAAATACCAAGCACTGGAGTGACTCCAAAATAGACCATTTTCATAGGAGATGGGACCTCTCTGTGCCATTGACAGCCACTGCCCTATCTGCATTCTGGATTCACTCCATGGAGTCTGAGGCATATGTTGAACTAGGTGTATTTGAGCCGAGGCCAGTGTAGACCAAAAGGCCCCGTATAAAAGAGAAATCCCTACACTTTGCTAACCCTACTGACAATTCCCTCTTTCTTACCACTGGTAAACACATTCACTGTTCATGCATCACTGTCCTTGATGGCATGGTAATGGTCTGTACAGGGGAGATTAAATGAGCCTGTCTTGAACATTAAATGGGTGAAAATATTCTACAACATTACCTGGCTCTTACTTTGAGCGGTTTGGTTTGGCTTGGTTTGATTTTTAAGTCAGGGTCTCATGTAGCCCAAGCTGGCCTAAAATTCACAAGTAGCCCCAGATGACTGGAATGCTGACTCCTCCTACCTTAATTTCCAAGTGTTGGGGCAGCAGATGTATACCTTCATGCCCGGGAATTTTGACTTTGACTTTTTCTTCAATTTCTTTTCTGGGGACCAAGCTCATAAATGCAGCCTGCGTTTATGAAAGCCACCCTCTCACCTGAGCCCCCATGGCTGCTCCTTGGCTAAGATTTCCATAGGGACCGAAAGATCAAGAATTAAAGTAGAAATTAACTCACTTTAACATCAGACTTCAGCTGCCCAGATTCCAACCTCCCTAACTTGGGGCGTCTTTCTTTTTATTGTTATTGTTGCTTTATATGTTTACTGTTTGAGAATTTTACATATGAATAAAACGTGTTTGATCGAATCCACCCCCTGCCCTCAAATCCTCTCCCTCTCCCTGTGACTTTCCCCTTCCTACTTCGTGTTTTGTTTAAGTCGCCGAGCCCACTGAGAGCTGCCTGTTTGCACATGGGTGGAGGACCATCCACCAGAGCATGGCAAGCCTCTCAGGAGCCACATCCCCACAGAAAAGTCACTTCCAGTGGCCACCAGCAGTCATCAGTGGCTCCAGAGACAGGGGCGGGAGTCCATGAGCCCCTCCCTACCCATGCTGGGGTTTTGGCTGGCTTCATCTTGTGCAGGTCTTCTACACGCAATCCTAGCCTCTGGCCATCCATGTGTGTGACTATGCTGTCATGTCCAGAAAATACTGCAGACACCCACTCCCTCTGCTCTTGGAATCTTGCTGCTCCCAAGTCTGAGGTGACCCAGGCCTTGCAGGGAGGGATATGATACAGATTTCCCATTGAGAGTTGAGCCTTCACCCCACGCAGTCTCTCAGTCCCTGCACACTGACCAGTAATGGTGTCTGTATTGGTCACTCTCTACTGTTAAGAAAAGTAATAAATAAATAAGTAAGCTTTTCTGATGAAGGCTGAGCACTGCACTAATCAATGGCATAAAGGAAAGGTTAGGGAACGATTTATGACTTTGTTCATTTAGCAGAGGCATGCATAGTATTAGGGTCTCCCTTAGCACTCATGACCTAACCAGCTTCAGAGTTCGGTCCAGTTAATAGTACTACATATCAGTTCAGTCTCGTGGAGCAGTATGGTGAGACTAGGTCCCTGACAATAAGGTAGGCCAACTGTCTTCAAGGGACACCCACATTCAGTAGGACCCAAATGATAGGACTCTGACCATTTTTCCTATGATTGGTCCCTGAGACACAGTCTCAAAAGTTGGTCTAAATTTGATCCCCAGACTTACAGAAAGTGGGAAAAGAAATCATTTTGTTTGGCTTTGTAACAAAGTAGATCATGGATTCTGGCAACCTCGGGGCACACCGAGCTGTAATCGGCCTGTAATTAACCCTTTTTGGATGACCCAGGGAGGACACTGAGATGCCTTGGTGGCTGTACACTCCATGGCTTTCCCATGGAGCTTTCAGTTGTGACCAGGACTCTGCAAGTGGCATACTAGAGTCTCCTACACAAACTGACCTTCAAATTCAGCTTCAGATGACACCTTGATGGCCTTCTTTGTGTGTACCCCAGCCTCTGCTCACCCCCTGGCTTCTCTGTGGCCACCCTTGCCTCCTCCTGGCAACACCGCTCCCACCTCCCTCTTGGCTTCTCCTTACTGGCACCTTGTATTCCCTCACAGAGCTTTCTCCCACTGCTCATAAGAACTGCATCCCTCCTCATACACTTCACATTGTGAACTTGGAATGATAAATAGCTGTGCTCTCTCCCTCAGAGAGCATCTTCTCCTTCATGAGGAGGCTAAGGGGGAGACCTCAGCAACACCAAGTACCTGCCCCTTCCTCATGTCTGACCTGTCTCAAATCAACCCAAAATAGGTTGTTTAGTTAAGATTTTCCACCTTCGTTAAGGACGTCAAAAGACCCACCGTGGTTTTGACCCAACATGGAAAACATCTGTATCTTCTAACCACCTGCGGCACACATGACAGGTTCCAGTCTGGTCTTTGGCACACAGCTGGGCTGATGGAGCCCATACTCATAGCCTAGTTAATAGGCAGGCCAGGCTCCATTGTGATGCCAATACAGAGCCCCAATGGCCATAGCAGACCACCAATATAGAAAACAATGAGGGGAGTTCTGCCAAGACTGCATGGCTGTCTATACAAGGGAATCAAAGGCTGAAGCCAAACCCATTAACTACAACAGGTTATCAGAGACAACAGGGGAACCTCAAAACCCTGTCTTCTTGTTACAATCTAGGGCAGCTGAAAGCATGCTCAAGTATCCTAACGACTCTGGGAGTCAGGAAGGCCAAGCTGCTCTGACTGTGTTACACAACTGCTATTCCCAGCACTGACATTAGATAAACGCTTGGAAAACTAGATCAAGGTTCCCAGACTCCTTTGCCAACTTTACTGCCCACAACCTTCAAGGTCTTTAGAAAATGAGAGCCAGGTGTGTCCGAATGGGACAAGTTGATAAACTGGCAAGCTCTGTGGGTAGTGGTAATGACTGTCCAGTCCTTCCCTAGCTAGCCCAGGAAACCCTCCAGTGCCATCTAGTGGCATTCTGGTTCAGCCTAAATGTACAAATGTTTTCAAATGAGGCGATAGCAACCAATGTGGCTCAGCACAAAATCCTACATTTACTTGGAATGTGAGGAGACTGGATTTTTATTTGTTCAGGCATTTTTGAAAAGGGGATAGTGTAGCACACCCGCACAGTTCTCAAGGGTTATAGATGACACCCTCATGTTGTAATGTCAAAAGTCTAGATATGCTTAGAGGAAACAAATCCAGCCTCAGGTTGAATGACTTTGCTGGTATTGTTGAAGTCAGTCAGAATATCTCAGTTGGGAGTGCGCAAAGCTAATGGGATATGACACTACTCTGGGGTAATTTCTGATCAGTAAAATGGGTTCCCTGTAAGGGCAAAAATACTCTTCTCTTGCTCCTGAGGGATGGCCAACCTTTTGTCCAGGGTCTCATGTTAGAATAAGCCTTGAATTAACTCTGCCAGACCCTGACTAAGGCCCTATGGTGACACTCCAGTCTTTTCCTTTATGAAAGTGAAGCCTGGAGCCCCCAAGATGTTGGAGATACCACAGCTCTAGGCTGTCTGCTAAGGAAAGCTGCAGTCATGGAGAAGAGGCAGCCCAAGAGAGCAATGTGCTTCAGGCAGTAAAGTTGGATGGGCAGAGCCATCTAAGTCCTTTTATGTTGAGCATGGAGCTGTAGGATTTGGTGTTTGCCCTGCTGAATTCTGGTCTTGCTTTGGTGCAGGATTTCCTTACTATGCCCCAATTACTTCCTTTCAGAATGTCAATGTTTATTCTGTGCAGTTGTAAGGAGGAAGCATGTAACTTGCATTTTGATTTTACAGAGGGTTACAAATAAAAGAGATTGCCTGGAGTCACAGATTAGGCTGAGGACTTTAAGCAGTTGAGCTAAATGCATTTTGCAGTATATGTTCATGACCCGGTGAGAATAAGAGAATGCAGTGTGATGGCTTGGGTGAGAATGCCCCCATCGACTCATGCATTTGGACACTTGTTCCTCTGTTGATGACACTGTTTGGGGAGGTTTTAGCATGTGACCTTGTTGGATGAAGTTTGTCACTGGAGGTGGCTTTGGGAGTTTAAAGACCTTTGTCATTGCCAGTTGCTCTCTGTTTTGTGCTTTTGGTTCAGGATGTGAGGTCTCAGCTTGCTGTTCCAGCCACTGTGTCTGCCTGCCGTCTTGCCTCCCCACATCAATAAAGATGGATAGACTCTTACTCCTGGAACTGTAAACCCAAATAATCCCTTCCTGCTATAAATTGCTTTGGTCATGGGTTTATTCTTTTTCTTTTCTTTTTTAACATTGCTTTTCTACTTTTTTCATTTTAAAATTCTTTTTTATCTCTTTTATTTTAAAATAAATTTGCTCATTTTACATACCAATCCTAGTCCCCACTTCCTTCCCTCCTCCTTCTCTCCCTGCCTTCTCCCCACCCCACCCCTCACCCACTCCTCAGAGAGGGTAAGGTTTCCCATGGGGAGTCAACGAAGTCTGACGCATCACTTTGAGACAGGACCAATGGCCAGGCATTTTACCACAGCAATAGAAAAGTAACTAATAACCAGGCATGGTGGTATTTGCACATGATTTTAATCCTAGCACTCAGAAGGCAGAAGCAGGCTGATCTAATCCCTGTGAGTTCAAGCCTAACCTTGTCTATGTAGTGTGTTCCAAGCTAGCTGGCTTGTCTCCAGGCTCACATTAAGCCATCTTTCTCACACAGCCCCAGCTCTCCTACTCTCACCCACAGTGGGCTGGAGCCTCCTAGATCTCCCACAGACGTTGTCATGGGCCAATGTGATTTAGTAAATTTCTTAATTGAAGTCCCCACTTCCCAGGTATCTCTAGGTTTGTGTCCAATTGACAGCTGAGAAGCCATGACAGTAGGATAACCAGAACTAAGGGTGAATGAAAATGTCATAGAAACCCACTGGGTAGTAAGATCTGGTCAAAATATAACGTGGTTTATTAAACAAAAATCACAGTGCCAGGTACTCCCTAGGAGTCACTGGCCAGGGTGGCCTCAGAGGTCCCCACAACAACACAGGCTATTTACCATTGCTCTTAGTTTTCCATCAAACTACACGACAAGGCCTTCTGCTGCAGAACATAGAGAAGTCCATCTCAAACAAACCCTTTCCTACCTAAGTTGCTTTTGGTCAGGGCATTTTGTCACAGCAATAGAAAACCAAACTAAGGCACACACCCACAGGTTCACAGCAGTGGCCAGTGTGTGCATGTGGGTACTATTGCAAACAGTCCACTGCCAAGCTGACCACACATTCCATTAGCCTGCTGTGCTAAAGAAACGCCTCAGAGCTTGCCTTGCATTGTCACACGTGATTTTTGTGCTCACCTTTATGTAGGCTCTTAGGCACTTTGCTCCCCAGAGAAGACACAGCCTCTTCCTGTTCCCCAGAGTTTCATCTCAAGCTCCTCAATTAATGAGAAAAAACCCTGGGAAGATTAGTTAGCTACCAGGCAGGCATTCTTAGGGACAAACTTCTATACACATGGAGATGGGCTGCTGTCCTTTTTATTTTGAACACCTTTTATTTATTCTTTAATAATTCATGATTATAAACAATGTGTCAGGAGCTTATCCACTCCCCAATCTTCCTTGTCATTGTCCCCAGACACCTCCCACCGGGTCCTCTTGCCACCTTCATGCCCCACCCTTCATTGTAGCCCACTGGGTTCAGTTAGATCTGCCCGCTGGAATGCTAACTAATCTTGCTGGCTTGGTCTGGACCAGATCTCGAGTATGTACCAATGAGTTCATGAGCACAAAGACCACATCATGTTCCGTTCATAGCACCCCTCTCCACCCTCCAGCTCTCTGCAATATTCCCTTAGTTATGTGGGGATTGATGCAGATGTCCCATTTAATGTCCCATTACAGAGCACTCAAGGTCACTTATCCTCAGCACATTGACGGTCATGAGTCTCTTCATTGACAGCTGCTCACTGCAGAGGGAGGCTCCTCTGGCTAAGGTTGAGAGCAGAACAGCCCTAATCCATGAGTGTAAAAATAAACATTTAGAAGGCAATTTGACACGTCCAGTTGGCAGGATAGCAGTATAGGTTCACCCCTCTGGCCTATGACCTCCAGAACTGTGGGATTTCACCACATTTACAATACCAGGCAGGAATTCCTTTCAGTGAAGCAGGCCTCAAAGCCAATAACTTTCGTGTTATTATTGCTGGACAACTGGGCATAGTCTGCCTGGCAGGTCAGTGCTGTAGCATCTAAGGTTCACTGCTGGCCAAACCACTGATGATTTTTCTTCCCCAGAACCCTACATAGCTCCTTCTAGCCATATGAAAACTACCCAGCAAAGAGACAGTTCAGGTCAGTTCCCATTTGATTTGTCTATGTTCTGCAGCTACAGTGTGTTGTGTCTTCAGCAATGGGGTCTTACTATCTACCTATCACGAGAAGCCAAGAGAAATAGCAGTAGCTTTCATTGGTTCAGGGTCCTTGAGGCCTCCCCATATGTGGCAGGAGATTTTCATTTAATAATCCTTGTCTTCTAGGAGAAGCAATATCACCCATTCTGGCTTCAAGCTCCTTTAAAAAAATTATCTATTAAAATGAGACTATAAAGTAGTAGGTTCCCATAAAGGCTTTTAAAAATACATTCCCAGTTTTGGTTAACTCACTGCTCCAATCTATCTGTCTAAGCCCTCACTTAAATTTAAACCCCTAGAATCCTGTACTACCACTTTTTTTTTTTTTTATAGCATTTGTATTCTACTACCCACTCACCCTGCAAGACCTCTTCTTCCATACCTGCTTTGGCCCCTTTCTAGTTTCTAATATCTACAGACACTCTAAATTGAAGAGAAAAATAAAATCCAAGAATTTGAAGCTAGAATCTACATATAAGGGAGAACGTGAGACATTTGTCTTTCTGGGTCTGGGTTATTTTTCAGTTTCATTCATTTTTCTGCAAAGTACTTAATTTCGTTCCCTTCACAGATGAATAAACGCTATTGTACGTATGTGCCACATTTTCGTTAAACATCTGTTGGTAGGTGTCTAGGCTGATTCCATTCCCTAGCTATTGTAATAACGACAATGACCATGGCTATGCAAGCATCTCTGAGGGAGAATGTGAAGTCCTTCCTGGGTGTGTGCCCAGGAAGGGTATAATTGAGGTATATAATCCTTCTATTTTTAACCTTTTGAGAAGCTTCCACACTGGTTTCCATAGTAGCTATACCCATTTACACTGCCACCAAGTGGACAAGCTCCCCTTCCTGGCATCCTTACTAGTGTTCATTGTTCTCTGTTTTGTGATGACTGGAGTGTGGTGAAAAAGAATCTGAAAGTAGTCTTAATTTGCATTTCCCTGATGGCTAATGATGTTGAACTCATTTTTAAAAAAATATTAGCCATTTGTATTTCTGCTTTTGAGAGCTCCCTATTCAGTTTCGTGCTCTATTTTTTTTAAATTGGGTTGTTTTCTTGATGCTTAATTTATTATTCTTTATATATTCTAGATGTTAATCCTCTGTGGGATGTATAGCTAGCAAAGATTTTCTCCCATTCTGTTGGCTGCCTCTTCATTTGGTTGAGTTTTCTTGTTCCATTTGTTGATTATTGGCCTACTTCCTGAGCTATCTGCATCATTCACGAAGCCCCTATGTTACAGCAGGTTCTTCCCGCCAGCTGCAGCGGGTCCTGCCGCCATGGTCCCGCCGCCACGTGAGCCCCAAATAACACTCAGAGACTCTGTATTTGATACAATCCTGTTGGCCAGTTACCATTATTGTTTATGGGCTAGCTCTGTCTTAATTATTAACCCATTTCTACTTATCTAAGTATTTCCACGTGGTTATCTTATCCAGGAGCCGCAGCTGGCATCTTCTTCCTTTCAGGTCTACATCTCGACTCCTCCCTACTACTTCCTCTTTCCTCCTTCTAGTCTCCTAGCCCCGCCTATCTAGTTTTCTATTGGCCAACAGGGCTTTATTAATTAGTATGAGAAACATATATACAGAATAACATCTCCCATCACCCTTACCTGTGCCTGTATCTTGAAGCACTCTCCTTACATTACCTCTAGCAGTTTCAGAGTTCTAGATCTTATATTAAGGCCTTATATTTTACAGTTGATTTTTGTTTTCAGAGTGAGAGATACATGTTTAGTTCCATTATTATCTTCACTATAATGTGTATTTTCAGCATCTTTATCAAAAATAACGTGTCTACGGTCTCATGGCCTCATATCTGGATCCCCCATTCTATTGTTTTTGTACCAATGCCATCTGTTGTATGACTATGGCACTGTAGTATAATGGGAAGTCAGGTAAGCTAATAGCTTCAGGAGTCTTCTTTTTGCTCAGGACCCTCATGCTCTTGTGTTTCTGTAAGAAATTTAAGATTGTTTTTCTATATATTTTTTTATATATATAATTTTTTATTTAAATTTGAAACAAGCTTGTTTTACATGTCAATCCCATCTCCTGTATCCTTCCATTCTCCCCTGTTCCCCCAACTGACCCCATCCCATCCCCTTTCTGCTCCCCAGGGAGGGTGAGGCCTTCCATGGGAAGTCTTCCAAGACTGTCATATCATTTGGAGCAGGGCCCAGGCCCTCCCCGATGTGTCTAAGCTGAGGGAGTATCTCTCTATGTGGAATGGCTCTCAAAGTCCATTCATATACTAGGGATAAATACTGATCCATTACCAGAGGCCCCATAGACTGCCCAGTCCTCCTAACTAACACCCAAGTTCAGGAGGTCTGGGTGGGTCCTATGCTGGTTTCCCAGCCACCAGACTGGAGTCCATGAGCTTCCCCTTGTTCAGGTCAGCAGTCTCTGTGGATTTCTCCAGCCTAGTCTTGAGCACTTTGCTGTTTTTCTATTTCTGTGAGGAATGTCACAGTATTTGGATTGGGATTGCGTTAGTAAAGGAGCCACTTTCAAACTATTGATTCTTTTAATCCATGATCATGAGAGGTCTCCTCATCTTTTGGTGTACCTCTCAATTTCTGCCTTTAGAGTTTCAAAGTTTACATTATAGAGGTCTTTCACATTCTGGGTTAGGCCTTTCCAAAGTATTTTTTGAAGATATTGTTCCCCTGGTTTCTTTTTCAGTTTATCATTGATGTGTTCAAAATTTTGTTTTGTTTTGTTTTTCAAGACAGGGTTTCTCTCTGTGTGTGTAGCTCTGGCTGTCCTGGAACTCACTCTGTAGACCTGGCTGGCCTCAAACTCACAGAGATCCATTCCACCTGCCTCTGCCTCCCGAGTGCTGAGATTAAAGGTGTGCACCATCACTGCCTGGCTGATACATTTAAATTTTTGTGTTAATTTTGTATATTGACACTTTGATAAAAGTGTTTATCAAAAGTGTTTTGTTTGCTGTGAATATATGTATCTCTTATTGGTTGCTGAATAAATGCTGATTGGACAGTAGTCAGGCAGGAAGTATATAGGTAGGCTACCAGACTAGGAAAATGCTGGGAGGAGGAAGGCAGAGAGAGCCATTGAAGGTGTAACATGCTAGAGAATTACAGGTAAGCCACAGACTCATGGCAATACATAGTTTAATAGAAATGGGTTAATAATTAAAGAGAGCTAGCCAATCAGAAGTCTGAACCATCAGCCAAATAGTTATTAATTAATATTAGCCTGTGTGATTTTTTTGAGGACTAAACAGCTGCAGGACCAGACAGGACAGAAACTCTGTCTTCATTTATCAGCTCCAAGAGTTCTCTTCTGGCATATTCAGAGTCTCTTCCATCATCTGCAAGCAGAGATGGTTCAAGTCCCTCTTTTCCTATTTGTATATGCGGTATTTATTGCACTAGCTACGACTTTCAGTTCTATTCTTGTTAAAAGTGGAGATAATGGACACCCATGTCTTGGTTCTGATTAAAGTGGAAGTGATTTGAGATTTTTTTCCATTCAATATAATGTAAGCTGTGGGCTTGTCATATGTAGCTTTTATTATGTTGAAATATATTACTCCTAGTCTGTGTTTCTTCAGGCCTTTTATAATGAAGGGATGTTGAATTTTGTAAAAAGGCTTTTCTGTATCTATTGAGGTGACCATATGTTATAATTTATGTCCTAGAGCTAATTTATGTAATATATAAAATACATAACATTTACTCATTTACATATATTGGACCAACCCTGAACCTCTGGCATAAATCCAACTTGATCATGGCAATCCTTTTTATGTGTTATTAAATTCAATTTGAAAACAATGGTTCAGAATTTTTTAGTCTAATTCATCAAAAAAACTGATCTGTAATTTTTTTTTTGTTGTTTCATTTTTATCTGCTTTCGATATCAGGATATACTACCTTCTTGAAGAATTTGGCAATGTTCCTTTTTCTATTTTATGGAATAGTTTGAGAAGCATTGGTTTAGTTTTTCTTTGACTTTCTATTTTAAAATATCACCAGTAAGTCCTTCAGGACTTGAATATTTTTAATTGGGAGGTTTTTAATGGCTGCATTAATCACACTGCTTGTTATAATTCTATATGAATTGTTCATGCCCTCTTGATTTAATCTCCATAGGTCATATGTGTCTAGAGATCCATCCATTTCTTTCAGATTTTTCAGTTTGGTGGGATGTGTTTTCTAGGTAATACCCAATGGGTTTCTGAATTTCACTGGTATCTGCTGTAATGGCTCCCTTTCATTTCTTATTTTCTTAATTTAGGTTTTCTCTCTTTCTCTCTCTATTTTTGGTTAATTTTGTTAATGCTGTTTATTTTTCCAAAGAACCAGCTCTTTGTTTCATTGAGTCTATGTGTTGTTTTGGTTCCATTTCATTAATTTTTTCCCTGTCTTAAAGACTTTTTCCATCTACTTATTTGGGTAAAGATAACGATTAAATATTAGATGGAGTTGAAAGGGAAAAATCTAGTAGGTAATAAAATAGCTTGAAGGGGAAAGTTGGGATGCAGTTGAGGGTTCACAGAGTTTAGGAATTTAATTGCCAATTAAAAAGTAAAATGAAGAGGGGATAGTATAATAGAGCTAAGAAAAAACATGGGAATCAGGGAGGGAGTGTATGAGTTATGGTGGTATACAGTGAAGAATGCTTCATGGTAAACTGGGTGAAGAAAAGTAAGCTGTGGTCCTAAGACCTGCCTGAGCAGTGTACCATGAAGGCAAAACCATCAAAGCATGGAGTAGTGGTGCACTCCTTTAGTTCCAGCACTGAGGAGGCAGAGGAAAGCAGATCTAGGAGAGTTCGGTACCAGCCTGATCTACAAAGGACAGTCAGGGCTACACAAAGAACCCTGTCTTGAAAAACAAAACACCAAAAAAACAAACAAACAAGCAAACAAAAATCAAAAGAGAAAGTAAAACCATTGTGATACATACATGAAGAGTGGAGGTTAAATAATTGGAAATAAGAAATAAAAATAATATGGAGAAAATTTACGGCATTGCCATGCAAAGATGAATTCAAGGTTAAGTTCTGGAACCCATCTGGCTCTATGTGGCAGCCTCAGTGTTCTTGGGACCAGACAGTGTGGGGAAGGAAGGCTCCAGAACATTCTTCTCTGGGGCCCTGGCAATCTACCAGAGTCTCTCCAGGTGCTGCAGGTTGGGTGCTCTGGGTAGCATTTCCTTGGTTGTGCCTCCCTCCCTCCCTCTTTCCTTCCCTCCCTCCCTCCCTCCCTCCCTCCCTCCCTCCCTCCCTCCCTCCCTCCCTCCCTCCCTCCCTCCCTCCCTCCCTCCCTCCCTCTCTCTCTTTCTTTTGTGGTGGTTTTTCAAGGCAGAGTTTCTCTGCCTCGAATTCACAGAGATCCCCCTGCTTCTGCCTCTGGAGTGATGGTATTAAAGGTGTACACCAGCACACCCCACACTGCTGCCATTTCTGTTTGTTTGTTGTTGTCACTGATTTTTACATGACTTGGTGTACATACATGGTCACAAAAACCACAGCTCACATCTGAAATGGAGTAAGAGTTTATTCTGGAGCCATTTTGAGTGACCGACCATGGCCTGGGAACACAGATTTAGGTCACCCCAAATCCCATGTTCCAACATGGAAGCAGTTTCATGAAGTTTTACAGTTTTACAGAGCAAAGGAAGTCGTAAATCAAGGCAAGTTTAAAATACAAGGATGGGTACACCAGGAAGGTACACAGAGAGAAGGGAGAGGCTTTTCTGTTGGTTCAAGGTACTATATAATGACATTCTTAGCTTTTAGGGTTGGTGCAAGCTAGTGGTCCACTAAGTTCCAAAGGTTTTAACTATTACTCACAAGATTTAGTTGAAACACAAAGGTGGGCAAGAAACGGCTGTCTTGGAGGGCTAGAACTGGCCTGCATCGATGGAGAGAGGTAACTGGTAACTCGCCTCTGGACCCGCAACATTCCAGTCTCCCCATGGGACTGAATTCTAATGGAGTCTCTGCAGACATGGCTTCTTCTGGGCTTTCATTCTCAGACTACAGACTCTGCTGTGGGAGGTAAGACCTGAGGGAGGAGCTCACAAGAAAGCACACCCTCTCCATCTTGCTCTTTTCACCTTGCTCTTTGGGAGGCGCTGCTGTGCGTCATTTTTTTTTTTTTTTTTTTTTTTTAACATGCTACAAGTGCCCTTGAACTGACAATGCTCAGAAATGTGCCTGCCTCCGCTTGTGAGGAGTCTTCTCTGTGAGACTATGTGAGTGTCACTGATAAAACCCCTCCCTCTTTCTCAGGGACAGCAGAGCTTTGAGAGTTAACCCCTTACTTATGGCAGGCAACAAATCTCTCTGGTCAGTCATTCAGAAAAGCTAAAGAATGACCCCTCCAATGAGTCCTAGAATACATATCTGCTACTAGTGATTGGGATCTAGCCTGGGTGTTTTCAGATGTTTTGGCCTCTTATCCAAAGAATTGAAAATAAGGGCTTACATAGATTACAGGCAGAGATGAGGGAGAAGACTCCCAAGTCAAAGGCAAAGACCAAATTTTCAACAAGACCATAAAAAAGTTTTAAAAAAATTAATAAATTTGTTTAATGTATGTGGGTATTTTCCTGAATGGATTTTTGTATACCACATATATGCCTAGTGCCTGTGAAAGCCAGAAGAGGGCATTGAATCCCATAGAACTGGAGTTATAGATGGTTGTAAATTGCCATGTGGATGCTGAGAATTGAACCTGAGTCTTCTAAAAGAGCAACCAATATGAACAGTCAACGTAGACATGCTAATTAGAACAGGGAAAAGCCCAGGAAGCTTCAACTCTACACAAAGAACGGTAAGCAACTAAGAGAGCTGAAGAAATAGTCTTCCTCAGGGATGAGCATGATTAGTTGTCCAATACCAAATGATAGGTCCTGAAAACATACGCATGCAAGTAACATTCTATAGATGGTTCTGTTCAGAAATATATATGCACGTAACAATAATTAATAGAAAAAGAGAACATGAATTTGAAAGAGCAAGGAGGGGTATATGGGAGGGATTAGAGGGAGGAAAGGGAAGGGGGAAATTATTTAGCTATATATACTCTCAAAAAATAGAAATAATTTTTAAAAAACAAATGTATAAAAATGAATAAATAAAACATTATCTCAAGACAAAGAACTACATATCTGGCAACCTTTCTTTCTTCTTAAGATTTAAGAACTCTGCATGAATGTCTCTCTGCAGGCCAGAAGAGGGCACCAGATCTCATTATAGATGGTTTGAGTCACCATGTAGTTGCTGGGAATTGAATTCAAGACCTCTGGGAGAAGATTTAGTGTTCCTAACCTCTGAGCCATCTTTCCAGCCCCCAGCAACATTTCAAGCTGTACTCATTCAGATACTCCAGAGTGACAACTGTGCAGATAACACTTATAGAAAAAGTGACAAAATTAGGTAAAATAAAATGTGTACATTGAAATGCACATGATTATACAATGTAAAATCAATTAGACAGATAACAAATAGGAAAAGGAAGTCTTTTAACTTATAAGAGATACACTTATGGTAGGACATCGTGTGACTGGCTGAAATGTCAAGTGATGATACCAACTCACACTGAGAATTTCTTCACAAGAAAAACTGCAATCCTGGGAATAAACCAAGCATTCCAGTACCAAGCTACATGCCCAGCTCCTCCCTGTGCTAACAGACCCAACTCTTCAAAAGGTACCTAGTAACTAATAATGATCTTATTATGTGGGAATGACAAGATACTGAATAACTTGAAATAACCCCTCTTTTGTAAATGTTTTTTTAACTCTCTATCAATCAGACAGTAGGAACACTTTAAAAAACAAAGTCTCCCATATGAGGAACTTAGAAAGTGCACAATTAGCATGTTTTTAAACTTTGTATTTACGTGTATGTGTAGCATGTGCATGCAGGTGCTCTTGGAGGCTACTTCCCCAGATCTCCTGGAGCCAAGGTCATAGGCAGTGGTGAGCCACCATGTGGGTGCTGGGAACAGAGACTTGATCCTTTGCAAGAGCAGCCAGTACTGATCCATCTTTCCAGCCCCATGAACGTGTTACTCAAATATAATAGTTTATCACATGCTAACATGTCAGTAATAAAGTAATATTCTTTTATTGGAATTTAAATTTCTACTTAAGATGTTAAAAAGGAATTCATAATTTTTATCTTAGCAATGTATAGAACATGTATGTTTTAATAATTGTTTCATAGCTTAGTATTAATGAAACAAGTACAGCTAATACAAATAAAGTCCATGAGATTTTAAATTTAGAGTTTTCACATACACACAGCTCAACACTAATGGCATCCTTAATTACCATTATAATTCTGTGTTGTCATTTAGCATTGCACTTTCTAAAATTATTTTATGTTTATTTTATTTTATGTGTGTTTTGCCTGTAAGTACGTCTATGCACTATATTCATGCCTAGCACCCACAGAGGCCAAAAGAGGACATCAAATGCCTTGAAATAGGAGTTTCGGGTGGTTGTGAGCTGCCATGTGAGTGCTGCAAATTAAACTCAGGTCCTCTACAAGAGCAACAAGTGCTCTAAACCACTGAGCTCACCCCCAGATTCATGCTACTGATTTACTATTACATGATTTTAGCACTTGTCAATTCTGCCAAAATCATCTCCCTGTTGTTTTGAATTGGGGGCATGATCACAACCAACCAATCACTGAGTCTTCTGTTTTAACCTGTGAGCATTCTCCTAGGCCGGGTGCCACTAGGAGACATGTAATATGATTTCAATCTCAGTTGTATTTTATTGAAGATGCTTTGGTTAAAAGGGTCTTTTAGCTGGGTGGCAGTGGTACACGCCTTTAATCCCAGCACTCAGAAGGCAGAGACAGGCGAATCTCTGTGAGTTTGAGGCCAGCCTGGTCTACAGAGTGACTTCCAGGACAGCCAGAGCTATACAAAGAAACTCTGTCTCAAAAAAACAAAGCAAAAACTTTTTTTTTAAAGTTTTGTTGTTGTTTTGGTTTTGATGCTGGATGTGGAGGCTCACGTCTTTGATCCTAGCTACTCAGGAAGCAGAGGCAGATAGATGTCTATGAGTTCAAGGCCAACCTGGATAACAGTTACAGACCAGACAGAGCTAGCTACATAGAGAGACCATGTATTAAATTAAAAACAAACGAAATAGGGCCTCACTATGTTGCCCAGGCTTGTCTCAAACCTTTGAGCTCAGTTCATCATCCTACATTACTCTTTGGGAAAATGGGAAGTTTTTAAAATATAAAATCTCCAAGCCTACTTATTCTTTTAAATATAGTGGAATGGTGCAGACTCGGGACAGTCTCTTCTTCCATCTCACGTATGCTTCTCAGAGCTGTTCTGGAAACTTCATCCCACTGGAAACTCATATGGCAGCCACAGCTAGATGTGAGCTATGGCGCTATGTAAGAACTTTACGAATGGATCTGAGATCGAGACCTTGAACACTGAATCTACACTACGGGGGCTGGGTAGGGCCCAGTCTGCCTGCTCCTTCCCTACCGGGCCTGGCAGACACTTATTCACACCTCACACTCTGCTCCTGTAGTCTACCATACCCCACCCCCATGCCAGGAAGAGAAAGAGAGTTAATCACACGGAATGACTTACTTACGAATAAAATCACCAGAGGGGAAAAACGTCTTTAAAGTGACTTTCCAATCACCCTTCCAAGTCAGTTCCTTGAAGGGAATGAGTACTGCCAGCAGGTGGCAAGATGCACAAAGCTGTGTTGATCTCATGCAGTCAGAATGAAGGTGAGTCTGAAGTGAATTTTAACTGTAAAAGGAAATACGAATTTAAGTCAAGTATCAGATTTCAATATAATTTTTATAGAATACGAAAATCTTTTAGTTGCCAATTTTGGTTGTATTCACCTTACCAAAACACAGCCTGACTTCTGGCAACCTTACATCTAGCAATGTGAAAATATATCTATGATGGATAGTTTATCCGGTTTATTAAACCATATAAAACATGAAGTAGCTCCCTTTGTCTCCCTGTTCATCTACTCTCAGCGTGTTGGTGCCTTGCAGTGGGGCATGCTGGGACAGAGTCTGCAAGGCTCACATTCCTGGTTTTATATCAAGGCCCTTTAAGTAGATGCAGTTCTCTTTTGTGTTATAGAAGATGTCACTGAGTCATGCAGAACATGGCCAGAGTGTCAAAAATGAGCATTCAGGAGGTTGTCTGCCATGCGGCAGTCTTCCCCCAAACCCTAAGACATACCCGGTTTGAACTCACATGGTATGAGAAGTTTGTGAATGAAAACTCAGTGCTGTTGTGTTGGGCACCAAGTTCCCAGCAAACCCGAGCCACAGCCAGGGGCACTAAAAACAAATGAGAAAGAAGCTGGCAAAGGCAGCAGTACAGTAGGGGAGCCCGGAGCAGCACCTCCACTCAAGGCAGGGCTAGGAAGCTGTAGTCCATATCCATCCCCAGGACTCCCTGAAGTTCTCCTGCTTGATGCAGAAATTGAAACAAGTAGTGTCACTTCTGTCCATCCTTGTTAGTAGCAGAAGCACAGATGGACGCTGTGATGTCCCGCCCCAGGGCAAACTGTTCCGCTGTATCAGGCCCAGCCGGTCGACTTCTATTGATTGAGTCTTGCTAGAAAATCACAGTCCTCCCACCCCCCATGTCAGAAGCCTCTTCAGGAGGAAAAAAAAAAAAAAGAACAAATGGAACAATATCGCCTTAAAGAAAGTTCATATGACAGTGCATATTTCATTGCTTTGGAATACTTTGGGACTCTATGTGAAACAGAGGACTGGAGCACAAAGAGATCAAATCATCTCTAAATTCATGGCAATTTGCATCTGCTTTCTGCCGATGGTGACTTTGATAGCAAGAATAAATGATCTATCATCTCAGCTGGGTTCTGGGGAGAAGTGTGCTGTGCTGAGACATTGGCGCTATGATGCCCAACATGCTAGAAGTGTGTTGCACTGAGCTGTTGGCTCTATGATGTCCAGCGTGCTAAGAGAAGTATGCTGTGCTGTGCTGTGCTGTGCTGAGAGGGTGACTATGCAATAAGCAAATGGCCACATTCACCAACTCATTGATTTTTCAAACCCTTACTTTTGTGAGTCATTAATGAGTTGTGCATTTCATATCTGGTTGGGACGGTTTCTGAAATCACTAGAGATCACAGGATTGACTGTCTCATCTTGTTTAATTAAGGAGTCCTTAGAAGGATTGTCACTTGCTGCATCCTAATAAATGGGATATTTACCTATGAGTCATTCTACATCCTATGAGAATGGCACATTGAGTACAAAATGAGAGTGAGATCTGTAAAGGAACCATGAGCAAAAGTACCAAGCAAAGGTAGGCTTGATAGGCAGGATCGGGACATCTATTCACAACGTGCCTGGCCATGTCATAGACCAGAAGAGGAGAGCAAGAGCTGGCCAGTGGGATTGCATGAGATTAAAACTCTATGAAAGAAGCAATCAGCAGAGCTAAGAGATCCTACAGAACAAGAGGGGGTCCTTCCGTGTCCGTGGAACATCTGACAGGGGTTTAATAACTAGAATCTATGAAGGATAAAAAAATTAAAAACACCAAAAAACAAACCCATAAATCACCTAATCAATAAATGGGTAAATGAATTGGACAGTTCTCAGAAGTAATAAAATTGGCCAATGGACATATAAAAAGATGTTCGTTTGATTCCCGTATCCATTAGGAAAATGCAAGTCAAAATTACATTGAGGTTTCACTGCTCCCCAACCAGTATGGCTAGCATCTGGAAAACAAACAGCAAACCCTAGTAAGGACATAAGGGCAAGGAATGCTCAAACACTGCTGGGAGGAACAGAGCACAATGCTAGCTCAGCCACTGCGGAAGAAACTCATGGTAGATCTACCTGGATATACACCTGACGAATATGAGGGTTGCCACCCAGTTCTCTCCATGTCCTTTAGTGGACTTCATACTTAACAGCAATGTTAGAGGATCAAGTCAACCATGGCAATACCTCCATGTCTCCCTGGAGACCTGAGTGGCTTGCCATGCCATGGATACTCTGGGAACCCCAAGTCCCTTCCAATAAACTCTCCTGCCCTACTGGGGACACAAGGTGACCTCTGGTGTTTAATTGGTTCACAAGAGCCAAGTGCCTACACTTACAGCTTGGAAAGGCTGTGATCAGAGTCCATGTTACCTGGTAGCCTCAGGGTGGTCAGACTTCCCACAGAGGTATACATGCCTTTCCTAGGAGAACTATGAGAATGTATTAGGTGACCTACATGATATGGGCTGGGTAGTCCAACAATGACTAAATGCATGATGGAGAGGCTGAGAGGCCAGTAGATGCTCAGCCACGAGGCTGAATGCTTCTAAAACAAGGCTCTGGAGGATTCCAGAGAGTCATTGCTCTTCAGTCCACACTGGAAGGCCAAAGAGGCTGATGGCTGCATCAATAATGGGATAGATGTCCTCATTTGCAAGAAGCAAAAGTCAATAAGCAAACATCATTACTTTCTCAACCTCTTCATATCTGGGCCACTGCCAGACACTGCCCACTCTGTGGAAGGACCTCATGCCTTCCCAAGGTAATCTTTCCTGGAAGCCTGGAGTCATACCTCTCAGTTGATTTCAGATGGCAGTTAAGATAAACTATCATACAGGGCCTGGAGCCACAGGGGGTTGGTTGTTTTGGGTTCTTGTTTTGTTTTGTTTTGTTTTTTGAGACAGGGTCTCTCTGCATCGCTCTGGCTGCTGTAGAACTGGCTATATAGACCAGACTAGCTTCAAACTCACAGAGATCCACCTGCCTCTGCTTCCCGAGTGCTTGTCTCACCACATCCAGAGTGATACAGATTTTTGATCCCAGCTACTTAGGAAGCTGAGGCAAGAGGCTATGGGTTTGAGGTCAACTTGAGCTGTAGAGAGATCAAGGCTAGCCTGGGCTACTTACTGAGACCCTATCTCAAAATAAAAGGTGGGAAGAAGCTGAGAGACAACATTTTAAGAGCTCCTGAAACAGAAAATATAGAAAAGTGAGTACAGTGGTCATCAGAATATCTTTGCCTAGTCACAACTCTGATATGGGGTGGTTAGGGAGAGATGGTCGCTGGGAACCCCGGTGGAATCTAGTCAGTGAGCCACAGAGGAAGCTACTTCCTGTCACAGTCTTCACAACAGCAGAGTTACGAAAACAGCGACATCCCCACCAACAGGTGAGTGGGTAAAAGAAAATGGAGTATACATTTCAACAGAGCTTGTTTCAACAGAAAAAGAAAACATTCAGGAGAAGAGAATGGGACTGGAAAACATCATAGTGAGTGAAGCAGAAAGACAAGTGGGTTGTGTCTTCTCTCCCACATGTGCCTAACAGGAAGATGGGGGGGGCATGGTCACAGCACATGACGTGCCTGAGTGGCAGTGCCATCATAAAACCCATCACATTGGATGAGGAAAGTATGCTAATTTAAAAAATGAGACCAGGTCTTACTCTGAAGCCCAGGCTGGTCTGAAACTCACTAGGTAACACAGGCTAGCATTAATCTGATGGCTATCCTACTGTCAAAGTCTTCCAAGTGCTAGGATTGTAGGCAAAAGTCATCCCTACCCAGCTTACAAGCTTTATTTTTTAACACACACACACACACACACACACACACACACACACACACACACACACACACACACAGTCTTGAAGTGCCAGAAACTTGTCCAAAATGTCTGTTGGCTAAAACCCACCTGCCTGTGCAGAATTCAGCCCTTGGTCTCTCAGTTGCTGGTGGCTGCTTTCTTTCCTTCGCTTGAGGCTGTATTTCTTTACTCGCCTTCTTCTGTCTGCCTCCATCTTAGAAAAACACCTTTGTAGTTAGCTGACCCAGAACTCACTCAGCCTCATCTGAAGACTATTAGCATTTGGTCACACCAGCAAAATGTTTTTCCATGGCCAGACACCCACAGGGAGGAGGGCCTGTAGACTTGGGCTGCAGTCGTGCAGCTAGCCACATGTCTTCTCTGGCCTTACTTGATTGTGTTGGCGAGGCCTCTTTGCTTATCACACGTGTGTTAATGCTCAAGTGCCAATATGGTGGTCCCGAGAAAGTCACAGTGAGAAACAGCAGCATGGTTTCTGATTTCTTTGCAATAGAGTAAACTCTCCTCCCCTTCTCTCAGGCCAGCTTCTTTGAGAACACGAGACCTGGCAATGCCAGCACATTCCATCTGTGCTTCCTCTTTCCCATCCCCAGACAGTGGCTTCCAGTCAGAAGTGCTGGGAGGGACACTGCAGTTCATCTGCAGGTCATAGCTGGTAATTCATGGACATATTATGAGCCGGGAATACAAAGTGGCGTCTCTCCCAGTGGGAACCTCTTTCCTCTCTATCCCAGAAGTGATCTGAACATGATTAATATCCCTGCAGGGACCCTGACTGGGCCTCTAGGAAATAGCTTAGCTTCCAGATGGTATCTGTGGTATCTTCCGTCTTCACTTGGTCACCCCCCTGTCTGTCATCCCATGGTCATCCCTCTGTCTGACATTGTCCCAATCTCATCTGATCTCACTTCACCTTAGTCATCTCTTTAAACACTCCATACACTGAGTTAACACGCTGCGATAATAGGAGGTCATGAACTTGGAGGATACGGTTCAGCCTCCACCCTGTAGCTCTGATGGGCTGGCCCAGGATAAGCTGGGTGGAAAAGCCCTTGGTTACATACATGATGATTTGGATTCAGAGAACAGAAAACGCAGTTCAGGTTCAGACACAGCCTGTGCTGTTCTGGGAAATGACAGTCTGGCACCCGACTCTGTGACCTCAACTTCTGTCCTTCTTACTCAGGACCTCCAAGTGACAATCTCCGGTTGCCATCTCCGACTCCTCCTCCTCACTCTCTCCTCGTCTGTCAGCACCTCGGGTCTCCACATTTCTGCTCCATGGTAGACTTGCAGCCCGTTATTCAGTCATCATCACTAGGACCCCAACCCATTCTTCCTCCACCTGCCTCTCCCGACAAAAGCTCATTTCCGACTGATGAGCCTTTATTAGCAGGAGGTTGGGACTTGTTGGATCAACTCCCACAAGAATGGAGACTGCTGCCAGACTTGAAGTTCCTGGTCAGTCCATATCAATCATTCATCCATGCTCTCATCGGCCCATCCATCCACCCACCCACACATCTACCCCATCCACCCGCCCCATCCATCCATCCAGCCATTTAGCCATGGACGGCTACTCATTAATTACACATAAGTTTAGTAAGTGACTTCCACATTAGTCAGAATGCATCAGTGTATAAAACAGACGAAACTGGCTGCTTCTCGGAGCTCATATCAAAGGCTATGTAAATGTTTTCTATAAACAGTGGGATATTAAATATTTTAGGGTTTGCAGCGCATATGTTCTCTCACAAATACTAAATACTGCCATAGCTGTACAAAGGCAGCCATCTATCCATGAATGAACAAACATGATTTTATTCGCATTGGGATTTTGTATTATTTTTATACATCATGATTATGTTTTATTAAAACAGCAGAATGAATGGCCCTTCTACCCCAAGGAATCATGTTCTCTAGACATCACACATGCTTTGACTCTGTTTGTCCCTGAGCTCTTTGCCTTCGGCAGTGTTTCAGCCCACAAAAGAAAGGTACTACCTCATCTCAGTGTCAATGTGCTCTGTGTTTTCCCTGTTTACAAAAAAGTGGTCAATCTGACTCCTCTGCCACCAGCCTATCCCCACTTAGATTCTTAAAAACTAAGGCTGTGTTTTTACACACACACACACACACACACACACACACACACACACACACACAGAGAGAGAGAGAGAGAGAGAGAGAGAGAGAGAGAGAGAGAGAGAGAGAGAGATTGAGGTCACAGTTTCAATTTTCCATGTTGGCTACACCAGCAACTGAGGAAGCCGTGTTGCAGATGGCATTGCCAGTGGCTGTGACTAGTTGAGACAACTTCATCACTTACATTCCAACATGCCCTTCTCTTTGATCAGCAAATGTATTTTTGTGAACTCTACACCAGCAGGTAATACATATAAAGGAGGAAAATGGAAATTTTAAATTTGCAATCCTGTTAGAATATTCAGTTTTGTTTAATTGGGTCCTTCTTCAGAAATTAGTTATTTCCCACTGAAATTTGAGTAACCATTCTGTGTTCTTTGCTACCTCATTGCAGAAAAGATATTTGGAGATTTGCATGTTAATTAAGGCAGAAGACTTAGCTGTTCTCTTTAAGAATTGTTTATCGGCCCAGGTGCCAAGAACCAAAGACACCAGAATGTGACTTGTGCATAGTCTGAGTCACACATTCTAACAACGAGGGGTTTTCTGCCCTCTTCTGGTTCCAAGTGGAATATTTACTTAGGGGTGCACATATGTGTTCGAATTAGAGAACTTGGTTGGGGGGGACTGAAAATGCACACACACAAGGTCAGAGGTCAATATTGGAAGTTTTCCCCAGTCTCCTCCCTCCTCTTCACAGACAGGGTCTGTTGGTGAACCCAGAGCTCACTGACTCAGCTACACTACCTTTTGAAAGCCCCAAGTATCCAGCACAGGGATTTCAGGTACCCGCTGATAGGCACAGCTTTTATGGGTCTGGGGATTCGGACCCAGTTTTTCATGCTTGTGTGACCAACAACTAACTGACTGGGCCATCTTTCATGCCCAACAGCTGTATCTATGGTGGGTAGAATTTTCACACACTTCCCCTTATAAACAAAATATGCAAAAATAAAACGAAGTAAGAGTGTGACAAGCTGAAGTGGACTCTTAGCCAAACAGTCAAAATCCTGATCCCATATAAGACATCACTGAGGGTTATCAAAAATGTAACACTTTGCCCAGAATTTTAGATTCCCGGTAGAGTTCAATAATGATGACATTTAGGAAAGAATGTCCCCCATGCCATTTTCTAAACAGAGGGCCTCATCTGCTAGCCCTTGCAGAGAATGCTCTGTGAAGGCTGAGAATGCCATGCACCACTATCCAAACATAAGTCAAGCCAACAACTTCAGCCTTCCGATGCTTTTTATTTGGTGTGTGATCCCAGTAGGCTCCAGGAATTTTCCTGCTGAGGCCAGGAAGCTTTCAAACTGGAAAACATAGACATATGAACATCCAGAGAAACAACACAGAGATGTACAAGTGGAGAAGCAAAGGAACATTCACACAGGCACACACGCGTGCGCACGCACACACACACACACACACACACACACACACACACACGTTTGCATGCATACTCGCATGGACATACATGTGAATGACACTGCACAGCTTCAGGACCAGTGACCCTGTACTCTTTTGAACTGATGTCATCTGTCATCTTTGAATGGTAAAGTGCTATCAACTGCCAGTTCTGACTTTTCCAGATCTTTCTGCTGACACTCTCTGTAAGTACCACTTAGGAGACCACATGAGCATGCTACAGACAGATGTGTAGGTGAAGCCACCACTAGCCAGGCCCACACATGCTGTCTGAACTGTGTAACCTCAAAGAGTGGGGCTCAGGATCAAGGAGTTTCTATTCTAAGTGCTTCTTCTTCTTGTAAATGGCAGGTGCCCAGCCCCTCACTGGTTAATCTCCCTACACAGTAGCATAACGTAGACAGCCATGGCATTTCAGCCAAGGACTTTTCCACAGCTGCTGGGTAAGAGTGTCAGTCTTTCTCCATAGCAAAGTTCAGCACTTAGAAATCAACAGTCTTAAAGAGAAGATTAGTGTGGGGGAGGGGGATCACGTAGGAGGGGGATAGGTAGCTGCTCTGACCCAAAACTATCTCCCCCAAATGCTCCACTGGCCCCTGCAGACCCTCACACACTCAGTTCACCGCTTCTTCATCAGCCTCATTACTGAATCCCATATGCATTTTTTCTTTTCTCTTTTTTCTCTCTTTCTCTATTTCTTTAATTACTTACTTACTTACTTTTGAAGGTGGTACCTCATTATACGGCCCAGATGGTCTGGAACTCACAGCAAAATCCTCTTGCCTCAGCCTTCGAAGAACGTTGCTATCACAGGCTTAAGTCACCATGCTCAGTATCCTAGTAAAGTCTTTAACACCCCTCATTCAGCTGCATCCACACCTTTGTATCTCTAGTCTCCACCTTCACACCTGCTTCACCACTGGAAATCCACACTGGTGTCTCTAGGCACCAGGTCTATTATTTATGTTTTTCTTTCCCCTTTTAAAAGCTCAGGTGCAATTTGTGTAGACTCAGTCTTGTGAGCTTTTAAGTGTATAGAGACATGGTACTCTCTGCCCACCTCCACATCTCCTGTATGCAGATTTAGCCTACACACCACAGCCCATTCCTGGCACAGGTGCTCTGAGCCTGTGACTTCGTATTCTTCAGAATGTCACTTGGTAGTCTTACGATGGAACACAGAAAGAACACACTGGCTCTGACTCCTTTCGTTCTGCTTCATGGCTTTAAGAATATCCTGTTGCACCCACTTTTGCTTGTTGCTCAGTAAGGTCCCATTGTGGGGTAAGCCGTGGTCTAGTTAGCGATGAGGGAGTTGGGGACATGCCAGTGTAGAATACATACATCAACCTAATTTGCTGAAAATATCAAGAAGCTGTAATTGTGGAAGATGATCCTGTGTCTTGCCTATCCCTACATGCAGACCGCAGACTCCTTTAACTTCGAAGATGACACCTTCCTCACACCAGCGAAGAAAAGCACTCTTAGCCACAAAGTCTGGGCCATGGGGCAGTGATGAACATATAGAACTGTCCCTTAGCCTCTGCCTGCACAACCTCACACACCTCCAGTGAACCACTGTCCTGGAACCCACACACCCACACTTGCAGTGCATGTTTCGTCCACCATGTTAGATAATTCATCAATATCTCTTCGTTCATCCCTAGCTCCACAAAGTTATTCAAATGAGTTTAAAACTCTGATGCTTTTCTCTTGTACATTTTCTTTTGCATATTTGGTTTCTAGAACCAGAGATGCCACTTCAGGTCAAAGATGGTTAAGGGTCATTATTGTCCTTATTAAGATGCTCTGTGCTCACTCGTCAGCTGAGGGGCTCACTGTGCCTCTTAATTTTGGCTAGTCAAAATTAAGCTACCCTAAACACCTGCCCAATCTTGTGTGCCAGCAGAGCATTGTTTCTTTTAGTAGCTTGGGATCATGGAAAGGCTGAGATGGTCTGAGAAGTCAGCCTATGTCTGAGTTTATTAAGAAACTGCCAGATTTTGGACATCTTTGCGACATTCATTCTCTGCTGAGCAAGCAGGAGGCTGTCCTGCTGCTGTCATCTTGTGGTGCTTTGAGAGCCACGGGGAGGATGCTGACTGCCCCTGGAAATGGGGTCAGTATCATTTGAGGACACAGCTGTGGACATCACCAGTCAAGAGTGGGAGGACCGCAGAGGAACCTCTGCAGGGATGACACTGGACACCGAGAGCAGCCTGGTGCTCTTGGAGCACCACATGACCAAACCTGAATGGTCTTCAGGTGGGAGCATGGATTTGAGCCATGGAGTGTAGCAGAGGCTTAAGTGTGGAACCTCCAGAGGTCAAGAGTTAGCCTGAGGAACTCAGCAAGATGTCACAAAAAAAAAAAAAAAAAAAGAGCAAAGCATTCTACTTGAAGTGTGTTTCATGTGACATCCGAACCCACATCAGTGCAAAACCCTACAAATAAATAGCTGAGCTTGAAATGGCACCAAAAAAACCAATAAAGGTCTTCAAGCTGAGAAGTGCACCGTAGTAAAACACACTGCTATAGTTCTCCTGACTCTGTGCCAAGATCCACTTCGAAATCCCACAGATCCACATTAGCAGGCATCAAATAACTTATGAAAGTGAGAACTCGCTTGAAATTTAAAAATAAATGGGGCTCAGGATGTGGCTCAGTGGCAGTGCGCTTTCAATATTCGTGTCCTGTGTCTACATTTATAAATTCTTCATGTTATCTTTATCTTTGAGGATCTATACCCATGGGTGATTGTAAATATAATCAGTCATGGAGAAATTGCAGTCAATTTAGAATTCTCCTTGGGCAAGGACATTTGTTTGATCACCGTGAGTTTAAAAACAACAACAACAAAAGCCTTTGCTAAGAAACAAGGTGATGATGGGTAACATACAGTCTTTGAACTTACACTGTTGCCCCAGCCTCACACTGTTGCCCTGGTTTCTGTTAATTCCTATCTACCGCCATCCTCTTGACTGACTGGATCATAGCCACATGTCACCACATCCAGCCTTAAATTTAATTTGTGAAGATTTTCATTATAACATTGAAACTGAAATTTTTATACCTCAGGATTTCTTTTTGAGAAAATGTTCATATATGTAAGTCTGATGTTAATTTTAAAATTGAATTATTGTTGGACATTAAAGTAGTTCAACTATAGGCAAATAAAGAAATATAATGCTACAGAAAGGATCAGAAGGAAGGGAGGGAGGGAGGGGGAGAAAAGGGAAGGGAGAGACGGAAGGAAGGAAGGAAGGAAGGAAGGAAAGAAGGAAGGAAAGAAGGAAGGAAGGTCAAGCCAGAGAAGAGTGTGCTTCAGTGGTAGGACATGTGTTTAATATGAGCAGGCCTTGGATTCCACCCCCAGAAGGGCAAGGAGAGAAAAAAGGAAGGGGAATGAAGGGATAAGGGAGGGGAGGGGGCTGTCAAACTGACTTCCAAGGTGGGTGTGTCATTTTTGGATGTCTTAAAATGTCCAGCAGATGCCATCATCCTGGCCAAGCCTAGTCCCCATCCACCCGGCTCTCACGCCATCCAGCAGGCATCCTGAATGCCTCAAGACCCTTCAGGACCCATGGACCAAGCTACTTAAAATTCCAGCCCCAGCCCCTGTCTGCTGCCTCATTGTCAGGACCTTGTTGCTGGCTCTGAGTAGTTCAGCTCAGCTGACCTTTGTTCCTCAAACTCACTGAGCACCAACCCAAGCCCATCCTGCCAGGGACATTGGAGCCTGTGCTTAACTCAGTCCTGTGGGTGCTGGCCACTGTCACCAGCAGTGTCTCTGAGCAGGTCACTCAGGAGGTCTTGACAAGTTGTGTTCTATTTCACATCAGCTCTATTTCACAGAGAAGAAGACTGAGGCAGAGGTGCTCCCTCACTGGCTTGGGGCACCAGACTGAGGCGCCCGCAGGGCAGGATGCATGTGGACTCCCTGGGCCTTCTTGGGATGCTTCAGAAGAGAGGCTGTGTTTGCCACTGAGGAAGGCAGAGGCTAGTGTTGCAGGCCCTGCTGGCCAACAGTAGGTGAAGAAATGCAGCTCACCAAATCATCAGATGCCGAAACCGGGTTCCAGTAACATAGGTTTCCCTTGAAAGCCTGGGTATCTTTTTGACGTAATGTCCTTCAAAGCATTATTCTAAAAAGATGACACGAGGCACAGGACATTTTTAAAGCATTCAGCAGTGAGTTCCTAAATTGGGTTTAGCATTTACCGCACAGCCTGCTCCCCTGTATCTCTGGAGCCAGCTTCACAAAAGCCTCTTAGCCCTCCGGTGGTCTCCCACCCCCATCACAGGGGCTCACCTCCCACCCAGCTAGGAGCAATAGCGAACCACTTATTTCCTGTGGTTCTTTTATATCCCTTATCCGGCACCCTCTAGGTAAAAGGAGCTTGTTTTTCTGAGAGCTGAGGCACAGCTGTGAATAGGGAGAAGAGAAGGTCCTGATCTCAAGGGCAATGGCATTCTAGAGGCCAAAGCAACCATGGTATGTAGAGGGCTGAGAGAGACCCAGTGGTGGGAATGAAGGTTGGGCCCAGCATGGCGTCCTACATAGTATTGATGGAGGCTCATGGAGTGCCCTTAGGAACCTGAGTGGGATGCCATGGAGCCTTGTGTAATATCCATGGGGTCCATTTGGGTCCTCTGGGCTCCTAGTGACCCGCCCTAACCCAGCCCAGCAATCCTGCTTCCTTTAACTCTTTCCTATATGCTCTAGTTTGTGCCAGAGCTCCTCCTGGGGGCCTCCTCCCCATGCAGCTTTCGAACATCAGCTCAGGCCCAGCTCCCAGAGGAAGTGTCACTTCCCTGGAGAGGCCTATCTTGATTCCTCTAGTTAGCTAGGCCTCCCAGTTTATGCCCCAACACCATAATCTTGCTTCCCACTGATCTGCCCATATGCTCTTCACTAAGAACGCTTCACCATAGCTGCCCTTCTCAGGAAACCCACCCTAAGTGGATAGGCACCACCATGCTCAGAACAGAACTCTTGGGTAGCTATAGCCAAGGGATGACTATGAGGGTTACAACCCCTAGAGTCCTTGAATGTGGGATGGCTCCTGATGACCTTCATACTCTAGGGAGAAATTGTCAAGCTGGACTGCTTCTGGCTGCTGCTGGCCACACCCCTCTCCTAGTGCCTTCCTGCCAACACTGTTGCTCTTCCCCTTCCCTGGAGAGTATTCCCTTCACCAGAATCCTCCCTTCTAGGGGACCTGGACCAGGATCCTAACTTAGCATCTATCTCCTAGATCCGGCGAATGAACACTCTAGACAGCAGGAGCTGGACCTGGCTGGTTTCCAGACACAGTGGCAGCTTACAAACACTGTGGAAAGGATGACCAGAACTCTTCACTTCTTGTACAGAGAGAATGAGGCCCAGAGTAGCAGGTAGAGTCCAGGACGGAGGCCAGAATCTGGGCTTCTGAGTCCTCCCCAGCCGAGAACGAATCCCTTCTGCATTTCCTAAGGAGGGAACAGGTCAAGAGCCCAGAGGCTTCCTAAGCCCAAATCCTACCCAGCACAAAGCCCACCCATTCCACCCCAACCCTACCCTCTGGTTCTGGCTCCAGATTTCAACCACCTCTGGCCTCAGGCAAGACCATTCCCTTCTCTAGGTGGCTGGTGGTCAGGCTTTGTCCAGGCTGGGTCACAAGAGGGGCTGCAGAGCCCTCTCTGTAGATGGGAAGCCTGTAGGATTCATGCTCCATCCATTTACACACACACACAGAGGTGTACTGTACCCAAGGAGACCAAGAAACAAACAGTCTGCACCCTGACCAACTGAATAGTCCCAGGAGGAACAGTGAACAACCCCGGGTACTATAGAGATCAACATCCTCGGAGGCCATTTAAGATGAACCCACCCTCCTCATGGTCTACTTCAGGACCCATTTCCCTGATGAGATAAACATCATTTTTTTGCCACCTTTGAGGATCTAAATTACTATATGAAAAGGTGACCATATTTGGATTTTGTTGAGGCCCATTAAGGAAAAACTTTTTCCTTGTGGTCAGAATAGAATCTAAATTCTACCTCTGGCCTAGTGTGTGGACCTGGCAATCTAGGCCTCCCCAGACATTATACACTATAGTTTTCTCCCTTAGGAGTCAATCCAGCTGGGCTTGTCAATCACCTGGCAGGAGTCCACCCAGCCCTGCCCCAGGAAATCTGATTCACCAGAAGTCACCTAAGAGAAGGGAAGGACTAATTAGCCCCTAAATGGGATCATGTGTTTGTCCCTCCCAGAAACCCCTACCTTAGCGCAAACTGTCACAGAGCTTCTGGTCCGTAGTGCTGTGGAGTCCACCGACTTTTTAGGTTTATTTAGGAAAAGGTAACTTTTCTTTTTCCTTCTTTTCTATCTCTCAAATGCTATTCTCTCAGATGTTCATAAAATAATTCTCAAATTCCTTCTGAGTCCATTTCTAGACTAAGGCAGGAACCCCAGTCTCCCCAGTACACAGGAAAAGATGGCTGAACAGAGCTGCTAGAGAGTGAGACCCCGCTGTCTATCATCCCTGCTTGGGAAAGGGGGCGGACTTCATTCATTTGCCAAGATGAGATAGGGGACCAGCCAAGACACTGCCCACCAACCCTGGCAACCTGGACTTGATCTCCTGAACTGATATGATGGAAGGACAGAACTGACCTTTCAAATTGTCCTTTGACCTCCACACACACACACACACACACACAACGGAAAGTGCATGCATCCCCCCCATACACACATACACACCACTCACACAAATACGTAAATAAATGTAATTTTGAAATGTTTTAAAAAGACATCTGAGCTGGGTAGTTCAGTGGTGGCACACACCTTTAATCCCAGCACTCAGGAGGCAGAGACAGGCAGATCTCTGTGAGTTTTGAGGCCAGCCTGGTTTGTAGCTCGAGTTCTAGGACAGGCTCCAAAGCTACAGAGAAACCCTGTCTGAGGAAAGAAAGAAAGAAAGAAAGAAAGAAAGAAAGAAAGAAAGAAAGAAAGAAAGAAAGAAAGAAAGAAAGAGAAAAGAAGGAAGGAAGGAAGAAAGAAAGAGAAAAGAAGGAAGGAAGAAAAAAGATGGAAGGAAGGAAGGATGGATGCATGGAAGGGGAAGGGGAGATGAGGGGAATGGGAGGGGAGGGGAGGGGAAGGGAAGGGAGCAGTCATGCAAAGGTCTAAAGAACTAAAGAGAGGTGGGCAGTCTGGGACAAATGGGCAGGAGGAGAAGGAGGGACAGTTGAGCTGGAAAGGAAGCAGGGCCATGCAAGAAAGGGTAGCAGGGACCAATTGAGACTTTCCATGTTGGGACTGGGTGGAGGGTTTATCGAAGTGGAATGGGGTGTGTTCTCAGAGGCTCCTTGTTAAGGAATACATGAGACGATCGAATGAGGTCCCTCGTGCTGAGGAAGCACCCATGCACAGTTCCCTCAAGTCCCAGGGACCTCTCCCAGAGTAGACAGGATGACTAGGAAAGACTACGCACCAGGCTGCTCGTCAGCTGATAGGGACTTTGGCCTTTGCCCTTGCCACCAGCAGGCCAAGTGTGGAGTGTCTGGGTTGACTGACCCAACATGAAGACGGCTTGGGTCTGAGGCTTAGCTAGATCCCATCTCAAATGACTGCCCTCCAGTGATCTTAGTAAAATCTTAATCCTCTTGACAAACACCCGCTAACAGAGAAATGATGCCTCTTGGTTGGCCTGCCAGGGTATGGCTAGTATCAACAGAGACTTCCAGGCACTACACTTGAAAGTAGTAGGCACTCTGTCCCCACTCGTGACCAAGTGCCAGCAGTCCCACCTGTCTGCATGCAAACCCCAAAAGTGACCCATTTCAGCCCTGACAGGGCAGGAAAGTGAGTTGTCCCTTGACCACACCACACCATTCAGACAGCTCTTGTACCTGCTCTCAAGTATACAGGGCCCAGAGCCCCAGCATAAATCAAAGCACTTAACGCTAAGCCATGGTTCTTCCTACCTCCCACTCTTTCAATATGTCTGCAAGCTGGCCATTAGCAGGACCTTTTTAACTGATGGTGAGGCTAAAGGTACACAAGGGCCCTGGCAGTCAGGTGGCCCGAATTCTGACCTACAGCCCTTCAGAATATCAGCACAGCCAGGAGAGGAGATGCCAAGAATCTGCAAACTCAGAGGACACCAAATGCAAGCAATGTGTAGCAACCAGGACTGACTGTGACGCCTACCCACAGGGTGGTCAATACTAGAGGGGAGGCTTGTGTACAAAGAATGTGTCACACACTGGCCCCAGCTGGCTCAGATCCTGGTGGAAGAGTCCCAGTAGAGCTCCAGGGCTATGTGCCGTACCAGACCAAGCCAACAGCTCTAGAGCCCTGTCCCTCACCCACCCTACTCTTACAGACCCTGACAGAAGGAAGATCTGCTGGAATTTCCCTAGACCACGATAGCAGGGGCTAGAGAACACAACTGCTCAGCTAGATCATCCACATCTGTGGAATGAGGAGCCCCTGGGTCTGTACTGGGGCAGAGGGTTAGAGATCTACCCACTCGCCGAAGCACTTTGCACAGAGGAAGGGATTCCTTCCGCACAGGCTTTGGCCGTGGAGATCCCAGAGTCTGAGCCCTGGCACAACAACAGCAATTTCCAGAAAACAAACCAACACAGGCCCTACCAGCTGCATTGGTCTGCACTCAGCTCCAGCCTCACCCTGGCCTCATTGTGCCACAGTCTGACTTGCGCTGGGGAAGGGCTTCTTTTAGTTCCTGTCCCTCCTCTCAGAGGAAACACTGTTGCCCATCTCAGGGCCAGGGGAAGGGTCCTGGCCACACCTGTAGGAATGGATGCTCAGTGCTACTGTGTGGAAGGAAGGAGGGCAGGGCTGTAAGAGCCAACGAAGGAGGCAGAGGTGGTGTGTGGGGGGTGAGAACTGTCCAGGGAAAAGGCTGAAATCCTACCCTGGGGTCTGAGAGGAGGCCACACTGTCTCTTCTCAGCGATGTTGCAGCCACATCCTACTCTGTTCCTGAAGATGAGCTCCCACACCAGGGAGTGCTATGGTCCAGTCTGCAGGGGACAGAAGATGTGCGAATGCTCGGCATGTGGCAGAGGCAGGCAGGGGACAATGAGACACACATCTCAACACAGTTGCATTCAAAGAGATCAAAATGCATTTAATGTGGTCTAGTCTCGTTGCCTACATCTTTAGTTGCCGCTATGTATTGAAAATAACATGAAAATTCTCCAGTTTCACCATTTAAAATAGATTGAACATTCTGGACCTCACACAGGGCAGACACCCCTACAGGGGCCTCCCCATGGTGTGTTCTTCTGCCCCCCAGGCCCTCAGCTGCACAAGGGCCAGGTGGCACAGCACCAGCATGGGCTCAGGGCAGCCGCTTCATTCTGTGCAGCTCAGCACCCACCCCACTGACACCCCCACACACGCACCCTGGGACCTCCACGCACTCACACATGTTCACATGCACAGATGCACTCGTGGTCTCCTTCAGGACCTGGTACAGAGGCATCAGACTCCCAGACTGCTGCGCACCTCATACAGCCTGCATAATCAGGGCAGGGCAGGGACTCAAGTTGGACTGTGATTATGTCTGTGGCCAGCACCCAACCTGACCAGTTCAGGTTGGTGAGCACCAAACCCATCTTACCCCAATTTAAAAAAAACAAAACAAAAACAAGCACACACATACCTGTGGGCAGACACACACACAGACTACCTGTATACAAACACCTGTGTATACCATATGTCTGTATACCAAGACTCACACACAGGGAGACGATCATGTGAGCACATCTGTACATGGATGCACACACACCCTGGCTTCCCTCCTCATGCGCTCCCCAGGGGCCAAGCTTCCCTGCTTGGCACAGGCACAAGGCTCCCCTCTCAGTGGCCTCCCCCATTAGGTGCACTAAAGAGAGGGGCTAGTTTGGTCTTTAGCACAAGCAATAAATAAATACAGGAAAAGAGAAAAAAGAGGGCAGGAGAATTTGAGAATATAGCATCTGCCTGCCTTTGGCAGAGATGAAAGGCAGCTTGAGCTGCTCTCCAGCAGGGCCCAGGGAATGGACCATTCTGGCAGGCCTGGGCTGGGAGGAGGATGGGCCAGAGTGCTGAATGTTTCAGGCCACTGAGATAAGCTGGGAGCAGGCCTTGGGGGATCAGGAGCCCCTAGACCCTACTCTGGGTGGAGGCCCACCTACTCAGGAAGAACAACAGGTACCTAGGCTCCCACAGTGGTACCCAGTGGCCAGGACCTACCCTTCTTCCCTCCCCAACTCTCAGCCTGACAACTGGACAGACGTGGGTGGAAGCCAAGCACCCCCACACTGAATGCACCCTCAGGCCCCAGGGCCAAGGCTAAAAATGTCAGTGAGATTTGGGGCAGAGGCCAGGCCTGGAACTAAAAGGAGCCAAGGCCTCTGTAGCAGGTCCTAGGCAAACTCTCCTAAGCTAGAGGTTAGCATGAAATCTTAAACTGAATTCCTGGGAGCAAGCCCACCTCAGGGCTCCCTGACTGGGCAATAGGGGAAGACTCAATGGCTTGGGGCCTCGAGGAAGAAAAGCTCCATCACAGGCCCCTAAAGGCTAAACAGAAATGCTTTGTTTTATGATATTTTTCTGGTCATTTCTATGGTGGCAGGGGTCCTGTGGGGGCTGAGGGTGTGTTCCTCTCCTTTCCTAGACTCTGCCTTCCAGCAGCAGATGACTGGCTGGGGCCAGCTGGGCTACATCGTTCTGCCCCACGATGTTTGTGAGGGCTTCAGGAGTGGAGTTAGGGGCAGCAGGGAAGGATTGGACAAGTCTGATACAACCAAAAATGACGGAAGCCAGACAACCAGAGTGTCTAAGGCACAACTCAAGCTTGAGTCCAGTGGGGGTGCGGCTGACCCACTTCCTAGGAATGTGGGAACCAGACCCCATGCTGTTTCCTGGGTGTCCTTTCCTAAGAAGCACCCACTCTGGTGTTTCCTCCTGCCCCTCACTGCAGGGGTGGGAAACCTCAGGTAGAGAGGGAGTGAAGCATAACCGGGGTACACGGAAGGGGGGCTCCCCCGGGTCCTAAACCCAGCCCTGATACAGCTGAGGTGCAAAGTCAGCCACAAAAAATCAAGTCAGATTCATCCTAGTGGGCCCCCACCCCCAGAGACATCCAGACACTTTATTAGGATCGTTAACATGGTCACAAGCCTGATTCATCCTCAAGCATGACAACGTGCCGGGCCCTGGCACGTGTGAGGGAAGACACCAGACCTCTGAGAACCTTCAGGGCTCTCCATCCAGCTGCTCGCCTGGCAGCTCTGAGTAGAATTCTAACTGTTCCCACACCATGATTTTTAAAAATTCAACCACATGTTAGTGTTTTTGTGTGTTTTTTTGTTTTTGTTTGTAAACAGTCTTATCCAAGTTAAAAACCAATGAGGTGTGCATACAACACAGCTTTCTCCCACCAGGGCTGGGGCCTCTCCTGAGCTGCTTCCGAGGCCTCCAGCAGAGTCCCCCCCGCTCCTGTGGTTCACTACCCCAACAGGTCATCTCCTTGCCCAGGCTTATACATCTGAGGCCATGGGCTGTTCACTCTGGTCACCCACTTTCCCGCCAACTTCCCTCAAGCTATTGCGGAAAAAACACGAAAAGACTAAGGATGCTACTGAGTCTGTGACCCGAGGCATTTGGCTTGCTCTGCTCAAACCCAGGTCCCCAGGGGGCACGGGACCCATCGTGGTCAGGATGGTGTTGCACCTAAGTCAAGGGCACTCAAATCTCTGACTCCCGTCTGTAGGGCCGCTGCTCAAGGGTACCACTGCTGGCCTGCAGTCTGTCAAAGTCATGCTCCGGCTGAGGGCTGCGGCCATCCCTGTCTGTAGCCACCTCATCCTCTTCATCTCGGCTCAGGAAGGCCAGCTCATTCTCATAGCAGAAAGAGTTGGCACTGGGCAGGAGGAACTTGTTCTCCACCAGGTCCTTGGCGCTGCAGCGGGGCGTGGAGGGCACCTCATAGGTCTTGTGGAAGTGTGAGTAGTCAATCTTGTACTGGTTCTTCTCCTCGAAGAGCACTGGCTCAAAGCGGTGGCCCCACAGGATCTCGTTAGCCAGGTAGGAACTTCGAGCCTGTGTGGTCATGGCTGTGGCCTCTACCATGCCTTCTAGGATGACCACAATCTCAAAGTCATCTGTCTCGAGGTCCTGACGGCTAATGCCAAACAATGGGCTGGCCTCATCAATCTCGTGCAAGATGGTGATGGGTGATACCAGGAAGATACGGTCCAGGCCCTTGTCAAAGCCCACATCAATGTCAATCTGGTCTAGTGGGATGTACTCACCCTCCTCCGTGACCCTGGGCTTGATGAGCTGGGCCCGCACGTGGGCCTCTACAATGTGGCTCTTGCGAAGGTTGCCCACACGCCACATCAGGCAGAGCTTGCCGTCTCGCAGAGCCACCACGGCATTATGGCTGAAAAGCAGAGTCTGTGCTCGCTTCTTGGGCCGTGCCATCTTGGCCATGATGGCACCAATCATGAAGGAGTCAATGATACAGCCCACGATGGACTGTGCCACCACCATGAAGACAGCCACGGGGCACTCCTCAGTCACACAGCGGAGCCCATAGCCAATGGTGGTCTGTGTCTCAATGGAGAAGAGAAAGGCTGCCATGAAGCCGTGGACCTGCAGCACACAGGGTGTACGGCCACGGCCCTCAGCTGGCTCCAGGTCTCCATGGGCAACAGCAATGACCCAGAAGATAATGCCGAACAGCAACCAGGAGGCAAGGAATGCCAGGGAGAAGATGAGCAGCATGTAGCGCCAGCGGATATCCACACACGTGGTAAACATGTCAGCCAGGTAGCGCTGTGACTTCTCATCCATGTTGGCGAACTCAATGTTGCACTGGCCGTTCTTCTTGACAAAACGGTTGCGGCATCGGCGCCGTGTATGCACCTTGCCATTGCCAAAACCGTTGGCGCCTGACATGGTAACCAGGTGCAGCCCGTCCTCCTCTGACGATACGATGCTGTAGGGGTTGGCCCGGCTGGCTGCGGTCATCCCGGGGTCTGGTGGACCCTGGCCTGCCCCCAGGCTGACTCCAGGCAGGGGCACGTCTGCAAAAGAGAGGACAGTAGGTCTGTCTGGGCAGGCAGCCAGGGCCCATGACAGTAACTGGCAGACACAGCCCCCATTTAGTCACCACAGATCCCCGTCTTCCCTCCCACTTGAAGCCTGCTCCTCAATCCACCTTCTCAACTTGGAAAACAGTCTGCCCAGACTTTAAGCAGCTCCAGCCAGAAACCTTGGCTTCCTCTCATCTTGTCTTACTCCTATACCACGAGCTCTACTTTCAAATATATTTATATTTCTCCCACCCTCACAGCCCAAGTCCTGATCTCCTCCGGCCTGGACCAAGGTAGGCACCGCCTCACCAGCTTCACTTCATCTGCCTTACTTCCAGTTCCCTTGGCAAGCACCAGGAGCCTGGAAGGCACCAAGTAGAATCCCACCCTTCCTCTACTCACCGCCAGCGGGAGCTAAGAGCTGCAAAGTCTATGCACAGCCTTGTTGGCCAGTTAAGCACATACACATACCCCACACATGCTACACACACACACACACACACACACACACACACACACCCTACCACACCAGTGCTAGTGTACATCATACTACACTCCCATGCTAGCATGACAGGCCTCCTCATGCCCTAGATGTAATGCACACATGGTTCTGACCCACACACTGCACACCCCAGCACAGATCCTCATGTAGAATATCAATAGCAGCAATCATGATAGCTGTGACATCGGCCTGTTTTTTCCACTAAGACCACTAGCTCCCTCATAACAGGCTATTTATATCCCTCACTGTTTTACCCCAGATCTAGAACAGGTCTGCCAAAGCCTAGGCCTCATCATGTCTGACAGTCCATGTTCACTTTGCCCATCTTCGTGAAATTCACAGCATCCACAAATCCCCCTCAGACTATACCCCTGACTTTTCTATCATGGGTCATATGGTATAAGGGGTGGCCCTATAATAGACACCCAGATTGAGTCTCCTAAGGTTTCCCTAACTTCAGGACAGGCAGCTTCCCCCATCTCTGCTGAGGTCTACAAACATCCCAAGTATTGCCTGCTTCCATTACCATCTTTGGCCTCCTGCAGGGAACACTGTATCTCCAGGCCAGCCTAGCACACACTCCTCCCAAAGGAGGCCTGAAGAATGGCACCATGGACAGCAAAACAAACCCATTTCTCAGGACCAGGCTTTGCACACACCCCCACTGACGCACAAGGGCCAGTGGCAGGCTAAGCCAGGGATCACAGCACTGCCTGCCCCGGAACACTCTGGCCCGTCTCAGCTGGACTAAGCTGAAAGTCTGTCCTCTGGTGTAGCAAAACATTGATGAGCTGGACATGCTGCATTTCCCCATGACAGGGATGCCATGCACCCCAAGACCCATCCAATTACACCACAGTTTAGAGTCCAACCAAGCCTTGGGGCCCTCAATCACCTGACATCTAGGAAGCTAAAGAGATCCAGAAGAAGATCCTAGAGTATCTGGGTTCCTAGGGCTGGCTAAATTCTATTTTAGCTTTCTGTCCTTGGACCCTTGAGGGTGGAACGGCCCATTTTCCAGACAAGGAGACTCAGAACAGGAAAACAGTGGCCACATCTACATCTGAGGTTCAGAGGGACACAGCCTGAAGACTCTGCTGCCAGCATAGGGGTATGAGTGGAGACCATTAGGCCAGCCAGATCGGGAAGCACTCCCAGGGTCTATGTCATAAGCAGCAGTGCTGTCCAGTCCTGAATCCTGGCAGACACAAGACACAGCCACGGTCTGAGAACCACATGGGGTTCTAGGCATGGGGTGAAACACATCCAAGACCCTCAAGTCATCCTCTAACAGCCATAGACGGTTTCAAAGAGGTAAATTAACTCCCAACCAAGACAGACGGGAATCAAGCAGGAGAGCTAAGATCCAAACCTCGTGACTAATGCAAAGTTCCTACCATGTGACCTTAGATTCAACAGGCCACCAGTCCACACCCTGACATCCTCCCCTACAGCTGTGCCAGTTGACAGCCTCACCATGGGTCTGTGTAGCTGAGACTTGGGGCTGCAATGGTGGATGCTGTTTCTGTCTGGGCCAGGAGGCAGAGGGTTGGCGGGGCTGGGGAACCCGGGGACCATTCTGGCCAGACATCTCAGCCCCGGATTTCTGAGCCTTCCAGGGGAAGGTGGCCAAGGATGGGGTACTCAGACGCCGGGGGGAGGCTGTCAGATCCCAGGAGCCAGGTTTGTGTGGCCTAGAGGCCTTGAGGGATGTCCAGCGGGTCATGGTGGCTCTGGCTCCCACTATGAGCAGCAGCTGGCCTGCAGGGAACAGAATCATAGGAATCAAAGACTGGGGAGCCGCATACAGAACCCTGCTCCAGGAAGGTAGCCTTCCATCGGGCCAGCTCCCATGGAGCTGAGAAAGCTGCTGCCACTCCTGGAAACCACCTAGGCAGCGTCACAGACCTGGGAACTCTCACTTCTGTTGATATTCCACCCAAACCACAGAGAAAACCAACTTCGTCAGGGCTATGCCTATTCCGAACCTTGAGCCAGAAACTGCTGGTGATCAAAGTCTCTTATCCCCAAACACCCAGAGAATGCACACAAGCAACAGAAGCAGACAGAGCCCAAGGGTGTGGATATCCCTCACTTGGGGGCTAGTGATGACAGACTCAAAAGGAAGACCAGGAATCCAACTTCCAAAAGGAGACCCCCACACAAAGGCTACCAAATATGTCCAAGAAAGAAACGCAGGGACAGGCAGGCGGACAGGCTGTTGCTCGATGGGCATGTAACGAGACTGGGAAAGGAAAGGAATGACACTTGTTTCACTTGAGGAGGTCTAAGCAATAAAAGGAACCAGCATCCCACTTCATAGGTGGGGAAACTGAGGCCAAAGGAGGCTCAAGCCAACAGTGAGGACCATGTAGCAAGGCCCAGGCTAGCCAATGGGGGTTCTGGGCACCGCCAGGAGAGAATGAGGAGACTCAGTGGAGTACAGTACCTGAACTAGACAGGGAGAGTCGAAACTGGACAGCACTCAAAGCAAGACCAGGCACAGTGGGCAGCAGAGGGCACAGAACCCGAAGGAAGAAGTGACCAGGCTTAAAACCATCTTCATGCCCTGGCACCTGCAGGCACAGCCTCTCAGCATCCAGCAAGCTTGGAGCACTGGACAGGGCCAGCACTGGAGCTTTGAGCAAAAAGAGCTAGCACCTAACCTAGGGTGGAGCCTGGGAGTCACAGGGAGGTACCTCCGGATGGAGCGGGACATCCCATGCCAGTCTCCAAGGCTCTGGGCACCTCAGGTTTCGCTAACATCCGGGAGGAACTGGGACAAGACTTGGGCCCATATTCCCAGATGTCAGCAAGACACTAACTAACTGCAAAGGCATGGGCCCTGGAAAGGAACATCGGGTGAGCCCCCTCCCTCAGGCCTTGTCCAGAATGAGGAACAAAGGGGTCAAAAGCTATCAGTTGCTGCTACCTTCAGATCCTCTCCTGAAACTCCAACATGCTCATCCATTTAATCCCTGTAAAGACCGTGACGAGTAACTCCTTTTCCAGGGAGGAGACTAAAGCTCAGAGAGATTGAGTCACTTGTCAGGGGCCACGCAGCCTCTAAGGAGTGGAGTTTCTGTTCTGGAGCGTGGAGATGAAAACATCTATCACTCAGACCCCCGAGAACAGACTGGGTGGCATCATATTCCATTAGCGGTTCTCCAGACCCCTCAATCCCACTTGGAAATAAAATATACAGCACAAACTGTCCTCACGCTGGCAGGCAATAGCAGACTTTTAAGGGACAGGGTACTCTTGAAGCTCCCACATCCAAAGGCTCCTTGGAGGTCATCTGTGTAGGGAAGGCAAGCATGTGACCTGCCTGAGCCTTTCCTTTCACCTGTGTCCATGGCAGAGTTCAATAATCAACCTCAGAGCTTTTGCCCACTGTAGCCCAGAGCAGCTAATGCAGTCACTACCCCTCCATCAATCTTAGCATGAGAGGCTCCAAGAAGGCTCTCTGCCTCAGTCACAAAGGAAATGGGAGAACAGGCAGGCAGGAAGCACCAAAGTTCTCCCTTGTGCCTGCCCGGACAGCAAGCCTGTGGTAGCAGGCGATAGGAAGGGGCACTTGCAGAGATGGCCTGGCCAGAGCTAGGGGCACGTGGCCAGTAAGGAAGCTGGCCTCATTGGTAAGAGTTAAAGTAAGTATGGGTGTTCAGGGGTTGGAAAGTTGAGAGGGCTGACATTTCTTCCTCTAAAACTGGGAAGATGATTCTCTGGCCATTCTTCCAAGCCAGACACCCTGGTCAAATTGTCGGACAACCCTTGCCCTCATCCCCAGCAAACACTCAGGGTCAGTGCATGCTCTGGACTCCTGCTCCAAACCTTTGCTAGGCTTGAGGGAAGTAATGGCCACTCCATGCCAGGGTGGGTAGGTCGGTGCTGCTCCCCATCCCCCAGCCCTCACCACTCCACAGTCCTTGCCCTGATTCTAGCAGCCACATCAGTGTTTCTGCCTGAGAGCTCTCTTCTGGCCATTAGACCACACTCTGCCTGTGCTCAGCGCAGGTTGGGAACCAAAACCACCAGGAGCAGGTGAGTAAACAGATCCACTCCCTGCCCCTGGCATGAGATGGCTCTGCAGTGCAGGTTCCACACGTCACCTTGACTGGATCCTTACCTGGGAACTCCCAACTGGTTAGATCCCCAACTGGTTCTAGCTCCAATCACCCGCACCCCAGCAGTAACCCTATCAATAACATGCCCTTGCCACCCTTTATCTGTTCTTCTCTCTCTTGTCTCCAGGCTCACTCCCCTCTGGGATTTCCTCATTTTGCCTCCCATGAAGCTACCTACACTGGTAGCTTTGCCCCTTGGACTGTCCTCATGGGGCCTCTAGTGTCTCTCATTCACAAAGCCTCCTTGAGTTCCAATATGATCCAGGATGATCACACCAGCAAGCAGATGGTACAGCACCTCTTCTCCAAGATGTCCTCCACCCTCTCTCCTCTCCCACCCACTCTATGATGACCTCTGGATTCATTCTCTCTCTCTCTCTCTCTCTCTCTCTCTCTCTCTCTCTCTCTCTCTCTCTCTCTCTCCCTCCCTCCCTCCCTCCCTCCCTCCCTCTCTCTCTCTCTCCCTCCCTCCCTCCTTCTTTTCCTCCCTCCTTCTTTCTTTCTCTCTCTCTCTCTCTCTCTCTCTCTCTCTCTCTCTCTCTCTCTCTCTCTCTCTCTCTCTCTCTCTCTCTAAGACAGGGTTTCTCTGTTTAATAGCTCTAGCCATGCTGGAACTTGCTTTATAGACCAGGCTGACCTCAAACTCAGAGATCCTCCTGCCTCTGCCACCTGAGTGCTGTGATGAAAGACATGCGACATCACCAGCAGCTACCTCTGGATTCTCTTGTCCTGGTTTCTACCCATCAAGGCCAGAAGCTACTTCTACGCTGTTTGAAAGTTTATTGTCCTGGTCCCATCTCTGACCAGTCTCAGGCCCTGCAAGGCTGGTGCAGGCCCTGACACAGAGGAACTGAAAAGTGTTCCCATGCAGAGGGAAACACAAAGGCAAGAGCGAGGGGACAGGCAAGGAGGTGGCAGTGCTGTGAACGAGGAAACAGATACATGCACAAGTGGGTGGTCAGGCAGACGGACGGATACACTGGGCTGGCAGATGTGTTGGTATCTCCAGAGGAGTGACCAGATAATGGGTGGTTTGGTGGGTAGAAGGATGGTTGAGCAGATGAATAGGTAAAGGAAATGAGTAATGAATGGATGGGATGAGCAACTAACAAATTAGAGTAGATGACTGATAGGTGGGTGTTTTGGTGATCAGATGGACAGATGGGTGTGTGGACAGGGTGAGGTGGGAGGGTCAGTGTGGTGAGGGGTAGGAATAGGTGAGAGTTGGAAGGTAAAAATGAGAGATAGAGGGGGTGTCTGGAGCTACTGGATGGATAGCAACAGCTGGCTAAGTGGGCAGAGGAGAGCAATGAGGGGTGGGTTGAGGCCGCAGTGAGCATCCGTCAGTGGATGATGAGATATACAAGTACACATCAGGATCTCACCCCCACTTGGAGTTGTCTCTAAGTCCAAAGCCGAGTGACAGCCACCGTCTTTAGACGTAACCAAGCATCTGTTGCCATCACTCAAGGCCAGCTGAGAGGGGTGGGGCCTGCAGTTAATCCTAGGTCCTACAGTGAGCAAGGCAGAGCTACTGTAGGTGCTGCTTCTCAGGTCGCTCAGAGGCCATAACCGAACCTGCTCACCCCCACTTCATATGCCTTCACTGCGCCGCAGCCCTAACCAGGAACACACTCATATTGGACCACAGTGGAGCAAGAAAGCACTATTGATGATGGTGAGTGTCCTGGTGCTCTCCAGGCACGGGGTAGGCACTTCACACACACCATCTTGCAGAATGGGACCACAGGGCTGGAATGACTACCCTTCCTTCCCTCTTTGGAGAAGCACCAGTGTCTCCAGGGTCATGAAGAAACTTGGGGTGACATGTTTGTGTTCAAGTTACTCCTGCCAGGCTTTCCCAATGCCACCCCCAGATAGCTGTGGGTTGCCTGATATACAATCTTTCCATGGATGGTGCATGGGTAAGTGAATGAATGAGGACAGGTTAAAGCTGGGTGAGCAGCGTCAATGGACAGAAAGGAAAGTGAATTGAAGACATTTCAAAGGGGCAGACAGGAACTTGCCTGTGTGCATACATACCCTACAGTGTCCAGAATCAGTTTTCCATCCATCAAAACCTCCCTACCTATATGCCAAGTGGATTTGGTGAGAGGATGATGGGAAGAACTCTCAACTTCTGGAGGCCAGGACCTTGAGATGTTGTCACACACACACACACACACACACACACACACACACACACACACACACACACACCCGCCTCAGGCACAGTTCATGGGGACGCCCAAGTCACCCAAGTCAGCTTTGTCACACTGGCTTTTCTGGCTGGAATTAAAAAATGGTTGGAGTCACCCCCACATTCTTAGCCTCTGGGGCAAGCGACAATGGTAGGTTTGGAGATGCAGAGTTATATTCAAATCAGGACTCTTCCACTTACAGATTGTGTGGCCCTCAGGGAGACACTTCCTCTTTCTGTAAGCCTCTCCAGCCCTCATTATCACCTTTAATTCTGCCTGTGCCCACTGTTTGCCTCTCAGTCCTTTTTAAGAAACCAGGACTCAGGAGGCAGGGCCAAATGTCACACAACTGGAAATGTCCATGGCAGGGGCATCCTGTCTGTGAATTATGAATGAGTCCATACTGTGCTTGGACCTATGTACGCTATGGTTTCTCTCACTAGACATATCAGAAAACTGAGACTAAGAGATCAGGTCAGAACTCTATGCAGAGGAGTTGACTACCACAGGGCAACAAGAAGTTAAAAAAGGTTACAGACAAGAGTCAGGGCTGAGAGCTGAGAATAGCGTGTTCTTTCCAGGCTCTCTCAATCTGACTCCTTACTGGAGCTTCCCCCAGACCCACAACTCCAGACCTAAAACTCTCACAATTGTTTCCTCTTTTTATAAGGAAACGGAGGCTTATTACAGAGAAGCGACTCGACCAAGGTCACAGAGCCAGGGGGTGGTGGCCTTAGATTCATGTATACATTGTCCGGAGCCCCTAATTTACCCTATCCTGCAGCAGCTAGAGCAGCCTACCAATAAAATGGCCCCTCTGTTGGCTGGGAGCACCTTCCCAGGAGCAGTCACCGGCCCAGACAAGAAAGCTGGGAGTACAGGGCAAGGCCTCTCTAGATCTGAGGGTTGCCCCCCCAAAAAAAAACAGTAGCCAGCCGGTGAGGGAAAGGCTCAGCTGGCCCAGGCCTCCTCTCATGCAAAGCCTGGAAGGCAAGGCTGTGGAGGAGGCAGGCACTTCCTGAGGCTGAGGTGACACACCAGCCTCCAACCAATACTCCCATGAAACCCAACGCGGCACCAGGAAGTGTGGGCCAGCCACAGGGCAGGGAACAGGACCTGGCCCAGCAAGGAGTAAAAGGCAGTATGTCAGCAACAGGGCCTGTTTCTAGAGGGCCCCCTCCCTGCTTTCAGACTGCACACACCTCAGCAGGTATCACAGGGCGAGCAGATCCTAGCTCTCACTCTTGGCATGCAGCCAGGAAGTAAGGGTCCTCGCCAGTGTTCAAGAGTGTTGACTCAGGATGTGACACCCCACTGGACAGCTGTGAGCAGAAAGGAGGTTCCAGGTACGTGCCTGGACATGCCTTGGGGGACTTGGGGCATCTAACCAGGGTAGACTCAGCCCCCTTGCTTCTCATCACCAGGGCATCTGAATCTCAGAAAGTGCTTAGCCAGCTCTGATTGAGGGAGCCTGGGGATGAGTGAGGCACACTAACCCCAGTGATACACCATGCTGATGGCCAGGAGGAGGGGGACAGTGCCCTGTGAGCCTGAAGTTCACGCCAGGACTAGAGGTTGTGGCCCCACCAGAGTAGACAACTGGCACCAGATGCCAGGGAATGTTTCTATGATATTTTTATCTTGAGAACATCCTTTGGGAATTGGGGGACAGAGTGTCCTTGGCTCCAGGCCCCTCGGAGCAGCAAAGGACAGGGATCTCTGCGTACCCTCTGCCAGGACAGCAACAATTGCAAGGCCCCATCCTGGGGTAAGGAGCACCTGGCCAGTATTGGGCTTCACAGATCTCTGGGTTCTATTCCAGATGGCTGCGTGTCCCAGGAGGCAGATCTCTGCTCCTCTCTCATGATCCTTCTAGTTTCCCCCGCTTTTCTGGGCCTGTTCAATGCCAGCTCAGAACTGGGTACTTGAAGAAGAGAGTGGACCTCTGATTTCACTGGAGGCTTTACCAGCAAGAGATGAAGGCAGGCACCTAGATTAGAGGCACACCATTGCCCTGGGAGCCTAGGAAGGGTATGCCCCATGGCAGAGAACTCAGGATTTCCCAGACGAGTGTCAATAAGCCTAGGAGAAGTGCACTGGCACAGGAACCATCCAGACTGAGATAGCAAAACAATGGCAGTGTGGGATGGAGCCAGAGATGTGTGTGAGCGTCGGAGCCCCCCAGACCTGGAAGCAGAATCCAGCTCTACTTCTCTCACACTGGGCCCTGGCAAGCTCATCTACCTCTGAACATCCCTGAGCCTGCCAGCACACCCAGGGACCTTCTGACCCAGCAGCCTAGCATCCTAAAGAACCCAGGGCTGAGAAAGTCTGAAGGAGCATACTGTTGTCATCATAATTACAGGGAAGGTGAATCGGTATTGAGAGTTCCAAAGGAAATAGGCCCTGGTCCAAGGTTACAGTAACAGATGAAAGAAGCAGAGGCCAGAGAAGCCTGCATGGCTTACTGACAAGCTTGGACTTTACCCCAAGAGTTACACAGATCTCAAGAGCCAAGATAGAACCTGAAATTTTTTTTAACAGTTTCAGCAATATGGACTGGATTCCTGCCCCTTCCAGTGAAGCCTGGGGCAAGTTGCATCACTTCTCTGAACTCAGCTTTCGTACCTCCGGTACAGCACTAATAATAGCACCAGGCCTCATGGGGCTGGGTTGGGCTCTCAGTGAGTCAGCCCATGGGGATTGCCCACAGGAAAACCTCTTGCCCAATCCCTCTGCCTATCACAGCTCAGGAAGTTCACAGGGCCCTATAGGGCAGGGACCAACCCCCATCACAGGAAGGAGGATCAGATGGCCGGATGGGTATGAACCCCAAGAAAGGGGCCCAAGGGACCCTGCCAATGTCTAGTTTCCTTGGTGTCTCTTTTCAAACTTCAACTGATCTAAGTCTCAGACATTTCCTGAGCACCTGATAGAGGCTCAGAGGAACTAGGACTTTAGAAAGAGAAGAAGCAGTAAGACAGACCATGGGGAAGCCTGGAGAACTTGCCAACATAAAAATGTGTATTAGAGCTGGAGAGATGGTTCCAGCTATTCTCACAGAAGATTCAAGTTCAATTCCCAGCACCCATGCTGGGTGTTCACAACTACCTGTATCTCCAGTGCCAGAGGATCCAATACCTTTTTCTGGCTTTTTGGGCACCAGTATACATCACACACACACACACACACACACACACACACACACACACACACACACACACACAAAATAAATAAATCTTCAAAAACTTTTATGGTATTGTTTATCAAACCTATCATAGTAAGACAAAAAGCAAGTGATAAATATCTATCCATTAACTGATGAACGGATAAGGGAAATATGATATAAATACACAATAGAGTATTACTCAGCTGTAAAGAAAAACAAGGAACCCATAGGAAGTTCCACATGTGGCATCTTCTTCAAGAAATGTCCAGGCCTTGGAGGAGACCAGATCTGACTGAGGACAAGGTTCACAGATACATGGGGAGTTCTACAGCTCAGAGAAAGCTGCAGACTCAAGCAGGAAGCCTGAGCTGACACAGAACAAGATCCGACCCCCCAGAGGGGAGCTAATGACAGGATTTCTGGCCCTAAACACTAGACCCACAGACAGAAACAACACCTCATTCCCACGACTTAGTCCTCTCCTGAACATTGCCAATGCCACCACTGAAGAAAAAAGGAGACTGGAATTTATACAAAATGCAAGAGAAAAAAAAAGAACTCAACCAATCAACTAGCTTCAGACAGGCAAGTCCCAGTACAGAAAGCCAAACAACACAATGAAACAGAGACAACACACCTGTCTCAAAGATCACTAAACCCCTAGCAAAGACTGACAATAAGGACAATTTGGAAGAACTTCCAGAATAATTATAATTATGTTCAAACAACCTATAGAAGGCATGAATGTATCCCAAGAGAACAAATGCAAAGAGCTGAATGAAATAAGGAGGGCAATCCAAGTTATAAAAATTGAATTCAAGAGAGAGATAGAATTGCTGAAAGAAAAAAAAAAGCCAAACTGAAATTATGTTGGAAATGAAAACCTCAATAAGCCAAAATAAAAGCTCAGGCGACGGTCTCTCAGCAACAGAACGCATCATGGGAAACAGCACTGGGGCCGCAAGAGAAGGGTTCGAACTGAACCATCCAATAAAGATCAGTGATAAAAGAAACACACAAACACAACATAAGAAGCCTCTGGAACATCCCAGAGAAGACCAAATCTTAGAATTATGACCATAGAAGAAGGAGAAGAATACCATATTGAAGACACAGAAAATGTTTTAATAAAACCAAAGAAATAAAGGTCCCAAATATAGAGAAAGGGGTGCCAGCCAGATTCCAAGAACCCTACAGAGCAAGGAAGAGACAGGATGAGAGAAGAAAGTTCCCACAACACATTATGACTAGCACACTGAAAATAAAGACAAATGAAGGGTATTAAAAGCTGCAAGAGAGAAAGGTCGAGTCACTTGTGAAGGCAAGTCCATCAGAATAATACCTGATTATTACTGTGTAAACAGTAAAACCAGAGGGGCCTTGAAAAGTGTATTAGACTCTTTGAAAGATCACAACTGCCAATCCAGACTATTATACGCAGAAAACGTACCTCTTAAAATTGGGTAAGGAATCAAATCTTTCCATGAGAAGAACAGATTTAAGGAATTTATTTTCTCTATGTCATCACTCATAAAGCCACTGGAAAGAATACTTTAATTCAAAGAGAAGGGTAAACATGTCCAAGAGGCACACAGGGTATAAATAAACAGTCTAAGAAAACACCACAAAATGACAGGAATTAATTCTTTCAATAATAACTCTTAGTAGTAATGGACTCAATTCCTCCCAATAAAGAGACACAGACAAGCAGATTGGATTAGAAAATATGATCCATTTCTTTGCTGCCTCCAATAAATATATATCACCACCAAAGTTAGACCAAACCTTAAGGTAGAAGGGTGGGAAAAGGCATTCTAAGCAAATAGAGCTAAGAAATGAGATGGCACAGCCGGCCTAATATCTGACAAAACAGACTTCAAACCAGCACGGTCAGAGGAGGTGAGAGGGACAGGTCATACTCATCAGGGAGGGACCCTTTGAGAAGACATTGCAATTTTAAACACACACCAAGTACAGGTACACTCAGTTTCATAAAACAAATGTAAAGTCACAAATTCACCCCAACTCAGTGGCTGTGGGGTGACTTTAATACCACACTTTTGTCAATGGGCAGGTCATCTGGGCATAAACTAAGCAGAGAAACACTGGAGTTCAATGACATCATAAATCAAATGGGCCTAAGAGATAATCAACATAATATTCCACCCAAACAATAAAAAGTACTCATCCTTCTCAATAACCCATGAGATCTTCTCTAAAACTGACCACATGTTAGTACACAAAGCAAGCCCCAAATACAGGAAATTTGAAATGACACCCTGTATTCTGAACCTGACCACAATGGGTTAAAGCTAGGTATCAGCAGCGGGCTAGCTACAGAAAGCACACAAGCTTGTGGAAACTGAACAACACACTAGTAAATGATGTATGGGTCACTGGGGAAACGAGCAGGCAACCAAAGACTCCTAGAATGAAATGAAAATTAAAACACAGCGCATCACTTGACAATCTCTGGGACACAGTGAAGGCAATCTTAAGAGGAGAGTCATAGCAACGATGCCAACATCAAAAATTTGAACAAGAATAATTTACAAGAGTAAATCAAACCCCAACAATAGATAGGGAAAAATTAGCAAGGTCAAGGCAGAAATTCATAAAATAGAAACAAATAAAAACAATACAAAGAACTGGCAAGACGAGGGATAAAGAAATAGCTTGTGTTTTGGGACACTGGCTGCTCACAGTTTGAAGCACAGTTCAAATCCTAGCCCCACATAGAAGCTGCCGGTACCTCTACCGCAGGAAGCTATGAGCCCCTCTACTGGCCTCCACAGGCAGCCACACAGTTACATACAGACATGCACACAAACGTGTACATGTGAATAAATAATAAGAATAAATTTTTAAAAAGAGTTAATGAAGCAAACACCTGGTTCTTTGAGAAAATAAAAAAAATTGACAAATCCTTAGCCAAATTAAAGGAGTAAAAGACCCAAATTACTAACGTTAAAGATTAAAAGGGAGATATTATATCAATGAAATTCAGAGAGCCATGAGTATATTCTTAAAAAATATATACTCTACCAAATTGGAAAACTTTTTAAAATGGGTTAATTTCTGACATACCAAAATAAAATCAAGAGGAAATAAATAACCTAAATGTATCTATAATCAGCAATGAGATTGAAGTAGTAATAAAAAGTCTCCCAACTAAAAGCAGCCCAGGAACAGATGGAGTCACTACCAGAACTTCAAATAAGAATGAATATCAATGCTGCTCAAATTATTTCATAAAATAGAAAAGAAAGAAAGCTTCCAGACTCTTTATCAAGCCAGTATCACTGATGCCAAAACCAGATAAAGACAAAATGAAAATCACAGAAAAATCTCCCTCGTGAACATTGATGCAAAAACCCTAAATAAAATACTTATAAACCAAATTCAAAATCACATCACAAAGATCATTCATGGGTCTGGAGAGATGGCTCTCCAGCTAAGAGCACGGGCTTCTCTCCAGAGAACTGGGGTTTGATTCCCAGCACCCACATGGCAGCCCACACCTGTAACTTCAGTTTCAGGGGATCCAATGCCCAATATGGGATTCTGTAGGCACTGGGCAAAAATGTGATGCACAAATATACATGCAGGCAAAACATCCACATACATAAAATAATTTTGTTTTTAATTTTTAAAACAACAGCATGAGCGAGTTGGCTTTATCCCAGAGATGCAGAAATGGTTCAACCTAAGAAAATCAATAAATGTGATTCATCACATAAATGGATTAAATGACAGAAATCACATGATCATCTCAATAGACAAAGAAAAAAAAAAGCCTTTGGCAAAATCCAACATCCCTTTATGATAAAAGCCATGGAGAGTCTAGAGGAGAAGAAGCACACCTCAATGTAATAAAAGACACACGACAAATGTGTCTTTTGAAAATGAGAATGAAAATGAGAAGTATCCCCACTAAGGCCAGGAGCAAGACACGATGTTCACTGTTATTCAGTATAGTGCTTATGAGAGCTAATAAGTATGTTCAGTAAAGTAGCAGGATACAAAATCAGCACAAAAATATCCTACATGCCAGTGATAGACCAAAAAAGAAATCCCAGAAAGCACCACTCTCAACAGCCACAAAAACAAACTAGATAAATAAACTACCTGAGAATAAATCTAACCAAGGACATGGGACCTCTATGATGAAAATACTGAAGGAAGAAATTAAAAAAGACACTAGCAGATAGACCTCCTACGCTGGAAGAAATATTGTGGAAATGACCACCCTACCAAAAGCAGTCTACAATGTGATCCAAATAAAAATTCTAATGCCATTCTTCACAGACATAAAAAACACAATTCAAGAATTTGCATAGAAGCACAAAAGCCTAAAGACAGTCAAAGCAAAGCAAAGAATACTGCCGGAGGTGTCACAGTCTGATCAAATTACACTACAGAACCATAGTAATGAGAACAGCATGGTACTGGCACAAAAACAGACACATAGATCAATGAAATAAAATTAAGGACCCAGATACAAATCCATGCAATTACAGCCATCTAATTTTTTAAAAAGATACCAAAAATACAAACTGGAGAGAATACATCCTCAACAGATGGTGCTGGGACAGCTGGGTTTCAACATGCAAAAAAAATGAACTCGATCCTCATCTTTCACCCTGAACAAAATTCAATTTGAAATGGATCAAAGCCCTCAGCGTAAGACCTGAGATCCTGAAACTGACAGAAGTCAGGGGATGCTCTTCACCTACCAGCACAGGGAGGACAGTCCGCACAGGCTTTAAGACCAGCAAAGGCAAATAGCACCCCTTGAAGCAAAACAAAAATGAAAACAAACAAAAAAACTTCTGTAGCAAAAGAAACTGACAGTCAAGCGAAGAGGCAGCCACAGGATGGAAGAAAATGTTTCCCAGCTACACATTCAATTGTTTTGTTTTTGAGGCAGGATCTCTCTATGTAGCCCTGGCTAGCCTGGGACTCCTTTTGTAGATCAGGCTGGCCTCAGACCTGCCTGCCTCTACCGAGGAAGAGAATTTGTAACTAGAACAAAGAATTCAAAAACCTAAACGTTAAGAAAAGAAACAACCCAAGGAAAAAATAGGCTAGCCAGGTGTGTTGGTCCATGTTTTTAATCCCAGCAATGGGAGGCAGAGGCAGGAGAATCTCTGTAAGTTTAAGGTTAGCCTGGTCTACTATCAGTTCCAGGGCTGCATAGAGAGACTCTCTTAAAACAACAGCCAAAGAAGGTGGGGGGGAGGTCGGGACAAAGAACTGAACAAAATATTTTCAGAAGAATAAGGCTAGGAAAACACTTACACATGGCTAGGAAACCCTTTTAAAAGTACTCAACATCCTTAGTTAGCTAGCAGTGTAAAGTACTTTAAGATTCCATCTCACAACAGCCAGAATGGTCACCATCAGGAATACAAATGGTAACAGATGCTGACCTGAATGTGGTAAAGAGAGAACTATTTTCCACTGTTGGTTTCGACTACACACTAGTGGAAACTGGTGCAACCACTTTGGGAATCATTCTGGAGGTTTCTCAGAAATCAGGAAATAAAACTGTCGTATGGCCCAGCTATGCCTTCCTAGGCATGTACCTGAAGGACTCTCTATCCTACCACAGAGAATCCATGGTCATTGCTGCTCTGTTTACAACAGCTAAGAATTGGAATCAGCCTAGATAGATGTCCATCAACAGGGGTGGGTAGATAAGACAAGTTCGGGCGCGTTCAGGGTGGTATGGCCATAGACGGGTGGGTGGTTAGGAAAAATGTGTTCCATATATGCTATGGAATATTACCTCGCTGTATAGAAAGATTGAACCATGAAAATTTCAGAGAAGTGAATGAAATTGTGAAAATGATACTGGATGAGGTAACTCTGGCCAAGAAAGACAAATGTATGTTTTCCCTCATGTGGATCTTAAATCTTTTGTTCTGTGTGTTTAACTTGAAGCATAAGCTCAGAAAGTGGGAAGGAGCTCATGGTGGGAGCACAATAAGGAAGGGAGATGGCGGATCATAGATAGATGAAAACCAAGAGGTGGAGGCTGGAGGCTGAAAGACGTAAGTGGGGAGGGCTATGGGAGGATGGAGGAAACCAGGGGAAGACAACCAAAGGAAAGATGCATGAGTAACCACATGGAAACCTGACATCTCACAACCCAACTTAAAAAAAATAATCAGAGGGATAGTAGGAAGCATGTGACATGAAAGAGGGGGTTGCTGGGGGTTGAAGGATTAAGCCAGGATAGGGGTGAGAAAATGGAGGAGAAGGTTAGCCCTAACTAAGGATGTATGAAATAGCCTCATGAAAACTCACTATTAGTAAGCTAATTTCAAAACACAACTAAAAAAAAAAAAGTCCAATTGTAATATCCCTTTATGGGTGGAAACGTGCAGGGCATAGGATGCCTCCCTAGGAGCGATTGGTCAGGGAGGCCCTACAGGTCTTCAAAGCAACAAAGGCTAGCTGGGCACCATGGTGCACACCTTTAATCTCAACAAAGGCAGGCAGACCTCTGTGAGTTTGAGGCCAGCCTAGTCTACACAGTGAGTTCTAGGCTAGCCAAGGGCTATATAGCGGGACCCTTTCTCAAAACAAACAAACAAGCAAACAAACCAACAAGCTATTGCCACGGCTCTTGGTTATCCTCCATAATTACATACTTAAGACCCTATTGCTGTAGTACCCACACACTTTGGCTACAGGGCATAGAAAAAGCTACCTTAAACTGACCAGGAAACTTCCTCCTTGCTGGCCAGCTTTCATAGGGCTATAAGGTGCTATGCAGGTGTGGGAAGGGAAAAGACAACCTTCCCAACAAGATGTGCCTACTGGTGCAGTAATGGCACAGCTGTTAAGAAGTAGCCAATTGTTTTCTAGTGGAGTCTGAGGCCTGCTTCACAAGAGGGGAGTCCACGCCTGGAACTGAAATCCTGGTCACAAGTCTATAGCTCAGAAGGTCAGGGACCCTAGGGGAGAACCTGCTATTGTTATTTTGCTAAATGGCCATGCTGTCTATTGCTTTCTATTTATGTTCACATACAGACCAGCACTGCCCTCACTCTTGGCCAGAGAAGCTTCATTATGCAGTGGGCAACAGTCGCTGCAGAGATGAGTGTCAAGAATTAAAGAGACAGAATGTTCAACCCTAAGCAGAACACCTACATCACTCCCACACACCAAGGCTTAGAGAACGTCACAGAAGAGGGGGCCAGAAAAATGTAAGAGCTGAAGGATGGGAAGCAGTGCTGTCTTATAGACATGCCATGGCTGTCATGAACTCACAGAAGCCGTGATTGCCTGCATATAATCAAGCCAAAATTCTAGCACAGGTGGACAAAATGACATCCAGGACCCACCCTTGACTGGGGAGCCATTGGCAGTGGATAATTGTTGTAGGAGAGAGAATCACTCTTACGTTGAGGACGTGGCTAATGGTTGAACTCCCATAGTGTCTACACGCATGCACATAGGAGCAACACTAAATGGACTTGGGGATATACATATATGTGTGTGTGTGTGTGTGTATGTGTGATATATATGTGTGTGTGTGTGTGTGTGTGTGTGTGTGTGTGTGTATACATATATAATGTCATATGAGAGGGGAGTTGTTGAGAAAGATGTAGGGAGTTGGGGGAAATAGAGGTGGGTGCAATCATATTTCATTTTATACATGTATGAAATTCTCAAGAATAAAGAAAAAATCATGAAATCTGCAGGTAAATGAATGGAATTTGAAGAATTATACTAGTGAGCGTATCCAGGCACAGAAAGACAAACACCACATGTTTTCTCTCACCTGGTTTCAAACCCTTTTGTTTTGTATGTTTCACTTGAAGTTTATGAAACAGGCCTGGGGGAAACACATTAAGGGAGGGGAGATAGTCAAAGATAGGCAAAGGAAAGTACAGAGTGGGTTCAGTCATGGAGTGGGGGTCAGGTAACAAGGAAGTAAGGAAAGCTTACCCAAAGGGAAAGGTACATGAAAAAGCCATCTAGAAACATATGATCTCACCACACAAGTGAAAAATAACAGGACCTGTCTCATGAGGTTTCAGTGGGCCCTCAGTGAGTCAGCACATGCGTACTGAGCAAAGGAAACCCTGCTACTAACCCAACACACCTCAAGGGGCAGAATATTATGGTTTGAATAAAGAACTCTATAGGCTCACATGTTTGAATGCGTGGTCTCCACTTGGTGGAACTCTTTGGGAAGGATTAGAAGGTGTGGCCTTGTTAGAGGAGGTGTGTCACTGGGGATAGGCTTTGAGGTTCCAAATGTGTGCTATCTCTTTCCCTCCCTCCCTCCTTCTGTCCCTCCTCTTCTCTGCTCCCTGGTTGTATCTCAAGATATAGGCTCTCAGCTACTATTCCAGTGCCATGCCTACTTGTTGCCATGCTCCCACCTTGATGGTTATGGACTCACCCTCCGAAACTTAAGCCCAATAAACTCTTCTATGAGCTGCCTTGGTCACAGTGTCTTGTCCCAGCAACAGAAAGTAATTAAGCCAGTAAGTAACTATGGGTGCTCAGCTGTGATGGAATATCTATGTCAACCCCCTTGCCCAAGGCTCAGGAAAATTTGTTGAAGAGTAGGCAGAAAGCACGTACGAGCCAAAGAATGCATAGCAGAGCTGTAAAGTGCCGTCTTTGAAACATGACATTGCTGCTGCACACAGCTGCTGAGGGAGCGAGTCACTTTTTGGAGATATGTCTGCTAGTAGGTTGCCCACCTCCAGTGTGCATAATGGCAGCACTAACTGGCCTAATGGGTTGATTAATAACAATGATGATGATGATAAATAGAAGAAGACAAGAAGTTGGGAGGGAGGTGGTGTTGGAGGAGGTGTTTGAAGACAAAGTCTTCAAAGCACAAATGCTAAATATTCTTTTTAAAGAAATGGTTCATGTGCTCAATAGGTAGAGTTAAGAGTTGGGGTTCAGATACCAGTGAGGCTCACATGATTTGCAGTGTCTCAAGGCCCACGTGACAGTATCCAAGAGGCCCTTCGCAGCACAATGCCTTTCTCTGCTGGTCAGAGCTCAGTGAATTCTTCAAACTCAGGGATGCCTCTTCCTTAAAATCTTCTAAGGTTTCCCAACTTTCCTGCTTCCCTTTCGAAGCACCCTGCCTTGCATCCTGGGTCTTGCTTCTGCTCAGTGCATCAAAAAGTTCTAGGTGATGGCCAAGCAGGCCTGAGAGAGGAGGCACATGCAGTGCAGAAGTGGGCATACCAGACAAAGGCTCTGAGGCTGGGCAGCGGCCTGGTGTATCCCAGGAATCTGGAGGGTCGTATGCCAAAACTGAGCATGCTGGAGAGACACAAAGGACAACAGGGTGAGGAGACAGTGGCTCAGGTGGAGCAGTCTTGCCCAGTGACACAGAGCTTGCTGGCTTCCCCTTCGTGTACCAAAGCAATTAATAATCCTTGTCCCAGAGTGACACTTGAGATAGCTGCTTCCTAAGCCTCTCTTGCCACATGCTGACTTCCCTATCCAAGGCCCTTTTGTCTCTATTCTCTAACCCTATGGATCGTTCAATTCCCATCCCCAGAACTCTCCTCTGTCACTAGGACAGGCCAGCCTGTTTCTGAAGCTACCCTACCAGGCCAGGCTTGAGTCTGACTTTCCTGAGAGGTCCCAACATATGGCCTGGGAGGCAAAAGGTAGGGTTAGGAAGATGGATTCTGTCCTATGCTAATAATGGCCCTGACTGTTGCATTTAACACAGCAGCAGAATTCTTTCCATGCCCACTGTCCAGCCTCAGGACATCTGTCTGGCTGGCTGTCCACTACCACAGATACTCTCTCCCCACACCTTCATCTTTAGCTCTCTAGTCAAATCCCTTTTCAGATATGCCTGCCTGGCCTCTACAGCACCCTCACCTATATCTAGGGTTACTCGGATTCTTCTTCCATACCATTAGCTGGCCTTCCTAGAAGCCAAGAGAAACAAGAAATATCCCAAAAGGTCAATTTCAGCATGCCTAGCACCAAGTTTCCCTCCACTTTAATCTCTCTCTCTCTCTCTCTCTCTCTCTCTCTCTCTCTCTCTCTCTCTCTCTCTCTCTCTCTCTCTCTCTCTCTCTCTCTCTCTCTCTCACACACACACACACACACACACACACACACACACACACACACTTCCTGGTGTCGTGGTTAATCATGTCAACTTCACCGGCTTTAGAATCACCATGGAAACACACCTCTGGGTGTGTCTAGATATTCCTAGAAACATTCAATTGAACAAAGGCAGCATCACCCCACCGGCTGGGGTCCTAGACTAAGTAAAGGCAGAAAGGGAGCCGAGGACCAGCATACACCTCCCTGCTTCCTGAGGACCCAATATCTCACACTCCTGCCACCATCCCCTCCCACCTGAGCCCTGAGGACAAAGCACAGAAAAATGTGTGGCCCCACCTGTGGCGGATGGGGTAGCCCTTCCCATAGCTCCCTCCCTGCCCCAGCACTGCTAGGTGAGCCAGCACCAGGCAGCTCCTAGTCACACCTGCAGATACCGGATCTCACTGCTCCTCTTTACCCTTGTGGCAAAGCATCCTGCTGAATAAGTGGATGGCAAATGCACCCAGCCCGTCAACAGTGCTAGAAGCAAAGGGTAGGGACCAAGGCCAATTCATGAGCCCACAGGGCAGCCTGGGACCCACGTCTGTCCCCTGTTGGCTCATCCTTCACCTGTTGACCCTGAAGACATGTTTCTGAGCGTGAGACCCATGCAGGGTGTAGCAATAATAGAGTGAAAGGCTCGGTTCTCTTGATGTTGGAGGTGGGTGGGGAGGGATTGTTCTAGAATAAAGCCACCAGTGCACACACAAGGCTCCAGGAAGGGCTAGATAGCCACCCATGGTGGGGAGAGCCAGAGCCAGGGTTAGGACACAAGAAGTGGGGCTCCAGGCAGAAGGTAAAGCGAACAAAGGCTCAGAGGCCCCAGTGGGCTGCACAGTGCACAGGATGAGAAAACTAGCGAGGGTGGGGCAGGGAAGAAGGGACCCACTGGCAGGGCCGCTGGGTGCCCTGCCTCTGACACGTCAACCATCCAGTCTCCCAGATCTAACCCACAGCTGGGCTTTAGCTTGCTTACCTCTAGCTTAAAGACCTTCCCAGGCCAGGGGCCCAAGAAATAACACGACATCCAGGAGGTTTCCAGAAGGCAAGGAAGGGGCATCAACAGCACTTTGTCTAGTCCTGGGATGGTACTACTCTTGATGGTTCCAGTCAAAGATGAGACTTGGGAACCCCACCCCTCACAGGTGAAAAGTGGGTCCCCCCAGGATGTTCTGACACCACATCTACCTGCCACCAGCCTCTTAACCCCAACAAAGTAATTCTGTGCGTCAGAGAGCAATGCACACCACTACCCTCTACAGAGCCTGCGGCTCAGAGAGGGCAAGTGCCACGCCCACAGCCAGCCACCATGCCTGACTTTGGCACAGCAGGGGTAGGGACTGGGGCTCAGGAGGTGCAGAGTCACTGCAGGAATCCTTGCCACAGGCTTGGCTTAGTACCTCCTCCTACAGGAAGCCTTCTCAGACTGTGTACCGCTCAACAGGGGCTTAGGAAGCTAACCGATGCCATGAGGAGGCAGGGCTGCCAAGCACAGGAGTTGCTGCCTCAGGACCTGGTGTCCACCCCCTCCTTCCCCAGACCATAAGCATAGAGTTCAAGAAAGTGGTCAGCATGTGGGAGCAGGGGTTCTACCAGCAGGTCTTGGTCATGAGAGCCCCAGGAAGCCTGTTCCTGCTTGGCTCAGGAGAGGGAGAGCTTCATTCTTCACCTACTGGCTGTGTTTTTCAACAGCCCTGAAAGCCACTCCTGGGAAACTTGCCACTCCAAGAGGGAAACCTCCATTCAGAGAGAGGAGCCCCGACACTAAACAGGCTAGCCGTTTCAGACCTGGGCTAGGCCTCTGGGTGAAGACACTAGGGCACACTGCTGGAGCAGCTGGTGAGACTCACAAGTGAGTAAGCCTGCCTTCCTACCACCATCTGGAGAGATGCTAGGCTGGGGGCTGAGCAGGGGGCACACGACTCTTTCTATATCTGCTCCTGGTTGCAGCCTGCTGTAGCCTGCTCACTTCCACCGCAAAGGCACCGAATATGTGATTAACCTTTGCTGTCTCAGTGTTCACATCTTTAAAATGGGCATATTGCCTCCCTACCACAGCAGCTGGAGGATTAATGACACTGCTCTGTGCTCAGTACCTAAAACAGATCTGAGTGCACAGCAAGCAGCATACACACAGGGACTCACAGTGAAGATATTATGTGGCATCTTCACTGACACGTGGCCTGAGGCATGGTGCGTGCTCTCCAAGAACTTTCCCCAAGATCAGGCCAAGGGCTTGGGAGGAAGAAGTTTATTCGGAGTTTGTTGGGAAGCATACACAGAGAATTTGAACCAGGAAAGGATGGTAGCATGGTCAGCTGCCCCAAGCGGGCATCAGATGCTAGCCCCAGGAGGACCCTTGGAGGATCTCCAGAGTGCCATAGGTGTCAAGGTCTGTGACATGGCCTAATACCAAGTATTGCCACAAGCCAGTGTACTCGCCCACAGCTGTGCATGCAGGCAGCTACGGCGCTGGCAGAGGTGCAGGGTGGAGCCTGGGAAACACTTGGCTCAGTTGGCCAAGAGCTCTTGCCTCATTCAGAGGTCAACGTATCTGTGTACAGCTGTCACCATACGTGCAGTCTGTTTGTTTTCTCATGTGTGTGCCTTCCCAGAGAGTAGATCTGGTCACACTACACTGGTGGTGCTGTGTACAGGAGGACTGTGAGTCTGCTCTTGCATGTGTGTGGACCCAGGCATGGACACACACACACCTTGTTCAGGGTTATGCAGTAGGGCAGATGCACACACCCAACCTAAGCAAAGCCGTAGGTAGGGTGGAGGAGATGGTCTGGTCACCTTGGCAACGGGCAGTATCTAGCTAGTCTGGGACAGCTTTGGTTCAAAAGAAAAAAGAAAAAAAAATATTCAAGCATTGAACACAAAAAGAGGCCGTATGAAGAAAGGAATTGGGAGTGGGGGTGGGATCCCGGCAGCCCCAGGCTGAGTGGGCCTAGCTGAGTCCTTGGGTATATAAAGTGCTTTCAGAGGCTTGGGAAGCCTACTCAGGGGACAGGCAACAGGGGCTAAGTGCCCTAGGCTAATGCTACTAGAGGTGAGGAGGGGACATGCTCCCAGGGTTACTGAGCCTCAGAAGGCATTTGGCACTCTGTAAACACAGGCATGCTGGGCCATGCCTGCACAAAAGTCACCAGCTCTGACAATTAACACACTAATTGCGCATGCTGTCCACAGCTGGTGCATTAGCCCACACCATGTGGTGATGTATTCACAAGCTTCCATCTCCTGTCTGTCCCCAGCTCATAGCCTCAGCTGCCTCTGCTGGATGAGGAGGCTGGGACAGAGGCAGACACTTTGCTTTAAAACCCTGCGTGCTGTTTATGTTCCATCAGATAAGAGTGCTCAGGATGAGCCACTCCCTGCAGACAGTGGCAGCTGTAACCTCCAGTCTGGCAGCGACAACTGGGAAATGCCTTCTCTTGTGTCTGAGGAACTGGGGTTCGGAAGTGGCCACTGCTCAAGAGCCTATGGCTGGAATCTTCAACACAATAACAGAAATGCCCCAGACTGCTACCCTCTGTCCAGAGCACAACCTAAGGGTAGATTCGGCTGTCAGCCTCACTTGATAGAGAGGAAAACGCTGTTCAGAGATGTCAAAGGACTCACTCAGGCCTAGACAGCCAGAACCAGTGGCTTTAGAGCCAGTGTCCAGAAGACCCCATCATTTAGCCTCCCTAGCTCAGTCTGAGTGGTCCTGCAGGGTTGGCACCATTTTAAGGCTTAAAAGATGGGGAAACTGAAGCTTGGAGAACTAGAGTTTGCTTGGGACCACATAGGTAGGAAAGGAAGTAGACATGTGACTTTGATGGACAATGTACTCCCATTGAGGCCCTGGTAACCCCTGAACTATGACCCCAGGGCTTAGAGCCTATAGAACCTAGAGAGCGGCTCCAAAGGAAGTGAGAATTTTCAGGTAGTCAGTCCCACTGCTTCCTGGGCCACAACCAGGGAGGATGCCTTCCTCTGTGAAGTCACCTGACTCTGCATATAGCCCATCAAAAACGGGGCCCCTCACTCAGGCCAGCACAGGCTCTGCATGTCAACATTAGCTTAGGGGCATTCTGAGCTCCTCCCATATGTTCCCTAGAGCATCCTGCTGGCTTCTCTGGAGACCAGTGGAAATACCAGGCCACTCTCACAGGACTACAGTGACCTTGCCTGTGCAGACTAACTCCCCTGTGAGGGCTGAAGTAGCCATGAGGACTAACCATTGTGTACCCTGTTCACAGAGCAGGAGACAGAACATGCAATGGCTTTAAAGCCCTGGAACTCCCTGGCTGTGTAATCTATGTTCCCAGAAGCTCTTCTCTGAGCCTGTCTTCCTGGTGTCTGCTGAAAATGTCTCCCAAGGCTCTGATGGACAGGAGTCTCAGTTTTGCAGCCTATGTCAGGGCAGTGTGCACCTCTGAGTGCCCTTGGCCCCTGCCTACCTCCCAGGGCTCTAAAGCAGCTACCCAGGCCCGGCAGAGACCCAGGCACAACAGTGGACACCTGGGGCTGGCTACTTAGGGCTGAAACCTAGCTGTTTCTGTGCCACACGGCAAGAGAGGGCAAATCATACTCTGGAAATGGACTTACCCACTCCATAGAGAGATTCCAACCATTCCCCACCCTCTACCAGACCCCAAATGCTCTCTCTTCCTTTTTGCTAGTTCACAACTTTTTGTTTTGTTTGTTTCTTCTTGTTTTTATTGAGACAGGGTTTCTCTGTATTGCTTTGGAACCTATCCTGGAACTCGCTCTGTAGACCAGGCTGACCTCGAACTCACAGAGATCCACCTGCTTCTGCCTTCCGAGTGCTGGGATTAAAGGCGTGAGCCACCAATGCCTGGCTCTAGTTCACAACTTTTGCTCCAAGCTCTACCATCTTGGGCAGGCCACTGTACCTCTCCTGCCTCTGTCTACCCCACATGTAACAAGCAGCAACTGTCTATGATTGTAGTGAGGACTGTCAGATTCATAAGGGATTTAGTGTTGAGCATGGCATGGAGAAATATCACTATCTTTATTCCAGTTGCCATCATTTCTGCCTATGCACTGGAGACACATACTTTGCTGTAGGCCTAATAGGGTGTAAAAAGTTTCTGGAGAAACAGATGGGCGTTTTTCTGGCGGCTCCCCCTTGACAGCACAAGCTCCCACAGCTCACACCTCCCGCTCTTGCTGGGCCATCCCTCCCAGAAAGTCCACAGCCTGCCTACTGTCTTCACCCTTCCCACCATTTAGCCTCCAGTTGAGCTTCTGGCACTGACTCCTTAGTCACCAATGCACTGAAGGCACAGTAGGGGCTCCCTGAAGGTTTGCAAAACAATAATCTAGAGATTGTACCCAGCTACCAAACCCAATTCTGTCACTGAAGCCTTAAAGAGCAATGTGATCCTGGAGGTGGTGGCACACATCCTCAGGGGGCACAGGCAGGTGGATCTCTGTGAGTTCAAGGCCAGCCTGGTCTACAGAGTGAGATTCAGGACAGCCATGGCTACACAGAGAAACCCTGCCTCAAAAGCAAACAAGAAAGAGCAGAGTGAGACAGACATCACACTTTTACAGACAAGAAACCCAGGTTGCAGGGAAACACCTGCAGATACTGGTGAGCTGGAGTAGACTAACAGCCCGATCCTCAGCCCCTTCTCTGTCCCCACAGAGTAAGCAGGACAGCAAAGGCCATCATTAAACACTGAGGATGCTAACCCTGAGCCTCGAGAAACCACATTCCGGGGATCAAGGGCTTAAATGAAGAGTGTCCTTTGACTAAGGTCCTGTTGCTCAATTTAGGAGTGGAGACAGACCTGGAAAACTGCGGCCTCATCTGTGAAAAGAGTACTGAAGGGCTTGGATGTTCAGGCCCAGTGCCCTGAAGAAAGAAAGCAACAGTCAGACGTCCGTTGTGAAATAACGAGGTAGAGGCTCCTCACAGCCTGTGTCCACCAGATCCCAGCACCCCTCACGGGGCACTATGGTCCTGGGGCTAGATTAATGCCCAGTGGACAGTGCTGGATCCATAAGAAAAGCCCTGGAGCAAAGGGAAGAGCTTGACCAGAGAAGAAGCTGCTGAGGCTGTGAAAGGGGGAAGGGGCCCATGAAGAAAGTTCCAGGAGAGGTGCATGGAAGGACAGGCCACGTTCAGGGAGGATGCCAAGGATGGACAGAGATAAACAACGCCAGTCCTGGAGTGTAACCAACCATGGGAGCAATCTGTGGGCCTGGAACCTGGGCTCTGAGGGTTGGACCTTTCAATCTCAGCTCAAGAGAACAGCAGAGGCCCCAGAAAATCCTTTAAGCCTCTGTGAGCCAGTGTCCTCCTAGGGATAGGATTAGAGTCCTAGTATCCTTTAGGGTTGTGATGTAGGCACAAGGTAACAGTGCAAGCTTCCACTCTGAAGGCTTTCCAAGCCCAGAAGACTGGGGTATAGCTGGAGTAGAGGTGAACCTGGACACTGGAGACAGCAGGTGTAGACTTGCAGAGAAGGTACAAAAGACTCCAGAGACATATGGAGTTAGGGTTCTAGGCCTGGTCTCAGAGGAACAGCTCTGTCCAAATAGTGCGCTCCCCTGGCAGGGCAGAAGTTACATAGGGTCAGAGAGCCAGGGAAGTGGTGTTCCATTGGGATCCTTATGCCTCAGATTCATAAGCACTGGCCACACTACCTTCTCCTCCTATAGCTGCCTGTGCATACAGGACCCTACCCTCCCAGCCTCCTAAGTTCAAGTGCATTGATGTGAAGTCACAGTACCCACCCTGACAAGGGTCATGCCACTATCAGGACCTCCACCTGATTCTATCTACATCTATACACACTACACGGTGTCTGCCATGTAGGGAGCCTGACCCTATCTGCACTACCTACCTAAGGCCCCCACATTCTCAGTTCGCCGATCTGGGATCCTCTGCTTGAGGCTGCTGGATTGTGAAAAAGTCATGGCTCTGTGGCCATCCTCCCAACCCACATCAGCACCCCCAGGCTGAGGAGAGACAGGTGGCTTGGATTTCCTCCAGATCCAGCCTATTGCACTGCCCTGGAGGAAAAGGCTCCTGCCAGTCCTCATGCTAAACGGGCTGAAAGAGGGTAGGGACAAGCTAGGCTGTATGTCCCCAAAACAGCTGCAGCTGAAGGTAGAGCCCAGAGAGAAAAGCCCTGTGGGGCATCTGTCCATCTGTCATTTCCTTGGCTTCCCATTACAGCAGCCAGACCAGCCTTCCCTGGGAAGCCTAAGCCATTGGAGCTGGCACTACCCAATGCACACATGCTGGCACACATGCAATGATGATGACCCAGCCTGTAGACCCACAGAGAATAGCCCACCTGCTCTGTCCCTGCTCTGCCCTAACTACTCCAGCATCAACCACTTCTGGCCACCACTAGCCCTCTTCTCTCAGACACCCTTGGGCTCACTCTGAATTTATGGTCTCTGCTCACAGAGTCCCTGGTCATTCTCCCCCTGACACACAAATTCCATGGAGCAGGACTGCTTTGTCATCCAGTGTCCTAGGGCACAGACTCTGTGTCACCTCTAGAAAGACTCCTTCCTGATGAGTCTAGAGAGAGCCCAGTGGCAAAAGAGAACCCTGGATATAGCAATGGATTTACATAGCCAGAGGGGACAAGGCCCGGTAGACAAGAGGATGATAATCCATCTATAGGAAAGGGCAGGGAACAGAAAATGGGCAGCTGTGGCATAGGCCAATAAATTGTCTTTTAATTTTCTCAGCAAATCAAACCATCCACCAAGTCCAAGGCTTTATTGGGGAGGCTTGGGCCCAGGATCTAGAGGATGGGGACAGGCACCAGCGACCAGATAAGAAATAAGAGACAGGTTCAGGAATTGGTTGGGGATATGAGGATGGGTCCTGGCAGGTGCAGAAGTGTTTGTGTGGCTGCTGGCTGCCCCACAGCAGACTGCAACTGTGCTTAGGGGCTTTGTGTACTTTGACTCTTGTTATCCACAAGTCCTAGGGGATTTGGGAAGTAGGCTCTCAAGAATACTCTAAGGGTCCTCCTGAGCTACACCCTCCTCTGGGGACACAAGTGTCACCACAGCCCTTGTGAAGCCAGGACCCAGAGACACTCACCTGAGAGCCTTTCATTGGATCACAAGAGTCTGTGGATATAGCTCCCACAGGACCTGGGATCCCTAAGACAAATGGAGGGATGGATTGATAGGTGGGTGGGTGGATGGATGGATGGATGGGTGGGTGGGTGGTGGGTGGGTGGGTGGGTGGATGGATGTAGGGGATGGAGGTTGATGGATGGATGAATGGTGGTAAGGGGTAGGGATGGATGGATGGATGGGTCAATGGATGGATGGGTGAGTGGATGGATGGATGCCTCTTAAGTACCAGATTTTTAAACCATAGATTTATATATGATATGGGGTATACATGTAACTCCACATTTTAACTCAATATGGGTCACAAAAAAATTGACAACAGTAAATATTTTGAACATGCCATGATCAAAACTGAATTCAAAATCAGTGTGTCATGAATCCCATGTGTTTTAGGCTCTCCCATGTTGCATTGCACAACATCACTGCAGCCTTGATTCTGAACACCTCATGCCACTTTGCACTGAGCCACACAACACCAACATACACCACCTGAAACAGCTTGACTCAAGTGTATGTTATGAACTATGATGTTTTTAATGCACACACAGTGTTCTGATCTTACAAAAACACAAAGGAAAACAAATGCTTTTTTCCATATTTCTCAGCATATTATTATTATTACATCTTTGGACTGTATGGTGGCTTGAATGAGAAATGTCCCTCCTCGGTTCAATTAGAACATGAGACTCCCCCATTGGTGATGGTGTTTGGAAATGTTATGGAATTTTTAGTAGGTGGAATCTTGCTGGAGGACATAAAATATTGGGAGTGGGCTTGTAGGGTTTACAGCCTCACCCTACTTCCTGCTCTCTCTCTCTCTCTCTCTCTCTCTCTCTCTCTCTCTCTCTCTCTCCTTTCTCTCTGCTTCCTACTTTGCCATGCTGTGCTTCCCCACCACTGTGAACTCTAGCCCTCTAAAAATGTAAGCCAAACAAGCTCTTTCTTCCTTAAGATGCTTTTGGTCATGGTATTTTATCACAGCAGCAGATAATTCATTAATACAGATTGTTCTCTGCTAATATATATATATATGTATATATATATATATACATATACATATATACACATATATGTATATATTACACTTGTCTTATATATATAACATGTGTGTGTGCTTTATGTTATATAAAAGTCAATAAAATTTTATTTAAAAGTTGCTGCCAGGCAGGGCTGTAGAAATGGTTCAGCAGTTAAAGAGCACTTGCTACTTTCACAGACAACTTGGGTATGGTTCCCAGCCCCCAAATGGTGGCTAACATCTGTCTGTAACTCAGTTCCAAGGGATCCAATGCCCTTGTCTGACCTCCAAGGGTACCAGGTATGCATGTAGTGCACATACATACATGCAGAAAAACACACACTCACATAAAATAAAAATAAGTAAATCTTTTCTTCAAATGCCTTTAATCCCAGCACTCGGGAGGCAGAGGCAGGTGGGTCTCTGAACTCGGGTCCAGGCTTATCTACAGAGCCAGTTCCAGGACAGGCTCCAAAGCAACACAGAGAAACCTTGTCAAAAAACAAAAACTTTTGTCAGGTGTGGTAATGCACACTTTAATCCCTGAACTCAGGAGGTAGAGACAGGTGCATGTCTGTGAGTCAGAGGCCAGCCTGTTCTATATGAGTTCCAGGGCTGCTTAGTGACACACTGTTTCAAATAAAATGTTGTCTGCATTTCATTTTTTAAAAAGTCCAATGAATTTTAGCTTGAGACCAGAGCCTGGAAAGACCCTAAACATAACTGTTTCATTTTGCACCATGTATTTATGCAAAAAAGCAGTCTTACCATTGACAGTTAAAAAATCAAAATATCTATCAATTCTGAAAAATATTGAAGATACTCTGTCTTAGAGTATTCAATATTCAGCAAAGATTTAATTATTTATATAAAAAGTAATACATCCATCTCATTGGTATGCAAATTTGTTTTAATCTTTATTAAACAATGAAATTACACACATATCAAAGAGTTGGTTTAAAATAAATTTTTTAGCTGGGCTGTGGTAGCACCCACCTTTAATTCCATCACTTGGGAGGCAGAGGCAGGTGGATCTCTGTGAATTTAAGACCAGCCTGGTCTACACAAAGACAGCCATGGCTACACAAAGAAACCCTGTCTTGAAAAACAAACAAACGAACAAAAAAATATAATAATCAAATAAACGAATAAATTAATTTCTTTATGATATACTACCAGTAAACATTTAATTAACCTATTTTATATACCCCCATACCCAGGGTCACTAAAAATGCCTTGGGTAAAAGTGATGGCATGTGGGAAAAGTTTGAAGGAACCCTGTCTATGAGCAGGGCTGCTCCCACCCCACGGCATTCCAGAGCAACATATCATATTTGTGAACAAATTCTTGAAAAGCTTGCTGTGCCCATCTTCTGCACCCACTTAGTCTAGGAGCACAGCTGTGAAGGACAAATGGCTCCCAGGACAGGGAGCAAATGGAGAAGTTGGTATCAGCCATGTGAAAGTAGACATAGGAAGCACTCTGAGAACTTGCACGACTCTGACCCAGGATCCCAGCTCCAAAGAGCCAGAGTAACCATCTGTCTGCCCTCCAACCTGGTCCAGAGCAAGCATGAAGCTGACAGGACAAGCCCACATTCAAAAGCTGAAATCACAGTGGACAGAGAGCTGCAGATCACTCAGGCTAAGCATGAGTTCCATCAGTGTCCCCTCTCCTTGAAGCCTCAGTTTCTCTACCCGTGAAATGGTCCTCTACCATCTAGACTTCTTTGTTTGTCTTTTTCTTTTTTCCAGTCAGGGTTTCTCTGTGTAGCTTTGGAGCCTATTTTGGCACTCACTCTGTAGCCCAGGCTGGCCTTTAACGCACAAAGATCCACCTGCCTCTGCCCACCCCCCCACTCCCCACCCCTACCCCCACCCCCAGGCTGAGATTACAGGTATGCACCACTACCACCACCACCCGGCTACCATCTAGACTGTTAAAGCAGCTATAAGGTGTGGCCAAGCACTCGTCTGGAACAATCGGTGTGAAAGGGAGGTTTTGTCCTATTTTTTGGAGTACAGAAGTGAGGTTCAGAGAGATGACATTAGCTTCGAGTCACACAGAAATGGGACAGCCCCCACTTAAATCTGGGCCAATACAGCTTATGGTGCTTATAGCAGGCACTACTACTCCCAAGCATGATTCTTAGACATCTCCTAGCAGAAGATCTCAGGCTTGGAATCTCCACCAGCCCACAGCATGCTTAGGATGCCGAGGCTTCTTTTCATGGCTTCTTGAGTGTTGGTTGACATCTGGGCTGGCCACCTGCGTCCCCAACCTCATCCCTCATTAATTTCGGGAAGGCACAGAGCACATAGCCCAGCACCAAAAGAGCTGGTAACAGTCATTTCACTGTTAACTATAGATGCCACATCCCAGGGAGATGTATGTCATTTCACTTCTCAAGAAACACTGGCACCAAGTGTTGGAGTCCCCCACCCCCAATATCCTGATAATAGCCTGGAGTACGGAAGAAGGGCCATGGACACCAGTACCATTAATTTAGCACATCTCCAAAGGGACATGCCTGGTGGCAGACAAAGAAATAGTTTGGGCCACAGGGTCAATGACAAGGAGCTTTTGGGGAAGCCCGGGCACACAGAATGATGGAGACAGGCTGGCCACCACATAACCTCACTGCACCTTGGTTTTGAGTCTGCAGAGGAGGAGCAGTCCCCTGACCTTTGTGCCAACTATGAAGACCCAGAAGAACTAGGAAAGATACACTGTGGCAGACACTAACCACCTAACTCACTGCCCAACCAGTGGGGTAGGATGGAGACCTGAGAACACTCTCCCCAAAGGAGCTAAACTCTGGGCATGAGCTGCAGGAAGATGGTAGCCTGGACAATGTCTTGCATCTAAACCAAGGGAAATGAAAGTCTTTGCTGCCATAAGATACACTGTCAAACAGGGGCATCAGGTGACTATGGCCCACCAAGCTCTACTGAGGTGACCCTAAACTAGTGTGACACCACGGAGGGCTCTCAAAATCACAAAGACATGTCCCTTCCAACCTAGCATAGCCATTTCCAGAATCTATTTAAAGGGCCCAAGCACAGTGACAGCTAGATATGGACAGTTATCTAGGAAGTTAATCATGGGAATGAATGAGTTAGCTAAGCAGAAATTCAGTCTCCTGCCTGAAATACCAGGCAAATCTCAAAGCCACCTTGCCATTGAAAGTTACATCTCTCACACCCTTCCATGTGCTCTGGGCTATGTGTGAGCTCAGATTGCTCAAAACCACTCCAGAAAGAAAGGACCACTACCATCTCTGTGCCTTAGAGGAGAGACTGGACACTATAGCAGGGCCATCTGCCAAAGGCTCACACGTGGAAAATAACAAAAACTAAAATAGAACCCTAGTACTATGTGTTTCCAAAGGACACTGTCCCAAAAGTACATCTTTCCTTTCTTTTTAAATGGTGGTGGTGGTGCGTGCGTGCGTGCGTGCGTGCGTGCGTGCGTGCGTGCGTGCGTGCGTGTGTGTGTGTGTGTGTGTGTGTGTATGTACCACGGCACACATGTACAGGTCAAAGGGCAAATTTCAGTCATGGACTCTGTTCTTCCACCTCTCTATGGGTTCTGGGGGTTGAGCTCTGGTTGCAAGTCTTGCATGGCAAGTGCCTTATGAGCTGATTCATCTTGTTGGTCTGGAGTTTGGTTTTTTTAAGATTTTATTTTTCTGGTGCTGGAGGTATAGATCAGTGACAGGAGAATTTGCCTGCCATGCATGAGGACCTCAGTTCTGTTCTCTATTGAAGAGACAGAGAGAGATTAGAATAACAAAGAAAATTCTATATCATAAAAACTCAGCTTGTAAAATTATTAGCATATTCAGACTCTGTAGAAAGTCATAGATGAAACAAACACACATGAATTTCATGTATAAGCTTGGGCTTCCTCCCCAACATATCTCATCACATATATTCTAAAACCTGAAAACAACTCTGAAATTCAATGCAGGTTAAATCACAGCATTCTAGATAAGAGGCTCAGGTCATGCTGTTTCAACTCCCAACGTGGCAGCACCCGAACTAATTCAGGGTCTTATGCTCCCTACTATACCACTTCCACCTTCTCCTAGACCTCACCCCTGCCCCAGACAGAACATCAGGTATGTTGACACAACCGCCTTCCTTGCTTCAGTGTACAAAGGCAGACTCTGAGGCACAGGTTCATTCAGAGGCTCCCAGAACTCCTGATCACCATCACTCCCTTGACCCCCAAATCCATTCCCTACCAACCTGTGCTTAGGTAGGGTGGATTTGCCCAGCTACGGCTTGGCTGAAGGCCAGCAGGACGCATCTGGGTCAGGAGAAGACAGCCTGATACTGTGGACCTGGATATTGGCTACAGGCTAAGCCCAGGACCCTAAGTGGTCATGGCTGTGCCAGCCAGGCCCAGTCCAGCTGACATTTAGCAAAGTAAAGAGAGGGGATGGTGGGTATGTTCTGTCCCATAAGCCTGGGGGCCTGGGCCACTCTAGGACTACCACAGGGGCTCCTGGGCACACTACTAGTGGTCCTCCCGTTTCCTGCGACCCAGGGAAGGGCCTGGCTGCTTTGACCAAACAGGTGTTGCCGACAGCTTGAGACCCAGCAGGTAAGGTGTTGGCATGGCCAAACCTCCGGCTGCATAGTGGAGGGGGTAACAGAGGAGAGGAAGCTGCCCTGCCCTGCCCTGACCACAGAGCCAAGTACAAAGGGCAGGAGAAGATGATGTCTTGAGAGAAGGGAAATTCAAGTGCCCATTTCCCAAAAGGAAAACTGAGGCTTAGAGCAGAACGTCCGTGGTCATTATCACCCCTCCTAGAATGGGGAAAACATACAATTCCTTCACCTCAACCCAGGATTCAAGAATGGCAGAGGACCAAGTGGTGGGCACCCAGAGGCAGAGTCCACAGCACAGGTGGCCCTCCCCCAGGAAGAAGGCTGACCCTGCCTGAAGACCACGCTTTCTGGAAGATCAAGAAAGCGCCAGACAAGGAAGCGGGGATTCAAGTCCAAACTAGCTTTGCTCTGTCCTGGGGGAGCTGGCCAGCACCAAGTCCCATGGTGCCCATAGAGTAGACCTCACAGAGGCTGGGGGGCTGGACACCAGAATGGAGCTGAGCTATTGGGGGAGATCAAAACACATAGACCTCACACTCTTTGAACCAGAGTTCTGGGTATCTAGATGGTCTAAACTCCCTGAGATCCCAGGAAGGAGGTCTCCAGCAAGGACCTAGAGCCTCTCTGGGGGTTAAGCTGTTCCAGTTCTGCAATTCCAGGTTCCCTGCCTTAGACCAGTAAAACTTCACAAAGAACCCATGATGTGTGAACTCAATGGCTCTGTGAGTTCAAAGGCTCCACAACCAGGGTTCACAGACTCGGTGACTCAGCCCTCATCTTGGAAACGGGAATGGAGCCCTGGGCCCAGTGGGCACTGGGTACCACATGGCCAGGATCCTGATGCAGGGAACCAGGGGATATATGGGTGGGGGAAGGGGATAGGAAGGGAGAGAAGCGCTACATTTACACAGGCACTGAGAAAGACAGTCACCCAGAGAACACGAAGCATTTTGGGCAAAGAGAAGGCACAACTGAGAAGGGATTCATTTTCTACTCTTACTGTTTAATTGTACCATGCAGCATTCCTGTAATTAAAGACTGTAATAATTAACAAAAGGAATATGACCAAGTCCATGATCTCTTCTTTGCTTGTCTGTTTTATCCTCTCCCACCTTCAGAGATATCAGCCCCATGGGGGCCCCTGCAAAGGGAGGGCTTGTGTATATCCACGGTCCCAGCCTCCCAGCACAGGGCATAGCACGTGCGTGTGCCCAAAGCTATTTGTTGAAAGTATAAATGATGCTAAAATTTGACATCCTCGGGGCCTGCGTCATAGCACTTGACAAGTCAAGACCTCTAGGTTTCTCTGAGAAGGGAAGGGATGGAAGGGAAAGAAAAGACATGCCCAGAGCTCGCCAGAGAGTAGTGAATATGAGAAAGGGTCGCCTGGAGGACCAGCAGGTGGCCAGGTCACCCTGAGATTGCCCTAGCCCTCCCAGGTCAATTTCTACCAAGTTGAAATGTGACCTCCCCCTCCTGCTGGAGACTCTAGAGCCTCAGGGGCCAACAATGCCTCTGCCTTCCATGTGACCTCGCCAGGCCATGCCAAATCCCCACAGGCTTCCACATCCTCTCACAGGCCTGAGTGGAAGGCTGGCCTTGGCCTGGAACCAGAAGCCCAGAGGCAGAGGTCGGGGCAGGGGGGTGGTGCGGCTGCTGCCACCCAGAACGCCAGCTGCTGGTGATTTATTTTTGCTTTAAGTGCTGAAGAATTGCAGGGCTGGAGCAGCCAGCTTAGGGGGGCCTGAGCTGCAGCTGGAAGGAGGAGGAGATAAGCAGGGGTGAGGGCATGCCTCTGGCCTGGGCCCCATAGCTCCTCTAGACCTCTCCACTGTCCTCTCAGACTCACCAGCCTACCTAACCCAGCATCCCAGCTTCCCTTCATCCCATCACCAAGTCTCCATTCAGCTAAAAAGAGGCCATGGAGGGCAGAGATACCCAACTGGCTACTAAAGGGCTATGAGACCCTTCTCTGGCCTCAGGAGATCCACTTCCACAATGGGGATAATGCATGTCACCCCCACAAGAATATCCCCCTCAGGATGGAATCAGGGAGAGCTGCTCAGGGCTCCAGTTCAACCTTGACTTGGTCCTTCCTTTGTCTCCATGTGAGTTTCAGAAGACAGGACCCCAAGCACCACCCACTCAGTCACCAAAGAGGCTGCAAGCCTGGCCTTTTCAGAAGCCATAGGGACATCCAGGAGAAAAGGGTAAGGCCACACACACACTGACCACAAGAAAACATCAGGGGTTCTTCACAACAGACATTCCTACTAAAGTTCATCACTGCAAACTTGAGAAGCTAAGTGTACAGAAAGCATGGAGACCACATTCAAGAGACTGGAATGGGAAAGCAAGATGCACTGTCCCCAAACCAGTGGCCAGTGGGAGTCAGTGTGTCTCCTGTCACTGGTCAAGGCCAGGCTGGACAGGAAAGTGGGTAGCAAGACCCACCATCTAAGAGAGCAGCAAGGAGCCAAAAGCAACCTCTCCTGGCCTCAGGGTGCTCACACTCAAGATGAGACTAACTACACCCATGCAGCTGGGGAGAGGGTATCCCTAACTAGGGGCAGCCAGGCTCAGACAGGGGACTGTGTGCAGAAAGGTTCCAGCCAGACAGGTCCAGACTCCACTCTTCCTGATGTCAGGGCAGGGGCTCAGAGCAAAGCTCCAGATCCCAGCTAAGCCTCAACAAGCTCCACAACAAGCTCAGGAATTATGCTGGCACCCCCTGAGGTTCTGTATTCTCACCTGCAGATAGATGGACCACAGTTGCCACTACAAGGCAAACACAGCATGTCAAGCAGCACACAGCTGAGACCACACACCCACCCACTGTATGTACTGAACACCTGCTGTCCACTGGCTATTGCCACAGGCTCCAGGGGCACAGCTGCGGGACAACAGGACCAAACCCCTGAACTCAAGCTTATAGCCCAAGACAATAAAGAAAATAGAAAAATAAAGCACTGAGGGCAGATGGCTCTGAATTCTACAGAGAGAAAGCAGAGGAGCGGCAGGGGCAGGGGGAGGGGGCAACAGGGGCAGCGTGGCTTTGCTGCTGTGAGGAGTGGCATTTGGGCAGCACATGAAGGTGGAAAGAGTCGTGTACAGATCTGGGAAGGGTGGTTCGGATGGGGAAATGCTGTATGTGTAGGCCTTGATGTAGGACAGGCCTGGCCTGCCGAAAGCATGGCAAAGAGGACAGGGAGAGGGGCAGAAGGAAGAGTGTGTAGTGAGTGAGACCAGGTTGGAACCACTGAGCGCTGCCACCCAGGGCAGGTCAAGCACGCAGTAGGTACTCAAGTAACATGGCCTGCCACTCCACACCTTTTACTGTTCATCCTCTAGCCATCTCCAAGTCTGAGCTCTTCAAAGAGACCAGGCCTCAGGTGAAGAATAGAGAGGACCCTTCAGCTGCCCAAAGCCTGGAGGGGATATTAATCAAACCCACAAGGCTTCACCCACCAATTCAAGAAGCAACTGATACCCAGCAAGAGAAAAGCTGCTGGGCGTTCCTGTGCCTGCCAGCCAGGCTCGTGCCTGGTACTATAGGCTAAAGGCTAACGCGAGTGTAGGGCCAGGGTCTCCTAGGTCCCCAGAGGCTCATGCTGTCTCTGTAGTTGTCACCTCAGAGGCCAAGCAACAAAACTTAAGCTTTAGGATATTGCTGTGGGTGAGAAAGGGCCTGAAGAACAGCCCAGAGTAGGAGGCCAGCATCTGGGGCCACTTCCATGGAAATCCACTTCTCTCTCTATCCAGGTTCCCATGTGGCCAAAGGAAGATTGGGCTGCAATGAGATTCCCAAGGCCTGGACACCAAATATCCACAGTTCTCTTTCATGGACTCTGAACTTCTGTTCCACTCTGAACACTTGCAGTTTTGCTGGGTCTACCAACTCTTAGAGGCATGTTCAAAGGCTCTCTTCCACTCTCCATCCCCGGCATCCCAGGGCTTCAGTCCCACTTAATGGACACAAAACTGAGGCCAGGAAAAGCATCTGTGTGTTTCTTGCTCCACCAACCTCCATGCACCCCCATTTGCCCTCAAACAAAATCTCCCCTACACAAACTTACTTACTGGACAGTCACTGTTTCTGTATTCAAGACGCTCCAGACCTCACACCCATTACAGCTCATGCCACATCACAAGAAGGCTGCCACTGAGGCCTTGGCGAACATTTATGGAACACTAACTTTATACCAGTCCTTCACAGGGTTCCAAAGAGGCAGCTTCCTGGGAGCTAGGAAAGCAGGCAGGCCCTGGAGTTTAGTGGAAACTGTCTGGAAGTGGAGGCCAGCCCAGCACACAAATGCCCCCCGCAAGCATGTCTGTGAGCATCAGGAGGTGCAGCCTGTCCCTGGGAGAGCCCCAGACTCTGGGTCAGAAGCTCCCAAGCTACACAGACGCTCCACAGCCTCCTGGCCTCCATTGCCATCCATATAATGGAGCCAATACAGCCCTCTGTCCTGGCAGGCCATTAACAAATTAAATTAGCTGGTCCAGCTCTGGGCCCTCAGTTCCTTCCTGGGGCCAGCTCCTCTGGAAAAGCCCCATCATCATCACCAGCGTTTTTCTGAAGCATCAGCGGCCCTGTTTGAAGTCTAGTTCCAGATAGCTCTCTTCATTCTTGTGTTAGCTACTGTCTTCCCCTGCTGTCTGTACCCCTTGCCCATTGCTCCCCAGCAACCCTCCCAAGGGGCCAGAGCTCAGCCTGCCCCTCCTGCTGTCTGTGAGCTGCCCCTTGTCTGCCTCTCCTCTGTGTCAGTTCCTGGCAGAGTTCCAATGACAGGCCAGAGGGGAGGGGTAAATGTGCCCATGTTTCTCTCACAGCAAAGCCCTGTCCAAAGCCCAGCCACAGGGACCAGCTGCATCTGTTGCAGGAGGGGTCTTGCCCAGAACAGGGGTTAGGAGCAGAGGATTGAGAATAACTATTGTGCAAGCCTTGCAGTATAGTGGCAGACCCTGCCTGGGGGCTGGCAAGAACCACAGAGATGACGCAGTCACTTCCACCCTAGCTATGTGCCAAGGCCTTTGGGTGCCATGACTGGCCGTGCCAACTATGGCCCTAAGCACTGGAGCCCTGGCTGAGACAGAGGAAACTGTCTGCAGGCTGCACTGGCCCATGTCACAGAGCCTAGAGGTGCCACTGTGACCAGTGTTGCTACTGTTATTGCTGCCATTGTTAGTTCACTGCTAGAGGGCCACCTGGTGCTATCTGTTCCTTCTTGGGGCAGAACACACACAAGGCAGTCCTGGTAGAAAAGCCTCCTGGTTTGAGAAAAGCAAAACCAAGCCTTCTGCTTTGGCCTAATGTGTTGCATGGCTCTGGAATCGCCTGATGTAAGTAACTCACCCAGTACAGCACAGTCTCCTGAACCTCTTCTTCCACTAGGCACACACATACAGGGGATCCTCCTAAGGAGCTTGGTGGCAGAGGACTCATCCACTACCCCATGGCACCCACCCAACCCAGGAGAGAGGTGAATGATTAGGTGACCAAGGGCTTAAAGCTCAAACATGCCGGGCCTGTACCAACACTGCATTTACAAGATGCTTTCTGCATACACATAGCAGTGTCCCAATGGAGAAGATGGTCCCGCTTGGTTGTCTAACACATCAGAACCACCTACCTCATCCCCAAGGATGCTTGAGTCTCTCCCCATCCCCACTATGCTGAGGCTGGTCCAGGGGGTCATATGCCTTCAGTTTATTCTCACAAGTGGCTCTCCGCCTATCCAGGGTCACCTGCTACAATAGAAAACTTTGTGTCCCCTGGCTAGTTGAAGGGACCTCTTGAACACAGTGGGTGATTTTGTTGAAAGTCTCTTTGGGGTTTCCCCTACAGGTCCTAGGGAAACTCTTCTGGGAATACAGAGGAAGGGATCTTCAAGGAGGAGCCTGGTATTCAGATCTGCCTACCCTCCCTGACCCTGTCACATGGGCAGATTTTGGTGAGGGGTACCAAATCAGCCACCTGGTGCAGTGCCAGTCTGGAGTCTAGTCAGGAGGGACAGCAGCCAGGGCAGGCTTTTGTTCATCTCTCAGAAAGGGTGTAAAGGCCGGGAGGCTAAGCCTTCTGGGTTCCCACCTTGGAGGAGGCGGCAGCTGATTTCAGTGGTATGTGGGCGCCTAGGCAATCCGGAGGACCGAAGCCGCCTAACCAGGGCTCAGAAGACGGATGTGAGGGCCAAAAAGGCCCCAGATCTTTACTGTCGGGTTCAAGCTTGGGTATAGGTAGAGAGAAAGAAACTAGAAAGGGCCAAAGACAGTGACACACTCTGGGGAGTGGCAAAGGGGCAACCCCAAATCCCACCATGTCCACGCAGTAGGGAGACAGAACCTCCCAGAACTTGAGGCCTTCCCCAAAGAGACACTTCCCTGTGAGCTCCTTTCCCAGCAGCAGTTCTAAGGTGATTCAGACGACATGTGCACGAACTAAGGCAGGGACACTCTCAAGGGCCTCAGCTCTCCAGTTCTCTGAAGCTCTCTAGGGCTCTCCACTCCTCTTTCAAAGGGTCTAGTTCCCCGACATGACCACCAGAATAGACCTGTGCGTCCAAGATAGACCCCTCTACCCTGAGCCCCTGTTGGTTTCTCAAGACCGAGCGACTTTAAGAAGCAAAAGGTGCCCCTGGACTTGCAGGCTGGCTAGATGGTGAAGAATCACGTCCAGAATATTTTTACTCCATGACAGCACAAGCGGCAGGAAAGAAATGACTCCAAAGATCCAGGTCTTAGCAGGGGGCATTCTCTGGTTGCTGGTCGAGCCTGTGCACCCACTCCATACCCCATCTTGGTCACAGATCGTTCGGGTTAAGGTCACACCTAGGACCGATGTCGCGCGCAAAAGTGGCTCCGCCCGCTGCCTTGTAAGCCCCCTCAATCAAGCCGGTCGGGGGGGGGGAATCGAGAGCTCCTCAAAGTTTCTTAGAGTGTCTTACCCCCCCCTCCCCACCTCACCCCGCAACACACATACCCCGGGACAGAGGTTAGCCCTGAGCAAAGTTCCCTAGTGGCTGTAGCCCGAAACATGGCAGTGAAAGAAAAGCTCGCTGTCAGCATTTCATCTGGTGGTTCACCACCGGAGAGAAGAAAAAGAAAAGGAACGGAAGGAGCTCTTCTGCCTCACCTTTCCTGTTGCTGCACCACCCCGCGCTCACCCGGGGCGGGAAGCTGCCTGCTGGGAGCTGGGGCCGAGCGGGTGGGCCGTGCGCCCGCGGCCGCCTTCTTACCTCGGTCAGTGGCCGGGGCGCGGCGCGTCCCGCGTCCTCCAAGCTCCGCGCGGCCGTTCCCGGTCCCGGCCGCCGCCGCGCTGGCTGCATTGCCACCGTTGCCGCCGCCGCCTCAGTGCAGCCCCTGGGAGCGCTCCACGCCGAGGGGCGCGTCGCTCCCGGGCGCCGGGCGCCACCAGCCAGCCATGGGTCGGGGGCGCACGCCCAGACGGCGCCCCCAGCCACTCGACGCTCGCTCCGGGCTCGCCGCTAGCTTCTGTCGCTCAGTCCCGCGGCAAGCACCGCCGACCCACCCCCTCCCCCGCCGCAGTTATCTGATCCCGGGCAGGGCCGGGCGCGCTCCCCAGCACCGGGTGTGGGTGTCCTGCACCTCCCAGCGGGCTTCGACCGCACAGGGCTCCCTCCCCCGGCGACCGTTCCCAGGGAGGCGGTGGCAGCGCAGTCGCGGCGTGGCCGGGGGAAGACAGGGAACGAGGAATGGAGGGCGAGGAGGCGGCGGGAGGCAGAAGCTCTGCGCGCACCCAGCTCCGCGCCCCGCTGCCACAGTAGCCCAGCTCGGTAACTCCTCCAACTCTCCGCCAAAAGCACGCCCGCCCTGCGCCTTGGCGCCGCTGATCCCGCCCACCACCGCCCTGGTCTGGCCCGGTGGCCCCTCCTGGCCCCAGCTGCCCCCTATAAGCACCAGCCACTTGAGCACTGGAGCGCGCGCGCGCGCGAACACATACGCGCGCACGCGCGTGGCACACACACACACACACACACACACACACACACACACACACACATCTCTTCGGGGACACGCGCACACACAGGTGCATGGCGAGCATATACTCAGACTACATACACAGGCAAGGGAATCTGGACCGGCTTGCACTCAGCAGGATACCAAGCCCAGGCGTCACCTGCACAAAATGCATGTGATGAGGAGTACAGTGGCTAAGGTACACAGGTGCACTCATAGTCACATCTGCACATGTGGGGTGGGATCAGTCAGCACATCCACATGGGCTAGCTTCTGAGCTCATGCATTCCCTTTGCACACCAAGCACAGTGTCATATGCACACCCCACCCTCTTTAATATCATACATATCTCGTCTTTCCATCTTGTGTTGTATTTAGCTTTCATCTCTTGCTTTCTCCTTCTTGCTCCTCCTCCTGGCCTCTCTACTGATTTGATTCCATGTGACTCCCCTCCCCTTGTCTGGAAGGCACCCCTGGTACTCTGCTCTCCCAGTCTCCCAGAGCCTATTGTCTGGGCCTCACATCTCTGCCTCCTGCAGGGCCTGGACCTTTCAGCCTGGCAGACAAATCAGCCTAGCTGGCCTCAGGGAAATCCCATTTTATCACAGGGCTGACCCCCAGCTCAACCCTAAGGCTGAAAAATCGGACCAAGAAAGCAGGTCTGCAACCAGAACACAAGCTTTACAAAACTCCCCAGCCCCTTGGTCTCCAGCTCCCCCGTAATGTGAAATATAATTATACATTTGAATAGCAGAGACACTAGATACAGAATCCTAGCCAAGAAGCATGGCTTTCTGGCCACCCAGATGCCCAGGCTCTGGCATCTTAACTAGAGCTCTGGAAAACCCACCAGCCCAACTCTAGGGAGCCAGCTCCTCACCCAGGCCTCAGAGTCCCCAGAAAACTCTCCCACCTCAGGCTGTGCTTATCCTACCTCCTTGACTGAGCAATCCTGCATGAAAGGTACTTCAGCACTCAGTGTCTTGAGTCCCTGTGGTCACATGGACATTATGGGGCTTACTGCATTACAGGACTGCAGTGAAGGTTAAATGAGATCAATGTATGTGCAGTTATTAACCTGGGAGGGGGGCTGAGGGAAACAGCCAGTGGGTCTTGGGTGCTCAGTCTATGCTGGCCTCTGTGGTAAGGCCTTAGCTAGAGTTATTTTGCTATCATTATAACTCTCTGAGAGATACAACCATTGACCCACTCTACAGATAAAGAAACCGAGGCACTTGTTTATCTAGTCACAGATACTATACTTACTGGCAGAGGGAGTCTCAAACCAAATGTATCCTTAAGACAGTCCTGCCTCCCTGTCTAGCCACTGTTCAGGACTACAATAGAGAGAAAATGGGTATCCCCAGGAACTCCATCCCCAGGTTCCCAGGCCCCCAGGCCTACCAGGACAGGCTGGTAATATCCTGCTTTTCACCTTCTCCTGAGTAACTGAGGAGGACAATGGCTCAGATGCCTCTGCTCTGTGTTACCCAGCCCTGGTGCCCAGAACACAGAAGCCAAAGGTAGGTATAAGGAGACTTCCCCTACCTACAAGCTTCTCAACTCTCTCAGGGAGAGCAGATCCACATCACACTCAGGGAATTCCACCACAGACACCCCAAAGAGCCCACAGCATGCTGGTAGACAGAAAAATAGACAGAACACTATGGTGCTCCATTGCATTCAGGATATTTTTGTTTCAAGACAGGGTTTCTCTTTGTAACAGCCCTGACTGTCCTGGAATCCTCTTTGTAGGCCAGGCTGGCCCAGAGCTTACAGAGATCCTCCTGTCTCTGCCTCCTGAATGCTGGGACTAAAGGCGTGCACCACCACCCAGCTTCAGGTCTGGGATCTTGAATAACTCCTGGCAAGAGGGGCCTTAAGGTGGCGCACACATGCACATAGACAACTACTCCCAGCTGCTCATCTGGACAAGGGCCTGAGAGGCCTGTGTAAAGCCAGGGCTGGGGGCCTTCTCTCAGGCCCAATTAATTAGATGCATTTTACAGACAGGGACAGGACAAGTTGTATTGTCCAAGATCATCCAACAACAAAAACCCTGCCGGAGAAGTGGCCCTGATTTCCACAGCTACTGCCCAGTGAAGGCACATCCCATTCTCCAGCTTACAAGCTAGGGCCAACTGCATTTCTTAATCAAAATCACATCTCTTCCCAGGACCTTACGAATCTTCTACCAGGCTCATATTCACAGCCTCCCCACGGAGAGCAAGCCCATGCTCAACATACAAGGGCTGAGGGCCGTCACACAGCAATGCTCTGTCTAACCAGGGTTCCAAATGTGGACAGAGCAGGTCATGTCATCCCTAGTGCCCTCCCCCTCCACACACAAGGCATCCTGACTCCCTCCACAGTAGAGGGAAGGAGTGTTCAAGAATGTACCCAGCCTCAGTAAAACTGCTCCCAGCTCAGGGCCCATGGACACATTTCCTACTTCCTTCTCTGTAAAATATAGGTAGCCATAAGCACAAAAAAAAAAATCCATTCCTGCCTTGCATGGCATGGAGATGAGTTGTTCTGCAACAGGCATACCTTCCCAGACAAGCATACAGCTGGGGTTCTATCCATTCTCTCAGCCACAAGCCCTGTGCCCTTAGAGCCTCCTGCCTCTGCCTCCTGAGTGCTGGGACTAAAGGTGTGCACCACCACCCAGTTTCAGTCTGGGATCTGGCAGGAGGGGCCTTAAGGTGGAGTACACATGCTGAGGCAACCAAAGGAAGCCATTGGCTCATTTGGAAACCCCTTCCCTGTCATGAGGACAGCAAAAACCAGCAAAGTCATCTGGAGAAACACCCCAAAGGCTTGGGTATGCTGTCCCCATAGGTAAGTCTGGAGCAGTTGCCAACAATTCTAACAACCAACTCCTATAGAAACCAAATGGTCCATTTTCAAGGTTGATCTGCAGTCTTTGCTGGCCTAGCAGCACTTAGCGCTCCCCAGGAACACCTTCTCCAAGGGGCCAGCTTAGGATTTCTTCTGTCCATCCTAGATGTTGGCCCAACCTCTGCCCTCCTGACTCCCAACCCCTCCATTCTCCCTTCTGGGCACACTGGTCAGCCACCAGCCTGATGCTGGCCTGGCCACCTGCTCACCTTTTCAGGCCAGCTTCTCTCATTGTTTTTTCTTCAGGGCATCTCAGGACTCCCCTGGGAAGATCACCACTAGGACACCCCTACTTCCCCTGTCTTGCTTGCTTTTTCCCCAGGTGTCTGGATTCTTGTTCACCTTCCTGACTGCCATGCCAGTTCCATGAGATCAGAGACGGATCCTTGTGTGCAGACCAGGGCAGGCACCAAGGTCATGTGGATTTGTCTTTAGAACAAGAATGATGAAAACAGTGGAGAATCCCACTCATGGACAGTTCTGCTGTACCCAGTGCTTATAGACGCATCTAAATCACCTGAATGGTCATAGTACACTGTGTGCATGCATGTGAGCGTTTGTGCATGCCTCCATGCCTGTGTTTGTGTATCTATGCATGCACGTGTGTGTGTGTGTGTGTGTGTGTGTGTGTGTGTGTGTGTGTGTGTGGATGATGATGATGATGATGATGACCAGAAAGTCTGATGAATCAGAAAGAACTGTGCCCATAGGCATCAGGAAAAGCATTTGTGGTAGGAGCCATGGGAAGGAAGTCAAGAGGTATGCTCGGAGGGCATTCTGCCTGAGCCCTGTTCACAGTCTAGGCAATCAGTCAAGTGGAAAGAAGCCTATCACTCAGGCTGTGAGCCATAGAGTAGAGCCCAGGCCCAAGTGCTGTGCCCTTAAACTGGCCTCTCTCTTCAGCACCATTTGTCCCAAGATACACATTGCTGACAACTATAATAGTGACGGTTATAATGGCCAGTGCCAGCTGTGAGTCTGCCAGGCATCACATGGTAGAGGTAAACACCCACCAACCTGCACTAGAGGCAATAGGCAGATAGATACCACCCCAATTAGAAGCTCAACAAGGACAGGGAATTTGTCTCCAAGACAGCTGTGGGGGAAGGCTAGAACCTTGCATGCCATCAAACACACACATATGCCCTTCGCCCTTCCCCTGCCTAGGTACCTGTGGACTTCTGGCTGAGCCAAAATCATTGATTTGAGGCACAGGACTTCAGGAACCATTACCATACTGAGAATAGGACAGTGAGTTCACAGCCCCGCCCACCTGTCCGGAAGCAAACATTGATCAGCCCGGCAGAGCTGGCAGCTAGCTAACTGCTGCCCTGGGCAGGGCTAGGCCCTACTCCTGCTCCTCTGGAGCTGTGGCTATGAGCAGCAGCTGCTGGTGTCCAGGACGCATCAGCCAGGAGCCAAGCTGAAGGCCAGGACTTTCCACCATGCTTGTGCCAAACTCAGAGGCATCAAGAGGCAGGGGTTTCAAGGCTCTTCTTGTCCAGGCTGTGAAACTTCCAAGACACATCATCTGTCTATGTGCTGCCTTGATTCCGGCCCCTCTTCTGAGGGCCTTCAGTCTCTCATCAAGTCCTATTTCACACTCCTACTTCCTGTTCTCCTGTGGGCCTCAGCCATCTCCAGGGCCAGCGGTGAGCACTGAGGTAATTGGCTGAAGACTAGGCATGTGATCAAAGGTAACCAAAGAGAATGTACACTAGGACATGCTGGTAGGTGGCAGCCGAGGAGGGCAGGGCTCTGTATCCCTGGGCTGCTTGCTGGTAGCAAGGCGTTGCTGTGGACACTTCCTCCACCTGAAGTGACATGAGTTGAGAGTCTGAGAAGAACTGTATTCCAGACAGGTCTTTTGAGTCCCACAGATCTACCCCTGGGCTTTTGAGTGTAAGCCAAAACCCTGCTTTAATTTAGGAAATGTTTCCGTATTCTCAAGAGACTGTGGATTTGAGAGGAGCATCAAGGCTTCCAAAAGGCCCCTCCCACCTCCCTCCTTCCTTCCCTCCTCTGCCTGGCTGATGAGCGAGCGAGGGGTCGGCCTGCAGATCCCATGAAGTCACATGGGATACAGTGGAGAGCTGACTCTCCTCTCCCTTTTTCCTATCTTCCTCTAAAGGGACAAGCTTCCAGGCCTGCAGGCCCCAGGAGGACAGAAATAAAGGGCAATAAAGGGAGGGAGGGAGGGAAGTGGCTTCAGTCTCTCAGAGTTAAAAATAGCTTCCCGAGGAGGCCTCCTGCGGGTTAATCTGGCCAATTACCCAGCCCCTCTCCACCCTATGGGCACTGCCTCCCCCTTGCTATCCTCCAGGTGGTCCCCACATGGGGCCATCATTCCAAGGACATAGGCCTCTGCCCCAAAGTGTCCCCCTACCCCCACAGCTGGACCCTGGCCCTCCTTCCTCAGCATGGGTTCAAGGAGGATGGAAGCCCTTCTGGTAAGTCTACATAGGCCTGACCAGCAGAGGTCTGTGTTCATCCTGACATGAAGAGAGGATTGTGCAACATTCTCCGCCTCCCTGAGAGAGAAGATGGCAGGCCAATTTGGGGCTACTGGGGGTCCTATTTATGATAAGAAAAGCTAGAAATCCATCTGCATTAGCAAACTGAAAATCTAGGAATTCATAGACACAAGCGTTTGTGACTTTGTCCTGGGAGGGGACCTTGACTCCATTCACTTCTGTATCTGGACCTGCTTCCGAAGGGCTCTGGACCTAGGCCTATCTGATGGGAACCTACTGTTCCGATAGGATTGCTGGATGAAGTCTCCTCCCGTGGGCTCCATTCAGTTGTGTGTGTGGGGGGGTAGGCATAAGGCACACTGGCTCATTCTGTAGCTCCAGAGCCCTTTGGTTTGAATTTGATATTGAAAGTGTTGATTGCTTCAGCAATTTTTTTTTTTTTATCATTTAGGTGACTGCTAGTGGATTAAAGGCCAAGGATACAGTGATGGGGAGAGACAAATCTTTGTGGGGGACCAGGAAGACCAAAAGCCAACCTTGTGTCCTTGCCCTGTGGCCTAGTTCTCCTGCCTGCCCTAGGATCAGTGCTGTTATTTGCTCCATATTGAAACATTCCCTCAGGGAGAGAAAAGGAAGGCTCCAAAGACTAGTTAAGCAGGAGTCTGTGGCGGTCTTAGAAAGCTACTAACTTCCCACGCCCTTCTCAAGGGCCCTTCCCAAAGCCTACTCAAGTGGGGAACAACTGTCAGAGAGAGGGGATTTCTTTCAGTCAGGCAGAGGGGTGTAGCTTTCATGCAGTCTAACATCCATGCTGGGGTGGACCTTTTAATGATACGGTCACCTCCGAGTCGTCCGTGCTCCTGAAGGTGACCCCAATAAACCCATTCGCCAAGATGGATTTGGTGGAATTGTTCTTCTTTCTTCTGTTCAGGAGTCCTGTCCATTGTGAGTAGAACTCTTTGTTCATATCTCTCCAGGAAACAGCACACGGCAGTTGATCTGAACTGAGCATTCTGAGTACCATCCAGCTGGGCATGTAGGGATAGCTGGTCGGGCTTCTCACAGCCTTGTCAGCCTTTTTGCGGGCAAGCAAGCTAGCTGGCCACCAGCTCAACCACTGCTTTAATTGAAGGCTGAGGCCACTCCTTGCAGGGACCCTCTGAGGCTGATTCTCTCTGTGTGAAGACAGAGTCAGGCTTCAGAGGGGACAGCCAGCTCAGAGCCTGTGTTCTGGACCACAGTGTACCAGGGGCTGTCCTTCTGAGGGGCCACAGCTCTGGGAAGGCCCCAGGGGGTGGTGATCTGCAGAGCTACCTTGAACACAGAAGGCATGGAGCTGCAAGACTGCTGGGTCAGAGCTGACTTCACAGGACCCCACCCCTTAGGCATCAGTTAGCCACCTGAGGCCTAGTTCTAGGAGCCAGTTGAGGGTCCTATTTATAGGATCATCCTTGGTCTGGGCTTAGGAACAGGCCTAGGAAGGAAGCAGATGGGACTTCAGGGCCCATGCCTTTGCCTTCTTCATAGCCTTAGTTTCCTTAGTCATAGAATAGACGTGGTACCCCGTGGGGTCCCTGCATCACCCCAGTACTTTGGTGCTGCCTACTGGTCAAACACTTAGTGCTGACTACTCACTGGGTAAGTGAATAGATAGCACAAAGAGCCCAGGAGACATCACACAGAAAGCCTCAGCTGAGTGAGCAGAGAATAGCAGCAGGGCTTGGTGAAGAACCTCGCCTGGTGGCCTCTAATGGCCCCACATGCCCTCGGCCCTCATCATGTCCCTCTGCAGGTACCCACCATCACAGAGCTCTGGGAAACACCCCTCTACAGTTCTACTTGTCTCCTCTGTCCTCCCTGCCTAGCCAAGTCTCTCCTCTGGCAAACACTTGGCCTCACCTCCCAGATTTGCCTCAAGCTCTAGCCCCATAAACTGGTTGCTTCTTACTCCCCAAGTCCTGGAGCAGTAGCTGCATGGCCCCATCCTGTCTGTGGTGATTAATAAATACAGCAATGGCCTGGATCTTACAGGAGCTCCAGGGAGCCATGTCTCCTCTCAAGGATGCCCTTGCCACAACCCTTGGACCAAGAGGCTGGCTGACCTGGGGGAGGCTTGAGGTCCTACCACCCTTTTGCCCAGACTGCAACTGGCATCCTCTCTCTCTCTCTCTCTCTCTCTCTCTCTCTCTCTCTCTCTCTCTCTCTCTCTCTCTCTCTCTCTCTCTCTCTCTCTCTCTCTCCCTCCCCTCTCTCTCTCTCTCTCTCTCTCTCTCTCTCTGTTTCTCGTGTGTGTGTGTGTGTGTGTGTGTGTGTGTGTGTGTGTGTGTGTGTGTGTGATACTTAAGACAGAGCCCATCACCACTCAGCTACTCGGTATTTTGAGACTGTCTTACAAAGTTGACTACGCTAGCTTGAACCTTCAGATCCTCTGTCAGCCTCTGGGGCAACTGGGATCATAGGACAATGCCACCATGCCAGCTACAGAAACACTTCTAAACCCTACGAACACCTGACTTCCTCTAGAGTCCCAAGTACTGTTTGATAAATTAGGATTCTGAGGAAAGGCCAACAGCACAGAGAAAGGACAGAATGCCTCCAGCAATGGCATCAGGGTTCTGGACCCACTGACCATAACGCCTTCCACCCAGACTCCACCACTTTGGTCCTGACCTTGACACTATGTGCTTCAAGGCCCAGGCCAGCCTATATTCTTGTGCATCTTGAGGTTCACCTGCACGAGCCCTTAAATCTCTATAGTCATCAGGGAACTCAGGTGAGGGTCTTATCTGAGTGCTGGGGCCAGGCAGGCATGCTGGGGGGGGGGGGCAAGCAGCTTCTGTCAACCTTGTGCCCAGAAAGCTGCAAACCCTTGATCCCAAAACTTCAGCGCCTCGTCTGCCCATAAGGCTCTCCCACCTCAGCATCCTGGCCAGGCTTTTTATGCTTCAGGCTACTCCAGAGTTGCCTCCATATCCCCCACCACATATTCAGAACGGTACTCATAGGACAATGAAGACAGAGGGAAGAGTGAGGTCAGTTAGGACCTTCCCATTAGGTTCTTCAGCAGGGTCACCCACAGGGAAGGGGCTCTGGAATGAGGCCAACAGGTGGTATAAAGGAAGCAGCTGTCACCCACATCAGAACTGGTAACTGAACCAAACCTGGCTCCTCAGTCATCCTTATGGTCACCCCAAAATCCTATGGCGTTCAGATCACCCCTGCTGCCAGCATACTTATTTTCTACAGGTCACCAAACCACTCCTGACATGGCATTTTAAATATGTGGAAACTGAGGCCCAGGGGCATTAAGCCCAGAGTCATAGAGTCATGGCACCATTACCTCCAAAGTAGATGCCAGGAAGTAGATGCCAGGAAGCCCTCCGCTATATGATGCCCTGAGCCCAGTGGGGATCTCTGTTCAAGGACTCCCAAGCCCTCAGGTGTCAGCTGCCTGAGAGAGGAGAGGGCAGAATTTGCACAAAATCTGTGCTCATCCATCCATGTACTTCGTCAACAGTATGAACACAATACTGAATACAGCGTGAATGCTGTGTGAATTATAGCTGTACTATACTGTCTGGGGAACAAGAAATAACCTTGTGTATGCTCAGACAGATTCTGTGATGGTAATGGAACCCCAGGTCTGGCACATGCCACTCAGGGCTCTGCCACTGAGCTATACCCCGACCCTTTTTAATTTAAAAAAAAAAATCATTTTATTTTGAGGCAGGGTTTCACACAGTCTCCCTGTGGACATAGAAACTGAGAGCTAGGCACAGCTGCCCTGGGGCTGGGCAGTGACACTTGACAGGAGGGTGCCAATAGCCAGGACTCTGTCTTTGGGAGGGGGTGGGCTTGGGGTCTGACGAGGGCCTCCAGGCAGCTTGTCAAGGCATGTGGGATGAGATGATGGTGAGATCAGGCAGGCAGGGTAGGGCCATGAGGTCAGAGACCAACTGAGCTCATTGTCCCAGGCTCCCTCCTGGGCCTTCGGCCACACCAGGGCTTAGGCACAAAATGAGTGCAGTGAGCGAATCCAGATGAGGAATTCCGGGCTGTGTCAGCACACAGCCCCACTGTGCAGGGCACCCCCCACCCCCTCCCACCCCACCCCATTCCCACCCCCATCCCCGCTGCCTCTCCAATGCCCCTCAGCTCCTGTCTCCGTGGTTGGAAAGGGCAGCAGGAGGCTGAGGGAGATATTTTGTCAATTTGCTTTTGAACGATTTCAGTTTGTGTCCAGCTGTGCTGTGCCGGTCCTTGGGGATTCCTGTTGTGGGAAACACTGACCACAGCCTTTACCGATGGAAAAGCAGGTTTCAGAAGGCAGCATGGACCCTGATCATACTCCACGGTGCAGCCTTTATGCCCACCTTGCATTTCATTTTCTACTTTAGTATGCAATCCCGTCTAAGCCCAGGAGCTTGCCTGGGCCTGGTGAGACAGCAGCCATGAAGGGGTGAGAACGGGGCCGGTGGGCAGGCTGAGTTTGAGTACCACGAGAAGCAGCTGCTCCAAGGGCCAGAACAAACAGTCTCTCGGGAAGTAGCAGGCTAGGGGAGCCCATTGAATCCTCTTTTCCATGTGTCTGGAGATGCCACTCAGACCTAGCTAGCCTTGGCTTCATCTCCACCAAAAATGTCCTCAACTCAAAACCCAGTTTAGCCACAGCCTGGAGATCCTCACCGGCTCTTATCTCCCATCCCCTCCTAATCCTTCCTAGTTATTTCTGAACATAGAGCCTTACCCCAGGGCCTTTGCATTCCCTGCAACCCCACACACATGCACTCCAGACTTCAGGTCACTGCTCACATAGCCCCTCCCAAGAGGGAGGCTTCTTTTGGATGCTTTATATAAACTTGTACCATTGCTGCCCTGTGTTCCTTCCAGGGCTTTGTTTTTCTCTAGTTCAATAATGTGACCCTGACATGGTGTCTAATTTCCTCGTTTGTTGTGTTAATTGCCAGTTTTCTTTAGGAAGATGGAAATATTTGTTGTATTGACAGCTGTGTCCCTGGTACCTAAAGCAACATCAGGATAACTGGTGACAGAACGGAATCATCGTAAAGAACCCTCAAGGGAAGACATGCTTCCTTATTTATTGTCTTTCTCTCTGTCTTTGACAGGGTCTCACTTTGTATCTTTGGCTGGCCTGGAACTCGCTGTGTAGATCAGGCTGGCTTCTAAGATTTGCTTGCCTCTGCCATCAGAGTGCTTGGATTACACGTGTGTGCTGCCACACCTGACTGCTCTGCCTTTTTGTTGGTTGGGTGGGTTGTTTTTAAGACAGGGTTTCACTGTGTAGCTACTGATTGTCCGGGAACTTGCTATATAGACCAGGCTGTCCTCAAGCTCACAGTGATCCACCTGCCTCTGTTTCCCCAGTGCCAGGATTAAAATCGTCCTAATCCACCATGCCCTGCTTGCTCCCCCACTTTAAAAAGAAGAATTTCGCCAGCACTCCAAGCTGATTTGCTACAGTACCTTGGACCTACCCTTGGTACCCACAGGACAACTACATGCAGGAGGAAAGTCAGGTTCTCTGCTTTCGTTTCCATTTGCTCTCTCTCTCTCTCTCTCCTCCCCCTCTCTCTCTCTCTCTCACACACACACACACACACACACACACACACACACACACACACACACCTGTCTCTTTCCCCTTCCAGGCTGAAGGCATGGAAATTAAGTCATGTCCTAAGCCTGCCATCACCTTGGATTCCATGAACAGCAGAGCCTCTCGGGATACACCTGGTACATCTGTATTCAAACCTCCTCCTAAACTGTGAGGCCTCTTCATCCCTCCTTGATGCTGTTTCTCCATCTGCAGATGGACACATAAATGGCGTCCTCTAAGACTGTAAGAACTTTAAATAAAGTTGATTATGAGAATTGCAGTAGTGCATACAGAAGGCACAAAACAAGTGTTATATTATCCTCATCCATTCATTCACCTACCCTAGATCCACCAAATGCCTCTCTACCTACCCTTCTGCTCATCCACCCACCCACCTAGCTATCCACTCATCCATCCCACCCACCACTCATTTGGGGAAGACCCCCTTCCCATGTCCCTTCCCAGTGTCCTGAACTCACATCTATTTGTCTGTCTACACATCTGCTTCCCTTATCACTCACAGCATCAGCTTTTTCACCCTTCCAGACTCTTGCTCCCAGAGACTTTTCCAGCTCCTAACCCCAACTGTCTCTATATAAATCCCCTCTGCCTCCTGCTGCTGGCAGAGATCCAACCTTCACATTTAACTGTCTTCACCTTCTACACTGACCCAATCAGACACCTCTAGAAAGAGCAGAGGGATGTTAAATGCCACTCACCGTTGGCTTCCACGTTCTTTGCTAGCTGAGCCAGGCTGACCACAGCATGAGGAATTGTATTGAAAGAGTTGCAGCATTAGCCAAGTCGAGGAGTAGTACTCTAGCAGAGCAGACAGAGCCCCTGTCCCATGAAATTACAGTCTCAGCACTGGTAACAAATAGTAGAGTGAGAGGTTATACTTAAGCTGTCAAATATTATGCAAAAGGGGTAAGAAAAGGTTTTTTGTTTGTTTGTTTGTTTGTTTGTTTGAGTTTTATTGTTGTTGTTCTTGGTGTTTTGTTTGTTTTCAATAAGGTTGCCCTAGCTAGATGGCCTCCAACTCACAGAGATCCTTCTGCCTCCACCTCTGTCTTCTGAGTGCTGGGGTTAAAGAGATGTACCACCACTCTTGGCTCATTAGAAGGCTTTAAGTATAAAAGTGATATGAGCTGACAGGTTTAAATGGAAGGCAAGAAATGTCCCTGCCCTGGCGGGTGCTCTAGCGTCCCAACCTTACAGTAGTGGTAGCTAGAGGTGTTAGAGGCACCTGAGGCACCAGGATCACTCACTGATGATTTCCAAGTGCGTCTAAGGGCAAAGAACTGGATGGAGGACACATGGTTAGACACAGAGAAAGCTTATTCAGAAGGGGAAAGTGGCTGCCAGTGGTGGTGTATCCTTTAGTCCCAGCACTAGGGAGGCAGAAGCAGGCAGATCTGTGAGTTCAAGGCCAGCCAGCCTGGTCTACAGAGCAAGTTCCAAGACAGGAGGGAGAGAGGGAAGAAGGGAGGAAGGGGAGGGAGGGAGGAACATTCTGAGAATGGGAGTGGGTGAGTAAGTTGAAACAGCCCTCGGACAGTTATTTATGTAGCACCTGCTTCTCCCACTTCCGTACAGTGCAGGCTTTGCTGTTTGCAGCCCAGCGAGGGAAGGGTTCCCCGTCTTTCTTTGCCCACTGTTGTCTCTCACATTAATCTTGATGTCTTCTGACACAGAAGTGCTTAGGGCAGAGCTGGTGTTGGGGACATTTTTGCTGAGAAAAGAGGAAGAAGGAATTGGGGGTGGGGCTGTAGAAACTAAAGGAAAAATGGCCAAGGCAAGGGAGAAGAAGGGGCAAGAGCAGAGCCTCCAGAGTCTCCTGGGTGCCTGTTCCACCTGTGAAATGGGTGCCTTTGATCCTTTGGGAAGGATTTAAGAGGGGCCTCTAGTGGCAACTCTCTGCTCTTCTGCCTCTGGGTACAGCCAGCACGCCAAAATCTTCCTGTCCTGAACAAAGGTCTTTCCTGAGCTTCAGAGCCTCAGGTGGAGGCAGGGAAGAAGTGGGGAAGCCTCGGAGGATCCCCATGCTGCTCCCGGGTGCTAGGCTGTTCCTGTCTCCCGTCCCTGTCCCTCCAGACTTTGGTGTGTCTCTCGGTATCATGGAGCCCGCTGCTGCTCTGGAAACCACCCCACCCAGCACCAGTTTTCCACCACGTTCCCCTTTCCCAGCTGCTGTTTAAGCCCCAGACATAACCAGGAAGCCAAATTAGTTTAAAATTCAAAATGCTTCTATGAAAACTGGAAATAGCAATGTAACCTGTCTCTGTTGGAACAAAGATACCCTAAGAATAAGTATTTGTTCCCTCCCTTAAGCCATCAAACTGTTGAGATAATGGACCCCACCCCCACCCCACCCCCACCACCCTCGAAATGAAATTTCTCTAGGAATGTCATGTTGGGAGAAGAAAAAGGCTGAAGTCTGGGGCAACCAGAAAGGGATTGTCTTGTGGAAAGAAATATGACACAACTTGTCAACCTTACAGAGGCAGCAATGGGTCAGTGTGGGTGGGAGTATATCTTAGTAAAGCATAATTCTTGCTTTCTATTTAAACCTAAACTTCATGTCATGACACAAAATACTCAGGGGCCACTGAGCCTCTCTTTATTTGTTTCTCCCAATGTAGTCACATTGAATAACTGTCTTTTCTCTAATTTTCACTTGTCTTTTTAATTGAGCTATTGAAGACACTGGCTGAGCCTAACTTATTATGGCTGTGAGGCCCTGAACAATTCTACAACAACAGTATCATTTCTGCTTTGCCTCTACCTAATATCAGTTTCTTTAGGGTGCAGAACTATAGCCAGACCACTCTAGAATTCCACACTCTTAGTCTGCCTCTCCCCATCCCATCTCTGGGTTAGACACAGACAAGTGGGAATATCCTACTGGCTGATGAGACAAACTAGAGAGCTTTTTGAGAAGCACAGACATCCACCACCATCTGGTGACAAAAGCCCTGGTGGGAACCCTGGCATCAGAGCCAGCCAGCCTGCTGAAAATCAGAGTGACCCAGAGGAGGGACATGGAGGGGAGGAGGTGGGGTTGACAGAATGTGTTATCAGAGACCACTGAGGCCGGTGGCTAGTGGTGATCTACAGGAAGGGTTCACCTGGTGATAACCAGTACACAATTAACTGTGGGCCTTTCCTCCCAAGGTGCTCCCAATCTCTGCCCCAGAAGCTGCCTTTCCCACCCACCACAGGCAGAGAGGGTCTCCTGAGTTCAGGAATCTTCACAAAAATGTTCTCTCCTGCCACGGGCCTGAGAGCCCTCCATTAGTGACTCATGAGGGGAGTAATTAAAAGGGCAAAAGGGCCTCCCTGTCCAGATGAGTGACTGATTCTTCCTTACAACCAAGACAATGGGCTTCCATCCATTCTGCAGCCCCTCCATCAGAACACACACACACACACACACACACACACACACACACACACACACACACACACACAAAAGAGAAACACATGGTAGTGAATACAGATACACATCCACAAGAACACAGAAAGACACATACGCAGACACCAATACACACAGGGACAAGACATATCATGATAAGCACGGATACATAGAGACATACAAAAACATGCAGGCACAAAAACATACACATACAAATACACACAGAGACATATATACATAGAGGTATACATAAAACACATAGTGATGGACACAGGCATAAATATGCATACTGTCCTGTCTGGCCCAGAGAATGAACTATGATAACCCTGTTTTCAGTTTCAAATGAGTGAGTTCATTAAGTTTATAGCAAGCAAAAGTAAAGACTAATAGTGAGTAGCCTAACCAGAGAAGCAGCTGATACTTGGTAAAAACAACTGTCATGCATTGAGCAGAGGTGACTGGTGCAGCCAGATTGAGAGAGGTAACACCAGCAGACAGACAGGGGAAGCCAGCTGGAGTTCTCAATGGAGTTCCCAGTCAGCCTGAGAGTCCTTGGTGGAGGGGGCCACACTGTCCTTGCCATGGCAGAGCCTCCTGCTTCCTACCCTCACTACAGGTATTGGCTATGCTGGGATAAACAGTAACAACCTGCATTGGAAATGGCTACCTTCTAGCTTGTTCTCAAAGACACAATGTTTTTTCAACACCCTTAGTTAGCTGCTTGCTTTTTCCTTTCTCCTTGTTACTGTTACAGCCTGACTCAGGACAACAAACTCTGGAAGCAACAACAGAGGGTCTCCTTCCACCTATTTGAATAAGTTTAAGCAGCACGTGACAATTTGCCAATATATTGTACATTATAGACAATCATACATACACATACATAGACACAGATACACAGTTATACACACATAGACATAGACACAGGCACACAGTTATACATGCTTATACATAGACACAGACACAGTTGTACATATATAGACACATACACAAACACAGTCACACACACACACAGAAATATGTGCAGACAAACACACTTCAGCTTTATACACTGGTGGATTCATCCTGAAACAAGCATTTTGAACAAGTTGTCTCTAGAAGGATCCCAAGACAGCACTTTCAACTCTTCCCCTTGAACTCAGTCAGGCAGGTAGTGCTGAAAATACCATGCCAGCCCCTCCCACTTGGCAGGGCCCACACTGCCTTGGGTCCTCCTTTCCTGGGGTCAGAGAAGGCCTTAGCAGCTCTCTGACAGCCTGGAAGAAAAGAGCTGATAATTCTGTTTCCTCATCCCAGGAGGAGTAAGACCAGGAGCAGCAGTGTTGAGAGAGTGGCAGCAGCATGAAGACAAACAGGAAAAAGCCAGAGAAGCCAGTCAAGGAAAGACTGGACCTTCCTCCTTGGGTTGCAAACAGCAAACGGAGCACATCCAAAGATAGCCTGAGCAGTACAAACGTGGGAGAGACAGGTGCTATGTAAATGTCTATAAAGGGTCCTGAGCCTGTGGCCCGGCGCTTTCCCGGCCCATGATTTCCCCTCAGCGCACTGGGCCACTCCCATTCTCAGAATGCTCTTCCTCTCGTAATAAGCTTTCTCTATGTCTAGCCCTGTGTCCTTCATCCCGTGATATGCTTTGGCACACAAGAGCCCCAGAACTCCAGCAAGTGAACCTGTGACTCGGATTCAGGCCTTTAACAGTGCAGGATCCACTGGGTGGAGAAGGAGGTGAGCACCTGGCCTCTATAAGTTATCTAGGGTGGGAGGCAAGGGAGACAGCTCAGTGTCACAGCCAGCTGTAGTCCCAGGAAGAGGCCAGGTCCTGCTGAGCTGCCAGCCAACCTCCACCCTAGGATTCTGGGAGGCACGTAATTCAATTCCCATTCTAATTAGGAAAATCTAATTCTAAGAATCATGAGGACTCTAATTCCCAATGACTCCAGTGGATTCAAATTCACCCTCTTCTCTATGCTACCACCGGACTGGAGCCCCATACCTGAACACTCTACACCCAGTCCCAGCCAATTATCCCAGAAACCCTGAGCCAGCTTCTGATTCTGGTGCTCCACTCTGCCATTAAGGGCTGCCCACTGTCTGCTTAGCAGTAAGACGCTGTCTTCCTCCCCCACCCAGGGTCTCTGACTGCCCAATCCCAGGAAGGGCACAGAATGTACACTCAATGAATAAATAACGGTGAGTGCTGTCATTATGACAGTCTAAGATAGCCTGAAGCCCAACTGGCCCACAGAGTGAAAGAGTGGTAGGAGGCCAAGTATGGAAAGCTGAGCAGTCAGCCTAACCACCTACCAGGCCCTCTGAAACTGGTTGACCAGATGGCCCCAAGACCCACCCCTCCAGACTCACCATCCCTATAACCTCTAAAACTATTGTATCCCTGTAGGGCCCAGCCACTTGCTGCTACCAGTCAGACTGTCCCTCCCACAGCTTGACACCTTTCTCAAGGGTTCTAACCTTGAGCTGTCCCAGACCTACTCAGGTTGACAGGTGTAGATCCCTCAAAGATCTGAGAACCTCTGAAACCTGAAGGGTTGGGGTCAGGGAGTAGGTACTCTGCCAGGAACTAGAAGGTAGGAACAAAGGCCCAGTGGAGGCTGGGGCTAATGGACTGCTAATGGCCTTGCAGCTGGGCCCTAGTGGCCCCTGGTTCCCTAGGCTCTGTTAACTCTGCTAATGAATGTGCCCCGCCCATAGGAAGCCCTTCTTTGGAGGCCCAAGGTCATCAGAGTCTGGTGGTAAGTGGCAGAAAGGCCCAGCCCCTCCTCCACTCCATTGTCCCTACTTCCCTCCCTTGTGCTTCAAGGCACTCACAGAGCCAGGCATTCAGCTTTTAGTGACCAAGAGAATGGTGCCACCCATCTCTTGTTACATGTAAAACAGACTTAATACATAAATCTGGTCTCGCTCATACATTCCCTGTTCATCTGATGTTTATGGCTCCCTTCTCTCTGAGTTTAGGCTCCCAGTCACAGATCCTTGCTTCCAACCCTGACCAGAGAAAGAAGGCTATGGCAGCCATCCCTCTAACACGGGAGATCTAGATGTCCAGCCACACATCTACTCAGAGCCACATTAATAGCAATAAAAAGAGAGACGAGACAACATGACACAGCCTTGAAAGTCCAGCTAGGTTTGCAATTTATGTTTGGAGCTCTTATGCAATAGGAAACTAAGAATGGGCTTATGATAAGGATGATGCCTGGTGTTAGGAAGTCTTGGATTATAGAAAATGCACTCAGAGCCAGAGATATCATCAGTTGGATAGGTAGATGGCTGAGAGGTAGATATGTGAGGAAGGGGTGCATCAGTAAGAGGGTTGTAGGATGATAGCATGTGGGTAGATAGTGGGTTGATGGGTGAATGGATAGACAGGCACATGGATGGATGAATGCATGAGAAGGTAGAAAAACAGATGGGTGAGCAACCTGAACGGAGGGATACCTGGATGGACAGATGGATGGATGATGTGTGAGCAGACAACCAACTGAGTCTACTGATCTATTTGTGTAAGTGCAGCCACAGAATGTAACAGGATTTTCCTGTGCAAAAACAGATTCAAGAGGATAGTACCTTTCTGGAAAATTAGAGGTCACAATCTATCTCTGAGGTGCCTGACAGCCCCCTCCTGACCTTCTAGGGTCCTGGTTTTTGTTGTTGTTGTTTTAGCTGGCTCCTTCCAGCCTTTGCAAGGCCTTAGTTTTCCCATATAGATTTTGCTCGGGCTATTTCCTCTGCTTAGATGTTCTCTTGAGCCTACACTACTCCTCTCCTCCTCTACAATGCCCTCTAGATTGGCTCAAGGCTGTCTGGGCTCCTACAAGCACTTGGTCTACACCCAGTGAATCTGGGACCCATGATCTGTCCACAAGGACAAAGAGCCCTGGGAACAAGAAGTAGCAGCCCATTATCCTGATGTTCCCAGACCTTGACCACGTGCCAGGCCTTCATTCAGCCTCTCAATACCCAGTTTTTGAGTGGGGCTGAGGGACAGCTGGTTAAGTGGATCTTAAACCCCAGACCTTTGTCCACAAGCTTTGGGGTTTTTGTTTGTTTTGTTTGTTTGTTTTGTTTTTTGTTTTGTGGGGAGGGGTTTGGGGTTGTGTTGTGTGTGTGTTTTGGGAGTGGGGTTGTGTTGCTTGGGAGTTTGGGGTTTGGAGCTATTTTGTTTGCGTGTTTGGGGGTTAGGGGTTGTTTTGTTAGGGTATTTGGCTTGTTTTAGTTTTGGTTTTGAGACAGGGTGTAACTGTGTAACCCAAGCTAGCCTCAGACTTACAGTAATCCTCCTGCCTCTGCCTCTCATGTGCTGGGGTTACAAGTGAGCACCATGGCACTCAAGTTGCCCAGAAAAATCTTTCAGGTAGGAATGTTGAGGGCAAAGACTCCTGAGGACAAAGCCAGGGACTCTGGCCATTATTGTAAAGCTGTCATAAACAAACATACAATTCTGTCATCCATGCCATTCTGTCCCTTCCCCACTCTGACCTTGGATAACTTCCTGAAGGTTCCACCATCTACCAATAGTGAGACAGGAGGCTGGAGAAGCCCAAGGCAGCAGCTGGTGGCCATGGAACAAAGACTCTGCAGCGGGAAGCAGGCCAGGCAAGCCCCAGAGCCCTGGGTTTGGAGGACAAGAAGTAGCTACTCTGGGGGAGGGGTCAGCACCAAAAAAGGTGGAGCCTAGAGCCTGCAGTTCCCAGACAGAAGTAGGAACAATGTGGTCTTCAGGGGAGAGTTTGACTTTGCCAGACCATGGGCCATGCTGGATTTGTTTCGTGTCATGGGGAATGGCTGGAAGATTTGAATCCAGAATAGGAAATTCTACCTGTTTTTTTTTTTTAATTGAGGTATTCTTTATATGACATAAACATTTTTAAATATTTGTAAATAGATCCAGGCAAGGCAGTTCATGTAATCTGACACACAAGAGGCTGATGCAGGACAATCACCATGAGTTTGAAGTCAGCCTGGGCTACATAGGAAAACCCTGTCTTTAAAAAAACAAACAAAAACAAAAACAAAAAATGAGAAAAAAGTAAAATACAACATAGTAGTATTTAGGGACATGTATGGAGTTAGGCATTAACTAGTTCCAAATGCTTAGTTTACCCCAAAGGAAAGCTTATATCTGTGCCCTCACTCCTTCTGCCCTAGAAAGCCCGCTCACCTGCTCTCTGCCCCTGCAGATCTTCTTGGGCATTTCACAAGAGTGGAGCCACACATAGGTGGCCTAGTGTCTGGCTGTCTTCCCTTGGTACCCTATCTTCATGGCCTGTCGCATAGATTCGTGGACTGGAACCTGCTGGCTTATGTATTTGTGTGTTGATGGCTATTACAATTTAGGACTGTCTTCACCCATAAGAGAGCACTATGGAAGGATAGGGGTGCCTGGACTTGTTGGGAGGGTTTGCTGTTTTCTGGGATGATGGCCTCACTCAGGGCTTTTTCAAGTAACTGTTTCCTACGCCTGGAATCTGGTCCCTAAATGGATGCCACTGCATCTTCCCCTGCTCCATTCCTTTGTCCAGCTGTCTCCTGCTCAAGGAAGGCTTGCCTGGCAGGATGAGCCCTTCCCCTGCTTTGCTTCTAAGGCGTCAGCTGCAGCTTAATATTTACCAGTCTCCTTGGCTTGAATATCAGCGCCACAACACCACCACCCTAGCACAGGGATGGGCGTACAGTCCCTCTAAGTGTCATCGAATAAAGAGGACTCATAGGGAGCAACCTCCAGGTGAAGCCACCATGTCCCTGGGGAAGCTGACAGTATATGCCACATTCTTTCCCTCGCTGAAGTGGCTGAACTCATGCTGAATAGAACCAACCATCCAGATACTGTAGTGGCCCCGGATGGGTAAGTTGACAGCCACATGTTAGTGAAGACAAGTGACTGATGTGCCTGTACATCCATGGGAAACCAGAGGACTCAGGCAGTTCTCTAGCTAGGCCAGGACGGTGGCCTGGGTGGCTACTGGTCAGGCACATTCTTCTCTCCAGCTCTGAGCCTGAGCTCCTTTCACAGGCAGGCTCTGATAACCCCCAAGCAGAGTCCTGCATTTCTTGCTGAGCCTCCACCTCTTCAGCCTGACTCTAGCCCCTCCCCCCTGTGTATCCCGGTCCATCTACTGGACCCACATTTCACTTCCTCAGTCAGCAGCATGGATCTACTTACCCATGTGCAGGGCACACCAAAGGGAAGACATTCTCATGTCTTCAAGATCTCTGCAAAGGCTTCTCCCAACCCCAGATGCCCAGTTAGTGGGTGGTAAGATGATTACTTACAGCAGTGAGGGTCCAACTAGGAAGCAAGGCTCAGGGAGTGACTGGATTAGGGAGCCCTACCCATGGGCCTTGGAGCTGCATGGGAGGATGTGAATTCTGACCCTCCATGGCTTGGGAGCCTAGCCATGCCATGGTACTTCTCTAAGCCTGTTTACCCAGCACACAGTGGGAACTTATCTTTGTGCTCTTTCACAGATCCACAATGAGAGTGCCCCCTACCCTAGGCAGGGAGAGGCCTTGATGGTGGGGGAGGTGAAGCCAAACCCAACCGAAAATAGCCCGGGATGGCAGGATGATGAAGGCCGTGCCCAGCTGGATGGCAGGAGCCTGTAATTGATTACTCTGCACCAGCCATGAATAAAATATCGGCCTCCGCTCTATCCTGGGTTCGTTATTTGCTAAGGGGGACAGGGCTCATTTGTAAGGTCACATCCACTCACTCCTTCTCAAGACAGAGAAGACCCTGCCCCCCTTTTCTCTTCTCCCCGAATACCAACTGGCTCCTGGTGCCTAGAGGGAACATTGAGACTCTGGACAAGATAGCCTGTCCTCACCCCCTCCTGCCAAGCCCACAGCTCCACTCACTTCCTACAAACAGTCTGATGTTCACACACCCCTGGCTTTGCCTGTGTGCTAACTGTACTTCTCTTGTTCTTATCCTGATGAAGTACTTGCCATTCACATCAGGCTAGGTAAAGGAGCCTGTTCAAGAAGCACTAGCAGCTCCTAAGCAAGGTCTTAAAACATATGGTTCATAGCCCCCCTGAGCACTGGAGTGCTTGTCCCACCACAGGACAAGCCTGGCCCCAGGGGTTTCCTCCTCACCCAGAATCCTGCACCCAACTTCAGTGCAAACCTGATTTCATCCTCCTGGATCCACCGTTCTTCACCCATCTCCTTATGAAGGACGTCTTGTCACATGGGTGAGGCCTGGCTGACCACCCTGGGGATCAAGACTGCCATAAATGACAGGCCTACAAGCCCAATAATGACAAACTTCTGACAGCTGAGCAAGGTTAACAGCAGCTTTGCACAAACAAGATGCCCAGAGCTATGAATGGGGTGACCTGATTCACCCAGTTAAAGCTTCTTCTTCCATTCAAACCAAGGGCCACTGAAAAGAACTGCAATCAGTTATATATGTTCTATGATTTTTTTTCTTCTATCACTGTGATGAACACCCATGCCAAACACAACCTGGAGAGGAAAAGGTTTATTTGGCTTGCACTACCGCCTCACAGTCCAACATTCAGAGAACTCAGGGCAGGGACTGATGCAGAGGCCATAGAGGAATACTTGCTCCTCATGGTTTTCTCAGTCTGTTTTTTTTGTTTTGTTTTGTTTTACACCCAGGATGACCAGCTCAGGGGTGGCTCTGTCCTACAGTGGTCAATGATTAATCAAGAAAATGCCTACAGGCTAATCTGACCAAGGTATTTTCTCAGTTTAGGTTCCCTCCTCCCAGATGACCTCAGCTTATGTCAATTTAAAAACAAAACAAACAAACAAAATCCCTAATTATCACAGTGTGTACATCTCTACACGTGTGCATGGAAATCTAGTACTTGTCCCTAGAGAAAAGAGCTGTAGGACTAAGGGCAAGCAGGGTAGGTGGTCCTGTGTACCCCAAACCCAGCAGGCACAGGGGATTTGGGGTCCCCCCTACTCCCATTTTCACAGGTATTTCATAGTGAAATGATCAGGACGGGGAAGCTCGTAGCACAAGAATGAGAAGTGACAATGAGCTCAGCAGCCCCTCCCAGATTGTTCACCTGCAGCAGCTGCCACAGCTGACCATGAGGAAGGAAGACACTGTAGGATAGAAAGGTGCAGGCAAGAGCTGGGGGACAAGCAGACAGCAGGGGCTGTGCAGACAAGTGCCCGGGTCAGTCAGTACTCAAGGAAGGTGTCATTCTCTTCCTGCTGCTTCCCCAGTTTTTTTGAGAATGTGCATTGCTTATAGGGTAAAGGTCCTCACCCTCAGGCCCACTTCCCAGCTCAGGTGAGATGAGACCCTGTGGTACATACCTGCACCCTGTCACAGACTGGGATGCGTGGGTATGTAGTGATGTGTGTGTGTGTGTGTGTGTGTGTGTGTGTGTGTGTGTGTGTGTTGACAAACACACACGTACACTTGTATCTATGTGGTATAATTGTCCTTCCATAGCCACGGATCCTACAAATAAAAATAGTCAGGGAATTTGGAGAAATGGCTCAGCAGTTAAGAGCACTTGTTGCTCTTACAGAGGACCCAGATTCCATTCCCAGCACCCACCTGGCAGCTAATAACTATCTGTAACTCCAGATCCAGAGGATCCAAAGCCCTCGTCTCACCTCTGAGTGAGGTTCACATGCCTGCGGTTCACAGACAGACGCACAGGCCAATCACCCATACACATAAAATTAGAATGTATGAATGTTTTTTAAAATAAATAAACAATCAGAAAGCTAAACCTGGTAGCTCATACCTGCACTCCCCCATACTGTAGAGTCTAAAGGGGGCGGGGGTGTCATAAGTTTGAAGCCAGCCTCTCCACATAGATAGTTCAAGGTCTACAAAAGACAAAAGAATGAGATCTTGTCTCTGAAAAAAACCCACAAATGAATAAACGACAGCAAAAAATAAAGCTGCAGTGGACCCACATACACAACACTATGTGGGCACTGCCTGTGCGGCTCTCAACATCCTAAAATCTCCCCACCTCACTTCTCTAGCATGCCATAGTTGAGCATTGCCAACCCTGGGGTTTTGTGGGCCCTGTAGCCAGTCTGTGCTGCTGTCTCCATATCAAACACACAGCATTTTCTCATCTTTATTCCTTAAATAATGCTACAGACTGTTTATACAGGATTTGCATCAGGGCAAATATTAAGTCTTCAAAAGGTAGCATAAAAAATGCAGGAGGACTATGCAGGCTGGATGCAAATATGTCATTTTATACACAGGACTTGAGCAATCGTGGATTTGGGCATCTGAGCCAGTTCCCTCCAGATACTGAAGGATAACCCTATGTCTCAAAATGCTCCTCTGTTTGCATGTCTGGGTGTTCATGCACGTGAGGACATGTGTCTCTGTGTATCTGTGTTGATAACGACCGTGTCCCTGAGTGTCTTTGCAACTCCATGTCTCTATCCTTGAGTATCAGTTTGTGAGCTGTGTGTGTGTTCCCTGTTGGCCCCCCCACAGGCCAAGGCCATGTCTGATGGTGATTGTCCCCCACATTGGCCCCAGGAAAATGCAGCTTTGTCCCTCAGCCAGCCAGCTTTGGCACTGCTTTTCCTGGAACAGCCCTCTGATTCATATTAGCTGCTCACTCGCTGCATTCAGACATGGATGAACCCTTTCTCCTGTCCCCTACTGCACCACCTTCATACCTCATGCACCCACTCCTTCTGCAGGCAGACTTCTCACAGCACTCTGAAGACTAGCACAACAGAGTAGGTCCCAGCTTGCCAATCAACATGTGACCCTGGAAAAGTCTTGCTTTCCCCACAGGCAGAACGGGCACATTCATTTTGAGCCCACGCTTCTGAGGAAACAGGGGTAGATGAAAGAACAGGGACATGGCAGGGGTCTGAAGACAAAGAGAAGGGGCAAACAAGTAGCTCTGCCTCTATAATAAGGAGCAGGCAGGACCTAGGAGCCCATAGGCTGGGCCCTTCCAGGACTCATGAATCAGTGGGGAAGAAAATGGGGAATAGAAGCAAACTGGGAGTCAGTCATAAGCCCTGAAATACAGAATCCGGACCACAGAGCAAGTCTTCTCACCACAGACAGCCTTCCCACAGAAGGGGTAGACTTGGGGACATGTAGACAGGAAGGGCTTGGAGGGCTCTCAAGGTTTGTGAACATGAAATAGAGTCCCCTCCAGGAGAGGCACACATGCCTGTGATCCCCATGCTCCAAAATGGACATTGGAGAATTTGAGGCCAGCCTGAGCTACGTAGCAATTCTGTCTTTAAAAAAACAGAAAAACAAAAACAAACAAAAAACAGTCCAGTTCTGATCACTCAGAAAAATAAGGCCAATAATCGACAAATAAGATCTTGTGAAATTAAAAAGCATCTGTCATCAGTGGAAGCTGTCCATCAAATTAAGAGGCAGCTTGTAGAATGGCAGAAAATCTTTACCATTATACATCCAACAGAACTGGTACCTAAAATATACTATGAACTCAAGAAACTGTCAATAAAATAAAATACCTAATCAAAACATGGACTATGCAACTGAACAGAGTCCTCAAAAGAAGATGTATGAGTGTGTGTGTGTGTGTGTGTGTGAGAGAGAGAGAGAGAGAGAGACAGAGACAGAGAGACAGAGACAGAGACAGAGACAGAGAGATTTGAACAGGGTCTCACTATGTACCTGGATGGCTTTAAACTCATAGAGACCCACTTGCCTGCCTCCCAATGTTGGGATAAAAGGCATGTGCCTCCATACCAAGCTTTATATTTTAAAGTGTGTCTAACATTATTACTCATAAGGAAAATGCAAATTAAAATTACTTTGAGATTCCATTTCACCCCACTAAGGATGGTCACTGTCAAGAAAACAAATGGCAACAGATGGTGGTGAGGATGTAGGGAGCTTTATCCCCTGTTATGAAAGTGAAAGTTGAGCCAGGCAGTGATGGCACACGCCTTTAATCTCAGCACTCATGAGGCAGAGACAGGCAGGTCTCTGTGAGTTCAAGGACAGCCTAGTCTACAAAGCTAATTGCAGAGCAGCCAAGGCTATACAAATAAACCCTGTGTCAAAACACCAAAACAAACAAATAATATTTGGTTTGGCTGCTAAAGATGTTAGAGTGTGTTTTAGTTAGGGTTTCTATTGCTGTGAAGAGACACCATTACCACAGCAACTCTTATAAAGGAAAACATTTAATTGGGGCAGCTTAGAGTTTAGTTCATTGTCATCATGGTGCAGCATGGTGGCTTGCAGGCACCAGGTGGTGCTGGAGAAGGAGCTGAGGGTCCTATATCTTGATTGGTAGGCAGGAAGTGAACTGAAACACTGGGCATGGCTTGAGCATATATAAATCTCAAAGCCCACCTCCACAGTAACATACTTCTTCTGACAAAGCCACACCTGCTTCAACAAAGCCAAACCTCCTAATAGTACTACTCCTTAGGAGCTACATTCAAACTACCACAGTGAGAGTTTAAAAAAAAATGATATAGAACTATTATATGACACTCCCAAGCAAGCATTCAATAGAATACACCCTACAGCAGAGATACCTGACCATCCATGTTTATTGCCATCCAATTCATAATAGTTGAGAAATGGAATCAGTCTAGATTGCCTAATAACAGACAATTGGATAATGAAAATGCGGTATATAAACAAAATGGAATTTTGTTCAGCTATAAAGAAAACTAAATGTATAAAACTTATAGGAAAATAGATGGAACTGGAAAACGTGATACTAAATGGGATTAACTAGAAAGGCAAATGTCAGGAGGCATGAAAGGCCCTGGTGAAAATGACTGCTTTTTAAGCTGACATTGTTTAAACTCTTTTGAACAGAGGAGCCCTGCATGCTTGGACAATGCTTCCCAGAAGACCTGTGTTATTAAATGAAAGTGCCAATGCCAGTTGTGGGCACCTCCCTAGGAGTTATTGGTCAAGAAGGCACTAGAGACCCCCCCAAACACCACAGACCATCCCCTCTGCCCTTTGGTTCCCATCATAACTAGGTGATAAGACCTTTTTGCTGAAGACACACACACACTTTGGCTGCAGGACATAAAGACATCATTCTCAAATTGACCAAGAAACTCTCCCCCTAATGGCTAGTTTCCATAACTCTATGAAAGGAAAGTACTATGTGGCCCTCTGGGGGAGAAAACTCATCAATGGATTTATCCAAAGGTGGACACTGTGTGCTATAGTACCAACCTGCCGGGCAACATGTCCGTCCCACTAATAAAATAACAGCCTGATTGTTATGAGTGTAACTACTTTCTGATTGGACTGGAAGCCTTCTCCACAGAGGGGAATTCATATCTGGTACTGTAATCCAGGACAAAAGCTCATAGCTGAAGATTTTATAAGCCCTAGGAGGGAAGCTGCTACTGATGTTTTGTTAATTTGACACACTGTCAAACTGTCTTACAGTTCAGATGTTTAGTTCATTATTGTCATGGCTGGGAGCACAGCACAGTACAGGCAGACACTGTGCTGGAGAGGTAGCTGAGAGTTCTACATCCATATCCACAGACAGCATATCCAAGGAAGACTGTGATTGGCTTCCTCCAACAAGGCCACACCTACTCCAACAAGGCCACACCTCCCCATGTGCCACTCCCTGTGAACCTATGGAGACCATTTTTATTCAGACTACTACAAAGTCCCTGGAGCTGCAAGAACCTTAGCTCCCAGCTTTGACATGCTGGAAGCTGAGCTGGGTGAGGCTTTGCTGCAGGCCCCTTTCCTCTTTATTCCACTGCAGAACAGGAGGGTTCTCTTGAATGGCGTTAATATCTTAACTACAGCCTCTTCTATCGCTTGCCTCATGCAGTCTTATGCTTCCAGTGTGCTTTTCTTCTTCAAACCATACATTTTAATTTTCTTTCTGGCCCACTTGTTACCCTTTTCCACTTTAGATCTGTATTCGAGGAATTACCAATAACCACAGACTCGATGTCACACTTTTTAAAACTCTCCTCCATCAGAGGAAAAAGTCCATTACTTTTAGATTCAGCTTCATCCAAGTTCTCAGAGCAAGGATAGAATGCAGGCAGAGTTGGTACCAGAACAGAATCTGAACGATTGGCCTCTAACCCAGGACCCACAGAGTCTTTGTTCCCCTCTGAAACTTCATGTCCTAGTCAGGGTACTATTGCTGTGATGAAACATCATGGCCAAAAGCAAGCTGGAGAGGAAAGGGTTTATTTGATTTACACTTCCATGTCATAGTCTATCACTGAAAGAAGTCAGGGCAGCAACTCAAACAAGGCAGGAACCTGGAGGCAGGAGCTGATGCAAAGGCTATGGAGGGGTGCTGCATACCGGCTTGCTCTTCATGTCTTGCTCAGCCCACCTCCTTATAGAACCCAGGACCACCAGCCCAGGGATGGCACCACCCACAATGGGCTGGGCCCACCCCCACCCCCATCAATTATTTATAAGAAAATGCCCTATACCAGATCCTATAGAGGCGCCTACTCAACTGAGGTTCTCTCCTTCCAGATGACTAAACCCAGTGTCAAGTTGACATAAAACTAGCCTGCATACCTCATAAGCCAGGCCCACATTTTTCTTGGCCTCCTGGTCTTGCAAAGTCCCATCAGAACAGCTCATCAAGCTCTGTCTACCGCATTCAAAGTCTTTCTAGCCTGAAGTTCCAAACCCTCCCAGTTCTTGCCACAAACCAGTTATGGAACACAGCCAGATTTATCACCAAAACATCCCCACTTCTCAGTGCCAATTTCTGTCTTTGTTTCTTTTCTGTTGCTGTGATAAAATACCCTGATGAAAACAACTTAAGGAGAAGAAGGGTTTTACTTTGGCTCGCAGTCCACCATGCTGGAGAAGACACTGTGGTGGGTGCAAGAGCCATCACCTTCATATTACATTGACAATATGGAAGCAGAAAGGAAACAAGAAATGGGGCCAGGCTACAAAACCTCAGAGCCTGCCCTCAGTAACCTACTTCATGCTATAACCTTCCCAAACGGTGCCATCATCTGTGAGAAAGTGTTCAAACACATGATCTTATGGGTGACATTTCACATTTAAAACACAACATATTGGTAGCTGCACCAGACCAAGCCAATCAGCATTCCAGCATGGGTAGGAGAGGGACTCCTGAAGCTCTACTGTAAGCTGAGGAGCTATTGGGAATTGAGGTGGAGATATTTTTTCTTTGAGAACATGTCCACTGATGGGTGGGCGACCCATGTTCTGGTGGATGACCTCACACTCATGTGCATGCAGGCAGTGGAAATTGGACTCAGTGAGTTATAAAAATAAGGAGAGGGCAGAAAGTGGGAAAGAACATGTTGGAGGAGTCCAGGGCAAATATAAGATTAGGAGACATGATCAAGATTCATGTATGAAACCATCAAAAAATAAATTTAAAACTCTCTTTTAAATAGAGCCAGGATCTGGGGACCCAGTCTTCCCCTGGATGCTCCCAAGAAGGGAGAAGTAAGAGATAAAGGCCCTTCAGATGGTGGTGGCCCACACCTTTAATCCCAAAGCTTGGGAGGCAAAGGCAGGCAGATCTTTGTGAGTTCCAGGCCAGCCTGTTATACAGAGCAAACTCCAGGATAGCCAGGGCTGTCATAGTTTAAGAAAAGCAGTGTGTGCAAGAGACACCATGTAACAGAGTTCAAACAGAGAGGTTTTTACTGGAGGAAAAGGATCATAAAAAAGGGAAAGGGGAGGGAGGAGACTGACCTCCAGAGACAGCGGGATCAGAAGAGAGGAATGTTCAACGTAAGGGCCTGGCCCTCCATGACGCCTGGATTTCCAAATTGACTGTGCCTGTGCCTAACGCAGTGGTGTGAATCGACATGATCAGGTGTGACATCGCCAAAGTGTCCTAGAATCTCCACTGCTTACTTCCATGTAGGGCCTGGGAAGATCCATTGTCTTCCTCCATCCCTTTTCTTTCCACAAAGAGACAGTATCCAGCAGTAGTCAAGACGTTAGGATAAGACAGCCTTGGCCCTGCCACCTTCCGAACCATCAGATGAGCTCTGGTCTGAGAGAAAGAAAACCCAGCTCCCCAGTCCTAGAAGTGTGACCAAACACACTGGTAGCTCATGTGGTGTCAGGCCTGCCACTATGGTACTTTACCCTTGCCTGACTTCCCACTCAGGAGACTGGGCTGTTTTGCCTGAGAGACAGAGTTCATTCAGGAACCAACTCCTAGTGCCTGGCAGATTTCCCTCCGTCCCTCAGCACTCGCATGCCATAGGCTGGACGCCTGGTTCAGGAGGCATTTTAAGTATCTATGTAAATGTATTCCATGTCAGGTGTTCGTGTGGACTGCCCAAATTTGAGGACCAAATGGTACACCAGGGCTTCAGGACAGGCCGAGAAAGGATGTGAGGCATTCAAGGAAGGGTGAGTGAGGATGGAAGAGATAGACTGAAGTCACTGAGATGATGGCGCTGAAGGTCTGGCGTTTACCTTGAAGAAAAGATGGTCTGTTTTTGAGAATCTGCTGTCCGTGAGGTCCTTGTATGGATGAACCATAGATTCTGGCAGGAATGAAGCAGTAATGGAGACCTTGGTATGTTCCTGACTAAGCCTCCATGAAGGAATTCAGTCCTCCCATTTAGCTTCCCAGTACCTAGCTCCACTGTGGACAGTCCACATAAACCAAAGCAGAGATGAAGACACAGCATAGCCACTCTCAAGCCAGGTCTCTGAGTGTCTGCTACAGATCCAAAGTTGAGATTCTGGCACTCAGACCACCTTGTGGAGCTCTTCATCTGGCATGGCATGGTTTCAGGGCCCCATTATCCAAGAAGGCCTTGCAGTCCCAAACCAGCTGCTTTCAGACAATAGCCTTTCCCTTGTTCACACCATGCTGGCTGTGAGGGGCTGTTTTGTTGAGTAGGGAGATCATGTTCACAACAATTCTGCATGGTGTTCTTTCTTGTTGTTGTTGTTTTTGTTTTTCAAGAAGGGTTTCTCTGTGCAGCCCTGGCTGTCCTGGACTTGCTCTGTAGACCAGGCTGACCTCAAACTCAGAGATCCACTTGCCTCTGCCTACTGAGTGCTGGGATTAAAGGTGTGCACCACCAATGCTCTGCTCTGCATGCTATTCTATCACTTTGGGGACATCTATTCTCTCTGGGAGTCATTAGCCAGGAATGAAGGATGGAGAAGCAGAGGTCTCCATCTTGAAGATGTTCACATGCCATATTTTGGTTAGGATCTGAAAGCCTTGTCGAGTTTAGTGTTAGGAAAAGGTGTGAGATGAATACTGTGCAAGATGAATATGGCGCCAGATGAATACAGTGCGAGGTAGGACTGGGGCGAGTCCTGTGGCAGGTGAGAAACACAGACCTGTAAACATGACTTATGTGAAAGGTTTATTGATGAAAGGTAAGGGAGTAAGGGAGAGAGAAAGAGATAGACAGAGACAGAGAAACATGGAGGGACAGAGAGAGATTCCTCCGCAGAGAAAAAGAGGAGAGAGCGAGAGAGAGAGTGAGAGAGAGAGAGAGAGAGAGAGAGAGAGAGAGAGAGAGAGAGAGAGAGAGAGCAGGTGGAGTTTTCCTCTTAAAAGGCCAGGATACACCTGCTGTGCACAGGTGTGCCAAGTTCCCAAAGGGCGGGGTCAGGTTTGCCTGGATTACAACAATTAGGGGTGGTTGATGGGCAACAAGGAGAACCTTGAAGCAACTGTCCTCTGTGGCAAACGTTGGGGACCTGGGGATATGCAGGTCACATCCTCCTCAGAGCACAAGACCCACTCGTCCTGCAGCCTCCTAAACTCTAACAGCAGCACCCTGTGTGAACTAGGCACCAGTGGCCAGGCCAGGCCAGGTGAACTGCCACCTGGTACCCCAAGTGGCTTCTCCTACTCTGGTGCCATCACCCACCCTCAAAAACAGTCTGCTAGTTGAAACTGTAAGACTCTCTTGGCAGCTAAATCACCAAAGGCAAATTGACTGGACCAAGTCCTGAAATTCCCTCAAAGGAGCTGAGTATTGCTGATCGCTCCTGGAAAGCTGTCTCCCAGAACCCCACATGCTTACTTCTCTAGGTATCTGGCCAAACTGATCTTCTCTGAGGCCTTCCCTCACATCCTCCCGCTTATCCTCTGTGCTTCCTGGTGTCACTTGCCTCTACCTGCGCTCCACTCTAGGGCCATCAGTCTTCCTGCTGAAGACATCAGCCCAGCATGAGGAGGCCTGGGCTGTCTGGGGTACACATGGTAATTGACATCTGATGACCGGGTCATTCAGTGCTTCAGGATCCTAGGATCCTGGAGATAGCAATAATCTAGGACTACAGAATGTGATGGCATTGGACCCAGGACCTGCTCCAGGGAGGCAGCTTGAGAGCCCATGGAAGGAGTCAAGTGGGCTGGCTAACCCATCCCTACCACACAAACTAGGTAGAAAGTTCTTAGAAACACCACCCCACTAAAGACTCATTTTCCTCACCTGTGCAGTGACTGGCTGCAAATACCATAGCTAAGGGCTCTTACGATTTCCCAAGAGGGCCACCATTGCCTGCTGGGCCAGAGTGTGAGTCGTGAGAGAACAGGGACACATTTCCACACTGCCAAGCTCAGTTCCCCAAGGTCATTCACTAATCCTTTAGAGACCAAACCAGGATTGGTGGCTTGGATATAAGAAAAGAATTTTGGGGCTAGCCAGTGTGATGAAGCAGACTTGGAGATTTTATTATTTTATGAAGATATTTCAATATAGGCATGTCTTCATTACCTTCCTATTACTATGATAAAACACCAGGACCAAAGCCACTTAAAGAAGAATGAGATAATTTGGGGCTTATAGACTCAAAGTTAGAATGTGTGACATTATAGTAGGAGCATGGCAGCAGGAAGGCATGGTCTGGGGCAGTAGCTGAGATCTCACATCTTGAGACATACATGGAATAGAGAGAGCTAACTAGGAATAGCATGAGCTTTTGAAACTTTGAAGCCTACCTCCAATGGCACACCTTCTCCAACAAGGCCAGACCCCTCAATCCTTCCCAAACTGTTCCACCAACGGGGACCAAGTATTCAAGCATATGAACCTATGGAGGCCATTCTTATTCAAACCACATATTCCACTCCTTGGTTCCCAAAGGTCGTGGCCATATCATAATGCAAAATACATTTAGTGCCACTTCAAATGTCCCCATAGTCTTTCATAGTCTTAACACTCTTTAATTAAAAATTACAGAGTCTCTCCTGGAATAATCTCTTAATTATCAATTCCTATAAAATCAAAATTAAAAAGCAAATTACATACTTTCAATATATAATGGTACAGAATATATACTGTCATTACAAAAGGGAAGAATTTGGATATAGTAAGGAAATGCTAAATCAAAGAAAGACCACAGCGGGAAAACTCAAGTCCTGTAACTACATGTGTTGTGAAAGAGGTTTTAGATGGCCCCATCCTCCACTTTGTTGATTGCAACATACTTCTCTCTCTTAGGCTTAGTCTACTCCCTGTCTGTGGCTATCTGCTGTTTTTCATTATATACCTATATAAGAAAGATTACTAATAACCACAAGACAGGGCCAATATTAGGCTATTTTGAAACTCTTCTGCCAAGGAAAGTAATCCAATATTTTTCAATTTACCCTCAGACAGATTCTTAGGACATGGGCAAAAGGCAGCCATGTTATTTGCCAAAATGTTACAAGAATGACCTCTAGTCCAGTTTTTATGCCCTCTGAAACATCTTGAACGGGGCCTCTGTAGTCCATATTGTTCTCAGTAATATTGCCTTCTGAGTTCCTACTGGGATGGTCTGCTAAACAAACCCTGCTGACAGAGTTCAGCAGTTTTCCTGTCCAACGTCCTGAAGACTTCCACATTCATCAGAAAACAAACAAAAAACCCAATATGTCAGGCATGCCACAGCAATAGCCCACTCCATGATAGCTATTTCTGTCTTAGTTACTTTTCTATTGCTATGATAAGACACGATGACAAAGGCAACTTATAGAAGAAAGAGATTATTTGGGGCTTCCAGTTCAGAGGGCGAGTCCATGACCATTGTGGCAGGGAGCACGGCAGCAGGCAGATAGGCATGGATGGAATCGGTAGCTGAGAGCTTATATCTAGAGACACAAGCACAAAGCAAAAAGAGATGACTGGAAATGGCAAGGACTTTCTGAAACCTCAAAGCCTGTCCCCCAGGACTCCAACAAGACCACAACTTCTTCCTTTTCTCTCTTGTAAATGGGATTACAGGGAGGGTTGGAGATGCCTTACATGGAAACAGATCTAATCTGAGAAGATAAATCAGAGGCTACAAGGGTGGCATAAGGGGTTCAGTATACGTCCTTTACACACAGGTTCTCTATAAGATTTCCAGAAAAAAAAAATCAGTTTCCTGGCTTGGAGGGGAGGAAGAACTTAGGCAGTTGATGATGGCGGTGAAATGCTTCCTTCCCCATAGTGAGAGGCTTTGAGTCTATTCCAGCCTGAGGAGTTCCTCTTTCTGTCTTATGTACTCAAGATCTTTCCTATCTTTTCATGTGGCATCAAGAGGACATACCAGTTGGTCAGCTGAATGTTTTGAGTGCACATGGCTGTTCAGAAAGCAATAGAGGGGTGTTGCGGTAGGTTTCCCCGCCGGCTGCCGCTGGTTCTGCCGCCATTGTCCTGCAACCACGTGAGCCCCAAATAACACTCAGAGACTCTGTATTTGATACAATCCTGTTGGCCAGTTACCATTATTGTTAATGGGCTAGCTCTGCCTTAATTATTAACCCATTTCTACTTATCTAAGTATTTCCACGTGGTCGTCTTATCGGGGAGCCGCGCGGCAGGCGTCCTGCTCCTTCCCCCGGGCTACATCTTCTCTCCTCCCCCCTACTTCCTCTTTCCTCCTTGTCTCCTAGCCCCGCCTATCTTGCTATCTCATTGGCCACAGGTCTTTATTAACCAGTATGAGAAACATATATACAGAATAACATCTCCCATCAGAGGGGTTATGACTGAGAAATCAGGGCCACTGGAGAGGAGAGAAGCTAAGCCACAGGCCTGCCTGCTTCACGTCTGCAGCGATGGCAAAGGTTAGTTTGCTTAGTTACCGGGACATCATGGGCCAGTGGTCTCTTTCCTGTTGCTCCGGGGTTTAGAGGCTCAGGGGGAGTGGAACAAGCCCACTGTGATGGTTAGTTTTATGACAAACTGACACTAGCTAGAGTCATTTAGGAAGAGGGAGCTGTAATTGAGAAAATTTCTCTACTAGACTGGCCTGGAGGCAAGCCTATGGGTTCTATTTTTTTAATGTGGGAGGGCCCAGACCACTGTGGGTTGTGCCAACCTTCGACAGGTGGTCATGAGCTGTATTAGGAAACTGGCTGAGCAAGCCATGAAAAGCAGCAATAAGAAACACCTTTCTATGGCCTTTGCTTCCATTCCTGACTTCAGGTTCCTGATTTGAGTTCCTGTCCTGATTTCTCTCAGTCTTGGAATGTGGCCTGAGAGTTCTAAAATGAAATAAACCCTTTCCTCCCCAAGTTGCTTTTGGCAATGGAGTTTTATCACAGCAATAGAAACTTCACCTTAGGTAGACATTGGTACTAGAAATGGAATATTGCTATGACAGACCCAACTGTGCTTTTGAGAGGATTGTGGTAGGACTTTGGAACTTGGTCTAGAAAAACCATTGAGTTCTCAGAGTTTCCATAAGCTGTTGTAGAAACTTAGAAGATAATACTGAGCAGTGCAGACAATGGAAGCCCACCTTGTGAAGTTTCAGAGGAGGGCAAGGACTCTATCAGAGGCACTTAATTGACATTTTGCATTGAGAACCACTAAGGTGAAACCTTTGTTTTGCTGGGACAGTTGATTCTGGTCAGCTAGGGCTGTGATCTGCCCTGCAGATTAATAGGAGACCAACATCATTGAGACAAGATACTTCTGGCAACTGTTTCACCGAAGCTATGGTCCACAGGGTGCCAAGGCTATCCCATGTGCTAGCAGCCAAACTTGGTTCTGAAGGCATGAAGAGGTCATGGAGAGCAGCTGAAGCCTGGGACTATGACAAACCAGGAGAGGCCACAATGGAAGTGCAGTACAGCTCAGTAGAAACTGCAAGACTGAAGGGTAACAGAGAGAAGTTAAAGTTTGACACCATGCGGCAGAGTCAGACTCCCTGAAAAGACCCCAGAGGAGGCTGTCTGTGAAGGCGCAGCCCAGTTGCAGCAGAGACCCCCAACATTTTGGAAAAGCAGCACTATGAGATGAGGACAGCAGAGGCTATGGAGTGGAGGCAGCCTGATCCTGAGACGGGCTGTGCTATGCGGTGCTGTGCTGTGGGCGGCAGAGCTGGAGAGCTGGGCCGTCTAAGGCCTTTGGAGCCCAGAGGATGGTGCGTGGGTCCCAGACGCTGAACTTCACACTGTTGGAACTTGATTATAACTGTGTCCTGGTTCTTCCCTCCTAGAGGAGAAAGTATGGGATTTATTTTGATTTTGCAGAAACCCACAGCTGAGAGACTTTGAACTTTTAAGAAAACTGGGGAGTTTCAGAGAAACCTTGGGATTTTGAAAGACTTTGGATGTTTTAAAGAGACTGAACTTTTTAAATATTTGAATTTTTGAAGACTGTAGGACCTTTTGAAGTTGGGATGTTTTATTTTGTGCTAGTGATATCAACATATAAGATCTCTGGGCCAAACAAGAAAGGGAAGTTAGTGGTTTAATAGTGATGTGTTCACACATCAAGTTCACACACGCTAGAGTCACTTGGGAATAGGGAACTACAATTGAGAATATACCCCCACCAGATTGGCCTCTGAAAGACTGATGGCATTTTCTCAATAACAACTGATGTGGAAGGGCTCAGACCACTCTGGCTGCTGCCAACCCCAGGCAGATGGTCCTGGATTCTGTAGGAAAGCAGGCTGAGCAAGTCCTGGGGAGCAAGCCAGTAGGCAGCACCCCTTCATGGCCTCTGAATCAGCTTCTGCCTCCAGGTTCCTACCGTGCTTGAGTTCCTGTTCTGACTTCCCTCAGTGATGGAGTGTGGCCTGAGAGCTGTACGATGAAATAAATCTTTTCTTTCCCAAGTTACTTTTGGTCACTTTATCACAGCAACAAAACCAAACTAAGACGTCCACATAGATAGCCACTGCAGAAGCTGACAGGGATCCGTGACAACATTGTGTCCCTGAGAAGCCAGGAGTTGGTAGGTGAGGAAAAGGTCTCATATATTGAAGACACTAAGGGAGACAACATATATATATATATATATATATATATATATATATATATATATATATATACAGTCAGCAAAGTCTACCTAGGATTGTTTCCACAGGTCCCACCTAGATCTTCAAGGAAAACTAGTCTTCAAAAAGATGAGTTGTATGTCACTGTGACTTAGCCTTCTGGGGAAGTGGAGTCCCCATTGAAGATACACAGCTTCAGGCAAAAATCCAGGACCAAGGAGCCTGACACAACTGGGGTTCACCTTCTACTTGGCCGTGACTCACTAGGCCAGGCCCACTCCCCAGTGATCTTCATTTCCCCTTTTGAATATCCCCAGGGGGCTTTAGGCCTTGGCTGGAACTCTAGGTAACGAATGGGGGTCTAACGAATGGAAAGAAGTATACAGCAGATGCAGCCCTGGGGTAGTCACATTCAGTGCCGGGGAGCAGGGTGAAGCTTTCTGACTCAACAGGGCCCGAGAAGGGAGGTAGGGCAGTGGGTCTCCCTAGGATTGTTGTAAGGCTTCAATCAGAAAGAAAGCAAGCCCTTGTAACATCAGGACTATGGCCGACAACTGGACTTGAAGGTCTCTGCTCAGGAGAACTGGAGCAGATACTCAGAGCAAACGCGGCCCCGCTTTGGCAACAGAGCCATGCCTAGCAGCCAGAAGGCAAAACAAGCTCCATCCACGACGAGGCGCGAGTAGAATATCATGTCTGTCTACAGGGCAGAATCATTCAGTTTTGGAAAGGAGTGAGTGGTTTGCTCACCACAAAAATGACAAGCATATGTGGCCACGTGGTGTTGCTCGGCTGGAAGCAGCCATCCCACGAGCCACGCTTTCCACACCCTGAGCTGGGTGCGGTGGCACACGCCTACATTCCCAACACTCACGAGGTAGAGGCAGCAGGGAACTGAGTTCCAGGCCAGTCACTGCTATACAACAAGTCTGAGGCTAGCCTGTGCTACATGAGACACTGTCTCAAAACAGAGACCAATGACAACTAAATTAACCAGTTAATTAAAAAGTGGCAAAGGCTGAAAACAGCCTAGGCAGAGCACCAAATGACACACCTAGCATGTGAGAGGCCCTGAGTTCCAACTCCAGGGCTATAAGGACAAAAGAAGGGAAAGGCAAGGAAGGGGAAGATGACCCATCAGGACCATGGCAGCAGCAGCAGCTGAATAGTGAAGCAACCCAACCCACTCACACACCCACTCACCTTCTCACGCTCATTCACTCTCACATACACCCTCACATGGAGAAAGAACCTCCAGGGTGGGGTGGGGGCAGTGTGCCATGTGCTGGGGGCGGTTTCAGCCTTGCCAGCCACACTTTATAAATTTTGCATCATCTTGGCTATGAATAGCTCCTTCTGCAGCAAGGCAGACAGATCAAAGGGAGGAGAAGGGCCCAGGGAAAGCTGGGGGATGGTCAAGAGGCACATTCAATTGCTACAGAAGGTTCTGGAGCCTGGGGGGAGGCAGTGTGGCCGAGGCAGCATTGGAGGAGGGGAAGGTATCCCTCCCCACCCCACAAGGTGTACTCCTGAAGCTACTAGGTAAAGCTTCACAGGAGTCCCCAGCAGGGGCCTGGTGAACACATGTGCTCCCAAGATCATGCCACTGGGAGCCTGGAGTAGCACTTGAGCTGACCTAAGGCCCAGACCTCTGACCAAGTACAGGTTATTTTAGGATGAGTGCCATGAGCTCCTTGGCCAGCCAAAGGGAATGCGTGCTGGAGCACAGGTGAACTGTTAGAAAGGTGTAACAGGAAGTGTGGTCCAGTGAAGATACAGGCCAGGGGTCAGGAAGGCCCTGGCAAGGATGATAGTTTCATAGCCACTTTCATAGCATCTGGAGCTGGAGCCTGGGTTCAAATCCCAGCTCTGTCCTTTCCTAGTTGTCTGGCTTTTGGCAAAATAAATGATCTTTCTGTACCTCAGTCTCCCCCAACGTTAGCTCCAAAGAAAGCCACAAAATTGCAGGAGCTGGGTGGTGGTCTAGTGAAGTTCCTGGCCCCCGCTGATGACTACCTGAGGCATCTGCATGTCAGCCCACTTTACCATCCCACCTGAGGGAACTGGCATAAAACACCAAAAGCAAGCTGGTCCTGTGCCAGGCCACATGTCACCAAAGCTATGGCCTGCCCGTGAGAGCCAAGGAAGCCACTGCCGAATGAACAGCCTTCCCCACCCAAGGGTCACCACCTATACCACCTTCTCATGTCCCCGGTTCAGGGATCCAGGCCACTCTCAACCTTCCATCTTCCTCGCTGAACTGTCACAGTATAAATTGTTCCTAGCAACCTGAGTTGGTGACACCTTCACTGTGTCTAAGAGCCTGCCCACATGGGGAGCTCCACGTTGTCTGTTCTCTAAACAGATCCTCTGAGGGAAATCCATTGCTATCCCTGCTGCTCCTGTGGGCTGGAAGGAAGGTGGGCAAAACTTGGGCCTCACCATGAACCTGGAACTTCCAGATAGGGCTCTTCCGTGAAAGGGCTGGGAAGATGGGCAAGTCCCTTCTGCTCCCCCGACCTGAGCTTCCTAAGCAGTATCAGACCCAGGGTACAGAAAGCAAGGCCTAGAGTCCAACCCCACCCTCTGCTTGCTGGCTGGAGAGATGAGTACCCTGCCCAACATGCCCTTGTCTTCCTGGGGTGGTCACCCCTGCCTCTTAGACCTGGACCCTGAGAGGAGCCTTGGGCTCAGTAAGTGCTTGAGAGGTAAGAGTTAGTTCCCCTGGCTGACACTGTCATACACCTGCAGCGCTCAGTTCCTACAGCCAGGCTCTACAGTTGCCTTTGGTGGTCTGGGTTCAAAGTGAGGGCAGATGAGGAACCCATCCCCTCAAGGGCCCAGTGGTCACCCTCCTGCCACTCTTCCTGGTCTCTATGGACTCCACTTAAGAACTTCCTCCAAAATGAGACATGCCCTCCCTGAGGGGAAGAGGCTTGTGAGACAAAGGAAACAGAGGAAAAGTCCAGGAAAGCCAGCCTTACAGAGTCACAAGGTCCTGTCCAAAAGCTCTGAACACAGAAAACAGCTGCTAGGTGAGCAGGATTTCTCACCCACAGAGCTGCCTGGTCGACTCTGGCCCGTCAAGCTGCCTTCTACTTTTGAGAGTCGGCACCCATGCTGGGCTGGGCTTGGCTCGGTGATGTGACTGTCTTTGAGTCATCCCTGCTCCTGAAACTGACTCCTCACTCTTACTCCTGTTAGTGATCCTAGCAAACCCCTGACTCTCCAAGGGGGGACTTGAGTGCCATTGCTGCTTTGGTCTGTTGTTGATGCCCTGTGTGGGGTAAGCACGCATGTGTTCACATCTTCCCAAAGTCAAGAAGATGGGCCTCTGGCCACGTCAGAGGGACCTTCTGAGATGCATGTTTCAGAGATGGGCTGGGAAAGATGGCTGCACTTTCCCAAGCTGGCCCTGATGCTTGGGAGTGCTGTGGCAGTCACTTCCTGGCCCTGAAACTTACAAGCTATGTGACTCTAGGTCCATGGCTTAGCCTCACTTTTTCCAGAAAGTAGATGATAGCACTGTCACAGCTGGCCTGGTGCCCATGGTCTCATGTCCCAGCCCCCGAATCTGGTAAAGTTGGTGGGTATGAGCACGGTTGCTGGTGTTGCCACATACTTTTTTCTTTAAGACCGAGTCTCATTATATAGCCTCGGCTGCCCAGGAACTGTGGGATTTCAGTTGTGCGCTAGCACACTTGGTTCCCAGGCTTTCCCCTTGTGACTCACTGTGTGAGTTTGAACAGGCCACCTCCTTTCTCTGCCTCAGTTTCCTTACTTTCAAGACAATCCCAATACATATCTAACCATAGAATATCAGCATGAAAATTAAAGTGCATAAACTGAGAAAAGTGGTCAACAGATAATCACAGTCCTATTGTTGGGGACACCACCATTACTTCCCACTCCTCTTAGGGCAGGCTCCAGCCACTCAGCTCAGGTAGAAACTTTCCTCCCCAAGAATATTAAATACTTCTCTTTTGCTGTGATTAAATACCATGACCAAGGCAACTTATGGGAAGAAGAGTTCATTTGTGTTTTGGTTCCAGAGAGATAAGGGTCCATAATGGCAGACAGGCATCACACCAAGTGGCATGAAACAGAGATCACATCTTCAACCACAAACACAAAGAAGAAAGGGTGAACTGGAAATAGGACAAGTTTAAGAACTCTCAAAGCCCACTCCCAAAGATACAGTTCTTCCAGCAAGGTTACAGCCCCCGTGACCCCCTCAAATAGCACAACCAACAGGGAACCCAGTGTTCAAATACCTGAGCCTGTTGAGGACATTTCTCATTCAAGCTACCATGCGAGCTGACAAGGAGCAACTGAGGAGGTGCCTTCAATCCTACTGCAACCGACATACAACAGTCACATCAGAAAGGAAAGCAAGGCTTGGAGCTCAGCCATAGAGTGGACAGGGGAGACTGGACAGCAAGGTCCTGCTGCGGCACATGAGTCCGGGCTGAAGTTTTGGATGTGCTGTCTAGAGAACTTTTTCTTTCTGTGCTGTCACCATGTGACAAACCCCTGCAGTAGCTAAGCCTTTAGTCAGGTGACCCACTCTGATAGTCTATGACAAGCTCACATATAATCCCCAAAGCCTAGCCAAGGTAATTGCTTTCTATTCCTGCTCTTTGTTCTTTAGCCCCAGGCCGAATCAGGTCCTATGAGAGGCTTCTGGGACCATGCCACTCAGTGCTAGACGCCCAGGGCAAAACAGCCGGTTCCACCATCCCATGAGATAGTGTTAAGATACCCACTTTATAGATGAAGAAACCGAGGCACAAGAGATAAAAAAACTGGCTAAACAGAACCTAGCCAGCAAGGGGCAAGAAGGTTGGAATGGTGGCTTGCTCCAAAGCAGGTTTTCCTCACCCAGAAGGAGGGGCCTTGTGGCTCCACAGGCTGCTATTTCCTAGGTCTGCACCCAGCCCGCAGGGCAGCCTTGGCCGCCACCCTTGATCACATCACCACCTCTGAGCTTTGGTTTCTCATGTTGAGGTCTTGGCTCATGACTGATTCCCTCACGGGGAATCATTGTGCCTAAGACGAAAGGACAGAGTCATGGCCCAGAAACAGCCCTTCCGCTTGGAGCACCAGAGGAGGCCTGTGGCTTGTGTGACACGGGGTGACCCCACCTGAAAGTTACAGCCAATCTCCCTCTCTGGTGATTAGAGTCACCTCCCAAGGTGGGGACAGTAATGGCAGGCTGGGAACCTGTAGGAAAGAAGGGCATTTAGAGGACTTTCAGGCAACTTCTCAACAGGGGGCCCTGATCATTAGGGTACTTCTTACCAAGTCTCCAGCCCAAAGCTACAGCCTGGTCCAACAAGGTCCACCAGTGCCTACAGGCTCACTCCCCCAATTTTCTACTGCAAGGAGGATGCACTGGGCCTCCAGCATCCTCCCCTGCCTCTTCCTCTGGAGATCTTGTCCTGAGTATGAGAACTTCCCTCCACTGCCATAGCCCCTGCTGCTAACACATTCAGATTCACTCAGAGAATCCAGCCTCGGGCCGGGCCGTATTGCCCTCCGTTAGCCACATGCGGCTGCTCCAATTCACATTAAGCCACACTCCCTCAGCACAGAGTCAGGGCCTCGGGTGCACAAGTTACACTTAATTGCACAGCAGCTATGGGGCTGGGTAGATGCCGCAGGGAGGAGATTGAGAACATCTCCATCACCGCAGAGAGTTCTTTTAGACAGATCTGGAGGATGAGTCCTGACTAATCCAGGCGTTAGAGGATTGCACTCTCAGATGTGAGGGCACTCTGGCTGTTGTGTTTGTCATTGCATCGTCTGGTTGATTGTGCTGACCTGGCTGGCCCATGGTGTTCCTCCCCTGTTCCTCCCTTACCTCTCCACAACTTGCCTACCTGGTCAGAGAGAGGACAATCTTCCCCAACAGAAGAGGACTCTTCTTCCATCAAAGATACCCTGTAGCTGCCCTACCCCAGAACCTTCATACTCCAGAAATCACATCCTCCTTTGCTAGTGGCTAGTATATGGTTACCTTCAGGCACACGAGGGAGCTGGTAAGGATGGTCCTCCTGAGCCAGAAAAATAAGGGAGATTGAAGTCTGTGGGAGGACATGACAGCTGGAAGTGAGGTAGTCCATTTGCTAACTATAAGGCAAAAAGAAAAAAAAAGAAGAGGGGAAAAAAAAGGAAGCAACCTGTTTCTCTCTTAAGCTGTGGAACCATGTCTAAAATCAACCATCCTTCCTTCTTTCCTTTTCTTTCTTTTGAGACAGCCTCACCATGTAACCCTAGCTGGTTTAGAACTCTCTATGTATGCCAGGCTAGTCTAAAATTCATAGAGAACCTGCCTGTGCTTCCAAAGTGTTGGGTGGCACACATCTTTAATCCCAATGCTCAGGTTAGTTTTTCTGCTTATCCAATGCTATTTCAAGTTTTCACATAGTTGGGGACTATGGCGGCGGCTCTGGTATTTACTGCAATTGGGAGCCCTTTACCTGGTTCCTACACGAAGGCTTTCCCTTCAGTCTTACTGTGTCTCCCATCAGCCAGGTGGCCTCATCCTGGATGTGAGCAGGTGCTGCCTCCAGGCATTTTTGTTCCCAGTTGAGTGTGCTCTTTGATTTCGGTCTTTTCCTAACTTCTAGCACATCTTTTCTGCTCTTTTCACTTCCATCTTCTGTCTATAATGGATTTCCGATCTTTGGTTGGCTCCTTTTAAATGTTTTTTCGGGTTTTGTGGCATGTGTTGTTACAACACCTTCTCTGTCCCTCCCTCCTTCTAGGACTCAGGCTGGCTTCCAACTCGATCCTCCTGCCTCAACGACCCCCTCAAACACTGGGATTACAGGTATGCACCCCCACACCCCACTATTTTCATTTTGCATGGGGTTGAACTGCAAGCATTGCAGATAGATCATCTTTATAGAAATGGATTTTCTGGACTCTGGAGGAAGGACGAGTCGGAATCACCCACAATCCAGTTTTCTGTAGTTTTGCTGCTTTATCCCCATCTTTTCTTTCTCGCATGCCTCTTTCTCTCTCTTCTTCCCACTTTCCCATCTGTGTCTCTCATCTTTTCCTTTCTAGTTTAGTTCTTATTTGCTCCACTGTGTCCAGAGTCTCGCTTGCATCTGTCTCTGTGTGGGTCTGCCCTGGGGGCTTTTGCTGGAGTATCACTGAGTCTTGGGGGCTACACTGACCCAGCCCTCCCAGCCTTGAGTGGACTCCGCTGAACACACATGAAGTTTCACCTAATGTCAGCAGTGTATGCTACTAACCTGAAGCACTTTTGACCTGGCAACTCTCCTCTATTTCTTTCTTCCATGCTCTAGGTATCTTGGAAGATGTATCAGTATACGAAAAGGAGGGAGGCGGGTCCTCAGTCATAGATCCCCATCCCACTGCAGGGGAGTGTGTGGGGGCAGAATGAAAGTCTCTAGCATGAACGATGAGGGTACTCTGTTAATGCAGCCTGACCTAGTGTTGCTGACACAGAGCCACTGGAGGTGTGGCTCAGCAGTAGAGCATTTGCCTCTAGTGGCAAGGTTCTGGGTACTGCCCCAGTACTACAAAAGAGAACACAAAACAAACAAACAGAGCCAAGGGAGTGAGCAAAGATGACTTAAGATGAGAAATACTGTCATCAAGATTCCCACAATAGCAGCCCTAGACTGGCTCTGGTGGCCATGACCAGGACAATAACCCAGCATGGCTGAGGCCCATCCCACAGTGATGCTGTGCCCCGTGGTTACCTGGAAGGTAGACAAGTTAGTCCTGAGTTCCTAGCTCTAATGCAAAGAGAAATGAGTGAATGTGTGCCTACAGCTCTCAGCTGCCTTGGGTGAGACATGAAAGGAGTTAAAAGGGAACCAGGTAAGTCAGAAATCCACCAAGATGGGTGTGGGAAAGAGATTGTTCTTGCTGATGTTACTGATAATGATTCTTGGAGACTCTATTCATCGGGAGATTGGAGTCAGAAGAAAGACTGTCTTACCATGGTCTCAAAGAAGTAACCCCAAAAGGACTCCAGATGGTAAAGAAAAGCATTCAATGGCTTGCAGATCGAGTGGAGTTGCTTCTGATGTCAGTCAGTGCAGGGTTATAGTGCTGATGGTTTCTGACCTTGGTCACCATGAGAAAATTAAGAAGGCTTGTGGAAATTTTGGAATTCTATGTAAACTCTGAGCAACATCTGCCCATAATGGACTGGATGACAGCAGAGGGCTAAAGCAGAGTGTGAAGGGGATGGCATACCTACTGTATTTGTCGCAATGGCAGGCAGAAGCAATGGTTTGAGCCTGGTGATGTCTGGTAATATTGCATATCCAGTTAACAGCTGTCCCCCATCACACCAGACTGGGGTGCTCAGGGTGTGTGGCCATCTCTTTGATTGCCCAGTGGTCTTGGCTGCATACCTGTGCTTTCTCCAGAAGGATTAGTCCATAGTTAGGTTAGACAACCATTTGGTGTGGGCCAAACTTCAAGCAAGCATATTGAACACGCAGAGATCTTCAAAGGAAGCTGACAAGAAAATCAGAGAATGTGATTTGTAAAAGAGTAATTTAATTTTTAGGAGAAAAGTGACATATTCCTAATTTGGATTAAAAAGAAAAGAATTCAAACAAAATGATTTCATATTAGAGAAAACAACTCAATTTGCTAGTGAGCAAATGATCCTCTAGATTTATGGGTTGACAAACTGTCAGTGAATATTTGTTAGTACAATTTCCAGCTCCAATAGTGATGGGCCCCCTGTAAGCTCAGCACTCCAGACACTGTCCCTGTAACTTCAGTGTTCCAGAGGCTGTCCCCACAACCTCAGCATCCCAGGGGCTGAGGCAGCAGGGCTGTATGTTGAGATCCTATATTGGGAAAAAAAATCTTTATAGTTAGTAGAATTGGAAAGACACTGTTAAATTATATCTCTCCACTGCCTGATCATTGTTGGGTAGTTACACAATGTTAGCAGAGAAATGTCATTTACAGAGCTGGAACGATGTCTCCATGGTTTAAGAACAAGTGTGACTCTCTTGCAGAGGACCTGAGTTTGGTTCCCAGCATCCATGTGGAGTGACTCACAATCACCTGTAACTTCTAATTAAGTATTACTTCTGAATGTTAATAATGACTTTTTATAAATCAGTAGTTACTGCTTGATCTTCTGCAGTTCACATTTTAAAAATTAAAATGATTGAATTGTTTATGTAAAACAATATATTCTTCTCACTGCATGGTCTATATAAGAAAGTATATGGCTACATGAATCAATCACAAAAAAAAAAAGATGAGGGTAAGGGGAGGGAGCATTCCTGCAACTTGTAGGTTCCTCCCAGGGAGAGATAGTTCAGCAGTTCAAGCACTTGCAAACCCTCTCAGTGAGGGACAGTGTCTCAGGCTGAAGGCTGGAGTAAGGGTACAGCCTCCTGCTTGCCCTCTCCACACAGACTGCCCTTGACTTTACTGAGACCACTGAGAGGCAGGAGCCAGGGCAATGTAGAAGATGCATTTATTGCCACAGGCTATCAGTTAGACGTAGAATAGTATAGAATAGTATGTGAGCACCAAAGGAGAGGCCTTGGGCTGTAAAGGGAGTGTAGCTGCCGTGCCAGGGTTTATTAAAGCCCTTGTTGACTTGACATTTAAAATGGGACTAAATAGACCATCACCCTTCTAACAGACACTTGTCAGCTGAGGAAGGCAGGAAATCTTTCTCCCCGTGGGACCAAGACAAGAAAACAAGAGACAGGAGCCACAGTGAGGCTCAGAAAGACTCAGGCAGGTGGCTTCCTCCCCAAAGAGTGACAATGGGCCTCATGGGAGATTCACTGGGTGGCCAGACTGCCTGGAGAGGGGTCCCAAAATGGCTCAGGATTTGGAATATCTAGAAAGTGTCCGGTAGGAGTGATTCTTGTACCTCTCTGGTCCCTGGGCCATGTGGAGAGGATACAGGACCTCTTTTGCTTTGGGTTTTTTGTTTGTTTGTTTGTTTTTGTTTTTCCCAAGACAGGATTTCTCTATGTAGCCGTGGCTGTCCTACAACTCTGTAGACCAGACTGACCTTGAGCTCATAGAGATCCCCCTGCCTCTGCCTCCTGAGTGCTGACTTTGAGGACCTGTTTTCTTAGTCCAAAAGGCTATGGGCAGAGAGGAGCCTTAGGAATTGACAGTGCATGTCACCCAGGGAGCCCACACATTGGGCTGTTACTAAAGGCTGACAGTTTTAAGAATGAGGGCTAGGTCCTATTTGTAAGCAAAACAAGTAAGGTAGAGGGAAGAACCTGCATTTATCTCTCCTGCCACCTCCCAGTCTCCTTGCTGTTGAGGTGGGGTCATGTGATTCAATTCATAGACCCCCTCCAGGCTGGGACAGTTGAGGGGCCAGACTCCTACCTCCATATATTGTCGCCCTTGTTGATGGCCACCGTGGAAAGCTTTTGTTGAGTCACAAGAGGGAAGAAAGTGTCACCATGTGGAAAGGACTCAGATAGTCATATCAGGATAAGACTGGAAAGCAAAACTTAATCTAGTTCAGCCATCAAAATTGTGGGCCTCCTTATCAGAGTCTCTGCACCTGCACAAATGTGTACACACACAAAAAGATGAAGCCTCATCAATTATTTTATAACTGACTTAGATTTTAAAAAAAAAAATCCTTATTTTTAAACATCACAATTGGATAAATGAGGCAACATAAAAAAATCTTTAAAATTTAGCTTAGTTGGAGGGGTTTTTTGTTTGTTTTTGTTTTTGCTTTGCAGTGGTGGGAATTAAACCCAAGGAATCTTGCACATGGGGGCTCCTGCTGTACTCTTATTGAGACGATTCAGCAGTTTGAAGGGACACTTGCAGGCAGCCTGGGACCCTCACCATATCATAATGCAGAGCACTTCCGTTACCCCAGAGGCTCCTTCTGCATACTTAGATGATCCCTTACCCTGAAAACTTGTTTCCTGTCACTCTGGTTTGCCTTTTCAGACTGAAGGACCCAGACCTTCACCCAGCCCGTGCTTTGGCAGCCGTGACAGGCTGCAGAAAAGACCCAGCAGGACATAGATCCCTGGCTCAGTAATATGTGCTGACCCCAACCTTGCCTGACCTTGCCCTAATCACTAGGAAGCCAGATACTCTCCATGTGGCAAGGAACCAATCAGACGTTAGCTGGCGGGCTGTGGATGTGCTTTGCTGATAATAGAGGAATGAATGCAGGGTATAGCAGCTGCCCTGGGATGGCCTCTAGGCATAGAATCTTTCTGCAGCTGCAGCTGATGAATAACTCAGGACAGGTTGCCCAAGCCCAGAGGGGTACCAATCCTGAGACTGTGGCTATGCAACTAATGGGCCCCCCAGACACTCTCCTTGCTCTGCCCCAATATATTTCCTGCCCCACTGCTGCTCATGGTCCCTCCCGTTCCACCCACTATGTCAGACTGGACAGAGGACCCAAGTTAACTCCAGTTAACTCGTTAATTATAAAGACTCATTGTTTTTTAATCAGATCTGGTCTCTTGGTGATTTGGGGGGTTCAGAGTTTGGACACAACAAGACCAGCATGTATGATAGAACCCAGTGACAGATACTGAGGTTCAACCTGAAGATCAGGGAAGCAAAGCAGCCAAGCTGCCTGAGAGCTCTTACCTCTAACAGGGATGGAGGTGTTGCTATTCTCAATGTGGCTGGAGAATGAGTGCCAGATACTGAGACCTTGCTGCTGTCTTATATACCTCCCTAGTGCTGGGAGAAGAAAAGCTATGGATACCATCTAAGCATGTGGTCCCGGGTGCTGAGATCATCTTTGTGTTAGCGGTTTCTCTTTAGATCTTGTGTAGACCTGGGTGGCTTTGGACTCACAGAGAACTGTCTACCTCTTAATTCTGAGTCCTAGGCTTAAAGGTGTGCACCACCACCTCCTAACTTCTGGCTGCTGGGGTTAAAGGTGTGTGCCTGGCTTCTATGGCTTGTGGTTGACTTTGTTTTCTGAATCCTCAAGCAAGCTTTAATAAATAATAAATAATATAACACTACATTTTTCCCAGCGGTGGTGGCTCACGCCTTTGATCCCAGCACTGTCTCTGTGAGTTCAAAGCCAGCATGGTCTACTGAGAGAGTTCCAGGACAGGCTCCAAAACTACAGAGAAACCCTGTCTCAAAACACCAAAATAACAACAATAACACTACTTTTTAGTACACATCTTTGGTTGTTCCTAAAAGTGGGAATCTTTGGTGAAAGGATGATTTGTTTGTTTATAAGCCTTCTCAGATGTGCCAGCATACCCTATAATGGTGATGGGGGTTCCCATCAGCCTGATTTGTAGGACATGCATTTTCTCTCACTTACTTTCTAGTTTTTGTGTCACATCCCCTGCTCTGCTTAAGGTACATTTCATCCACAAGTACATTAAGCTGTTTCACCATCCAACATGTCAACCTGTGCACTATGGCTTCTGGCTTTGGTGTTATGCTCTCTACCCAGAGTCTGTATTTTTTTCAAGATGTCAGCTTTCATATTTAGCACTTTACATATTTATATCTAACTGTAAATATACATGAGACATAGCAAAGAGAAGATGGCATGTATACAAGTTTAACAGATAATAGCAAGAAAAGAAAGGAGGGGAAAAAAAAGAAAACACAAAATATTCATGGAGGAAAGGAGCCACAGGGGATGTGGAATTGGCACCATCCCCTGCCTGAAGATGGTAGAAGGAAGCAGAAAAGATGCACCTGACCTTCAAAGGGGGAGCTTTTGAGGGCGGGGTGGGGAGGAAGTTGAGGATGCACTTGCAGCTTCATCAGGGCCACTGTGACACTATTTCTTTAAGCAAGAGGTAGACCCTCTGGAACTTGGTTTAAACCAGATATTCATTTCATACACTCTGGATATGCATGCGATGTGTGGTATATAAAGATTGTGTTATGATAAAATGTACATGACAGTCAACCCATCATCTTAACTGTTTTAAGTATGTGGTTCTGTGGTATTGGATATATTCACAATGCTGTGTGGCCATCCCTACCTTCATCTCTAGAACTCTCTGCTCTCCCTATCCTGAAGGTCTGTATCTACTAAACACATCTCCAATACTTCCTCCAGCCCCAACTCCACTTTCTTTCTGTCTCCACAAGTCTGAAACCTCCATCAGTCTCTATGAGTGGAACTAGATCATGTATGTTTTTACAGTGGGCTTGTGTCAGAATTTCCATTCTTTTAAAGGCTAAGTAACATCTCCTTGACTGTATAAATCATACTTTATCTTTCTATTGGCCAATAATCTGCATTATAATTTTAGAGAAATTTTTAAAAGTTAGCGTCTTGCTTCCCCATATGGCTCTTTAACTTACCAGGAAGACACATGGTGTGTGGTGTGCAGCAGAGGTTGATAGTCTATTCTGCCTTTCTCCACTTCTAAGTGTCATGAGACCTTTAATCCACTGTAAAAGGTTGTTTTAACCTATATTGGGGGTGCTGGAGAAATGGCTCAGCAGTTAAGAACACTGATTGCTCTTCCAGAGGGCCTGGGTTCAATTCCCAGCCCCCACATGGCAGCTCACAACTGTTTGTAACTCCAAGATCTGACACTCTCACACAAACACATATGCAGGCAAAACACCAATGCACATAAAATAAAAATAAATATATTATTATTATTATTTTTAATTATCTTGGGTAGGACATGGTGGGGTGCTTAAAAATATGTACATCATTCCCAAATATTAATTGAGTAACTACTACTTGCCTGGCAAGTCTCTAGGACTTTGGTACAACTCTACAAAGGAGAAATAAGGACCCTTCTTATTCTGCTAGGGACTGGTGCCAGGGCCAGGGAGACGGGGCAAATTGTGTGCCAAAGGAAGGAATCACCAATCGAGCTTTCTGGGGTATGCTTAGAATAGACCTTCTGGAAGGTCTTCTTTGTTCTGAGACCTAATGAGCATAGAACCTAGATGGGATGAATGGGAACACTGAGAGGCAGCAGGCACCACTATGATTTGGATGGTATCAATTCCCACCCAGCTTCATCTATTCGAGGATTTGTCTAGTGTTAGGAGAAGGGAACTTGAAATGATAAGCTATTGATCATTGAGGGCTGTGAAGCCATGTAGTTCTCATAAGACCTGGGTAGCTTTGTGAGAGGGCTGGAATAAAGGGTCAGACTGACCCTCCCCACTCTGCCTTCCAGCCATCTGCCATATGACAGCTAAGGAGCCCTTACCAGGCTCAAGCAGATATTGATGCCATGCTCTTGAACTGCCAAAGTTGTTATTATATAACCGTTCCTATGTGCATCACCCACATGCTGTATTGTAACAATAGAAATTAGATACTTACATTTATCTTAGTTACAGTACTATTGCTGTGAAGAGACACCATGACCATGCAATTTTTATAAAGGAAACCTGTAATTGGGTGACTTACAGTTTCAGAGATTTAGTCCATTATCATCATGGGACATGCTGGTTGCAGGCAGACACGGTGCTGGAGAAAGAGCTGAAAATCCTACATCTTGTTCTACATGCAACAGGAAGTGAACTGAAACCTGGGCATGACTTGAGCATATATGAGACCTCAAAGCCTGCCTCTACAGTGACAAACTTCTCCAACAAGGCCACACCTCCTTATAATGCCACTCCCTATGAGCTTATAAAGCCAATTACATTCAAACTACCACATATTTACTCTAGGATTGTCAGCTGTTTCATAGTTTATCCTTCAAAAAGTGTTCAGCTGCAGGAAACATAATCCCTCAGTTACAATGCTATGATCATAAAGGCATTTAATTGCCTCCTAACGAGAAAATTTCAGCCAGCACCTGGGAGGCAGAGGCAGGCAGATCTCTGTGAATTCAAGGCCAGCCTGGTCTACAAATCAAGTTTTAGGACAGCCAGGACTGTTACACAAAGAAACCCTCTCTCAAATAAAAAAAAGAAAAAGAAAAAGAAAAAGCCTTTATAAGATCAGGTTTCAAGCAAGTCTATAGGGCATTTTCTTGATTAGAAATTGATGTGGAAAGTCCCAGCCCATTGTGGTTGGGACCATCCTAGGCTGGTGGTCCTGGGATCTACAAGAAAGCAGGCTGAGAAAACCATGAGGAACAAGTCAGTAAACAGCACTCCTCCATGACCTCTGCATCAGCTTCTGTCTCCAAGTTCCTGTCCTGTTTGAGTTCCTGCCCTGACTTCTTAATGATGAACAGTGATGGGGAAGCATAAGCCGAATAAATCCTTCCCTGCCTAAGAATCTTTGGTCTTGGTGTTTCATCACAGCAATAGAAACACTAAGACAACCTGTATCATAGAAAGAAAAAGAAAAAAAGTAAGGAATGAGGAAGAGAAAGAGGGAGGAGGGGGGACAAAGAAATGAAACAAAGGGAAAAGAAAGGAAAAACTGACCCAGAACATCCCATAGAAGGATGATAGCCAAAGAGACACTCAGCGATGCCACTGAGTCAGGGAAAGACCACATCATGAAGCAGGGAGAGCAGCTCATCAGGCTCACCTCCACCCTATTCCACTGCAGAAATCTGGGGAGGTGGCAGCACCTTCTGTAAAGGGACCAAGTGGGAGGCAGGGAAGTTAGCATCCAGCCAAAGTGTCAAGTGCAAAGGCTGTGTGCAGAGCCTCATGGGAACTCCAGGCCCCGTGAGTGCTTCAGTGGACACCTGAGAAAGTAAATACGCTGGGTAGTTTTTATTGCAAACTCAATGCTTGGTTTTCTAGATTTGATTTGAAAACAATGTAATTACAATACATATTTATTTTTATTTCTTTTAGCTCTGAGTAATTTTATTTTTTCTTTTAATTTTATAATTTACAATATATCCTGACCACAGCCTCCCCTCCCTCCACCTCTCCCAGCCCTCAACACCCACCTCCCTTCTTACCCAGTTCAACTGCTCCTGCTTCCCTTCAGAAAGGAGCAGGCCTCCACAATGCATATTTATAAAGTGTAAGCGTTGAAAACAGAAGGAAACAGATGGGCCTGTGCACCCCAGGTTTGCCAGCACAAAGAAGAACTACCCCAAGGGACTTCTGTGAGCCATAGCCTGACAATACATCTCTGCTGCCATACACCCTGACATTGAAAAGAAATCCAGATGCTGGGTAAGGCAAGATGGCTCAGTGAGTAAAGGTGCTTGCTGCCAAGACTGAGAACCAAACACAGGACCCACATAGAAGGAGAAAAACAACTCACACAAGTTGTCCTGACCTCTACCCACATGTGTTCATTCACCGCCCCTCCATAATTAACTAATTAATTAAAGCAATAATAAAAAGACAGAAAAAAACCATCTATGAGTTCTCCATCACATCTCCCTATTATGTGTGTGTCTTGGGCTCAAGAGCAGTTTTCTGATTGTTGTCCCTGTGTCACTAAGATCCCAGAGGTTAAATAAAGGCCCAGTGGTGCTGAATGTGGATCCAAAGTTGGACTAATGACATTAACCCATGACCTGTGAGGTAGCTTTCTGTGCTGCTAGTGCCCGGACTGCAGTTTCTAAGCACAAATTCCCACTATCAAGACCCCAAGCTCTACAGAGATATGGCCAAGTCCAGCCAATAGGAAGGATTCTAGATGAACCTGCTTCTGCGCTGTTTCCAAACCAGACAATAGGCATGTGCTGAAAGAACACCACAGTCAAGGCCAAGGGCTTGAGGACTCGTTGGAAAGATAGATAACTCGAGCCTCCGTAACAGTGATTATTTCAACCAATTAAAACAAACAAAATATCTTTGAATTCATGAATTCAGTTATTTCTTAACCTTTTGGGGCCACTGGGAGAGTGATTTGAGAGAACTGTGGGGTGAGCCAGGGAAACACAAATTCTGCCTTTCCTCACCAGCCACACAATTAGGTAGCTAAGGAGCACAAACTTGACTGAGGGGTGGCTGCTCCCTCTAGAACTATTTCAACCACAAATCCAACGGGAATGATAGGGTTCAAACCATCATTGTGCATCTACTAATTGATTTGAGATTTATTTGCAGTCCACTAATGAATTAATGAAGCCAAGTTGTGACCATCAGAACATGAAGAGTTCTAGGGAGAAAACAGGAAAAAACCCTGAAGTTCCTCACACTCACAGAAAGGCTGCAGTCTCAGTACAAGACCAGCCTTCACCCTGACATCCCAGCACCTCTGCACAGCAGAGTCCCAGTAATAGGAAACAACAAAGGTGCCCCTCTCCAAACTTGGTTAAAATACTCACTCCCTGGGACCCAGGGCTCTGGTCACCTAGAATTCCCATGAGTTTTGGCCACTGTGTAGCCTGAAGACACACCTCCATTGGTCCAGGCTCTCAGCACCACGGCTCCTGCTGAAGCTGCCATTTCCAGTAATGCTCACCATGGCAGGTGCTGGAGACATGTCCCTCGTCTGACATATTCCTGCCACTGCCATTGCTCTACAACAGCGAAGCTCATTCCTGGGGGGCTGCCAGACATATCCACCATGATCCAGCCTTTGACACTACAGTTTCCCCTTCTAGAGACCCAGCCTAAAGTGGAGGGAGCTAGTAGAGGGACACAACTCCAGACTCAGGAAGCCCCTGGCAGCTCTAGATCAGACAGGGGTCAATATCCAGAACTTACAAAGTACTCCAAAAATCAAATAACCCTGGCCGCCTGACCAATAAGTGAGCAAATTGTCTATTTACAGCCCTCAAAAAAATAAATACATAAAATAAAAACAACTGGCTAATAATAAGCACATAAAAAGGGTCAACATCCTTACCACCAGAGAAATGCAAAGCTACAGTGAGATTCCGTCTCAGCCCAGACAAAATGGCTCTTATCAATAAACAAACACCTGGGCATTGGTGGCCCATGCCTTTAATCCCAGCACTCAGGAGGCAGAAGCAGGCAAATCTCTGGGAGTTTGAGGCCAGCCTGGTCTACAAAGCGAGTTCCAGAATAGTCAGGACTGTCACACAGAGAAACCCCATCTCAAAAAAAAAAAAGAAAGAAAGAAAGAAAGAAAGGAAGGAAGAGTTAAATAAATAAGTGCTGGTCAGGGTGTGGTTAAAGAGGAGTTCTTGTTTATTGCTTTGTGGGAGTATAAACTGGTAGTTGGCTGCTACTGTGGAAAACAGTATAGACATTCTTTAAAAACACTGGCAATGGAAACTCTGGGCCCCAGGCATTAGCACTCCTTGGTGTACACTAGAAAGAATCTAAGTCAGCATATGCAGACACTTGTAATACTATTCCAGGCAGACAGCCTGGATACTCACCAGCTGGATACATGAACAATGGACAGAGAAAATGTGGTACATATACATGTAGAAATGTGGGAGTTCTTTAGAGGTAAAGAAAAATGAAACCATGATACTCATAGGATAAAATTGGCACTGGAGGCCATTATGTAACACAAAATAAGTTGGATGCATAAAGACAAATCTGTATTTTTTTGTCATATGTTGAAGTCAGACTTAAAGATACATGACAATGCAAAATGGGCAGGGAGTGGAAGGAGGGATGGGGCAGAAATTGTGTGTATTTATGAATGAAAGTATCATAACCAAGCCCAGTTTTCAGCTCCAACTATCCAGATGAAGTTCTTAGAAAGAAAGAGAAGGGACTCAGAGGTTAAGACCTCTGCTCTTCCAGAGGTCCTGAGTTCAATTCCTGTAACCATATGGTGACTCAAAACCATCTGTAAGGAGATGTGGTGTACTCTTCAGACATACAAGCAGGCAAAACACTGTATATAAATAAATAAACCTTAAAAAGAAAGAAAAGAAGGAAGGAAGAAAGAGAGTGAATGGATGAATGAATGAATGAATGAATAAATGAATGAATGAATGAATCAGATGAGACTTTCCCAGAACTGCAGGGCACACACACTGCTTCCATACTCCTGGTGCCATCAACCCCACTTTGGGGTGTCCCTACGTCAGTAGCACTTGCTTCTGCAGGATCTGAGGATATGTTCCCTCCTGTCACAGTGGCCCTGCCACCTGAAGAGTCCTAGCCATGCCCAGTAATGACTGTTTGCTCCACTAAGTCCTAAGGTCACACAACCCTGGCAGCCCAAATCCCCTGCCCTGTCACACTGCCACCTCCACAAACACTTGCAATCTAAGCCAACAAGACACTCACAAACACCACTGCTGTCAGCTGCAGCTAAAGAATTTATGTAGAAACTCTACCTTCATGCCCTACTCCAAACCAAAGCCAAACTACGGTGTCTAACATCAATCTATGAGTCAGTACAGAGCTACTCTGCAAAACCAGACAATGTGACTGCTACACAAGATGCATAGACAGCACTGAGGGACAGAGTCAAGGAAGCAACAGTTAAGGAACAGAGAAATTCCCAGAAACAGAGGAAAGAAAACCCATTACATTTCTAAAACCATGTTCAAAATAATAATCCTAGGAAACCTGGGGAAATTCAAGAGAGTAGAGACAGATAATTCAAGAAACTGAAGAAAGCAGCTGACAACTAGGGGAGGGGGTAGGGAAGAGGTAGGGAGAGGGGGGAGGTGGGGGAGGAGTAGAGGAGGAAGGGATGGAAAGGGCAGGGGGGATCAACTCAAGAACATCACAAACATTGTAAGAGCCAATCAGAAATCTAGAACTGAAGAATTCAATGAAATAAAAAACACAATGGAGAATCTCAAGAACAGACTAGACCAAGCAGAAAAGAATTTCTGACGAAGAGAGGTCTTTTCAAATAATTCAAACAAACAAACAAAAAAATGGTAATAAAGAATAAAAAGAATGAAGAAAGACTATGAGACTTGTGGAGCACCATTAAGTAAACAAATATTCACTTTATGGGTGTACATGTGCAGAGGAAAGCATAGAAGCTATTTGGAGAGCTAATAGCTTAAAGCTTCCCCAGCCTTTGGAAAGGCATAAACATCCCAGAGCAGCAGGCTCAAAGGATTCATCCCAAACAGAACTTACTACAAACCAGTTTCTCTGCACAGTATGGTGAAGTCCAAATGTGTAAAGAGGGGGTTGGAGAGATGGCTCAGCAGTATGGAGCATTTGCTGCACTTGCAGAGGACCCAGGTCTCACATGGTGGCTCCTGAACACTGTAACTCCAGTTCCAGGAGATCTGAAGGCCTCTTCTGCCCTCCTCAGGCACCAGGCAAGCATATGGTAAGCATACACATATGTAGGCAAAACGATCATACACATAAAATAAGTTAATCAAACTTTTTGTAAACTTAAAAGAAGCAAGGAAGGTGTGATGGTTTGAACAAGAAAGGCCCTCATAGTCTCACTGAATAATCCATCCCCAGTTGATGGAACTATTTGGGGAGGATTAGGAGGTGTGGCCTTATAGGAAAAGGTGTGCCACCGGAGGTGGGCTTTGGGGTTTCAAAAGCCCACACCATTCCCGGTTAGCTCTCTGCCTCATGCTCGGGTCTCAAGATGCACGCTCTCAGCTAGTGCTCCAGTACCATGTCTGCCTGCCTCCCTGCTACCAAGCTCCTACCATGATGATGGTCATGGACTTGCCTCCTGAAACTGTGAGCCCCAAATAAACTTTCCTTTATAAAAGTAACTAAGACAGAAGGGCAGCTATGTAAAGACAAATGGATGAGTTCAACAGAAGAGAATGAATTACAAACACATTTGCACCAAGCTGTTGCAACAACACACAGGGCAAATACTACAGTAAAGGCAAAGGCAGGTGCCAATATGATTAATAGCTGGAGACTTCCTCACCACACTTTCATCAGATTTAAAACATTCTATAGACCAAGTGACCCCAACACACAAGCAGAGTGTGTCATCCAATGGTCAGGATTCCCATTGTCTTTATTAACACATGGGCAATGTATGCTTTGGACCACAAAACAGAGCTAATAAGATGGTTTAGCAGGAAAAAGTACTTGTGTGCAAGCTTGATGACCTGAGTTAAACTCCCAGAACCCATGGTAGAAAAGAGAACTGACACCAGTACCCAAGTACTATTGCACTTACACACACAGTCTCTCTCACACAATAACTTAATACAATAATTTCTTTAAAAGAGAGGGGCAAACCTTTAATCCTAGCACTTGGAAGGCAGAGGTAAGTGGATCTCTGTGAATTTGAGGCTAGCTTGTTCTAGATAGTGAGTTCCAGGTCAGCCAGAGCTATATAGTAAGAGCCTATCTAAATAATTAATAATAATATATTAAACTTTAAAAGAGAGAATGATTTAGAAAACTGAGGCAGGAGCACTACTGTGTATTTAAGATCAGTCTCAGCTATAGTGTAAATCCCAAGGCCAGCCTAGAAGTAAAGCCTAAGCCTGAGCTGTCTCAAAGAAAAATTAAAAAAGGAAAATATCAACCCCAAATTTAGTAAAAGAAAAAAATCAGAGTAATAAATAAAATAGAGCCTAAAATAAATACAAAAGATCAATAGAACATTTTTTTAAAAAGATGAATAAAATTGAACAACCATTAGCCAGGCTCACAAGAGCAGGAGAGGGATTAGCCATATAAATAAAATTGAGATGAAAAATGATCAACAAGTACAAAGACCAATCCTTAAAGACTACTGCAAGCTGCCATGGACCTACAGATTTTATGACTAAATAAAGGGATTACTTTTTGTACATACACAACCAATCCAAACTGAAGCATGAAAGTAAAACAGCTAATGTCAGAATACAATACAAAACCATAGAAAGCAAAACAGCATGATGTTGGCCTGAATAAAGGAATTGGAAAAAGTATGAAATCCAGAAATTAATTCAGGCACTCATAGCCAACTGATTTTCAGCAAAGAGGCCATGAATACACAGTGGAGAAAGAATATTCTCTTCCATAAGTCGTGCTGGGAAAATGGGATACAGAGACAGACAGCCAGGGAGTGTGAAACTCATACATATAAACCAGAACAGGTCATGAATCCAAATTAAGTGAGGACCGAAGCAGGAAAAGCCAGAAGGAAACCAGAAGAAAGTAGAGCGGGAACACTCCGAGACACTGGCAAAGACAGTGTTTTGGAGAAAACCTCAAATGCGCAGACAACACAGCAAAAATAGACAGATGGGATTGTGTCATACTACGAAGCTGTGAAAGGCAAAGGAAACAATCAGCTGGGTGAAGAGGGAGCCTGCAGAATGACAGAACATATCCTCAAACTATTCATCTGGAAAAGAATTAATAGCAAACCACAACAACAAAAGCTGGGCTTATAATAGGAAATAGAACCTTCTCAAATGAAGATAAAACAAATGATCAACAACTGGTTTTAAAATGTTCAGCCTGGCATGACCACCAAGGAAACGTAAATGCAGGTTATGGTGAGGCATCATCTCACCCCAGTGAGGACAGGTATTCCCAAAGAGACAAAATATAATGACAAATGTCAACAAGGATGCCGGCAGCTTGGTGTTAATGCAGTCGCTGACGAAAACAGCATAGAGGCATCTTGAAACACTACAGCCCAGCAGTCCCACCACTGAGTGCATAAGCCAAAGGAGATATTCACACCATGAAAGAAGTGCCCACACACCCACTGCAGCTTTATTCACAATGCCCCGGGAATGAAATCCACCGAAATGTCCCCTGGTGGATGAGTGGTCTGGGGTGAGGGGCTGGAGAGATGGCTCAGCGGTTGAGAGCACGTACTGCTCTTGCAAAGGTTCCATCCAGTTTTCAGCACTGGCATCAGGCTGCTCACAACCACTTGTAAATCCAGTTCCAGGGAATCCAATGACCTCTTCTAGCTCCCCTGGGTATCTGTACTCATGTGTATGTACACAGAGAAAGAGTTTAAAACAAATAATAAGTCTTCAAAAAACTTATTTTAAAAATAAGTGATGTGGTCCATGAACCCAGTGGAATATCATCAACCACTGAAGAGATGTCAAATGCAGCCAGCAACATGCATGGAACTGGGTGTTATTAGGTTACTGAAATAACCCAGACATAGAAAGACAAACTGCACACTCCCACTCATTTGCATAAAGAGGCTAAGGGAGCTAGCCACATAGTAGAGAATAGAATCCAGATCTCTGAAGGCTCTGCAAGATGGGATGAGAAATATGGAATAGACAATGAACATCAAAACACCGCTAGAGGATGTTTCAGATGCTGTGAAGCAAGCACAACTAGAGGAGAGCTTGGAGGCTCTCACACAGAGAAACCAGGTGAGGAGATGGAAATGCTCACACTGCACATTGCATGCCTGCACACAGTTAAATAAATAAATAAATAAATAAATAAATAAATAAATAAATAAATAAATAAACCACACCCACAGATGTGTATACAAAGTGTCAAATAAGGACGTGTTTAATGGAACAGCTATTAGCGATTTGCCTAATGGTAAAATAATTACTTTGTTACATTTTTATGTCACATTATGATGAACTACAGCCCACATACTGTTAAGAATCTTAGCTGTTGTTTTTCTTTTTTTAAAGGCAGTTTCATGTAGCCCAGGCTGGCCTCAAACTGAGCTATATAGCTGAGAATGACCTTGATCTTCCCTAATCTGTCTCTCAAGCACTGCAATTATAGGCATGTGACACCACACCTGGCTCTGAATCTGGTCACACTGTAGACCCTAACAATTTCCAGAAAACACAGGTTGTGGGTATCTAGTACCCTAGTTTTTCAACAGATAAATTCTATGGAAGAACACTCAGAGACATGTCTGGAAAACCCTGAGCAGATGTGCCAGCAGCTGCACTGGAAGCCACAGCAGGGACTTTATTTCACTTCTTTTACTAATTTTGACATTTATGAGACAATTAGAAATTTGAACAGAAACTAGGTATTTGCCAATAGTGAAGGATTGTTGTTACATGTATGAATACTAAATAATGCCATTTCCATTTTAAAAACCCTAATCTTCCAGAGATACACTGGAATATTTGAAGATTAAATTATCATGTCTGCGATGAGTGGCATGGATGTCCAGATAATTTTAGGGGACGTGGATGAAGCAGGCCAAAAGAGCCAGGACAGGATGTGAGGGAGATAGGACAGGGTGTGATGGAGCCAGGACAGGGTGTGATAGAGCCAGGACAGGGTGTGATGGAGTCAAAGCTGGTGGGTACCAGGCGGTTCATTCTACACCTCTCTCTACTGTTGGCTATGTTGGACTCTTTCCTAACAAAAATTTGCATGTCAATTTTTGTGTGTAAATTATTACACATGAAGTTTTTCTTTTCAAATTACTTAATATGTTGTACAGTCCTTTAAAAAAAAAAATCCATTTCTCAGCCAGGCACAAACTTCTCTGACCCTGCAGGAGGCAGCAGAATTGGTTAAACCAGGTCCTGAAGCCATGTGCTTGCACAAACTGTGGCTGGCCCTCACCGGCAGATGTAATTCCATTCACACGTGCCTTTCCTGTGACACATTTGATTCCTGCATGCATAGGATGTCCATGCTGGGACACCTGGAAGAAGGGAGCACAAGCAGCACAGGCATGACATACAGTGGGATGATGAGGAGTCACCTAAGACAATAATTAGTGAATAAAATGTTTCAGGCTTCCTGTGACATGAGGAAGCATGGCTGTGAGCCCCCCATGACTCCAGTTCTGTCAGCCCCAGAAGAGTGAGTGGAGGCTGAGTCCAGCCTCACAGGACAGCACGCGTGGTTCAGATAGAAGCTGAGTGGTTAGGGAAGCTGGTGCATGCTCTCTGTTCTCAGGTGGCTTCTGGAGAGCTGAGAAGATGGCTTGGTTGATGAAGTGCTTGCCGAGTTTGGATCCTCAACACCCATGTGAAAAGCCAGGCATGGCACCGTGTTCCTGCAGCCCCAGTACTGACAGGGCGAAACAGCAGGATTCCTGGAGCTCACTGGTCAGCCAGTCTAGCCAACTGGTGAGTTCCAGATTCAGTGAGGGACCCTATCTCAAAAATAAAGTGGAGAGTGATTGAGGGAGACACTCTGTGTTGGTCTCCAGCCTCTACCCCGCATACCCTGCCACACCCCCACACAACAGAATCCTGTAAACTCCAACTCCCTAACCTCCAATGCCATCCAGGGTTCTGTGTCAGCCACATTACATCCCCAGGCTGGCTTGGTCCTGGAAGCCTGTTTGTTTGTTTGTTTGTTTTTTTCTGGGGTCTCCCCTCCCCTCACAAGCCACTGTGTGTTAGATACCCCCCCCAAATCAGTGAGACTGGCTGACCAGTGAGCTCCAAGGATCCTCCAAGTTTTGCCTTATCAGCCCTGGAGCTGCAGGCACATACAGCCATGCCTGGCTTTTCACATGGCTGTGAGATCCAAACTCACAAGGCTATGTTTCAAAATGAGGGTCCCTGCGCAGGAACTCCTCCCTGGCCATGCCTTGTGCTTCCTCCTTCAGTACCTTGATTAAGACATGACACACCGGAGACCTTCCAGAATGCCCACTGGGAGACAATACCCACAGAGTCCTCAGCATGTTTCATTAAACAAAGATACTCTATCTATGGAAAAATAAAATCTCCCTGCTTTAAATTAAGATTCTTGTGCCCTCCCTATAGAGATAGATATGAGCAGGTAGCTCCTATTTCTAGGGCCCTCTCTTGTGGCCACAGAACCCCGGGAATATAGCCTGGAGGTAGCTACAAATAGAAAGACTATACTTTCTAGCCTCCCTTAGTTATGTGACTGAAAGATAACCAAGGGGCTGTGAGTCTCATGATATGTCCCACTTCTAAGAGAAGGGGACACTGATTTCTATCTCTCCCATCCTGCCACACACGAAGTGGGTGTGGCCTTACAGGAATGTGTGGATTTGGGAATCAAACAAAGAAAGGGAGAGCAACCCAACAGAAGGGATGTAGGCAATAGTCCTGTACAACTCCCACTGCTACAAATCTTACTGGTCCTCTAACTAGTGAGACAGGATAACTGCCTTTTGTTTAAACCACTGCTCATATAGGATTTGCTTTGTTTTCCAGTAAACAGCCAAGCCTAGAGGATACCGGTAGTGGTCTTACCAGTGAACCTGTAACACAACCCCTTTGGGCATGGCCTCAAGCTTCCCTCCCCACCCCCTCCATCTGCCTAAAGCCACACCCAAAGGGGTGTGAAACCATTACAGATTCATTGATAAGACCACTACACTATATCCACTTTTCTGGCTTTACCGACCCATCATGGCCCATCAGTTGTCTTCAACTGGGTTCTCCCAGAAGCAGAGTCTGAGACACAAAGCTCCTTCAGACACAGGGACTTCCCTTAGGACCTTATCCCAGTGGGAATTGAGGGAGGAGCCAGGGCATTTAGAGGGAGGGCCACCTCCATCCTGCTGAAGCTGGGCCCTAAAGGACCTTGGGGCTCATCCTGATGTAAGCCACCCCTCTAAAGTTGTTTTAAGATTCAGGGTTTGAAATTAGGTGTGGGATCCCAGAAACAAGGTGTCAACAGGGTGCTACACACAAGGAAAACAAAAACCTCACAGTTAGGGCCTCTGTGATCCCTGCTCACCTTGACCCTAAAAGATGAACATTCCCCTGGAAGCCCCAGCCAGCCCCAGTCACCTCAATTACCTGCCTCCATGGGGAGGAGGACACCACAAGGCCTGTGATTCAGCTGTGGGGTAGCCTGTGCTGGCAGTACATCCCAGCACAGAACCACAGAGGTGTAGGGACTTGCCCAAGTCAGCTAGCACGGAGAGCTTGGTGGGCAGGAAGAGGGTGAAGCAAAGCTACAAAATAGGTTAAGCTGTGAGGAAACCCCGGGGGGAAAGACCCCAAAATCTGTAGGGCTGGCTGGTGTGTATACCATGGCCCCAGTAGCTGTTCTACCAGTCCTTAGAGGTACTGTCTCATGTGGTCCCCATTACATGAGGACATTGAGATGATTCAGCTGTGAATCCTTGAATAAGAGGACATAGGGTATCTGAACTGGGAGATGAGAAGCTGACAAGAGGCACATGACCAGCACAGTCATTCTTGTGATGAATGGAGCCCCTGCAGCTCAGAAAACCGACGGGAAAGCACAGGACACAGCTACCAAGACCTTTCTCGGTGCCTGTGGGTGCTTCTGAGAAACATCAATTCCTGGCTGACCCGCTTCTCCCTCTCACAATCAGTGCTGGCCCAGAGACAGCTCTGGGCAGAGTGGCTAAAGAAGCTAAGCAGCCTCATCTTCAAGAGACACAGGCTCTGGGGCAAGATAAGCACGGCAGTGCCTGATGCAGGTAGCTGTTCCTGCAAGGGGACAGCAGAGCCATGGGAAGGGAGGGATGAGTGAGTTTCACTGGCAGGAATCTATGTTGTGTAGGCTGGCTGCCCAGCATCCAAAGCTTGCTCAGGGAAGGTGCACTCGTGTGTGTTCCTGGATGGGCAATGTCCTGTCTCCCACAAGAACTGAAAGGATCAGACTCAAGTCTGGGATTCTGATGCTTAATATCTGGGGCACAGGCCAGCACACATCCTTGAGCCTCTGAAAGCTAAGGCAGCCTTTTCATCTTTGGCTGGATAGAAAGAAACTCTCTATCCAGAAACCCAGGTAGGCTAGATGAGAAGTGATGGAGGGAGTGACAGCACAAGTGATTCTTGGCCTGTGTCCTGTGACATTGCTTCCCCAGATTGAGGCCACCTTCAAGGCAAGCTGCACAAGGTCCCTCTGCTGGCAAAACTAAGCCCCAAGAGGTATGGCAACTCACTAAAGTTTCCCAATGGTCACTGCACTCAGTGAGCCCCATGGGGACATGGTCAAGCTTCTGTCCTTATTCCCATACTGCTGAAGGCCTGTCCTACTTGCCCCTGCAGCCTACAGGACAAACACTGAGAGTAAGGCTCAAAGTGTAAGGCAGGCTCTACAAGAAGGCTTCGGTTAGCAGCAGCTATGGAAATGATAGTGGACTGGGATGTGGACATGAGCTAGATGGACAAGCACAGGAATGTAGTGCCTGGTCGGCTGCTGTTAGTGGGTCTTTGCACTTTGTAGGGTGTTGCTGGAAGCTACCACCATCCTAGATGATCAGTATATAGAGGAAAGGTTGGTTTGGAGCAGAGGAAGTGAAATTTCAGAAAGATGTTAGGACATCTTCAAGGTCAGTGTGGGAGTCAGGGTTATCTGCACTAGGTGTGGAAAGTAAGGGATACAGAGTAGAGTTCTGAAGGCAAAAGGATGTCACCTGTCTGAGATAGAAACACAGCACAAAGCCATCCTGGCGCATGTCTCTTGCTCCCTAATCCTTCCTTGGAAATCAAGCCTACTCTCTGTGTAGCCCACAGGGACCAGTGTCACCTGTCTTTCAACTCCACATCCTCTCAGTGTTAGTGAGTGCCCTCCCACCTGGGAACATTTAAATTCAATTTAAATAATTCAATTAATCAAATGGAATGGCTGAATTGTAATCCAGCTTCATTAGTTGTAATGATGGCAATAATTAATTAAACGTAACCAGATGTTTCCCCCTGGGGAGTGATGACAAGGTGAAACAGTAACAACTGAGATACTAGCTGAGTCAGCTGAGAACAGGCTCGGGGCTCACAGCCCTGCTTGGCTCTCCAGGGACACAATGCTGCCTGCTGCACAGTAGGTGCCCAGACAGCATCTACCATGTCCCACAGAGAACACAGACAAACACCCTTGCTGTAGAGATTTCATTTTCTGTGGGAGCCACGGGCAGTAGAGCACCATGAAGATGAATGACACAAAGCAACTGCCCTGTCCCCAACCAGAGATGGCAGCTACTGCTACCTCCCCAAGTCAAGTCCCCCACATTCCTTTTGGTATTCAAAAGAAACAGAGCAGTCCATGGCTCTTGTTGTACCTTGGGAAGGGACTGTGGCTGGCTAAACCTGGCTTGGTAGGTAACCCAGTTGCAATGGTGCAGAGCTTGGGTCATGAAAACATCTGGTTTCTGGACCCTCCCTGGTTCTGCTTGGAGTGGCCAAGAACCTATTCAAGCCTTCGAGAGCTTCTGGAGAGCCTTACTGAATGTAAGGCAGCTAGCATATATGCATCCCCCCCATGTGCTGGGGGGGGGATTGAGAAGCAATTGCTTCACATGCCAGAGTATGCACACAGCCCTCATGTTGTGGGCTTCAGGAAGCAGAATAGAGCCAGACCAGTACACTCTGGAAAGCTTGTCTTCATAGAATGACCTCCCTGGCAGGACTGGGGGACTACAGAGGTAAAAACCGATGCTTAAGTCTCCATGGATGTGAGAGTGGCTAGGACCAGTCTTAGGCACCCACTCTTACCTTTCTGCTGGGAGATGAGGTAACCTGGATCCTGCCACCCAGGTATAGCCCTGCCTACAAAACAGCTTCTGGCAGCCTGTGCAGGTTTTCACAACTGGAGGGGCGAGGTACTGGCAGGTTCTGGGCTTACTGTACTGACAGACACATAACTAGGTGAACAAAAGACTTCTTCTGGCCCAGCCTCTGGTATAGAATTGGGTCATCCTCAATGTGCAGACAGCCCCCACAGGAAGTCAGCCATGGTGGGGCTGACTGCACATGAGGCAGTCTAGACTCCACATAGCCCTGTCAGGACCTTCATCTATGTCTCCTATCCCACCTTCCAATTCACACATGCACTCAACCAGGCTCCAAGCAATCAGACCCTCCTGGTCCAGTCCCAGAGGCACAGAAGGAACACCAATGCCGACACATAACCATCAAGGAAATGAGGCAAGCCACCAGTAGTGGGGCAGATTTTCTGGGGAGGGGGTCTCTGAGCAGAAGGTCTAATGAGAAAGTATTGGGGGAGGAGACAGTGTGTTAGTGTTTGTAGAAATAAAGCTAGGAGTAAGGAGCAGAGTGGCAGCAGGGCCAGCCACTATGGGGCATTGTAGGGCACCTGAAAGAGACTAGCTGTTTTTCTTGTTACTGTGACAAAATGCCTGACAAAAGCAGTTTAAGGGAGGGAAGTGTGACCTTTGGCTGAGTCTGAGGGTACAGTCAGCCCATCGTGAAGAGGAAGCCATGGTGGCTGGAGCTTGAAGCAGATGGTCTTAGTGCACCATCCATAATCAAGAGGCAGAGGGAGAGATGGACGCTGGTTCCTCTTGCTTTTCAGTCTAGGAAGCTACAATAGAATGGTGCCACCCACATTTAGGGCGGGGTCTTCCCACCTGGGTTATCCTAATCTAGAAACTGTCCAGACATGCCCATTGGTTTGTCTCCCCGTGACTCAAGAAGCCAACAATCGGGCTGGAGAGATGGCTCAGAGGTTCAGAACACTAACTGCTCTTCCAAGGGTCCTGAGTTCAATTCCCAACAACCACATGGCGCTTCACAACCGTCTGTAGTGAGATCTGGTGCTCTCTTCTGGTGTGCAGGCATACATGCAGACACAATATTGTATATATGATAAATAAATCTTTTAAAAAAAGAAGTCAACAGTAACTATGACTGGGAGGATTTCAGCAGGAGCTGCAGTAATGTTCTGAGGGAGGAAAAACAGCTGGTGTTTAACGTGGCTGCCTGCCCTGGCTTCCAGTAAGAAGCGTCCAATAAGTGCCACTGTCTTCAGAAGCAGCTCTAAAATAGGCCTAACTGCTGGAGTGTTTGAGTTGTTTGGTGGCCCTGGTGGTGTGACTAAAACAGAAGAGCCTCGATGTCTATCGGCTAAAGATGCCCCTGGTCCCACCAGCTACCTGTTGGGAAACTCAGACAATGGATGTCTGTGGGGCTCTATTAAGTTCCTAGTCCCCTGACCCTGGGAATGCAGACAAGAGGAGCCTGCCACTGAGCAAGGAGCCTAGTGTGGGACCTACACTGTAGCCATGGGGCTGTACTTTGAAATGTCAATGTGATTTGCATCCTGGATGGCAGGTTAACGTCTCCGAATAGTAAAGGGACCGAAACACTTTGCAGTACTATATGCTGTAGAGGAATATTCTGTGAGGCGCTAGCCAGATTTCGGCAAGCAAATTGTGAAGTGCTTGGTAAACCATTAAGTCCCTTGGAGACCCATGGTGGGGCTGCAAATTTTTATCTACTTTACAGAGTCTGTTTGGCCGGCAGCTGAGCATTCTGTAGAGTGCGCTGTCCTCCAGAAGCAGAATAGTTTGCCAGCTGCAGAACCGGCGCCCTCAGATTGCCCTGCAAGCTACGCTGAGCTAGGCGAACACCCTGCAGAACCTACAGACCCTAGAGAGGTTGGACTAGGTCGAGGATCTGCCGCCTCCTGGCGGCCACGGAAATGCGATCCGGCCGCGCCCTAGACTCAGGCCTGCCGCAAGGAAGGACCTGCGCATGCGCAAATCCAAATGCGCTCCTGCTTCATCCTGTGGGTGCTCATCACTCCACGCCCGGCCATGAGATTGTCTCTTTCCTTATTTATTCAACAAAAGTTGACTAAGTCCCCTTAGGGATTCCTCTCACAGAGATACAGGGGCGGGCCACATCTGCCCTGATGACGCTGAGCCTGGTGGACCACTCCTAAGTCACGGCTGTCCTGCAAGGCATCCCTAAGGTAGTGACAGGAAAATGGGATGGGTGGCATGAGAACCAATCTTGTGTCTAAAGGCAGGAGACTCGGTGAAACTATGAAAGCTGAACCGGGGACGTTACTGCAGAGGCCCGAGAAGAACGTGCTCTCCCAGGCTCACCAAGGCCCAGCCCTCAACCTTTGTGATGTGCTGACTCTCCCCATAGTACACCTATGCCTGAAGTCACACTCTAGTCTCCTGGCTTGAGCATGAGCTTCTTCCTAGCCAGTAATAACTCTCCAGAGGATGTAGCTCTGGATCTACATTTGTCAAGCTGGGAGAAGCCACCAGGTTCTACTGCCCCAAAGAACAGTGTATGGACCCACGCACATCCTTTAGGATGTTAACCAAGCACCTGAATCCACCAGTGTCTAAGACCACACACATTCCTTCTTACAGGAGGATAAGGCCTGTGAGGGTCTCTGTCCCAGTCCACATCTCAGAAAGCACAGGGCTACACTGCCCTAGCAAGAGCTTTATACCAAGCAGCACCCTTGAACCTTCTTCCGGGTACCATTACCTGCCCAGGGCCTCAGCTGACTTTGTGTAAGTGTTGGGAGCTCTCTAGGCACATTGTTTCATCTGTAAGCTGAGAAGACATAGTACAATCAATGAAGAACCTGCCACTTCCTACCCAGTCATCTCTCTACCTCTGGCTATCAGCAGACTTTGATGGTAGTGAGTCAGGTGACCTCTATAGAGATCTAGCCTGGGTGGTCATGGAAGGAAGCTCCTTACCACAACACCCTAGGAACCTGTGTCCTCCCGTGAATTGTGGCCAGCCATGTACAAAGCCCTGGTGGGTTGGCAGCCTCCAGGTCCTAGGCATGCTGTCCCAGCATAGTCCCAAAGTAAGGATTCTACCAAGGGTCCCACAACTCCCCAAGAAAAAATAGGCTTGTCAAAGTCAGTCTCACACAGGTTTTTTGGTTTGTTTTTTAATTAAAACAGCAATAGGTTCCTGCCCAGAGAAAGGCTGGGATAGGCAGGCCTTTCTTCACAAAAATATATTTTCTTTCTTTTTTTAAAAACACCACCAAAGTAAACCTATTAGCTCCCATGAGCTGGTCACACTTGAAGAGTTGATATGGATCCCCTGGTGGTCGTGTGCAAAGAGCTTGAGCCATCCTGTAGACTCCAGCCTGAACACAGGGGTAGCTGTGATCCTGCTGGTATCTACGGTTAAGTGACCAGCTTCAAACCATGCAAGAAAAACCAGCAACACCCACAAAGCAAAAGGCAACAAGGATAATAGTTTAAAAAGAAAGGCAGATGCCACTAGAGGTGGCAGCTGGGGGCTAGGTCAGTGTGCCCCCTAGAGACCATTGGCCAGTGCTGGGTGAAGGCCTTAGGCAGCTCAACACATCTCCCAGGAAAGTCTTAGGGGATTCACATGGCTCATCCCCATAGTGTGTCCTCAGCACCCGAGACAGGATAGAGATGTCCCTGATCCAGGCCAGTGTACAAAGTCCATTCAGCTGTGATTTAAAATCTATATACAACCTGGATGGCATCCAGGACAGTACCAAGGCTATGGCCTGTCCACAGAAGCACCAGCTGCCTCCTCTTCAAGAGGCAACAGCATCTGTGGGGGGTACACAGGCCCCTCCAAATTCATCTGTTGGGTTGAGGCCTGTGACCCTGGGAGCAGCCATAGCAGAGGCACTGTAAGGTCCATATGGGCCTTGCCGGAAGCCCCCTGAGATCTGATTCTTTGGCACTTGGGAGAGCTAGTTGCCAAGCCAGACAGGAACAACCCCCTCTATTCCTCCTGGAATGCCCAGGACCAGAATGGCAGTAGCTTATGGCTGTAGGTAAGTGCTGCCCCAGCAGAGAGGTATGGGATGCCGGCAGACCAGTGGGATCCCAGGCCAGTCTCCTATGAATCCTCTCCCAGGATCTCCTTCACAAAGGCAGCAATGTCTGTCTTCTTAGTTTTGTGCAAGGTGAAGAAAGGATGTTCCTAGTAGGAAACAGAGGCACAATTTCTGGGGGGGGGGGGGTGAAAGGGTACAGGAGGAGGTATAAAGGGGATCCCCCCAAGCCTGATCCACCCCAGCATGGTCCTCCTGCCTGGCCAACTCCTGCTGGTCCTTCTAGGACCACTACCCCTAGAAGCCCTCCAAACATCAGATCTTGTGGCACTGCCTCACCCTCCTGCAGTAGTTACCCACCATACAAACATCTCTTCTCAAGGGAACCAGGCCTCTGTTCTACCAGATCCTCTACCCTTCCTTCAGCAGCAAAAAACCAATATTCATCCTTTCAGGCTCAGTTCTAATGCCATCTCCTCTAGGAAGCTTTCTCTGATGCCACAGTGACTCCTCTGCCCTACTGTCACAGCACTGTGCATCTTTCCACAAGGCCTGGGTAGAGTATGTGAACAAAGGTAAAAGGAAGTGTGTACAGGACTGGGCAAAAAGAGCTACCCCTCCACCCTCGATGCAACCCTCTTCCAGGCAGCCCCACCCCACCACTATACAGCACAGGGGGCAGGGCAGGCACTTCCCATGCACACTCACCATCAGCTCCAGGTAGCTCATGCGCTCCGCAGGGTTCTTCCTTAGGCTAGGAAAGAGGGCAGTGAAGACAGGCTCACACAGGAAGCAAATCTAGACAGGCTGGGTTTGCCCCCATTAAGCAGCACACTCCTGGGGCTCAGAGAAGGAGCGAGACTGTCTGGGGGGGTCTCGCAAAGTCTGGGGGTCCATGGGTGCAAACTAGTCTTACAGCAACTTTCCCTGCCTCTTGGAGTCCAGGAGTCTCCATACTGATCCAGACTATGTCCATGACACCAACCCTGAAATGCTCTGTCTATCAATCACATACTAGATTATCCTTTATCAGAAGGGAAGACTTCAACCAATGGTTCTGGAGCAAAAAGTTCCAATCAGAAAGGGTCAGGCTAATCAATGAACTTTGCTATTAGCATCATCTGCTTTCAGTTTTTCTTGTTTTCTATTGAGAGGCTTTGTCTTGTTCTTTGAGCACCTCTTGGCCCACAGCACACAAACATTGGTTTGCTCTCACATTTAGAATGTATTTTCTAAATCTCTTTTGTAATCCCAGAGTTATTTACAAGAATCTGCTTTTACTTTCCATGTGGTTATTTAGTTAAGGTTAGAGAACACAGTCTGTATAATTGCTTTTTTAAATTCTTTTATAACTTTAAACACAATTTTTATAAAGCTTCCATGAACATTCTGTAACTTGGTAAAAAATTCTAGGCATCAATGAAGGCAGACTTCATTATGCATCTTAATCTTCCTTAATATATATTAACACACACACACACACACACACACACACACACACACACACACACACAATTCCTCCCTTCTTTGAGTCTACCTGATTCATCCTTTTCAGGGAAGTCTAAACTAAAACCTCCCACTGGGACTCAGGTTTTGTCCACGCTGGAGCTGTCACTATTTCCTACCTTTTGATACCATGTAGCTCAAGGGTTTGCTTGATGCAGGAGGAGAGAACACAACCCAGACACTTACCACTGGCTAGTGAAGTCCACAAACTCAGGGGAGAACTTGTCAGCTGGAAGCTGTGGGGATGGTTCCTCCACCACCTGCTTCAGCTGCTGGAACGGTGTCCCCCAAGACTCATAAGGGAATCGCAGAATGGCCATCTCGATCTGCAGTAGGGACAGCAGAGTCAGCAGGCTACAGACATCAGATGACCTAAACTTTGTACCCAGAAGCACAAAGTAAAAGGAACCCAGCCATCCTTCCCCAGTACCCAAGGCCAGACGTCACTGGCTGCCCTCGTACCTAGCAATAGGCCAACTCCTGGGATGCCAGTATTAAGGTCCTCTGCTCAGGTTAACAGAGCTAGCTCAGACTAAGTCTAGCCCTAGGCTAGACTAGGTTTGACCACCACTGTCTTTTCAAACAATCTAAAACTGGAAGATTTTCATCTAGAAACTTTGGTTCTAGATACTTTGCTAGGCATGAGGAGTGGCAGCCACAGACACCTTCCCACAAGGCAGCAGTCAGCAGAATACCTCACTGTGTCAAGTCCTAGTCCCTTGTGGCCCCAGCTACTCCCTCTCCAATACCTCCCCACCACAGACTTTAGTATTCAGGGCCACCTATCTGGCCGTTGCTTTTGCTAGTGGGGACAACAGAGTAAGGCAGACTCTCCCGCATGGACACCTCCTCACTGGTATGGCAGGCTGTAACCACCATAAGGAATGGAAGAGACACCATTCAAACAAATGCAACTGGCACCAGTTAGAGCACAAAAAGCAAGCTCAGAGGGGGCTTTTCTATCAGTCCCCAGGCTTTTCCAGCCAACATGAGACGAGCAGGGTGGGAGGAGAGCATGTGTCACCCTGCAGAACCGTGCAGACTTAGTACTGCCTCAGCATTTCCAGAATCTACGGTGGGACCTCTCTGCAGACTATTTGAGAGAAAGCTCAGTAGCACCCATATACCTAACAAAAAGCACCAGAGCCTGGGCCTCAACCATCTTGTCTGATAATCTTTTTTTCTAAGAAGCATAGAAAATGATAAATAAAAACTGCCTTGGCAACAAAGATGCGTAAGGCATCTATCACAGGAAATTATTTACAGGAAGACTGACCAGCCCCTGCAGGCAGCCCTCCTCTAACATCTGGGAGAGTAGTGGAAATGGTTGACACTGCTCAAGTCAGTCAGACCTTGGTCAACATTCCTTCCTGGTTGAGAACCTTCCTGAGTGTGACCTGTGTATGTGAGGGTAACCCCCTTGTGTTCTGAGATAGAAAGTGTGTGTGCCCTGAGCTCCCACAGCCAGAGGCCACCAAGTGGAATACATTGAAACATGTGAGTGCTTCCTGGGATGGCAGCATTTTAAGTGGAAATGATGGGCCAAAGATAAACATGAATGGTGGACTTGGGAGAATAGGTTCTAGAAAAACCAGAAGACAGCCCAAGCCTTGCTCCTATTTCTGCAACCTGAAATGCTACTGTAAAACTTTGGCCCCAGCCTTCAAGATAAAGCCACTTTAAAAATAACACAATGTCCTACCTGAAAGTCATGCAATTAACCATGGGAAGACTCCCAAAACAACTAGACATGAGGTAATCAAGAATAGGCAGCATATCTTGGTAACTGTGATCCCTGGTGGTCAGAATGTCTCTTTGTTAAAGGTCATTGTAACTACAGATACATTGTTCTTGTTATATAAACTAAGGTACCAGGGACTTTTGGCACACATTTTCAAAGAATTCAACTTCAATGTAACATTGTGCTGGCTAGTTTTATGTCAATTCAACACAAGCTAGAGTCATTTGGGAAGAGGGAACCTCTATTAAGCAAAGCTCCCACCAGACTGGCCAGTGAGCAAGCCTGAGCATTTTCTTGATTCATGATTGGTGTGGGAGGCCCCAGCTCTGGGACAGGAGCAGCAAGTCAGTAAGCAGCATTCTTCCCAGCTTCTGCTTCAGTCCCACCTCCAGGTTCCTGCCCTGAATTCCCTCAGTGAAGGGGTGTGCCCAGAGAGCTGTGAGCCAAAATAAACCCTTTCCTCCTCACGTTGCTTTTGATTACTGTGTTTTATCGCATCAATAGGTGAATTAAAACTCTCTGAAAGGAAGTTCAAGAAGGCAGAGGTCCATCCCTACACCTGGACTTAGATTTTTCTGTACAACTCAATCCTAATGGCCTGGCTCCTGTACCTCCCTCCAAGCCAAGGATCCTTTTCAGCCTCCACAAGACCAGGATCCAGAGCCTCACCCCACCAAGCCCAAGCCTGGAGAAATACAACAGGAGGCTGTAGCAACAGGTTCCTGGTGTGAAAAAAAAAAAAATAAAATAAAAATCAATCACTTTTTTTTTTTTTTTTTGAGTGCTGGGAAAGGTATTGAGACAGGGTCTCTCAAATTCACTATGAAGTTGAGGATAACCTTGAACTCCTGATCCTTCTGCCTCTGCCTTCCAAAGTATCACATTACAAAAGGGTGCTATCATAGGAGGGTGCTATTGTGCCCAGCTAAGAGTTCAACTTCTTGATTTGGAAATCACTTGCACAGCAAGAACTATACTTAGCATCAGCTGGGATTTCTTGCTCTACACCAATGGCTGTAGGGGAAAGGCTGACATCACAGAATAGAGAATATTTATGATATTCAGGAAAGAGGACCTGTAACTCCCATATGTCCTCTTACCCAAACAGGAATGTTTGATGATGAATGGTTTTGTTTGTTTGTTTGTTTGTTTGTTTGTTTGTTTGTTTTCTTGGACACTAAAACCAACTCTTTTTCTGGGATTTAAACTACTTGGAATCCATAGACCCCCACACAGACACACCGCACCTCCCTGGACCAGCAAGTACTGCACCCAACCCAGACAGTACCATGGTGATGCCAAGGCTCCAGACGTCAGACTTGACATTGTAGCCCTTCTGATTCAGCTCAGGGTTGATCCTCTCAGGCTGCAAGAGAGACTAGAAGGCTTGAAGACCCAACCAGTCAAGGCTTCCTCCATTAGACCTTTCCTCTTCTATTTCAAAATGCAGTGCCATTAGGTTCCCCTGTCCATAAGCTATATAGGTCAGCAAGAGTCAGAGCCAATCCCCGCCTTCCCACCAGGTCCCCAGTCCTAAGGTAAACAGGGATCACAGGTTCTACAAACTACAAGTCCATCCAAACAGGGATCCTGGAGTGCAGGTAAATGGTGGCAGGGTCCTTATTGAGGAGGGTACAACTGAAAAAATCCAGACCACTACATAGAGGCAGAATCTTGTCCTCCACCTAGCCAGGATGCCCCCACTTACAGCCATGTAAGGCTTGCAACCAGCATCCATTGTCTTTGCCACAGAGTCCACCAGGTAGCCACTGATGCCAAAGTCACACATCTTCACATGCCCCTCCTTGTTGATGAGGACATTGGATGGCTTCACATCTACAAGAAGAGCATACCTTTCTCAGCCTATGCCAAGTGAGATGCTGCCCCTCTAGTACCCTGTGGTCCAGCAGCAAGCTACCCAATGCCCCAAGGATAGGGCAAGGGAGCAGAGGCAGTGAGATATGCAGCACCAGGCCCCATCACATAGCCAGACAATGAGTCAGAATGTACTTCAGTCTATCCCTACCAAAGAGAAACATCAGAGCCCTGTAGACACAACCTAGAGACTATTCATGCATACTACCTGCTATAAACACAAATCTAGGAAGCAGAAGGTAGTGGGTGGGTGAACAATAGGGTGGGTGAAGGTGATGGGTCTGTGTGTGCAAATGAGGAACTCCATCCCCTGCCTCCAAGCAAAGGTCCATGTAGATGTGGAAAGACAAAGATGCATAGAAAAGGACAGGAACGTTCCATACCAAAGGGCCAACAATGACGACTTGAGGACAGAACCGGGATGACTACTAAGTAAGTACAGTGCAACCACGTCAGTGGGAGGTTTGTTTTTGGGTTTTGAGAAAGGAGTTCTTTGTATAACAGCTAGCTCTGTAGACCATGCTGTCCTCGAACTCACAGGGATCCACCTGCTTCTGTCTCCCAAATGCTGGGAATAAAGGGTATGCCACCACTACCTGACAGAAGGCTGATTCTTAATAACTATAACCCTGGAGGGGGAAAATCAGACTAGTGGGCACAAGGGCAAAAAGAGCCCAGAAAAGCTCAGGATGGAGCTTGGATCAGATCCCCAGAGTGACATGGCACAACCTAGACATTCCACAGCATATGAACTGCACACATGAATGAGAAGTAGGCAATGGGGCCCAGGAGAAGTGGGGATGCAGTTAGCTCCTCCTGTTCTGAGCACCACAGACCCAAATGTAGAAAGTGAGCCATGTCCCCCCCCCCCAGGTGTACCACAGCCTGCCCCTCCCTGAGCCTCAGGGGCTGGTGGAGGACACTGACCTCTGTGGATCACAGACAGCTTGCTATGCAGGTGCTCCAGGGCCCGCACGATCTGAATGGGGCGGGAGAGGCAGGACTGATGTTATTCCAGGTAGCAAACTTCATCCTCTCTAAATACATCCCAGCACTCAGCCCATCACTCAGCTCCTGCCCACATCCCAGATGTGCCCATTTGGCTGTCCTAGGACAGACTTGACAGCTTCCTGCCCTTCTTCTCACTCCACAAATCCCAAACAGTGCTGCCCAAGGGCCATCACCAAGACCTACAAGGCCCCCAGGTTTCTCTCACTCCCTCAGTAGAGCTACCACTGGGGACTAGGAAAGAGAGAAGACAGAGGCATGGGATGGTTTAAACGCTTCCAGGTGCAAATAGGATTAAAGAGCATCCTTGATTCTACTGCCCCCACCCGCTCACCACCACCACCACCCCACTGTAGCAGTGTTCAAATCAGAGTTGCTGCCCTCCTCTAGAAACAGTAGACTCAGAAAGCAAACATTTCCCTACTGCAGCCCAGACCTCTGAGAGTAACTATGGGGTGTCTCAGAATGAGGCAGTGCTAAGCCTCTTTCTTCAAAATGGGCAGGAACCTGAGAGCTGCATTTATGGGTTTGGAGGCAGGGAGTAGCTAAGCCTAGGAAGCCCCAGCCTGGGGCCTCTTCAGTAAGGTAATGCTCCAAGGCTTCAGAAGTGCTGAGCCTGCAGGGGACAGTTGCTCTGCCAAGACTCAGTCATCAGCAGGTTCTGTGCATGCTGCAGAAAGCCAGGCCACTCACAGACACAGCAATCTCGCCCAGGATGTCCTCCGGAATTGTCATGTTCTTGTCCAGCACCTTCCGGTAGAACTTGTCCAGGGAAGTGTCCATGAGCTCCATGCAGATCCACACATCCCCCTAAGAGAACAGCCAGTGCTTAGCTGGTCCACCAATTCTACCCAGCCCTGGACAACCTATAGGCTCCCAGTGGCCTCTCCAGTCCTGAACAGCCTAACCTTGAGCACCGGGTCCAGCCTCCACCTAGGAAGGGACATGATGAACTAACTCCCCACTTCCACACATACTTCAGATGTTCCTGAGGCCCCCACCATCCCCGCCTGCCTTTCAGATTCGCCTTTCTGGCCCCTCACCATGCAGTCCATGCCACCTAGCCCTAGTCTCCTCCACCAGTGCCCTGGTGCCATAGTGTTCCCAGGGAAGCAGGAGCCTACTGTGTCCTGAGTCTTTCAAGACTGGACACAAAGGGACAAAAACCAAGTTTCTTCACTGGTAAATAACCTCTCTTCTCCCCAGCAAACCTGCATAGCCTTGGGATGGCCTCCACAGGAGATGGCTCAGCCAGGACTTCCTCAGCACACAGCTGACTGACATTTGCACAGGGTGCTCAGCCCACCACATGAGAAGAATGAAGTGGGGTCTGAGCCACCACTGGGACTTGAGAGAGTTCCAGAGGAAAGCCAAGGCAGAGAAACATCAAGAGCTCCAAGATGGTGGAGCATCAGGAAGTCCATGCTCCATCCTGACTCTAGGGCTCACCTCACACTGTCCCCAACACTATATGCCTCCAGTTGGCTCAGGGGACAGCTCTATGCCCTTGATCATAGAGCTTATGCATTGCCTCACACTCCGGTCCTCTACCCTACACCTAGAATCTAGCCCAGACACTCACCTCTCCACAGTGCTTCCCCCTTGGGGCTAACCCTGCATGCCCACTCAGGTGCTAGCAGAAAGCAAACAGCCACAAATATAAATCTCAGCTGCCACTGGGTGCCAGGCCCCAGAGCACAACCTGAAGAGACCTGCTCAGACACCTGCTTCATCTTCAGACAAGGAAACTGTGGCACAGGGTTGGCCAGGAACACGGAAGCCTGGCTCCCAAGCCTGCCTCTCAAGATCCCATCGAAGCTGTCCCAGGTGGCAGGGAGCTCGTACGGCTCTCCTCTAGCCAAGGACCCAGGAACTGCACACAATAGGAGTGGCAAGAAGTGGGTCAAAACAGAGCCTACCTCTCTGAAGAGGGCACCATAGAAGGTGACAGTGTAGAAGCAGTCAACCGTGCGCATGTTGATGTCTAGGTCCATAAGCAGGCGTTTCTGCTCTTGTGAGTTCACAGTGGCCCGGATGCGCTGCGGGAGAAATGCACGTCAGGGCCATGTGTAGGCCATGTCCCTTACTCAGTACGTGAGGGCCAGGGCCTTGCACAATCCATGGCCTGGCCTGGTCTGAGAAGTTCTGCCTCAATGCTGGTGATGACAGTGAGAGGCGGGACCATGGGGTAGGCAGTCAGCCTGCAGCTCAATCCATGCCTCCTCGAGTGCTATTCCTGGGAGGGTAAGCCCTGCTTACCTTAACAGCCATGATGGTGCCACTCTGAGCATGTCGCACCTTCTCCACCACCCCATAGGCTCCACGGCCCAGCTCTGAGATGGTCACCAAGTCATCAGCCTCCACCTCAAAGTTCTTAAGAGGCGAAAAGGAGAGGAGATTAGTGATCACCAAGTCAGAGACCGGCTCTTCTCCCTCACCCAGAAATAAGGAGCAGAGGACAAGCCAATCAGTTCTGAGCTTGAAGGGGCTATATGTCATGCTGTGTGACCCTATGGAAATCTGATCTCTATAAAATGGGTTCAAAACTAAAAACTTGGAGACTTTGAGAGAAGCCCTTCCCTCTTCCGCACACATGTCAGCAGAGGGAGACATTAGTCAATCATCTATTGAACCTTTATGGGAGTTCCCTTCCCTGGATGAGATACATGCGATTATGCAATCAGACTAACAGGACAGCAGGCAGTGACAGGGGCTGAGTAGGTAAGGAGGCTCCCGGCATGTTTATCCTGGTATGTATCCCCAAGCCATGCTTCTCAGTGGCAGGTAGTTCCCCCAGGCACTCAGAGGTATGTAAAGACAGAATCCAGGGTCTGACCTGAGGTCTGAGGCCCAGGAGCCTGCATGTTTGTTCAACATGCTGCTTCCAGGTGATACACAAGTGGGAGATTCATAGCCCACCTTCTGAGGTAGGCAGTTCTGGGCTTCCCACAGCCCTATACGTCAGGTGGAATGTATTTCTTCCAGATAGGAGGTCTAAAGGCAGGTGGTCCAGGGCCACAACCAGCAAGATGGAAAAGAAGCTCTTCCCCAGAGCCCAGCTCTGTCTACCACCCACAACCACCTCCCAAAGGCCCTGTGGGATGAAGTAGGAGGCCTCCCAGGGCCCAGTCTCCGCCCACCCTGTCTCCGATAGTGATGAAGGTCCTGGAGTCCAGGTTCCGGGGTGGTCTGTGGAGAAAGCAGATCCATAAGCTTCTCTGGGACAAGACACGATAGGGGGTATGAGGGTGAAATTGGGGTCATTGGGGGCAGCTTACACAGCCACCTCATTTCACTGATTAATAAACACATACTAGGTTATTACAAGTAATGGTGTTGCCAGGCAGCCCTGACAGAGTGCCCAGGACAAGGACCCAGAACAAACAGCCAATGCTCCTGAGTCTCCATTGGATCCACCAAGACTAGATTGAGAAGGAACAGCTCTCTCACCTACCTCTGACCCCCATGCCCCTGCTTCTTTCTCACACTCCTGGCCTCCTTCAGAAAGGCTCTCCAAGTCTGAACAGAGAGAGAAACTTAAGATATACTCACGTGGGATTGGGCACAGGTGGCTTGGACACACAGGCTATCCGTAAATCCTTTTTCCTTTTGGATTTTCCTGAAGTGGAAAGAAGACGGGGATCTGGTGAACTCTTAGTGCTGGGCTGGGAAAAGCTGAGGATAGAAGTGACTCGGGCTCCTGGTCCTCACTACCTGCCCCTCCAGACTTAGATACCCAAGAGTCAGCGTGATGGATGCAAGAAGAGCCTCAGGGCCTTGAAGAACGCAGAGCACAGTCCCGCTTAGGCTCAGGCCCAGGCTCACGTCTTTTCCCCACCACAATGGCAAAGCCAAGCCCCACCCTGCTAGGAGCTGCCCCACAGCTGGGAGGCACCAGACAGCTGCGCCTATAAGAAACACACACTCAAATGTTCAGCTATGCATGAGTTTCCAGTCCTCTTACCACCAGGAATGGAATGTAGTCTGCCCAGTACCAATGTTCCTAACCACACAAAAGCTCATGTCCTAGGTCTCTGTTATGGGTTGAGCTGTTTCTTTCAAAACTTACATGTTGAAGTCTTGACCCAGTACCCAAGAATGTGACCTTATTTGGAGAACGGTTTTTTTTGTTTGTTTGTTTGTTTTGTTTTTTGTTTTTTTTAACAGAGTTAATTTAATCAAAATGAAGTCATTTGGGTTGGCCCTAATCCAGTGTGACAGGAATGGTGAGTGTGTTTGTGTGTGTGTGTGTGTGTGTGTGTGTGTGTGTGTGTGTGTGTGCACATACGTATGCAGGGGATGAAACCTAGAACTGTATGGCTACCATGTAAGCCAGTGCTCTTCCAGCTCAACTGGTATCCTTGTAATAGAGGAAATGGGTAAAAAATAGGAAGTCAAATGAGGCACAGAAGATGCCACCTCTAAGCCAAAGAGAGGCTTGGAAGAAAGCAGGTAGAGCCTTCCAGTGTGGCCTTTGGGAACTGCCTACCCTCCCCGCAGAGTTTCACTGTGGAAGCTGCCTACTCAGTGGGACTTTATAAAAGCAGCCCTTGCTGCTTGCTGGCCTTTCCACTAGGTCAACCTTGGTGAGGGAGCGGCAGACTGAGCTCCATTCAGGTCCCTACTCGTTGTACTTCCACCCCCTGAGCCTCAGTTCTCTTATCGGTCACTCCAGAACAGACACCCACTGGGGCAATGGGGACTTCGCCTGGGCACAAACTGAATGGACTACCCCAGGACCTCCATCTCCCACTTCTAAAGCCACAGGGCTCAGCACCCATCACTGGCAGCATGAATTGACTCTCAGCCTCAGCTTCTCCAGACAGTAGAGGCACTGGCCCCCAAACGGGGAGAAAACTCCAGGGAAAAGCAGGATAAGAAAGGAAGATGCAACAAGTCTCAGTGTCACACAGGACAGAAAAGCACTAATCAAATGCCTGCCCTTCACAGAAGCTTCCTGTAACTGCCGCCAGCTCACTCTGGCTACCTAGCCCTACAGCCAGGAACTGTCCATCATACCTGCCACCACCTGCCCAGGAGACCCCAGTCCTTGAAGCCATGTCTAAACCAGAATCTGGCAATTCCAGTCGTGGCCACACACAATCCAGAGCTTGGAATGTGACTCAGGCAGTAAGGCCTGTGTGTTCAGGCCAGCTCAGAGTGACTCTCAAAAGTACTGACAGACCTTGATGGGCAGCTGGGCTCACTACAGACCCCTTTGGAAGTTTTCCATTGTGCTTGGGGGGACAGGCCCTCATGCACCTCTGGGTCCAAGTCTTTGCCAGGTATGACCTCTGGCTACATGTGCTAGGGTTAGAGTTAGGCAGCTGCAAAAACTATGTACCCAGACTGGTGTGTGTACAAGTTATCTCTCTGCACTTTGGCCTGTACTATCTAGTTTTTGTTCCTGATAGGAGGCCCTTTGCAACCAAAATATAAAGTGTTCTGTAACAAAATGCACAGGTTCTGCTTGGGACATCTAGAGCCACAGCCTGACCCCCAACCCTGGCAAACCTGCCAAAGTAGAGCTCATAGTGCTACCGGCCCACATGACCTGCACTTTCGGCTCTCCTGTGTCTCTTGCGGTGGATTTGGAGGTGTTATAAGCTGTGCCCTTTTCCAGGCCTCAACTGCCCCATCTGTCAAGGTCATGTCCACCCACACCTGCAATTGGGTATAGCGCTGGGTTTCTCTTACCTTCCTAGGCTGGGCAGCACACATCCCAACTACCCTACAGGGCCAGGCCAGCAGCCTGTGTCTGCAGTGACCTGACCTACCGGTGCAGCTATGCCAGCTGTCAGAGGGAATAGGCAAGGCCACCATGGAGACAGCCCAGAAACAGGCTCAAGCCACCAGACACTGCTGGCACTATCCAATGCCAATGTCAGGGCTGGGCCCACATGGTCAGGCAGCCTGAGGCTACCCAGGTGTGGCCCAAGGTAGTGACTGTCACCACAACAAACAGAGGCTCTTGGCCACTGTGAGCAAACCACAAGCCCGCCAGGATCGCAGGGTCCTTTGTGCAGGCCAGCCTAGTACCAGGCATCTACATAGCTCACTCCAACCTCATAGCAGCAAGTCAGGCAAGAAGTGAAGAAACTGAAGCTGAGAGTGATTCAACCCCTATCCTGAGAATTCTACCACTGATATCAAAGCACCCGCAGATGAGGGAGAAATTCTGGCCCCATCTCCTCCCGCTTGCACCACCAAACCCTGAATGAACCACCTTGTTTGCCACCTTATTCCCTTTGCACATACTATGCTCTCTGCCCTTCCACCCTATCTAGTCTGGTACCTGATCCTTCCAGCTGATGGATGCAATTTAGTCCCCTTGCACTGCCTGAGTCTTTCTCGCTTCTACTGCCACTTCTCACAGATACTTTCCCAGACAAACCACTCTGGAGCCAAGTAGCTAAGTTCAACTGTCATTCTGCCATTTCTTTGCTATGCACTCTTAGGCAAATGATTATGCCTCTCTGGGCACCAGGGCCTCAGTATGATGTAGAGGAGGAGACTGGTAGACCTCCCAAGACCGGGCAGTGCCCAACAGAGGAAAGATAGATAAGGGAGAGCTATCTGAGGCTACCACCCACGTTACATCCCCTTCTCCATAGCTCCATGAGAGACAGTTTTTCACTGATCCACTGTACAAGTCAGGCAAGAGGAGAGATGGCTGGACAAAGTGCATTGAGAGCATCTGGTGAGGTATGGATAAAACAGACTGGCTTGTTCTGGCGTTCAACCATCAGCAGGGACAGCATGACAGCATGCCACTTAGAGAAAGCCCTGCACCATAAGACAGTCCATCATTTCCAATGATAAAAGTGACCTTTTTGCCTTGTTCACTTTCCCCACCCCTCCCACCAGTACTTAATTTGGCATCTGGTTTCCAGGAGAAGGCTTGGGCCTGGGCAACTAAGCCAACCAAATTGGGAGCTGATACTGGTGCTTAAGTGTTGGGGCAAGATGTCCCATCTTCCCACTCAGCTCGACATCTCCATCCAGCAGTCTTTTAGAGAAGAAGCAAGGCCACCCACAACCGAAAAGGGAAAACTGAGGTCCAAAAAAGAAATGGGCTTTTTGGTGGGAGCAGCTTCCCCTTGGTAGCTAAAATGTGCCCGCTTCAAGTGCCTGGAGGTCAGCTGAGAACCTGACACTGGTTGGGGTTGCCATAGAATGACTGAGTCAGAGCCTCCAGGGATGGCAGCAGAGCCAAGCACAGATAGGGAAGGGAAGAGCCTATGGCTGCCAAGGTCATAGCCCCTACTGATTCCAGGGCCCAGTACTGGCTTCACAGATCAACAGGAGCAAGAGTCCTTCTCCTCTGATCACACCTCACTAGGTGGGACCCTGCATCCTGGGGGACGCCAAAAATGCCCATTTTCCTCTGGCTAGAAACGATGCCTCTGGCAGCCCACTCGCATAGCAATTCAGTGAGTTATGTGCCAAGCCGAAGTACTGGCCCTTGGCTCCCCGAGACACAACCTACCTCTTGATTATGCCCAATCTTGCTGCAAATATCCAGAACCCTTTGAGGTCCTGTCCCCAAGGAGCCTGACCTGTCACTGCACACTTGCTGACTCAAAACAAGCTTCTGAAGTTGGTGACATTTGCAGTGATGCAGGCGACCAATGCCAAGGTTGTTTGTGTAGCCACATAGGCAGGCACAAGACAAGTTGGGGCAGCCAGAGAAATATTCACCCACATAGACTCTGAGCTATCCTAAACCAGCACATCCATCAACCAGCACACATCAACCTTCCACTGAGGTCCAGTACAAATGAATCCAAACCAAGAGTGAAGAGACAGCGAAATCCTAGCCAGCTAACTTGGGCTTCCTCCCGTTCTCATCAGGGCTGCCCTGTAGTCCAGGCTGCCCTGCATCTGTGTAGATGTAGCCTGGGCCTCAGTAGGGCAGAGAGCTAAACACACCTTGAGCACACCAAAGTTCAATTTTATTTATGTATTTTGAAACACTCTCCTGTAAGAACTCACTGTGTACTATACAGCTGAGGATGACATTGAATGTTTCTTTTTGAGGGAGGGTCCCACTATGGTCTCTGATTCCTAAGTGCTGAGATTAAAGGTAGCTACCACCACGCCAAGCTGCAACATTGAACTTCTGATCCTCTTGTCACCATCAACTGAAGGGGCTGGGGCTGGGGATATAGCTTAATCTGGGGATATAGCCTAATTGGTAGAGTGCTCACCTAGCTTGCATGAGGCCATGAACTGAATCCCCAGAGACCCTGAGTTTGATCCCCAACACCACATAAAACCAGGAGTGGACGCCAGGTGTTGGTGGTGCGTGCCTTTAGTCCCAGCACTTGGGAGGTAGAGGCAGGTGGATCTCTGTGAGTTCGAGGCCAGCCTGGTCTGCAGAGCTAGTTCCAGGACAGGCTCCAAAGCAATACAGAGACACCCTGTCTGGAAATACAAAAAAAAAAAAAAAAAACAGGAGTGGTTTTATAAGACTTAATTATATCAAACAAACAAAGGACAGAAAATAAAGTGTAGTGATGAGGAGAGGGGGAGTAAAGGGAAAGTGAGGAAGAGGGAGGGAAGGAAAGGGAAGCTTAACCAGGAGGGGTCACAGAGTAGGCTTCATACATGGGAGGAGGGTTCAGTTGAGGTGCTCAGGGTCAGGGACTAGCTGTGGGTGCTGCTGGACACAGCATCCCTGAGAAGTCAGGGCAGCCGTATAACTCCAGCTCAGCCAAGACACTACTGCAATCCAGAAGGCAGGGAGAAGAGTCAGGGTAGGAAACTGTTGACTCTCCCAAGGCCAAGTATGGCTAGGCTTGTTGTCTGTGTGCCTGCCTAGTAAGACAGAGCATTGTCTCTGCTCTTTATGTGAAATGGGAAAGAAAAATCTTATAGGGGCTGCTGGGCACACAGACCTGACAGATACATGCAACATGAAAAACAATCAAGGAGAGGTATGAGAGAATTCAGAATGAGCCCTGCACTCCCCAGACTAGCACCAGGTCTGACTTCGATGAAATCCTACCACCTAAGAAACTAGCCCAGAAGATTCTTCCCTGAGGTCAGTCCCACACCTCCCAGGCTCCCCTCACTTGATGCTTTCAATGCCGGTGAACAACAAAGCTGAGTGGCAGGGACAGATCTGCAGAAGGGGATGCCCAGGCAGTAATAGTAGCCTACAGCTGCAGCTTAGGAAGCAGAGGAGAAGGAGATCCTAAAGAAGCAGTTCTCAACCTGCAAGTGGAGGCCCCTTCAGGGATCAAAAGACTCTTTCTCAAGGTCATCTAAGACCACCAGAAAACACAGGGATTTACATTAGGATTCATAACAGTAGCAAAATTGCAGCTATGAAGTAACAATAAAATGTTTATGGTTGGGGGTCACCACAACATGAGGAACTGTATTAAAGGGTTGTGGCATTAGGAAGGTGGAGAACCACTGCCCTAGAGCATAGCAAGCTCTGGCTCTCTAACCAGAAAAGCCTTGTGTCACAGATCCTATGAGTACATCATCAGAGGCTATTTATTCACCTCTAATGAAAAGCAGCCACAATCCCATCAATTAAATAATAATAGATGCCATTTGTTTGGGAAACACTATCTCCCATCTTTACTACCACCCTGCCCGGGTGAGTTGCTTCCTCCCACTGCATAGACGAGGACTGAGAGGCAAAAATGACATGCCATTTGCCCAGGTGAGGAAGTAATGGAGTCAGGATCCTAGGCCCATTATACCATAGCTGCAATGCCCAGAACCTGGCCACTGGATAAGGCTATCTGGATCTACACAGGCTTGCACCTTCATTTTGCTGGGGGGGCGGGGCGGGGTGGGGGGACAGAAACCTGCTTCTCTGAAAGATGGGCCATACCCACGGGACTGAAACCTATACAAAGTATTGGGAATAAACCAGATGCAATCTGTTCAATGTCATGCTGAAAAATGGGCAGAGTGGGGATCTGATCCCAAACAGTTCAACCTGGCTGACCCTGCAACGCCACTGCTCCTGGCTTTCCCCAGGCCCTGTTCCCTGGGCCAGGGGCAGTCAACAACAGCTGCCACCTACTCCCACGTGGTGAGCAAGAGGAAGCAAGAGTCGTTTACCTAACAGAGGAAGTTCCTGGACAGGACAGGAGGGCCTGCCCAGAATCCCAGCCCAGCTCAAGAACAGACCACCTGTGGTATCCAGCCCAGGGCCAGGGGCAGCCTACAGGGCCAGGTATGTAAACCCCTACCACTGCCTGCCACGCATTGCCCCTTTAAGCTATAGGCAGTGACTGGCATGCCTGTGGTGAGTCAGCATCCAGCGCCTGCTGACTCACCCACCGGAAGCCTGGCTGCCTCTCCCCACACAGGCTGACTGGGAACTTTACTGCCTTCAGGCCCTGAGCCACAGGCTGGCTGATAGAGAGTTTCCTGTGCGTCACACTAGGACTGGGGGAAGTCCCCAAGGTGCCACCCTCTAGTCTTTCCAACTCCCAGGACAGGAGGAAAGCTATAACCATAGCAGGCATGGTCAGGACAAGACATTCAGTGCTCCTGTAGCCTCAATGGACTGCCAGGGCCACCAGCCACCAATAAACTCCAGTGATGACAACCCCCACAGAGCACCAAAGGCCATCCCTAACAATATATACAGTGTTCCCCAATGACAAACAGGACATGAAGACCCAGATCACCCTGAGCACAAGTGTCTTGGCCTCTGACTGCAGTCAGTGGCCCACTAATGAACAAAGCGGCCGGAGGAGTCAACAAATCTGAGGGAACTACAGGCCACTCACATTTGGGGAGAACCTCTCAGGCTTGGACACAAAGGACAGGCTGCTAATGTCCAGTGGGAAGTTCACAGATAAAATTCCCCATCAAAGGTCAGGTGCTACCACTCCCTGCTCTGTTCAAAGTCCTCAGCAAACAGGCTGGCAAGATGGTGCTGCAGGTAAGGGTACTTACTGCCGAGCCTGATAACCTAAGTTATGTGCCCGGAATCCACATGGAGGAAGGTTGATCCACATGGCTAAATAAGAGAACTGACTCCCATAAAGTGCATTCTGACTTCCAGGGAGATCTACATACATGTGCTATTCTGTGGTATGCATGTACATATAAATAAGTGTAATTTTTTAAAAAAATTAAGTCTTCTGCAAAGGTGGAAAAGAGTTCCTGGCAGGCAGGGTCAACACTGGTGCAGACTCAGCAGGGCCTGCACCTGAGCCTTTGCATCTGTTGCAGGGTCACACTGGAGGAAGCATCCACTGTTAAAAACCACAGGCACAGTAAGTGGTCCTCTGCTTCAGCAGGCCTTCGGGTTCAGAGGACATGGGGGTGATGGGCAGGAAGACGGTGCCCCAGTGCTCCCCCTCAGCCCCTCACATAGGAATGGGATGTGGGGCGCACTGGGAGATAAGCTTAAAGTCCTGCTGTAGCCATGCTCTATCCATCACAGTTGTGTAGCCTCTGCATATGGTTAGTGTATCTGAGCTTCTGTTAATGGGCAAATGGGGATATGGGGAATAAACAAGGCAATATATAGCAGGTGATATAGCACAAAAAGCTTGATAAGTGACAACTCAAGAGTTTTTGGTGAATGAGTATTGCCACTCCATCATCACAGATGTCTCTAGACTCCCTAAAAGACTCAGGAATCCTGGGCCTTGGAAAGAGTCTAGCTTCCACCCAACCTGCCCAAAATCATGTTACCTAACCTACAATCTGCAAATTTATACTGGCCCTATTAGAAGAAAGGCCCAGAGAGTCCAGTGCCAGGCCTCCAGTCAGCACAAGGGTCAACAGTATCCCCAGTCAATGCTTTGCTATGTCACTCACAATCTCTCTCCCCTGTAATCTACAACTGCAACTTTTATTCTGATGCAGCATCTCTCTCCTGAAGAGCTGAAATGCCTCTAAAACAAACACTGCTTCCAACCCTTCCTGACTGGAGCAGCATCTAATTTCCTGGTTCTCAAGTTCCACGAGGTCTGCATGCAAGTCCCTCCCCAGCCACCTCCCCCAATAAGTGCCTCCCTACTTACTCACAGAAGTTGGGCAATGGTCAGGGATCTGGCCTCCCACTTATGTAAGATGCAATCACCCCGCCCACTGGGCTCCTGCACAGCCATGGAAGCCAGCTGCAGGGGACTGAAAAGGCCCCTGCCTGCCCAGGACAGCCTGCCCAGGACCAGGACTCCTGAGGTCGAGGTTTCCTAGGTCAGAAAGAGAAAAGGCCACTACTGCCCAAGTATCTTCTAAGTGTCTGCCATTCCTGTCATCTCTGCTCTGCAGCTGCAATCCAAAGCTGGGCTCTGACCCCACAGGGCTGAGTCTCTCCAGCAGGAAAAGCTGGAAAAAGCCAACTCCCCCCCCCCAACCCCAGTGTACCTACTATGTGCCTGGTGCTACCCTGGGTTCTTGGTCATCTCGACCATGACTGCTTCAATCCATCCTACATTCAATCTACCATCACACCCCTGGTATCCGTTTCATTAATAAAACCTAGATGTGTCAAAAGACTGGCCAGGTGAGGCAGTGGCAGGTTCAGAATGCAGAGGATCAACCCATTCACAGCTGTAGGTCCGTCCACTTTGGAACTCTTTTCTACAGCCCAACCTACTTAACCTCTGACATGTCAAAAACCTCTTTCGCTCTTCCTGGAAAAAAAAAAAAGAAAGAAAAGAAACACTCTTTGCCCTCCAAGTCTTGTCCCCCTCACTTCCCATGACAAATGCTGCTGCTGCTGCTGCTGCTGCAGCCCACGCAACATCACTGCCACCTCACAGAAATTTCCAGGAAAGCCAGTTAGTTACTTGGAGAAGGCAAGTCCCAGACTTGTACAGTTAGCGCCTGGCCCAGCAGCAAGCCCAAGTACCAAACAGCAGGTCTGAAGGCAGCAGACCAAGAAACAGTAGGTGCAGGAAGAGGTCGGCTCCTAAGTGCAGTGAGAATACTGCAACTGAGTCAACCAGCAAGAGGTAGCATGGGCTGAGCTGCTAAATGGAGCGGCCAGGAAGTTCTAAGACAGCCCTAGGGAGAAGTGCAGGCGGCCAGTGTGCAGGCCAGCAAGGCATGGACCAAGGAGGGCTCACAAGGATGGATGGAGCTGGAGAGGAGGAGGAGTTCTGAGTTCAAAACTAGGCAGGTTTCCGGCATTGGGAACACAGCCCTGGGGCCCAGAGGATAGTAAACTGCAGCCGGGACACAATCCAGGAGCCTGGCCTGAGGGGGCCGGTGCAGCCCAAGGACCTTCTAGCAGGGAATCAGTGAAATCGCAGCTGAGTTCAGGATGCAGCCCGGAAAACTAAACGAGCTCACGGTTACGCTCCAAACTTGGAGCGGGATAAGGAGAATGAGGTCCTGCCTGGGTGCAGTCCCACGGCCTAAGATCCGGATTCCAATGAGATCCCGTGAGATCCCGGGCTTGGGCTGGACCAGGTCCTGGGCTGGAGTGCCACTGCCCGTGCCCAGCCCGGAAGGGAGTCCAGTGTCCCGGATGGGCTCGAACTGAGTGTGGTTCGGGCCGCGCGGTAGGGCGGGAGCTCCTACCTTTGGTTTGAGGCAAGCTGGCCGGCGGGCTCGCGGCGGGCGACTCCATGCTGTGGACGGTCGCGGCGAAGAGCACTAATCTAGAGGACAGCAGACTACACCGAGGCCGGGTGCGCTCATGGCTGCTGGCGGCAGGAGGCGGACGACAGGCAATAGGGAGCGGAGAGGCGACGGTAGCAAGCGTCCGAGGCGGGCGGCGCCACAGCCACACTGGGCAGCGGCGGACGCCGGCGGACGGCGCCACGCAGACCCCGCCCCTCGCGCTGATTGGCCTGCCTGAAAAGTCCCTTGCCTATCAGACGCCGACCGGACTGTCACGCACAAGCCCCACCCTCCGGGAGCCGGAATCCAACACTGCTTTCCCCTAGTCCGGTCCGGCTCCGCCCTCTTGCCTATCAAGATGACAGCCCTACCCATTCGCGGGATGGTGCTGGCGTGGTCCTGGGTACCCGAGCCTGTGCCCCCCTGCGGCACAGCGTGTGCGGGTCGTAATCTGGAAAATCTCAAACGCTCTAGGATGGTCAGGCCGGACCTATGCGGCTTGTGGCGTTAAGATTGCTCCTTGAATGAGATTGGACTCCTAAGTGGCTGCGCTGCTCCGAGGGTGAGCTTCCATGTGCTCCCCTGTAGAAAACAGCGACCTCGGGCCTGCCTCCCTGGGCAGCAGGGAAAACGAGATCCCGCGGCGGCGCGTGCCAGGTGAGTGTTGACCGACTGTGGGAAGAGTTCACCGCGCCTTGCTGAGCGCACTCGCTTTTAAGTCGGTGTGGCGACAGCAGCCACGAGCACCTAACACACCGGCTCTCAAGGAGTGCCGGGGTTCAGTGGTTAACCTGGTGGTGCCTAGTAACAAAGTAACTTTTTGGGTTGTAACATTATAGCCGCTGTATTCCCAGAGCTAGGGGTAGTCTCAGATTAAAAAAAAAAAAAAAAAAAGTGTCATTCCAAACATTGAAATACCTTTTGCCAACCTTGAGTGGGGTTCCATCTCGGCCATCGGTCGCTGAGCCTCTGTCCTCACACTAACCAGGAGTCGCTGGGATCGGATGGAAAGTCAGGCGTAGTGAGGGCAAGAAGCACAAGGTCAAGGAATCAAGGAATCAGTCGGAGCCTGAGTGAGTCTTAGCTCTCTGGCCCGCACTAAGGGCACCAATGCCTTGCTTGCATATTTGGTTTCTACCGCACCCTCCTCCCGTGCCACCCGCCTCCCCCCATTAGGAATTCCCCATTAGAAATCCTGACTGTCTCATCCCCTGCTGCATCCCAAGGCTTAGCCCAGAGCCATGCACATAGTAGGTACCTAAGAACTATTTGAGGAATGACCAGAGGAAGTAGGAAAGCATGCCACATACATGGGCAAAGTGATTCTAGTCCCGTGCCAGCCTCCCAGCACCAGGGTGACTCAGACAAGGTCCTCAACCAGGAGGAGTTTAATGGGTTAGTCAGACAACTTGACAAACAGCCCAGGAATCACAAACTCCATGTGGGATGCTATAAATAGATGCAAGAGTCCTAAGAGGAGGCTCTACCTCACCTGGGTGGGGTCAATGAAGGCGACCTTCATGGACTAATAGCCAGGCAGAGAAGAGACCATCCTTGGAAGAATACAGAAGCCAGCACAGGGAGTTGAGCTGCTCATGAAACCAGGCTAGGCTACAGCTTCAAACTAGTTAGCTGCTGGAGTAAGGGGCATGATGGAGGGCTACTAGGGTTTTTTTCTCTCTGGTAACCTCTGCCAACAGCATCTGTTGCCTGCCTGTCTCTAAGTGGAACCATTAAGCCTGGGGAGTATATGACCAATCAGAAACTGACCAGAGCAGTGGAGCCAGCTCCCAATGGGCTGCCTTTTACTCTGGCTCCCAAGAGAGCAGACCCCTCTGCAAATCAAGGGAAACTGAGGCTTAGACTGGGAAGGGTTCAGCCTGTGTTATCGTGCAGGTGTTTGAGGTACGCAGGACCTGGAATGATAGTTGGAGAAAGGGGGTGCTCCAAACCCAACTAAGGTGGGGAAACCCCATTCATTGAGCACATACTGTGTGCCTAACATTGTGTGGTCAACATTGAACAAAACAGGTACAGCTCTGCTCCCAGGAAGAAATAGACTTCTGGCCTAAGTTAAATGATAGGGTATCTCAGGCTGAAGCAGAAGAAAAACAGTGTGTCTAGAGGTGGGGGTGTCATTTTAATGAGGGAGGTCAAAAAAGCCTCCCTACAGATGGTACCTCTTATCTTGAGGAGATAAGAGAAAAGGTAAGCATTTGCAACAGAGGGAATAGTAGTGCAAAAGACCCAAGGTAGCTGTGTAACTGGAGTGGTCAGAGCTGAGAGGCTCGCTTCTCCCTTACATGCAGCTCTTCTCCATGCTATTGCAGTGCCATCCCCACGTGCTGACCACACACCCCAAGCACACCTGAATGCCCACGAAGAGTACAAGTGTTTGTACGCATGTAGCATGGCTGCACAGGAGCAGCAGTCATGCACAGCTCTGTTTGTATGTTCAGTGCCCTGCCATCTGCAGAGCCTCCAGGACTTCCTGACCACACCTAGTGTGACTGTGCTCTGTGGGTGTCCTGCACAGGATAAACCATCCTTGTACTTTGTCTTCTATCCAGCTGTCTCACGTCTGTGCTAGTTGCTGCAGACTCTCCACAATGCTTCAGAGGAAGCTCTCTGAAACAGGGCTGGCCAAGCTCCAGGCACTTCCTGTTCCCTAGGTAGGGAATTTCCAACACTCTGGCCCTCTTGACATCTTTAGATGCTTCCAAACCAAGCTTTCCTTCTTGATCCTGCCTTTGCAGTGGCTGTTGCCTCAGACAGGAATGTCCCTCCCTGCCTTCATCATGCATTTCTACCCTTCTTCTGCTGTGTGAAGAGCTATAGAGGAGACTTCATAGTAATGCTTTCTCCTCAGGACCGTCAGCCCGAAAATAATGACACAGAGACTTATTAAATATGAAATCTTGGCCTTAGCTTAGACTCTTATAACTCAAATTAACCTGCTCCTATTAATCTACATTTTGCTATGTGGCTTTTACCTTTCCTCGGTACAGTATGTCCAACTTCTCCAAGCATGCTGGTGAAATCCATGTGTCTAGACTCCTCCTCTTCCTCTCTCTCTCTCCCTGGAAATCCCCCATCCTATTCTGCATAGCTATTACACCAATCACAGCAATACTTTTTGTTTGTTTGTTTGTCTGTTTTTCAAGACAGGATTTCTCTGTGTTGCTTTAGATCCTGTCCTAGAACTAGCTCTGTAGACCAGGCTGACCTCAAAGAGATCCACCTACCTCTGCCTCCCAAGTGCTGGGACTAAAGGCATGCACCACCAACACCTGGCTAGTGGTGTGTATTTTCATGGACACAAAGAAGACTAGAAAGCAGAGGCTGAAGACCCACACATACATGAGACTGCTGCAGTGGCAAGGCAAACAATAGCTCAAACTCCCACCTTGCAGATCATGACGCTTTCCCCTGCCTTTTTCTGCCCATGTTCTCATTAAAATGCTTTGAAATGCTCTTCTGAGCCACACAGGTTTCCCTAAGTTTCTTCCATGGCTTTCTAGAAACACAGTTGCACTTCTTCCTTAGATCTGGACTACCCAGGTCCTTACAGGGTTGTGTGGAGCCCTCTGACTGCATCAGGGAAGAGTTCCAGGATAGAAGTGTCCAGCATGGCCCTCCCTGCCTATGATACAGAACACAAGCATTTATTGCCACTCAATCCCATGCCAGGCCTCATAAGTTCACTCTTTGGCAAAGCTGGCATATTTGGAAATTCTTCTTCCAGATCCTAACCTAAATGATCAAGGATGGCTCCAAGAATCATGTGAGAGCTTTCTACCAGAGTGCTCGTTTTCCTGCTGTCTGGAACCCAGAACTACCAGGATGTTCTTATTGCCACAATTTTGTGAGAAGCAACAAAAACAGAGACCACTGGGGCTAGAGAGATGGCTCAGAGGTTGAGAGCACTGACTGTCCTTTTAGAGGACTGGGGTTCAATTCCCAGTAACCACTTTCTGTAACTCCAAGATCTGACATCCTCACACAAACATACATGCAGGCAAAACACTAATGCAAATAAAAATTAAAAATAAAACAAAACAGTGACTTGCCCATAGTCACACAGCCAAGAAAAGAGAGGCAAGGCAAGAGTACATTAACACTGCATCGACTTTACCACATGGGCAACCCCAGGGACCACCTGCACAGGGCTGTCCTACCTAAGCCACAAAGCAGCAACGTAATCTGGAGCCAATCATTGTCTCTGTCCCATGTGTGCATGTGATTCTGTGTGTGTGTGTGTGTGGGTGTGTGTGTGTGTGTGTGTGTGTGCGTGCGCGTGCGCGCACTCTGTCTGTGTCCTGGGAGATAGCATCTCAAGATGTAGGTCAGGCTAGCCTTGACTTCTTGATCCTCTTGCTCTTGCTTGGATGGGGCTTTCTTTCCCATCCACAGGCATCTTCTGCCCCCTCTCAGCCACCCCCAAGTTGCCTGACTCCTTCCACAACTTAGCCGATGCTAGGAAGTTGTGGCAGCTGGCAAGGGGGAGGCCAGAACACCTTGCAGACCTCCTCACAGGGCCACTGCCACCTCCACTGGGACTGTCACGAAGACTACCACTGTTTTTTCAGTGATAGTCAGCTGCCTGTTGCTTTCACAGCTTAACTTGCCACCTGCTCAGCTGTCACTGCCACTGCTATTCCGCTGCCTCTTGTTGCCTCTCCGTCTGTCTTCTGGTGTATAATTGCCATTTGCTACTGTCTCTGCTTTCTATCACTTTAGGTGTTACCAGCCCAGCCCACACTGCTGAAAGCAAGATCAGAAAGATCACCTAGGCTCTAGTTTAACGCCAGGGATGGTAGCACAGGAGACTGTCTAAAGAGCCTGAGTAGTAGGCCAGTAGTTGAGCCAATCAGGGCCGTGTGTTTGGACCAATCATAGCCTTTCCTCTTAGCACTAGCCTCAGCCGTCCCTCAGGAGAATACCAGGGGAATTGCGCCCCTTCTGGCCGGAGTGAGAATAGTTGCAGAGTCATGCAGCTCTCAGAAACACTAAGGATAGCAGTGCCTGTCTGGTACAGTGGCCTAAGTTGTAGTTCAGTAGAATGCTTGCCTGTCATGCAAGAAGCCCTGGGTTCAATTCCGCAGCACCAGGTATGGTGGCACATGCCTGTAATCCCAGTGCTTGGGAGGTGAAGGCAAGGAAGATCAGAAATTCAAGGTCCTCTTCTGCTATGTAGGAAGTTTGAGGCCATCCTGAGCTCAAGACCCTGTCTCAAAAAAAAAAAAAAAGGGGGGGGATCTGGATGGGGCTGGAGAGATATCTCAGCCCTTAAGAGCACTGATTGCTCTCCCAGAAGACCAAGGTTCAATTCCCAGCACACACATGCCAGCTCACAGCTATCTGTTACTCCATTTCCAGTGGATATAAAAGCATATAAAATAAAAATAAATAATATAATAAGGGGGAGGTCTGCTTCAAACTGTTCCAAACATCCATGACTAGAGGCTTCACCTTCAGGAGCCAAGGCTCTACATAGTTTGCTCTAGGTGTCCAGGGAAAGTTCGGCTACTGCTACTTTAGAGGACTTCCTTTCCCACCCAGTGATATTGTTCATTTACAAAAGTGAACATCAGGCTGAGCGTTGGTGGCACAGGTCTTTAATCCCAGCACTCAAGGCAGAAACAGGGGGATCTCTATGAGTTAGAGACCAGTCTAATCTACATAGTGAATTCCAGGACAGCCAGGGCTATGCAGAGAAACCCTATTTGGGGGGGGGGGAATGAACAATATTGTCTTAGTTGGAGTTACTATTGCTGTGATGAAACACCATGACCAAAGCCAAATTAGAGAGGGAAGGGTTTATTTTGCTTACACTACCACGTCCCTGTTCATCACTGAAGTGAGTCTGGGCAGGACACTGAGACAGGAGCTAATGCCAAGGCTATGGAGGAATACGGCTTACTGGCTTGCTTGGCCTGCTTTCATGTAGACCACCAAGCCGGGGGCTGTACCACCCACAGTGGGCTGGGCTCTCTGCCGTCAACCATTAATTTTAAAAATGCCCTACAGGCTTAACTGCCGGCAGCCTGATCTTATGGGGACATTTTCACAAGTGATGTGCTCTCTCAAATGACTCTGGCTTGTGTCATGTGGACACAAAAACTAGCTGGCACAAATATAGCCTTGAGTGTATGAATACTAAGAAGCAACTTTAATGGAATGTCTTAATGTGGTTAACAGAATAACTTAACAGCTTGGTGCCCAGGAGGTCAAGGGGTCCACTGGTCTGTTTAACTTATGGGAAGTCAAATATCAGATTCCTTTGTAACAGAACTGAGCATTTACCATGGGTGCTGTCTAAAATGGAAAAAACTGGAAGGCAAACAAAGGCAGTATGAATGTATGATAGAGAAGAAAAGAAGAGTTCAAAGAGCTCCAGGGTAGGAACTTGTTCAATTTGGCTCCCTGCTTCATCTCCCATATAAGAAGCCTGGCAGTGATTGATGAGGACTCCCTATAGGCAGTGGGAGTAGGCTGGAGAGCCAGTGGCTGCTAGTTATTGTGTTGCTGTTGTAGTAGTACTATTTGACATTCAGTACCATGTGCCTGCAATGCTTTAGTAAAAATTAAAGACATGCTTCAAGGGAAAATGAAAGGGCCACCGTGCATTAAGACACAGGACAAATGTGGAGAAAGAGAGGAGTGGAAGAAAGGGAGTAGATGGAGGTGGATTTTTTGGAGAATCTAGGGCCATTCTGGAACCCCACCTGTGAGCTGCATGCTCACAAGAGCCACAAGCGTCTCGGCAGAGCCACATGGGTGAAGATGCCATCACTACTGTGGCTCTGCACCTTGAGCCAGTGACCAGCTATAACCAACCTAGTCACACTTCCAGCTGTGGCCATCCCAAGCATATCACTGGCTGCATCCCAGTACCAAGGTAGACTAGGAAACATGTATCCCTGGTACCCAGCTTCCCCCAATGGGGCATCCCTCTCTAAGAGGAATCTGGGCATAGCAGGCAGAAGGAACTGCCCAAAGTTCCCAACCTTAAATGGGAGTGTGGTCTTGAACCTGAGTTATAGGGAATCAGCCTCTCTGACCAGGTCTTGGAGGTCTTGTGGGTTCCCACAGGGATATCAGGCCAGAGAGCTTGCTAGCCATACCCCCAGTTCAAGTCACAGATCTGTCTTGGGAGTGAGCACAGCATGGCCCGGACAAACACTAATGGTGTTAGAGTTTCTCCAAGCATTTTCCACTGCCTGTGCAGAAAGGAGACCTTGATACCTCCATCTGTTGGCCCAGCCCTGTGCCTTCCCCTTGCCTGGCATGTGAACCTACTTAGTATTTCCAGTGTTGAGTTGCTTTCTTGTGTCAGGAAGGAAGTGTATTCATGTTTGACCTTTGGGTGTGTATATGGTTCTGGATTGGTGGGAGGGAGGGGTTGTTAGGAGTCCCCACAGTAAGTGAATTTTCTTCTCCTGGGACCCAGGGCTTAGATGGGTTGAGGCATTTATCAGTTAAGTAGCAGAGAGGACTCTGGGAACAGTGTCCATCTTGCCCTCCCTGTTTACACTGTCCTGAGCCTGTTTATTTGTTGCTTATTGCTTATGTACTGAGTTTATTTGTTGTTTTGAGGATTTTGAGAGCTAAGAACTGACCAGTTTTAGGAACAAATGCTGTCCTTACCCCTCTCTGGGTAGAGCCACACCTCAAGGGAGGGGCTGGTACCAGAGGAGCAGAGGGCCACTGTGATAACAGGAAGGAGTCCTACAGAGGCAGGAGGGTTAATAGCTGACAAAAGCTACAACCGTGAAGTCTTTTTTTAAAGATAGGGTATCTACGGAGTCCTAGTGGTCCTGAAACTTACTATGTAGACCCAACTGGTCTTGAATTTACAGAGATCCCCCTACCTCTGTCTCCCAAGTACTGGGATTAAAGGTGTGTGCCACCTCACCTACTAGCCAAGAGTTCTTTGGTGGATGATCGGACTCTCCCTTTCACCAGCTATTCTCTTCTCCACTAAAGCCAGAGGAGAGTTTCCCACAGGCTGTGGCAGGTGGGGCTGCCTGGTAGAAACAGGGAAAAACTGCAGCTCAGCCGTGACGGTTGTGTGTATGTTTGTACATGTGTGCATGCATGAATGTGCACTCACATGTGGAGGCCAGAGGTCAGCATTGGGTGTCTTCCTTAATAGTTCTCCTTTTGGTTAAAGACAAGGTCTCACTGGGTAGCACCAGCCAGCCCAAAGCCCAGTCCTGGTGATTTCTCTATAAGCTTTATCCATCAAATATTTCTGCAAGAAGTATGTAATATTTCAGGATACTTTAAGTATTTAATGTTTAAATATCAATAGGACTGATTAATATAATTAATGTTAACAGTGCTTTAACATAAAAAGATACTATATGGACTCTTTAAGTCTGCCTATTCTGTACAGCTCAAATCCTGTCCCTTCCGTGTAGCCATCCTGGATCACCAACCCAAGACCTTCATTGGCACAGGTTGGACCCAAATGGGATTCAACACCTTCTAGTGACTCAAAACCCCTGACTCAAATGGCACCTACTGGGTATGGAGGAAGGAGATGGGATCAAAGCAAATGGCTCCTGGTTTTAGTGTTGCCCTTATTTTATTGTGCAGGGTGATCTGTAGGCTAGGGCTTGATCCAAACCACCTTCGGTCTCTGGCAGGCCACAACAGGTGTCTGTCTGGTAGTTAAGGAAAAATTCCTCAAGTCACTCCCCAGCTTATTCTCTTTCCTGGTACAAAACACTTTGCATTTGACAACACAAAACAGCTAGTATAATAGAGTGGGTCTACTCTCTCCCCCAGGGTCCAAACTCCCACTGGGATTTACCCAGAGACCCTATCGCCTGAGCTTCCAGCAACTAGGCAAGAATCCCAGGGGCCCCTGCCATTAGTACTGCAATGGATGGCTCTGTACTGTGGTTACCCAGTATCTGGGTGGCTCCACTAATTTGCAGTGACCATGACTGTCCTTGGGTGTATGCGTCTACCTCGGCCAGCAAGGAAACACGACCACGACTCTCCTTCAAGCAGTTTATTCAGGAACCTTGTACATCAGCTTCCACCTCTCCCAGTCCCAATCAGGGATGTTAAAGCCTCCAGACTGCCTCCAGACTGCCTCCAGACTGCCTCCAGACTGCCTCCAGACTGCCTCCAGACTGCCTCCAGACTGCCTCCAGACTGCCTCCAGACTGCCTCCAGACTGCCTCCAGACTGCCTCCAGACTGCCTCCAGACTGCCTCCAGACTGCCTCCAGACTGCCTCCAGACTGCCTCCAGACTGCCTCCAGACTGCCTCCAGACTGCCTCCAGACTGCCTCCAGACTGCCTCCAGACTGCCTCCAGACTGCCTCCACCAGGAGCTATGTTATGGGCTTAAATACTGACTTACAGCACAGTGGAAAACAATCAAGGGTCAAGCATGCAAGTTCTCGGGCTTAGTTCCTCCCCAGCAGATGTGTGTTAGCAAATCAAGAAGAGTACCAACAACTACTCTGGTGCAAGATGTTCCAGCCAACAGCTTCAGGCTTGCTCAAGGCGCCTCGGGGTCCATGCAGCGCCCTACAGGTCCCTTTTCTTTTATATATAAACTAACACCTGTCTTAGGTGGCAGAGGACGTTAGCATAATTCCTTACCCATCATTGGAAAGGTCACCCAGGCCCGTAACCCCCCTGTCTTAGGTTGGATATTTGCCCCCTCTGCCTTACCCGTCACTGGTGAATAGTTTGTCAGCCACACGTGTGCAGAGGCATTTTCTCTTGAGCCAAAAACAGTATCTGTCTTGTTTGAAATCTGGCCTGGGCCTGTCCAATACTGTGGCAAAGTAGCACCAAGTGCAAGGGGCTACACACCCCAATAATCTGCACTGGCAAGTGGTACTCAGGTTTCATCGGTGTAATGCATATGTATAGGAGGCTAGTTTGTAAAAATGCCAATTTGTATTAAATAACCAAGTGTGTTTTGGGTGGCTAAGGCTACAGCCAAATCACCTGATAGTTGATCCACTGTGCTTGCAGTATTTACAGATTGGGAGAGGGATATCGTAGAAACTGTTGCTTCAGTGGCAAAGGTGGCACTGGAGGCCTTGATTCCGAAATCTCCTCTGCTGCACACCTGGGGTACGTGGCCCATAACAGCTGTTACAGTCGGCAGACCTGCTGAAAACAATTAAAACTTTCTCCAAAATTAGTAGCATTGGTTACAATAAAAAGTACTTTGCACGGTTTCCTTGCAAAATTCTTGAAATTCGCCTCTCCAGAGCAAATTGTCACCCCCACTCAGCGCGGCTCTATAGAGCTGCATCCAATCACTAGGGGTGCAATTTAACGCTGCGAAAGACTCAAAAATTGTCTGAGTTTTATATCCTTTTTGTCCGAACACGGAACTTTATTGCTCCTTACTGGAGACCTTATCGCCTCTTTACTGAGGGCCTTAGCTTGGTCCCAACCTACCTGGGACTTACCAGACTGCCCTGACTGTAGGAAGTTCTGAGCCGTTCACCCACGGAGAGGGTCTCCATATGGGCCACCACTTGTTGCACCTAACCTCGGCCAGCAAGGAAACACGACCACGACTCTTCTTCAAGCAGTTTATTCAGGAACCTTGTACATCAGCTTCCCCCTCTCCCAGTCCCAATCGGGAATGTTAAAGCCTGCAGACTGCCTCTAGACTGCCTCTAGACTGCCTCCAGACTGCCTCTACCAGGGGCTATGTCACGGGCTTAAATACTGACTTACAGCACAGTGGAAAACAATCAAGGGTCAAGTGCAAGTTCTCGGGCTTAGTTCCTCCCCAGCAGATGTGTGTTAGCAAATCAAGAAGAGTACCAACAACTACTCTGGTGCAAGATGTTCCAGCCAACAGCTTCAGGCTTGCTCAAGGTGCCTCAGGGGTCCATGCAGCGCCCTACACTTGGGCAGACATTCCCTCCTCACAAGTGTGAGAGCACCCAAGAAAGACACCCCTGGAAAGGGGCTGGTTAGGGCAAAGCTCCTTTGCATCAGAAAAGGCCAAACTGCCCTCCACACAAGTACTTGTTTCTCCGTGGAGGTTTGTGTAGATAACAGAGATGCCAGCTTTGGGAGAGGAGGACAGCTAAGCACTTGTGATGGGAGCAGAAATGGAGGCCCATTGAAGAAAGGAAAGGGGACTTGGGTAAATTGGGACTCTGGGAACTGTTGTGATGACTAGCAAAGATGTGCCCACACCATGCCTGGACCCTCTGAGCCTGTGGGTTGTACACAAAAGGTCCCATCTGAACCAGTGGTCAAGTTCTGGGTCTCTAATCCTCTAACGTTTGTTTGTCAAACCAAAGAATCACACAAGGACAAGAACTTCGCTGATATGTGACCGTTCTGGAAGAGCCCAAGGTGTGGTGCTTGCTAAGTGTTGAGCAGTTGTCTTCACCCTCAGTGGCTCTCCACATGGCTAGACTGGAGCAGAAAGGGCAGGGACAGTGGGGGCAATATTCCAGGACCTCCTTCCCTCTCATGAACAGCTCAAGCAATCAGCCTGGGCCAGCTGACAGGTTTTGATAAATGAGTGTCATAAACATCCATAGCCTTAGCCTCTACTGGAGGCTGGCAGCTTCCTCAAGAAGGTCTAGCTGGAGGGACCTGAGTGACAGGTTTGGGGTTTACCAAGAAGAATTGGTGGGCAACTGCCATTGGCAGTTCTGAGCCGAAGGCCCATACCCCTAGCCACGGTGTCATAATGGAGCAATGACGTGTGGCAATATTGACAGTGATTATAGCACCCACTCACTAAGTGCTAATGACCTTGTTTAATGTTCAAAGCAAGCTGAGAAAAGGATCTGCATAAAAACATTTCAGGTGCAGGACTTTGTATTAGAATATGTGAAAAACCTCCTCCAACTGGAGAGTGAGAAAGCCTCCAGCCAATGAAAATGCATGAAGGGATTTGAACAGACACATCCCCAAAGAAGATATGTGTGGATAGCAAATGAATAGCCTCATTGTTGCTTGAGGTACCAGCAGGCATTGCTCCTCCTTCAGCTACCAGTGTGGACCATGCTGTGCTGTTCTTGCCACTATCGCTATGTAAGCACAGAGAGCCCATCCAAAGCTTACTTTCCAGTTCCTGTTGACAGTCAAGAACTGGGACAGTCTGAACTGGGACGATCAGCTGCAGTGACCAGATCCCAGGCAGGGCTGGCAGCCCCACGGGACCACATGGCTCTTCTTGTCGGATGAGTCCGGTCCCTTGTCATGACCCCACCCCCACCTCTGCCCCAGTGTCTCCCTCCTCTGAGTAGCGCCTCACCATCCCCGCATCCTGAGGGCCCAGGTTCTTCTATATTCTTTTGATGCTGCTCTTGCCAAGGAATATGTGGGACAGGCCAGCTGGTTGATGCCGATGCTTGTCCACAGTTCAAGGTGTCAGATTCTGCACTCAGTCTCACTGGGGTCATGTCCCAAATGCCACCAAGAGGCCTGTGGAAAATCTTCAGTTGCTCTCAGGCCATGACCCTCATTTCAAGGCCCCAGACTCTCCAGTAGGCAAACAGCTGATCAGGTAACACACGGGAAGGTAAGCATGAGAAACGCTGACTCAATGCTGTTTCTCAATGCCTTCCCTAGAGAGGATTTTTGGGGAAGAAAAGAAAAAAAACATAAAGCAACATAGTCAGTCAGAGATGTGAGAATTTGGAGGTGACTTACGAGCTACAGCTGAGACAAGAATGTTCTATTTATAATTTTCTAATGTATTTATTTATATTTATTTATTTTGTTGTAAAACTGGAGATTTGAACCTAGGGCCTCACGTGTGCCATGCACATGCTCAAAAACTGAAGTACATCTCCAGCCCTCTTTAATTTCTTTAATTTGAGACCAGTCATAAACTTGCGATTCTCCTACCTCAGCCTCCCAAGTAGCCAGGCCTGTCCCCTCAGGCCCAGCGAGATGCTGTATTTAGACATGACCCGAGCTGCTGTCTATTGGAGCCTGTACAAAGTGAATGGCTGGAGCCTTGCCAGCCTCTGATGGCCACGTTCTATCATTGTGGAACACTCCACAGCACTGGAAGAGTGGGGACAAGAAGGCAGTGCCACTTCGGGCAGGCCTCCAGGAAAGACTGCTAGGGGATGGGTTTCACTTTAGGATTGAGTGTTAAATGTTAGAGGACCAAATATAGATTTGTACTAACTTGTATTTATGGGTGTAAAATCCTGGAAGAATACATAGGGATAGGTTTTTTTAAAAAAAAAAAAAAACATCCATTGCATGTGACTGGGGAGAGCTGAGAAGATGACAGACAAAATGGGAGACAGGTTTTCCTCAATTCTGAACCTGCAGGGAGCCTTTATGCACACAAGTTCCCGATCTGTGTTTCCAACCAACCAGAGACTTTTAGAGACTGGCTATAATTCAGTAGTAGAGCCCTGGTCAGTGTCCATATGGCCGTAGGTTCCAGCTCCAACACACACACACACACACACACACACACACACACACACACCCCACATCACATCTGTGCTGAGCATGTACAGAGTTTTTTCCTTATTATTTCCTAAAAGAACAACACATCAGCTATTTCTGTAGCATTTACACTCTGCCAAGTATTATAGGTGATCTCTGTTATAAGACAGATTTTTATGCATATATGAGGTCAATCATAGTTAGCTTTGACTGTCAGTTTGAAAAAGCCTAAAGTCATCTGAAAGGTACTGCCTCAGTCAGATTGGCTTTGTGGGCATGGTGTCTGCAAGGGAGTATTTGTGCCAATGCCTCACAGATAAGAAATGGCAATGTTTTAGGTTTTTGTTGTTATTGTTGTTGTTGTTTTGAAATATGACTGTGTGGAGGCTAGAGAGATGACTCAGCAGTTAAGAGCACTTGCTGTTCTTGCAGAGGACCTGGGTTTGAGTACCAACACCATATGGAGGTTCACACCTGTCCTAACTCCAGTACCAGGAGATCTGTTTACTGCTGTAGAGGCTCTGTGATCAAGGAGAATGGGGCCAATAAGTGAGGCAGACTGAAGTCTCACACAATAGTCAACTGTATTCAGAGCATCAGAGAATTTATACTCCAAGGGTTAAGAAGAGACCTGACTAGAGTGTGCAGTCACAAGGGCAAGCTGCACGTGGCAGACATAAAAGCATCATCCTGGGTTTTTGAAGAAACTGAAGACGCAAGCGTCTTGCTTTGGTTTCCTGGAGTTTTCTCCCAAGTATTCAGAAGTCTCTTCATACAACTCCATTCTTGGACCATGCACATTCCAGGCGAGATCCAAAGTGCTCTTCTACCTTCCACAAACATGTGGCATAAACATGTTGCATAGACATATATGCTGGCAAAACACTTATACGAATAAAACAAAAATAATAAATCTTTTTTTAAAAAATAAATATGATTTTGTTACTCTGCTAGCCAGCTTTCTGCCCTATAACAGAATGTTCAGGATAATAAACACATGAAGAAAAGAGGTTGTATTTGGGCCACAGCTTTGGAGGGCGCTCATTTGGGGCCTGTGGCAGTATATTGTGGTGATAAGTCAGTCACCTCATGGCCACGAAGTAAAAGAAGACAAGAAAGGGTCAGGGATTCACAGCCCTCTTCAAGGGCATACCCCAGTGACTTAACCTTCTTTTAATTGGCCCTACCTCCTTAAAGGTTTACCAATTCCCAATGGTGCCAAGCTGCTGGTGAATGACTTCCAACCTGTGGGCCTTGGAGGGGATACTTCAGATCTAAACTATAGCAATGACCTCAATAAAGTGGTATTGAAAGCTAGATATGGTGGTACATGCCTTTGACCCCAGCACCTGGGAGACTCTGTGAGTTCAAGGCCAGCCTGGTCTACAAAGCAAGTTCCAGGACAGCCAGGGAACTGCATGAATGAATACATACATACATACATACATGCATACATACATACATCATACATTTAAATGTTCACAGTATATTGTTAAATGGAATATAAAGCAGGGTGTGAAACAGCAAATATGAGCCGGGCACAGTAGCTCATGCCCTTGATCTGAGCACTCAAAGGCTGAGGCAGGGTTGTAAGTTCAAGGCCAGCCTGGGTCTTAAAAAGACCTTGTCTCAAAAACCAAGCCAAAACAACAAAAACAGAAAATATGACTTGATTTAATTTTTGAAAAAACTGTGACAGTCTCTGTGTGAGCAAGCACTTTGCCTCATTTTTTGACTGCATCCCCAGTTCATTAAATGCAGTTGCAGCTCAGAAAGCACAAGTGGGTGGTGGGGTGGGTAGGTGAGTGACACAATGGGTGACAAGGTTAGGCTGCTCTATAAGGACATATGGCCACATCGGACTTGCTAGTGAATTTAAGAGGGGCTTTTATCTTAATACTTTCCTTTTTTTTCTGAGCTTTTAAAATGAGCATCCCACATGCTTCTCATCGAAAATAAAAGTAGTTAGAATTAAGGTATGCAGTGGGAGTGAGGGGCTCACTGGGAAACTGTTGAGCTGCTGAACAGTCAGGCCTATGCCATCCCACCCATGCCCATGTCACTCAGGCCCAGCCATGTTGTGTGCTCTAGGAGGAGAGAGGGTGTGGGAGCTCCAGGACAAGAGCTGAGAACAGAGATAGCCAGCTCTGCAGGAGCCTGGTGGAGGGATAATGAGACCCAGAGACAGCCTGTTACTGGCTTGAGACCACACAGCAGGTCAGTGACAAATGAGCCAGGCTTGGTCAGGCCTTGGTCTCCAACATCAAGATGCCTGGACAACAGACAAGTTTATGTTCCTTAGCTCAAATGAAGGAAAAGAACAGATTTATTCAATACGGCCATGGCCTGTTGGTAGGGGTATAAGCCTTTAATCCTAGCACTCAGAAGACAGAGTCAGACAGATCTCTGTGAGTTCAAGGCCAACCTGGTCTACAGAGAGAGTTCCAGGACAGCCAAAGAGGTTACACAGAGAAATCTTGTTTTGAAAAACAAAACAAAACCAAAACCAAAAAAAGCAACTAATATGGCCACATTGGAAAGAGAAACAAAGAGTTCCATCCAACCCCCAAGTCTTTGGAATTCTGAAGTGAGAGCAAAGTTTAAATTGAGAGCCAAGAATGTGCACATCTAAGCAGTGCCAGTCAATGAGTGGTCCTGCTCACTGTTGACCCATCCCTGTCAAGACTTCAGTCTCATCCTGTAATGTGCTCTGGACACTTGTTACCTATGGGAAATCTTCCAGGGAAGACAAGTTCTCCCAGCAGGAGATCCCTGGGGAATTCCTACTTCCTTAGGGTTCACTGTTTCAACAATGTGATAGTCACATGGAGAGAGATGTAACAGTGTCTTTAGAATATCTTCATTTCTTCCCAGGCTGGTTACAGTTCCACAGCAAAGAGACAAAGTGTCCATAATGTTCAGGGCCTCCTGGAGACCTCCTAGTCATGGTAACAGAACAGCTGGTGGAGGCTAGAACTTTCTTTCCTGTCACTAAGATGGAAGAGCTTGAGACTGTGGACAATGGCAGTGTTGTCACTGTCCTTAGGACCAGTGCAGAGTCCCTAATCCTTTCACTTCTGAGCCACCCTCATGCAGTTGGCTAAAGGACACGTAACACCACTTCTCAGATCTCATGTAGCAGTGAAGGGACGGGGTGCTGAGTGGTACAGTGTACCAGTCGATTGCAGGGCATCGGAATGAGAGGGGACAGGCCAAAAGGTCTGTTCCTGGTGTGTGACACTCTAGCAGAGGCGAAAAGACAAGGATGGGAAACCGGTCAGGTTAATGGGTGAAGAGCCCAGCACAGTGTCAAGACTGGACACTGTTTTGGACTGATTGGTGACGGCCACTCAGTGCCTTGTAGAATGCCTGCTCAAAGAAGAGGTTCTTACTGAATGTAAACTCCCTTTAAATTTTGATAAATGAAGACAAACAGTAGTTGGGCAGATACGTAGGACTGTATTTTACTATTCTATCTACAAATGTGTTTGGAAAAAATTTCAAAACAAATAAAATCATGCCCAAGCCTTCCCCTACCCCTACCCTCACCCCATCTCCCAGGATTTTTTCCCCAGCTTGATGTCAGAGGCCCTTGCTGTACTAACCCTATGGCAGTCAGGAGCTTTCCATCAGTGCTGTTGTTTGTTTGTTTGTTTGTTGAAACAGGGTTTCTCAGTGTAACCTCGGCTGTCCTGGAACTGGCTCTGTAGACTACGCTGGACTCAAATTCACAGAGGTCCACCTACCTTTGTCCCCTGAGTCCTGGGATTAAGGTGTGAGCCAGCACCACCCAGCCTGCTAGTGCTCTTTAACTTAACCCAGTGCTTTAGCTCTTCTCACTGTCTAGACTTCTGTCCCCTCTCTCTCTACCACCCAACTAATTCCTTTACTTCCTTCAAGTCTTTCTTTAAAAGCCTCCATCCTGCCTGAAGCCAAACTGCCTGCAGGAGCACACTGACCCGGAACCAGCTGGATGGGAAGCATTTGTTCCATCAGCCTACTCCTGCCTACTTTGATGTCAGTGCACTCCTATGGAGCTATGCTGCAGGGATTCGGGGCTTTGCCTGCTTTGCCCATTTGTGTCCTCACAACAGTGTCCGATCCACAGGAGACAGTCAGTACATGTGTGGTAGATTAGAGAGCACCCAAATAAATCAGATCCACACCCCTACTCTGATCCTCATGAAACCGAAGCAGGCACCGCCGTGGGAAGCTTCCAGCGCTGAGTCATTCAGTGACCCCAGCAAACATTCACTGCTCATTTTATTCTTTTATTCTTTTCCAAAAGGACTTATTTGGTTTGGGTGGACAGGGTTGCATATAGCTCAAGCTGAGGGTGTAGCTGAGAATCACCTTGAAGTCCTACCTCCACCTCCCAAGTGCTAGGAGTACAGGCCAACACTGTGCCTGGCTTCCAAAAGGGACCCCTGCAGGGCTTACAGACCCCAGCATGGAAAGAGACATGAGTAGGGAAGAAAGAGTCAAAGAGAACAGAGCTTGGCATATGCTGCTAGGCCCTTATCAGGCCACACTCTCCCCTGGTCCAGACTGTCAGGTCAGAGACCTTGTCAGGAGGCATAAATGCAGATGCTGGCTCCTCCAGGAAGTGGTGTGGAGTAGTCATGCAAAGGCCCAGTGGTGTGCAGATGAGTGGCCTGTTCAGACACTGTCCAGGAACATACTCTGGCCATCTCCACTTACATTCTTGGGGAGTGAAGTCACCTGAGACTCACACGGCTTATCTTCCTAGTTCATGGTTGCCTCCAGCTCTGACTGCCAAGCCACAGCCTTCTCTGATCACAGGAAACCTTTCTGTCACTTTGAATATAATAATCACCTGAGCCTTCTTTTGTTTACAAATGCTTCGATACAACACACACTTGTTAAGAAAAGGAAATAATTTGCTCAGAAAAGATACTCTCAATAGTGTATCTGATCTCTAACCAAACAATAAGAAGAATCGGAAGAAATCAAAATGAAAATTTAGTGGGCACAGAAGCAGACAAAAGTGTTCATCAAATGGATATGCAAATGGCGTGGCAGCCTGGGAAAAGGTTCAAGATCCAATTACTACCACTAATGACAAATGTAAGGCTTTTAGCAATATAAAGGTGTACGTTTAGAAAAGGGTCTTGCAGTTTTTCACAAAACTAAACACACACCAGCTATAAAACTCAGCAATACATTCCTGGGAACAACCCCAGGGAAATGCTGGCCAGAGGACATCCAAAACATGTTACTCATAGCAGCCCCGAAGCAAAACAACACAACAACCCATTAACATGTGAGGGATAAACTGGTACATGCTCACCCTGGAATACCTGACACAGTGATGAACATGATAGCAACAACACGGCTGATCACAGGTGATGCCTAGAAACTAAATACTAAACTAGGGGGTAGAGGCACGTGCCTTTAATCCCAGCACTCAGGAGGCAGAGGCAGGTGGATCTCTTAGTTCAAGGCCAGCCTGATCTACAGAGTAATTTCTGGGACAGCCAGGGCTACACAGAGAAATCTAGTCTCAAAAGAAAAGAAAGAAACTAGATACCAAGTGTTGTGTAGTTCCATTTTACAGGATGTTCTTGGGAAAAGCTGACAAGTCAATAGTGCTAAAAGTCGGGGAGCAGCAGGCACCAGTTGGCAGGGGATACATGAAGATCTCCATTTGGCTGTTAAGTTCTTCCTTGCCCCACCACCACCACCACCCACACACACTTTGTATCAGTTTGAGCTCACAACCTTGAGGTACACCCAAGCTTTCTGTATGTCCATCTGTATGGTGGTGTCATACATGTGGACATCAAATTTGCACCTTAATAGATTGTAATTGTGTGAACATCCATGGCAGGCTTTCCAAATACTATTTGCTGAAGAGTAGTTCCAAATATTATGGCTTCTAGGGAGACACTGATTCCTGGGGAGATAGCTCCTCAGGGACCTCGCATTTCTGCGCTTTTTTTACCCAGTCCCAAACACGCCTGAAGGTAATCTTGCAACAGCAGCTTCAACTGCCTCGGGTGGATGGGCTGTGCAGCGCCAGTCCCCGCAGGGTTCCAGCTGAGATTAGGTTGCCTTTTGATGTCCAGCCACAGTAAAACAGAGTTATCTATGCCTCAGGCTTGCCAGTGAGGCCAGTGCCTAATATTTGATGATTGTCTTGGGGAAGATCAGAATTGCCCCACGGGTCGTTACGTGTTTTCAGATGGGTCCGTGTGGGTCCTAGAGATGCATCTGGACCAAAGGCGAGGACAATCGACACCCCTGAGGGACCAACACATCATTTGTTGAGGGCAGCAATAGAAACGCGCCGCGCGGCCTCTTTAAGAGACGCCAGGAATGTATCCAAACAGACCGTGCGCTCGGCGCACGTGACTCACAGCTGATTTCCGGCCCCGCCCACTTCTCCGGCCCGCGCCGCCCGAGAGTCAGTTCGCTACGGCCCGCGGTCCCCAGCCTCGGCGCGCGCGATGGCACACGCGGCCCCGCCGAGTACGCTGGAGCAGAGCGGCCCCATCCGAGTGGAACACGACCGCCAACGCCGCCAGTTCTCCGTGCGCCTCAACGGTACCGCGCTGCCTTTGTTTGCGCGCGCGCGGGCGGGACGGGGCGGGACCTGCGGGCGGACGGATCCCGGGGCGGGAGGGCTCCCGAACCCCGACAGGCATCGCCGGAGCGCGCCCGCCCGGGCAGCCCGCACCTGCTAGCGCTGCCGTTTCCTGGCATTGCAGACCGAGGGCTGCCACCCTGGATCCCGGAGAGCAGATCGCTGCCAACTCCCACCCCCTTCCCGGGTGTTTGGTTGCTTCCTGCCGTCCTGAAGGAGCCTGCGCGGGCCTGGGGCATAACCCAGGGAACTTGTGGCTTGGAGGTGGAGGCGGGTAGGTTGCTCTGAGATTTTAGCCAACTTCCCCAGTCGATGTTTGCCTCGGTCTCCCGGAATCTGCAGTGGGGATAGCTGTAGTGATAGCTGGCCGTGAGGATGAGATACAGTGGCAGTGAAGGTTTAGAATGACACATTCGGTGCACAACAAGTGCTGATAAACATAGGTAAATGGCTACTTTTCATTCCAGAGAGCTAGGTCAAGGCCTCATCTTCTGTAGAATTTGTACCAGTCGACTGACACTCCTCCCGTTGATCCTAGGGGCTGGAAATGATTGTGAAATATGGGGCCTTGAGTTCTTTTAGCCCACCCTTTCCAGCTGGGCCCCCCAGGACATGTCCGTGACCAGACTTAGAGGCCACTGCGCCAGTTTTGAAGGGGCACACTTGTGTGAGGTTGGCCAGTAAGTTGTACAGCAGCGAAGGTACTGAGCAGCCTCTCCTGACTTCCTGAGACAGCCTTCTGTGACATGCACTTGGTCACAAGCAGAAGAGGCCTGATCTCCCATTTGTGCCACCTAACTACAGTGGAGGCAGCTGTCACTTCCTGTGTTGTGACATACCGCCGCCCCACATTATACATGAGTAAACTGAGGCCGGGCCAGCTCAGGAAGTGACTTGCCCAGCCTTAGCAAGACCAGAGTCATATTCAAATCTGGGCCCAGCTGCCCCTGTGCCATGCTCTTTCCATAGATAAACAAGTCCTGTCGTGATGCTGGTGGTGGCTCAGCTGGCAGTGACACTTGGCCCTAGTCACTTGAGAGGCCTTATCTGAGGTTTTTTCAGAACCTCTGATTTGAAGTAGTTCTAGAGAGGCTATGATTCTCCGGGTGACTCTGGAGGCCCATTAGATCCACAAAGAGAAAGTTGGGGAACCATTGGACTTCTTTTTTTCCCTTTCTCTTCCAGATGGGTCTAGTCAAAAGGACAGCACTCCGTGCTGACTGTGAGCAGACTGACTATAGCTTTAAACTTACCCCCTCTGGAACCTGCTGCCCTGTTGTCACTAACCACAAATGGTGCCCTAGGGAGACAGGATGGCTAGAGGTAGGCAGCTCCTCCTGCGCAGCCTGGACAACTAGGATTCATTCCACTAGTGTTTACTGAGTACCTATTGCTTACCAGTGTTCTTCAAAATGCTCAGTGCTTGGGCAAGACTGACAGTGTAGAGGAGGAGATAGGTCTCAAATTAAATTACATAATCTTTATAGGTCAAAGGCCCTTGGGAGAAATGACCCTGGGCAGAAGGAAGGATGCATTGGGGCAGGGCTGCCCTTTAGCATCAGGTTCCAAGAAGATGGCTTTTAAGTAAAGACCTGAATGAGGCAAGAAGGCACTGAACAGGGCACCACGAAAAAGAAACGGTTGAGAGCAAAGGCACCACAGTACCCGTTGTGTATTCAGAGCATCCAGGACCAGTGAATGGATAGAGGAACATGGGCAGGTAGGATGAGGCTGAGAGCTCACACGGGACAGACAGTACAGGACCTGAAAATGCCCTGGAAAGAGGACAGATGGCATGGGCCAGGGACTGTAAGGCTGGGCTGGTGGGGAACATACTATGGGGTATGATGGAGCAGGGAGCTGGCAGTATGAGCAGGGGTGGGAAGAAATTAAGTCCTAAGCTGATATGACAGGAAACATGGAGGAGCTTGCTGATGAGGAGTGAGAGAGGAGACTAGAACTCAAGTATATATGACCCCCAAGTTCTGAAATGCTGGCCGAGGGGCCACTGTTTTCATAGGTGGTAGACCAAGGCACAAGGCTGGTGGACAGCTAGTCCAGAACCGGAGCTTGCTTTCTGAGGGTTATCTAAAGATTGGAAGAAGTCAGATTAAGCCCCTGCCTCCAACCCCTTCCTTACCGCCTCTTTCTTACCTAAGCCAGGGCCAGCCGCTCAGGTTTGTGTATGTGTTTTAAATATTTGTTTTTTATTGTGTGTGTACATGTGATGTGTATTCCAGTGCCTGTAGAGATCAAAAGAGGGTATCAGATGCCGCTGCTGGAGTTACAAGCAGGTGTGAGCTGCCAGTCATGGGTGCTAGGAATTGAGGGTCCTCTGTAAAAGCCCTCTTAACTGCTGAGCCAGCTCTCCAGCCTCTGGCACAGCTACTAGTTGCAAAAGGGCTCCCTCAGATCCCTCCCAGAATCTCTCTACCCCTTACTTTGCAAGTAGTAAGACAGACTAGAACTGAGCGTAGCTGGTTCCTCCAGTTCCTGGGTGACCAGCACTGTCCCCAACATAACCTGTCTGAGGTCTGGGTCACTCAGAACCTAGCCTAGACTGAGACTGTGTCACCACTAATCCAGGTGGTAGGACCACTCATCCATTGCACGGGTGTTGGGGTTGTTAGAGCTGACAGTGCCACATGAGCATTCTGTCCCATGATGGTAGGCAGTCAAGAGAAGCCTCTAATGAGGGAACACCTGGAATGAGAAGGCAGTGCCCACCTGGGAGGCCCTGAGTATATAGATGTGGCAAATGGGAAGATCAGCAAGCAGCTAACCAAACACTTACTGGCTACTGTAGGGAGGGGCTGCAATTAGGGTGTGGCTGGAGCCTGCTGGCATATCTGAAAGCAAGCCCGTGTACTTCTGCAGGTCTAAGCAGACACCTGCTGGGGACTTGGCTGTTCTCTGGGGACCCTGCTAATGGCACAGGGGCTAGGCCTTGGGGCTGCCATATGCCACTGGTCCACCTCTAGTGTCAGCATGTGTCTGGTAGGAAGAAGACGGTTTTTGACAGATATTTCCTGTGGGTTATAGGGACAAGGTGGCGACTGCCTTGACCACCAGACACCAAAGGCCTAAGCAGAGAATCACTGAAATCCCTGGGTTGCCCATAAGCTAAGTAGGCTCCATAGGACTGAGAGCAGGAAGAAACTGAAGACACTGGCAAGTCTGCAAGAGCTCCATCCCTGTCCCCCAAGACTTCTGGTTGCCTACACTGCCTGTCCAGATACACTCAGGCCAGCCACTCCGGCTTCCTTGTCATTCTGAGCATCATGAGGACTTTGCTTGTGTGCTCACCCCCTGGACTTCTAACACCAAAGGGCTCTGTGTCCCTCGTTCCTTCAGGTCTTTTGCACAAGAGCCATTTATCCTCTTTATAACAACAGCCTCCACACCTACTCCCTCCCCGTTCTCTGTTCTCTGTGCCCATCTCCTGAGAATCCTATCATTTGTGTCTCCCCTACTGAAATGTGAAGGAGTGTCGGTTTTGTTCACTGCCTCCCACCTAGCACGCCAAACACAGCTGGAACATAATGGGCAGTCAGTGACTTAGGGGCAGCGGGGAGGTCAGGACAGATAGGCCGATCTCTCAGGAACCAGGTTATTCCCACAACAGCTTCCCTCTGCGCTCCCATCTCTAATGAGCTTGATTGACCCCAACAGGTACAGACCCAGATTTAGGTGCCAGGTCTTGCAGCTGCGGGGAGTAGCTGTGTTGGTTACAGCTGTGCCTTGGCCAGGGAATGGGCACAGCCCCAGAACAAATCAAACGTAAGGAGGGAGGGTTTCAGTGCAGGGGAAGGCCATAGCTGTTGGGGACCTGCTGAGAAGGGAGATTGCATCCTAGGTCTGGAGGTGGAAAGAAGGCATAGTTCCATGATACAAAGCACTTGAGGCTGGCTGGGATGATGCATGTCCATAATTTCAGTACTGTGGGTTCTAGGCCAGCTTGGTACAGTGAGGCTCTGTCTCAGAAGAAGAGAGAGAACATAGCTTGGAGAGCAGGTTCTTGGATTACACTCCGCCTTCATCCCCTGTGTGGTTGTGTAACTTGGGTCTCGGGAGTTTAGCTCTGGAAATGAGGTGAATCATGGTCCACTCCTGGGACTTGGGGGAGACTTGTGAGGACACCGAGGGCACAGCCCTCAAAGGTGCCTGGAGTGTGTGTGGGATGTGATTCTCCACTGTGCCTGTCATTTCCCTAGTGATACCTGGTACAGGTAGGGGACCCAGGCACATGAAAGTACGAATATGCAAAATGCAGCTAGCTTGGAAGTTAAAATACATGAAGGACAATTTACTTTTAGAAGGCCAAGGTTCTAGGCCAGCCAAGGCTCCCTTCACCCCATGCTCCAGCCTCAGGGTCTCTCCTGCCCACTTGTTCTTCCTTTACTCTTCCCTTAACTGCGCCCTTCCCAGCTGACAGGCTTTGTCCTGAGAGCCATAATGTCTCTACCTCTCCCCAGTGCCAGCTACAGCATTTCTTCCATACTCAACCAGTCCCTTCAAATTAAAAAATGTTGGGTTTGTCTTTGGCTTCTTTTCTCCTTGAGCACACCCCAGCTGCCAGCAGGTCCTCCAAAGTGGACACCGTGGAAACAGTCTGGCTTCCTCTGCCAGATTGTCACACAGCAGCCAGGGTATTCTGTGAAACCAGGAGTTACCTTCCATCCCTCTACTGCAGACTTGGTTCATGATGGCCAAGAAGACACTGTGGGACCTGCTACTGTCACTTCCCACTCCCCTGGTCCACTCTAGCTAGTCACAACAGCGTTCTCACTGTCCCTCATAAAGGCACTCTCCTGCCTCACAGCCTTTGCACAGCTGTTCCTGCTGATGCCTCTCCCCGAGCCATCGTGTCTCACGCCCATTCCCTGTCTACTGATACGTTACACATTACTTACTTCTCTTGTTTATCTTTCCTCCCCTTTATCATGAGGGCCGATCCTTTCCATATGCCCAGCACCTGAAAAGTGTTTGTGACTCAGTAACATCGGCTGGGTGGGTGGATGGATGGATAGGCAGTCAGGGCTACAAATTGTGATTGGAGCAACTTCCCTGGGAACATTTGCCAGCAGGGTTTTTGGTAGACTGGTGAACTCTTGTCCTGGCAGGGCTGGGAGGGTGGGTAACCATTTGTTCCTGCTTCCTGTGCCTAATGTTGGGTTCGTTACGGACTCTGATTCGACTTGAGTTTTGGCTGGGGGATGGGCAGGACTTGTGTTCTGTGTTCTGACTGATAGTGCTTTCTGTATCCTCCTCCACTGAAGTCATGGGTTTGTTGGACTCTGTTGTGTCCTGTGCTGGACCTTGGGGGTGGGGGCAGCTGAGAACACAGGGTTGGTGTCCCTGGAATGACAGTAACAAGGGCTTGTGGGTGGTTGTGTGTTACTGGTACCACATTGAGCCTGTAGCAGAGAATGCCCCATTGAACCTTACACACAACCCTCTGAGGAATGCCATCATGCCCCTACTCTGGGGATATGGAAATGGGGGCACAGGATTTACTCAAAATTCAGCTCTGTAGCACACGGATAGTCTGGCTCCAGAGACTAGAATTGCTCCATTACACCTGGAATTGCCAGGAACAACCAAGCTCTGAGGACCCCTGGAGTCCACACCTCACATATTTCTATCCCCTGTTCCAGGATGTCATGACCGGGCTGTCCTGCTCTATGAGTATGTGGGCAAGCGGATCGTGGACCTGCAGCACACAGAGGTTCCAGATGCTTACCGTGGCCGTGGCATTGCCAAACACCTGGCCAAGGTAGGGTGAGCAGCAGACCAGGACACAGCTGTCACCTTCCCCTGGCAGGGAAGATTGACTGGTGGCTAACTCTAGACCACAGCTTCACAGGCCCACCTGGCCAAGAGTTTACAGTTGGCAGTGGGAGAGCTTTGCACACCACTTATCAGCTCCTGGGCCTTCTGTGCCAGATGGCCACTCTTCTGAGCATGGGGTCCCCGCGGCCTGACTCTGCCTTGGGACTAGGATGCAGTACTTATTTAGTAGACCCTGATGATGCAAAGTGAATGAGTGTCCAAGTCAGGGGACATGTGCCCAGGTCCTTCACCTGCCTTTCCCAAGCACTTCAAAATCCCAGGCTGCCTGAGGACAAAGCACAGGTGAAAGAAACAGAATGACTTTTGGGTGCAACCCCCACCCCTGTGCTTCTAAGGGAGCCTTCTGCGTGTTTCCCAGCTTCTGGCTCTCCTAGGTTAGAGTCCTCTTTCCCCTCCCTGTGGGTTTTCCTGGGCCTCGTGCCCTTACATACAAGACCTGGCCACAAACTGGTCTGTGTGTTAACCCAGTTACCATAGGCAGTGTGGGAAGGTAGCCACATGGGGGCCCTGGGGCAGTAACAAAGAGCTAACTGCCTATTTTGGACTGCAGTAGGCCACAGCCCCCAGGTAAGCTGCAGTTCTAACAGCTGTTCTCCCTCTGCTAACTCAGGCCGCCCTGGACTTCGTGGTGGAGGAAGACCTAAAGGCCCACCTCACCTGCTGGTACATCCAAAAGTACGTCAAGGAGAACCCCCTGCCACAGTACCTGGAGCGCCTTCAGCCATGACCCAGGCCACTGTGAGCAGGAGTGCACCCTGTGGGCCTTCCACGTGGGCCTCGGCCAGCTCATGTGCTCTCAGGAACCTGTTCCCATGGGGACAGGCTCAGAGTTATTTTTGCAAGGACACTCGTCTGCAGCCCTCACCCAGGATTCTGGGGACCAGCTGCCGGCTGAGGATGTGTGGATATCCAGAGTGGGATGAAGGGCAGACTAAGTGGCCAAGACTCCGCTCCCACAGAGACCCCTCTGGCTTTGCTGAGGTCTCCCTTCCACCAGCTGCACATCCCATCGAGCCCAGGCGCTGGGTCCCTGCTCAGATCAGCAAAAGGGTGAGGTACAGTCCCTGCCACCTCCTGGAGCTGTGTCCTTCCTGCAAATGAGGAGGCTGTTCCTGGAGCCAAGAAGAACAACAGGAACCCTATGTGCCAGCTTCCCAAGGTGGGGGTGCCAAGCCTTAGCCACTGCCAGTGCTAACCCTTTGTCTTTCTCAGACTTCTGTGCCCCAGCACAGGCAGTGGAGTGGCAACAGAGGACAACCGTTCCTGGTGTGTGACAGCAGTGGACACAGCTCTAGCCCAGGCCCATCTGCGGGCATGTACATGTACACCAACACATGAGCACAGACACAGGGCAGATGACAGCGAATGTCTTCCTTTTCTTGGTTACCCACACTTTTTGGCTTCTCGTGTGGGTCCTACAAGGAAACAAGGTCCTGGTCTGAAGGTCTGCCTTCCCATGGGTCCATCTGGTGAAGTCTGTTCAGAGGATAGTGTTGGTCTACTGAGCAGTGCAGTATCCCTGGGCCTCTCTGGCCTTCCCGTTGCACTGGCAGGCTTTTCTTGGGGGTCACCTTGGAGATGGGTGGGAAGGTGGCACACAAAGTCTATTTTGTATCCTCTCTTGTGCTCCTGCCTTCTGGTCGTCTCCCCACTGCTGCTTAGGCCACCCCAGACATGTGTGTGCAGATACCTTCCCACTCAGCAGGAGTACTGAAATCTATACCAGGAGGCCATGCATCCTGGCCGGGTATCCTTAAGCTCAGAACCCCTGAGCCTCACTCACCAGTGCAGTCATGGGCATGGATCCATATGGTTCCCACCCTCAGCATCTCCCTACCTCCTGCGCTCCTGGCTCTTACCTGTTCTTGATGTCCATTTCCAGACTCCTAGAATTCCAGGATAACCCAGCATACCTCCCCAGCCCTTCTCTGTCAGCCAGGGACTCTTTTCAGGGTCCAGGGAAACCCTGGGCTTCTAGGGAGACATTGCTGACAGTATCCTACCAGCTGTGGTGGCAGTGCGTCTACAACACAGTACTTGAATGGGGGTCTGGAATCATGTGGACCCAAGTAGAGTGGCTGGGCTTCCTTGGTGGGCTTGTTTGAAGTCTCTGCAGGGTGGCCTGAGCATTCTCACTGCCTTGGAAGCCTTAAAGTCCCACTGCCCAGGCCCTGGAGGCTTCCCAGCCCTGCAGTGTAGCAATAACCATATCTCTGCCTCTTCCTCTTAGCCAATACTGCCCAACTGGGCCACTCTGGTGCTACCCCATCTGACTCCCCACCCCATCCCCAACACCTCCATGTCCTGGCTCACTTCAGGAGCCCATGGCTAGGCACTGGCCACTCTAGCCTTTATGTTCCTTCAGTAGGTCTGCGCTGTGGTCAGATCTCACTCTGGGGTTTCCCTTCCTTGCCCAGTCTACACAGGCAGTAACTCATGTGCCTTTCCTACTCTGAACCTGCCACCAGTGGTGTCTGGGCCAAGGCTGGTCTTGGGACCTGTATCCCCATCATTTTTCTGACTTTTGAACACATTGCATGATCCTTTTGGTAACTGATAAAAGACTAAGGCACAGTGAGGTCAGGGAGCCCCAGAGTGAAGGAATAAAGGGAGATAGATTATGTAGGAGGTGGTCCTCCCTCAGCACTGTCTGCATAGTAGGACAGCCCTACTTCAGGGGAGTCTAAGCTGCCATGGCCTGACTGAGGTCTCCCAGCACAATAGTGGTAATTAGCATCAGGTCTGGATAACTTTGCTATCTGCATACTTACTTCTCCATTGCCTGGGCAACAGCTTTACGGGGATTCCTAGAAGTCATGGTACCATACTAGTCTCTGACACGTGAGCTGCTCTTTTCCCTGAAGTTGGTCATTTGGGACTTCCTGGCCCAACATTGGTAAACACAGGAGCAGTGCAAGTTTTCCAAAACAAGAACACAGGGAATGTGCTGGTGTCAGCCCCTCTCAGATGGGACCTAACCCACCAGGGCTCGAGTAAGAGGCGCAGCAATGGCAGCCCTTGTGGTTTTACCCCCATTTTAATTCTCATGGAAATCCCAAGCGACATCAATTATTGGGCCTGTTCTGCAGATGAAGAGACAGGGTCAGGGAGTCACCAGCCTGCAACCCACATAGCCCAGGATCCAACAGTAGCCTAGCCCCTGTCCTCTAGATGGTTCCCAGCTCCTATGTTGTGGTCAGATGTCTTCTTGGGAGACAAATGACATCTGTAATACATAGATAAAATGTTTAGCAATTCCCTTATTCCTTTGAAGGACCGAGATAGGGCTCTGTCTTGAATTATAAGGTACATGGCCAACATCATGAAGTCTGGCTTGAGAACGGGACCACTCCCCTGGAGCACCAGGCCACTCACCTATCGTTCCTCAGATCAGGACTTGGGCTGGTTCGAAACCTCCCGCAAGTCCTTTTACTCAGGGTCCTACTTCCACTCAATGCCCTACATTTCACACACAGAATCTTTCGTGGTTTTGGGTTGAACTTTTAACTGCAACCTCCAAGATCATACTTGGGGGTTTCATCTGTGTCCTATGGCTTCAAGATATTAAAGATGCTTTTCTGGTTGTCAGAGTTGCTCTCTGGTTCTCTTTCAATGCCTTAGGACAAACAATGGTGGTCTCCCCATCACTGTTTAGTATTGCCCTTCGTCACTATACCCCAGGCCACCCGCAAGGCTCTAACACCATTTGGGTCTTTGAGGCTTTGCTTTCAAGGCAGGTGATCCTGAGGATTCACCGAGCTAGAGCATCCAAGGTCAAGGGTCACACCTGGCTTCTTACTTGCACCATTTGTGGCAGGCAGCAGAAAAGCAAGAGAGTGTCCAGACACCCTTTACAGAACAGCGCAGTAACAATCCATGCCTAAGGCTGAGCCCTCATGACCCAGAAACCTCTTAAAGGTCCACCTTTCACCACTATTGGGGGTTGAGTGTCAGTGCATGGTCTTTCTGGTACATGTTGGACCACATGGGAGTCAGTTTTCAGGGGTCCATTCTCCCAGCAATGGAATCCTTCCAGAGTTACAACTTGGTGGAGACAGATCAGCAATCCATGTTCACAGCTTCAGGCAACTGTTTCTAGGCAGTCAGTCCCACTACCAGCAATGTATCAGCCAGCACAGGAAAATCAGTGTAGGATTTAGAGAGGAGAAGTTAAAAAATGTTAAAATTCTCAGCTAGGTGGTGGTGGTACACACCTTTAATTTCAGCAGAGCCAGGCAGATCTCTGTGAGTTCGAGGCCAGCCTGGTCTACAGAGCTAGTTCCAGGACATGCTCTAAAGCAATACAGAGAAACCTTGTCTCAAAAAATCAAATTAAATAAATAAATGGAGGCCAGGCTTGGTGATACTTGCAGAGCCAGGTGGGTCTCTGTTAGTTCAAGGCCAGCCTTGTCTATAGAGCGAGTTCCAGGACAGATTCCAAGGCTACACAGAGAAACCCTGTCTCAAAAAAAAAAAATAAATAAATAAATTTTTTAAAAAAAATCTCAGAACTACTCAGGTTGTCACACTGAGACTGGAGGGATAGATTCCTGCAGCGCAGTAATCACACAGTTGCCAAGGGTTCTCCCTGCTAAAGAAAGAAGTGCACCACTCTTGTCCCTACAAGAAAAACATCCTCAGAGTAAGGAGACTCCTTTTACCTCCTTGTCCCACCAACAGGAACTGATTGAAAACTTACTGGCTAAGGCTCTGGCAAGAGTGGGTTACAGGCCAGCAACCCCTTCTGATGTACAGAGAACTGGCAGCCCAAACAATCAGGTTAAGCAGAGGCACAAGGTGGGCAGTGATGCCTGTCTACTGATACTGCAAAGCCTAATGAGGGGAACATTTTCTCAGCATGCATAAATAAGGCTCCTGGTTCCGTCCCCAGCATCATCCCGCCTTAATAGAAAACCAGAGAATAATGGGCCTCAAAGACAGGTCCCAAGAGGAGGATCAGCACTACCAAAGTCACAGCTTTCTTGTTTGGAGCAGTTTATCTCAAGGGTCAGGGAGCCCACCTGAACCAGGAAGCATGGAGTTAGATGGAAATATGACTGGTGAGACTCAATAAATGTATGGATTAAAGAGAAGGAATCCATAAGGCTGGAAGATTTGTTCCTGAAGAGAGGGAGGGAAACGTGAGGGAATCCCAGCCAGGCATGCTGTGGGTCTGAGGAGAGGAGGAACGAGCCTCCTGCACCCAGGAAATAGGATCTCACCCTTTTGGCCTCCAACTTGAGCTCCTCTTTGAGAGTCTGAGTTTCAGTGCTTTTTTCTGCTGCATATGGAAAGTAGGATAAGCTCAGGACAGCAGGTCATCACGTGTTAGTATTACCAAAATAAACTTTCAGAAGCAACAGAAGAAAGTATCCTTTGACTCAGTTTCATAGGAGTCAGCCCACCGTGGTAAGGAAGCCATGACAGCAGTCATGGCAGCGTGGTGTCATGGAGAAGTTCATAGTAGTGGGAATGTCAGGAAGCCTCTTCATCCCCTGAACACTCGGGGACCCCCATGCCCTTCTACTTAATTCAGGGATTTAGCAAATCTCACCAGCCCAATCCCAACTGCATGTTTACTGCCTTCATGTGCTCCCTTGACTTCAGATACACCACTCCCAGTGCCCTACTTCCCCCAGCCAAGTCACACCCATAACCTGCAAACATGGTGCTACCAACAGGATTCCAAGCGTTCAAAGCAGGACCCTGAGACATTTCAAATTCAACCCATAACCACATATCAGCCTCCTGCAAGCCATGGGGATCCTTCACTGCTTACAGGGTTGCCCACCAGGCAGCACCAGTGAATACCAGGTAACCAGGACAGATGAGACTCCCTGGGATCTGCTAAGCGCCTGGGGAAAGTCCTGAGAAGGTACACGCATTGGAACTCTGTAAAGAGACTGCCCGTGTATACACATAAGCACAGCTCCTGTCTGAGATGGTTTTCTTAAAGAAAGGACATGAGCCTGGTCCCAGCACTCAGGAGGCAGACACAGGTGGATCTCATGAGTTTGACAATGGCAGCCATAATGAGAGCCTGTGTAAAAGGCGCAGGGGGTGGGGGGGCAGTGTGAACCAGTCTAAAAGGCACGCGGGGGAGGGGAAGCAGTGTGGAGTCTAAAGGATGGTTTGTGCTGGCACATAACGTGCCTATGTATCCTAGAGGCCCTCCACGGTCTCTGACCTTCTCTCCCATTACTTTCCATCTCAGTTTCCCAGAAACCTCCTATTCTTACTTGGGGCAGGGGCATCTTCATGTTTCCTCTGCAGGTGGAGTAGAAAGAGCCAGGTATGGTCTTAGTTCTTTCCACACCTTCAGGTCTGTACCCAACTGTTTCCTTCTCAATGAGACTTTCTTTCCATCCTTCCACCCTCATTTAAATTGCTACAGCCTCTTCTCCTGGCCCTGCTGTTTTTCCCAAGCCTTGATTTCTACTTATACAATATATTTCTTTTGTATTCTTTGTCTCTTTTTGCTAGGATGCAAGCCCCACCCCCAGCAATGAGAGCCTGTATTCTGTCTTCTGTGCTTTGTTTTCCTTTTGGTTTTTTTTTTTTTTTTTCATATTGTTTTGTGACAGAATCTTTTCTTGGTGGGGGGGGGGTTGAAGACACGGTTTCTCTGTGTAACAGCCTTGACTGTTCCGGGACTTACTCTGTAGACCAGGCTGGCCTGGAACTCACAGAGCTCAACCTGCCTCTACCTCCTGAGTGCTGGGATTAATGTTATGTGCCATCACCACCGGCTTTGTGACAGAATTTTACAAAAAAATATTGACTTCAAAATTGCTTTGTTGTTGGGGCCTTTTAATTCCTGATCCTCCTGCCTCAGCCTCCCAGGTGCTTTGATTGCACAAACAACTCAGAGCTTGCTTCTCTTTCTCTTTCTGAGACATCACAGCATCTAGCTCAATGACCAGCAAACACAGAATGCACAAAGTTTCTGTTGGATAGAGTGATGGATAGATGGCTGGACAGATGGATGAATGAATGGATGGATAGATGGGAAGGTAGACGGACAGATGGAGAACAGTTGGGTGGGTAAGCAGAAGGGTAAATGGGTGGATGAGGGAATGGGCAGATAGATAAATGGACAAAAGGATGGATAGATGGACAGGTGGGTAAATGACAGGTGGAAGGGTGAGTGGGAGTGCAGCTCATGCAAGCTACAGTGTGTAAACAAGAAAGGATTCAGAGTGCTTGATTGGCCTACCAATGTTTGAAAAGTGAACTACTAACAGCCTCCGCGTTCGATTTCTACTGAGATAATTAACTTGTAACTGATGGCCTGTTTTAGCCCATGGTTTTAGAAATCCAAAACCATGATGTACTGTCATTGTTTTTAGGCCTCTGCTGGGATCCTGGATGGCAATGGCAGAAAGCATGTTAACACTTATTTCAAGGCCAGGAAATAACAACATGGAAGGGGTGGGATCCCAGTATCGCTTTCCGTGTCACAGCATCAGTGACCTAACTTCCACTACGGTCTACCACTTAAAGGTCCTACCACCTCCCAAGAGCACTGTCGACTGGGGACCATATCTTTAAACCAGAGCCTTTGGGAGAGACTCCATACTCCAACCTTAGCAAACTTCGACAAACACTCAAGACTGCAAAGAATTCCCCACTGCAAAGGCAGTGGAACAGTTCCCAGGAGCTGTGGACAGATGCCTCCAACCCACCTCCAACCCCGGTGAGGACCAAATGCACTCCACAGCCACTCTCTCAGTGTAGCACACTGAGACAGAGACAGAACTATGGGAGGCAGGAAGTAAAGCAATAAAGCCTCTGAAGTCTGTATTAGGAAAGGTGTGGTCACAACCAGAACTTGCTGCAAAGAAAACTTACCAAATTCCTGAGGGGACTTTTTTGCTAAGGACTCCAGGGAGCCTATGGCTGCAAAGCAAGCCTCAAGTCCCACACCTGTCTGGACAGAGGGACTCCAAAACCTGTGTGCTCACAGCAGATTTGAACCTGAGGAAAACTGAATGGGGGAGCATCACCCTGGAAGGCGGATCCAGGTCCATCAGGAAGGGGCAGGGAAGGGGCCTTGGAAACGTGCTCTTGGGGTTGTGTCCCTCAATTATTGCATGCCCTCCCTTTCTCCTCATATGAACTTAATGGTGAGCATTCCATCCACGCTCCGCCCTTTCTTTAGGTTGGGGGAGAGAGTTTGGATTTTACCAGAGAACACAGGATGCGATGTAGGAAGAGAAAAACAAAATGAGATGATCTAGAAAGGGAACACTTCCCAGAGGTAGAAGAGACAGTGCAAAGGCCCTGAGACAGAGAACGCTGTCATGATTCCAAGAACGGAGCAGCTGGTGCACAGAAAGGCGAGAGCGAGGATTGCGCTGACTTCCTTGAATTTCAACCCTAGTGCAAGAGTGCACCAAGGATTTTTGAGCAGGGAAAACATGATCTGCTTGAGGTTTTAGAGAGTTCTTTATGGGACTAGGGCAGTGGGTCAGTGAGTAAGATGAAGGCTACAGCCTGGTGGTGGTGGTGTATGCCTTTAATCCTAGCACTCAGCACTCTGGAGTTCAAAGTCAGTCTGGTCTACAGAGGTAGCTCCAGGACTGTAACACAGAGAAACCCTGTCTCGGGGTGGGGGGAGGGGTAGGTGGGGGAGATGCTGGCTACATCTGCATCAGGACCTGTGTTCCCCTCCTCAGGAGCTAGAGGCTACTTAAGCCACACCCACCTGGAGCAGCCTCTCTCTCAGAGTCACTGTGAAGGGAATATCAAACCTCTACCAAAATCCTGTCTGGGACCTTTAACAGACTCAGGAGGATGTCAGGTGCCGTTCTATATCTTGGAGGACTTTTACAGGCTAAGGCTCCTGATCCCAGTAGATCAGTAGCCCACCAATGGCAGCACACCTCCTCCCCCATCCTCGGATCACATTCTCCCCTCAGAATTAAGATTCCTGCCCCCAGAAGCAGGTACAGCCTGACTGCAGACTTGTGCTGTGGCCACTCATCAACCACATGGCGTGGAACCTTCTTCCTCTGTAAGAAGGGACACCCCACACGATCTGCCTCATTGGTTTGAACATGACTCAGAGTCCCTGCCATGCTTCTGCCCATCCATCCATCTGTCCATGGCATTAATAACTCTAATAATAAACCTCTTACCCAAATGGACAGCCCATCCCAGTGTCCCCTCTGAATCTCAAACCAAAACCTTTCACCCAGAACCCACCTTTTAAAAATTGCAACCATCGCTCAGTGGTTAAGAGCACATACTGTTATTTCAGAGGACCCAAATTCAATTCCCAGAATCCACATCGGGTGGCTCACCAGCACCTATAACTCCAGTTCCAAGGGCATCTGCAGAAGCTGTACTACACTCACACACAGATACAAACACAATTAAAAATAATTATTTAAAAAGCTTGGTGTGGTGACCGGGCTGTGGTATTGTACACCTTTAGTCCCGTCCCTGCACTGGGGAGGTAGAGGCAGGCAGATCTCTGTGAGTTCAAGGCCAGCCTAATCTACAAAGTCAATTCCAGGACAGACAGGGCTACACAAAGAAATCCTGTTCATAAAGCAAACAAAAGGTAGAATTCCTTATCTTGTTCCTGACTGAAATGTAGTAGTACGTGGGAAAAGACCAGCCTTACTTGAGGTAAAATCTGAAGAAGTTGCCCTAAGCAGTACTCTCTGGGTCCAAGAAACTCATACCATGGGCATTGCTATGCTCTCTCTTTTTAAAGATTTGTTCTTATTATTTTAGTCATGTGTATGTGTGTGTGTATATGCACATGAATGCAAGTGCCTATAGAGGTCCAAGGTGTCAGATCCACCCCCGCCCCCAAGCTGGGGTTACAAACAGTTGTGAGCCACCTGGTGTGGGTGCTGGGAATAGAACTCAGGACCTCAGGAAGAGAAGTAAGCACTAAGCACTGAGCCATCTCTCTGGCACCCTGCCCCTTTTGCTCTCTCTTGATAGGTGCTCTCTGTTGCTCCCACCTCTCTGTGTCCCACAAGAACTTACTGTTGCTTTTCCCATCGGCTACAGGACACACTCACCGTTCCTTTGGTTTCCCTTCCTGAAGCTAACAGCCTGGAGAGGCGTTCTGGTGGCCCCTTTCCAGTCCTCCACCAGCCTGCTCTCATAGCCTCAAGCCTTTCTCCTTGTGAGACTCTCATCTCCCCTTTGTTAATTCTGAAGTTTCTTATATCACTTTCAAAGCCAAAATGAGTAAATGTAAACTCGGGGAGATTTCCTTTCATGAGGCATTGGAAGCCCAGCCACTTTGCGTATGTCTTTACACTCTACACTGGATTGACTGATTGTGTCTGTCCAGGTTGGGTAGGTCTCAAAGCCACCTGGAAGGAATTAGTCACCCTGACTTAAGGGACACTCAGATTGCAGGAAAATGGACACATTGAAGAGGCCAGCGATGTCTAGTTCAGGGTCTAGTTTGAGTCAGGCCAGTGTTGCCTAGTCCAAGTGTGTTGGAGGGGGTGGGGGTGGGGGTTGTCTCCTCTTCCTCCCCTCCTCCTCCTCCTCCTCCTCCTCCTCCTCCTCCTCCTCTTCCTCTCTCTTCCCCTTCTCAATTTTTTGGGACAGGTTTTCTCTATGTAGTTCTGGCTGACCTCCCCCTGAAGACCAGGCTGGCCTCAGTTCACAAATCCACCTCCAAGTGTTGAGCGCTGGGACTAAAAACCTGTGTCACCATACCTGGCTTCCTTTTTCCTTTTACATATACCAGCAAACACAGAAAATACAATTTTTTTCCTCCTGTTTTTTTGAGACTGGGTTTCTGAGTGTAGCCCAAGCTGTCCTGGAACTAGCTCTTTTAGACCAGGGTGGCTTCAAACTCAGAAATCTGCCTGCCTCTGCCTCCTGAGCAATGGGATTAAAGGTATGTGCCACCACCACCTGGCCTAAAAATCAAGAGTTTTACAGTGAGACCTTGTCTCAGAAACGGTTGATTTAATGATTGGAGGAATGGAGTGACGATGGCTCAGCAGTTCAGAGAGCTGGCTGTCCCTTCAGAGGTTCCATCCCTGCATGACGTGTTGGCTCACAAGTGTATGAAACTCCAGTTCCAGGGAATCTGATGCCCTCTTCTGGTCTCTGTGTGCTCACGGTGTTAGACATGCATGAAGGCAAAATAAAACAATAAATAAATAAATAAACCATTGGCTTAAGCTGGCCAGTGGTGACTCCTGCCTTTAATCCCAGCACTTGGGAGGCAGAGGCAGGCAGATCTCTGTGAGTTCAAGACCAACCTGGTCTACAAAGCAAAGTTCCAGGACAAGGGTGGTTACACAGAGAAACCCTGTCTCAAAAAAAACAAATAAAATAAAGACTTATATACCACATTAAGTGATCATGCCTTTGATCCCACAGCACTCTGGAGGCAGAGGTAGGAGGATCTCTATGAGTTCAAGGAAGCTCCAGGTCAACCATGACTACATAGTGAGACACTGTCTCACAAAAGAGTGGTATGGATGCTGGAGAGACGATCAGCAGTTTAGAGAACATACTGCTGTTGCATAGGACCCAGGTTCTGTTCTCAGAACCCACATGGCACCTAACAACCATTGGTGACTCCAGTAACTCCTCTTCTGGCCTCCAAGGGCACCAGGCATGCACTGATAGTCAGGCAAAACACTTATATGCACATAAAAATAATAACTAAGTATTTAAGAGAGAGAAAGCAATAGCTGGGAGTGGTAGCACAGACCTTTAATTCCAGCGCTTGGGAGGCAGAGATCTCTGATCTACAGAGTGAGTGCCAGGAAAGGCTCCAAGTCTACACAGAGAAACCCTGTCTCGAAACACCAAAAAACCAAGCAAGCAAACAAACAACAACAACAAAATAAATATCTTGGGCCTAGAGGGATGGATAGGTGGTTAACAGCACCAGCTATTCTTACAGAGGACCTGAATTTGGTTCCGAGAACCCAGATGTTAGCTCACAACTACCTGTAACTACACACTGAGAATATCATGCCCTCTTTTGGCCTCACCCCCAGCACCAGGCATGCAAATGGTGCACTTACATACAGGCAAAATATGCATACACTGCTGGGTGGTTGTGGCTCATATCTTTAGTCCCAACACTCAGGAGGCAGAGGCAGATGGATCTCTGTGAATGTGAGAATAGTCTGGTCTACAGAGCTAGTTTCAGGACTGCCAAAGCTACACACAAAATAAAACCTGTCTCAAAAAAACCAAAATAAATAATTAAAAGCTAAAAAAGTACCCCATACACATAAAATTTATTAATTAATTAAATTATATTTTAAAATATCTGTGTGTATATCTTTATGTTTCCAAATTATTCCTTTTTCATAAAGGTAATTACAGGAGATGCAATTCCAACAATTCCAACAAGCAGTCACATGCAGCATACAGGTAAGCTTGCTCCATGTAATTTTAACAAAGACCTATATTATTGTCTTTTTAAAGCTAGTATCTCACATTTGAGTTTTGTTACAGATGTGGATCTGAGTTTGGAGGGCACTGAATTCCAGATTCTTGTGTCTGAGAACCAAGGATTGCACCAACGACACATGGTTACAGATGCCCCCAAAGCGCTGACCTTGAGGCCAGGACCCTTTATAATTTACACAGGATCTGCCTCTCCAGTTTCTCCAGTCTCCTCTGTTACAAGAAGGGCAGGTGAGGAGGGCCGTCTAGCCTTTCTCTGACAGGGCTTCTTCTCTGGTTAGCTTTGATGTGGCTTTCTTTAGCCTGTTCTCCTGCCAGTGTCAACTTACCATTGTGTCTTTAAAGTAGGGTTGCCTGCTTGCTTGTGCAATCCTTCTAAGAACAAAGCCCCAAGCCCAGGATTCTCAGAGTTCTTACCTTGGCCCATTAGGACATGGGTGCAGCTGCTATTTGAGAAGGCTGCAATCACACCTTTAGGTACTTTATTCATTTTGTGAGCATTTTCCTTACATTTTAAAATTTTAATTTCAGTTTCATCTTTGTGTATGTGGGGATGGGTGTTTTCATGCCCATATATGTACATCTTTGTGAGTGCAAGTGTCTAGAGGTATGCATGCATATGTGTACATGTGTGTACAGAGACCAGAGATGAAATCAGATTTCTTTCTCAAGTTGCTCTCTGCCCAGTGTTTTGTAACAAGGTCTCTCACTGAACCTAGAGATTCTTATTTGTTTAGACTGGCCATCAATTCCCAGGGACCCTATTTCTGCCTCCCAGCACTGAGGTTACAGGCACACTGTTTCATTGGCTTTTTTTTTTTTTTTTTGGTTTTTTTTTTTGAAACACAGTCTCACTATGTAGCTCTGGCTGACCTGGAATTCTTTCTGTAGAACAGGCTGGCCTAGAACCCATAAAGATTGCTTGTCTCTGCCTCACGAGAGCTGGGATTAAAGATGTATGCCATCACACCATGCCTGGCTTTCACTCGGCTTTTTATGTGGATGCTGGGAATCCAAAATCTGGTCCTCATGTTTATTTGTCAAGCACTTACCAACCAAACCATCTTCCTCTCCCTGCCTTTCTCAGTTTAAAAAAATATTTATTTTATTGCTTACCTATATGTACATGTATGTGTATGTGTGCGAGTTTTAGTATCCCATGGAGGACAGAAGAGGGTATCAGATCCCTGTGAGCTGTGAATAACCCTCTGTCTTGAAGCTGACACTCCAGCAGAGTAAGCCCAGAGTACTAGCCTTCCTTGACTGGAAGAGCAACCAGTTAAACCCCAGAGTGCAGGGTTTGGCCACAGCCCACAGTCCCACCTCCCCATCAGCCACAAAGGGCCTAGACCCAGAGAGACGGGAGGAAACCATCAGGGGTAGGACTTGGACACTGCCTTGGCTCTCTGTATAGTTGGTTTCTGTATCAACAGCCTGTGTGGTATAGCTGTGCTACTTGGGTGGCCCGACTTTTCCTTATAAATAAGTATAGAGTAGTGGTCAAATGGAGCCCACTCTGACACAGCAGCAAGGAGGCTGGGCTCAAAGATAGAGGGCTTACCTAGCAAGTGTGAGGCCCTGGGTTCAATCCCTAACCCTGGGAAATAATGTCCCTAACACTATGATGAGGCTCACATCCAGCTAATTTCTCAACAGTGATGGTGCATGTGTCTTCCGGCTACTGCAAGTTCCCCACATATCTGAGGCTGAAAGCACTAGCCTTTCGTCTTAGGGTTTCTCCTGCTGTGACAAAACACCATAAGCAAAATGAACTTGGGAAGTGAATGAAATGAGGACATAACCGCCCCCAAGGAATGATTGAGGAAAAGGGTTTTATTGTAGCTGCCAGGGAGAGCACAGCCAGAGGCATTTGGAAGATTCCAGAGCAGGGAGAGAAAGTAGTGGACTCAACATGACCAGCAGACTGAACTGGGCCGTGAAAGGGGCGGGGACGGGCTGGGGAGAGTGAGAGAGGATGAGAAGAGAAGGAACAATGGAGATCAAGAGAAGGTAGTGGTGTGGTGAGAAGAGCTGTAACAGATGCTTGAGATGCTGAGAGATGCTCTTGGGTGTGCTAGTAGGCGCTGCAGTTAGTCATTTGTCCACAGTTTCTTTTGACCCTGACAGGAAGGATAGGGTTTATTTTTGCTTACATATCCTGGGTCACAGACCATCACTGAGGAAATTTGGGGCCAGAACTCAAAGCAGGAACTAAACCAGAAACCATGCAGGAACACTGCCTACTGGCTTGCTCTCTTGCATTGCTTTGGTTTTTCTAAACAGGGTTTCTCTGTGTAGCCCTGGTATCCTGGAATCCACTCTGAAGACCAGGCAACTGGCCTCAAACTTACAGAGATCTGCCTGCCTCTGTCTCCTAAGTGCTGGGATTTAGCCTGCTTTCTTATACAATCCAGGACCACCGGCCCAAGAGTGGCATTGCACACAGTGACTTGGGCCAGTCTACATCAACCATTAGTCATGGAAATAGATCACAGGCTAATCTAGTGGGGACACTTTCTCAACTGAAGTTCCTCTTCTCAAATGGCTCTAGCTTTTGTCAAATTAACAAAAACTAACCAGGACACCCCCAGTGCTCATCTTAAATGCTGAGGGCATGAGCTTTCTGAACTTGTAGCCCCAAGATTAGTTCCCTAGGTCAGCTGGTACCCAAGGATCCCTGTGGCTGAGTGTAGCCAAGCTGTTATTAGGAAGTTTGTGGGGCTAGGTAGATGGCTCAGCAGGGTACAGTGTTTGATGCCAAGCCTGATGACTTGAGTTGATCCCTGAAAGTCACATGATGGAAGGAGATAACTAACCCCCTGCAAGTTTTCCTCTGACCTGCCTATGTGTGCACACATGCACAAAGTAATACATGAATGTAAGAAAATTTAAAGGAATAAATGAGTCTGGGGTTCCAAGAAAATGATCACGCAATACAAAGTACTCCAGCAAAGTAAAAAGCTTTACTTCTGCAGAAGGGTGCAAAGCTACCCTAAGTCCAGGAAGTGCACAGAGCCATACCACTGAGCTGTTGTTTTGTTTCCTTTTGAGACAGGGTCTCATTATGTAGTCCTGACTATCTTAGACCTCACTATGTGGACTAGGCTGACCTCAAACTCACAGAGATCCATCTGCCTTTGCCTCTCCAATGCTAGATGTGGAGAAAGGGGAACACTCCTCCATTGCTGGTGGGAGTGCAAGCTCATACAACCATTTTGGAGATCAGTATGGCGGTTCCTCAGGAAAATGGGAATTAGTTTACCACAGGACCTAGCAATTCCCCTCTTAGGTATATATTCAAATGATTCACATCCATGCAACAAAGACATGTGTTCAACTATGTTTGTAGCAGCATTATTTGTAATAGCAAGAACCTGGAAGCAACCTAGATGCCCCTCAACTGAAGAATGGATAAAGAAGATGTGGGACATCTACATAATGGAATACTACTCTGCAGAAAAAAAAATAATGGAATCTTGAAATTCGCAGGCAAGTGGATGGAACTTGAAGAAATTATCCTGAATGAGGTAATCCAGTCACAAAAAGAAGAACATGGTATTTACTCGCTCATATATGGATTTTAGACCTAGAGCAAAGGATCACTAGCCTATAATTCACACTACCAGAGGAACTAGGATACAAGGTATATTCTAAGATATTCATATATGGTCCCTCACAAAAGGGGGAAGGAACAAGTCCCCCAGAGCACATGGGAAGTGGAGGGGGCAGTGAATGGAGAGAGAACTAGGAGAAAGAGAAGGGAGGGAGAGGAAAGCACATGTGACTAGGAAGATTGATTCAGGGGAGGAATAGAAGACAGAAGAGAGAGAGAGAGAGAGAGAGAGAGAGAGAGAGAGAGAGAGAGAGAGAGAGAGAGAACATAAAAGAGGTTTGAAGAGAAAACTGAACTTAAAGAAAGGTCTAGAGACTACAAGACTGACTCCAATTAACAATTTGAGCAACAGTGGAAAGACTACCATAAACGCCCTTCCCTGATAGTGAGATCATAAACTAAATTATCCACCATCATGGAGCCCTCATCTAGTAACTGTTGGAAACAGAAGCAAACACCCATAACTAAACTGAGTTGAACTAGAATCCAGATGCAGAGAGAGAGGACAAGACCAATTTGCAGAAACACACAAAGATAGCTGACCTGAACAAGGAGGAGCTAATGCCTCCCCCCAGACTGATAGCTGGGAATCCAGCATGGGACTGACTCAGACCCCCTGAACATGGGTCTCAGCTAGAAGGCCTGAGCAGTCTAAGGGACCTCAGACAGTGGAACCAGGATGTATTCCTGGTGCACAAAAGGACCTTGCAGACACATCTCCCATGGAGGGATACTCCCTTAACCTAGAGACAGGAGAGAAGTCCTAGTCCCTACTTCAAATGACTTGACAGATTTACATGACCCCACCTGGATAGTGTAGCTGTAACTATGGAATGGAGGTGGGGGGGGTGGGAGGGGAGGGTGGTCAGGGTACATATGAGGGGGAAAGAGGGTAAGAGGGAGAAAGGGAGGGAGGGATAGGAAACTGGGATCAACATGTAAAATTTTTTAATTATATTAATAAAAAATAAAAAAGAAATAAATAAGAACAAAATAGATCAGTGCTGGAATTAAAGGCATACACCATCACCATCTGGCTCTAATCCAAGATTCTTAAAGATGACAAAAGGGTTCACATCATAGAAATTAAAGATTTAGCTAGCTAGGTGATGGTGCACGACTTTAATCCCAGCACTTGGGAGGCAGATGCAGGTGATCTCTGTGAGTTCAAGGCCAGCCTGGCCTACAGAGTGACCGATTCCAAAGCTACACAGAGAAACCCTGTTTCAAAAAACATGTAGACCAGAAAAATTATATACAACCAACAAAGCTTTGTGAATTGCACCAAGGGCACTATCAAGGGTACAGCAGATCTACTGGATGGCAGCAGTAGTATGGGGTGGGAAAATGGCCCAAGACGTGGTATCACCAGGAAAGGCAGGAGTCTGGTGTGTGATGAGAGATGGTCACCACTGCACTTCCATTGCTCATGACAAGAGCTCTTCCAGGACGATTTGTCCAGGGAACTGAAAGTGTAGGAATACATGACTCTTTCTCTCCTTTTTCTAATCTTAAGGAACAGTGGTTTGAAATGAGGTAATGACCCCAGTCCTGACCTTCATTGCTTCTGTTCTAGGAGTAACAGTTGTAGTAGGATGTTGGATAATCCTGTGCATGCAAGGTCTAGTCCAACAATTAAGTGACATCAATAATTGACAAAATTCCTACATCTTATCATGTACATTGTTGGTGAGTACCTCAGAGCAGGAAAGTCTGGCAAAATTAATTGAATTAGGAGAAAAGAACAAAATGACTAAATATGGGGGAGATTGTAGGAAACACAAGTGAAATGCATTTTCTTTTCTACCAAAGTTTTATATGAGACCAATTTTTATTTTCACCCTCAAATTGGATTTACAGAACTAGTTTTAGGACAGCTAGGGCTGTTACACACAGAGATTCTGTCTTGAAAAACCAAAAACTAAAAAATAAATAAATAAAAAGATTCTTTGTATTAGAAGTGGGACTAGGTTAAGAAGCTGAATTAATAGGGAGAGGGAAGGCTCCCACCAATTATAAGGATGGTCCACAATAACCAACAGAAGTTACAATCTATCCACTTTAGGAATCTGTCTTAGCTTGCTTTTCTTTTGCTGTGATAAACACTGCAACTAAGAGGAACCTGGGGAGGAAAGGATTTATTTCATCTTACACTTCCAGGTAATAGTCCATGTGGTGGATGACTAACCTGTGAGTGATTTTTTTTTTTTTTGATTTTGTTTGTTTTTTTTTTTTTGTTTTCTTTTGTTTTTTGAGACAGGGTTTCTCTGTATTGCTGGAGGCTGTCCTGGAACTCACTCTGTAGACCAGGCTGGCCTGGAACTCACAGAGATCCACCCGCCTTTGCCTCCCAAGTGCTGCTATTAAAGGTGTGCACCACCAACACTCACCTTGTTTTTGCTTTTTTGAGACAAAGTTTCTCTGTGTAACAGCCCTGTCTGTCCTGGAATTTGCTTTGTAGACCATGCTGGCTTTGAACTCACAGAGATCCACTTGCCTCTGACTTGAGTGCTGGAATTAAAGGTATGCACCACCATCACCACCATCTGGCTGTGAAGCATTTACTTTCCTTCCCTCCCTCCCTCTCTCCCTCCCTCCCTCCCTCCCTCCCTCCCTCCCTCCCTCCCTCCCTCCCTCCTTCCTTCCTTCCTGTTCAGGTTCTTTATTTACTCATACACAACCACTTATCGTCTGGTTTGTTAAAGCAGTAAATCAGACAACCCTTGGCACAGTATTGTCAAAGTGGCTAGCCATGAAATCTCTACCACATTCATCAGGGCACCCTCGACAAAGGCCATTAACGTTGTCATTTTCATCCACCTTGTAGTACTGCAGCACAGCCAGCTTAACCTTCTTTCTCTTATGCTTATTCTCCTTACGAGTGGTGTAAGACTGCTTTTTCTTAACACCACCACGAAGTCTCAACAGAAGATGAAGGGTGAGCTGGGCAGTGGTGGTGTAGAACTTTAATCCCAGCACTCAGGAGGCAGAAGCAAGAGGATCTCTGTGAGTTCAAAACCAGCCTGGTTTACTGAGCTAGTCCCAGGACAGCCTCCAAAACTGTCTCGAAAAACCAAAACCAACAAACAAGCAAACTAAAAGATAAAGGGTGGGCTTCTTTTGAATGTTGTAGTAAGACAAAGTACTTCCATCTTCCAGATGCTCACCAGCAAAGAGCAGCCTCTGCTGAGCAGGAGAAATTCCTTCCTCGTGCTGGATCTTGGCCTTTACATTCTCTATAGCATCTGGGGGTTCAACCTTGAGTGTGATAGTTTTCCCCATAAGGGTCTTCACGAAAATATACATCCTGGTGTCGGATCAGAAAGTAAGGGGTTTTCTCAATTAGACCGTTTGAGATGTGAAGAACCACTGTCAATCTGGGACACACCCTCTGGTGCCAGCCCACACACAGGACATGGAGGAAGGAAACTTACCGTTTGCCTGCTTTTCCTCACTCCCACTGGCAAGTGCATCTACTCAGCTGCCAAGGCATTTCTTTTCCTGTATTAAAACCTGCTTCTTCAGAGTTCCAACACAGTCTAAAGACAGGAAGCTCTCTAGGATTCAGCCCCCTGAGACTCCAGCATCAGATTGTTGCTGGACATCCAAACTAAACAACTACTGAATTCTTGATCTTTCCATTGGGAGACAGTGTCTTAGTCAGTATTCTATTGCTGTGAAGAGACACCATGACCACAGCACCTCTTATAAAGGAAAGCATTTATTTGTAGCCGGCTTAAAGTTTCAGAGGTTTAGTCCATTATCATCATGGTGGTACACAGGCAGACATTGCATAGGAGAAGTAACTGAGTGTTCTACATCAGGATCCACAGGCAGCAGGAAAAGAGAGGGACTGAGCCTAACTTGGGCTTTTGAAACCTCAAGGCCCACCCCAAGTGACACACTCCCTCCAACAAGGCCACACTTCCCAGTCCTTCTCAAGTACTACCAATCCCTGATGACTAAATATTCAAATATATGAGCCTATGGGGGCCATTCTCATTCAAACTCTAAATAGCCATTGTTGGACTTAGCCTATACGCCACTCTAAAAAAAAATCATATACATATACATATACATATATATATATTCACATATATTCATTCTATCTGTTCTATTGCTTTAGAGAACACTGACTAATACGGTCCATAACTGAGGGAAGCCAGGGAAGGGCAGGAATTCAAGCAGAAACTTGAATTCAAGTTCTCAAGCAAGAACTCAAGCAGCATTCTGCTTACTAGCTTTCTGGCGTGTTTTCTTATATACCTAGGACCACTTGCCCAGGAGTGGCACTGCCTCCAAGTGATCTGGGCCCTCTTACATCAATCATTAACTGAGAAAATGCCCTCCCAGCCCCTAAGACTTGGTTACAAACAGTCTGATGAAGGCATTTTCTCTGTTGAGGTTGCAAATTTTGTCAGCCAGTCTGTTTCCCTGGGCTTTAGGGTTGTGTCCCCTTTAATGTCAAGGGATTGGACAACTGCAATTTCCTCAGGTAGTTGTAAGTTTTCCAATACCTGGGTAATTAGTTCCTTATGAATTAAATTCCTTCACATATTTAAATTAGCCTCTAAAGCATGAACTATTCTAAATAAACATATATAAGTGTATATACATACACACACATTTATATAAAATCCCCTTTTCCTTTTTTAAAAATGTATATGGATGTTTTGCAGGCATGTATGCCTATAAACTACTTGCAGGTCTCCTGGAACTGTAGTTACAGATGGTTGTGAGCTGCCATGTGGATGCTGGATATGGAACGTGGGGTCCTCTGGAAGAGCAGCCAGTGCCCTTAACTGCTGGGTCGTTTGAAGGAAGCAAGAAGGTAAGTATGCATAGTTGGCATAACAAGAGCTTTACTTTATTATATTGAAGGTCATCACACAAGATTCATACTCTAAATTCCTAACTACAGTCCTAAGCCATCTCCCTAAGACTGCTCACCTGTGCAATGTGACTTAGCTGAAGGTCAGGTCCAGCCTCTAACTGTAGTTTCCAATTCTAGGGTTAGGATCCCAGGAAGGACTCTCCAGCAGCAGAATAGATCAAGGTGGTGTCTCCCTAATGCCTTCGGCAGTCTTGAAGAGGTAAAGAGTGATGCCTTGCTCTTGGTCGCTGCTTGTATACTGTCACGCAGGAGTCATAGAATTGTCCGCTTCCACGTACTTGTGTCTGGTTTCTTGAGTACATGATGTCACTGGGTCCTTGTTATCAATGAGGTGCAGCTGTGGGTGCAGTGGGGTTTATGACTAAGCTATTTCTAGAGATCTAAAAGGCATTTTTTTTTATTATACTTATGACCAGTCTCTTCAGTTTCTACTTTAAGCTTTTAAAGGCCTTGTTTCTGCAAATTGTAACTTTTTTTATTTTTTCTCTCTCTCTCTCTCTCTCTCTCTCTCTCTCTCTCTCTCTCTCTCTCTCTCTCTCTCTCTCTCTCTTTCCAGACAGGGTTTCTCTGTGGCTTTGGAGGCTGACCTGGAACTAGCTCTTGTTGACCAGGCGGATCTGGAACTCACAGAGATCTGACTGCCTCTGCCTCCCGAGTGCTGGGATTAAAGGCATGTGCCATCACTGCCAGGCAGCAAATTGTAACTTTTTTAAGATTTATTTTTATTTTTAGTTATGGGAGCATATATTCACATGAATGCAAGTGTCCACAGAGGTCCAAGGTGGGGCTGGGCTTATAGGCAGTTGTGAGCCAATAGGTGCTGATGTAGGTGCTGGGAATCAAACTCAGGGCCTCAGGAAGAGCAGCATGTGCTCTTAACCAGTGAGCCATCTCTTCAGCCCCTGTAACTTCTTTTTAGAAACTCCAAGTCTCTGTCCTTCAGGAAATTTAGCAGGGCTAAACTGTTGAGCTAATAATTTTATTCTCTTGTTCCACTGAGAGAGAGAGAGAGAGAGAGAGAGAGAGAGAGAGAGAGAGAGAGAGAGAGAGAGAGAGATGTGGTGAACTTCCAAGGCAACGGGGAATTTTTCTAATATTCCTTCTGAAATCTGACCAAATGGGTGTGATTCCCAGCACAAGGTGGCACACAGATGTCTGAACTCCAGTTCCAGGGGATCTGATGCACTCTTCTGACAGAAACAGGCAGATTACTGGAGCTTGCTGACCAGCCAGTCTAGTGACATTCTGATTCATTGAAGGACACTGTTACAAAAAAGAAGATGGTAGCAATAGTAGAAAATTTACTTGGCATCTACCTCTAGCCTCTACATACTCATGTGCATAAACATATACACTAAGTACACACACACACACACACACACACACACACAAGATTAAAGATTTTCAAAGAGCAACATTATTCCAATTCCTGAGGATGCATTAGAATTCAAAGGATGCTAAGTGGAGAGACAAGCACTAAGGGCTCTCTAGTACAGGGAACATCTCTTTTGCCCACTCTGAGCCTTCAAAGGCTGTTCTCCATCTTGTCATTTTTTTTCTCCTTCTCCATCTTCTTATGATTTTTTTATATTGATGTTTTGCTTGCATGTACATATGTGCACTGCAAATATGCCTGGTATCCTCTGAGATCAGAAGAGAATGTCAAATCCTCCATACATGTGAGTGCTGAAAACTGAACCTGGGTTTTCAAAGAGGGTAACAAGTACTTTAAACCACAGAGCCATGTCTCCAGCCCCAATCAGAAATCAAACATCCTGTCTTCTGACCCTGACGTGCATCCACTGGTATGTCTGAGAATAGTCACAGTTAAATCAGAAGTACTTGTTTGTATCCCAAATGCATCTGAGATTACTCTTTACCCAAATGGGCTTTAAACCAATTGCCTTCATTGACACTTTTCTAGGACTTAGTCCCAAAAATTAGAATGCCATTTCTTGCTATGAGCATCTCTGTGGCTGGTTTTATCTCAGTGGAATAAGATTGCTTTCCTAAGAAGCTCCATAGATAGACAGAGATGGATAGATAGATAGATAGATAGATAGATAGATAGATAGATAGATAGATGGAACCTGAATTATTAAGCTGCTAAGTTCAGAAAAGAGTCATGTTTATACGAGTAACATTTTTTGTTGTTGTTGTTTAAAATCACTATTCAGGTTAAAAGTCCAAATGGATGGGATATGTTTTCCTTCAGATCTATTTCTCAAGGGATGTCTTGTTAGCTGGGGCATTATCTCCATACCCCCGGGGTAGCACTGTCTACTATAATTAGACAGGGAGGAGTTAGCACTTACAGTATAATAAAGCAGGAGTAAGCAAATCATAGTGTTAGAAAAGAGGGAGCATAGTCAGCCAGAAGTAGTCTGGCAGGGTCAGCATATGAAGCCAACAGGTGTTGGACCATGCAGGAAACAGTCAGCATTTGCAATGCACCATAGTTGCCCTTCCCTTTACTCCTGGGTCATCTAGGAAGATGGAAGGGAGGGTAAAAGGGATGAAGAATAGAAGTATAGATGTGAGCAAATAAATGGCCACCTCCGAGGAATGCCATGGGTGGCAGAGCCTGGAGCACAAGTGCATAATTGCTATTAATAGCACCGTTATGGCCACATGGTCAGCCTCAGTTCTGTGCCAGCATGGGGCCATTTCCCAGTGGGGGTTATGATAGTTTTTGTTGTCAATTTGACACAACCGACAACCATCTGAAATGGATGGTCCTGGAACCTGGTCAGTAGATCAGGCTGACCTAGAACTCACCGAGATCCTCCTGCCTCTGTCTCTGGGGTGCTGGGATTAAAGGTGTGTGCCACCACCACCCACCTGGAAATGGAGTCCCAATGAGGGGTTCCCCAGTTTGGCCCGTGGGCATGAGATGGGTGATGTTTTGGGGTTAATATTGCTATGATGAAATACTATCATCAAAAACAAGGGGAGGAACAGGTTTTGGGGCTTACACTTCTACATCATGGTTTATCATTAAGGGAAGTCAGGGTAGGAACTCAAACATGCTAGGAACCTGGAGGCAGGAGCTGATACAGAGGCCATGAAGGGGTGCTGCTTACTGGCTTGCTCCTCATGGCTTGCTCAGCCTGTGTTCTTACAGAGCCCAGGACCACCAGCCCAGGAATAGTAGCATCCACAATGGGCTGGGCCCTCCTCCATCAATCACTGATTAAGAAAAGGCCCTACCACTGAAGGAGATGTAAAAAGAGATAATCACCAGGAAAGCAAAGTGAAAAGGAAGAGTAAGAAAATATATAAATGACAGCAATTGCACTAAGCCTGCATCAGTTTTCCATTTTGTTTGCATTTTTTCTTAATTAATTCCATGTTCTCTTTCATGTACCTGTTTTGCTTACACATAATGAGTTGAGAGGGAAACCTGACCTTTGGAATTTAATAATTTTATGTCATATGTTCTTGCAATTCTTTGTGCACTCTCTTTTGTTGTTGTTGTTGTTGTTGTTGTTTTTGTTTTTTGAGACAGGGTTTCTCTGTGGCTTTGGAGGCTGTCCCGGAACTAGCTCTGTAGACCAGGCTGGTCTCAAACTCAGAGATTAATCCCAGCACTCAGGAGGCAGATGCAGGTGATCTCTGTGAGTTCAAGGCCAGCCTGGCCTACAGAGTGACCGGTTCCAAAGCTACACAGAGAAACCCTGTTTCAAAAAACATGTAGACCAGATAAATTATATACAACCAACAAAGCTTTGTGAATTGCACCAAGGACACTATCAAGGGTACAGCAGATCTACTGTGTCCCAAGTGCTGGGATTAAAGGTGTGCACCACCACCGCCTTACTCTTTGTGCACTCTCTTAACACTGTAAATCTATTGTATATTTTTAAGTGGCAGGAAATAAACAATGATATTTTGAGAAATTAATGACTAAGTTTCAAAAAATGCCCTACAGAAGTATTATATGGAGACATTTTCTCAATTGAGGGTCTTTCCTTTCAGATGACTCTAGCCTGTGTCATGCTGACATAAGTCTAGCTATCCCAGGTGGGCAGGCCTACCCACTGTGGGTGATACTGTTCCCTGCATAGGATCCTGGACTATACAAATGTGGAAAGGGGGCTAAGCAGACATATGCATTCATTTCTGTCTGCTTCTTGACTATGGATGCCATGTGAACAGTTCTCTCAAACCCCTTCCATTGTGACTTTCCTGCCATGATAGACTATAACCCAGATTTGTGAACCAAGTAGGTGCTTCTATCAGGGTGTCACAGCATCATGGAATGGAACTCAGACAGAAATTGGTACCAGAAGTGGGGATGTTCCTGTGAAAAACCTGAACATATGGCTTTTAGGCTTTTGGAACTGTTGTGTAGGAAGGGTGTAGAAGAAGTTGGAACTTTAGGCTAGAAAACCCATTGAAAGCTGTAAATAGAGATTGACAAGTCATTTTGGTGGGAGACAGGAACATAGTCATGATGAAACACAATAGAGGAGGCCTTGCTTGTAAGATTTTACAGGGGAGCAAGGACCTGTGTCAGTGGCCATTCTTGTGATATTTTCGCCAAGCATCTGGCTTCATGTCCCAAGAACTTGAGTGAAGCTGAATTTACAAATAATGGACTAATTCCTTTGACAGAGGAAAAGTATGTAGGCAACCCTAAAGTGTCTAAGGAGAAGAGAGCAAACAGCAAAGCCGTCATAATTGTTAAAGAGACTGAATGGAATCATTAAAGAGAAACCTAGCACTCTTCACTGGGTAAACAGAATATTATTTCTTCAGGATCAGCTCACAGAAGTGGATACAATTGTGGTCCAAGAAGACTGGGATATACCTCAAGCTGGCAGCATAACTTGACAACACTATCCATATAGTATTGGTTTTGAAGGCAAAGAAGGCAAAGGTTGAAGAGGTCATGAAGGACCACTGAGGCCAGATACTGTGTGGCAGGGTTAGAGTCCCTGAGTGGCCACTTTGTGAAGTGTGAAGTTGAAGCTTAAGCTGCATTGGAAACCCTAGGATTTTGGAGTTGCCAGGATCATGGGACATCTGCCAAGAATTGGTGGGAGATGTCATTCTGTAAATATGTTTCTCTTATTGGTTAATGAATAAAACACTGTTGACAAATAGGAAAGCAAGATAGGCGGGACTAGGAGACAAGGAGGATGCTGGGAGATGTAGATTCAAGATGTAGAGACTTGAGGAAAGAGGTTCAGTAAGATAAGACCATGTGAAAACACTTAGTCTAATAAAAATGGGTTAATATTTAAGACAGAACTAGCCAATTAAAAACACTAGTAACAGGTCACCAGCTGTATAGTGTCATACAGTGTCTCTGTGTGTTATTCTGGGCTGGGATTCTGAGACTAGGCTGGTGGGAAAATTGCTCATAACAAAGAATGACTACAACTGTGGAGTATAACTGGCCTGAAAGTTAAGCTATGAGAGATACAAGTAGCAGGGCTTAAAAAGGGGATCTGCCCAAACTTTTCAGACTATAGTAAATTTTGTCACAAGTCCCAGATACCCAATGTGGAGCTTCAGGATATGGTGTTGTTCTCCTGGATTTCTGTTTTGTTTTGATCATTCCTTGTTATACCCTGACCCTTCCATTCTGAAACGGGAATATTTATTCTGTACCAGTATATGATGGAAGTTTTATTATTATTATTATTATTGGAGTTCACAGTTAAGACTTTGGACTTTTAAAATGTTGAGATTTTGTTTGTTTGTTTTTGAGACAGGATTTCTCTGTGTAACTTTGGAACCTCTCCTGGCACTTTCTCTACTGTAGACCAGGCTGGCCTTGAACTCATGGAGATCTGCCTGCCTCTTATCTTCCTAGTGCTGGGACTAAAGGTCTGTGCCACCACCTCCCCACTAAGTGTTGAGATTTTAAAGCTGGATTTTACATTATGAGCTAACCATGAGACTTTGGGAGGGAGTGAAAGCTTAAGGTTATGGCTTAAAGATGTGTTGGTGGGAGCTAGAGAGATGGTTCAGTGGTTAAGAACATTGACTGCTCTTTCAGAGGGCCTGAGTTCAATTCCTAGCATCCACATGGCAGCTAACAACTGTAACTCCAAGATCTGACACCCTCACACAGGAAAAACCCTAATGCACAGAAAATAAAAATAAATTAAAAAAAAATTGGGCTGGAGAGATGACCAGTAGTTGGTCTTCCAGAGGTCCTGAATTCAATTCCCAGCAACCACGTGATGGCTCACAACCATCTGGAATGACGTCTGGTGCCCTCTTCTGGCCTTCAGGGATACATGCAGGCAGAACACTGTATACATAATAAATCAATCTATTAAAAAAAATAAAAATAAATTTTAAAAAAGATATGTTTATATGTCAAATTTATAGAAGGTGGGGTTGTCAGTTTGTGTTGTCAACTTTACGCAAATTGGAGTCACCTGGAAAGGGAATCTGAGTGAAGGGTTGCCTAGATAGATTAGGGTGGACTTTGGGCATGTCTGGGGGGTGGGTATTATCTTAATTAACTAAGGTCTACCCACTACTGGTGACAAGAGATCCTCAACTATACACAAGCAGAGAAAGATTTTGGTATAGCATATATTGATACATTATTCTCTGCCCTTGACTGTGGTTGTAGTATGAGCAGTATTCTCAAACTCCTGCTGCTATGGCTTCCCTGCCATGATGGATGGTGTCTTAGTTACTGTTCTGTTGCTGTGAAGAGACGCCATGACCAAGGCAACTTAGAAAGCATTTAATTAGAAGTTTGTTTACAGTTTCAAAGGGTGAGTCCATGACCATCGTGGTTGTGAGCAAGGCAGGCAGGCAGGCAGGCAGGCAGGCACTGAAGCTGTAGTGAGAACTTACATGTTGAGACAACTGCCAGGCAGAGACACTGCACCTGGCCTGGGCTTTTGAAACCTCAAAGCCAACTCCCAGTGACACACCTCCTACAATAAAGTCACGTCTCCTAATTCTTCCTAAACAGTACAACTGGGAATCAAACATTCAAATATTGGAGCCCATGGGGCCATTCTCATTAAAACCACCACAGACTAACCTGAAGTGTGAGCCAAATAAACTTTCTTCTCCCTTGTGGCTTGTGTCAGGGTATTTTTATCACAGCAACAAGAAACAAAAATAAGACAGGGACCTAAGTCCCCGATGGGACCCATCACTTCTCAGACTTGGTACTGGAACACGAGAACCTCACAGGCATCCCAGTAAAGGGCAGACCCTCCTGGCCAGCTGCCTCTCAGCCTCCCAGTTTACTGTGGGCTTGGGAGCCCCTGGTCAATGCATATCTTTTTTCTTTTTCTTTTTTTTGTTCATGTCACAGTAGGGCAGAAAAGTGTTCAGGCTTCCTTCGGCTGTGAGTATATGGTACCATAGATGGCAAATACACAGGAAAGTGAAGGATGCTGGGAAAGGGAGCGTGCCCCTGCACTATTATCAGGCTTTCTCAGGACTGAGAGCTTTCCCACCACTTTGAAATGCTCCTGGGAAAGTGAAGGAATAGTGTAAATAAGGAAAGGAAAAATGGGAAATAAGAAATAGCACAGATTTTACCTCCTGGATGAGTCACAGGGGTCACCTGCTTAGGTTTCTAGGCTCTTGAGTCTCTGAACAAAGAATTGTATCGCAGATAATAGAAGCAATTTATTTAAAATTTTACAAAGATACTCAGGAGGTTGGGAATAGGCTAGTGATCTGGAAAAATGCATAAACTCAAGTCCTTAGCTATAATCTCATGAACACTTTATAGGCTATTTCCATACCACCTGTCTTCTCCAGGCCAAGTTTTTCTCCTGCATGCTGTTTGTTATAAGTAGCCAGGCAGGGAAGGCTTTCCAGGCACTATCAACTGGCTTTTTCATACCTTTTTCTTTTTTCTAATGGGTCTGGGTGCTTTGCCTGTGTGTTTGTGTGCCACATGTGTGCAGTGCTCATGAGGCCAGAAGAGGGCCTCGGACATTACTGGATTAACGGACTATTGATAGCTGCCATGTGCCAGGAATAGATCCTGAGTCCCCTGGAGGAGCAGTCAGTACTGCTGAACCATCTCTGCTGCCCCTCCTACCTTATTCGGGATCTCTCTCTCTCTCTCTCTCTCTCTCCACATTCCTAATTTTCTGCCACACTTGCACTGTGTTTGGCACTTGAAGGCAGGGTTGCAGCACTCAACTTGAAAACCAGGAACTTACTAGAAACCACTCACAGATCCAAGGTCTTCCCCCCCCCCACCCCCCAAGACAGGGTTTCTTTAGACCTGGTTGACCTGGAACTCACAGAGATCCGCCTGCCTCTGCCTCCCCAGTGCTGGGACTAAAGACGTGCGCCACCACCGCGCCCGGCAGATCCAAGGTCTTGAAGCATAAAAACTGGCTGGGAGGCTCCAAAAGGCATCTGGGGTCAAGCACATCTACAGACCCTTCAAAAATCTCCCAATTTGCAATCTCCCAATTTGCCAGCCTGGTAAGTTCTGGTCAGGAGATGGGGGGCAGTTGACACCGAGAAAGCAGAGGTAACCTTCAAACTCAGTCTGCAGAGAAGAGAGAAATGAAGGAGGTTAAGCTGCTCAAGTCAGTGTAAAGAAAGTGTGGGACAGGTGAAATGCAGGCCCCCAGCGACCGAGGCCACAGTGAAGGGCAAGAGAGCTGAAGCCAAGGGTTGGGCCTCTCAGGCCGTGAGGGCGGGGTCGCCGCGCGAAGCGCTCTGGGAGTGGTAGGCGCTTTCATTCCGCTCTCCTTCAGACACTCTCTCTGGGCGCCCAAGGACGTCCAGGCGGTGGGCGCAGCAACTGGCACACTGAGCCTCCGAGACTCTTTCCTCAGGCGGAGCCCACCTTTCGCCCTCTTGCGCGCGGCATTTTACAGCAGGCTTCCGGCGTGCGGCATTGTGGGCACTGTAGTCCGCTCGCAACCTCCCACTGCGAACGAACGGCCCACGGGACTACGTTTCCCTTCGGCCCGCGCGCACCGCGAGCCGCGTCGGCGCCAGCCCCCGACGAGCCGAGAGTCTCCAAGATGGCCGCGTGGGGAAGGAGGCGTCTGGGTCCGGGCGGCGGTGGCTCCCGAGAGAGGTGAGCTGGGCTCGCGACTGCCGGCGGCCGCCGACCTTAGAGTCGGGGAAGCCTCAGCACTACGCGCGACTCCGGGGTCGTGTCCTGCCGCGCGCGGGGCCCAGGCCGGGGGCCCTGGTGTGGGAGGAACGGGCCGGCGCGACGGCCGAAGAGCGCGGGGAGCTCGACCAGGAGGGGTAGCGGCCCGCACTAGACGGTCTGTGAGCCGGGGTGAGCGACTGCGAGGGCCGCCAAGCTGTCCTGCCGAGCGGCGTGCGGGCTCTGGGCGGCTGGCTCGCGCACGTGGCTGTCTGGGCCTGGGCGCCCGACGTGGCGAGGATGGGCTCCTGGAAGAGGAGGAGGGTAGAGCGGTGTGCTTATAGGGGCGTTTGCCGAGAGCAGCAGCGTGCCGGGCGCACCTCCAAGGGACTGTGCTTGGACGCCTTCTGAGCGGGCAGTCATCGCCACTCTTAGAGCGTTCTTTGCAAGCGCTTCTGCCCTAAGTCCTTTAAAGTGACCTTTTCAACAGAAAGCGTTTGGGGGCGCTAGGGGTTTGTTTCTTCCAGTGATTTCCCGAAGATGAGAGTGGTCGGCGTGTTTTATGTTGAACTTTGTAGGTTTTTCCTTCTGGGAAATATTTTTAGCTAATAGGTTACTAGAAACTGTTCAGTCACTAGAAGTTTGGGGAGATGGGTGTACATCGGTGGAACTACTAGATTAAACTGCCCAGTCTGTTTTGCGAAGACCTCCGCATTTTACTGTAGATGTCAGTAGACAAGAAAGTTTGCCCCCCCCTTTTCCGATGAGTACTGTCCAACATAAAATTGCTGTCTCGACTAATCAGCATTTTTCTTTTTTGACTGATGCGTCCCATGTTTCTTGCTTTTGCTTAGAGAACTTTGATCCCACACGATTCTTCCTGCTTCGCCGTAGTGATAGTCTTGGTTTTATTCTTGAATTCAGTTATGCAAAATAATCTATTGTGCATTTACTGTTTCATGGAAAAGAGTGATTTTTCTAACTTTAACTTATTTCTTAGATAAGAACATCCGAAGAGGTTATTTTGTTGTTTTCCATGCCCTTAGACCTTACAGAATGCTTTTAGATTTTTAATTTCTGCCCCTTAGTAACAGGAAAGAATTTTCCTAGAAGACCCAGTGTTAGGCAATGACACTTTTACTACTTCTTTTGTTTGTTTTTAGAGGCAGGTCTCACTATGTAGCTCCCACTGTCCTGGAACTCACTCTGTAAACGATGCTGTTCTGAATCCACAGAGATGAGCCTGCCTCTGACTCCCAAGTGCTGGGATTAAAGGTGTGGGTCCCCAAGTTCTAGGATACTCTTATTTTTGGATACAGACTGAAAGGACCAAACATGCATGCCTCAGGCATGGGACAAGAACCTTGTACTATAACCTACATAAGGAAATAAATACAGAGAACTATTTTTCCATTGTTTTGAAACTAATATTAATCAAAAATCATTTGCCAGCCACCTATAGTAGGAGTCCAGTCCTTGATTGAGCTAAAACGGCTTTTAAGGGAATTTCAATCACATGCAGATAGATTTCACGGTAAAACTAGATAGTAGTTGACACTCTTTAGAGCAGCTTCTGTTTAGTTCCTCACCTGACAACTTGACTAATTGAGGTTATCTATATGGGTCCTGTAGGTGTTCAGGTTATGACCTTTGGTCAGGAACTGCAGTTTCTACCCATTTGTGCAGATGTGGTGTCTCTGCCAGGAATGGGGGTCAGATTTTATGGTTTGAGTGTTGCCATCTGCCCCCCCTGGATAATGTATAGTGACTGAAGGCTTCCCCTCTGTTTGCCAAAGGATTCGTTCTCAGGATCCCATCTCCTTAATGCCCTCCCACTCTGAGCAGTGTATGGAAACAACCCCACCTGACTAGCAAGCTGACTTCTGGGCACACCTCCATTCCTGCTCACTTGGTGGCCTGACTGGGTGGAGCAGGTCAGAATAATTGAATGCTCAGCACCATAGATTGTGAGGACTGAGTGTATTATTGGCTCTCATGACATAAGTAAGCTGTTTATGGCTCCTAAGTGACTTTGTTCCATGTCACATTTGGACTGACTCAAATTTCAGCTTCATGTTAGGAGTGCTTCAGAGTTGCTCACACCTTGCTGCCTGCCCTATGCTGAAACTGATGGAGATGCTGTGTGGTTTGTGGCAAGGGCTGGAGTGGGCATTGCTTTTGAACAAGCATCATATTGCCAGTGGCTGCATACTCTGAAGCATATGTTGTATTTAATGCCTTGCTTGATGCTGATTGTCAGCTTAGTGTGCATCAGTTCTTGCTTTGCCTGCTTCTTAAGTCCAGAAACATTGACTAGTACTAGAGCTGAGTGACAATTATTGTAGCAGTTCAGTAGCTGCTGCCATGTGTGATGATTGCAAAGAAAAGTTTAGCTTTTAGATCACAGACCATGTTTTGGGTGCCCAGTACTCACTTTGGGCTAATGGTGAAGCAGAGAGAACTTCTTCACCAGCACAGTACCTAGGGACAGTGCTGATGTAGACTGAAATTGGAGGGGGAACGGAGCAAACTGAGAGCTGCTTATGTGTTGATTTTTCTCTCCACTCCATTAAATCCAGGGAAACAACAGTATTTGTAATGAAGAACATCAAACTCTGAGCTGTAACCTGAATTCTTGTTCAAAATTGAGCATACTGACAGCAAGCACAGCAAACAGATTGCCGTTTGTCCTGCTGGCCTCTTTGAGGCACACTTACCCATCTAGGAAAGCAGAGCAGGTATCTGTATTCTGCCACCTGTGTGCCAACCTGGACCAGCTCTCAGACAGCCCTGCCTATCCTTTCTTGGGCTACTTGGTGCTGCTCTCAGGGCCCCTGAGCATCCCTGAGATCTCCATGATTGTTGGAATGTGAGTATAGCCCCGTACTCTGAATTCCTTTTTTTTGTTGATCCTGTAAGATACTTGATCTATGTCTGATGATGATGCAGGATGGCCTGGGGTATTCAAGCCTCCTTCCTTCCTCTGTTCTGTGCATTTGTTAGGCAGCTAGTTATTATGGGGTTACCTCCACATCCTTCCCTGCCACCTCCTTGGAAGGCTATGTCATACTTGTGAGTACAGGGTCATGAGTTCCAGTGGCCAATGTATAGTTAGTTCTACTCCATTTGAACAGCCATATGAGCAGCCTGTTTTACATTGCTGGGGTGATAGACCCCCTTTCTGCTCTGAGCCTTTCCTTTTAGAGCTGGGGACTCCAGGGATTTGAGGCATATACTATTTCAAGAGGTTCCCATGTTGGCTCGGATATGTGGTAGTTTTCCTTCCTGGTCTAGATGAGATGAGCAGGCCTTAGACATATACCACATGTTCTGCTCACAAATCTGAATGTGGAAGTCTGCCATGGTCCATCCTTTGAGGTGTATTTTCTATTTCCCTGGGTTTTACTCAAGCAGTCTGGGTTCCGCTTGCTTTGATTTCAGCTTCTGTGGATCAGTTCTACAGGCTCATTTCAGTGGATCCCACCTCTGAGAAAGGTAGGGTTGATAGAGTCCAGGGAGAAGGAAAGGCTGAAGCTGCGCTACTTAGCTTGGGTTGGCCATGGCTTGCTTCTTGAGTGTAGAAAAAACTGTGGGTGGGGTGGAAGGTGTGATTCATGAGCCAGCGTACACAGGGAACCTTCTTGCTTTTCTGTGTTTGGGTCCTGGTGCCGACAGCAACTGTAATGGGTACCGAATTCTTGGGGAAAGTCGATAAGCACTGAATTTTCCCCACAGTTATTCGGATGAAGGCTACGCAGTAGAGACTTGGGCATCCCTGCTGATCACTGGGGTTACCTCTGGTTGCCTATGTCTGTCAGCACTTGAAGCATTATTGTGCCAGAGGGGTTGAGGTTTTTACTTTATTGAGTAATTAATTGACATTTAAACAGCTACAGATGTTTTGATCCTTCCCTCTTTGTAAAATCACAAGATTTATGGGGGGGGTGTTTTGTTTGTTTGGGTTTTCAAGGCAAGGTTTCTTTGTATAGTCCTGGCTGTTGTTCTTTTGTTATAGGAATAAAAGCTGGAGAAGGGGGTGAGGGTCCCAAGGTAAGGGGCCACGTGGGAGAGCATAGCAGGTGAGGGTGACTGAGGCGGAGGGAATAACATGCCAGGCAGATAGAGCTTAAATGAGGAGTTTATTTAGAAAGGGGAGTGAGGGGGAAGGGAAAAGAGACATAGAGGTACCAAAGACAGAAGAGAAGAGAGAGAGAGCAGAGAATTGGGAAGAGAGCAAAGAGAACAAAAAGAGCATAAGTGGGTGGGTGGTCTGCCTTTTAAAGGGGTCCTTTACACCTGCCTGCAGACTAGTACTCATGAAACCCTGGGCTGACCAGAGTACTGCCTGAGTGCATTCTGCCAGGTGACAGGGAAAGGCCAGCATATTGCGTGAATCCTTACACTGGCTATTCTAGAACCCACTCTGTAGATTAAGCAGGCCGTTGGAGTGCTGGAATTAAAGCCATGCACCACTGTTGGGCAAGATTTTTAATGGTGTGTTAGGTTCAGACAAGACCATTGGATCTCCTGAGTTGGAGTTACATGTGGTTGTGAGCCACCTCATGGGTTTTGGGAACTGCTGTGCTCTGGAAGGGCAGTACTTACTATTGTGGCAGTTAAGGGTCTCCTAGCTGTGTTGTGCTGACTGCTGGCCTCCGTCCCACAGTCCTGCTGAGAAGAGAATTCAGCTTCTCTCTTTCACTCTAACAAGCTCTGTTCTATTTGGTGGGGAGAGGGTCTCTAGAGACCCAGAAGAATACAGTTTCATGGTATACTTCCTAGACCCCAGATTTCAAACGAGAACTCACATCTAAGCCAGCAACTGGTATTCATTTGGTTTTTTGTTTGTTTAGTTTTAAAACAACTGAGGATGTCTCCATCAAGGCATCCCCATCTTACTGCCTGAATGTGACAGATTTCCAAGAAGGTTTGTAGTGAGAGACAAGAAGAGAAAAACTTGTGATATTTATGGTGTCTGGGGCTTGAAAATACAGAGCCAGTGGTCAGATTGCTCTTTTTTGAGACAGGGTTTCTCTGTGTAGCTTTGGAGCCTGGAACCTGTCCTGGGACTCACTCTGTAGACCAGGCTGGCCTTAAACTCACTGAGATCTGCTTGCCTCTGCCTCTTGGGTGCTGGGATTAAAAGCAGGTGCCACCACTGTCCAGTTTCTTGTTTTGTTTTTAAACAAAGTCTTAGCAAAAATAAAATGCAAAGGTCAACTATTAGACCATCATAGGAAGAAAATGGCTGTTGGTCTTTGGTATACAGAGCCTTTGATAAGTTTCCCATATAGCTCTTGAGTTTTTAAAAATTACATTAAATATCATTGGTACATGGTACCTCTTAAAAGCATAGTGCTAACTTGAAAGAAGCCTGTCACAAAGCCCCATCTGGTGTATGGTGCTGTTTATCTGGGATGACTAGATTTGGCAAGTCAAGAAGCAAATTGGTAGCTACTAACAACTGAGAAGGATCAAGGGAAAAAAGCACCCCTAAGTGGTACAGTTCTATATAGCTGAGGCTGGCCTTTAAACTCATTATCCATCCTTCTATCTCCATCTCCCATGTGCAGGGATCATGGTAATGGTTCACCTATTTCACATGGTGAAACATGTTTAAAAATATAAATCAAGGGGCTGGAGAGATGGTTCAGTGGTTAAGAGCACTGCCTGCTCTTTTCAGAGAACCAAGGTTCAATTCTCAGTGCCTACATGGTAGCTCACAACTGTCTGTAAACTCCAGCATCAGGCATGCAAGTGGTGCACAGGCATACACACAAACAAAACAACTATACACATAACTTAAAATTTAATTTAAAAGTAAGTATAAAATACCAAGGGTAGGTGAAGTAGTAGAGAAATTGTAACCTTTGTGCACAGTTAATAGGAAGGTAAAGTGGTGAGGTCACTGGAAGATAGGATCACAGGTTCTCGATTAAAAATAGAGTTTTAAAAAAATAAAGTACTGTATAGCCTAGCAACTCTGTGTCTGGGTATTTGTCCGTAAGAATTGAAAACAGGGCTGGAGGGATGGCCTCCATCCCTCAGTTAAAAGCACAGACTTCTTCCAGAGGACCTGGGTTCAATTCCCAGCACCCACATGGCAGCTAACAACTGTCTGTAACTTCAAGATCTGACACCCTCACACAACTATATATATATGTGCAGGCAAAACACCAGTGCACATAAAATAAATAAAAAGATTTGGAAACAGGGCAGGGGTAAAGAGATGGCTCAGCAGGTCTATCCCTACAATCCACATAAGGGTAGGAGAGAGCAAGTTGTCCTGTCACCTCTATGCATGTACACATATACAGAATAACCAAGTAATAGCCAGGCTTGCTGGTGCACACCTTTAATTTCAGCACTCAAGAGGCAGAGACAGGTGGATCTCTGAGTTCAAGGCCAGCCTGGTTTAATATAGCAAGTTCCAGAAAAACTAGGGTTACAGAGTGAGGCCCTGTCTACAAAAGAAGAAAAACAAAACCTAAATGTTAAGGAGAAAAAAAAAGAATTGTTTTCTTTTAAAAGAATACATTATTTAAGTGAAATGGCCAAGCCACAAAAGGACAAATATGTGATTCCATGAACACAGTAGTGGGTACAAGGGCTGTTTCAGTGGATATCATTTTGGATTTACGCCTTATGGAGATTAGTTGTATAATGGTGTGACTGTATTTAACAAGGTGTATGTTTTGTTATGTATATTTTATCAGAGATAATAATAAAACTTGTGCTTGAGCCAAGCAGGCCTGGTGGCCCACATCTTTAATCCCAGGACTCAGGAGGCAAAGGCAGGCGGATCTCTGAGTTCAAGATCAGCTAGGGATGTTTGAAAAAAAAAACAAAAACAAAAAAACCTTGTACTTACCGATTAACTTTCTAAGTAGAAAACTAGCCTTGCCTTACCCCACATAGTTCCCTGAAGCAGAGACCACCTTGCATCTTTCTTATGAAGCCTCATTTCTCTAATTTCCTTACTCCTCATAGTTGACAATTGGAGACAGGCCTTATTAGTTTTCCTTTTGGCTGCAATGCCAGCATTTTCAAGTGACTCCTCTGCTAAACTACCCCTCTCCTCTACCCAAAGCTGGTTAACCCAGGCAGGCCCATGACCTAAGGTTCTAGAGCAAGGTTGACACCTGCTCCACTGAAGGCTCAGGATAGAATGACCTCTTACCTAGTGCTAGCAAAGTGCATAACAAGGTGTTCTTAATTTTAAGTACCAGAGGTTGGATCAAGTGTAGGATCAAAGGTCACTTAGTGAAAAGGGCTCCCTTTCCTTCCCTGGGCCATTTAGTTTCTTCCTATTTTGAGACCTTGTCTCCTAGATATTCAGGTGCTTTTGTGTAAACAGGTAGATAACTAAAATAACACTTTACAGGGGCTGAGGGGATGGTTCCGTGGATAAACTCACTCTGTTTGCCGGAGGAGCACCTAATTGAAAGCTGGATGTGGCAGCCTATGTCTGTAACCCCAGTCCTCAGGGAGGGAAGAGACAAGTGGATCCCTGGAGCTAACTCCAGGGTCAGTGAGAGACCCTGTTTAAAAAAATAAGTGGAACTGGGCATTGGTAGCACACACCTTTAGTCCCAGCACTCAGGAGGCAGAGGCAGGTGGATCTCTGAATTGGAGGCCAGCCTGGTCTACAGAGCTAGTTCCAGGATAGGCTTCAAAACAATATAGAGAAACCCTGTCTTCAAAAAAAAAAAAAAAAAAAAAAAACCAAATAATAATAAGATGGAGCTGGAGGTGGTGCATGCCTTTAATCCCAGCATTAAGGCAGAAGCTGGCTGAGTTCCAGGACAACCAGGGCTACACAGAGGAACCCCCATCTCAAACAATCAAAACCACACATCTGCCATGGCATGCAGGATTACCAGTACATAACAAAGTAGGATCCTGGCATCTTGTCTGATTCCATGTACTTCAACATAGGGTCCTTGTGCTTTGCTTCATGGGTGTTTGGTTTGAGTGTTAATATAGTCTTCCTGGAAATACGCTTTTCTAAAGATTCTATCATCCCAGAGGACACCCTGGCAGTCCCCACAGAATTGGTGTCTCTGGTACCCATGGGTGTGTAGGTGCTGCCTACATGTGAACTTGAGAGACTGTTGTGTGGTACTCCTGCTTCCTCTGTTGGCTTGCTTTGCTTTTGCTCCATGCTATATAGTTGAGCCAAGTCCATAGTGGGTGGAAAGGGGCTTTGGTAAGTGTGTCTACAGAACCAGCTGGGGTATATGAGGATTGGGTGGGCACACCTATGTCCATAGCTGTTGCAGGCTGTGATGTTCACAAAACTGCCTGTAGTGAGGAACTGTGAGGGTTGTGACCCACTGACTCAGAACTCTTCCCTGGCTGTGTCTGTTTCATGTCACCCCATATTATGGAGCCCTGACCTCCCATTTCCAGACATGTCTGTAATCATGAATATGCCCATTCATCTGTCTCGACAAATAGCAAGAGATAGACTCTCTCAGCCTGGCCTGGATAAGTGGAGGCCAGCTAGGCATGCAGAAAGTGCCTGGGGACTGGCCAGGCAGAGATGAAAAGTGTCATCTGCCTAGTAATAGGTTTTTAAGATGAGCAGTCTGGGAGGTGCTGGGTGTGCCTTACTGAGAAAACTTTCCCCTGTGTTGAGGATGGCCATGTGCCTACACAGTAGAGAAGGCCATGACACTAAAGTTGACTGGCATTGTAAGGGCTCTGCAATCCCAGCTTGGACATATTCCACAGGGGAGAGGGCTTGCCTCAGATTCTCTGCCCACTTTGAAAGCTCTGATTTGGAATAGCTCTGCCTAGAGTCTCAGTTTCACAGAAAAATGTATAAATTGATACTTTGGCTTTTATTGGCTTATGGCCATGAGACCACAAAGGTAATCTCTTGGCCAGAAGTGCACCCGCTTAAAGAATCCCTTACGCTTTCTGTACCACTGAGGGACTTCGTCATTTTTGAGACAGGGTCTCCTGTGCAGCTCATGATGGCCTAGAACTCTGTCCTCCTAGTTGTGGCCCCCAAGTGCTGGTATTGCAAGCTTGTGCCACCATGTCTGGTCTCAACTCTTTGAGCTGGAATGATCCTTTCCTCAAGCTTACTTATGGTTAAAAGTGTCTGAAAATAAACGTGTCCTATTGTGAACAAACTGCAGGTGTCCTGCTCACCTTCCCTTGGAATGTACTCTAGATGGAGAAATTTCACAGATCTTAATGGGGAAAACACTGCTTTCCAATTGGCATCTTCAGCTTCCTGGAAGTCTCAGGCATCCTGCAGCATGACACACCAGCCCCATGGTGTGACTTTTTTATTTTAAAGGCACGGTTTCTCTGTGTAATGTCTCTGGTTGTCCTGGAACTCGATTTGTAGACTAGGCTAGCCTTGAACTCACAGAGACCAGCCTCCCAAGTGCTGGGATTAAAAGTGTGTGCCACCACCCCCTGGTCAAATGTCTTCTGGTTATTTTGTTTGTTTTGTTTTTGTAGTGTTAGGGGTGGGCCCAGGGGCCCAGTGAAGACTAGGCAAGCTCTGCCTCTGAGCCATCTCCATTTCCCATGCTGAGGCTTCTAGTCCCACCCCAGGGAATAGCTTTCTCCCTGGTGCACAGCTGACTTGGGGCATTTGATTTAATTAAGCCTCACCTGAGTTCAGTTTAATTACAGTCACTGTTTTGGGGTAAAGCATTTGCATTGCTTGAATCCAAGTCAGTGTCTTTTATTAAGGGGTGCTAGTCTGGGTATGCCCCCCACTCCTCACCCTGTACTGGGAGCACAGTTTGGGTTGGGGGATTATTTTTGAGAACAAGTCTCATGGTGTAGCTCTGGCTGTCTGGAATTCACTGTTGATCAGACTGGCCTTGAACTCACAGAGATCTGTCTGCTTCTGCCTCCCAAGTATGGGGATCAAAGTCGTGCCTCCTGCCAGGCCACCTTTGTGGCCTTTTTGTTTCACTGTTTCTTTCAGGGTAAGAGAATGGTGTCTTGGGTTGGATTCTGAAGCCGATAAACCTGTAAGTGGAATGTCCTTGAGGCTGAGACAAACACTTGCCCAAATACCACACATCCATATACGCTAGACTGTATACCTAACCTCCTTGTCTTTTTCCCTCCACTAAAGGGTTAGCCTGTCAGCCACCGACTGCTACATAGTGCATGAAATCTACAGTGGGGAGAATGCCCAGGACCAGTTTGAGTATGAGCTGGAGCAGGCGCTGGAAGCTCAGTACAAGTACATTGTGATAGAGCCCACTCGAATTGGAGATGAGACAGCACGTTGGATCACCGTGGGCAATTGCCTGCACAAGACGGCCGTGTTGGCTGGCACTGCCTGCCTCTTCACCCCATTGGCATTGCCCCTGGATTACTCCCACTACATCTCCCTGCCTGCTGGTGTGCTGAGCCTGGCCTGCTGTACCCTCTATGGGATCTCCTGGCAGTTTGACCCTTGCTGCAAGTACCAGGTGGAGTATGATGCCTATAAACTGTCCCGCCTGCCTCTGCACACGCTCACCTCCTCCACACCAGTGGTGCTGGTTCGGAAGGACGACCTGCACAGAAAGAGATTGCACAACACAATAGCACTGGCTGCCCTGGTGTACTGTGTAAAGAAGGTTTATGAGCTCTACGCTGTATGACTGCAGGAGAGTGGGACGCAAAGCAGAACCACAGGGCCCACAGGACTCAGATCCCTACAGCAACACCTTGGGTTTTCTCCATGAGGCAACAGCACCTGGGAAAGTGTTTGGTTTAATACTTGTTATTTTTAAGCAAAAATAACAGATCATGGGTATGCCAGGGGTTTATTCAGCTCATTACACTAAGATGTCTCTTTCCATAACCCAGGAGTGGGTCCCAGGCTGTGGAAGTCTGACTGGGCAATGGAATATGGATGGCGCCAATGCTACTTACTGAGGGGTATGAACTTGCTGTGGGTGTCTTAAGTATATTGTTTAACTATACCATTCAGAAGCCAACCGGAAGCTATTGACCATTAAAATTATGAGAATTTCAACTTCTGTTCTCTTTCTATGCCTGTGCCTGCAGCTGCTGCTGTATGTGGGGCAGACAAGTGCTGCAGACACACCCTGCTGCAACTTGTTGCAGCAGAGTGGCACTAGAGCTGACATTCTGCCAAAAAAGAGAATGCACCAACATAAGAGGACTGGCTTCTGGCCTGCTAGTCCAGTCCAGTCCAGTCATGGCCCGTTGGCGGTTGTTTGCCAGACACAGTAGGATAAGGTGGCCTTGGGCTCCCTTTAGTTCACCTAGGGACATCAAGCCCAGAAGCCCTTTTCCAAAGAGCATAGGAAACAGATCTCTGTTGTGTAGCCCTGACTTCAACCCAGTGCCCTAGGCCGTAGGAGGCACCTCTGCCTAGGGTGGTGAGTCTTACAGGTTTTTTTGGTTTTGGTTTTTTGAGACAGTCTTGCTGTCTAGCACTTGCTGTCTATACCAGCTGGGGCCGGAACTCAGAGATCCTTTGTCTCTGCCTCCTGAGTGCTGGGATTAAAGGCATGTGCTACTGAACCCAGCTTTGTGTCTTTTTTTCTAAAGTTTTCAGTAAGTGGAAAATGATCTCCTGCATAAAGGCTGGGGTATAGTGCTTCTGTGGTCTTTAGTGATCATCAAACTAGCTTCTCCATAGGAAGTTCTGATGCCCATATTCAGGAAGGGGTCCTAACCTGGTTGTAAGGGAAGCAAAGGTTTTAGAGAACTCCCAGCAGTGACTGGAACATTTGTAATAGAAGAGACCCAGAGTTTGGGCGAGATTTTAAAAAGCCCACACAGTATAAGAAATTGAAAAAAACCAAAAAACCTTTGGCTTAGCCAGGCATTCATTGGTGGCACACGACTTTAGTCCCAGCACTCGGGAGGCAGAAGCAGAAGGATCTCTGAGTTAGAGGCCAGCTTGGTCTACAGATCAAGTTCCAGGACAGGCTCCAAAGCAACACAGAGAAACCGTCTCGAAAAATTTTTAGAAATTAAACAACAAAAACTTTGGCTTAATTCCAAGTACTGTAGAAATACAAATGGCTTAGTTTGAGTGCTCAGTGATAAGACGGTGTTAGCTATGCAACCAGTATTGTTAATGTGGCATATGGTGGGGTTGAGGGATGCTGAAGAGGTAACTGCCTTAGCCATAAGCAGTCCCAGATAACAGGTCTCTCCGCAGGATGAGAGCCCTCGGTGGCTGAAGGCTGGTTCTGAGCCCGATGGGCAAGCACAGCATGGGAGGGGTTTTTGTAACAAGCAGTCACCTGGTTTGGCTGTTCTTTCAGCACATCAGATTGCATGGGGTGGGGGCGGGTGACTGTGGGCTGGGGAACCTCATTACAGATAAGCAGATGCCTTTGCCAAAAATAGAAACCAGGTACAAATAGCTCCTTCCTATTTCCCAAGCTGCACTGAACAAAGTGACTCTTGTTGAGTGGACTAACCCAGATTCTGAAATGCCATCTTGGTAATTTGGCCCTTAGCCAGCGGGGTAGGAATGGGTGTGCCTGGGCGGGGCTCTGATGGGCAGCCTGTGAACCTTACATTCTAGTGATAGCCACAGCGCTTCCACAATAGCTTTCTCTGTTGAGAAGAAAGAAAAGCCATGCGGCTTGGGCCCTCCTGTTGGAAACCCACCTGATAAAGAGTTCTGTGTGACCCTTTTAGGGCATGGGATGAATTTAACAAACCAATCTAGTCTTAACTGCCTGCCTACTTACCCACTTTCAAGATCAAAGGGGCAGTTAACAGGAAACATGGACCTGCAGATCTAATCCCTTTACACTTCTGGTTCAGTACCTGCGCTTGAGCCCATAGGGCATGAACTTACCCTGTTACTTGCCCTGTAGGATGGGCTACAGCTGGGTGAAGAAGCACCAGTGGCCAGACACCACAAGGTTTAAAGAGCAAGATGGAGACTGAACCTTGACCACCTATAGCAGGGATTTTAGGGGGAGCCTATAGAGAACAGAAAGTCAGACAGCTGCTCACATTAGGGTGCAGGGCTGAAAATGTCAGGAATAAAGTTCACTAGAGAGCATGAGTTGAAGGCAGGCTAGGACTGGGCCTTCCAAGCATCTGGGTGGCAGCGGGTAAGAAGAGGGCACTCTGGTTGGCTGGAGTAACTATGCATGACAGAACCTTGCTGTCAGACCTAGGGCATCATCTGGCATGGGAAGCAAAGGATATAGCTAGAGTGTTCGTGAATGTGCAGGTTACTTGAATCCTCACAAGTGAAGGCTCAGCAGCTCCAAGCTACCTACCACAGTGTCTCTCAAACCAACCCCCCCCCAACCAGTTTGATGTTCCATCCTCTGATGACTGAGTGTGTTGTTGCTATGGCTTACCACTTTATTTAATGGAGTGCCAGCCAACAAGCACCAGAGAAGGCATATTCGTTCGTTTCCATGTAGGGGAGTATTCCTGCTGCCGTTCACTGGAAACATGCTAGGTGCGCTATAGCTTTCTGCCTCCAGGGACTAGGCTGCATGTAGCCCAAGTAAGTACAGTTGCTGCTGGTGCTGATCCTCCCTAGCAGAAAGGTGGATGATGAGAGGCCACCCATGACCTTTATCCACGTTTCACCCACAGTTCTTGGGTCATTTGGGACAAGGTGTGAGCCAGGGTAAATAAGCCACAGGTCTGATCACCCACTCACCTTTCTTCTCCTCCAGGGAATTGGAAAGCCTCCAAAAACTGACCCTAGGCTTATCTGCAGCCATTTGAGTCACCTATCAGGGTCAAGAGGGAAGTACAAAGCACTGGGAGATGGCTCAGTGGTTAAAGGTACTGGCTGCTCTTCCAGAGGTCCAAATTCCATTCCCAGCACCCACATGATAGCTTAAAACCCAGCAGTAACTTCAGTCCCAGAAAATCTGATATACCATGGGCAGCAGGCATTATACATGGTACATAGACATACATGCAGACCAAACACCCATAACAGCTCAAAAACAGAGAAGCAAATAAAACACAAATAGAAAAGGGGGAAACTATCCTTACTTGCAAATTATGTTTCTACATGACTCTAAAGACTCCACCAGAAAAGTAGAACTGAGAAGCACCTTTAGTATGAGAGCTTAAAGGCCTCTACAAAGGAAACATTAAAACATTTGAGAAAGAAGCTGGCTAGACACTAGTGGTATACACCTTTAATCCCAGCAAGGAAAAAAAAAAGGAAGAAAAATTGAGGATACTAGAAGATGAAAAGACCTCCATTCTTGTGAAAATGGCTATTTTAGGTTAGGGGTGTAGCTCAGTTTATAAGTGAATGATCTTTACCATTCTATAAATTGTCATGGTAACACACACATGGAAACCCAGCACTTGAAGGGAGGGCCAGGAGGATTAGGAGTTAAAGGGCATCCTTGGCCACAGAGAATTTGAGCCCAGACAGATAACAGTCTGGGAGGGAAAAAAGGAAGGATGGAAACTGGCTACCATAGCAAATGATATCTACAGATTCAATGCAATTGCACCAAAAATTCACCTTTTTTTTTTTCTTTTTTGACAAGTTTGAGACAGGGCTTCCCTGTGTAGCTTTGTAGACCAGCTGGCCTTGAACTCACAGAGATCCGCCTGCCTCTGCCTCCCCACATGCTGGGACAAAAGGTGTGTGCCACCACCGCCCAGCTCAAAAAGCCATTCTTATAAATAATAAAATAAAAACTACAAAAACTTAGGAAGCACAAAAAATCCTAGATACCCAAAGTAATCTTAAGCAAAAAGAGTAAATGTGGGAGGTTACCACCTTAGTAAATGACTTCAAGTTATATTACTACAGAGTCATAGTAACAAAAGCAGCATGGTATTGGCATTGAACACAGACACAAATTAATTAATGGACACAGATAAAAACTCACATTGCTAGAGTTACCTGATTTTTTACAAAAATGCACAAATGGTGCTATGAGGCCTGGGCATTCACAAGGCCAAAAACTAAACTATATCTTTATGTTACCCTTTGTAAGTCAATTCCAAATAGGTCAAATATCCCCATGTAAGATGTAAAACTCAAACTGTTACGGAAAAGTAGGGGGGAAAATATCAGGAAAGGAAAGTAAAAGAAAACAGCAAATGCACCTGGTGGTGGTGGCGCACACCTTTAATCCCAGTACTCAGGGGGAGGCAGATTTCTTGAGTTCGAAGCCAGCCTGGTCTACAGAGGGAGTTCCAGAACAGCCAGGACTACACAGAGAAACCCTGTCTCGAAAAATAAGAATAAACCAGATTTGGGGTTGGTGCTATTAGGACACCCTGTTCCTAAACCCCCAGAACCACTTTCAGAATCTGGCAAATCCAGGATTCAGAGGACATGTGGTTCTACTGAGAAATGTGACCCAATTCAGTCATTTATTTTACATCTTTAAGAGTCCCAGCACAATTCCATGTTACTTCTTAAGGGCTAACCCATCACCAGTGAAAACCGAAGTGCTTCTGTCCACCTTAAAGTGCATGGCCACCTTCTAGCAGGTCTCAGCTGTGGATCCCTTGCAGAGCTGCCCCAGCCCAGGAAGGTATGGTACTCAGTCTGATCACACTGATCCAGGCTAGCAGCTCTGAGCAATATCAGGAGTTCTTGGATTTCCGCTCTCTTCTGGCCCTAGAAGCCATGATTCTGAAGAAAATCCCAGGAGCCAGAGTCCTGAGATAGACGGCCATGGATGGCAGTAAGTCTGTCAAGAGCACATCCTTTTTCTTCTTCCCCACGGCAGCAAGGACATCCTGGGCCACCTCTGCAGGGCTTCTGCCCTGAGCTGTGTTCTTGTCTAGAGCTACAGTAAACAAAAGGAAAAGGATATGAGGAGTCATGAGGCCAGCTTCCCAGAGTTCCTCCTGGAAGGAGACAGTTACACTGAGAAAAGGAGGAACTGTTTTATGATTCAAAGCAGGTAAATGGGGATAGAGACATAGACAGGAAGACAGACTGCTTGATGGTCTGTGACAGCACAGGTAGATCTTACCCCACCCACATCTAAAGATTGCCAGGGCTGGAGAGATAGATGGCTTGGTGGTTAAGATCACTGATTGCTCTTCCAGAGGTCCTGAGTTCAATTCCCAACAACCACATGGTGGCTCAAAACCATCTTGTAATAGGATCTGATTCCCTCTCCTGGCATGGGTGAAGACAGACTTGCTCATATACATATAAATACATAAATAAATCTTAAGAGAGATAGAGGTTGTTAGGCTTGGTGGCAAGTGTTAACCATAAGCCATTTCACTGGCCTGTATCATTTACTCTGGCTGGCTGGTTCACAAGGCTGTCAGTGGGAGATGGTAGAGACCATCTTGACCCCCCCCTGTGCACTGAGCTGGGAATAAACAGCTGTCCCAGTTCCCAGTGGCAGCAAAGGCTGGATGATGAACAGCTAGAGGAGGGTGTAGGGTAACAGTATCTCATGTTCCTTCTTTGCTAGTGACTCATCCATCTTGCTAACAGAGCAGAACCAGTTGGCAGACATAGAAGAGGCCATTAGCATATACCACCCAGAACCCGAGCTACCAGGAATCTGTCCTTACTGTGTGTTCACCACAGGAGAATGGGAAATTGAGAAAGGTTTGAGCTGAATTTTCTAGGACAAATAGCTGTCTAGCTGTTTAGCTAGGTTTGCAGCTGTCTAGCTCCTACCACTGTGGCTTTCTATGAAGAGACTAGCAAAGCAGCCACCCAGATTGGGGTGGTCTTGGTTCAGGCCTGCTCAAGTGGGTGGGTACAAGACCTGCAGGACCTAGGAAGCAGCAGCAGCAGCATAAACCACACACAGACTAACAGGCCTGCTCCAAGCTCAGGAAGGTAGGCTGGCTCTAGTAGTTCCAGACTCATGGACCAGCTGACCCAGGATGGAAGCCAACTCCTATACGTATAAGCGGGGGTCAGGCTGCTCAACCCATAAGCACCTGTAGTCAGCTCAGCACTGCTTTTGGCTGAGGAGGTTGGAGATTGATACTGCTGCACCCCATGCAGCCTCACCTCAACACTGTCCCTGAAACCAGCTGTTTTTCAACACCCCAGGCAGGAGCCGATCATGCCAAGTGCCCCCTTCTTCCTTCAACCCCACCCCCACCCCTCCATTAGCCCTGACTTCAATTTACTTAGTCCCAATTATAATATCCCTTGAGCCTTAGGATCTATTGATGAGTTAGTGGGAAGTTTGGTGAAGAGTTTTCTATCCCAGTTCTCTACATACAGGGGATCTTGTTCTCAAAGCTGAATTTGTGATGATAAAGGCCAAGGGGGTCTCAGTGGGGAAATGCCAAGAAGACAGCAGTCCACATCTGCGACCAACACTCAGGCTCAAGAATCACTTAGGCCAGCAGAGTGCTGCATTACGGTCAATCTGTAGCTTTTAGTGATGAAGGAGAGAAACCAGACCTACCTCCGTATCTGGAGCCATCAGCAGTGACAGCATTTACAGAGAGATTGGTATAGATGTAGCCAGGGCTTATCACAGTCACCTCAATGTTGTCCTGCTCCATCTCAGCACGCAGACAATCAAAGAATGCCTGGGTTGCATGCTTGGAGGCTGCATCTATAGGTGTGGACAGAGGTAGAAAGGGTGCTGGTGTAGGTTTTCCATTTAAGAGATTACAACACTACAGCAGTGTTTATGTCCTGACTGCCAAGTGCACTTTGTCCTTGCTCTTAGAAGACCCTGAGCTAATAGGAATAAAGTGCTGCCATGCCTTCAGCATCCTCAAATGGTTCAGAAAATAAATGATATATATGATGTGTATGTGTTGTTTATACACACACACACACCTATAAATGTATTCAATCTTGCCAAGTGGGTCCATCTAATCCTGTGGAGGAGGGGGTCCCCGATAACAGAATTGGACCCCACAGGAGCCTTCACAAGTTGTTCCAGTCTTTGTCACTGCTGAGCCTGGCCCCAGGGAGCCTCCCTCATGGAGGGCTGTGCAGACCCAAGCTTAGTTTGGACACTTCTAAGACTGTTTCCATATGGAGGAACCTAAGCCTATTCTGCTTGAGACAGGCCCCTGTGCTTTCCAGCAGCAGGTCCCCAGTCTGGGGTCAGGTGCTCAGAGGCATAGAGACCCTGAGTGAGGCTCTTAGGAAACCTGTTTCCTCTAGTTTGGAGTCCTACATGTTTTAGTACTTGTCTAAAGGGGTTCCCATCAGCCAAACACAATGCAAGGACAAAGCAAGGAGTCACAGTGGGCACCAGGCAGCAAGGCAATGTGAGCAGAGGTGCTGGCCTGGATGAGCAGATGAATGGTGACTCTGGGAGGCAGCCCAAGGGCTGAGGAGAGCAGCCATTCTGGGTCCACACTGAGCTCCCAGGCCATGGGTTTTCAGCTATGCTGTGCACACGATGCTGCCAATTAAAGCTGTCCCCTCCTCTGGGCACACACAGTGACATTTCTCAGTGTGTATGCCCTGCTGTGAACTTCTCAGAAGACTAACTGCAAAAGGGGATAAGGCCATTTTTCCCACTCCACTGCTAAGAAGTCTGTTCATCATTGGGTTAACCCCATCTCCCTAGGAAGCTGGCCAGACTCAATCTGGTTAACCATATAATATCCACACCACTGTGTATACCTGCTTTAGTCAGTGGACAATTAGAGAAAGCTAGTGGGAACAAGTCAAAGTAAAATGTGGAGAATAATAATTCTCTGTAAACTTCTACTCCAGTTTACTCATTATTAACATTGTTTAATCATTCCTGATTATGTTGTTTTAGTTTTGTTTTTCTGCAGAATCGTCTGAACAGCCTTAGGTAACTTTCCAATGTTAACAGGATTAAAACAAAGATGAGACAACAGAGAAATACCCATAGAAACTAAGGCTGCACTGCTTTTAAATGACAAAGCACATCTCACTGCACCTTTGAGCCAGCACTGGGAGGCATATGCGATGATGACTGTGGTGGCAGAAGAATGCTTAGGGTCTCAAGTTAAGTAAAGGTCCAGGACACACATGGGGAGCCAAAGGCAGAACTGAGGTCCAGGCCTGGGACAGAGAAAATGCCTTTGTTTAATGGTCAGCTACCCTTTATTGAATTGAGTGTTGTCACTGTCCTTTCTAGGTGCTGAAGCAATTCAGCCCCTCCTTCGCTGGGCCAGCCAGATTGCACCAGTCCTTGGAGGTGGATGGGGTGGATGGGCAGAGGCTGTCACCAAGTCAGTACATCCTTTGAGAGAATGACACACAGAAACGAACTAAGGAGTTGGTGATACAACCTTTCAAATCTTTTCTAAAAGCCTGCCCCCACCCAAACTAGAAGCTGCTTTCTGTGTTTGTTTGCATGTGTAACAGGAGGGCAGACAAATGAAATGACATCTGAGATTGTAGCACAGCCACTCTGGTGAGCAGAAGTCAGTGTAGGTTTAAGCCAACTGGGTGTTTTTAATGTTTGGGTGTTGGGGCTTATCTCAATCTCCCTGTGAACAACTAGAGATATCAATATTCCAGGATATTCTATCATAGATCACTACTAAAGGTCAAAGTCTGAGGTGAGGAAGGGGAGTCCCCAGTGTCTATCAAAATGGCTGTTAATTCTGTCACAGCCATTTACTGAATTAGAGCTACTTAAAAGAACCTATATATGATTATCTAGTGGATTAACAAGTCAGAAACATTATGAAAAATAAAATCCCATTTTGAATGTTGGACTTGATGTAAGAAAAAAGTTGGAGCCACATGCTTCAAAGTCCTGAAAGGGTTTCAGTATGGGGTCACTGCAGGTCCCTCCTCACAGCCTTCCGGCTGAGCAGTCTCCATTTGCAAGTATATGGAGGGAGGGACACCCGCCAAGGTCACCTAAGGGATAAGGAATAAAGTAGGATTTAAACTAGGGTATGTGACTGCTTAAAATACTCTGATCAGTGCTGGGTGTGGTGGCCATAACACTTGGGGGCAGAGGCAGGCAGGTCTCTTGAGTTCAAGGGCTATATTGGGAATTCTAAGACAGCCAAGGCTAAAGACTATGTCTCAAAAACACAAAACCATTAAAAAACAAGACAAACAAACAAAAAAGCAAAAAACAACAACAAAAAACATAATCCAGGTGGTGGCGGTGCATGCCTACCCAGCACCTGGGAGGCAGAGGCAGGGGACATCTATGAGTTTAAGGTCAGCTTGGTCTACAGAGCTAGTTCCAGGACAGGCTACACAGCAACAGAGAAACCCTGTCTAGAAAAAAAAAAAAACTCAGAAAGAACATTCTTGAAGAAATTACTCATGTATCTGAAGGGTATTTATTCCTACAATGTATGAATCTAGTAAATGAACACATTATTTTTATAATCAGAAAAAAATAAAATGTTCTAGGAAAGGAAGATAAAAGTACTTACATGCTGACCGAAAAGGAATGCTGATCTTGCCCTGGACACTGCTGATGGCGACGATGTGGCCTCGCTTCCTCTTGACCATGGAGGGTAGGAGCGCTGAGGGGACAGGGTGGAAAGTTAGACAGCATCTCCCAGTCACTGTGCCTGGTGCTGCTGGAGAAGACACTATAGTTTTCCACGGACAACTGGAGGACCGGGAGGTGAGAACAGAACATGCAAACAGCACAGTCCCCTTGTCCTACTGGGAGCTTGACCTCTGATCTGAAGTCTGTGTACATCAAAATATTGCCTTTAGTGGGAGCAGAAATGCAAAGCTGCATCAATAAGAACACTGATGTGAGGGCACAAAACAGACACAATGCAAATATAAACCCAGAAAAAGTGAAACACCCAGACTCCAATGGCCACACCCACTGCAAGGGGCAAAATGCACAGGGGCAAGCAGTGTCTCACTAAAAGGAAACCAAGCAAGATTAACAGGCATTCTTATGACTGCTGCTCATACCTCCTACTCCAAGGTGACACCCACCTTTTGTCAGAGTAACAGGGCCAAAATAGTTTATATCCATCACCCTCCTGTCCACGTCCACTAGGGTATCATTGATAGTACCACGGTAGCTGACCCCAGCATTATTGATGAGGATGTCCACATAGCCAAAGCACTGTAGGATTTCAGCTGCTGCCACAGCAATAGCACCAGGATCTGTGAGGTCAAAGGTCACCATGCAAGGTTTGTACGTCTGTCCCTGGCCAAATAAAAAATACAAAATGCACTTCATGAGTGACAGTAGCGTTCCTAATTTTCAGAGTTTTGGGACTGGCCCACTTGGCATAAATGCTATAGGTTGTGGCAACCCTCTTCCAAAGATATAGCCTATGAAGCTCCTTCCTGTTGCATTCCCATCTATCTGGGCAAATTTCTCCTAGATTGAAGGTGACTGCTATACTCCACAAGATGTGACCACAGGCCCCTCTTACCTTCATCAGCCAGACCGTGAGACCCACAGCTCATGTATGGTGTGAATATACACATATGGTGTGTTCATTACCACATACATGAGCTACTAACAGCTGCCTTTGCTGCTCCACACTGTACATCATGACACTCAACCGTCATCAGTTCATAGATGCCATCCATCTTAGGTTGTTTTGTTTATGAAATGTTATTCATGTATTCCCGGAAGGCTTGGCACTGGGACACAGAAGAAAGGAGGCCAGACAGGCTCCTGACACAGTCTGGGCGGGAGGGCAATTAACCTCTATAATCACAAAACGGCTGCTGTGAAGCTCCGTGAGAGCAGAAAGTAAGAGGTCAAGAGTGGGAAGCTGTGGGAACCCATCTCCATCTGGACAGCTGTCCTAACGGAAACACCATGAAGTGACTTGAAGTTCCCAATTACCTGAATGTAACTTCCAAGGGAGTGCTTTGCTGGCAAATCACAGCTACCAGGGGTGGACTGCAGCCACCAAAACCTGGCAGGCAACTGTAGGAAAGGCAGACCATATTTCTGGTGCAACTTGGGGGACCCAGGGCAGGCGAAAAGGAACTTGGCCTCCACATATACTGCTGACCTACTCCTGTGCCTGGGGTGTGGCATGGAGGCAGGTGTCTGTTTCAGCACTTGCCACTGAAAACAGCTGCCAGAAGACTGCTTTGGAACATCAAAATTATAGGTACATCTCTAAAAAGAATCCCCGGGATGCTGAGATGCTAGATTTAATAACAAAGGCATTAAAGCAACTATCTCTGATAATGCTGAAAGAATGAAGAAAGACAGTGGCAACAACAGGAAATAGGTTTAAAAAAAAAAAAAAAAAAAAGGAGTATTTCCGTAAAGGGGAAAATTTACAAAAAGAAATTCTAGCCAGGCAGTGGTGCCACACACCACCTTTAATCCTAGCACTTGAGGGGCAGAGGCAGGAAGAACTGAGTTCAAGACCAGCCCGGTCTACTGTGAGATCCAGGACAGCCAGGGCTACACAGAAATACCCTGTCTTGAAAAAAACAAACAAAGAAAAAAATCTAAGCTTAAGTACAATAAGTGAAGGGGTAAAGACACCAGAGTTTAAAAGTAGGTGAAAAAGAGAAGAAATCTGTGAACTCAAAACAATCATTTAAATTAATAAATCCAGGAAAGCAAAAGCAAAAATAGAGTTCAAGAAATCTATAGTATTCTGTCAAGTAAACCAACATAGGAAATGTGGAGCTCTGAGAAATGTTTAAATATGGAACGGACAACCGAAGACATGACTCGATGACATCTAAGAGGCCACCACAACTAGATGAACTAGTGACTCACAGTGTGCCAAATTATCAAAATTTTTCAAAAGACGGGGGTGGGGGGTGGAGGTGGAGGGTCTTAAGAACCACAACAGGAGCAGCTCCTCACATAAAAGTCCTCCAGAAAAACACCAATCCATGTTTCACCAGGACCCTTGAAAGATATATATAAAGATATAAAGATATATATAAAGAAAGCAGGCAGATATATCCAAAGTTATAAGAAAACACTAAATCAGCATATAGCATAACAGCCCTTCAAAAGTGAGGGAGAGATTTCAGCATTCCCAGGTCCATCAGATCTGCCCTGCAAGGAATACGGGAGACAGCCCTAAGGGGTCTTCATGCTATTGGGTTTGACACAGACAGTAGGAAGGAGCAGCACAAATTGGACTTGGTGGGTTAATTTTTAAAAGAAGATGGGTAGGGTAAGGACATTTAGGAGGAGTTCAAAGAGAGTGGGTGGCAAATATGACTGAAATACATTGTATGCATGTGTGGATTTCTCAAAGAGTAAAACCTATTATGTTAAAAATTATTAGTATTGCTGGGTGGTGGTGGCACGTGTCTTTAATCCCAGCACTCGGGAGGCGAAGGTAGGCAGATTTCTGTTAGTTAATTCCAACCTAGTCTACAGAGCCAGTTCCAGGACAGCCAGGGCTACACAGAGAAACCTTGTCTCAAAAAGATTAGTACAATTTTTTTTTACAGATTTATTTCAGTTTTTTGTATGCATGTATGCCTCCAAGCCAGAAGAGGGCACCAAATCTCACTTGTGAGCCACCATGTGGGTGCTGGGAATTGAACTCAGGATCTCTGGAAGAGCAGCCAGTGTTCTTAACCTCTGATTCATCTCTCCAGCCCGTAAAACAATTGTTTTTAAAATAATCATCATCACTTCTCCAGCCAGCACCCTTCTAGATGAGTATGCAGGGGACTTCCCTAGCTCTTAAGCCTAGGCAGTGGTGGCTGGCAGCTGATGGCCATGTCAGGGTAGAAAATGGGGACAGTTCTCAGCTGCTTGGAGCCTGCTGCTTTCCAGTACAATGTGATCACATGGATGCCTTGTAGCTCAGCAGTCCTAGAGGGGCTACTGTGGCCCAAGGCAGTCCTTCCTTCCCCACAGAACCCTTGCTGTAGGCTCACCTGGGAGGTACGAGAACCAGCAAGTTCACGGGTGAGTGCTTCTAGGGCTTCCACATTTCGACCACAGAGCACCAGCTTAGCCCCTGCAGAATGGAAGACTCTGGCGCATTCTAGGGGAAAAGAAAAGAACTCTGACAGCTGAAATTATCCAATGCCATTTTTCCTCCAGGCAGCTCAGTTCAAAGTCACCCAACCCTGCACAATGCCTGCTTCTCACATACTTGACACACATGTGTAGATCAGTGTGGAGCTGGATGGTAAGGCCCAAGATAGGGTTCCCATTCAAAGGTGGGACACATTTATAAGGCAGAGAAGAGCCAGGAAGGTGGACAGTCTCTGACTGCAACGTTCAGAACTTTCTGTCTCATGTAACATGGTCTCATGTAACCCTGAACAACCCCGTGAGCATCACCTCACTTATTGATGAAGCCCAGCAAAGCTAAGCAGAGTTCAAGACCTGTCCCAATAAACTCAGTCCACTCTCACAAGTGGTGCTATCGCTCATGTTGCTATGGTCCCTGGAGACTGCTCCACCATCAACGCTGCTGCCCAGACCACTAATGCAGCTGGCAGATATGCACACACAGTTCTTTGGAAAGTCAAAGCAAAGAGGCTGGGGCTCTTTGGGAGTCCTGACCCCGAAGGGTAGGTGCCTAGGAAATACTGGAGGCAGGGGACTGGTATCTAAAGCACCTGAGAGGCCATGGAAGTGATGCTGGGCCTCAGGCCTTGGTGGACTGGAGAAGAGGTGCAGGCAGCAATGTTAAGGAAGGGAAAACAGGGGAATGTCTCTTGCTCCTTGTTTACCCTCCCCCAAACATGTCCTAGCTAACTCTCAGTGCCCCAACATCTACATTTTTTAACAGAGTGGAGCCCAGTGCTCCGGAAAATGGACTTAAGCTAGGTCTGTATACACCTCTAAACTTCCTTTGCATATAGGTTTTAAGATATCCACCTACATTACAATCTGTTTCTCCCTTTCCCCTTCTGTGAGATATAAATTAATAATACCTAATCCAGAGGAGACTAAGGTTGAATGAGGTAAAGTAGGTAATTACTTCACAGGTAAAGCAATATGAAGACTTTTAATCTTTCTGTTCTTTGGAGACAAGCTCTCCTGTAGCCTAGTCTGGCTTTCAAACTCACTGTGTAGGTGAGGATGGCCTTTAAATCTTGATCCTCCTGCCTCTACTATCCAAGTGTTAGGATACAGGCATGCACCACCTTGCCTGGCCAGTGCATTAATATTTCCAAACTGCCTCTTAAAAGTTTTCTACAAACTAACCAGCTGGAATAAGTGTGAATCTGTCCTGCAAACGCTCATGAATGTATCTTCTTAAGGCACACGGGCCCCTGAGTAACCACAGGTCTCTGAAACTATATATATTAGAAGATTTATTTATTGTGTGTATAATATTCTATCTTCATACATGCCTGAATGCCAGAAGAGGGCGCCAGATGTCATTACACATGGGCAGACTATAAGACTGTTTCATGGGCAAACTGTAAGCACGCAACCAGAACACAGAAAAGAACACTGCACAATATGCTCAGTGTAGTTTCTTCAGTCACATTTTCTGTTCCCTTCAGGTATTGGGAAAGCAGGTGCAGATAAAAGACAGTATCCTACACATCAACATGTCCAGCCTCGCACCGTACCATTCCAATCTAGCCAGCTGTCACTCTTCAAAGACTTTAAAATTTGCTCTTCTCAAGCTAGGCATAGGAATCTCAGCACCTGGGAAGCAGGGGCCAGAGAACATCACCAGTTCAAGGCCAATCTGGTCTATATAGCAGGTTCTTAACCAGCTAGGGCTTCACAGTAAGACCCGGACTTCAAAGTGAAATAAAAAATAAGCCCAAAATGCTCCTCCTCACTGAGATCCAAGAAGCAGCAGCTGACTACCCTATTTATAGTAGCTGAGTAAGGGCAGAAGCCTGAACAATGGTATAGGGCCTGGCACCTCCGTAATCGAAAAAGTATCCGCCATAGATAGTGTCAGGAGTACAAGTGAGCTCAAGAGCCTTCCCTACCTTGCCCGGCACCCTACAGGCCCAGCTGCTCCTTTGAGTTTCTGTAATACCCACCTTCCACACCTTTCCCACCCTCCGTTCCCACCTGTGGGTGCACCTGGACTATCCTAGGACCCATACATTCTTTGAAGGGCTCTCTCTTCCCCAGTTGCCACTTTAGGCCTGAGCTCTGGAGTCACACGGGGCTGCTATTGCAGGGCAGAGTCTGAGGAAAGAGGGCAGGCGCCCTACATGGCAGCTCTGCCTGGGCTGCTGGAGTCACTGACGAGAGTCCAGGGAAGGAAGGGCCTGAGCTTCATCCAGCACACCTTCCCTGAGACTCAGAGGCATTACTGCAGGGCAAGGGCACTGACCTGGAAGGCCTGGGTGTGGACAGCAGGGACCTCAAGGACCTGACGCTAATCCTGCTATGTTCTTAACAGGGAAGAGGGGAAAGCCTGACGGCTAGCGCCAAGCCCGAAACCCAAGGCCAGTGTATCAACCAAACCCAGGAAAAGGTAAACACACCTGTTCACCTGGTTCTCCACTTCTGAGAATCCCTCTTTCAATACGCAGGCGAGCTGAGGAAAGCCACTGCTTCCCAGCAGCAGCCTCTTTACTTGCTTTCATCCCCCACACTGAGGCTCGGGCCTTTTTCATTGCTTACACACCCATCTTTTCCAACTGGACCATGGACAGCAGGCCCCTTCTGCTCATGTCTATGATCCCTAGGAAGCCTGCCGATTCCACTTCTAGCATCACAGACCTATGACTTACCTCTGCCAAGCCCTGAGGTGGCACCTGTAACTACCACCACAGCATTCTTCAGGTAAGCCCTTGAGCGGATCCGCTGCAGCACACGGAAGAGGCTGAAAAGCCCCAGGCAGCCAAACAGCAGGGGCAGGATGGTCGTCTGGGTGACCAAGTCCATGACCCTCTCCTTCAGCATACTCTTCCTGGAAGACCAAACCATATCAATCAGGAACAAAGCAGGAGAACAGCCATTTGTCGGAGCTATGCAGCTTTCCACAGATGGGAGGAGACTAGGGCTCAGCACAGCTGAGTTTGAGAACTTGGAGAAATTCTTTTCTCCTTGCAATCTCAGCTTCTTGTACCAGACAAGTCTCAGTGTGGAATGACCCTGACAAAATGGCCCAGGAGCTGGTCATTTCCCAGACAACAGAAAGATGGATGGGTAGGGGCCCTGCTCAGGGAAAGACAGCAGAGCCTAGACTCTGAGACAAGGCTTATTAACTGGAGACCACTGCACACCCTCTCCTGGGCCCCTCAAGACACAAGCAGCAGAGTCGGCCCCATCTCAAACCCACAGAAGAACTGAACCACAGCTACAATAAAGGCCACCAGGGCAAAGCATCAAGGATTACCCAAAGGCTCCAGCAACTTCTAGACACTGAAAGTGGAGCAGCATCAGCAGAACAGAGCCCCAAAGAACCATCTTCCATTTAGCCGGGCAGGTACAGCCCACTGTCGCTTGCAGCGAAGGACGTGAGGCACATGGTCTGGTGCACGGTCACAGGATGCAGCTGCCAGTGGCAGTAGCAGCCTCATGTAGAGCAATCTCAGTCCTCAGAAAGTCACTTCACAGCAAACAGATTCTTGTTTTGTTTTGTTGGGATTTTTGTTTGTTTGTTTTTGTTTGTTTGTTTTTTCCAAGACAGGGTTTCTCTGTATTGCTTTGGAGGCTGTTCTGGAACTAGCTCTGTAGACCAGGCTGGCCTCGAACTCACAAAGATCCACCTGCCTCTGCCTCCCGAGTGCTGGGACTAAAGGTGTGTACCACCAACGCCCAGCTGGGGCAAACGGATTTGAAAAGAGACCTGGGAAATGCTCGTTCTTTCCAAATGAAAAAACTTACTAAACAGGGTTCAATGAAGCTTAATTTTTGTACCTGCATAAGTCATTTAATTTAATTAAATTAATAAACAGAAGGAAATTTTTCACACACAGAAAAAAAGTTTGCCTCCCATGTCTAAACTTGTGTATCCTGACTCCTTTCAATGATGGACTACGATGTGGAGGTGTAAGTCAAATAAGCCCTTTTCCAAGCCAGTACCTGGTAGTGGCTCACGCCTTTAGTCCCAGCACTCAGGAGGCAGAGGCAAGTGAATCTCTGTGAGTTTGAGGCCAGTCTGGTCTACAAAGAGAGTTCCAAAAGAGCCAGTAGTATTACACCAAGAAAGCCTGTCTTGACAAACCTAAATAAAATAAATAAAATAAACCCTTTCCCTCCCCAACTTGCTTTGGTCATTCTGTTTCATCATAGTGATGTTAGTTAACCCTAAGACATGGTTAGTTTTCAAATGTTTAAATACCCACCAACCTATTCTACACTGCAGTGCACATAACCACACCAGTGAGCCCCCAGGTTGCTTGGGTCTTCCTGGCCTCTGAAATAGCTGGATAAAGATAGTCAAGAGAGTATAGGCAATCTCACTGAAAAGTAGAAGGGAATTTTGTCTTGGGTAGTCCAATTAACAGGTTAGGAAACAAATTTTCTCTATAAAGGACAAGCCTATTTCCTTTCAAAGTATCATACAAGAGAGCGTTAGTACATTTATAAAACACATTTTACATCAAAATGCTTATTAGCTTCTAGTTCAGGATATGGCCAAATCATGGACCACAAAGGCAAGAGTGGCAGTATAAAATGGAGTGGGATCCTAGTAAGAGACAAAGGTGGTGGGGTCTCTGTTTTGAGGCCAGCCTGGTCTACCTAGTGAGACCCTGTCTCAAAGGGAAAACAACACAACACAACAAAAAACCTGCCAGGTGGTGACAGTGCATACCTTTAATCCCAGGAGGTAGAGGTAGGCAGTTCTCTAGAAGTTTGAGGCCAGCCTGGTCTACACAGTTAGTTCCAGGACAGCCAAGGCTACACAGAGAAATCTTGTCTCAAAAAAACCAAAAGGGGGTTGGGAACAGACTTACTTTGCTCAAGTTTCCCAGATATCAACTGGTAAGAAAAAGGGATAGTGTTTCCAGGGCTATTTGACCAGAGAAGCAAACAGGGAGAGACATCAGAAAAAAGAAGGCTTCCTCCACAGAAGCACAGAGCACAGACCACCCCAGAGGGAGGATGTGCCGCATACACAAGCAGTATGCACACCAGCCACAGCCACTCCTAACTGCCCGTAAGCAAGGCCTGAACTTGCACTAATGAGTCATATAAACTGGCCAAGGGGCCCAGGGGCTCACAGCTACCCGCTTGTACAAGATTAGTGAATTCTAGACCTACAGTGATCGTGCCAAAGGTGTTCCTCAGGCCAGATCTATGAGCTCTCACACCCAGCTGTTCTTTCTCTTCCACCAAGGGGCATTTTGGCAATGGCTTCTAGAATACCAACTTATATATAAAAACTATGTCACCCATGATATTACTCCTTTCAATTACTTTGGCCAAAGTTCACCATTGTAAGTCAGGGATGAAATCTGTTCCTATGACTCCTTTTTCACTCAAGCAATGTTTTTTAAAAAAAACCAACTCATTAGTAAAAACGAGCAACTGTAATCTAAGCAGAACTACTACTCCCAGAAATTAAACATGCAAATCTGAAAATCACAAGACAGGACCTAAGAACTCTTCAGAGCTTAGAGAGGAACCAGTCCAGGTCTGTAAGAAGGGAATCATGCAATATCAAGCCACATTACAAGCAAACTGGGCCAAAGGGCAGACAGGGTTCCAAATGGAAGACGAGAATTTATCTACAGAAATCTTTAAATTCCTGTCTGTTTTCCAGAAGTCTGCACAGGGGCAGGTGGGATAGTGCACACCTGTAATTCTAGCACTCAACCGTGAGTTTAAGTAACAGACCCGACAGGACTTGAGTCAGAGAAGAGGGGAGAGACACGACAGCCTGCCCATTCTTCAGCCCCAACTCTGGTTAACCATTAGCAACTAGAGCCCACCTGCCCTGCTTCACCATCTGAAGTCAGAGAGCCCACCTGCTCTCCGGTCCCAGCACGAGTCACCTCTGACGCTGAATATACGGAGACTTTGGCCTGGACTCCAGGGCGCCCACTAGGTCAGGGAGTCAGCAGAGTATCTGGTCTCACACCCAGGCTCCTCCCAGCTCTAGTTTCCTTCCACAGCTCTTTTTTTTTTTTATAAAATACACCCAGGTCAATGTAGCAGGCCATCATAGTCCCTCGATGTTGCTGGGTTTCTTTTCTAATATTCTTTTTGTTTTATTTAATTTTGAGATAGGCTTTCTCTGTGTAACAGTCCCGGCTGTCCTGGAACTCGCTTGTAGACCAGGTCTGACTCTGCTTCCGAAGTTCTGGGTTTAAAGGCGTGCACCACCACCATCACCACCACCACACTGACTTTCCTTCTTATTCTATTATCTTTCTTTTCTGTCTCTATCCTAGCATCCTAGCTGCTCTAGTCTGTGATTCAACCTCCTGAGAGAGAAGACTGCTCTGTTATTTTTATACATATCTTTTACTCTCTCTTCTTTGTGGTGGTATATTATTTATTATTTATTAAAGCTTGTCTGAGGGTTCAGAATGCAAAGCTAGCCAGCCGCAAGTCAAGAGCCAGGCAATGGTGATACACACATTTAATCCCAGCAGCCATACTAGCAAGCCATAGAGCCAGGCAGTGGTGGCACAGAACTTTAATCCCAGGACTCAGGAGACAGGCAGATGTGAAAAGTAACAGAGCTCACGACTTTGATCCCAACACTTGGGATCAGCACTAGGAAAGTGGAGACAGGAGTGATATGGCTGGACAGAGAAAGGAATGTAAGGCAGGAGATGATAGGAACTCAGGGCTTTTACCTCTGAGGATTCGTGGAGGTAGCACTGTCTCTGAGGATTCATGGAGACAGGACAGCCCTTTCAGCCTGAGGTAGAGGTAAGAGCTAGTGGCTGGTTGCTCTGCTTCTCTGATCTTCAACTTGAACCCCAATATCTGACTCTGGGTCTTTTATTATTCGTGTTATACTTCTTAGTCTTGTTATAACCAAAACTCCTATATCTCATTTTTTTTCTCTTCATCTACCATTCCTCCTGTGTATATACCCCTTCCTGTACATGACAACCTGTTACTGATCACTGATTTCTCTCTTCTTTTTAATGTTTTTGTTTGTTTGAGACAGAGTTTCTCTGTGGTTTTGGAGGCTGCCCTGACACTCACTCTGAAGACCAGGCTGGCCTTGAACTCAAAGATCCACCTGCCTCTGCCTCCTGAGTGCTGGGATTAAAGGCATGGGCCACCACCGCCCAGCTCTTCTTTTTAATTTTTTCCACTCATAACCACCACAGTTAATACACTAGTATACATAGTGCCGGTGGTGGTGTCTCTTTACTCTCCATAATGCTAAAGGAAAGAATGACTGTTTTATAGGTAGCTGGCACTCCGTGTTCATGATGGGTTTACTGCTAGACCACCGTTGTGGAGAAATCCTGATGCCTTGCACAATTATAAAAGAAAAGCATCACCTCGACCTCCACAACAGACTTTCCTGGACCAAGCAAATACTCCCACTCAAGTAGAAAGGAAAGTTGAACTTAAAAACTGTACTTAAAGAGTAGAGCCAGCTGGAAAGAGAGAGAGAAGTATATTGCAGACAACAGAGCCACAAGGGTGAAGCGTCTGTGTTGGTTTAAGAATGACCCCCATAGGCCCACAGACTTGAATACTTGGTCTCTAGGGAGTGGCACTAGTTGAAAGGATTAGGAGGTGTGGCCTTGTGGGAAGAAGTGTATCACTGGGGAGTGTTGTGGAATAAGGTTTTTGTAATCTGTGAAGATGTGTCCTTGCCAAGTCTCCTTCTGACTGATTGGTTTAATAAAGAGCTGAATGACCAATAGCTCGGCAGAAAGGTTAGGCAGGACTTCTGGGCAGAGAGAAGGGGAGATGAATCTAGGCATGAGACAGATGCCAGAGGACATGAGAAGAAACAGTGATGCAAGATGGAAGAGAGGAGGACCAGGAGGTGGTGGCACGCGCCTTTAGTCCCAGTACTCAGAGGCAGAGGCAGGCAGATCTCTGTGAGTTTGAGGCCAGCCTGGCCCACAGAGCGAGTGCCTGGAGAGGCTCCAAAGCTACACAGAGAAACCCTGTCTCAAAAAACAAAACAAAAAAGAGAGATTACCTTGAGTCTCAGAAGAGATTTGGACTTTTAAACAGTGTTGAGGCAGTGAAAGACTATGGGATCTTTTTAAGTTGGACTAAGTGCCTTTTGCATTATGATATGGCTACAAGCCTATGGGCCAGGGGGTAAAATGTTGTAGTTTGAATGAGAATGACCCTTATAGGTTCCTATATTTGAATGTTTGGTCCCCAATTGGTGGAACTGTTGGGGAAGGATTAGGAGTGGCCTTGTTGGAGATGTGTCACTGGAGGTGGACTTTGAGGTTTCAAAAGCCAAAGCTATTCTCAGTTAGCTCTCTCTGCTTTCTGTGTGTGGATCAGGATGTCAGTCCTCAGATACTGCTCCAGCACCATGCCTACCTGCTGCCATGCTCCCTGCCATCATCACGGTGTCATGGACTAGCCCTCTGAAACTGTAAGCCCCCTAAAAGCTCTTTCTTCTACAAGTTGTTCATGGTATCTTAGCACAGCAATAGAAAAGTAACCAAGACACCACCCTGATATATCCAGCAAAACTTTACCATAAATGAAGGGGAAGAAAAAACTCTCCATGACAAAAGCAGGCTAAAGGACCACGAAGACAGCCTTATGGAAGATACTGGAAGGAAAACTTCAGAAGGAAGAGAAAGACAATTATATCCAAAAGACTACAGAGAAGAAATTAAAAAGGCTAAGATAGTTGTTAAATAGGACTAAGAAAACATAAAAAGACAGCAAAATGGCAGAACTCAATATACACCTTTCAATGAATAACTGAATGTTAACTGTTAATTAGAAAACACAATCCGGGAGCTGGAGAGATGGCCTAGAAGTTAAAAGGTCCTGAGTTCAATTCCCAGCAACCACATGGTGGCTCACAACCATCTATATTGATATCTGGGGTCCTTTTCTGTATGTGTAGGATACATGCAGGCAGAACACTGCATACATAATAAATAAGTCTTTAAACACACACACACACACACACACACACACACACACACACACACACACACACACTCCTTCCTTTTGCTGCCTCTAAGAAACACTTGGTCAGACAATAGACAGTATCTGAGGGTGAAAAGATGGAGCTCTAGTTGCTTTCCTGTTGCTATAATAAACACCACGACCATATGAAACTTAGGGAAAGGAAAGGTTTATTTCATCTTACACGTCCACCACTGAATGAATCAGAGCAGGAACTCAAGGCAGGATGAGGAGCAGAAACCATGCAGGAAGGCTGCTTATTGGATCCCTCTGGGTCTAAACTGGGTACATGTTCAGCTAGATTTCTTAGCCCAGGCACGCCTGGTGCCACCCACAGTGATGGTGCCACTCACAAGGGGGGGGCAGGACTCTACATCAGTTACCAATCATGACAATGCCCTCCAGGCATGCCTTCAGGCCAGCCTGAACAAAGCAACTCTTCAACTGAGAGCCTCCCTCCCAGAAGACTAGGTTGTGTCAAGTTGACATCTGAAGCTAACTAGAACAGATGGAAGACAGTCTCCCAAGCAAAAGCAACCAAACAGCAAGCACTTGTCACTATTCTAGTATCTGGTAAAATAGACTACAAATCATATCTGGTCAAAAAGTCACTTCATACTGCTCAAGGGAGCAATATATCAAGAAGAAATTATAGTCGTGTGTGTGTGTGTGTGTGTGTGTGTGTGTGTGTGTGTGTAGTGTGTGTAAGTATATATATATTACATACTGACTGATAATCTCAATACACTAAACAGTGACTTCAACACCTCCACTCTCATCATTGGACAGATTAACCAGACAAAAAGAAAACAGTAACTATAATTAAATGGCACTATAGACTAAATGAACCTAACAGAGATCTATAACACATTCTACGAAAACACAATACACAATTTTTCTCAGTAGTTCATGGTCTTTTCTCTAAAATCTATCACTTACTGGACACAAAGCAAGCCTCAACAAATGGAGGAAAACTGAAATAATGCCTTGTATTCTATCTGACTACACTGGAATAAGGCTACAAATCAGGGGCTGAGAGATGGCTCAGCAGTTAAGAGCACTGACTGCTCTTGCAGATGCCCCAGGTTCAGTTCCCAGCACCCGAATGATGCTCACAATTCTAGTTCCAGGGGGTCTTATGGACCCTTCTGACCCCAATAGGCTCCTGAATGCAAGTGGGTTACAAGCATATACTCAGGCATAAACATATACACACAAAAGAAATACTTTTTTTTAAAAAAAAAATTGTAAATTGCTGGAGAGTAGAGCACACCTTTAATCCTAGCACTCGGGAGGCAGAGGCTAGTAGATGGCTCTCTGAGTCTGAAGCCCAACTGGTCTTCAAAGCAAGTTCCAGAACAACCAGGGCTGTTACAGAGAAACGGTGACTCAAACCCTGCCCTACTCCCCAAAAAAGAAAGAAAAAGCATCTTCAACAAATGGTGCTGCGAAAACTTTAGACAAATGAAACTTGATCTTCATCTTTTATCTTGCGCAAACATCAACTCCAAATGGATCAAAGACCTCAATTTAAAGTTAGGAGAGCACTTAAAAGATATAGGCACACATAGGACTTTCTTACTTGGGTTGTAGACACTCAGGCGATACAACCAACAAGCAACAAGTGAGACCTAATAAGGTGAAAACCCTCTGCTCTACAAAGGAAAATGTTAACTGTGCCAAGAGGCAGCCTACAGAATGGGAAACAATCTCTGCCATCTATCCATCTGAGGATTAGTGTGGAGAGTATAGAAAGAGCTTAAAAATGAAACATCAGATCCCCTGGAGCTATAGTTACAGGCAGTGTTGAGCTGCCAATAAAAGTGCTAAGAACTGAACTCAGAAGAGCAGCCAGTGTTCTTAGGCACTGAGCCTCCTCTCCAGCCCTACCCCTCAAAAGTATAATCTTAAAAAAAAGGAGGGGGGAATAAAAGGCACCCACTCCTTTGTAGCTCATGCCTGAGACGCAGTATCTGGCAAGACATCTTCTGTCCCCACACCAGTGTCACAGTGCTTATGATCAGGGGCCAGGGAACACCTTCACGCCAGCAGGACCTTGCTGGAACAAGCTACAGAGTGTTGTATTTGGGGCTGTCAGCCTGAAGAATACCACAGCTGAAGGAATGCAGACTGGCATCAGTAAGGACAAAATGGGAAGCAAGGCTAGCGGGTACTTCATGCTAGTGCTGAAAAGAGTAAGCACGCTGAGGCGCCTCTGCTCTTCATTAAGCAGTAGCACATACCCCCAGCAACCCTGCAAACAGGATTCGAAGAGGGCTCAGCACTGGCCCCTGCAATGCAGCCACTGGGAGACAGCTGTCGGTGATCACAAGGCAGTGGCACAAGGAGGCAGAGTTCCACGAGAGAGAGTCACGTGGAGGCTGACCGTTTATTATAGTTCAAAGTCTCAGCTGCTCACTTTTAATCCAGGGCAGATGATGCCTACCTACACACTTAGACATAGGCGGAAACTGGGATTCCAATGTTGTGTGGCATTTCCCTCCAAATTACAATGCTCCCTCCAAATAAAACACTCCCCAGGAAGGAACGGGAGACTCAGGAATATTAGAAAGAAAATGTCACCTACAGAAGAGAAACTTGGATGACTCTCGAAGGCTCCTACCCAGCAGCACAAAACCAAATAAACAGTTGCTGGGTGTGGAGACCCTGATCAGCCAAACTGTGGAAAGAAAGATATTCTAAGTGTTCAATGCCTGCAGGCTCCTCAGAGAGCTCTGGGCTACAGTTTCAGAAGTCATTAACCATGTGAGGGTGGGCCTAAAGAAGCCATGTGTAAAACCACTGGCAAAGACACTGACTTTTCAGTCACAGAAGCTAAAGCATCTGACCCAGAGCCACTGCTGCTTTATGACTCCTGGAGGCTAGTTACCTTTAAAAGAATGACACAAGCCAGGCAGTGGTGCACACACATTTGATCCCAACACTCAGGAGGGAGAGGCAGGAGAATCTCTGTGAGTTTGAGGACAGCCAGGACTGTTACACAGAGAAACTCTATCTCCAAAAAAACAAAACCAAAAAAAAAAAAAAAAAAAGAAAAATCAAAAGCAACAAGACAGATAGACATTTCAATTAGGAGTTATTCAGATAGGAACTGAGAAGCAAAGCAACTCAAGATATCTGATGGAGCTGGGCGTTGGTGGCGCACTCCTTTAGTCCCAGCACTCGGGATGCAGAGGCAGGCAGATCTCTGAGTTCGAGGCCAGCCTGGTCTACAGGGCTAGTTCCAGGACAGACTCCAAAGCCAGAGAGAACCCCTGTCTCAAAAAACAAAAACAAAACAAAAAGAAAAAAGAAAGAAAGATATCTGATAATGGATATCTATCTACCCCAGGTGGAGCTGCCGCAGTAGACATTCATTCAATACTCATCAAGAACTACTGTGTACTGCCTGGTGTCAGGACAAAATAAACTGTCCTCATAGAAATGTCACAACAGTGGGAGAGATGAACAAGACAAATGAAATGTATTATTTACACATATAACATACTGTGCAGTCATGGGAAAAAGTAAAGCCAACAGAGGAATAGGAAGTGACATTTGCTGAAAAGCCTAAACAAAGTGGCTATAATTCCAGAGTTCCTGAAATGAAGCAGAGGCCTCAAAGGCTGATCGACTGTTAGAACTTCAGTAATGTGGAGAGTTTGGAATGTTGCCAAGTCCAGAGCGCAAATTACCTTGGGCCATCTTTAATCCCCTCAGTAGTCATTTATTCCCCATCTCTATATGGGGATACAAAACATCTTTGTGCACATGAGATAAATGCTTTGGAATGTACAAACTCCTAGCTAACCAGGCAAAAGACCAAGAATGCGTCAGATAGCATCTGTGGCTTGGAATTGAGATTTCCCCATTTTTATTTAACCCGATTACCAGATATTTCCACCAATGTATTTGCAAAGAGACTGGAATTTATGGTTTCCTTTGTTGTTACTATAAAACCTCATGCAACTATTACCACGTTGGATCATACTTGGCTGCAGAATAAACTATCCCTATTCCTGCTGTTTCCTGCATGGACAACTGATACATAAAAATTGGATTATAAACTTTTTCCAGTTACATTCTGTCCATTTGAAACATTAGGCTATTCATATTTCTTCCTTCTTTCAATTAACTAAAGATGAGAAACCAGAGCCGTATCAAGAGTTAATGCCACTATGAAGATGAGAAACCAGAGTCATATTGAGAATTAACATGACTGTGGACGAAAGTCTGAGGAAGAAAGGAGATACAGAATGAGGAATTTCGTAGAAATCTGGTTGCTTCATAATGAAACAGTCAAATAAGAAAGAAAAAGAAAGGAAAAAAGCTACTTTCCTCTAGATAAGCACATGTGTTATTAGCACATGCTAACTCTTGTTTTTGCTGCTCTTACCAAATCTCTAGTCAACTTATAACTCAGAAAAAAATTTGAGCAAAGAGCCTTTCCAATATAGCAAGTCATTTTTCAGAGGCTGTCTTCTATAATAAAAAGAAATTCCTACCTATACTATTAATCAGTGTACTAGAATAAAAATAAATGAACCCAAACAAACTCTAAATATTGCAAAAGAGAAACTAAGCAAGTAGGGAGGGGTTACCCAGCTTATGAAATAAAAAACTTCTAAATTGTCAAGCAGTGGTGGCACTCATCTTTAATCCCAGCAGAGGAGGTAGAGGCAGGCTGATTTCTATGAACTGGAGGCTAACCTGGTCTACAGAGCTAGTTCCAAGAGAGCCAGGACTATTATGTAAAGAATCCTTGTCTTGGAAAGCCAAGAGGACAAAAATCTATGTCTGAAAGTTTGTGAAACTTTTTAAGATTCAAGAACAGCTGTCCGAAAAGTTCTATGAGTGAACGACTGCTGGGTAGAAGTCCAAGAGCAAACGATGCTGATGGAGGGGAGACTGCTCAGTGGTGCAGCTGCCTGCAAGTTGAACAGAAGCCAATAGTGTATCTCCCTTTCTGGGATAGGCATTTCAGTGACAAAGCTGCCTTTGAATTGGTCGTGTTCCTTTAAGTTATCCCTCACCCAGGCTTCTGAAAGTCACCCTGACAGGCTTGCCAGTTTTCCAGGCCTGACTTGGATGGGATCATTCTCTTAGTCTGCCATTGCTTTCTCTCTGGAATGGATAGGGATTTTTGTTCTCCTGAAAAACTATATCCACTGGGGTCTGGTCCCTAGCCCCGGCCTTGTGATCTCCTGACTCGAGTAACTGGAAGTTCAGTCATCTCCAAGTGCCTGACACTGGGTGTGGGGAGGAATCTGGCCCCCATACTAAGCCAGTGCACTGAGATTCACACTTATAACAACAATCTTTCAATAGTTTCATTTACAATGATCAAGTCAGAGCCTGTCTTCTTCCCTGAGGGCACAGCTTTTGCAGAGAGGCATGTGTCTAAAAGCCTGCCTCCTTGACTAATGTGCTATAGCTTAGCTTCTATGACTTGTGAGACATGGCAATACCACTGACTTTACTGTTTTGAGGAGGACCACGGGTATCTATCTGAAACAGCCTCCATGGTGGAGGCTCCAGTTAATTCCCTTCCCCTCTCTTCTAAAACAAGTAGATCTTGATGGCTAATTCAAACTATCACTAAGGGATCCCGTTTCCATCTGCCACTTCTCTAGAGTTTTCCTCCACCCCCTACAGAGTTAAAAGATAGAAAGGCCCTTCCTTATAGGCAATTCCACCAAAAGTAGCATGGATGTGTACGCACACTTGAGGCACAAAGATAACCACCTGGAATCTCTAAGTTAAACTTCTAGGAGGGCTTGCTGTTCCAAGGGCCTGCTATGGTGTTCGCCACAGAGAGTGGGGCTTCCAGGCTGTGGTGTCCAGAAGCTCTGAAGACAGAAGGCCAAGTCCATGAAGCTTGTGGATATCCACAGTGGAGCCCCACTCTGCTAACTACTATATTGACACTGCCTGCACCATGAGTTTCTCAGACAGGATGTGCTGGACTTCGAAGTCCATGCTGCCCTGGGATCCAAGTGGTAAAATCAGCTATAAGAAGCCTCTGCCTGACCATCCTGGAACCTAAAGATGAGATCCTGCCCACTCCACCCCATCCTCCCATCTCAGGACAAAAGAATAGGAAGCTAGAGCCACCTGCCAGACCCCAGGCAGTGCCTACAGGATCTTGGCAGATGCATTTAGAGGCTGGATGTTGTCCTGTAAAGACACTTAATAAAATATTGCACAAAGACAAAAATAACAAAATTTGATACCCACCTGAGAGATAGTGCAAGGTCGTGTTCGTGTGGAAGAGATTGTGTATCCACTCTCAAGCCAAACTATACTGAAGGGTTATGAACTGAAGAACATTTTATGTGTATCATGTGTTGGGTACGTGCAGTCAGCCACTAGCTAAGTATGTCCTTTCGAGCGAAATCTCATTTTCACTTCACTTCTGCCGTATTCCTAAAGTTTTAACTGAAGAAACGGTCGCTGAATGTTTAAGACATCAGCCCAAAGTTGCACTCACTAAGCGGCAGAGCTAGGGCTGAAAGAGTGTCTAAGAAAGCTATTCCCATGGATGTTTCAGGGTCAGTATCTTGCCCGCCCTTCCGGAAAACTTAGATCTTTACTAGTGTTAACCATGTCGGGGCTGGGGTGTCACGGGCCCGGGCGCTCCAGCCCCGGGTCACGGATCAGCACACGCCGCAGTAGCTGTGTGCACGCGACCTAGCGCGTTCCTGGCGCAGGTGCCATTCGCGGACCCTGACACACATGCATGCAGACGCAGCAACCCCCGCAATGAGCATGCCGGAACAGCATTCCAGTCCGTGGGCCAGAACCCAGCTTCCTTCAAAGTGGGGCACCGCGGGGAACCGGAAGCCATCAGGGCCCACGGCCTCCACGCCCCCTGCTCAGCCCGGACTAGGACTCACTCAAACCGGATGCACCGGGAGCATCAGCTCTAGACAGGACAGTGCCCTCCTCATTCCCCCTCACCCACAATCTCCTACATCCCTAGGGTTTACCTAGTGGACAGAGAGACCATGGTCAATCAACTTCATCCTTCCGCCTCGGAATTGACGTAATGCAGCTGGCTCTACCCAATCACGACTCTTGAGGAGGACATGCGCTGTGGCGCCGCCTGCCCTGCGTAGGGTTTAACCTTTGAGCTCTGAGTGAAATCATCCTGCTTAAGTCCTTTCCTTTAAGTCTTCCGGAGAGAAATTTTGAGTAGTGACTTGGGTTCCATTGGTTTCCAGAAAAACTTAATTTACGCTGCAAAGCTGGGTGTCAGGGCATATTCCAGTTATCCCAACACTTTGGAGTTGGAGAAAGTTCTGGAATTCAAGGTCACCTTCGGGCTAGGCTACATGACACTTTCTCAAAAAGCAAAAATAAATGCTACAGCTGTCAAGGAATATTATAAAGAATGATGTGATGTTGGAACAAAGATGAAGGGGACGGTTATCAGTTTTTTAAAAAGACCTACACATAAGTAGTCACTTTTTCTCCCAACTAATAGCCACATTAACACAACTAGGAATCTACTATTCTATCAATAGTGCTAGGTCTATCAACTGGGGGACCTGAGGATGGAATTTTTGTTTTGTTTTTCAAGACAGGGCTTCTCTGTGTAGCCCTGGCTGTCCAGGGAACTCGCTCTGTAGACCAGGCTGGCCCCAAATCGCAGAGATCCACTTGCCTCTGCCTGACAAGAACTGGGATTAAAGACATGGGCCTCCACAGTCCGGCTTACCTTTTTCCTTTTTTTTTTTTTTTTTTTTTCGGTTGGGAACTTTTTTTTTTAGCCAGGATCTTACTACATTCCTAGTTCCTGCTGTGCTGATCCTCCTTGATCCTCCTGCCTCAACCTCCTAATTGCAGGGGTCACAAGGTTTACACCATCAGAATTCTAGACAAAGTAGTGACCTAAATGTAAAAAGTACAACTCTTTGAAAACAACCAAACAAAAAAGTACAACTCTAATAGCAAACTAACCTGGGCATAGACAGGAAAAATAGTTCATGGTAAAACACAAATACCAACTCTAAAGGAAAAGGCTGACAAAAATTAACACAGCGGAAGTATGAAAAGGCAGGCAAATCTCTGTGAATTTGAGACTTAGTCTGGTCTTCATAGCAAGTTTTAGGACAACCAGAGCCTCAGAGAGACCCTGTCTCAAAATACAACAACAACAACAATAATAACAATAATACACAATTGGGGCTAGAGAGATGGCTTAGCGGTTAAGAGCACTGGCTGCTCTTCTGGAAGATTGTAGTACAATTCCCATCACCCACATGGTGGCTCATAACTGAACATCTGAAATTCCTGTTTCAGATAATCTGACACCATCACACAGATATATATGCAAGCAATGAGTACACACAAACTAAAAATAAATTTAAAAATAATAATACACAATTAAGAGGGTGGAAATGCAATATGATTTGCAATATATTTACCAGGAAATAAATTTTATTTAGAAAGATACAAATCGTGCAAATAAATTTATTTTATTTTCATTGTTGTATATTCATTACAGAAGAGATAAGGATACATAAGGATACTTTTCATACAAGTTTAAATTGTATTGTGGGTCCAAGGCTCTGAATCAACCCAAGAAGACACAAGAGGCTTCTGCAAGCAATATTTAATACAGGACAGAAAAAACAAACAAACAAACAAACAAAAACTGATTAAGAAGGGCCACAAAACAGACTTGGGAGCTGTACTATGGCCCCCAAATACCAGGTGAAGCAAGTATTTAAAAATAAAAAGGTCACAAATATTAGTGCCAAGCTACAGTTAAAATATTTCACCAATCAGAATTAAAAAATTAGAAGCTTTTCTTAAGTGTTCCATCATTGTCACACGACATAAACAATGCAAGCTTTTCAGTCCAGCTAATCAAACTTATTCATTCGTTTTGTTGTTAGGAACAGCCATAGTGTTTCTAGTGTTTCTAGAGAATTAAAAATACATAAGAGGCCATTTCTATTAAGGAGGAGCTGGACAGTTATTGGGAAGCCCCCAGCTGCCTCAGGGCTTGGGAACTTGAACTTTGTTTTCCCCTGCATGTAAAATGGAGTTTAGATTCAAAATGGTAGTACTTAGGGCAAGATGCTTTTGTCTGTTCTCAACAAAAGTATTTTGAGTATATTCCCCTCCATTCTTTCTACCCTCCTCTTTCTTATTTCCCCATCACAATGCAATTAACTATGTATGTCTCTCCAATGCTATCATTCCTAATTAGTCAATTATGTTTAAATTAAAATCCTAGCAAATATCCACAAAATCTGGACTTCTTTTGTCATTGTTTTGTTACTTTTATTTTGAGAGACAAGATCTTTCAAGTTATGCAGGCTGGACTCAATGAACTCATGTCATCCTCCTGCTTCAGCCTCTTGAGTAGCTGGGAATAGTGTGTGTGTGTGTGTGTGTGTGTGTGTGTGTGTGTGTGTGTGTGTGAGAGAGAGAGAGAGAGAGAGAGAGAGAGAGAGAGAGAGAGAGAGAGAGATCAATACATACCACCATGAACCCCTGGAAGTTTTATTTTCAAATATATATTAGTTACATTTTCAAATATGTTCTGTACCTTTCCCTTTAATATATTCACAGAAGTTTATATGACCTCATAGCTTCCCTTCAGTTTTGAAAACTCTATACTACTGTTTGCCAGTACAGAATTATGATCCTGAATCATTCTGAAATATTGGGCCCATCTACCAAACCTTAATGAACCCACATTTCGCCCCTGCTTAGAGACTGTTCTAGAAGAAAGATAGTAAATTCCAATGTACCTTGCATTGGATTGGGTTTATCCATTTGAATTGGGTTTATCACATGCAAGAATGAAAACTTGGACTTTGCAGCCAGGATATTACACAAATAGACCCCACTGACTATCAGAGCATCATGACCTTCTGTAGAAGCAGGACATGGGACTTTTATTTCCAAGAATATGGAGTAAATCCATTTTTCCTATTTCTCCTGTTGTGTGTAATCACACCCTGAACACCACCAGAATACTAAACGGTAGGGAAAAGATAAACCAGGTAGGACCTCAGACCCCAAGGAACAACACAGTGGCTTCATGTATCCCAAATGAGATACTGGAGGAATGGGCCACCTATAGAGGCCAGCAAGCACAAAATCTCAGGAAAAAGCCTATTCTCTTTGGCACAGAACCAGGAAAGCAGCAACTTAGAAAGGAAAACAAGTTTCAAACAATGATAGCTCAACTCTTTTCAAAAACCGTGAAAGAAGCCTTCAGCCCTCTTCCATGCTTGCTCAGAAGGAAATCTAGAGTGTCGCCCATACCACTGCTCCTTTTCAGCTGGTACAATCTCAGGGAAGGATATATGGCAGGCTGGGACTTCCATTCCCAATGGACTGTAAGGAGACTCTTGTCCATTGGTGTCAGTGGACCAACCAGAGATCCTGGGCAACCATCCTACTTAAGTGTGATGTCAGCAGAAGCCAAGTAGAAAGTCAGGACTTGCATCCTCCTTATTGGCAGCAAGACCACTTCCCACATATAGAAAGAGGCCATGCAGGAAGCAATAACTACACACTTTTCCCCTCCCTGCTAAGGGGGTGTCAGTGGAGGATTATTGGGAGCATGAACTTCTATTTGTACAAAACAGTAACAGAGAGTTCCTCTAGGTGTCAGTGAAGTGAAACATATAGACTTCCACTTCCATCTGCCAATAGCAAAAATGCATAAAATTCCCCTGTCAAAGTAATGTCCAGGGAAATAGGATTCAGAAGTTTATGGAACGCAGAAAGCCAGGTAGCTGTCAAAAATCACTCCCTTTAGGCCAGTGGTATAGCACAATGGTAGAGTATTTGTAAGCATGTGCAATCCCCTGAGTTTTATGTAGCAGATGGTTCTTCCTGGACATAATATAGATATACATTCCCCCATCAGTTTTATCTGTAACATGAGAAAGAAAATTAAAAATCATATATTTTTATCAAGAAACTGAACCCTTTTAAAATTTTTGTGTGTATGGTTGTCTCACCTTCCTGTATGTCTACATACCACTTATGTGCCAGATGCCTAGGGTCTCAAGAAGAAGGCATCAGATCTCCTGAGACTGGAGTTACAGATGAGTATGAGTTGCCATATGGGAATCAGGAATTAAAACTGGGTCCTCTGGAAAAGTAGCCAATGCTCTTAGCTACTGAGCCACCTATTTGGACCCCCAAGTAACAGAACTTTTAGGTATAGCTAAGAGAGTGCAAAGAGGGAAGTTTATGGCACTAAATGCTTAAAAGAGAAGTCTTGTTGTGGGATAATCTTTTTGTACACTATGAAGATGTGTCTCTGCCTAGGCACCTTCTGATTTGTTTAATAAAGAGAAGAACAGCCAATAGCTGGATGGAAGAGGACAGCTGGGACTTCCAGGAGGAGATAGGAACTCTGGGAAAAGAGGGGCAAGATTTGCCAGTCAGACACTATGAAAGTAGAACTCATGGTACTGAGGAGAGGAAATGAGCCATGTGGCAGAATGTAGATTAATACAAATTGGTTAATTTAAGTTTTAAGGGCAAGTTGGAAACCAGGCAGTGGTGGTGCATGCCTTTAATCCCAGCACTAGGGAGGCAGAGGCAGGTAGATGTCTGTGAGTTTGAGACCAGCCTGGTCTACAAGAGCTAGTTCCAGGACAGCCTCCAAAGCCACAGAGAAACCCTGCTCAAACCGCCCCCCCTGCAAAATGAGAGCAAGTTGGGAACAAGCCTAAGCCAAGCTTTCATAATTAATAAGTCTTTTTGGTGGTTCAAAGAAAACCGACTACAAAGTCTCAAATGTAATGAGCTTAGACATTACATGAATCAAAAGAAAGCAGGAAGAAATAAAGACAAAAATCGGTAAGTCTCAAGGTTGGTTGGGAGGCTGAAAAAGAAGGATTACTGTGAATTTGAAGCCAGTCTAAGCTAAAGAGTGAATGAAGGGCTGGGCACTGGCTGCATACACCTTTAGTCCCAGCACTTGGGAGGCAGAGGCAGGTGGATCTCTGTGAGTTCCAGGCCAACCTGGTCTACACAGCTAGTTCCAGGACACAATCCAAAGCAATAGAGAGAAACCCTGTCTCAAAAAAAAAAGCATATATATATGTATATATATATATGCCCAGACCCTCACCCAGCCTCCTGCTTTGGCAGCCATGACAGGCTGCAAAAAAGACCCAGCAAGATGTAAGCGGCTGACTCAGTTTGTGCTGAGCCCCTGACCTTGCCCTACTCACTAGGAAGCAACCATCAGATACCCTCCATCTGGTAAGGAACCAATCAGAAGTTAGCTGGCAGGCTCTGGATGTGCTTTACTGATAATAGTGGAATGCAGGGTATAGCAACTGCCCTGGGATGGCCTCTAGGTACAGCAACTTTTCTGCAGCAGCAGCTGCAGCTGACCAATCAGCTCAAGGAAGGCTTCCCTAGCCCGGAGTGCACCAATCATGAGACTGTTGGTATGCAACTATCGAATCCCCCCCAGACACTCCCCTTGCTCTACCCCAATATATGTCCTGCCCCACTGCTGTTTGGGGTCCCTCCTATTCCATCTGCTGTGTCGGATGGACAGAGGACCTGAGTTAACTCCAGTTAATTTACAAACTAAAAGGACTCTTTGATTTTTGCATCGGATCTGGTCTTTTGATGGTTTGGGGGTTCAGAATCTGGACACAGCATGAGTTCTTAGCCCTCCTGGTCTACAGAGTGAACCTGTCTCAAAATCAAGCAAATAGGGAAACTCATGAAATTTAAAACAGATAAAAAATAGGATTAAGGATATAGTTCAGAAATAGAACATGTACCTAGACTCACAAGGTCATGAGGCCCTACATCCAATCAAAGCCCAAAAAAGAAGACTAAAAACAGAAAAATATGTCAATCAAACCCAGTTCTATTTCTGTGTCCTGAAACTAAAGAGGTAGGGGTGTGTGTGTGTGTGTGTGTGTGTGTGTGTGTTGGAATATATGCCTTACTTTCATAGGTTCATCCTGCTGGACCCTCACCAGCTGCTAGCAATCAACCTGGAAGGATGAACTAGTGTACTTGTTGTGCCCAGAATTTGAACCCCCCCAAACTAACAAGAGACCAGATCGATACAAAAGCAAAGGGTCTTTTTAATTTACCAGTTAACTAGAATTAACTCGGGTCCTCTGTCTATCCAACACAGCAGGTCGAGTAGGAGGAACCCCAAGCTGCAGGTGGGGCAGGGAATATATTGGAGTAGAGCAAGGGGAGTGTCTGGGGATCCCCTAGTTGCATAGTAACAGCCTCAAAATTCCTGCATCCCTGGGCTTGCGCAACCTGTCCTGAGCTGATTGGTCAGCTGCAGCTGCTGCTGCAGAAAAGTTGCTGTACCTAGAGGCCATCCCAGGGCAGTTGCTATACCCTGCATTCCACTATTATCAGTAAAGCACATCCAGAGCCTGCCAGCTAACTTCTGATTGGTTCCTTACCAGATGGAAGGTATCTGGTGGTTGCTTCCTAATGATTAGGGCAAGGTTGGGCAAAGCCCAGGGCTCAGCATATGCTGCTGAGTCAGGAGCCTACATCTTGCTGGTTTTTCTTTTTTGTTTGTTTTGTTTTTTGTTTTGCAGCCTGTCATGGCTGCTATAGCAGGCGGCTGGGTGAGGGTCTGGGGCCTTCATACTGAGATGCATAGACCACTCCTGACTAACCCCAAATAAGGACAGCTTCCCTCACAGAAGGCCCTAATTCACATTATCTAACCTGGGACTCAAGTGTCTCCTTTTTGTTCATGCTGTGAAAAGGGCTAGATCCCTGGGTGGGAAGACTGCTGCAAGCCTTAAGCTAAGTATTTAGTGGAATTACTCACAGTGAATCTCAAAATGTCTTGCCATAAGCTTTTTCCTTTTTTGGTTCCCTGTGGAAACCCATCTTTGTGAGCCTTCGGTCAGATCCAGCCAACTTGCACGGTTCATACCTGGGAGTGTGGATTGAGAAAGGGCAGGTAAAGATGCTAAGAAAAAGACCGAGACACAGGATAGAGTCAGGAGGGCAATCCAGTGAATACTGACTGGCCAAAGTTTATTCTTTAACATTTTTAAGTACCCCAACCAAAAGGGAGGACATGACAGAAGACTTCTATTACCATATATAAGGAGCAAACAGACTTTCTTCCCTTAACCCTCCAAGCATTTGATAACCACACCTGTTATCCAGCCTTGAGGGTCAAGAGTAAACACACCTCAGCCCAAGTCTGTTATTTAGATAAGACATCCACTACCAAGACAAAAACATCCTGCAGTATCTAAGCCTTAGACCTTTAGGTCTTATTACTTACTAAGGACAGTTTTGAACTCTGTGACCTTGAGGCAAGATAAAGAGGAATCATCTTTATGGGCCCCAACAGTTTCCTGCTACCATTAACCCAACTTCCTTCCTTTGTTTTTATACATTTTATTTTATATCATTCTAATTACATGCATGTTGGTGTGACTTTGTGTTGGGAATATATATAATATACACATACATACATACATACATACGCACAGTACCATCAGAGATCAGAAAAGGCTATTGGATCCCCGGTAGTGGGAGTTACAGTTGCTTGATGTAAGTCCTAGGAACTGAACTCAGGTCTTCAGCAAAAGCAATCTGTGCTCTTAATCACAAAGTCACCTTTCCAGCACCACCAGCATCCTGGACTACTGAGAGCTGCTGGTAGAAATGGCTTTACTAGAGGCCACTGAGAATGTACAACAGATGGCAATTAATAATTGAGGTGTTGGCACACCAGATGAATAATTCCCTCATCAATCAAGGCTTACGGGGTCACAGACTCTGAAAACTAGTTGCTTCTATTGTAATTTTTCCTCATGTGCCCCTACATTCTTTCCCTAAAAACAACTATGGGTATTTTCCCCACTGCTTGCATGTTTGTCATATATATGTGTGTGTGTGTGTGTGTGTGTGTGTGTGTGTGTGTGTATTCTCTTATAGTCGTGGATAGTCACAAGATTTCTGCTTGAACTGTACTATTTTAATGAATAGAATAGTACTAGGATATTTTTCGTAGCTCAGACTAACATAGAAAAATTACAATATTCTCAGTTACAAATACAGCTTTTTACACCATTGGCTGATTTTAGACCTCAAAACAAATTCAAAATAGACTAGTTGCCCCTGCAAAACTTGCACAAGGGCAAGTTTCCAGGTATCTGTTTGTTGAACCAATGTCAGGCTGATAACATTAAAGACATAGCCCCCTGGAGGAAGTGACTTTTTACATGTATTCTTAACCTCACTGTTATGATACAAAGCTCAAGGTTCAGTCAACCAACTGTGTATTGCTTAGGTCCTGATTTTCAATGTCACTCTCCATAGTGTCTCTCAGGCTGTGTGCAGATAGGCCATGCCTCCTGCCTGCATGGCCAAGCGTTGCCATGGTTACTCATATCCAGCCAGTCAGTGTGATATTCTAAACCTAAGAGAAACCCTGTGGTTCCCTGTGTATCAGAATGGCTCTGTTTCTTATTGTTTATTCAAGAAATACTATGTGACCTGAAATGTGATTTTCAGTTTGTTCTGAAAGAAGAGTGTGTGTGAATGTGAGTGTGAGAGGGATGTGTGAGTGATGTGGAAGAGAGATGTAGCAGCTATGTGAAGAGATGTAACTGTGTAGAGAGAAGTGTGTATAGATCAGAGATGTGTGGAGAAGAGAGATGCAGCAGCTATGTGAAGAGAGACTATGTGAAGAGAGGCTATAACTATGTAAAGAGATTGTCGAGAAAGAGATTTTTCAAGAGGAAGTAAAAGAGGTTACCGTCAGGAAAGTGTGTGCTTGTTCCTTTTTTCTTGTTACCATCAGAAGGAGTCAGTCCTTGCCTAAAGACTCTCAGAGAGGTAAGAATTTTTACTAAGTCCTGCTACTCTGAAGGCATTCTTTCTGCTACCCTGGGAGCTGGCCTCTTGGGCTGCAATACTGGATCCCCCTTTTTCTTTTTGAGACAGAATCTTAACTATGTAACTCTGGCTGGCCTAGAACTCACTTTGTAAAACCAAACTGGCCTAAAACTCACTATGATCTGTCTGTGCCTTCTGAGAGCCAGGAGAAAAGGAGTGCAGCACCACGCCCCTTCGTGTTTGATTATGTCAGCTCAGCTCAGGTTTCTGCTGGAGAAGGCCCCAATCTGGACCAACCAGACTCCCTTCCTACAAAAATCTAGTAAGAATGGATGTTTTCTCCTTATCAAATATGATTAGAAACCCTCTGGCTCCTGTGGGATATTGAAAGAGGTATTTTATACTTTGGAAGGCTAGGCAATCAAATCCAGTCAAAACAACCAGGAAGACCCCCCTTTTCTCAGAGCCTATTTGGTGACATAAGCAGTTATCCTGAAGACCAAGCCTGGAAATATTTACCTCTAATTGCTAACTGGATCCACTAATGGCCTCAGCTTAATTTGCCACATGAAGAACTTTAGAAAACCACACCTCCCACACAAGCTACCCAATTCACAAGACTTCTGTCTTATTTGTGGTCAACAGGCTTTTTAAATATTGCTTCCATTTTGGAAAGGTACTTTCCCTCTGCCATATGTAACAGCAAATGTTTCTGTGATAAAAGTCCTGAGGAATGGCTGGAGAGATGGCTCTTGTTGCTCTTGCAGAGGACCTGGGTTCAGTTCCCAGCTCCATATGGTGGTTTATGGGTGCATAACTCTAGTTCCAGGCATCTGATGCTGTCTTCTGACCTACACTGGGCATGTGTGTGGTGCACAGACATATATGAGGCAAAGCACTCATACACATAAAATAAAATAAAACTACAAAGAAAAAAAAAGTGCCATGACTATAAAAGAGATTGTAGGGGTCTAGCCCAAATTCAGTATCAAATAGACTGCCTTGCAGGAGTGGGCCCCCAAAATAGAAATCCTTATACTTACAAGGGGAAATTTACTTAAATCTCCAAAAGAAAAGGTGTTTGGGTTAACATGTATAGAAAAGTACAGTGAACCAGGCGGTGGTGGTGCTTACTTTTAATCCCAGACTTGGGAGGCAGAGGCAGACAGATCGCTGTGAGTTTGAGACCAGACTGGTCTACAAGAGCTAGTTTCAGGACAGGCTCCAAAGCTACAGAGAAACCCTGTCTTGAAAAGAAAGGAAGAAAGAAAGAAAGAAAGAAAGAAAGAAAGAAAGAAAGAAAGAAAGAAAGGAAGAAAAGAAAGGAGGAAAAAAAGAAAGAAAACTCTAAAACAAGCAGTCCCAGGAAGACTGATCTGCTTTCATCTACCATAAGGAATGTCTCTTGAAGATGTTGAGAGCAACAAGCTTGAGGAATAGTTTAGCCACTTGGGACTCCACCTGGTTTGGCCTGTGCACACACCCCTTATCTAATAATGTACTTGGCAGCCTAGAACACTTAGCTGCATGCACTACACACACACACACACACACACACACACACACACACACACACACACACACACTCCAAACAATGTACCTAGCAACTTGTTAGCAACCTAGGAAATCCACCTGCCTCAGGCTGCATGCACATCTCATTCTAAACAAAGTTTCCCCTTTCCTTAATGATCATTAAAATTATTCAGTTCTATTCCACTTATTCAGTATAAGAGAAGGAAGGTCAGTCTGGCCTGAATTAATTTTGGGTACAGGCAAACTGGGTCCTCTAAGTGAACTTTTTAGGGGGAATTATCTATTCACCAATCTGTGCCTATATACAACTGGTACACACAATTGAAAACAGCATTTGGGGGACACTGTTGTAGAATGATATTCTCTCAGCACAACAGCTCTCATCATCATCATAACAGCTGTGACCACTCAAAAGATTGGACTGTTGACAGTTGGAGGTGGAGTGTTCCTGGATTCTCCTTAGTCAACAGTGGCAGTGGAAAACAGCTTTGTTAATAATTAAGCATTGAGCCAAAAAGTCTTGTACATCAAACAGTCCTTCACAGGATTATAAAGACAGAAAGAAATCTCCCCTCCTTATAGAGCCAAACTGTCAAGAGAAACAGTTAGTACTAAAGTAACCTGCTTTGACAGCTGTTTGTCATATAGTTGGTTTTTACTTTTCCCAGTAATTGGTGTGCCCATCTGTGTAAAGACAAAGCCAAAAATATAAAGCAAAATACTCTGCTCTAACAGTGGGATTCTAACCATTTGGAGCCTGAGGACATAGTGACTTCTCTTATTTCTTCTCCTTCCCTTTCCCCTTCCCCTTCCCCTTCTCCTTTTCCTTCTTATCAAGGCAGGGTTTCTCTGTGTGACATTCCTGGCTTCTTGGAACTTGCTTTGTAGACCAGGCTGTCCTGGAACTCACAGAGATCCACCTGCCTCTGCTTCCCAAGTGCTGGGATAAAGGTGTGCACCACCACACCCAGTCACAGTGACTTCTAATGCCATTAAAAAAATCAATTTGAAAGTAATGCCTAATTTCCCCTGTCACGTCACTTAATGGTCAGTCTCAGGGAGGACTCAAGTTAGTGAGTTATACTGAACTCTATTCAAATATGACACAAAAATGGCCCAAGAGGTAAGGCCAGGTAACTTCTGTTAACGCCTATTAAAGGTCCCTATTTACTCTTAGTAGTGTGCTTTTCTGTCTACAGCACCCTTTAAGAAACAAACAGGCTGTCTGGGCATTTGTGGCACAGGCCTTTAATCCCAGCACTCAGGAAGGGAGTCAGAAGCAGGAGGATCTCTATGAGTTTGAGGCCAGCCTGGTCTACAGAGTAAGTTCCAGGATAGACTCCAAAGCCTCAGAGAAGCCTTGTCTTGAAATCCCTCCACCCACAGGAAGGAAGGAAGGAAGGAAGGAAGGAAGGAAGGAAGGAAGGAAGGAAGGAAGGAAGGAAGGAAGGAAGGAAGGAAGGAAGGAAGAAATTTGGGAAGTAGTGGCCCATGCCTTTGATTCCAGCACTTGGGAGGCAAAGGCAGGCAGATCTCTGAGAGTTCAAGACCAGTCTGGTCTATAAATTGAGTTCCAGGACAGCCAAGTCTGTTTGTTACATAGAGAAACCATGTATCAAAATAGCAACAGCTGACTGGAGAGATGGCTCAGCAGTTAAGAGTACTGGCTGCTCTTCCAGAGGTCCTAGGTTTAATTCCCAGCAACCACAGGGTGGCTCACAACCATCTGTAATATGTCCTGGCACCTCTTCTGGCATGCAGGCATACATGCAGGCTGAATACTATACATAATAAACAAACCTTTAAAAACAACAACAATAACAAAAAAAAATACTAACCAAAACCAAAACAAACAAACCAGCCAAACAAATGAATGTACTAGAACTCTCTTCTGATCCTGTGCCTCTACCTCCCAAGTACTGGGATTACAGAATTGGACCACCATGGCCAGTTTATGCAATGCTGGGGATCAAACCCAGGGCTTCTTTCAAACTTGGACTTTATCAACTGAGCTATAGTCATCAACCCCACTAAGCCTGACAATCCAAGTTCAATTCCCAAAGTTGTGTCCTGACTTCCACATATGCATCCTGCCACACATCACCACCCCAAACATAAATTAATGTAATTTTAAAACTTTTATATCATTTCTGACCTGGTAAATACTTCATTTTCAGCACCTTGGACATTGCAGTCACAACAACCTGTGCTTGATTTTTAACTCTGCCCAAAATAAAACAAATTTCTTAGCAAGAAGGTAAATTTTCTAGTTATTGTGGGTTTTCCCCTATTATTTTTAGTGTATACATGCATGCATGCAGTGTCAGAGGAGGCTAGAAGAGGGTGTCTGACCCCCCAGGATTGAAGTTACTGATGCTTGTAATCTAGTATGTAGGTGCTGGGAATTGAACTCAGGTCCTTTCAAAGAGCAACCAGTGCTCTTAACTGCTGAGCCATTTCTCAAGCTCTGGACTTTTGGTTTTGCTGTTTATTTTTTGAGCCTGGGTTTCACTTTGTAGCAGAAACTGGCCTTAAACTTCCAGTCCTAGCTAGCCTCCCAAATTCTGGAATTATAGACATGAGTCACAACACTAGGATTTTCTTTTGTGTTTTAGAGTCAGAGTTTCTCTGTGTAGCCCTGGCTGTCCTGATTGGAACTCAGAGATCCTCCTGCCTCTGCCTCCCAAGTGCTAGTTACCATTACCACCCAGCTCCAGCTGACTTCCAATTTACTCTCCTTCTGCTCCTGCCTCCTAAGGACTGGGATTACAGACATGCCCCACCAGCCCTTCCTATATTTCAAGCAGGAAAGGTATTTCTATGTCATCAAACTGACAGAAAGGCTAGCTAGCTAGGTTTATGCATACTTGAAAGAATGGGGAGAATACAACAGCAAGTTTTCCCATAGGTAAATCCCTAGTGACAGATAGAGGAGGAAAGCTCTAATTTCCGATGGATAATTATACCTCTTTCCCTTCTGTTTTTCCCAACAAGCTTCCTACTTGATGGTGTCCACTCTGGGGAAGAGTGGGGCAAAATGAATTATCTCTAAGCAAATGAGGTATTTGTCAAAACCCTCTGATCCTAAGTATTATTGACTAGTGATAGTAACAGTGCCTTCTGGGACTTCCTATGGGTCTCTCCCCATTCTTACTGTTTCTAGCAAGCTTTCCTGAGTCAGGTTTTATTTTTTTAGCTTTTGAGACAGGGTCTCACTACATAGCTCTTGCTGGTCTGGAACTGTTATGTAGACCAGGCTGGCCTGGAACACACAATGATCCTTTTGTCTCTACCTTCTGGGATTCAAGGACTAAGTCACGGTGTCTAGTCTTCTGGACTGTCACACTAGACATATTTTATATACTTTGGAATTTATTGGGCATCATGAGAGGGTGTGAAATGCCAAGATCAAAAGGCTAGATATCTAACTTCCTGGTGATGATGAACTGAGAGGTGACTGTTAACAATTCTTGGGAGAGCAGAGGTGTGAATCTCAGCCCTTGTGGGGGTTTGTTTTTATTATCATTTTTTAATCTTTTTATTAGGTGCTGGAGAGATAGCTCAGTGGCTAACAGCACTTATTGCTCTTGCAGAGGATCAATGCTCTGTTGCCAGCACCCACATGGTGGTTCACAACCATCCATAACTTCAGCTCTAGGGGCTTCAATACTCTCTTTTGACCTCCAGGGGCACTAGGCATATATGGTGCAATACATATATAGAGATAAAATGCTTCTACATATAAAATGCAATAAAGTTTTTTTGAGACAGGGTTTCTCTATGTAGCTCTGACTGTCCAGGAACTACACTATAGATCAGGCTGGCCTCAAATGGCCTGTCTCTGCCAAGTGTTGGGATTAAAGAAGTGTGCTACTACCTGCAGCTCTGAAAAGTGTTTTAAAATCTTATTTTAAATTAATTTTGTTATCAAAGTATTTTTATATTTTAATGCATATGTGGCATTATATATATGCACATTTAGAGATTCATTTATTTTATTTATGTGTACAAGTGTTTGCCTACGTGTATATTTGTGCACCATGTACATCAGATCCCCTGGAACTGAAGGTATAAATGGTTGTGAGCCACCCATGTGGGTGCTGGGAATTGAATTCAGGTCCTCTGCAAAAGCAACCAGTGCTTTTAATCACTGAGCCATCTCTCCAGCCCCATGACATTATACTTTCTCTATTAGTTATTACTTACTTTTGTGTGTGTGATGCAGATTGAATCCAGGCCCTTGTATATGCTGAACAAGCTCTCTACCAGTGAGCTACATGTCCAGCCTTGTTTTAATTTTTGAGACAGCCAGCTGGCCTGGATCTTGGTATTTAGACATGTTTTCTCTCGTCTCAATACCCCCTGCCTAAACCTGTGGAGTTCTGGTAATGCTGCCATGCCTAACTCCAGCTGGACTTTTGTGACAGGGACTACGTAGTACTGGCTGGTGGGTAGACAGTAGGGCCCTAAATATCACTTTTTTCCTTTTAAAATAGATTTATTTAAGCCAGGCAGGATGACACATACATTTTATCCCAGAACGCTGGAGGCAGATCCCCTGGGACTGGAGTTACAGACAGTTGTGAAAATTGCTGGGAATTGAACTCTAGCTAGCTAGGCTCGACCCCCAACCCTACCCAGATCTTCTGGATCACACAAACCCTCACTCCACAGCCAGATTTAAAGCCCAAAAGTCAACAGATGCCAAGGTAAGCGGCCGCCCAGTCCCCTCCTCCCTCCCGCCCCCTCCACTCCAGCTCCCTCCCTCCTTCCCGCTTCGCCCAGTCTCTGCAGCAGCGAATCACGCCTGGGCGGCTGGGGGCGGGCTTTATCTGACCGCGTCCTTTGATTGGGCCGCCGAGGGGCGTGGCGTGGCAGGGCGGGACAGGCTTGTGCTAGGGAGAGCCTAGTGGAGCTCTGGCCTCTGCGCGCCAACTTTGGCTCCCCCGGACGCGGCATGTCACGTGGTCTGTGGGCTGGTTCCCAGAGCACGTGTTGGGCTGTTGGGACTTGGCGGCTTGTCCTAGACAGTGAGCTGTCGCTTTCCGGGAGGCGGTGGGGTTCGGGACCTTCTTCGCGCGCTTTTCAGGAACTCAGCGATCCACCTGCCTCTGCCTCACGAGTGCTGGGATTAAAGGCGTGTACCACCACGCCGGCCCTAGCCCCTTCCCTTCCGTAAAGGCCGGAGGACCAGCAGTGTAAGGCCAAAACCCGCTACCAAGTGGATTGGAGGCCATCCTACACCGCAGGTTGAGAGACCTTATCACAATAATCCACCCTCCTAAGTCTGGGTATGTAATGTCTAGTCTTTGCGGTTGTTTTTGTTTTTTGAGATGGGGAGTCTCAAGTAGCACATGCTAGCCTCGAACTTGCTGTGTAGCCAAGGATGACTTCCGATTGTCCTTCACCTCACCAGCGAGAGCCGCCACTCCTGGTTTATGGGGTGCTGGGGATGGAACTCCTTGATTTTACACGTTAGTGAAGCTTCTGAGGTGTGTCTCTTGTTGTGTAGTCACTACTTCTGATTTAGTAGCAGGTCCCAGTATGGCTGCAGATTAAACATGCCTTTAATCCCTGGTCTAGGGAGACGGGTTGGGTTGTAGTGTTCTCTTAGCCCATTTGCCTCTGTTTTCAAGGTCAGGAAGTTAGGTGACCCTTTGTTAGCTGAAGCAAGCACAAATGTGTTTCTTTATGTCAGGCAGTTGCTGGACTGGAAACACCAGTTTAGGTTCCCTACAGAATCTATTTTAAATTTTTTTCCTTGAGGGAATGTCGAAGGGAGGTGAATAATTGTGTTACCTGGGGTTCTGGGAAAACCAAAAGTAAACAAGTTCAGATCCTTGTTCTATTGCAGGCTAAGTAGCTCCAGACAACGTCACCATGCCTGGCCCCTATTACAACTTAAAGGCAGTAATAGTAATGACTATGGGCCTTGGCAAACCTATAGACCTTAATTTAAAAAAAAAAATGTTGCTTGTTTTCAACAGTTTGACTATTTGAGGCTCACACCTTTATTCCCAGCACCTGAGAGGCAGAGGCAGGTGGATCTACAGGGTGAGTTCCAGGACAGCCAGCATTGTTAAACTTCGGAGAAATCCTGTCTCAAACAAAAAGTTGCATGGTGGAACATGTCTTTAATCCCAGCAATTTTAAGCCCAACATTCTGGAGGCAGAGAGAGGCAGGTGGATCTCTGTGAATTTGAGGCGAGCTGGGACACACACATACACACCAAACAAACAACTAAACACAAGATGGGAAATTTCAGGGAGATGAGAGATTGCTGAATTGGGGGAATGGAGGCAAAAAGGCCACCCCTGCAGCTTCCACCGAGGGCTTAGGTAAGGGCTACTCATGACGACTGTCTTTGGTCAGAAAAGCCATTGCTTGTGGGCCAATGGGCAGCTGCAAGTGAGTCTGAGGACCAGAATGGGGTTGCTGGTGGTACCTAGATAGAGTGGTGATACATTCTTCCTGAGGAGAAGGGACTGAATGTTCCTTGCCTAAAGAAAAGAGGTCTGGCCCTCCAGAGAAGAGGACTCTAAATGGACCGTTGTTCTTCCTGGTTAGGAGATACCGTTTTCTGCGTAAAGCAGTTAATGATCAATGAAAATGTTGCCCTTTGGGATTCCAGGGACAAAGTTCCCACGTGACTGGCGTGGATTCTGGTTCCAACTTGCCAAGGTCCCAGAGAGGTGCCTGGATTGCCTGGGTGCTGATCTTGAGGGAAGAAACTCTTGGTGTGTTTGCATGCATTGCTGAGGTTATTGTAAACCTCTCTTTCCCAGGGCTGCTACTACAGCTCTGCAGAAGCAAAATTGATTCTTAGGTATTCTTCATGTGTGGCATATATGTGTTTGATGACTCCATACCTGTGTTAAAATAACAACTACTCTGAAAGTCCTAACGAGGAATTTTCTGTTTAAAGATAATTGACACTTTGCCTACCCCTTCCAGAGAGAGGAGGAGTCCTATTGTTTGGGACTATTTTTGTAGTTTGCCCCTTGGTTCTGTATGTCTGGGAGTGTGCCCTCTTGGAGAGTAGGCTCTTGGCTTATAAGCTCATGGCTACTTTTTTTTTTTTTTAATTTAAGATAGGGTTTCTCTGTGTAGCTCTAGCTATCCTGGAACTCACTCTGTAAACCAGGCTGGCCTCGAACTCAGAGATCCACCTGCCTCTGCCTTCCCAGCACTCAGTTCTTCACTTGCTTTGTCCTTATGTGTTTATTATTTGTGTTGGTCTGTGGTCCTCCACCAGAGGAAACTCTGTAAAGGCAGGGCCCCCAGTTGGATTTTGTGGTGGTATTTTGTTTGTGATCTAACAAATAAAGCTTGCCTGAAGATCAGCCTGCCAAAGGCACCAGGCAGTGGTGGCACATACCTTTAATTCTGGTCTAGGGGTCACTCATCTTTAATCTCAGCATTAGGGAGGTTGAGCTGAGAGGGGAATATAAGGTGGGAGGAGGCAGGAGCCCGTTGCATCCAGTCTGAGTATTTGTAGGTTCAGAATCACCCCTTTGGTCTGACGACTCAGTAGAGGTAAAAGGTCTCTCTTGTGTCTGGCTCCTTTATTTCTCAGACCTTTCAGCATTCACCCCAATATCTGACTCCAGGTTTTTATTATTAAGAGCTATTTGAACTCGTGCTATAGGATTTATTGATCATAGCACCAAAAAGTAGTAGCTGTTGGAAGGTCCTTAACTATCTGTCCTGTAAATAAAGTTTACACAAACTAACAGAAAAAGACAGGAGGGCTGCCAGCCATTGGGTAAAGGAAGAGCTATGAATGTAGTGGGTTTGTTTTGCTTATTTTATTTTTTTAGACAGGGTTTATGCATATCCTTGACTGTCTTGGAACTCTTTGGAGACTAGGATGTCACTTGCCTGTTTCCCCAGTGTTGTAATTAAAGGCATGTGCTACCACACCCAGAACGAATGCAGTGTTTTTATTTTACATTTATTTACTTTATTTTATGTGCATGACTGTTTTGCACAACACAACTTGGTGTTGAATGCCTAATCATAATAGTTTCTTTTTTGTTTGTTTGTTTGGTTTTTTTTTGTGTGTGTGTGTTTTCGAGGCAGGGTTTCTCTGTAGCCCTGGCTGTCCTGGAACTTGTTCTATAGACCAGGCTAGCTTCGAACTCACAGAGATCCAACTGCCTCTGCCTCCTGAGTGCTGGGATTAAAGTTGAGCAGCACTACAACTTGTCTCAGAGGAGTTTCTTAAAGCAAAACTCCAGATGGAGTGAATAGCGCAGGCTTAATTATAAAATGTTTGCTGCATATTGTGGAACATGCCCATAATGCTGACATTTGGGAGGTGGAAGAAAGAGTGGCTCAAGGTCATTTCTAGGCACATGCTGAGTCTTTAAGGCCAGCCTGGACCATGTGAGACAAAAAAGCAAAAAAACAACTATAACATGCTGGTGCTGGGCATCTTGGAAGAAGAATCCCAGTTGCCTGTGCTTTCTGTTAATTTGTGTGTCTACTCAGAAGTCTTGAGAAGTTGATAAGTATGGAATGTGTACTGTTTCACAAGAACTTACCAGTTTTCTGCCAGTGGAACTGGTTTAAGTAAAGGGTCCGATTGATCATTTACAGATTACTTCTTCCAGTGTGGCTGTGGGAGACTAAAAAGACAAGTGTTTATCTGGCAGTGTTGGGTTCAGTATAGAGCCACCCAAGAAGGCCTTCGAAGGAGGAGGCTTTAGGGCAGAGAGCTTTGGAATGAGGAAAACCTGGTCCAAAGTTTAGAAAGGAGCCCCAAGTGAGTTTCAGTGGTTTATGCTCCTGCTTATCCCCCCCCCAAAAAAAATGTCAGGGGAGACTTGCTGGAGTTGATGTTGATGTGGGACCCATATGTACTTTCTCCTTGGTTTAGGCAACTCTGAACCAGTGCAGCAGCAACAGCAAACATGGATATTAACCTGTGGTCCTCTCATGAGAAGATGTTGACACAGCCCCTTAAGGACAGTGATGCCGAGGTGAGCACCTTCATGGGCTTTTACGTTGGCAATGCTGTTTAGATCACTGTAGGTTTGTGGGTTTTTTGTTGTTTGATGGGGATTTTTTGTTTGTTTGTTTGTTTCCTTTTTTATGCTGTGAGGGGTAGAACCCAGGGCCTCACACCTTTTAGGCAGATGTTTCCGCTATTGTACTAGACTCCTGGCCTCTAAATTGCTCATTACGATGCTGAGTTGACTGTGTACAGACAGATTGAGGCTGGCATGTAGTGTGGTGGAAGGAGCATTTGCTCTCCAGTTATAACTCCAGCACCACCAAGGGAGCAGATTGAGAAGCTGTGGCTGATGGTCCTTCGGGGATAATGTAAGTATTTCTGAGCTCAGTGCTAGGTGCTCTAGAAAATAGGAAGAAGGTTGACCCTCCTTTGCACTGCCAGGAATTGACGCACTCATATGCTTGCAAGCAACTTGATTTTATAGTAGTTTTGTTGATATATTTATTTATTAGTTGTACAGTTCTGTGGTTTTAGGGTTCAGTGGTCCTCAATTTATAATTTAGTTATGTTTTAATAAACACACATAAGTTGAACATAGGTCAAAATGTACTGAGTCTACTTCTTGCCTGTCACATATCCAGACTTTGGCAGTGTGGAGCATGATAGTCAGCGCATCCCCAGGATAGCCAGGAGTGTAGCTTGTCTTGGGATCACTGGGCATCGCAGTTTGCTACCACTGCCCAGCATCAGGTGGAGAGTTCAGAATCTCTTTGGCCAGGAAAAGAGACCTGTTCAAAGCTTGAAGTGGTATCTACTTGGTGCCTAGTGCTTTGCCTCTCTCAAAAGCTGAGAAATTTTATGTCTAGCAGCATATGTACTCAAAGTAAAGTGTAGAACATTTTTATGCCCTGGAATCCATGAGCACCTACCCTATTCTCCCTAAATTTCCCAACCGTGGGCATCCATTAGTGGAGTTTCTGTTCCACTGTATTTGCTAAAACATTTTTTGGAATAAGGTTCATGGAGATAAGAACTTAGTAAAATATAAGGATAGAATTAAAAATTAGCTGGAGGTAATGGCCACACCTTTAATGTTGGCAGTGAGGCAAGTGGATCACTGAATTAGAAGCCAGCTTGGACTATATTCCAGGCCAGCCAAGGCACATGGTGAAAGCCCATTTTAGCAAACAAACAAACAATAAAAAGTAGGCATGATCCTAAATCATGTTGTTTTGCTCTCTGAGGGTGACCCCAAGCCTCTGTCATCCACCTTCACTCCCAGATGTTGAGATTATAGATTCTTGCCAGAGGGTGCTGTTCATCTTGTTTTAACTTTATTTTTGTTGCTGTTTTTCTAATTAAACTCTATATGGCCAAGGGTGATCTTGAAGTTTCTGATTCTGCCATATTACATCCTAAGGGCTGAGCTTTCAGGCATGTGCCACCCTCCCCAATTTATTCAGTGCTGAGGATCAAACCCAAGGGATTGTGAATGCTAGATAAGCCCTCTAGCAAGTGGGCTACCATCCAACCTCATGTCTGTTTTCTTCTGATAAGGTTTACAACATTATTAAAAAAGAGAGCAACCGGCAGAGGGTTGGATTGGAGCTGATTGCCTCGGAGAATTTTGCCAGCAGAGCTGTGTTGGAGGCCCTGGGATCTTGCTTAAATAATAAATACTCTGAGGGGTATCCAGGCCAAAGGTGAGTGAGTGTTTAAAGTCCTGCTTTGATCATTTTGTTTTTTATTTCTTGTTGTGGTTCAGGCTAACCTTGAACTCTAATTCTCCTGCCTCAGCCTTCCAAGTGCTATTGTGGTTTTAATTTATAATGCCTGGCTTTCAATTAATATATAACTTTCAAAAACTTGTATCTTCCTAGTTGTAGGGTTGTCTTCCCTTCTTGCTCTGTGATGTAACTCCCTCAGTTCTCTGTTTGGGTGGGATTCTGTGATCTTTCTCAGAGCAGTCACACCCAGCAATCCCTATATGAGATCTTCATAGAATAGGCTGGCCTCCTCCCTCTGGGTTCAAGTGGTTATAAGCAGGCTTGTCTATGGGAGATGTAGTCTAGGCTTTAGGAAAGGTCATTGTCCTGAGAGAAAGCTACAGAGAATGACTTGCTCTGAGAACCTTTGAATCCAGGAAGTGAAAAAAAAAAACAACCTGTATTGCAGGCTCAGTATCCCTTCTCTAAAATGCTTACAATCAAAAGTGATTTTCATTAAAAATTTTCTATTTGATTCTTTGCTCAAGCATTCTATATCTAAAACTAGTGCTTCAAAACTTGAAACTTTGGATATTTTGTGAGTCTTACTATGTAGTCATACAACTTGATGTGTGGACCAGACTGGCTGCAAACTTGTGTTGCTCCTCCTGCCTCTGTTTTTCAAGTGGTGGCTTGCAGGCATGCACCATTATGCTGATTTTTTTTTGTTGTTGTTGTTTTTGGTGGTGCTTGCTGGGGGTTGAATTTAGGATCTTATGCACACTAGGCAAGTCTCCTTAGACACTCACCACATTGAAACCAATTTGTTGAGACAGAATCTCACTGCATAGCATAGGCTGGGTCCTCTATCTATCCATCGATCTGTCTGTCTATCTGTCTCTGTCTATTAATCACAGTCAAAGCAAAGAAGATGTAGGAGCTGACAGTGGTTTTTGTACATGTATGTATGTATTTCTATGGAAAAAGGAAAAAGGGGAGTCTTGAAAAAATACAATGCATTCTGTCCTGAGGTACCCTTGTTTCTTTTCCCTTCCTTCCCTTTTTTTTGGGGGGGGGGACACACATAGATTCTTAGTATATAGTACTAACTGTCCTGGAATGCCTCCTGCTTCTGCCTGCCAAGTAAGTGCTACTTAAAGGTGTGTACCACCAGGCCTGACCTAGCTACTAATATTTCACTGGATCCTCACAGCAGCTTAGAGCAGGACTCACTTCCCCCCACCATATTCTACCCACCCTTGGTGTCTTTGACCTCTGGGCCCAAGGTAGATGTGGACCATGGTTCTCTTTACAGGTATTACGGTGGAACTGAGTTCATTGATGAGCTGGAGACTCTGTGTCAGAAGCGTGCTTTGCAGGCCTATCATCTGGATCCTCAGTGTTGGGGAGTCAATGTCCAGCCTTATTCAGGTGATCATTGTATCCACATAGATTCTGGGTAGCTCCATAGGCCTAGCTCTATGGTATTACAGCCACCAAGTCAAGTCCTACAAAAAGCTTCTCATAAATAACAGCAGGCCCAGGAATATCTACATCCATCTCTATTGCCCTTGCATATACTTAGCTCTGCATTGCCAAATAGCATTCTACATTGAAACTTAGGATCAGTGGGACTAGGACAACATTAACTTTCTAAGGCTCAGGAAAATCATGGTGATAACCTGCTGAGTGATTGTCTAATAACCAAGTTCCTGGATGCCACTTTGTGTCTTGTGGGTAGAAATACTCATGACCTCTTTTTTGTCCCCATTTCAGGCTCCCCTGCAAACTTTGCTGTGTATACTGCCCTGGTCGAGCCCCATGGACGTATCATGGGCTTAGACCTGCCAGATGGAGGTCATTTGACTCATGGCTTCATGACAGACAAGAAGAAAATCTCTGCTACATCTATCTTCTTTGAATCTATGCCTTATAAGGTAGGGGGTATGTGTGTCTCCTCAGAGCTTTCCTTATGAGTTGGCACCCACGGGGATAAGCCATTTCATTTACACAGCACTGCTGTAGCCCCTTCTACCAGATCTCACCTCCTTGCCTCAAGGACTCTTCAGGCTCTTGGCACACTGGGGACAATAAGGAAGGGGGAGTTAAGGTTTGGGCCAAGGCTATGACATGATGGGAGTTATGACTGAGAAAGGATCAGCTAGCCAGACTCCTAACAACAGCTGGTGGCACCAGCAGGTTTGCCATCACCAAGATCAACAGGTACAAGGATGGCAATGTCCCCATCTCTAGCATCAATACTGTCAGTTTCTAGGTGGTGTGTATTGGTTGTATGAGTATTTGCCTGACAAATATAAAAGATGTGTGTGTTTCTGATGCCTAAAGAGGTCAGAAGGGGGTGTCAGATTTCCTGGAACTGGAATTACAGACAGTTGTGTGCATGTGTGTGGGTGCTAGGAACTGAATCTGGGTCCTCTGCAAGAAGAGCCAATACTCTTATCTGCTGAGGCATTTCTCTAGCTCTTGTCTTTATTTTGGTTAGTTGGTGTCTTACTCTCTAACCCAGGCTGACTTTGAACTTATAACAATCCTTCTGCCTCAGCCATTAGCTGAGATTATAGTCGTGGCTGTGCATCTCTCATTTCCTGGGCTTTTGTTCTATAACATGGTTTAGTATCCAGGACTGAGACTCCCCTTTATCCTGAGGCCCCTCTGATGGCTCCCAAATCTGTGTGATAGCTGGCCTTTATACCTTTGTGCAGGCTGAATACAGTGCCCTGCTTCAGGTCCTGGTCTGTGTTGTGGCAGATTGAATTGGCTCAGATGGGTGGGCAGGGCAGAGGAAGTGGCTAAGCCTGTGTCTTCCTGCTTCCGATAGGTGTACCCAGACACTGGCTACATCAACTATGACCAGCTGGAGGAGAATGCCAACCTCTTTCACCCGAAGCTGATCATCGCAGGTGAGCAGCAAGTGGGGAGCAGCCTGGTTCCTGGGCAGGGCTTCTGTCCTACAGAGAAGGATGGATAGATATTTCATCCTCCAGTTCACTGTGCAGAGCTCAGGACTGGAGACTTACTCTGTCCTTTTAAGACTTGGACTGTAAAGAGCCATTTTTCCAGCCAGAGTGCTGCCATCTTCATGAGGTCAGCTCTGCCCGCTTTCAAGGGTCCATCTTGATGTGGAAGGGTGACATGTGGAGGGAAGCAGAAGGGCCATGAACCCTCACTTGTGTCAGGCCACTTCTCGCAGCCATCTGCAGTTCTGCCCTGAGTGCACATGGCCTCCATAAGGGGCTAGAGAATCTAATTTAGGCTGGGGAGGCCTGGGGAAGGCAGCTTTCTTTATACTGTTATAGAGAAGCCATCCAGGACAGCTGCATTTGGGTCACCTACACTTCCGTTACTAATATCACCCATAAGTAAGCCCAATAAGCTCTGGTTTCCTAGGGTGAACTTGTACGTGGGTTTATTATTGATCATATAAGGGAAAGACAGACCTTGTTCATGTCCCTCTCAGACAAGACTCTTTAACAGCTTGTCATCAACAGTGCTTAGTGGGTCAGTGCTTCAGCCTTAGGCTTTTCTTAACATGTATAAAAACACAGTTGTGGTTTTATTTTGTTTGATTGGTTGATTGTTTTGAAACAAGTTTCATTGTGTATCCCTGGCTGGTCTCAAAGTGGGATATCCACTGGCCTCTGCCTTCCAAGTGCTGGGATTAAAGGCGTGTACCACCACACCTAGCTCAGGGATGGTTATAGGGCACGTTGTACGTCTGTCCTCAAAGATCAGGGGATGGAACCTCTTTTCAGATCTGTGCATCAGAGGCTCGCTCAGCTGCTCTGGGCATCTTTGACACTACCATGTTGTCTCTTCTGTCTCAGGGACCAGCTGCTACTCTCGGAATCTGGACTATGCACGTCTGCGAAAGATTGCTGATGATAATGGGGCATATCTTATGGCAGACATGGCACACATCAGTGGGCTGGTGGCAGCTGGTGTGGTACCCTCCCCTTTTGAACACTGCCATGTGGTGACCACCACAACCCACAAAACCCTGAGAGGCTGCCGTGCTGGTATGATATTCTACAGAAAGGGTAAGTTCCCATATGCTGGGACAGGGAAAGGGTGGGCTAATGTTTCCTGTGTGGAAGAAACCAGGAAAACTCTGTATAAGTTTCATCATTTTAGTAAGGTGTTTCTCTTCCTACTACCTTACACCCCACCTCTGCATATATTTCCCTTATGATGAAAGTCATATCAAAAGTTAAGTAGCTGATATGATAAACTAGCCGTCCAGTGTGTCTTACCCGGTGGGATCTTATTGCCTTAGCCTACCTCACCCTATTGAGGGCAAGTCCTAGGCAGGTCCCTCCTCAGTCTCCCAGGTTCTGTGGCCTCTGAGGACCTTAGTAGCTTGCCTGGTGTGGCGTTGTTTTGTTGTTTCTTCTTTGCTTGTTTTGGTTTTGAAACAGGGTCTCATTCTTAGCACAATCCTCTAGTCTCAGCTTCTCAAGTGATCAGATTATAGGTGTGAGACACAAGCTAGGTTCCTGGGTTGGTATTTGAGTCACCTGACACAGAGACCTTTGTGTCTGGTGTGTGCAGTGGGATTTGTTAGCCCTCAGCCAGTCAGCTTCTTCTGCTGATGCATCATTTTTGGCTACAGGCAGCCTCTCTCTCCTCATCTCTAGAGGAGAGTACCAGAGTAGCACCCATGCCTCTAGACGGTTTTGGGCATTCATTGAGTTGACACAAAGTACTTCTGTGTCAGTTCTTTGGCTTACAATGTAGGTGTTAGTAACAATCATTGAATAGGAGTTATCTTTCATCACTTTGCACACAAGCCCAGTGAGTGAGTTCAATCTCACATAAAAGTGGAATGGAAGTAAAGAACCAACTCCAAAGTTGCCCTCTGACCTAGCAGGTACCATGGTAGAGTACATGTGTGTCCACATGCATATCATGTCCATTCACAGTAGTAGAATTGTGGGCTTTTGGTTTTTGAAGCAGGGTTTCTGTGTGTCCTGGCTGTCTTGGAACTTGTTCTGCAGACCAGGCTGAGCTCAAATTCAGTGATCCTCCTGAGTGCTGGGATTAAAGGTATGCACTTTATGCCTTTGCTATAGTGTTTTTTGTTTTTTTTTTTGTTTGTTTTTGTTTTTTTTTGTTTTAAATTAAGGAAAAAAGGGGGCCAAGCATGGTGGCCATTCCTTTAATCCCAGCCCTCAGGAGACAGGCCAATCTCTTAAGTTTGAGGTTAGTCTGGTCTACATAGTGAATTCCAGGCTAGGCAAGGCTAAAAGGCAAGACTGTCTGAAAAGGTCCATCTTCAGAGACCCTTGGCTCTAGCATTGTAAAACAGCTGTCACTACAAACCAACCAGTCCAGGCTGACATGGGACTGACTGCATATATCAATTTGGCTGTGAGGCAAAGGAAACTGGTCTGTTAATATTGTGATTTCTTTACCAGGTGTGCGTAGTGTGGATCCCAAGACTGGCAAAGAGATTTATTATGACCTGGAGTCACTCATCAACTCTGCTGTGTTCCCAGGCCTACAGGGAGGCCCCCACAACCATGCCATTGCTGGTAATGTCACCAAGTCTATTGTGTAGCCCTTGGGTTGTTCCCAAGCCTTCACAGGCCCATGAAGTCTATAATTCCTATCCTGCTTGTCCTCCAAAGATGTTCCTGGACTTCCACAGTGAAGAGCACTGGCTGCTTTTCCATAGGACCCGATTCAGTTTCCAGCATCCATAGGGGTTTCACAACCATATGTCCAGGGAATTCAATACCCTCTTCTGGATAGAGGCAGGCACCAGCATGCAAGTGATGCAGACAGACAGGCAAGCCAAACACTCATACACATTACCAAAAAAAAAAAAAAAAAAAAAAGTGGGCATGGTGGCACATGCCTTTAATCCTAGCACTGGGGAGGAAGAAGCAGACAGATCTAAGTTTGAAGCAGTTTAACACAGCACATTGGTGGAGCAGAGGATGCCAGAGGTGTAGGGCATGGAATGCAGTGGGCCTTGGGCAGGTGTTCACATTTCCCTATTATGCTTGTATGCTTAGCTCTCATAATCCCTGCTACCCAAGATGCTGGTCATCCTGGCCTAAGTGTTTCCATAAGCAGACATGGTGGCTTCATAACAGGGCTTAAGTGTATGCATTTTTCATGGTGGTCTGCTTATTGTCTCTTGTCGTCAAAGCCCACAGGCATAATTAAAAAGGTGTCAGTGCACCTAAGTGGTGAGGGGACAAGCAGGTCATCCCTTCTGGGGGTCCAGCTCAGAATGCTGTATTACATCACACAAGGCACTGACTTTGTTCATCCAGAGATTCATTTCCATTTATCAGACATGAAATGGACTAAATCTATCCTTGTGGTAATCAGATTACCACTGGGCTTTCATCCCTAGAGAGAAAATCACCTCCAAAGCAGTCCTCCAGGAGTGGCTTCAGTGATGTCTACAAAGAGGGGGGTGGGGTAATTATAGGGCTAAAACAATATGGGGTGTAGCACAACTATGATCCTGTTTCTATCCCTAGCATTGTAAAAGAACAGAAGTATATAATTGGGCCAGTGGGGGGAGGGGTGTAATAATTCAGACACTGGATTCCTTGGAAACAAGGTCTGCTCCTGAGTAGCTACCTGTCTTTAATTCTGTCTCCTTGACCAGGTGTTGCCGTGGCCTTGAAGCAAGCCATGACTACAGAATTCAAAATATACCAACTCCAGGTCATGGCCAACTGCAGGGCTCTGTCTGAGGCCCTCACAGAGCTAGGCTACAAAATAGTCACAGGTACACCAAATGCACAAAGTGCTGGGCTGGCCTCTCATGGGTGGGAATATCGAAGTCTTGCTTCTTGGTTCATCTAGTCAGGGTATAGTCTGCCACCACTGCAGTGACTCTTGCCATCTCAGACAGTTGAGCATACCCTCAGCTGTAGGTCTGTCCTTTCTGTGTGCCTTAGTAGCTACCACCTGACACCCAATTTGGGGACTCTGCACAGTCTGGGAACAGTCAAGACTCACCTGAGAGATGTCAGGTTACAGCTGTCACCCACTTGCAGGTGCATCCTTCCATTTGGTGACAGCTCACACCATCCACGAGGCCAGAGCACAGTAGGCTCTACCTGGTTCCTGTCAAGTATTGCGTATAAAGTACGATTCTCATCACAGCCTTGTGACACATACCAGTCATTTTTTGACCCAGGCCCCTGGGGTTCCAGTATGTTAGCTGATGGAAGTAGGACTGCAGACTTGATTAAGCCGAGTCTTTGGAATCATCCCTGCAGCACAGACTGTGGTGAGACATTGGACTTCTAAGACCACACATGGTTTAATGAAAGTTCAAAGTGGAAAGACCTAGAGGCTTAGGATCCTCTTTATGTCCTCGGGCTTGGTCCAGAAAATTCTGTTATAATCACTGTTCTCACCTGTTAGCTGTCTTTAACAAGTGCCTCAGATAATCAGTTTAAGACAAAGATAGACTAGCTCACTTTTGGAGTATCTGGTCCAGTACATAGATTAACCCCATTAGCCCTTTTGCTTTTGGGCAGGTGCATCATGGTAGGAGCTTGTGGAAGAGCATAGCCATTTAGCTCATGGCCGGGAAACAAGAAAGAGAAGAAGGGGTTGAGGTCCCATAGTCCTCCAGTGACCTGAAGACCTACTAAGCCTGTTTTTTTAGGTTAGGGGGTGTTTTTTCATTATATTGCCCAGGCTGGCCTCCATTTTCAGAATGCTAGGTATGCTATGGCACACAGCACAGTATCCAGCATCAGGACAGTCTCTCAACAGGTTCTGTCACCTTTGGATAATGCTGGACTAGCAGCAAGCCTTTAACACCATGAACTTTTAGGGAGCCCTTGAGATCTGGATCTGGATCTTATCTACTACACTAATAGATAGCTCCTTTGAAATCTGAAAGCTTTGAACACAAACCAGATGCCTAAAAAGTTTTGGATTATAATTTTTATGTTAGGGATGCTCAATTAATAAGATCTAGCAGATATTCTAAAATGTGAAAAAACTTAAATCATTAAAACACTGCTTCTGGTTTTGAGCATTTTGGTGGAGGCTGTTCGATCTGTTTTACCAGCTTCATGGGGTTTGGAACAAAAGCCTCTTAATATATGGTCATTACCCCATCTGTGTAATTAATTGAACCCTTATTAAGTCCTTTGGTGCTACTTAAATGGAACTCTTTTTGTTGTTAGTTTTTTGAGATAAAAGACTTACTATGAGGTCTTGGCTGGCCTGGAACTCCCTGAGGCCTCAAACTCTTGAGATCCACCATGATTGAAAGCATGCAACACCATGCCAAGCCTGTTCCAGAAGGAGCCTCTTAAAATTTGCTTAAGAAAGACTGGGGGTGTGGCTCAGTGTTAGAGCATTTACCTTGAGTCATTTGTCGCAGAATACGAAAAACTGAGTGCTCTTAGGCCTGTGTGGTTCTCTTCCATGTTCTGGCACAGGCAGTATGGGCTAGAGAAGTTGCTGGATGTTTCAGCCAGAAGTTTCCATACCACTTTTTGTTGTCAACCTTCTATGTCCATTTTATCTAACGTTGTTTCCAGGTGGTTCTGATAATCACTTAATCCTAGTGGATCTCCGTTCTAAGGGTACTGATGGTGGAAGGGCTGAGAAGGTACTAGAAGCCTGTTCTATCGCCTGCAACAAGAATACCTGCCCAGGTGAGACTCCTACGTGGTTTTCTTCCATAGCCCTTCCATCTGCATTTCTGTCAGCCAGTGTTACAAGTGATGAAAGGATTCAGCTTTGGAGACAGACCACAGTGGGGGAGGGGCAAAAAGGAAAAGGTTAATTGAGTCGCACAGCTGGCTAGAGAAGCAGAGACTCTATCCGGTCCAGAGCCCCAAGAGAGGATTGCTTTTCACAGGTTAATACAATGGCTCATGTGCTTCTTTGTCTTCAGACCCTAGTTTTTAAGTCAGTTGCCTTCTTGCTAGATCAAACTGGGATCCACAGACCAGGATCTTTGCCCAACCATTTTTTTTTTTTTAAATTGTGGCACAGTAGTATGTTTGAACAGCTCAGGACCATGTTTGTCTCAAAGGTGACCGGAGTGCATTACGGCCCAGTGGGCTGCGGCTAGGGACCCCAGCATTGACATCCCGTGGACTTTTGGAAGAAGACTTCAAAAAAGTTGCACACTTTATCCACAGAGGTAAGGGTGAAGTGTTGGAAGTTCAAATGTCTTGCTTGTGTATGGTGTTTCTCTTGTTTATTAGCTAAGACCCAGCCATTAGTGAAAGCTGGTCTCCAGATCCCTCTTGTATGAGGTCTATAAATATGTACTGCCAAGGGACATATTTATTCCACCTGAGGGGATCGCCTGAGGGGATCATTGACACCTATGAGTTATAGCAGGATATGTGGTGAAGAAAACCCCTTGTGGCATTCACTGTCTTTTGCACAGGGATAGAGCTGACTCTGCAGATTCAGAGCGACATGGCTGTGAAGGCCACCCTGAAAGAGTTCAAGGAGAAACTGGCAGGGGATAAGAAGTACCAGAGTGCTGTAAGGACTCTGCGGGAAGACGTGGAGAGTTTTGCTTCCAACTTCTCCCTACCTGGCCTGCCCGACATCTGACAGAGCTAGAATAGCCAGCATCTACCTCGAGGGTAGGACTGCTCCAGGACCCCGTGCCCTCTCGACTACCAAACTGCCCTATAGCAGCACTAAGCCCACCCCATGCTTCGGAGGGTGTTTCTGACAGGCTGATTTCAGTTTAGAAATTCTGAAACTTCACTTCTTGGCAGCTGTATATAATTAACCTGAAAAAAAGTACTGTGTAGCCATTTGATCTCATTGATTGCACTATGAGGCGGAGCTATTAAAAATTACAGAATTCTTCTTTCTCCTTTTTCTGTGGGTCCTGTGGCAGGTAAGGAAATGTTAGGTTCACCCTTGTGTCACCCTTGCGTTTTTCAATTTTTCCTATTCTGTTGCCCAGTAGAATGCCAGAGGAGCACTGAATTTTCTGCTCTGAGCTTGAGATTATAAACTAGTATATAAGTATATAAGCAAGAGTTAGTGTTGGGTGCTCAAAAGATGACTAGGCTCCTCTCCAGAGGGACCCTGATCTCTAGTACCCACACGATGGATCCCAGTCATCTGTAAGTGTGGTTCCAGGGGATCCAACACCTTCTGGTTTCTAAGGGCACCAGGGCATACATACAGGCAAAATAGCAATACATGTAACATTTTGTTTTAAAGAAAATTACTATCAGGAGTTTGAAATGTTATAGAAAGGCTAAGGGTGTCACTTAGAGGTACTGTACATCGAAGTCTGTATGATGCCCTTGGTTCATGCCTTGTACAACTGGCTGTCTCTATGGAAGTGCAAATCTTTCTGGTTTGAGAATCAGCAGAGGCCAAAGCTTTGTGTTCCACTTTCCTGAGATAACTAGCTCCTTCTTATAATTAGGAACCCACATGCCACCTTCCCAAAGAATCTTTATTTTTTACATTGCTGAATTGCAAACCATCAGTGACTTTTTAATATGCACAATCAAATTTTTACCCACAGAATGTCTACAAGAATTATAGCTTTAAAAAATACAACCAGTTATTATATTTTAAAAATATCTGAACTCAAATAAATTAATATCTTAAAAAGTACACTCCTCATACTATTTGTTTGGCATTTACGCTGGTTAAACTTTTGTGTATAATGCCTGTGGGACATGGTCACATCAGCAGTGCTCTGGTTCCAGTACTGTGACTGCAGTTTGCAGGTTGGGACTATATTCACAGACATCGTGGGACATGCAGAAGTAAAATAGCTTCTTAGAAAATAGCAAGAGTTCATTGCAGACTGTGTTGCTCATTAACTGCTATGTGCCTCAGTCCAGCCTGCAGCTCCAGCTGTCCAGTTTAAGATAGTCTGGCCAAGGCTCCCTGGGAGCTGGTCCATTGTTGGTACTGTCTCCACCATGTGAAGACAATTGTGTCTGTTTCCATGGGGTGTGGTGGTCCCCTCATCTCTGATTGTAGGACCACTGTACACTTTAGCAATCTTAATTCCTGCCTTGATGAAGACAACTACACAGCTCCAAGTAGGACTTCCTGGAGACCTACACTGTAAACCAGTAAATCAACACTGTAGGATGATTTTTTTCCCACTGCTACACTTCATCTGTTCCTGCTGTTCCCAAAGCTTAGTGAGTGGGCCAAAGTTTAAACTCAAACAAAGCTTTGTTTTCAGAGCAAAATAAATATCCTTTCTGAAGCCTAAGTATGAGTGTGTCCCTTAACAATTCCAGTTTGATCACAGTATTAGGGGAAAGCCAGAAAGCTGGCTAATTTGTTTCAAAGTACAAGCCAAGGCACTTTCTTAGGAGCTTTCTAGGGAAGTAGAAAGTAGCCTGGATGGCCTACTGCCATGAGGATTTGGTACCTCCAGAGGCCTTACATACCTGACTGGGTGAGCTACTACTACCCAACCATTTGAGAGATAAACCATGGCAGCCGTAGCACTCAGGCTGGGGAGTGGCATGGACTGAGGGAAGCAGGTGGGTAGCCAAGAGGCATGCAAGAACCTACAAGTTCTGCCTTCATTACTACGTGGCACTGTTGGCTTTGATACTTGGCCAAGGAAAAGGAAGGTCTGCTTTCCTAGGACTAAGAGATGGGAACTAATTAATTTAGATGGGGTTGAAATTCTTTGTACTTTAAATACTGCAATTGAACTAAAAGGAGTTAAAAGTCAGATCAGGAATGACAAGTCATGACTGAATTCCACTTCCAAGTTTAAGAGTAACTTCAGCTACGTAAGTAGCAAATCATAGAGGGATGAAAACATTAGTTTTTGAGACAGGGTCTGTGTAGGAGTCTCAAACCCAGACATTGCCAGTATGTGCCACCACCACCTGGCTGAGTTAAAGTATATCTGGTTGTGAGCCTAGCCTTTAACGGCTGAGCCATTTCTCCAGCCCAAGTTAAAATATTTTTAATTAAAAGTTCCACTGAAGGGAAATGGTGAAGCAGGAGGTGGCAACTCAAGTCAGTTAAGTTCCATGTGTCTGTCCCCAACATTATATAGAAGACCATGGACTGACCTCAACAGCAGAGTGGGTGAATGCTGAGTAATGTACAAGCATGACTTGTACAATGGTAGAACAATGTACCAGCTCGGTTGGATGGTTCTTAAAAGTGGACAGCTTTTAAAACAGGAAGGGAAATGATTGCTTGGCAGTCAAGTTGAAATAAACCTGACTTACCAGTTTTAGTGCCAGGACTCATGTGATAGGAATAAAGAAGAACTCTGTTATCTTTCTGTGAGGTGTTATTAATAGTACAATTTAAATTTGCCAGGCTAAGGATGTAGCTCAGTTGGCAGGGTGCTTGCCTAGTACATATGAAGCCTCAGCTTCATTCCCCAAAACCATGGAATCTAGGCACGATAGTCTACTGCAATCTCAGCATGTGGAGGCAGGAGGACTCAGAAGTTCAAAGTCAGCCTTAGCTACAGAGTTCAAAATTGGCCTGGGCTACATGAGACTGTCTCAAAAGAACAAAACAAACAAAAGCCTTACTAGCCTAACACTTCAGTTGGAAATCTTTTGTTCTTTGAGACAGGATGTCATTATGTAGCCCTGGCTGGCCTGGAACTCCTCATGTAGATCAGGATGATCTCTAGCTCACAAGAGATCCACTTGTCTCTGCCTATTGAATGCTGGGATTAGAGATGTGTACCACCACACCCAATGATCACATGAAAATTTAAAGAGCTGAGTCCTGTTGCATGGGTTTCCACAGCATAGAGGGTATACACACATGTTTTCTAGAAGATCTTAGTTCTCTAAAGCAGAGGAGCAAAGCATTAGCTGCCTCTGTCCAAACTCAGCCCTGATGACTAATCCCAAGAGGAAGCATGATTTTGCCATTAAGTGGTCCTTTCAACAAAGTTATAAAACTAAAGTCTAAATCTAGACACTGGTTTTGGTGGCACACACCTATAATCTCAGCAATTGGGACCTGGAGGCAGAAGGATCAAGAGTTTAGGGTTATCCTTGGTACATTCTGAATTTGAACTCAGCCTGGGTTCAAATGTGAGATCCTGTCTTAAAAGCAAAATAAATCTTAAAGAGTTTGACTCGTTGTCAGTCTGTACTTAGTGAAGAGCCATTCAAGAGAGGCACTTGTTTGCCATTTCCACACCTGCCACACGAGACTGTTCTGCCCACTCCACATCAGTCTTGGCTTTATCTTCTGGGTCACCCTGTGGCTGAATACCAAGGAGTTACCTGGTCCCTGGAGCTCCACTTGAGACCACTCAAGTCTGTGCTTTCAGTATGCAGAAGGCCAAAGCAGCTGCAGCTCATCCGCCTCTCTCAGTGTAGGGAACAGTGTTGACCTTCGAGTCCCCATGCTGAGGCTGTAGTACCTGTGACTGACCACTTCCCAGCCTGGCTCTTGAACACATTGATCCTTGGAGGCCTGAGGAAACGGCACTTAGCCAACCAGTCAAAGTAGCATTTAGAACACTAAGAAGCAACATCAGATGAGGGAGTCCATTAGGAGAAACCACAACAGCTAAGGTGTCTGTAAATAAATGTAACAGTGACAAAATCCTAGTTTTAGCAAAACCACATCTGTCTAAAGTGAAATGGGGACAATGACCTGAAACTCTGTGTCAAAGACCTGGGCAAGGAACGTGACACAAGAGTGGCATGCTACAAGCCATCTTTGGTTATGTGGCTTCTACAGGGTTCCTTCTTGTCAGAGACTTCAGTGGTGTGGCCAGCTGACAGACCTGAGTACAGGGAACACAGCATCTAACAGATGCAAGCACAAAGCTGACCCAGGTCCAATTTACTGCAGGCTTTTGTTTGCTTTGATAGCAAATTAAAAAGCAGCAGTAGCAACCAGAGTTTCTATTTAGAGAGAAAACATTTTCCTCCTCGAGACAGGGTTTCTCTGTGTAATAGTCTTGGCTGTCATGGAACTTAGATCAAGTTGGCCTTGAACTCACTGAGCTCCGACTGCCTCTGCCTCCTGAGTGCTGGGATTAAAAGTGTATGCCACCATGGCCCGGCTGAGAAAACATTTTTAAAACAGGTCTCACATTTTCAAGATCATGAGAAGCACTCCGTGGAGCAGCTGCATCAGGGGCCCCAGGGAGGTCATGATGATGGCCACTTGTGGGTCAGATGGGGATGAGAAGCTGCCTCCCTCCTGGGCTCAAAAGTTCTTTGAAGGGAAGAGAGACGTTCATGGGGAATGACTGTAACAATAGAGGTATACACCGCTTTCCAGATGTGAACTATAATGACAGCAACCCTGAAGCTGGTACATGATAGCCTTGCTCCTAAGTTCCAGACAGAACTCAGCTGTCACCAAGGCCCCAGCCACCAGGAGAGGTAACAGCTGCAGACCTTTCCAGGGGCATCCAAGTTCATGTTATGGCCGAGAAGAGCCAGTGGGCAGCTCCTGTCATACACAGTGGGGATGGCCTACAGCGTGCTTCATCTACAGCGCTCCAGGTAGTTCTTGTACTGGCTGTAGCTGTTTGACATCTGCTTCACATCCAGGATCACCATGAGGAAATGACCCCCAGGGACACAATAAGCACTTCCTTGACAGAGGGGAAGATAAGACAAAGGGCCACTTGTGGTCTGCATTCCCAGAGCCTGCTGTGTCTCTCCAACTGACCAGAGCACTGTTCCTCCATGTCCTTGTTCCAGAGTCTCCCCTCAGTTATTGGGGTCCAGGAAGCCAAGTAAAGGGCCTTGGTAGAGGTAGATGGCTGTCCTGTGTCACATACACCACAGTTCCCAGGCTGATTCTGCCACTTGGGTGTCATATGGACTTTGGCTACTTAGCCTCATCTTTTCCAGCCCCACAGGGTCTGAAGCTTTCTTTCCTGCCCAGACTGCTGGTCCTTGGAAAATTAAGGCCACTCCCTTATCTGGCAGCCATTTCCCCAAGGGACTAAGAGCAGCTGCAGTTCCTCCAGCCACCTCTAGAGAGGACTCCACCTCTGCTTGACCTACTTCACACACTGCCCAGGGCAAGATGGGAACCACAACTACTACCTGTTTTCTTTCCGCAGACACCAGAAAGCTCAACACTCCAGCTCAGGCAACCATTTAGTCACAGCAAACCTCCCTCCCCATACCGAGTCACAGGTCTTGGTCACAGTGGCTGGAACCCTTAGATTTTGTACAAAAAGCTGGGGACATAGTCAAACCTGAGCAGGGGGTGGGTGGTCCCAGGTGACTCCCGCATATAGTGCAGTTTCAACAGCTCAGCCAGGTACTGCACTACCTTGATGTCCTCATTCACTAGTCCCAGGTTGAGCTTTAGGAAGCTGGTTTGTCTGCTGGCCACGGCTTCTTGTGTCTCCTCGCTGTGGGCGGGCAGATGCAGGTGATGGCAGAAGGTGTAGAGGAATGCCTTGGAGCAGAGCTGGGTGAGCATGCTCTGGACGTGTAGGTAGTACGTGCTGCCCCGCTTGATCTGAGTGCGATGGTCAGCCAGGCGGGGCACCAGTGTACCCCTGTAGAGGGGGCAGCGGAGGGTCTTGCTGTCCAGGTCCAGGATGCTTGTATAGCGGCTGTAACGGCTCAGGGTATGGAGGGTACCCATACTGGCAGGGGAGGCCACCCTGAAAGAAATAGGTCACAGTCAGAAAAAAAGGCAAGGGTTAGAAAAATGGAGGCAGATACTTAAGAGATGAGAATCAGTCCCCAAACTAACTCCCATCCAACCAGCATACATTGGCCCTAGAGGAAATTCAAATGCTTTGGTTCCCAAGGCCCTGACTAATTTGATTCCTGATGGCCTCTGAAGCATCTATTACTTGACTAAATGGATGCTCTACAGAGTGAGCCAAACTTTCACTGGTGCTTCAGACGCACCTGCCTATCTGCTCTCCCTGGACCTCTTTACACCAGACTGAAGCACTTCAGGCCTCTCTCATCTCTGGGCTATTAGCTTAGTCAACCTCTTTTACCCTTATCTCTGAGATGGAGATACTTCTCACTGTTCCTCCTGGGGTCACCAGAGTGACAAACTTAAGTCGCCTCAGGATGGGGCCTGGCCTTCCTTGGATGTTGCTATCACTGTTAGTACTGTGACCCCACACCACCCATTGTGGTGACTGCTAAGGAACTGTCCATTCTAGAGTCCTGGGGCTACATCTCCCTCCATGTTACGCCCCTACTGCTCAGCAGCATGTGTTCCAAGGGGTGCAGTGGAACAGGCCAAGTGCTCAGCCTTCTGAGGCTGTTCCCTAAAAGACCCCAAGTTTCTCAGAAAGGCAGAGGTTCCTTTTCTTCCCATCTCTGTTCAGCTTCACTCTGTAATGCTCCCCTCTGTGCCAGCTGGCTTCCTGTCCACCATGTGGCTGACCTTCAGGCCTGGTTCAGGCGGCATGGCACGGTGCGCTGTCTCTCCCTTTTAAACTCTGTAATAAGCTTCTAAAAGTAAAACAATACAAAACAAAAACAAAAACAGCCTTCCTCAAGTGGGGGTGGGTAGAGTAGGTAGAACTGCCTGCCATGCAGAGGCCAGCACCACAAGAAAACAAAAAAGCTCCCCTTTAGGGCAGTCTTCCCATAAGGGCTGCCATTTCCCACCTGCCCAGCCAATAGAACTGACAAGATTTTACAGACGCCCTTCCTTTAACATTTAGGGCTTATGTAAGATATGACACTGTACAAAACGACACACCACTGGGACCACAACTATGTTTTCCTTCTTGGTATATTTCATAATTACTTATTAAGCATCTACTACCTAACCAGGCATTGACCTGAGCTGAGATTACAGTGAAGAATGCCCTAGAGTCTTGTCTTCTTCCTCTTCATGGGTACACTGGACTTGAAAGGAGAGTGGGACCTGGGACTTGGGGAAGGCCAGAAGACTATGGCCCCAAACTCTGAACCAGTGGCAGTGGGTGGACAGCACACCTCATAAAACAGGAGAATTGGGTCCTGCAGGTGAGAAACAGTCCACGAGGGCAGGAAGAGGTTTGGTGAGAGCGTCCCTCACCCTCTGCCAATCCTAGTGCCTCAATGGCTTGCCTTTACCACCCCGCAGGGGGGTGGGGAAATGGGGGGAATGGGGGACTTGTTGAGTCCACACCAGCTTCTCCATTACATTGAGTTGCCTTTACTCCCACTGGGGGCCCAGGCAAACCCCGAACTCAGTCAGCATGTGCAGCCCCTCTCCCCACTAGGCTCAGCACAGTTCTACCTGTCTGACCCTCCATCTCTGTTGTGATGCCCCAGCCTAGGCCATTTCCTGAAATTTAGATTTGGCACTCCCTTTCTCCCAGATGCTGGCTGCTTCCAACATCTTCCATTTCTGCTCCCCATAAAACTCTTCCTCAGGAAACCAAATACACAATCAGGCCCCAGACCTTGTGCTCCATTACACTGAACACAGCCTATTCCCCAAAGCCACCGCCACCATCCAAACCAGGGAGGCCCCCCAGCCAGGACCCTGCCTAAGCCCCTACCTCTCCCATGCACTCTCTCCTATTAGAACTGGGTCCTGTTTAGCCACCAGTCCTGATCTTGTCATTGCTGCTTAGCAAGCCACACACCTCTCCCTGGCATTCACTTAAAATGATGGGAGAATCACAAGTGGCTGATCCAACCTCCTGTTTCCAGGCAGAAGGCCTGAGTAGGGAAAAAGAATCAAGGGCCAGGGGAGCTGGTGGTTCCTGGTGAGATTCTTTAAAAACTAGTCAATGATTAGGCATCTGCTGTTGTAACACAGACTTGCCCGCTGACTACAGTAAAGGAGACAGCCTCAGAGAGGTTAAGCTGGTGGCATAGTGAATGGTGAAATGGCTGGATTACCTTGTAATTCAGGCACTGGGTGGAGGCTGGCACTTCACTAAGATCACAATACTCAGCAAACGACCATTCAGTAAGTCAACTCTATGATTCTATTTTCTTGGAACACATTTCTTGGGGAGCAGAAATGGAAGATGTTGGAAGCAGCCAGCATCTGGGAGGGAGTGTCAAATACTGGTGTGGATGAGCCAATGCAAGGTGACACCCTAACATCAAATATGGGAAGGACAAGCTTTTGTGACTCCTCACTTCCAGAACAAATATAATAGCAGAGTACAAGCTATGGGAGCTCTATGTCTTCCCCAGTGACAGCCACAATTCCTTACACCAATGTGAACTGGAGTCAGAAGGAACATAAGACCAATCATTCTCTGATTGCACTGGACCAAGACTCCAGTTCTTTTTTTAAATTATTTATTTTCTGTGTTTTGACTGCATGTATGTCTGTGTGAGGGTGTCAGATCTTGGAGTTACTGACAGTTAGTTGTTAGCTGCCATGTGGGTGCTGGAATTGAACCCAGGTCCTCTGGAAGAACAGTCTGTGCTCTTAATGACTGAGCCATCTCTCTCCAGCCCCAAGACTCCAGTTCTTATCTCAGACAGTTCTTATCTCAGATCAGGAATTCATGATTGAAAAAATTCTCCAAGGGGATGGGAATATAATTCAGAAGTAGTTTGTCTTCCTAGCATATGCCCTGGTTCTATTGCGGGCACCAAACACGCACGCACGCACGCACGCACGCACGCACGCACGCACGCACGCACACACAGAGAAAGAGAGAGAGAGAGAGAGAGAGAGAGAGAGAGAGAACTCCCAAACAGTTCTGACATGGAAGCAGGAAGGGGCCAGCATTGGCAATCATTTAGCAACTGTGAACCCCTCCCCATGACAGAGAAGGCAGTGAAATCAAGAGTGATTTGCCAAAGGTAAAAACAGTGAGTTGGGTTATCCATTGTCCAGAAAGCAAGCTTCCCTTTCCCGGGGGGCCACAGAACAAGCTGCTTCATCTCTTAATATCTAGTGCTCTTCCCCACCACCTGGAACCAGTTACCTCTGTAGGCCAATAAGCTTCCACTTCTGAAAATCCATAATATGCAAAGGGGAGGAAATCCAGTGCTTCACTGGCTTGGCATAGTAGCCATAGCTGGGAACAAAGATGGACAGTGCGGCTACAAGCTTCCTGACTATGGTTTCATCTTCGCCCAGGACCACAAGTGTCCTCCCACTAAGTAGGGAGTAGATGGCTGGGTGGGCAAAAGGGTACTGGCGGATGAATTTTAAGGCGTTCTGGCCAGCTCTCTTTTTGTGTCTCTCAGAGGATAGGCCAGCAGAGTGAGCAGAGGGGATTCTGTCCGAGCTGGTGGAGGCCACACTACTCATGTAGCTTGTGGTATCCGAATAGTTATCCAGGCTCGTCTTACTAACATCTCGGCTAGCCAGAAGGCAACCTGGATCCAGCTCATAAGCAGGGAACATTTCACAACTGTTGTCTCGGGAAGGATCAGTGTTTTCCATCATGACATCCACGTGGATCCCCTGGTCCTTCTGCCTGTAGCGCTGTGGGGGGATGCTCACCACACCATCCTCATCAGAGAGAGTGTAAGCTGGGGTGGGGAGAGGAGGCAGCAGACCTTCACTCTCCTTTCCAATACAGCAGCTGGAGTCTATTTGGGATGGGGTATTTTCCAAGCTGCCCTCCTGCGTCTCACCCAGTTCTGGTTGGTTGATGCTTGCCTGGAAATGGATGGCCCCCTCATCATCTGCATAGGTTTCTTCCTCATTAATGGCACTTGGATAGCTGGCCTTAAAGTCATCAGGAATGAGGGCCTCGGATGGGCAGGTGCTTAAGACTTCAATACTGTCCTCACTAATTGTCCTGTGGCTGACTGCCTTGCTACGGACAACATGGGGACTCAACGGCACTGTGAGGCTGGCCTGACTGTCAGATTTAGACAGCACTGAGGATGACTTCTCGGTGCCCAGAACCTCGATGCTCTCCCCACTGCTGATGCTCCCTTTCATATCCATGTCCAGGTAGTCCAGGTTTTCTTGGGGGTCAAAACTGCTTGATCCTGTTGCCTCCACTTCCTTGTACTCACCATCTCCAAGTTCCTGCTCCATCTTGATCAACACAGACTCCACACTGGACTTGTAAGAACCAACACTAATTAGCACTTTAGGAATGGGGCATTCTTCCACAGGCCTGGAAGGAAGCCTATCCTGATTGGGCTGAGAGGGCACATTCTCATGTTTCTCCATCCTGTCATCAACCTCCACAAAGTCCTCAAAGAGGAAATTTGTTATGTGCTGTTGTTTTCGAAGTGCTCTGTCAATCTGACTGGTCAGGAGGTAGCACAGGTCCCCTCTGAACATGTGTTCAATGTGGCTAAGGTGGGCCAGGGTCTGAGTGAAATACTCAGTGTCACAGAGTTCCTCCAAGGTCTTCAACTTCTTGTCAAAACACTTGGTGGACTTTGCTTTAATGAGTTTTGGGGTGTAAGCTGGTCTGTGGGTACAAAGGTTGGCATCAGCTGACTCCTCTGGGTTAGAGGTAGTGGATACCTGGTCAGCCTGATCTTGGGTATGCCCCATATCACCAGGATGCAAATCAGGTATCTTCATCTTCTGACGAGGGTATGAGCGGATCTGCCTCAGCAAATCTTGATGCTCAATGATGGACTTCTCCACATTGGCCAGTTCATTGGCTTTCTCGATTGCCTGAGATGTATAAAAACCTTTGTCATTGGCTTTCTTCTGGATCTCAGTTTCTGTGTTCAGCACTGTCCTTGTGTAATCCAAGTCTTTCAGCTTTTTTTCAAGTTCCCCAGCAAATGCCTTCCTGTTACCCATCTTCAAGCACTCGGATGCTTTAGAAAATTCAGCCGAAAGCTCCTGGAATTGCTGCATGATTTTATGCTGGTCTGCAGAGATATAAGCCATACAAAAGGGCCTCACAAAGCCACGGGCCTCCAGGTCATACAAGGTAAGGTGGTGCACATATGCAAAGGCCCCTTCCTTAGAGTCTCCCAGTACCACTTTGGAGTCCTCCACAAAGTTCAACTTCGGGTAGGCAGAACCAGGAGGATGACCTACGAATGAAGCCTGGTAATCCACAGACATGATCCGCAAGGAGAAGTAATTGAGATCAAAAGTGCCAAAAACTTTGGTGTCATTGGGGATAGTCAGCAAAGGCTGGGGTCCCACCTGCTCAGAGAACTCGGAAATAAGGATAAAGTCCCTGGAGAACTTGGCCCCGGACAGTTTAGACCAGGGGTTAGCCCCCTGGCTGGCATAGGGGAAGAGGGGTACCGAGTACTCCTCCGGCAAGGCGGGCTCATTGTAAGGCTCTTCCTCGTACTCGTCTTCCTTGGTGAAGGCCACCACATCAGGGGCGCTGATCATATTTCCTGAAATACGGAGAGAACATTGAGAGGAAATGGAAAATAATGCGGGGTTAGTCAGCGGTGAAGTCCGGCCTCTGGATGAGGAAGCGAAGCTCTTACGGCCTTCTTTGCACTTCCAGGGGTTCTAAGCTGCCTCTCACACACCCAAGAATCCAAATCCCCGAAGATTCTTAAGGTTTGGGGCCTGGGAAGCTCCGAGAAGCCTCGTGAACTCCAAAGCTGCAAGCCCAGATGACGGAGGAGGCTAGCCACTCTCCCTCCGGTTGCTTCCCCGGCCGGCTTACAGGTACTGAACCGAGGTCACTAGCACTCCCCGGATCCTACCAGTGACATCAACAGCCCCAGCTCTGATCAGGTCCTTAATCCCAGTCACGCGCGGCTGCAGTCAGTTAAATGGGCCTCCTCACGACCTAAGGTTAGAAACTGTCGTGGTTCCTAGGACTGTACTGTCCCACGGAAGCTACCGCGGAACCACCATCTTGGTATCACATGACTCCCAAGCGTCAGCGTCGCGTGACCCGGAAACGCTCACATTGACTTCCGAGTAAGTGATGCCTTTTAAGTTACTGTCAGTCAGTCCCTCCTGAGAACAAGCCCAATTAACCAACCACTGTCCTAAAGAAAGGAAAAGTAGGATACAGCGGGGTGGAAGGGAGGAGGAGAAACAACGTTGGGTGAGCGGGCCGGGGCATGAAGCATTCTGGGAGTTGTAGTTCGAGGCTGCTCGGTTAGCGGAAGTTTGCCGTGAGCGCGAGTTTAAGCGGGACTCTGAGTTGTGGGTTCCACGTTGAGGCAGCAGTGGCCTGGGAAAGGTGCATTATTAAAGTGGCTCTTGGAGGGGTGTCACGTGGCCTCTTCTCTAGGTTCCCCAACATGTACGGGGCACAGTGGAGTTGCTGGTGGCGCAGGGCCTAGGGAATGATTTTCCCAATCACCCTCTTAGCGTTCCAGTGGCAGCGACGGCCTGGAGGCCGTGCCCTGTCCCGTGCTGCCATGGAAATGGCCTTCCGAGGAGTGCGAAAAGTTCTCTGTGTGGCGGAGAAAAACGACGCTGCCAAGGGGATCGCCGACTTGCTGTCCAATGGTCGTATGCGGCGGGTAAGAAGCGTTTCGGTTCGGCTACCTTGAGGAACGCCCACAAAAAGTTAGACCTCGCGTTGGGTACTCGAAGCCTAGACGAGAGCGACTCCGCCTATAGTGCGACAGAGGCCCCTTCTCTTCCTCCCTCACCCCTCAGGCTGTCCTCAGACTTAAGGATGCTTTAAACGTAGGCCTTTGGCGGCATTTAATAGGTCTTTGCCTATCGTCTCTGTCTGATTGCCTCAAATACCTGTGGACGATAGGTCTTCTGTGAGTCTGGAGCGATTGCGAGCAAACATGTATCTTTTTTTTCTTTCTTGGTGAGTCTGAAGTTCAGTTGAGTTGGAAACCTGTACCAAACTCCTTTAACTTGGCGTTCAAACCTTTCTTATCGATCCTACTATCCCTGCATGCTGCAGTCCCAGTGACTATGTCTGGGTGGCAACCCTAGGAGTAACACACAGGACAGTCTCTTGACAAATGAAAAAGGGAAGATGGAAAGGGTAGCATCCCAAGAACTGTTGGGATCACTCAGTTGAAGGTACTTCCTATATAAGCTGTTAGTTTCTCTTTGTAAATAACAGGATCTCTAGACCTCTGCCTCCAGTTCTGAAATAGTGGCAGGGGAGCCAAAGTTGGGTTGACACTGCCCCCCAACTTCAGTTCTTCAAAGTGTCGAGTATCCTCGAGTAGCAATTTCTTTTATGCAGATAAGGTTTCACTATGTAGCCCTAAGGAGACCAGGCTGGCTTTGAACAAACAAGAGCTCTGTTTGCCTCTGCCTTCCAGGTACTTGGGTTACTGGTTGACATCTAGCCTAACTACTGCTTAAATGTCTGTCTGTTTCTCTTTTTCATCTATTGCTACATGTATGCCTGTGTATCACATGTATGCCCATGGAGGCCAGAAGTGGACATCCAAATCCCCTAAGAACTGGAAGTACAAATACTGCTAGGAATCAAACCAAGTGCTCTTAACCACTGAGCCATCTCTCCAACCCCTTAAATGTCTACTTTTAAGGGCCCCACCTTCCCACATACTCTCCCCCACTAAGCCTGGGATACTTCCTCTCTGTCTCTCTTTCATTTTCTTTATTATTTGTTTATTTTGTTTTCCAAGACAGAGTGTAGTGTAGCCCTGTGTCGTGGGACTAACAATGTAGACCAAGTGAAGGATATTTTTTTAAAGATTTATTTATTATGTATACATTCTGCCTACATGCCAGAAGAGGGCGCCAGATCTCATTATTGAAAGTTGTAAGCCACCATGTGGTTGCTGGGAATTAAATTCAAGATGTTTGGAAGAGGAATGAGTACTATTAACCTCTGAACCATCTCTCCAGCCCAAAGCCAGGGATTCTTAATAATGTATCACCATGACATGTAACATGTCCAAGCTAGAATAACAGAGCATGTTGCTGCTTTTCAGAGACCAATGAGTACATAGGAACAGAATCTTTCAAACAGTGCTTTCTTCGGAGAGCTGGCAATCTTAGAAGACAGTCTTCAGCTTGCAGATTATGTAGGGAGAATGGGAGTTAGGTAGAGAAAGGAAAGCTGTCAAGTCATTATGAAGCTTAGTCTTGTCCCCTAGTTAACGCATAACAATTTTGAGAATTGTTATGGTCTATAAAGATAAGTAAGAATTGTTATGGTCTATAAAGATAAGTAAGAAGTTTGTAGGAAAAAATAAAAGATGAGAATTTAGGTGACCTCAAACAGCTAGAGTAGTGGTTATTTAATGCCAGAGAGGTGGGTTTGTAGTTCTGGTTATGCATGATCAGGGCACAGGACCTAGGACCTAGGACCTAGGCCCTGGATGACCAGAGTTCAAGAAAATATCTGAGTTTTTTAAAGCTAAGGATAGGGAACAGGGTTGAGAGAGATTTATTTGGGGCAGAATGAGGAAATTAGTTATTTTCCATAGATAAGCTGTCTGTTCTCTCTCCCTCCCTCCCTCCCTCCCTCCCTCCCTCCTTCCCTCCCTCCCTCCCTCCTCTCTCTCTCTCTCTCTCTCTCTCTCTCTCTCTCTCTCTCTCTCTCTCTCTCTCTCTCTCTCTCCACCACTGGGTGTCTGGAGTTGGACTGGCTACCTTCTATAGTCCTCAAGTACCTGCTTCCTAGAACTTTGGGCTCAGTTTCAGGACCTTGCCTTTTGGTCAGGGGGTTCATGCTTCAATTTGGAGGAAATGTCTGACAGCAACTTTAAGTGTGTTAAGTGTGGGTGGTAGTAGTATAACCATTTTACTGTCTAGTTCTAGAAGGAATGCCGTTGTTTGCTCCATCATGCTCACCACCATTAACCTGCCCTGTTGTTACTGAAAGGAAAAGTATTGACTCAGGACTCCCAAGGTCATGTTCTCAGCACAAAGATTTATTTGCCCCAGAGGGACAGAGGGCAGGGAATAAGAGACAAACACAGGAGATAGAGGACAAGGGAGAAGGGGAAGGGAACCAGGGAAAGGGGTAAGGATATTTGTCGGGGGGGGGGAGGGGGGGGGGACGGACGGACGGACGGACGGACGGACGGACGGACGGACGGGGACGGACACACGACACAAAGGAGTGCCCCTGGATAGAGAGAGGAGACAGACATGGCACATAGGAAAATGGAAGTTTGTAAAGGTAAAATGGGAAATCCTGTGTTAGGATGAGGTGCTTAATTTTAATTGGACGTGCTAATTAGGTGAGCCAAAGGGGGCTTTTGATTGCTGGACTTGAATACTTTGATAGATAGACCTTTGTAGTCAGCCTCAGGAGGAGGAAGTGGCCAAATAAGGGAGCAGACCTTGGTGGCAGCTTTAGGAATGTAATCTAATAGTTTTTAGCAAGGCAGAGGGAATGGGGAGAAGGGCAAGGCTGCCAGAGCCACGCTCTCCATGCTGGAGCTGGCCAGAGTGCCTTTAGTTGTTGTTAGTGGGGGTTTGGATTTCTGAGTTAGGGTTTCATTCATATAGCTGAGTCTGACCATAAAGTTGCTAGGTAGTGGAGGCTGGTCATAAACTTTTTTTTCTTCCTTTCTTTAAACTGGAATAACCAATTTATCTTATTTTTATTTTTCTGTATGTCTGTGTGAGATCTCCCACCATGTGTTTGCTTGTGCCCTTCAAGGCCAGAAAAGAGCTGAACCATCTCTATAACTCTATACAACCCATATTTTACCAAATGTAAGCTTGTTGTGAGATTATTTTCTCTGAATTGAATCCTCCCACCTCAAAAGCTAATGTCTTAAAACTGAACTCACAGTTCTAAGAAGTAACTGTTTGGGCATTGCAGAAGACAGCTAGCCCAACTCCAGACACCTAAGCCTTGAAATCTTGATTTTCCTTGATTACCTTCCACCATGATCATAGAAGTATGACAAGGGCTAATCCACTTTCTGTCCTCATGGATTTGCATATTCTAGACATTTCTTATAAATGAAAACAGCATGGCTTTTGTGTCAGATTTATTTCATTTAGAGTAATGTTTTTGAAATGTATCCACATTGTGGCATATATTAGTACTTTGTTTCTTTTCATGGTTGGTCATTTTTATTGACTAGATGGATCTCTGTTTATTAATTGGTGGGCATTTTGAGTTAATTAGGACTGTTGTAAACTGATTTGCAAGTTCTGGTTTGGATAGCTATTACAATTATGGGAGTCCTACTAGTAGGATTGTTGGAATATGTGGTAGCTACCTTTACCTTGGACACCACACTTTTCCACATGCTTTAAAAAACACTTGCATTTCGTGGTTTTTTTTTTTTTTTTTTTTACTTTATCACCATCCTAGCAGGTCTAAAAAAAGTATTGTGTTTTTTATTTACATTTTAGTAATGGCTTATTGACCAATGATACTGGGTTACTTTTCATGAACTTGTGGGCTATTTAGTTATCTTTTTTGGAAGAATTTGGCTGTGCGACAAACCTAAAGCCTTGCATGGGCTAGGAAACTGTCCTACCACCAAACTGTATCCTAGCTCACTTCTAATGTCATTGTCAAATCCAGTGTCAGAAAAATGTACTTACATATTTTTCCTTGAGAGCCTTCCAGTTTAAATTTTTATTTATTCATATATTGTGTCTGTGCCTGTGCCTGTGTAGGTGCACATGTGCCACAGCATGTGTATAGAGGTCAGAAGAACACTTGTAGGAGTCTTTTCCATGTGTTTTCACATGGAAATCTTAACTCAGATCATCAAGTTTGGCAACAGTCACTCTTACCCTCTGAACCATCTTATTGGCCCCAAGTTAGTTGTCTTTGACCTACTTTTTTAGTTCATATCTCTGTGTGTATGTCTCACTTCATCCTTTTAGTATATGGAGATCTATTTGTTCCAGCATTAGTATAGGCCTTTAAGCTTACTTATTCAACAGTGAGGTCAGGTACACCAGTCTGCTATGTTTAATTTTTGTGTAATTTAGATAAAGGTTGGGGAAAACCAAGCACTTTTAAATAAATCCTGACTAAACATACATTTTTGTTCTTTACACCAGTCCTTGTGAATGCTGTAAAGAGGAATCAATAACTTAAGAGAGAGTTCTATTGGTTTAAGTAGAGATTTGATTGGACTTTGACTTTAGAAATTTTAATATTGTGTAATATTTCTAAGTCTCATCTTCTGTATGCTTTCTATAACTTACTCAGGCTTTCCTGATTTGTCTCAATCTTTCTCATTCTATAAATACATAGCTATCTTAACCCAGGGCAAAGTCTTATCATACAGAAATCCTTTTCTACTAAAAGCCTCTTTTTCTTACATCCTTTTAACATTTGCTTTTCCTATTTACTGCCTCCCTTTAATTTCTTTTGTTAATATCATGAGACATAATAATATTAGCAAATAAGTATATCATCTTATTAAAGGACAATTAAGTCCAAACTGTATATAAGGCATGTAATAGATTAAGATCACCTGTGTGGATATTGTTAAACTATGAGGCTTTTTAAACTCACAGAAAACATAGCCAGCCTGCCGTGGGATTCTAGATAATTTCCAGCCTATAACCCTTTTTCACTGTGCTCAATAAACAGATTTTCCTAAGTGGAAGGCAGGAAGAAGAAAAGAAAGAAAACACACACCAACCAAGAGCCTTTCCTTATTTTTTAGTTTAGAGAGTCCATCGATAATGATTTTGCTTTTGAATGAGCAGCAAGTAACAGATAGAGAAGCAGCAGGTATAACAAAACATCACCAAGTATGACACTTATGCATTCAGCAGAAATCATCCGAGAAAGCCCTGTTAAAGCTCATCCTGGAGTAACATTAGATAGGGGATTCCAAGCAGGATCCTCTCTGTCCTCTCCATTGGTAAACTTCCAGTTATCCATTTCTACAGCAAGCATATTTATGTCATGGGATAAAACATAGTAACATTTAGGGGTTGGAGAGATGGCTCAGAGGTTAAGAGCATTGGCTGCCCTTCTGGAGGACTTGGTTTTAATTCTCAGTACTCACATGGGTCTCTCAGAGATCCACCTGTCTCTACCTCCTACTGAGGTGACCTGAGATATGTATCTTGAAATAGGTAAGGCCTTGTAGCCTGCATAGAGGGGAATTCTAAGCTGGCCTTGAATTTGAAGTTGTGACAATCTTTCTTGCCTCTATCTTCTGAATGCTGGGAGTGTATACTATAGGCAGTTCACAATATTGATTTTTGTGTTGAACTTGTATCCTGCAACTTTGCTGGGTTTGTTATTACCACTAATCAGTTTTTGTTTGTTTGATTTTTGGTTTTCAAGATGGGGTATCTCTATATACCCTTGGCTGTTCTGGAACTTGCTTTGTAGACCAGGGGTCTGCCTGTCTCTGCCTCCCAAGTGCTGCCTGCCCAGTTCCAGGTTTTCTAATGCCCTCTTTTGGTGCACGCATGTGGTGCACAGACATACATGCAAGCAAAATACCCATACACATAAAAATAAATCTTTAATAAAGTTTGTATCAAATTTAAAAACAAAAAATGTGGTTTGAATGAGAATGTCCCCTGTGCACTCAGCTGTTTGAGTACTCTGTCCCCAACTGGTGGTGCTGTTTAAGTAGGTTAGGAGACCTTGCTACAGGAAATATGTCACTGGAAACCAGTTTTGAGGTTTTGTTTGCTTTTTGGGTTTGGGGGTTTGTTTGGGGGGTGGTTGGGTTTTCTGTTTGTGTTCTTGTTTGGTTGTTTGGTTGGTTGGTTTTGGTTTTTCAAGACAGGGTTTCTCTATGTAACAGTCCTGGCTGTCCTGGAACTCACTTTATAGACCAGGCTGGCCTCAAACTTACGGAGATTCACCTGCCTCTGCCTCCTAACTGCTGGGATTAAAGGCGCTTGCCACCACTGCCCAGCCTGTTTTTGTTTGTTTTTTGAGACAGGATCTCTTTATGTAATCCTGGAGTTGCCTGTGTAGGCTAGGTTGGCATCTGCCTCCCAAGTGCTAGGATTAAAGGCTTGGAGCACCACACCCAGATTTTGAGGTTGTAAAAGCCACACTCCATCTCTGCTTTGTGCTTGCTTTCAAGATGTGTGCTCTCAGCTTGCTGCCCCAGCCATCAGGCCTGCTGCTGCCATGCTGTCTTCACCATTGTGATCCCTAACCCTCTGGAACTATAAGCCAACCTTTCTTCTGTAAGTTGTCATAGGTATGGTGTCCTATATCAGCATAGAAAAGTAACTTTACATTTTGTAAGTCATGGATATATGGCAGCCAGCACTCTTGATCAAGGCAGCTCAAGCTGGCAGAGGTGTCCACTTTATCTGTGTTAGCTTTCAGATACCCTTTCGAACCTTGAAAGCTTGTATCTGTTATCAGAATGTACCAGCAAAGGAGAATGGCACGCTAAGAAACACTGAATGTCCTTCTTCCTGCAAAGCTCTTTTTGTAGGATAAGGAAATACTATGATAGATATTTTTCTCTAGAAGCCATTCTTATTATCCTGCAGTCAAAATTTAGGCCAAGATCTAATGAAGAAAAGTACTGGGACTTTCTTCCTTTGAAGGTCTGGATTAAGCTGCTACAATTTAGGAGTGCCTTGTTATCCTCTGTAAGATAAAAAAAGATACACTGAAGCGGCTGCCATATCTTCTTCTTCTTCCTCCTCTTCCTTTGCATCCTCTGAAGATTTTCCTGGCTTTTCCTTCTCCTTCCATGAGCAACCACAAGGAAAGCAACAGTGATACCCGAGTTCGTTCGCTGTATCCCATCCTCCCTTACTAGCAGCCGTGAGGAAGGGAAGCCTATCCAATTAGCCACTTTCATCAATATACTCTACCTGACTTTGATACCCTGTGACCTTGGTGAAATCTTCCTGCATTTTGCCAAGTTAAACTTTATCAAGAAGCAACCAGGAGGCAGGGAAAAGCTACCTATTTTGGTACAACCTTTTGGAGGCACAGGGGAAGAAACTGTTTTAAGTTTCCTTTAGAACCCAGGTGATACATTAAGTAAAACAGTGTTCCAAAACCAAGATCCCATCATGGAGGTCTGGTATACCATCTTAGTCTGATATAGGAAATATATTGGTCTTACTGCATGGCAGTAGGGGCACCCTGAATGCATACAGGACACAGTCAGTCACCCCACCCTCTTTTTTTGTTTGTTTGTTTCATTTTTTTGAGGCAGTGTTTCTCCATGTGACAGCCCTAGCTATCCTGTAACTTTGTAGACCAGGCTGGCCTTAAACTCTCAGATATCTACCTGTCTTTACCTCCTACTGAGATGAACTGAGATATGTAGCCTCATCTAAATGAAAGCATTTAATTGGGAGCTTGCTTATAGTTTCAGAGGATTAGTTCGTTATTATGGTTGGGAGCATGATAGCACACAGGCATGCATGCATGATGCTAAAGAAGTAGCTTAGAGCTCTACATCCTTAATCTATAGGCAGCAGACAGAGACTGGACCTCAGAAACCCTGAAGCCCCCACTGACACATTTCTTCCAACAAAGCCACACTTCCTAATCTTTCCAATCTTTTCAAAGAGTTCCACTCCCTGGTGACTAAGCATTAAAATATATGTGCCTATTGGGGCCATTCTCACTCAAACCACATTTTGTTTAACCAAATGTGTGTGTCCATGGAGACTAGAGAATAATGTATGATATCTTCATGTATTGCTCTTCACCTTCTTTTTCTGACCTGACTCTCCAAGGCTAGCTGATCAGAAAATTCTAGGGATCCTCCTGTCTCTGCTTCCCCCTCCCCAGGGTCAGGTTTACAGGGGCCACTGTACCCAGCACCCAGCTGGAGACATTGGTGCTGGGATTCCAAACTCAGTTCCTCGTGGTTGGTGTGGTAATCACTTTGCTGACTGAACTATGCCCAATCATTTTTAAACTTTTTTACCTTGACAGGGCTCACTAGGTTGCCTAGGATGGCCTTAAACTCTCAATCCTCCTACCTAAACTTTATAAATATCTGGGATTGTAAGTCCCGCCTTTTCCTAGAGTTTATCAACATTGTACTTGTAGTTATCAGATATTGATCATTTCCCTTTCAAAATTTGCCCTTACAAGTTTGAGAGTATAGGCAAGTATGCTTCAAGCCCTAGTGCCATTCCCAGCTACCAAACGGTGGGTGGGAGATGGGGGAGGGAGGGATGCATTTTGCCTCCAAGACCAATTTACCTGGTATTCTACACAGAAAATTTGTATTTTTGAGGCTGAAGGACAGTCTTTTGCTGTATTTCTTCTGGGCCTTTGAGTGTCTTCCAGTCTCCAGACAGCCTGACAGATGTATTCTACCTGTGCATATAGCGGGTGGGAAGCTGCCTCATCAGCTGGCTGTCTTGATGACTTGAGTACTGAGCTTGGGGAAGCTTGGGTACTGAGAAGTTCTTGTTCCTTTCTAACTATAGCTGAAGAATAGGTTCCAGAATTAGAAGGAACCCCCAAAAATGACTATTTAGACATAAATTGAGGCTCAGAAAAAGTCGGTGACATGAGTTACAAGTTTATTGGTTTAATGGTTGTATGACTTTGAAATAGCAAAAATGTAGAGAGAGGAAGGAACATACCATTGATTTGTCATGTGACCTTGGACCTGTCACATACCTTGTACCTTCTAGCATACAAACTCTATAGATTAAATGCTTGCTGGCTATATTAATAAATGATCCTAATTTAGCCTAGTTTTCTTTTTTCTTAACTTTTTTTTTTTTTTCACTTGAGACAGGGTTTTTCAGTGTGCCCTAGAACTCACTGTGTAGACCAGGCTGGCCTTGAACTCACAGAGATTCACCTGCCTCTGCCTCTTGGGTACTGGGATTAAAGTCATGTGCTCCCACACACAACTAGAGATTGAACATACGGTTTTGTGCAAGATAGGCAAACTATCTTCTATTGAGCTACAGCCCAACCTGCTTAAACTTTGCTCAGGAAATAGTATGTTTGTTTGTTTGTTTGTTTAAACTTGATCTCTGTAGCCCAGGCAGACTTCAAGCTTATAATACTCATAGCCTCTTGAATGCTAACATGTCAAGTTGCATTTGCTTTTTAGTATTCTCTTCTTCTACTCCCTGGGTATTACTCATTCTTCATGTTGGCGAGTCATTTGTTTCATTAATATGATTTGAAATTTTTACATATTTTCATTGTGCTTTACAGAAAGAAGGCCTTTCTAAATTTAACAAGATTTATGAATTTGACTATCATCTATATGGCCAGGTAGGTACTGAAGTGTTTCCGTCATAAAGCCGACATATAAGACAGGCATGGTGACTAGACTATAATGTAATCCTAGCATTTGGGAAGCTGAGACAGGAGGGTTATTTTTAAGTTGCAACCTAGCTAGGTGTCCTGGTAACTATTGCTGTGATGAAACACCATGATGACCAAAGCAACTGGGGGATAAAGGGTTTATTTAGGTTATGCTTCCACATGACAGTTTTTTGTTGTTGTTTGGGTTTGTTTATTGTTGTTGTGGGTTTTTCTAGACAGGGTTTTTTTGTATAACAGCCCTGGCTGTCCTGGAACTCACTTTGTAGATCAGGCTGCCCTTGCACTCATAGAGATCCTCTGTCTGGGGTTAACTGTGTGAGCCATCACCACCTGGCTGGACCTGTACAATTTAAGTAAAACACAAGCAATTTAGAGAGGATCTAGGGATTTGCAAGGACATGTCAGCTTTTTTTTAACTTTACTTTTTCATACTTATTTATTTTAATTAATGAATTCATTTACTATATGGAGGTTAAGACAAGTGTAAGCAGCTGGTTCTCTTCCTCTACTTTGTGGGTTCCAGAAGTTGAATTCAGATCATTAGGCTTGAAAGCAAGAGTGCTTTACCTGCTGAGTCATCTTACCAGCCCCTTTTATTCTTTGAAACAAGGTCTCACTACATAGCCCTGGTGTTGTGGCTAGTTTTATGTCAACTTGACACAAGCTAGAGTCATCTGAAAGTAGGGAACTTCCACTGAAAGAAACCCTTGGAAAAACCAAAAATATGTATAAATAAATAAAGGTCTGTGGTTACAAGTGATGATATAGTCTATGTAATTGAAGATTTTCTTGAATTACTGATCATTCTGCCATTGCCTCCCAAGTGCTGAGATTACACACACACCTTCATGTCTGGTTTATACAGTGCTAGAGACTGGGCTCAGGGCTCTACCAACTATGCTATATCCCCATTTCTGATAATTTTATAAGAAGATATCTTTTTAATAGGATATATAGTAATTTGAGAACCTCATTTCTCTAGTACACACATTCCAAAACATTGTGTTGGAGAAGGACTATAGGATTTCAAATCAAGTACTTAACCTATTAATGACAGTTATAACTCTCTCATCCCTGAGGATTTTTTTAAAAAAAGGGGCGGGATCTTACTATGTAATCTTGGGTGGCCTGGAACACACCAGAGATATGTCTTCCTCTACCTCTCACATGCTGGGATCAAAAGCATGTGCCACTATCCTGGCCTCCTAAGGAAATCTTAAATGATCCTAAATGCATCATGGAACTGGTATTAGAATGGTGATTGTTGGGGCTGAAGCAATGACTCGGTATTTAAGATTACTTGGTGCTATTGCAGAGGACCCAGATTCTGTTCCCAGCACCTATACAGAGGATCACAACCATCCTAAACTCTAGTTCTAGGGGACCCGGTGCCCTCTTCTGACTCCCGTGAGCAACAGACATGCACATGGTACACATACGTACAGGCAAAATAATCAATACTTTTCTTTTGTAAGTTAAAGAACAGTAAGTAGCGAATGAGTCGTGATGACATGTACCTTTAATCCCAGCAATCAGGAGACAGAGACAGGTGGATCTCTATAAGTTTGAGGCCAGCCTGTTCTACATAGGGAGGTCCAGGGCAGTGAGGACCATGGAGAGACCCTTCTCAACAAAAAGGAAGAGGGGATGTGAATGTAGTTGTGCCACTATCTATGATTTTGATTTTTCAGAGTTACATTTGTGGTCCTTTCTTTTAATCAGCTGTGTTTGTTTAGTTCTGTTCATTGTTATTTTCCTTTCCATTGAATGATTTGGCAAAGTATAACTACAGAAAGACTAACTTTCATTTTGTTGTACTCAGAATGTTACTATGATAATGACTTCAGTCTCTGGACATTTGCTGGCTCATGATTTCCAGATGAGGTTTCGGAAATGGTCAGTATATTTAGTATGGGAAGTAAGTTGTGACAAATATTACAGGGATTTTGAAGCATGTTGATGTTACCATGTCATTTATAATAATTTATAAATACTAATTTAGAATTTATAATACTAAAATTACCTAGGGTTATATGACCTGCTATAAGTTTTTATCATACCTTGAGAATAAATATCCCTAAATAGACTCTTTTCAGTGCAGTCTGGATTGCATTTATTCCATTGCAGATATGCATAAACAGACTCTCGAGTTTCTTTGCATCTCCTGTCAATGTACTTGGGGGAAAGGACAGTGTGTTATGCAGAAGCTCATAGCTTTACTTTTAATCCTCTGCCAGTTTTCCTTTCTTTCTCTGTTGAGACATGGTCTATTTTGTCTTTTTTACTAATGTTCCCAGGTTCTGGATGTCTGGCACAGGCTACCTTGCCTAGCCTTTTTTTTTTTTTTTTTTTTTTTTTTTTTTTTTGGTTTTTTGGCTTGGTTGGTTTTGGAGCTCTCCAGGCCATTTCCTACGGGAGGGCCACCTGTGCACCTGCTGTAGTTAGATGTTCTTAATGGAGAGGGCTCTCTGTCCATGCTGGTAAAGGCCTTTGTGTGTCCATTTCTATTATAGGCAGAGCTGCAATCCTCTAGTCCTCTTTGAAGCGGAAATTGAAAAGTACTGCCCAGAAAATTTTATAGACATCAAGGTAAGATCTTTGGAAGATATGTGACACTGAGATTAAAACAACTAGAATTAAAATTGTGGGCAGGACAAGCCAGGCGTTGGTGGCACACACCTTTAATCCCAACACTTGGAAGGCAGAGGCAGGCGGATCTCTGTGAGTTCGAGGCTAGCCTGGTCTACAGAGTGAGCGCCAGGAGAGCCAGAGACACACAGAGAAACCCTGTTTCAAACCCCATGCCTCTCCCTCCCCACAAAATGGAGCAATATGGGTTCACATCTCTTACTTCCAAGTAAGAGGAGGATCATTGCAAGTTCAAGGCCAATGAGGACTACTTAGCAAAACCTTGTCTTGAAAAAATTTACAAAAAAAAAAAAAAAGAAAAGAAAAGAGACTGGGCAGTAGAGGAAGCAGAGGATCTCTCTGTGAGTTACAGGCCAGCCTAGTCTACAGGGTAAGTTTCAGGATAGCCAAGGATCAGAGAGGAAACCCTGTCTTAAGGAAAAGAAAACTGTCAGGCCAGCAAAAGCCTGGTGACCTGTGTTCACTGCTAGGAACTAATGTAGAGGTGTAAAGAGGGCTTGATGTGGCTCAGTGCTGAAAAGTATTTCCTGTCCTTCCAAAGGACCCAAGTTCAATTCCCAGCATCCAGGTGGGCTGCTCTGAAATGCTTGTAACTCCAGTTCCAAGTGATCTAACATCCTCTTCTAGACTCTGAAGGTACCCACATACCAGTGGTATATACTCATACAGAAACACACATATACACAAATGAAAAGTATATTTAAAAACAAAACAAAAACAGCCTGGAGAGATGGCTCTGTGGTTAAGAGCACATGCTCCACTTTGAAAGAATTCAGGTTGAATTCCCAGCTCACAAATCAGGTAGCACACAACCACCCGTAATTGTAGCTCTAGGGGATCCAATACTTCTGGCCCCATGCCTTCAAATATACATAACCCACACAACAACGCACACATATACACATAATTAAAAATGTTAAAAATATTGTAAAATAATTTTTGAGGTGAAAGGACAGACTGACTCCACAAAGTTGTTCTGTGGCATCCGAATGCCTTCCCACATAATAATAATAATAATAATAATAATAATAATAATAATAATAATAATAATAATAATAATATAGGGGTGGGAGGGTAAATTACCAGTTCAAGGCACTTAGTTCTAACTGGGAAAGTTTATTAGAATGAAACTGAGAATAGGCCTGGGAATGTAGTTCATTTTGTAAAGTGCTTCATACTCCATCAACCAGGTATGGTAGCACTCCTGTAATCCCAGCACTGGGGAGATGGAGATAGAAGGAGCCAGAGTTGAAGATCATCCTCAACTGTGTACACATGTAGGACCAGCCTAAGCTACATGAGACTCTGTCTGGGGAGGGAGATAGGGAGAAACTTACTCAGTGACTGAAACTTGAGCAGAACTGATGGTAGAGGTGTTTTAGGGTGAGTTGTGGATTTCATCATATTGATGAAGTTGTGTGAAACCCTCTGTCTTCTATACACACACAGGTCTGGAGAATTATAGCAGACACCATACCATGAGCAATTTTCTCTGCTCTATCTCCTCACCCCCCATCCCCCAAGTTTGAATACTCCAAGACCAGCTCTGTTCCTCAGTCACATTTCTTGATGGCTTCTTTTGTTGTTTTGGTTTTGGTTTGAGTTGTGTGTGTGTGTGTGTGTGTGTGTGTGTGTGTGTGTGTGTGTGTGTGTGTGTGTGTCTGTGTGTGTCTGTGTGTGTGTCTGTGTGTGTGTGTGTGTGTGTGTCTCTGTGTGTGTGTGTGTGTGTGTGTTGTTGTTGTTGTTGTTGTTTTGTTTTTGAATCAGGGTTTTACTCTATAGCCCAGACTGACCTGAAACTCACAGCAATCTACCTCAACTTCCCCAGTGTTGGGATTACAGACATGACCTATGTTGCCTAACTAAATCGGATTTCTTTCTTTCTTTTAAATTTAGCTTTTTTTTTTTTTTTTTTTTATGTGTATAGGTAGTTTGCCTGTATGCATGCCAGTGTACTACATGCACATCTGGTGCTCCCAGAGGCCAGAAGAGGGTGTAGATCCCCTGGAACAGATGGCTGTGAGCTGCATGTGGTCCTGTGGAAGAGCAGCCACTGAGCCATCTCTCCAGCCTCCTAAGTCAGATTCTTTAGTGTAAAGGAGCCAATAATTTCCCTGCTCACTGCACTTCCCCCCTGTAATTTTAGAAGACTCTGGAACGAGAGACACAGCATTGTCAGGCACTGGTGATCTGGACTGACTGTGACAGAGAAGGTGAAAACATCGGGTTTGAGATTATCCATGTATGCAAGGCTGGTGAGTCCACTGCCAGGTATCTGTGTGGGGTTATTGCGTGGTCGGTCTGTGGCCAAACCCCTCCTGATTCATACACAGTCCCTCCTGATTCATACACAGAACCATGAAATACACATCATTAAAAATAATTTCTTTTGTTTGTTTTCGAGACAGGGTTTCTCTGTGTAACAGTCCTGGAACTTGCTCTGTAGGCTGGCCTCGAACTTGCAGAGATCCACCCACCTCTACTTCCAGAGCCCTGGGATTAAAGTTGTGTGCCACTGGCTTCCTAAAATAAAATGACAAGAGATCTTTTAACTGTTCAAGTTGTTCTTTTACCTAAATTTAAGCTAAAAGATCCAAGTAAGATTTAAGTCTCAAAAGGTTTACCTAAAGTATCTTACTTTGTGGCTGAAATTGATCCCATTGTTAATTTCTGACAAGACTTAAAGATTATAATACTTGTACCTAACCTGAACACAGGGCTGTGTTTAGTCTTATGATAGCGTGATAGATATGCCATACTTTGCTGAAGCCCATGGGAGTCTGTCCCTTTCTTATAGATTATGGAGAAGTGGTAGATTGAGGAAAGGTGGAAGGGGAGGGAGGGTGGTTATAGTCAGAATGTAAAATAAATAAATTATTATAAAGGATTATAATACCCTTCCCCTTTTTGCTGTTTGTATTCTATTAATTTAAACTAATAGCTGAAAGGTAAACCAGCTTCTTGTACTGGTTTGTCTGGATGTCATTATATTTTAAGGAGAACGAGAACAGTTGCTCCTGGCAGTGGTGGCACACACTTTTAATTCCAGCATTCAGATGGATCTCTGTGAGTTCTAGGCCAGCCTGGTCTACAGAGGGAGTTCCAGGATACTGGAATTGTTACACAGAGCTGTTACACAGAGAGCTGTTACACAGAGAAACTCTGTCTCAGAAAAAAAAGAAGAGCAGTTGTTTTTGTGCTGATGCATTTAGGATTAAGTTTGTTACCTGCTTCCTTCTCTCCTGCAGTAAAGCCCAATCTCCAGGTGTTGAGAGCCCGTTTCTCTGAGATCACACCACGTGCCGTCAGAGCAGCCTGTGAAAGCCTAACTGAGCCTGACCAGAGAGTAAGTGACGCAGTAGATGTGAGGCAAGAGCTGGACCTGAGGATCGGTGAGGAGCCAGATGGGGCTGCCTGTTGTCTGAGGGGCATCCTGGTGTTAGGTCATAGGACCAAAAATAATTTTATGGTTCCTTGCTTTCTTGTTTCTTTTTCCTCCTCCCTCCTCTTTTAGGAGCTGCATTCACAAGGTTCCAGACCCTGCGGCTCCAGCGGGTTTTCCCTGAGGTCCTGGCAGAGCAGCTCATCAGCTATGGCAGTTGCCAGTTCCCAACACTGGGGTTTGTGGTGGAGAGGTTCAAAGCCATTCAGGCTTTTGTGCCAGAAGTTTTCCACAGAATTAAAGGTAAAGCCCCAAGATTCTTTGCTCTGGGATTTGCTGGCCTCGGGAAGGTGAGGGGGCTGCAGGGCTTAGTGAAGGTATGACTATCATTCAACCTTGCTGTCCTTTATCCTGCCCAGCATAGTAGTCAAAGTCCACTGAAAGGGCCCTTATGAGTTTAGAACTCCTCCTTGTATCATAAGCTTTGTTTTTTCTCTGTAATATACCATTTTCTGTTTGTCATATGGTGGCTTCTCTGAGACAGCTCTGTTTGTCTCTCTCCAATACAGTAACTCATGACCACAAGGATGGGACTGTAGAGTTCAACTGGAAAAGATACCGTCTCTTTAACCACACAGCCTGTCTTGTCCTTTATCAGTTGTGTATGGAGGTAAGGAGTTCTTTGAGAGCTTAGAGATCTAGAAGCATTGTATACACTCCCAGAAACTTTCCTGTTCTATTTCATGCTTGCTTATTGGCTTGGAGTTTATACCCCTAGGGCCTGCAGGATGTGTCAAATGGTGAAAGGAGAAAACCAACTCCTGAGGATGGCTGTCTGTGTTCCACATGTGAGTGTGTTGTGTGTGTGTGTGTGTGTGCTGCACACACATGCATACATCACTTTTTTGGGAACCAACATGGTTAGAAAACCATGAAAACAGCACTAAAAGTGTACAAAGTGGCTAATCATGATGGTGTGTGTGCTTGTAATCCCAGCCCTTAGGAGATCAGTATTGTCTATGTAGTGAGACCCTGTGTTGTACAAGTGTTAGAAATTGATGGTGCTTCATAGACAGATACTGACATGAAATTACCTTAGAATGAGCTTTATTAGAGTTATAAAAAACTATGACATGGCCATTCTTAATGATGCTTTTAAAATGGGAGAAACATGATTGAGGAAATTAAAAGAAAATTAAAGGAAATTAAAGGAAAACCTTTAATTCTGGAGATAAAGGGGAATTTCTGATTCTTACAGGTTAGTATTTTGTTTGGTCAGAGAAAGTATTCCATAGCACAAATGGGGTCATAATTCAAAAGTGGTCCCTGGGTAGTCTGAGATTTCTCCCTACTACACTCCCATCCTGAGACCTATGTGCTAACAGTTACATCAGGAACTTGTAAGATCTTTATCCTGAGGGAGAAGCTACAGTAGGGCATGGCCTGATTTGTGAGGCAGTCGTCCTGATCTAACAGCAAGGAAAGTCGGGTATAATGGTGCATGCACTTGGAAGGTAGAAGCAAGAGGATCAGCTCAACTCCTGGTGAGTTTGAGTCTAACCTGGGCTACATGAAACCAAGTCTTAAAAATTTTTTCTAAGTAGAACTTTTAGATAAAGTCAGAAATTTTAGAGGTAGATGGCAGAAATCTCCCTCTGAAATACTTTCAACAGAGATTAGGATGAGTCATCTAAGCCCATTTAGAGCTGTACTCCAGGACCTTGGAAGGAATTTAAACATTTGGTCCATTGTCTTTCTGTTGATCACATGAGGAAGTAAAAGTCACAAATGAAGGAGGCAGTTTTGGAAAACAATAATGCCAGGACAGCAAAACAAGAGAAAGTAATAGAAAGTGGTTTGGGAGTAGTGTGAGAACTATTTATTTTAGATGATGTGAGAGTAACATTTGAGCAACTGAATTCTATCCCTAGGGCCCACATAGTGGAAAGAAGAAACTGCCTCCTGCAAATTGGCCTCTCACCTTCACACATGCTTATGGCATGTACACATCACCCCTATACTCATGCATATAATAAATTAGTATAATCATAACCACTTCTTGTACTTCTGTTAGGCTATAGTGGCAATTAATGGCAAGTGATAGACTTTGAGCTCCTTGGAAAGAGTAGCTAATCCCCACTCTATTGTGAAAGAGAAATTTGGATTATGATATACAGATCTCCTCTTCAGCAAACCATTTAAGTTCATGTCCATTTATAGTGTCTTTGAAAGTTTTGCAGTTTATATTGTATAACTTTTACTGTTTACATCTCAAGCATAAAGGTATGTGATGCTCAGGTTGGAATCTCATGCATGCTAGGCAAGTGCTCTGCCCCTGATTTATACTCCAGGCCTATTATCCTGAATTTAAAAAATAAAGAAAATGTAACAGGGTGCATGTGTAAGTAGGAGACTTGCCTCAGATCACAGGCTATGGAATTTCATCAGTTCAACGCTATTTAAAGACTTGTGAGCTAGGCGGTGGTGGTGCACACCTTTAGTCCCAGCATTTGGGAGGCAGAGGCAGGAGGATCTATGTGAATTCTTGGCAGCCTGGTCTACAGCCAAGGCTGTTATACAGAGAAACCCTGTCTCAAAAAAAAAAAAAAAAAAAAAAAGCGGGATCGGGGTGGGAGGTTGTGAAAATATCTTTTAAAGTGGGAAGGAAATGATGGCATCCACAGTTTCAACTAGGTGTGATATTATGTGGGATTCTCCCTTGAGCAAGGGCTGTAGCATGGGCATTGTAATTCAGAGAGAGAGAGAGAGAGAGAGACCATGTGACAGCTCATGTGGATGGGATTTTTATTAGGGAAAAGGAAATGGTTAATGTTGGAATGGGGGAGACCTGCCTCTGGGGACAGAAGCAGTGGAAGAGAAAAGGGTGGGGATGGGGATGACAGAGACAGGCGGAGGAGGAGGGAGGGAGAGAGGGAGAGAGAGAGAGAGAGAGAGAGAGAGAGAGAGAGAGAGAGGTGAGGTGGGCAGGGCCCTTTTAAAAGAGAACATAGTGAGTATACGCAGGTGATGTTCTTAGTGGCTGCAGTTGAGGGCCTATCCTGTCAGAACATGAAGGACAGGAGGACAGGACAGATGCCTGAATGCTAACAATGGACACTTGAGTTGGTATACTCCAGGCTAATGTGGGCTGTGTGCTTGATTTTCTAGGATCCCACGGCAACTGTGGTAGAGGTCAGATCTAAACCAAAGAGCAAGTGGAGGCCTCAAGCTTTGGACACTGTGGTATGTTCCGGATAGGTTGTTCCAGGCACTAAGGAACAGTTACTTCCTGTTGTTGGGGCTACAGTTTTGCATGGGCTGTGACCCAGCAGAAGGAAGGAATATTACTCAAATCTCAAGACCACTCAGAAAAGCTCTGAAGATCTGAGTTAACTCAACTTCTTACTACAACTATTATATAAGGTTTTGAAATCAAAAGCCAAACTCAAGTGATCCATAATGCAATCTTTATATAATCACATAATTTTGATGTCTTGTTGGTCCTTTTCAAATTTTTTATTTGTTTTGATTTTTTGAGATGGGATCTTTAACAGGATCCTAACTGTCTTGGAACTCACTCTGGCCTCAAACTCAGAGATCTATCTGCCTCTGCCTCCCAAGTGTGGGATTCAAGTCATGCACCACCATCCTTTGTCAGATTGTCAATAGAAAGGAATGATTTACAGTGTTAGAAAGCTTCAAAGGATGTTTTTTTAGTATCCAGGGGAAATTTGAGACTTTGATTATGTTCTCTAACTGTGGTTCTCATGTTGTCTGCATTAGCTTCATTCTCTTCTCAGACTACTTATTAAAAATGCAGATTTTAGCTGGGTGGTGGTGGTGAACACCTTTATTCCCAGCGCCCGGGAGGCAGAGGCAATTCTATCTCTGTGAGTTCAAGGCCAGCCTGGGCTACAAAGCTAGTTCCAGGACAGCCAGGACACTGTTTTGCAGAGGTACGCTGTCTCAAAAAACCAAAAGAGGGAGGGAGGGAGGAAGGAAGGAAGGAAGGAAGGAAGGGAGGGAGGGAGGGAGGGAGGGAGGGAGGAAGGAAGGAAGGAAGGAAGGAAGGAAGGAAGGAAGGAAGGAAGGAAGGAAAGCAGATTTCAGCTAAGGAGTGGTAGCACTTGTCTGTGATCCTAGCTATCAAGGAAGCTGATGCAACTAAGAGTAGCCTGCACTACATACAAAGCTCTGTCTTAAAAAAAAAATAAAAAAAAATAAAAATACCATCTCGGGCCAGATAGTAGTGGCATATGCCTTTAATCCCAACATTCAGGAGGCAGATGCAGGCAGATTTCTGTGAGTCCAAGGCCAGCCTGGTCTCCAGAGTGAGTTCCAGGACATCCAGGGCTGTACAAAGAAACCCTGTCTCAGACAAACAAACAAACAAAAAAAGTATGAAAGAAAAGAAGAAAAAAACTCAACCTACTATCTGGGCTTGGTGCTATAAACTTGCCAACTCCTTGAGTAAGTATCACCTGCACATAATCTTGAAAAGCCACTCACTAGCTTCCTTTGGAAGATGTGATGGATGCCAGTGATTGTGGCATTTGCAAGGTAGAGGCAGGAGAGTCATGAGTTCAAGGATAGCCTGAACTATATGAGATACTGTTTCAAACTAAAGAGAAAAAAATTTTTTTTAATTGATTTTTTTTGCAATTTTTTTAAACAAGTTTTACTATGTAGCCCTGGCTGGTCTGGAACTCACATAGATCTGGATCTCACAGAGATCTGCCCATCTCTGCCTCCCAAGCACCGCCATCCTCTTATTTGTGTCTTCTTATTTTTGGTTGTTTAGTTGGTTGGTTTTGTTGTTGTTCTTGTTAAAAGTACATTTTAAACAAACAAAGCCCCTTACTAGTTGTGATCTGCCTGGCCTGGCCAATAAAATCCCAGGAATCTTCCTTTGGGCTGCCTTGCCCTCTGGGCATGGTGGCTGTAGCTGAATGACAGGGCTAGAACTGTCTGAAAATGAATTAGGTGTTTGTGTTGCGCCCTCACTCAAACTTCACCCTTCTAACTCTGTTGATAGGAACTAGAGAAGCTGGCTTCTCGGAAATTGAGAATAAATGCTAAAGAAACCATGAGGATTGCCGAAAAGCTCTACACACAAGGGTAAGTGTAAGAGATCACCAAGCAAGCTGAAACCACCCCTTTCCCTGCCTGTCATGCTATGAATTTGATCCAGAGCCTTGCACACAGTGGTAAGCATACTACCATTATGCTAAATGCTACTCTTGACCTCTCAGCAGTTCTCCTGTGTCCTGGCACGTGTCAGTCAGCAGGCAGCACCTTTAGGAGCGTTTTACCTCTAGGATCAGTGAGTGTCTTAGCAGTGAAGTGTCCTTACTGTCCACTTACCACTGCTTCAGAGCATAGAGGTGGGTTGTCCAAATTGAGTGTTGTAACTATAAAATACTGTAGTGATACATTGTTTATCATTTAATAAAGCCACTGGAGATCATAGTGCAAATCTAACCACACCTTTAATTTCACCGGCTGGGTAGTAGCGGTACACACCTTTAAGCTCAGGATTCAAGAGACAAAATCAGATGGATCTCTGTGAGTTAAGGCCACCCTGGGTTACATTAGTCTAAAAGAGAAACTGCTCACACAAAGGATATCTCATCACTTGGGATCCCATACCCTTAATCCCAGCTCTAGAGAGGTATATAAGATAGGGGCAGGGCATTCAGTAGTCAGTCTCAGAGACTTATTCTTGAGCCATGCTGAGGACAGGACAGCCCTTTCAGTCTGAGGTAGATGTAAGAGGTAATGGCTAGCTGCTTTGTTTCTCTGATCTTTAGCTTGAACCCCAATATCTGACTCTGAGTTTTAATTAATCATGCTATAAAATAGTGTATTTTAAAGTTGTATGTGAAAATAAAACACAAAACATTCTAATTTCTTTCTTTTTCTAACACTAAGGATTAAATCTAGGTATCTCTCATACATGCTAGACACTCTTAGACACAACCACTGAGTCATGTCAACAGTTCTTTTTTTTTTATTTTTCCCTTGGTTTATTTGTTTATATTCTGTTCATATGGGTGTTTGCCTGCATGTATATCTGTGCACCACATGTGTGCCTGGTGCCAGAAGGAGCCAGAAGGAGGAGTTGATCCCCTGAAAATGGAATTACAGACAGATGTGAGCTTCCTTGTGGATGCTAGGAATTGAACCCAGGTCTTCTGGAGGAAGTGCTCTGAGTCATCTTTCCAGTACCTGGTCAGCACTATTCTTTATGTGCTTTAAGAAAAGTATAGAGGCCTGGAAATGTGGCTTGGTGGTTAAGAGCACTGGCTACTCTTACAGAAGACCCAGGTTCAATTCTTAGCACCCACTTGGTGACTCACAACCATCTCTTACTCTAAATCTAGGGGATCCAATGTGGCTTTTGGATCCCAGGCACAGTGATAGTGTATATATGTACTTATAAGTAAAGCACATAAATAAAATAACAAAATTAATATTTAAAAACTTATAGGAGAATGTGCTGTTGGAACAGTCATGTCCATTGAGGCTCACACCACACAGGATCCTTCTGTCAGACTGAATTGTTAAGAGGGGCGTGGTATGCCTGGGGCCACGAGGAACTTCAGAGTATTAGACTTTTATCCTACATTGTGCTTCTGCTTTCTTGCTTTCTTGTCTATAGGTTTCTAGAATGGCCTAGCAGGAAAGCCCATGCTTTTTACCCCTTAAGGAGTCCTATCTCCAACTATCTTAGGTAGTTTATGATTTACATTAGCAGTGTCATGTGGGTGACTACCAATGAAAGGGTCTAATCGTGTCATTTTGGTGTACTTTTCTCTTAGGTACATCAGCTACCCACGAACAGAAACAAACATCTTCCCCAAAGACTTGAACCTGGCTGCATTGGTAGAGCAGCAGACCCCGGATCCACACTGGGGGGCATTTGCTCAGAACATTCTAGAGCGAGGTGGCCCCACTCCACGAAATGGGAACAAATCTGATCAAGCTCACCCTCCCATTCACCCCACCAAATACACCAGCAGCTTGCAGGTTAGTTTGTCTGAGTGTGAGTCGTGCTGGAACACAGCCCAGCAGGGTGGGTAGGAAGGCAGGCTGGACTTGGCTCTGTGGGCTCTGGGTTTTGGCAACAGTGATATCAAAACATCTTTCATTTCAGGAGGGGAGTGAAGGAAGCCTTCAGTGAATCTGTTTTTGTTTTAAATTTTTTCAGCCTTTGTATTAAAGCAAGATTTCACTATGTAGACCAGGCTGGCCTCAAGCTCTCAAGTATTGGGATTAAAAGAATGTGCCACCATGTCTAGATTTGTTGTTTTTATTACATTTTATTTGTTGGAAGGGCACACATGCCACAGCACATGTGTGGAGGTCAGAATTCATTCAAAGAAAGTAACTGGAGATCTACCCAAAATTTATTTGTGTACATATTTTATGTTTACTGTTTATAAACAATGACATCCTCTCTCAGGAGATGAAGTGGATAAATGAATCCTTTAAAGGGGAATTGTGGATGGGGGTTGGTAGTATTCACCTTTAATCCCAGCTCTTGGGAGGCAGAGGCAAGTGGATCTCTGAGTTTGAGGCCAACCTGGTAGACAAAGTGAGTTTCAGGATAGCCAGAGCTACACAGAAAAACCCTGTCTCAGGAGGGGGAGAGGGATGGGATTGTTAGTTATGTGCATGTGTCTCCTGAGTTTTTTTTAGTATCGTGAGCCTCACTAAATCCTTGCATGCCTGACTGATGGAATATTACCCCCAACAAATCACTGTTTAAGTGTGTGCATGAAAGTAACCCAAAGCCATCATGTCCAGAACTGCCTGTCTCTATTCACAAAGTCTCTTCCTAATTTCTTGTGCTTTTACCTTGTTTCTGTTTATATGAGGCTCATATCAAAGAATCCCTTGCTTATCTTTGTCTGGTTAGGGTTGTAAATTTTTCCTTGTGGTTTATGAGTTTGATTCTGACACTCAGGAGGCAGAGGCAAGCAGATTTCTGTGAGTTGTAAGCCAAGCAGAACTCCATAGAGACCTTATCTCAAAAAAAAAAAAAAAAAAATCTACAGAGCATAGCTTCCCCAGGACTCAGCGTTGCAGGGCTTGAGGAGCTGTGTGTTCTATTCTGTGCAGATTTCCAGCTCACAGTGGAATAAACCAAGTTGAAACTCCAGTAGTACTGTGTCCTTGAAACATGTTATTCAGAAATTTAACGTTCTTTTTTTTCTTCAGGGAGATGAACGGCGACTATATGAGTTCATCGTTCGCCATTTCCTGGCTTGCTGCTCCCAGGATGCTCAGGGGCAAGAGACTACTGTAGAGATTGACATTGCTCAGGAACGCTTTGTAGCCCATGGCCTCATAATTCTGGCTCGTAACTACCTGGATGTGTACCCATATGATCACTGGAGTGACAAGGTGATGAGGAGGTGGGCCCCACCCGGGAGAGGGGCAGCAGTTGTGCTCCAGCCCTGTGTTGCCTGATGGAGTAGGGCTGAACCAAGTGTGATGACAAAACGATCTGAACTCCATACCTGCTCCTCCTATAGCTCCTCCCTGTCTATGAGCAAGGCTTCTGCTTTCAGCCCAGCACCGTGGAAATGGTGGATGGGGAGACCAGCCCACCCCAGCTGCTTACCGAGGCCGACCTCATTGCCCTCATGGAGAAGCATGGTATCGGTCAGTATCTTGGGTGGGGAGCTCATGTTTTTTGGACATGTTATAGGCCAAAGGGTGACCTCCTCTCAGGGAAGGCATCATATTCCTATCCCTATTCTATAGTTTAAGTGAAGGGCTGGAGTGTAGTTAAGTGGCGAGCACTTGCCTACCATACACGAGACCCTGATTCCATTCCAAACCCCAACTCAAAAAGAGAAACACAGTGAAGTCAAACCAGCAAAAGTCAAGAACTTACCTAAGCTCCGCAAGTTTGTACATTGTTAACATGTCGTACAAATAACTCCATGACTAATGTGCTATTTTTAGTTTGTTTTTTCAGTGCTAGGGTAGAGCCCAGAGTCTTGTATATGCTAGGCAAGCTCTCTGACACTGAGCCTGGAGGACCCCAGTCTTCCCAGTGTTCTTGATATAGTTGTTTAAATTTTTTGTTTGTTTTTTGCTTTTTGAGACAGGGTTTCTCTAGGTTTTGGAGGCTGTCCTGGAACTCTCTTTGAAGACCTGGCTGGCCTCATACTCACAGAGATCCATCTGCCTCTGCCTCCCAAGTGCTGGGATTAAAGGCATGCGCCACCAGTGCCCGTCGATACAGGTGTTTATTATAACTCATGGTGTTTATTATGATATAGGTTTGTAATGATATATGTGTTTATTATGACTCAAGAGTCAGGTGAAGGTACCTTATGCCCTTTGGATTGGTTGTTTATTTTGATTAAAAATTGCTTGGCCGGATGGTGGTGGCACACAACTTTTATCCCAGAACTCAGCAGGTGCATCTCTGAGTTTGCATCCAGCCTAGTTTACAGAGTGAGTCCAGGTTAGCCAGGGCTACACAGAGAAACCCTGTCACAGAAAAAAAACCAAAAACCAAAATATAATAACTCAAGAGCTGAGTCAGGAAGATTACAGGTTCCAGGGCTAAACTGGCTATTCAGGAAGTCCCTATTCCAAAATGAAAAGGAGTAACAGGGTCTATAGTCCCAGCACTTAGGAGGGTGAGGTAGGCAGGAAGATGAGGAGTCCAAGGTTATCCTTGCATACATAGCAAGATCCTGCCTCAAAAAAACTATACAAAGTACAATTCCAGGTGCTGGCAAGATGACTCAGCAGTGAAGAGAGCTTCCCGCTGCTGCAAAGGGTTTGAGTTCTGTTCCCAGCTCCCATGTCAGATGCTCACAACGCCTGTAACCACAGCTCCAGGATATCTGATGTCCCTTCACGGGCACCTGCAACCACATGCATGTACCCAGGCAGAGACAGAGTTAAAAATAAGCCAGATGTGGTTTGGCATTCACTGAATTTTTCGTTTGTATCTCCTAGCAGCACAGCTACACTTAAAAGGTCCCTCTGGCTACAGTTTAAAATAGATTTGAATAGAGATGGACAAAGAGCAATACTGGAGAAGTGCAGGTGTTACATGCATAAATGAGGTGCCACAGGCCACTCAGCCATAGTCTGACACAGGAAAGGAGGAGGCTTTGAGAAGTTTTGAGGCTGGGATTGGCAATTCTAATGGGCCTTTGAGTGTTAGGAGGGAGGAGAATCAAAGTATCCTGTAGTGATATATTCACCCCGCCTGCACCTGTAGCACTGACCATGCCCAGGTGCAGATGTGACAGGGTGGGTTTAGGTCTGGGATAAAGACAGGTGGCTCGCTCTCTTGCGTCAGATCAGGTCACAGGGAGCAGCTGGTGTGCATCCTTAGAGCGGGAACCTGCAGCGGCCATCTGCTTCTTGTATAAGTGACTTTTCCCTGAAATAAATTATATTTAATCTATATTTAAGCTTAGTCCCATGAATCTTTATCTGCATCCACAGTGGCCTCTGAGATTGCTAGTGTAAGTCAGATGTGAATAAGAGCTCTTGCTTACAAAAACTGTCCAGGCAATGAGGTACCCACAGGCTGTGCTGGTGCTGCTATCTGTGTCACCTCAGAATAATGGGGACATGAGATGGACATGGTGGCAAATACCTGCAATCTCAGCAGTTGGGATATGGAGGATTCATAGTTCAAGGACAGCCTTGGATGCATAGCAAGTTCAAAGCCAGCTGGGGCTATACTAGACCCTGTCAGTGATGACGATGATAATAATAAAGAAATGGTTTCTAGGTACTGATGCAACTCATGCAGAACACATTGAAACCATCAAAGCCCGGATGTATGTGGGACTTACATCAGACAAGCGGTTCCTCCCTGGGCACCTGGGCATGGGACTTGTGGAAGGTAAAGCAGTAGGGAGGGTGCGGTGTCAACAATGGGGAGGCCAAAGTGTCCAAGTTCCTGGTGGTGTCGTTTAGAACCTCACAATTCTGCTCTTCACTTGCAGGTTATGATTCCATGGGCTATGAGATGTCCAAGCCCGACCTCCGTGCTGAGCTTGAAGCTGATCTCAAGCTCATCTGTGAGGGCAAGAAGGATAAGTTTCAAGTTCTAAGGCAGCAAGTGCAGAAATACAAGCAAGTTTTCATTGAAGCAGTAGCTAAGGCAAAGAAGTGAGTGCCAGGCCCTCCTCCCCTGTCTGAGTGGTCCTGTAGCTTCCAGCCATGCCATAGTACTTCCTAGAGAGGCCTGGGAGCCCCTGGGGAGGTTCAACCGAATAAGGATATCGAGGCCCTACTGGTTCATATTCAACAGTTGCCCTGTGGGAGGGAGAGGGGCTAGCTATACCGGCACTGTCCCTTGGATTTCCCCTTCTGGGTTCAGTTTATTCCATTCTAGAGAAACTGTCTCTAATGGTTCTGAGCTTTAGAAGTGCCATCCTTTGCTTTTTAATTCTACTTTAAATTAGGCAACAGTCCTTTAAATCAGCTAATCCAAGTTCTAGTGTGGAATCCATTCTCTGGAGCATTTAGAGGTGGCCAGTTAGTGAACAGAGTATGTGTTTTGTTAAAAATAGTATGTTTGCAACCCAAGGATGGTAGCTTCTGCGTGTCATCGTAGCACTTGAATGGTTGAGGCGGCAAGATTGTTGGGAATTCAAGGAGATCTTGGGTCACAAAATGATACTCAGTCTCAAAAAAAAAAAGGAAAAAAATTAATATTTTTCTAACCCAGATGCTATGATTCATGCATATAAACATATTTAGTTTGATTTCCTGGCACACTTGGACTCTAGAGTGATAATGTCTTTGTTTGCCAGTCACCTGGCTGATGGAAAGTACCTATGGAGTCACACTTAGGATTAGTTCCCAGGGAACACTTCTTTAGGGCTCGAAGGCTGGTACTTCCAGCAGCTCTAGGATGGTACTCAAGGCTAAGTTGATCATGGTGGCTCATGGTTTACCAATTGTGTCTAAGTATTGGAGACATAGTAAAGACTGTGTTCAATTCTTTCAAACAGCTCAGTACACCCAGGGAAAGCACAGCAATACATTCTTTGTCCTTAGCATCTCTCTTGTCTGGCTGTTCTGAGTTATATAAGCCACCCAGTGAACCAGACCATGGGAAGCCCCCTTTAGTCAGAAGCACAGGTCACCTCCTGGAAGAGAAACAGTGTTGGTCATTGAGCTCTCATTCTTTGGGGTCTGACTTATTCCAGGTAAGTGCAGGATTGATTTTAATTAGGATATACAGGTGGTATCCACTGGACAGTAGTCTATATGGCTATTATATGGATGGCAAGAAATGTGCACACATGCTCGGTGAGTGTGATTGTGTACATGCCAAGGCAAATGTTAGCAAGTCAGAGGACATTCTTTAGAAGACAGTTCTCTTCTTACACTGGGGGTGTTCCAGGGATCAAGCTCAGGTTCTCAGGCTTGCACATTTACCCACTGAACCTTTGTGCCAACCCCAGTTTGTGTTTTTAAACATTGAGGCTACCCTGTGGCAGGGATATAGATAGACATTGCTAAATCTGTATGATTTGTGTCTGCCTAGAGCTGGCATCATGCTAGGAGCCCAGAGCCAGGGACAGTGGGATGGAGAGCTCCATCTCTTCTCTGCCCTGTTGTCTACATTGGCCTATGGCTCCCTGACCAACTGGTTCTACTCTCCTGTGTATTATAGATACCTAAGAGTGCAATAATGGCCTTTTTAGTGAAAGTGGTTTGCATATCTGCTTTTTCTTCAGATTGGATGAGGCCTTATCTCAGTACTTAGGAGAAGGGACAGAGATGGCCCAGCAAGAAGAGATCTTCCCAGCCATACCAGAGCCTGTTCGCAAGTGCCCACAGTGCAACAAGGATATGGTCCTCAAGACCAAGAAGAGTGGTGGGTTAGTACCTGTCTCCCTCTTACCTGTTTACACATTATATGCTGGGCTGACCAGCTAGCTCTCAAAGGCTCCATCAGTCCATTATCTAGAGGCAGACCTGTTGTTGGTGGACACTGGGTAGGATGATACAACTGTGAGGGTAGCAAAATAGCATTTGGGAGCTGAATGCTATGGGAATTTATATTTCATTAAAAGGAGGCACAGTAGACTGATGACTCAGCAGGTATGAGCACTGAATGCTCTTAAAAGGACCCAGGTTTGGGTCCTAGCACCTACAGGCATCTCACAACCATGCATAACTGCTGCCAACCCCCGCCTCCCATACACTCACCATATGCAAGTCTACTTCACAGTGCTACATTGAGGGTGGGTTGTTTTTTTTTTTAACTGTTGTTTTTATTTTATGTGTCTTTGCCCTCTTGTCTGTATGTGCACCACAAGCAAAGAGGGTTTGGATCTCCCAGAACTGGAGTTACAGGTGGTTGTGAGCTGTCCAGTTTTAGTGCTGGGAACCAAACCTGGGTCCTCTGCAAGAATGGGTAGTGTTCTTAACCATGGAGCCATCTCTTTAACCTCAGGGATTTTTATTGTAGTTTGTGTACTTTCAGTTTTGTTATTTGAATTGTAGGGGTAGAACCCAGGGCCTCAAATACTTGGCAGGTTTCCACTACCTACCCCTAACCCAGAATGGGTTTCTGTTTTGTTCTATCTTTGAGCCAGGGTCTTGTTTATGTAGCCTAAATTAACCTTGGGCTCTAAATCCTTCTGCCTCACCTTCACAACAGCTTGGAATATGTGCATACATTACCACACTGGCCTAAGAGTGGCAATTTTTTGTTGTTGTTTTTAGAGACCTGGAACTCACTTTGTAGACCAAGCTGGCCTTCAATTCACAGAGATTGACCTAAGATTGGCAATTTTTAAAGAGACATTAAACACGATACTCTGTGTGTGTGTGTGTGTGTGTGTGTGTGTGTGTGTGTGTGTGTGTGTGTGTGCGCGCGCGCGCACGCACAGGGCACTTCATACATGGCTTCACCTTAGTCAGTGGTGGACTTTTTGTTTGTTTGTTTGTTAAACAGGGTCTCATTCACTAGATAGCACGAGGTAGTCTAAAACTCAGTATATAGCCCAGGCCTGCCTCATACTTGCTAAATCTTCCCCAGCTTCCCATGTGCTGGGATTATTTACTGGAGAAACACCACACCTAGTCACTGGTGGTGTTGGTCTAAGTAGATTCAGCAATAGCTGCATATCCTCTGTCCCACAGGTTTTCTTTTTGTAACTTTGGCTGCCCTGGAATTTGCTCTGTAGACCAGTGTCTTAGTTGGGGTTTTCTATTGCTATGAAGAGACAACATGCCCATGGCAGTCCTTATAAATGAAACATTTAATTGAGGGGACTCACAATTTCAGAGATTCAGTCCATTGTCATTATGGTGGCATGAATGCAGATGTGGTGCTAGAGGAATAGGGTCCTGCGTCTTGTAGGCAACAGGAAATGGACTGACAGTCACATTGAGGGAAGCTTGAGCATAAGAGACGTCAAAGGCCGCCACCACCTCCACAGTAACAGCACTTCCTCCAACAAGGCCACACCTTGTAATAGTGTTACTTCCTTTGGGGGCCATTTTCTTTCAAGCTACCACAACCACACTGGCCTTTAATTCACAGAGATTGACCTGCCTCTGCCTCTGCCTCTGCCTCCTGAGTGCTGGAATTAAAGTCATGCACCGCCAATGCCTTTTTATTGTTTGTTTTGTTTTATTTTGTTTTTTTGAGACAGGGTTTCTCTGTGTAACTTTGGAGCCTGTCCTAGAATTCATTAGACCTCAATTCACAGAGACCCTCCTGTCACTCCCTTCCAAGTGCTGGTATTAAAGGTGTGCACCACCACCACCCAGCTATAGCTCCTTTTTTTTTTTTTAGGACATGAGAAGCAGGCAAGAAGGGCTTTCTTAGGGTAGAATATGATGGAGCACACCTTTAATCCCAACACTTAAGAGGCAGAGATGGTTGTGTCTCTATGATCAGGCTAACTTGGTCTACACTGCAAGTTCCAGGGCTAGTCAGGGCTACACAATGAGACCCTGTCTCAGAAAACCAAGACAATAAGGAAGGATCTTCCTGGCAGATGGATGTAAGCAGTGTGTCTTCTGAATTCCTAGATTTGACCTGTCCACTTTGCTCTCCAGGTTCTACCTTAGCTGCACAGGATTCCCAGAATGTCGGTCAGCTGTATGGTTTCCTGACTCAGTGCTGGAGGTCAGCAGGGACAGCACAGTGTGTTCCATTTGTCAGCCACCCCCTGTGTACAGGTGAGCTGGGTGTGCTCTTTCCTGCCCTCTCACTGGAACCCAGGCAGGAATGTCTAGGGTAGTAGTTCTCTACCTGTGGGTCCCAACCCCTTTGACAAACCTCCGTCTCCAAAAATATTTAAAGATTCATAACAGTAGCAAAATTACAGATATGAAGTAGCTCTAAAAATACTTTTATGGTTGAGGGTCACCACAACATGAGGAGCTGTACTAAAGGGTCACAGCATTGGGACAGTTTAGAACCAAGGTTCTTGGGAATTCTGTTCTCAGCTCATAGTCTCAACAGCAGCACCAGCAGCTGACTGGATAAAATACTTACTTTCCAAAGCAGATATACAGCACTACTGAAGATAATAATACTGGTTTGTAATGATCAGTTTTCCCGCCAGCCTGGCCCCACAGCTGAGTCAGCCCCAAATAACACACAGAGACGCTGTATTAGATATAAAGCTGTTGGCCTATTACTAGTGTTTCTTATTGGCTAGTTCTGTCTCAAATAGTAACCCATTTCTATTAGTCTAAGTGTTTCCACATGGTCTTATCTTACCAGAAAGAGGGTCTGGACCTCTTCCTCTCAAGTCTCTACATCTTGACTCTCCTACATTTCCCAGCATCCTCCTTGTCTCCTAGTCCCTCCTATCTTGTTTTCCTATTGGCCAACAGGGCTTTATTCGTTAACCAATAAGAGTAACATTTATAGAATGACATCACCCATCGTTGGTTTTCATTTAGGCAGGATTGAGTCTGTTTCTATCTCTGTCTCTGTACTTCACTGAGCCATCACATGTTTCTTCATTTCTTGAACACTCTGTTGAGTACACATGAAAACATAAAAGTAGACTAAATGTATTCTTACTGTCTTGGCTTCCTTACCTTGAAATAGCCCCAGATCCCTGAAGGGGCCAGTGGTGAAGAGAAGTAGAATTTCTCAGACGTGCCTGTATTCAGGTGGTTTATTAGAGTATGAGAGTTTGTCTGTGTGCTTACTGCTCTGACTCTGAATGGGCTTCCTAGGGTGTGCAGGGAGGCTGTGACTGACGACCACTGTGCACCAGAGCAAATATTAACATCTTTTCTCATCTTGGCCTCACTAGGTTGAAGTTGAAGTTTAAGCGTGGGAGCCTTCCCCCAACCATGCCCCTGGAGTTTGTTGGCTGCATAGGTGGATGTGATGAGACTTTAAAGGAAATCTTGGGCCTGCGATTTTCACAGGGCCCTCCAAGAGCTACCCAGCCCTCTGGCCACTTGCAGGCCAGCCAGGCCCTCAACAGGATGGACAGCAGTCAGCATAGCCTCTCTCAACCTCTGGTCAACAGACATACTGGACCTTCAAAGGCAATGACCCAAACCTTCCTACCACCCACTCCTGCTGGTGAAAGCAACTCTGTGATGTGCAATTGTGGCCAGGAGGCTGTGCTGCTCACTGCCCGCAAGCAGGGCCCCAACCAGGGCCGGCACTTCTATAAGTGCAATGGTGGTGGCTGCAGCTTCTTCCTGTGGGCTGACAGCAGCCATCCCACTGGAGGAGGGCCCCCCACGCCGGCATCAAGACCTCCAGGCAACTCGGTGGGATGCCCATCAGCTTTAGGCAGCAACGTGGATGGGTTTGGCAGCCTTGGCGGTGATGGTGGTGGAGGTGCATCCTGCCTGTGTGGGCAGCCTGCTGTCACACGGACCGTGCAGAAAGATGGGCCCAACAAAGGACGCCAGTTCCACACCTGTGCCAAGCCACGAGAGCAGCAGTGTGGCTTCTTTCAGTGGGTAGATGAGAACATGGCCCCAGGTGAGGGAGCAGGACCGCAGGTCCCTATATGGGTTCTCATGGTGGCTACCATTGCAGAGACCAAAGAAGAAGGGATGGCAGATAAGGCTGTTGCTTTGCCTCAGTTCCCTTGTTGTTCAGTGAGGTATGAACTGTAGGGTCTTGGGTCACGTTAGAGAGTAGCTGCTGTGTCCAGCACTGTGATCTATACACTTTCTGTAGCAGGATTCTTTCATCTCCATTAGATTAGTTTTCCAAATGAGGTGAGGTACAGGCCAGCAAAGTACTTTATTTTGTGTCACGATGACAGGGCCCAAAGTAGGAATAAGTGTCTTCCCCTGTAGACTGTCACCCTTGCTAGGTAATTGATGTTAGCCTCATTTTACCTGGTAGCACACTGACTGGTGGTGTGTAGAAACCTGTCAAGAGCTACACAGCCCGGTGTCTCAGAAATGAATGTTCTAAGGACTGGCACCCAGACACTGGATCAGATGGGTCCCTGCCACTGCATGCACAGTGGTAAACCCAAGGCTAAGCAGCAACTTTGCAGTTAAGCAGATCTTTCGATCCCAGTTGTATACCTTCACATAGCTGGCTGAGCATCTCAGCCTTGGTCTCCTCAGCAATTAGATAATGTAACCAATTTCCATACGACTCCTGTTTCCTAAAGGAGCCAAGTTAGGCTCAGACTATAATCTTTCATTTTTAGTCGTTTATTTGTGGCTGGATGTAGCCCAGACTGGCCTCAATCTTGCAAACCTGCCTTAGCCTCCTGAGTACCAGAATAGCAGGCATGTGCCAGCATGGCTGACTTCACATGTGGGCCACAAGATGCAAGAAGTGCCCAGAAGACCTGGTGAAGAGCATAGGACCAGGCCCCTGTCAGCGCATCCTTTGCTATGCCCATATTTGAAATAACTGCAGAGCCCTTAGCCTTGTATACACCTGAGGCTTTCTAGGGCCACCAGAAGTGGCATATGACCTCCAAGCCAGATGACTAGATGTCTTCAGTGACAGAACAGCCAGCACTGCGGCCTATTTATTGTTAGAAGGTTCCTTGCCAGCAAGGTGCTGAGAGTTCCTCTCAGGGAAGGTAAAGTGAGCTGGCTGCTGACCACAGACTCCACATCTGCTACTGTGTGCTTGGCTTTCTGCTGTGTAGTAAGGGTGTGTAGAAAGTACACTGCCTCATCAGGACAGGGTCTCTTAAGAACTTCGGTTTCTTTAAACTAAGAAAGCAAGGCTAGAGAGATGGCTTAGTGGTTAGGAACACTTGCTGTTCTTCCAGAGGATCTGAGTTCAATTCTAGCACCCGTATCAGGTAGCTCATAGCCAACCACCTGTAACTCCAGCTCCAGGGAGCCCAGTGTCCTCTCCTGTAGGCATCTGCATTCATATAAGCTTATATATATGTACACATAGGTAAAAATAAATAGATTTTGGGGGTCTTTTTCTGAATTTTGTTTTTTCTTTGAAGCAGGAAGTCTCCATGTAATAAGCCTTGGCTGTTCTGGAACTTGCTTTGTAGAACAGGCTGGTCTTGAATGCACAGAGAGCCCCCTGCCTCGGCCTCCTGAGTGCTGGGATTAAGTGTGTAAAATAAAATAATAGAAAGAGAAAGCAGGTAACAGGTGATAGGATAAGCCATTTCTTGACATGGTCCTGGCCTTCACAGAGCAAATGGAGACAAACCAGTGGACTCACCTGACTTTTAAAAGGGATGCCATTGCTACCCAACATTGTGCCTTGGTTTGGGTTTTGTTACAGAGACAGGGTCTTACATAGCCTAAGCTACTAAGTCCTTGAACTGCCTCTACCTCTTGTGGGGGATTACAGGTGTACGCCACTACAACTGGCATTGTACCTGTTTCTTGCCACTTGAGGGTATCAGTTGTGAATTCAACTTTTTCCTGTCTCTTCCCACAGGGAGTCTTGCAGCCCCATCATGGCCAGGAGGCAGAGGAAAAGCCCAGAGACCAGAGGCTGCAAGCAAAAGACTAAGGGCTGGTTCCTCAGAAGCAGGATCTACAACAAAAAAGGCCCGGAAATGTAGCCTTTGCCACCAGCCTGGACACACCCGCCCCTTTTGTCCTCAGAACCGATGAGGGCAGGCAAGGTGGAGGAAGTTGCCTAGACCAGGACATGAGCTTACTGGGACCAGGTGGCCACCCACTGTCCTGAAAACCTAGGGAGGTACCAGGTGTTGGAGTTGGCCATCCTTATTGAGGGCTCCAAAGATGGGGCACCCCTGGAGAATCTGGCTGCTGCCTCTGCTGGGTATTGATTGCTCCCATGTGTGTGGCTCAGGAGTAACTCCAGCTGCTGCACTGCAGATAACTGAGGAGATGGTCAGTCTGCATGTAAGCAGAAATTGACCTTGGTGGCCCCAAGCCCTGACTATGGCTGCTGTCTGCCAAGTGACAAGCAGGTAGTGTTTCCAGCCAACACAGGCTCTGGGCAGCCCAGATGGCATTCTACACAGCTGTTTGAGAAGTGGCTCTCCTAGTGTCTGCAGAAGCTTCCATTCCTGCTCTCCCAGGACACCCATAGTTCATGTGCCTTAATAAAAACTTCATCCACTTTTCCTGGTGGTGTGCAGTCTGGGGATGCCAGTGAGAGCCAGTGAAGGCGAAAGGGGCTTCTTCCTGACACCTTCCCCACCCCATCTCAGCACCCTTTGTCCCAGTTCTTCCCTGCAGTGGCTTGCCCCTTGAAGCTCGAGGATTTGGGCCACCAAGCTTCTCCCTTCATATTATCCAGAGGAGGCCGTGCACTCTCCCCCCCCCCCCAAACTTCTAGAAGTACCATGCTAGCTCTGTCCTCCAGTTGAGAAGTAAAATGTGAATTGCTCCTTGAGTTGCTAGTTCCTGAAACAGCTGGAGTTGTTTTTAGGTCTGATCAATAGTCTTTGCTTAGACCGGTAGCTCCCAGCCTTGCTGGCAGCTGGGCTTCGCCAGTGAGTATTCCTACCCTTGCTCAGCAGCATTTAGAATCCTTCCCTGGTCTACCACTCACCTGCTGTGCTTACCTATTGGATCACTTCACATAAAAAAACCTCGTGTGCCTTCTGTGCCTAGCTTTTTTCCCTTGGCATCATGTTCACAGGATTTGTTGAGATTATACAATAACTCATTCCTCCCTTTTTTTTTTTTTTTTTCCCCCCCAGACAGGGTTTCTCTGTGGTTTTGGAGGCTGTACTAAAACTAGCTCTTGTAGACCATGCTGGTCTCGAACTCACAGAGATCTGCCTACCTCTACCTCCCGAGTGCTAGGATTAGAGGCATGCGCCACCACTGCCCGGCTTCATTACTCCATGTTTTAAAAAATATTTTTATTATATGTGTTGGAAATGTATGCCGCATGTGTTCAGGTACCCACCAAGGCCAGAAGAGGGCATCAAATCCCTAGAGATGGAATTTCAAGTAGTTGTAAGCCACCCCATGTGGGTGCTAGGAATCAAACTCTAGTCCTCTAGGATGAGAAGTGCTCCCAACTGCTAATTCATCTCTCCAGCCCCCACACTCCATCTTCATGTCTGAATAAGCTCACATTGGTATGGTAAGTAGTCCTACTTGTATGTGGGGTCATATCCTTCCACATCCCTAAGTTCACAGTAGCATTTACATCAGGCACAGTAAAGATGAGAAACTGATGATGAAATAGAAAGGGATGGCACCCCTGCCCTCTCTCTGAGAGATGTTTCATGCCCACAGTAGGCTGCAGGGTACTGAATCAAATGAGAGGGACTTTTGTGCCACGTGTTTGTGAGTGGTACTGCTGTGACATTCGTTCACTGGTGTCTGGATGCCATCTCTCAGTTGTTTTGGATATATGTATAGCAATGAAATGTTAAAGCCTTAGCTAACTTTAAATGTTTATAGTGTCTGTAGCATTTTCGTCTCAACAGCAACATGTGAAGTTACTATTCTTCCATGCCTTTAGTTGTTCATTTTTCCTTGTCTTAACAGCTATGCCAGTATGTGTGAAGTAACATGATCTTGAACCCCTGATCCTTCCGCCTCAGCCTCCCAGGTGCTAGAGTTTCAGGCATGCACCACTACGCCTGCTCTGCTGACTGTGGAGTCTGGGGTGCTGCTATAGTCACCTTGAGGCAGGCAGGAAGGAGGAGCTTCAGGCTTGTGGGACCTGCTAATGGGGTTGAAATGTTTCAGACAGCACCGATAAAACCAAAATTGCCTGTGGAGGCAAGGTGTGCACTCCAATGACACTCAGGGCGATAAACAGGCTTGCCTTCCCTTAGAGTGCTGTATCTCATTGAGTCTCAAGGACAACCTATCCCTTAAACCTTGACAACACCCTCATAAACCTCCCTTAACACTTCCATTCTTTCCTTCTATCACAGATTATAGACATGAGTATAATCCAAGAAACCAAAGGAAGATGAGAATTCTTGGTGAATTTGCATGTCATCCTTGTGCAGGGGCCATACTAAAATTTGTTTAGTGTATGTCTGCTACAATAAGCACCTAAGCTACACTGAGCAATATCAGAATGGGGGAAGGACATTTCTCAGCAGGGTTAGAGCTTACAGGTGTAACTGAGAGCCGTCATGATCCTATACCACACTCAGCCTGTCCAATATGCACTCACAGGTCTCAGCCCTCTTGTCTCTCTTCCCTCCTCTGTACCTTTCTTTCTGCTTTTAAGTAAATCCAACATTAACTCATACTTGGCTTTCCCTGAAAGCAATGTCTTTGTCAAAGCCACTGTCCTGGTTTGCTTTCTGTTGCTGTGATGGGTACCATGACCACAGCAACTTGTGGAGGAGAGGGTCTATTTTATTTCACAGCTTATAGTCTGTCATGGAGGGAAGTCAGCAGGAGCTGAAACAGAGAGCATGGAGGAACACCGCTTACTGGCTTGCTCGCCATGGTTTGCTCAGTTGTGTTTTCTTGTATGATGAAGATCCACTTGCCCAGGGGTGCCACTGCCCCCAGTAAACTGAGCCCTCCCACATCCATCATTGACTGAGAGAATGCCCCATAAACCTGCCTATAGGCCAGTCTGATGGAGATATCTTCTCAATTGAAGTTCCTTCCAGCTCTATCCCTAGCTGTTCCAGCTTGGCAAAAATCCCATTTCTGAAAACAACTCTAAAGGCAGCTGCCAATAAATAAATCCTTATGCTAGGCATAGTCCGACAGGCAAATCGTGTGTTGTTGAAAGCCTGCAAGTCCTTTGTGTGTTTTGTGATGGTGAGCAGGCCCTCCACTGCTAAGCTTAGTTGCCTTTAATTTGTGCTGATGACTAAATCTAGGACCTCATACTGAACACAGCTCTGCCCTGCCCATTCGTGTTAATGTATTTTCTTTTGAGCTTGACAGAATCATCAGCCATCATGGACCAAACCTTCAACACATGAACCTTTTAGGGTCACCTCATACTTATACTACAGTTCACAGGTTCAGGACCCCAAGGTGATCTGAAGCGCTGTGTGTGTGTGTGTGTGTGTGTGTGTGTTGTGTGTTGTGCTTTGTTTTGTTTTGTTTTTTGATGGAACTCACTCTGTAGACCAGACTGGCCTCAAACTCACAGAATTCCACCTGCCTCTGTCTCCCATGTACTGGGATTAAAGGTGTGTGCCACCAACACCCAGCTTTTTTTTTTTTTTTTTTTTTTTTTTAAATTTTTAAATCTGGGTGTGCCAAGATCAAGAACTGCTGGTCCAGGCTACACTAAGGACAGGCCTAAACAAATCTGGCCTCAGGTTAGCTCCTGATTCCCCAACTTCACACCCATGGATCCTCAGTTGCCTCATCTGTGATGAAGTGATCCTTTTTGGACAGTGCGTTGGCTGGTTTTATGTCAACTTGATGCAAACTAAAGTCAGCTAGGAAGACGGAACTTAAATAAGAAAATGTTTCCATCAGATTGGGCTGTAAGCAAGCCTGTGGCAGGTTGTCTTAATCTGATTAATATGGGAGAGGCCAGTTACAGGCAGGGCCACTCCAGGCCAGGTGTTCCTGAGTTGTATAAGAAAGCAGGCTAAGGGCCGGGCAGCTGGTGGTGCCTACATTTAATCCAAGCACTCAAGAGGCAGATAAGTGGATCTCGAGGCCACCAGGTCTACAGAACAGGTTCCAGGACAGGCTCTAAAGCTACAGAAAAACCTTGTCTCGAAAAAAGAAAAAAAAAAAAAAAAAGATAACAGGCTGAGCAAGTCATTGGGAATGAAACAGTAAGCAGCCTTCATGTTCTCTGCATCAGCTCCTGCCTCCAGGTTCCTTCTTGCTTGAGTTCTTGCCTTGGTTTCCCTTAGGAGACTGTGACTCAGGATACATGAACTAGGAAAACCCTTTCCTCTCCCAAGTTTCTTTTGGCATGTTTATCACAGTAGGAAGCAAAACAAGGTGCTCGTGTCCTTCCTTGAAATGGAAGATCTGCCCCAAATGATAGGTCCATTTCTCAGTGTTACTGAGGCCATAACCCTACCTCGAATGCCAGCTTCCACCTGGGAGGTGGTACTTACTCTGCCTGACATCCAAATGTGGAGCCATCCCGCTAAAACCTGTGAAAGTGAAAAGACCTGGGCATCGGGCCATCTACCCACTAAGGCCCAGCCTTAGTGAACTAAAGAGACTTGTCCTGGGAGTTTGTCAAGCAGTCTAGAGGATCCATGGGTCACCAGAGTCGTTCGTGTTGGCTTGGGGTATGTGCCAGGCTTTTTATGCTGCAACTGACTAACAAATAAAGGCTGATTTTAAAGACATTTATCTGATTACAAAGGAAAATTGTATTAAGAGTGTAAACGTTGCTGGGCAATGGTGGCGAGCGTCTTCAATCACAACAATTGGGAGGCAGAAGGATCTCTGTGAGTTTGAGGTCAGCCTGGTCTACAGAGCAAGTTCCAGGACAGCCAAAGCTACACAGAGAAACCCTGACTTGAAAAACAAACTAAAGTACAAGCATCAAAGGCCATGTGTGAAATTGAAGGCTTAAAGACCTAAGCAGTGTGGCAGTTCTCTTCTGATCTCCCTGTCTCCAACAAAGGGGACACTTATGCCCAAGATCTCTCACAGGCCTGCAAGTCTGCATCTGGATGTATCATGAACTCAAGACCAGATAAAACCATGTAAGGGTTGAGTTGAGGCAGAGATGGTCTGAACCAAAAGATTGAACAGTATTCCTCGAATGTCTGGATCCTTGGTTGTTGATGATGGCCTCTCAGACTGAGACCCAACGCCTCTTTTCCCATAGTGCAGATGGCAAGTCTCAGCCCTGGTTATGGGTGGTAGGGGATGAAGGTACACTCATTGAGCCATCTCTTTGGCCTGAAGAGACTTTGTTATTGGTTTTTTTGTTTTGGTTTGGTTTTGGTTTTTCGAGACAGGATTTGGAGCCTGGCCTGGAGCTAGCTCTGTAGCCCAGGCTGGCCTCAAACTCACAGAAATCAACCTGCCTCAGCCTCCTGAGTGCTGGAATTAAAGGTGTGCACTACCAACACTTGGCTCCTGAAAACTTTTAAACAAGAAATCTCACCATCTCCACAATGACCTCCACATCAAGACAACTACAAGATTTGTGAAGCTCCAAGCAACCACCTATGAAGGTATTAAGACAATTTTCTGCCAGCAAGAATCACACATGAATAAAAAATTTTCACCTTTTATTCTTCAAGGAATAGTTCTGTTGCACTGTGTGTGTGGGAGGGTACCTAAAATAGAAAGGCCCCATGTCAGGGGAGGTAATCTCCATCCTCCAGTCATGCCACCTTAACCAGGATGCCAGCTAAGGAGATAGACATTTACCATGAATATTTTGGCACGCTGCAGAGGCCAGGACTGCACACCGGCCTCTGGGAGAGGCAAATCCTCTTATTCTGCAGTGAGGTCCAGCAGCAGCAATATGGGGCAGCCTTGCATAGACAGCACAGAGCTCAACTCAATGAGGAAGGGGCTCTCCCAGAGGTAATTTGTGACCTACAGAGAAAACCCACCAAGCAGCTGGAACCAAGGCCTTCCTTCCCTGGAGTATAAGGCAGCCGGCAGCAAGGCAGACAACCTCCACTTCAAGGCCTGAGGACTCAACCAGAAAAACAAATGCATGACCACCAGGGAAACACGGTCCTTCAACAACTAAGAAGTCACCCTCTGGGGCACCAGGAGAACCCAGCCCCAGGGAGTACCATCACAAGACTCAATGACCAACTGCGGGTGCCTCCAGGATACCTGGGGCTGTCACCCAACCAATAGCATTACATTCCTTCTTGCTAAAATGTTGGAACCAGCCTTTGACTAGGTAAAGCCTAGAAAATCAAAAGCCATGTCTCATTCTTGGTGAGTTCATTGCTGGTGCTGATAGACTGAGCCCAAGATCCTAAGTTAACCCCAGAGGGCCAGGGGGCATCAGTGCGGCTGGCACTAAAAGCCAGAACAGGCTAGCCACATTAGGTGACAGCAACCCAGACTCTGGATTTGGGAATCCTGGTTACCATCACCCAGGCATATGCCCACCCATGGGCTTAGGTAATGTATCCTCCCTTTCACTCTGGCTAAAATAAAAGCAAACCATAGCATACAGTGTCCTGGGAGGGAGGTGATTGCTGCTCTCCAGCATCAGAAAGCAAGTCAATCACAGTCCTCATCCACCTAGAACAGGCTCTCAGGGACCTGGAGACCACTGTACAGTACATAGCCAATGTCATCAATCTCCTCTTCCAGAAAACTGCCCAAGAGGTTCACACTGGGGTTGAAGTGACAGGGCAGGCTAGCCTGCTCCAAGCTTCCCACCAGAAACTCCAGGGCTTGCAGAAATCGATCCCCCAAGGCCTCCTCAGTCCAGGCCACTTCCTCTTCACCCAGATGCAGAACCACCTGGGTCAGGTGGCTCCAGCCCAACCGCATCAGAGCTGGATGGCCATGACATACACCACACAGCAGCAGCAGCAACCTCCGGCGAGTGCCAGCATCCTTGTCATCCAGGGCCCGCAAACAGGCAGCCTCTACTGGATATAGATCCTGTAGCCAGAGATTGGCAGCCAGCCCCTCCAGAGGCCAAGCTAGCAGAAGGCGGTCATCAGTGCTGGCCCCAGGGACCACCATGAGCACAGCTAACGTGAACTCCAGACACTCGTGTTGCACTTCCAGCAGCAGCTCCTCTGAAGCCACATTGGGCCGGATCAGACATCCAAGTAGGCTACCAATGGCTGGCCAGTTGACAGAGGCTGCCAGGGCCTTCCTTAGCAGCTCCAACAAGACACGGGAGGAGAGATAACCCCCGACTAGGAAGCGGTCCCATGGGCTTCGCCCACGGGGATGGAACTCAAGCTGGGTCCTGCGTACAGCCCAGCATCGAGGTTCCCTGGCCACAGTGTCCATGCCAGGTACCAGGCTCCACAGGTCTGGCTCTAACTCCAGGGGCACTAGCAGGCGCACACGTTCAGCAACTCCTGCCTGCAGCCCATCATAGAGAGGCCCACCTGGCACAAGGGCACCAAACGGCAGTTCTGGGAATTTGCTCCTCAAGTAGGCCTGCAGCTCCAAGGCAATGTCTCCAGCCAACTGTTTCACCAAAGCCACATGGGCTTCTGGGATAATCACATGACTGCGTTCAAATGCCAGCAGCTTCTCCTGGAATGTCAGGCACAAGGGTGCTAGGGAGCTGAGCTGAGGTGTCTGTGTTGTCTGAGAATGAGCAGGTGCAGGCTCCGCTGCAGAGAAAAGCATCCAGGAGAGTACATCAGAAGGTCCCACAACAAGTCATGAAAACTGCCTGGTTACTAGCTGTACAGCCGTACCGGGCTTCATCCTCACCTGTGATGGCCACTGAGAAAGCCCTGAGTTCAGGTCCTTAGGACAGTGAGGGCATGATGACAAAGAAAGACTCACTGGCCCAGAGTCCCAACACTTTGGCTCCTACAACTAAAACAACTTCACGGAGAATGGGGAAGACAGATCCTGCCCCTCTCCAGGCCTCAGTTTCCCCATCTGAGGCTCCCCACCATCAAATGGTGCAACCCTGCTACAGTAGAAAGCAGACAGGTAAATCACTGTGGAAGAACCCAGTGGTGGAGCACCGCCTTGGCTTATGTGCGGCTCTGTGTTGTACCCTTACTACAACAGAAAGACATGGACCTACAATACGCATTTAATCACCAGAGGAGCCCACAGCCCAAAGAGAAGCAACACCTTGTGAAGACTGCATCTCCTGCGCGTGACTCACCACATTAGCTGGGAAGAAGTGCCGCTCACCTGGGGCAGAGGGTGAGGGGGACACAAGAGATATGGGCTGGCTGAGGGCAGCAGGGGGGGGTTGGGGCTGTTGGTGTGATGTGGCTCTCAGCAGGCTCAGTTCCTTCCAGCTGTCCCCCTTGGTGTCATCCTCATCCCGAGGGCTAGTGGCCCTGTCGATGAGCTACAGGCAAAGTGACACAGATCAGAGCATCGGGAGCCATGGCAAAGCTGGGGGAAAGCACACCAGAAAGACGGTGAAAAAGCAGGGGGCCCACATTGTTCCAGTCCTGCCTCAAAAGTCCCATCATTTCCAGGCAATGGTGGTGCACGCCTTTTATCCCAGCACTTGGGAGGCGGAGGCAGAGGCAGGAGGATCTCTGATCTCTGTGAATTCCAGGCCAGCCTGGTTTTACAGAGTGAGTTCCTAGGCAGACAGGGCTACAAAGAGAAACTGTCTCAAAAAACAAAACAACACAAAGGTCCTACCATCCCCCAGCTCCCCAGTCCCGCCTCCTCCTGTGGAGGTCTCAGGCAGGCCTTGCCAGCCTGGCCTTGCCTTACCCGCTTTACAGCCAGGGTGGCAATGCCCAGCACTGCAGCCCCGCCCACACCTAGCACCAAACGAGCATTAGCCAGGAGGAAGTCCACTACACTGCCCAGGCCTTCGCTGCCATGCTGCTTCCTCTGCTTCTGTGAGAACTCGGCCATGATCACCTGCAAGAGAGGCAGAGGTGTTCTGCTGGGGGGGGGGGGGACGGGCAGCCAGACTGCTAGGGCCCACATGCACAGGTGGTTTCCTGAGGACTCTTGAGAAAGGGGCTGTTCAAAGAGTTTCTTAGAAGGAAGTAGGGGAACTGCCAGGCCCCTACTCAAAACCCTCAAGCGTCCCCCTCTAGAAGGGGCTCACATAGGAAGGCTCCATGCCTTTTTCCCTGACTTCACCCTTCAAGGTCTCTGATATCTGCTACGACCTTGAGAAACAAGACTCACCATCACTACCCTTACTCTACAAGCTGCCAAGTCAACAGAGTGCCACAGGCAGGGACTCACAACACAGCCTCCAGACTCACTCACCCTCAAAGCCTGAATATTTCTATTTTCCCCATGCTTCCTGGTCAGGTTCTCAGACTCCTAATCTGGTCCTACCCAGAACAGCCACCCTGTGTGACAGCCTGTCAAGAGGAGCCAAAGGTTCCCCAGAAAGATTTGCAATGTAGGTTTCCAGGAAGCCTGCCTGGGTGCTTGCCTGTCAGACCTTTAACAGATCCTCAGCAAATTCAGGAATCCAGTCCCTGCCCCACCCCACCCCATCTTGACAGGAAAACTTCCAGAGGCAGTACAACCACATGCATCTGAGGCCAGGCTGAGGGATAAAGGCTCCATGGTCCAGTGGTGAGCAAAGTAACCCTAAATAGCCCATTAAATCAGGAGTAGCTGGCCAGGCCCCTTGGACTTGGAACAATGTTGGGGATGGGAAGAAGTGAGAGAAAAATGCCTATAGCCAAGAGCTTTTGTTTTTTGGTTTTGTTTTTTGTTTTGTTTTTCTATACAACAGCACCAGGGAGGAAAGCTGGATGGGGTCAGGAACCTGGGAAAGGAAACAGAAACTTCCCAGTGCCCAGTCCACTAAGCTAGAAGGTCATTGCCTGCTGGAGCACCAAGGGCCTTGGCCCTCACTTCAGGGCCATGAGTGTCTTGGGACCCAGTTGCCAAATGACAAGATGCCTGGAGTAGCTGAAGCCCAAAGCACTTTGTGACTCAGCTGGGACATCTGTCTACTCTCCCAGACTAAAAATAAGATCCTGTCCTGGGACCAGCAAGGTCAAAGGCCAGCCAGGGGGTCCATCACAAGCTCAAAAGTGGTTTCTCCTTGTCTACCTCTGCCCTCAGACCAGGAACCCACTTTGAAGACTGGAGGGGGTTTACATTCCATCACCTAGCTGAAGTGAGACTCAGCCCTGCATGTGGAGGGGTCTTGTATTCAAACTCCCGGAAGGAGGGAATAAAATAGGTGGTTAAAAATAACCAACTCAGGCCCAGAGTGGTGGTGCAGGCCTTTAATCACAGGACTCAGGAGCCAGAAGTAGTCAGATCTCTTGTGAGTTCAAGGCTGTAGAGGAGCCAGAGCTACATAAGAAAGAGCCTGCTTAAAACAACAAAATAACCTGACTCTTCATAGCCTCCTCGGGGCCCAAACTGTCCTGGATCAGGGCTGAGCAGAAACGTGTAACCACATACAAACGACTCCTAAACTCTATTCAAGGAGGAAGCCACTGAAACCATAGAATTCACGTGCAGTACCCAAATCAGGAAGGGCCAACGCTAGGATTCGAACTCAAGTCTTCAGACACCAAGGCCTCCCTCCCACCGCGGTGTGACCACAAGCCACGCCTCCACCTGCATAGAGACTCGTGCCACGCCCAGGGCTGGGAAACCCCGGGCCTCCCCGCACGCTGCAGCCGTACCTGCGTCCCGGCGTCAGCGCACCGACCCGAGGACGCAGCGAGTAGGTCCCTGAAGCCCCGGGACCCGCCTGGGAATGGAACGTGCGAGCCCCGGGAACCGAACGCCGAGGCCCGGGTCGGCAGGTGACCCGAAAGGCACGCTGGATAAGCAAGCCCACGCTCCAATCCGAGAGCACAACTTGTGCACACACGTGCTCAAAGCTGCGCAGCTGGGCCAATGATCGCCAGGCACGCCCCTTGACAGTCGGGGGCGGAAACCACAGACGCACTCCGGATTTAAAGGGCAAGGCTATGTTGTCTGCGCAAAATGGGGGGAGGTGGGGAAGACGAGTGAGTGACAGCTATTCAGGGCCTGATTAGTTTATTTACTTGGGGGGTTGGTGTTTGTTGTTGTTTTGTTATTGAGAAAGGGCCTCACACTGAAGCTAAGGCTGACCTCAAATTCTCGGCAGTCCTGCCTAAGCCTCACGTCTGACCTTGTGTGTACTTGTTTGTAATGGGAGCCTCTGTGTGGAGAAAGCTGTCCGGGCCCACGTTCCCTTGGTGAGCCAGACAGACAGAACTGCACTTAGCCCAAAGGCCCACATTCTGTTTCTCAAGTTCACGCCTGCGAGAGAGCCCGGTGGTCTCATTTCCTCCTAGTCTGCCTGGCACACAATGGCAAAAGAGCCGTGCCACCTGTCGTGGGAACTCTTAGCAGTCCTGTCTTGCCTCCCGTAACACCAGCTGCAGACCCTGAACTTCCATAGAACAGCTGTGCCTGCTTATGTGCCTACCGTGCGCAGCCAATCACTAACAGCTTGGCCTAGCTGGCCTCCTAGAGCACGAAGCAAGCCAATAAAGAGCAGGGCGGGAGTCCTGACGTCAAGAGATCAATTCATTGCTTCGTTGTTACTCTGAAGTGTTCGTGCTCCCGGATCCCTAAGCGGCCACATGTTGAGTACCTATTTCTACTGACAACTTTGGGAAGCATGTTACACAAGAGCAAAGTGGAGTCCAGAAACAGAAGGGCTAGGCCCCAAAGACTGGAAGACTCACTACTACCCATCTGTGGGTGCAAGCCCCGGTGCCCCTGACTTTGGCATCATAATCTCTCCGGGGTCACGGCCAGCTTCAGAGACTAAAGCAGCCCGAGCGACAGTGCCTGGACCCCACCCTCCACTGGAGACTGGAGGTGGCGGACGCCTCCAGAGGGACTCCGGGTCCCCTGCAGGTCTCTCCCGTCCCCGAACTCGCGAGAAGTCAGAAGTCTGGGCTGGGCGAGGCCTACTGCTACCGGGGGCGGCCCCGCAGAGGCCGCGGCCGGCCGGGAGGAGGCGCGCGCGGGTTGAAGGGGCGGGGCCGGCGCTGACCCAGCCCGCGGCTCCCGGCCGCCCCGCGTCCTCCCTGCCCGCCGGAGACCTACGCCACCATGGAGGCCACCGGGGTGCTGCCGTTCGTGCGCGGCGTGGACCTCAGCGGCAATGACTTCAAGGTTAACAAGGGGGTAGGGGGAGAGCGAACCCGAGGCCATCCCTCTCGGCCGCGCCCTCTGCGCTTCCGGGACCGGCGGGCGGGGCGGGAGGGCCTCCGAGAGTCTTCCCGGGCCTGCCCCGCCCGCGGCGGAAGACCGGAGCCGGGGCTGGGGTGGGGGATACCCGGGCCGCACTGGAGAGGGGCCGGCGGGTCGCGCGCCCGAGCCCGTACTACCGGGAACACGCCCTAGCCGGCTACCGCCCCACCCTGTAGTCTAGGACCAGTCACTTCTCTCTCGCAGCCCGGGGTTCTCATCTGCCCCAGGAGTTTAGGACCAGCCTGTTCAGAGGCGTGGAATGGAAAGGGATCTGTTAGTATGGAGTGTCTGACAGGTGTGCGAGGTCCTCCGCGGTGTGGTCTGCGCAGCTGCTAGACTGATGGGGCCAGAGGACCTGCAGTCCAACTTCTTAATAGCCAAGAAAGAGGCAGGCTATGGGCGTGGTGGCGCACAAGCTTTTAATCCCAACACTTGGGAGGCTGAGGCAGGTGGCTCTTTGAATTGAGGCCAGCCTGGTCTACAAAGAGTTCCAGGACAGCCATAGCTACACAGAAAAACCGTGTCTGGAAAAAAATAGTAATAATAATAATAGTAATAATGATGAGGAAGGCTGATCCCAGGCCCAGGGGAGAGGAAAGCTGGACCAGAGAGGCAGTTCAGAGGCTCGGCATCCCTTTAGGTGTTGGGTTGGGGACTAAACAAGAGGAGGTGGGATCCTCCTGAGTTTGCCTGCACATGGACACACATTTGACTCTGTATACAGTTGTCACTGCTTTACCCTGTCCACATTCCCACCATCCTCACCTGGGGTCTCTGTGGCTGGAGGAGGAGGAGACAATAACAAAAGACAGTTAAGCTTCATGCTGCTCAGATGCTCAGGGCAGTGGTGGGCAGTGGTGATGCGCTGCTTTAATCCCAGCACTGACGTGGCAGAGGCAGGCGATCTCTGACTTCGAGGACCACCAGGGCTACACAGAGAAACTTCGTCTCAGGAAGCCAAAAGAAATGGCCAAGTTGGGGGGGGGGCTGAAGTGGGCATTGCATATGAGGAATGAATGAAGAGCTTGTGCTAGGAATGGTGGGTTGCTTGCCTGGGGAGTGTCAGGGGAATCTCACTGCAGACAGCCCAGACTGCCTGGAACACCAGGCAAAGCAATGTGAGTGCCCCTAACTACAGTGGAGTGCAGGGTATCCCTTGAAACACACCATGTTTGTCTGGCCTCCCTGGGACACAGAGTCCAGCAAGAGAGACAGGTTTGAGTATGTTTGTCCTTCCGGACCTTCATTAGTGTCGTCTTGTGATTAAGAAATCAAAACACAAAGTGCAGAGGCTGAGGAGTTGACTCTGGCCTCTAAACTCCATGGGGACCACGGAAGGTGCTGGGAGCTGGGGCACCCTTCTCCCTCACTGACCTCACCATGACTGCTCCCACCAGGGTGGCTACTTCCCTGAGAATGTTAAAGCTATGACCAGTCTGCGATGGCTAAAGCTGAACCGCACAGGCCTCTGCTACCTGCCTGAAGAACTAGGGGCTCTGCAGAAGCTGGTAAGGGCCCTGGGCAGCAGGGAGGGTCCCTGTCACTGGGACTGGGCCAGGTGGGCACATCTGCCAAAAAGATTAGTCATATAGAGAGAAAACAGGCAAAGCTGATGATGGAGTGGGTACCCAACCTGGGAGGTACACAAGGAAGGTGAGGGTGTAAAAGAGAGGGGACTATTGGGATGGCCTTTCCAGATGGTGCAGTGCCGTTACAGGGCACACAGGGACTGCACGTCTGAGGTCCCCACCTGAGCCTCTGACTCTTGTCCTGCCAGGAGCACCTGTCTGTGAGCCACAACAACCTGACTACACTGCATGGGGAGCTGTCCAGCCTGCCTTCACTTCGGGTGAGTGAGCGCTGGCCACTACAGACACTTGTGAACACAGCCATTGCAGGTACAACATGGAGCTGGTCCATGTTTGTTTGTCATGTGCCTCTAATGTCTACAAACAGGTAAAGACCCCTGGCCTCACAACCAGGTGACCTTCCAGCAATCACCCCCAGACTGAGCAGTATAGCTGGTGTGTGAGCCTGGAAGTTGGCCTGAAAATCAGACCCCCGCCAGCCCTACAGGCTTCAGTCGGGCCTGTTTTTACAGGACTAGAAATACTAGATGTTCAGGGTCCAGGCTCTGGATCTGGGCTTCCTGACTGTAAACCAGGGCCTTGCCACTTACTAGCTGTCTTTGTTACTTTAATATTGCTGTGACAAACCACAGGACCAAGGCAGCTTATAAAAGAAAGCTTTTCATTTAAGAGTGCACGACTCCAACTCCAAGAGTTAGAGTGCATGACCATTGTGGTTGGGAGCAAGACAGCAGGCAGCTATGGTGCTGAGCAGTATCTGAAAGCTCACGTTTAGACAACCAGGAGGCAGAGAAAGCAAACTGGAATGGTGTGCGTTTTTGAAACCTCAAAGCCTGGCCCCAGTGTTACACCTCCTGTAACACAGCCACACCTCCTAATGCTTCCCAGGAGTTCCACCAACTAGAGACCAAGCATTCAAGTGTATGGACCTATGGAGACCATTCTCATCCACACATTACACTGGCTCAGCAGCTTTGGACAAGTCTTCCCTTTCCTCTGGCTGGTAGGATGCACGTAGGAAAACAGCAGGTGTGACTCTTGCTGCATTAGACATTGAGACTCAGAAACAGCAGTGAACATCACTGTCCCCACTTCTGCTCAAAACCTCTACACGTCTATGGAGTGAGGCTTCCGGGGTGCACAGTGATGAAGTGACTTACCTAGTATCACATAACCGGGGAGCTAGCTGACTTGGCCAGTCTATCAAGGCCATGACTAGCCTGCGGTAACTGCAGTGAGCTGCACATGGTGCACATACACACATGCAGGCATCCACACATACACATAAAAGGAAAAAAAAAAAAAACATGTATTCTTTTGAGGCAGTGGTACAGAAATGATATTCCCGGCTATGAGAGCAAAAATAGATAAAACAGAAAGTTCAAGGCTCTCCTGAGCTACAGAGTGAGTTCAAGCTCCTCTGGACAAGCTAGGAAAACCTTGACTCAAAAAGTAAAAAGTGGTGCACACCTTCACTCCCAGCACTCTGGAGGCAGAGGCAGGCGGATCTCTGTGAGTTTGAGGCCAGCCTGATCTGCAGAGCAAGTTCCGGGACAGCCAGAGTTACATAGTGAGACCCTGTCTCTGGAAAAAAAGAAAAAAAGAATGTGGGGATGCAGTTCAGGGACAGTGCCACCACTAGCACAGCACCAACTGAGGGCCTCTGTGGACTCTGGGGCACACTGGCATTGGGTTTTAAAGTTTGAATAGACATTGACCAGGAAGCTAGGATGAGCCCACCAGATGAACTGTGAGCAAAGGTCCTCAGATCTGGCTGCCTCCAGCTTCTGAAGAAGCTCCTCATCTGGCCTGTGTTTCTCCCCGAGGGTAGAGAATAAGGATCATAAATTCTTTCTTTATACACCTAGGCCATTGTAGCTCGGGCCAACAGCCTGAAGAACTCTGGAGTCCCCGATGACATCTTCAAGCTGGATGATCTCTCAGTTCTGGTCAGTGGTTATTTGCCCACCTGGCCCCTAGGATGCCCAGTTACTCAGTCCTCACTCATGACAGCAGTCTCTGGGCCATCAACATCCCTTATATAGACAGTTCTGGGCCAAGGTCATTCATGGACTCCCTTCCCTCACCCCGCCCCCTTCTACTCTGGATCTGTTTCCCTCTGGCCCTGAATGCTCACCACTCCCTGTTCAGTGTTCTGCCAGACCCCTGATTATGGTAGGGGCATGAGGTGGGCCACCATGGCCTGACCTCACCCCTGTTCCCTAGGACTTGAGTCATAACCAGTTGACAGAATGCCCACGGGAGCTGGAGAATGCCAAGAACATGCTGGTGCTTAACCTCAGCCATAACAGGTGCTGGGGAGATGGAAGGCATAGCAGGTGGGCAGTGTGGGGCCAGGTGGGATGGAGTGTGACTCTCAACCTTTCCCTTCACTGCAGCATCGACTCCATCCCCAACCAGCTGTTCATCAACCTCACCGACTTGTTATACCTGGACCTCAGTGAGAACCGCCTAGAGAGCCTTCCACCTCAGATGCGCCGCCTTGTGCACCTGCAGACACTGGTGCTGAATGGAAACCCACTGCTGCATGCACAGCTCCGGTAGGCGCCTTGCTTTTCCTTGTGTCCCAGGGGTCCTGGCTCCCACCCTTGGCCTCAGGCCTCAGCACTGGCTTGAGCTTGCTGAGCATCATGCCCCACTCTTTGGTCTTGCCCTCCTGTCTACTCCATTCCCAACTATATCCCTTGAAAGGACTTGCCTTAGGGTGACCACTTCCTTCCTTACAGGCAGCTCCCAGCCATGATGGCCCTACAGACCCTGCACCTGAGGAACACTCAACGTACCCAGAGCAACCTCCCCACCAGCCTGGAGGGCCTGAGCAACCTTTCAGGTCTGAACTGTTTGGGGAGTCCCTAAGTTTTCAGCCCTTCGAGCTTGTCTACTTCCTTGGGAACGAAGGGGCGGAGTCCTGCCTCTTCAATCCCATCTCACAGATACACAGATACGTTAGGTTACTGTTAAAATGCTATTTCAATAGGACCTTGCTGTGTGACTCTGGCTGCCTGATCTAGCTGGTACTCACTGTGTAGACAGGTTGGCCTTGAATTCATAGCAGTCCCCCGTCTCTTAGCCTCTCAAGTGCTGGGATTGCAGTTCTATATACTACGGTCTATTTACTCTGGGTTTCTGTCACTAGACCACCTGTTATGAGGGAATTTCTCAAACGTAGAAACTAAAGGTCAAAGAGATTTGCCTAAGACCATACAACCTGGTGGTCTTACGAATTCACAGTGAGCCTTGCTCATGTGAGTCCTAACTGATGTTCCTTCCAATGCCCCAGATGTGGACCTGTCGTGCAACGATTTGACAAGGGTGCCAGAGTGCCTGTACACCCTCCCCAACCTGCACCGCCTCAATCTCAGTAGCAACCAGATTGCAGAGCTGTCCCTGTGCATTGACCAGTGGGTGCACCTGGAGACCTTGAATCTGTCTCGTAACCAGCTCACCTCCCTGCCTGTGAGCCTGTGCCTGGGACATAGGGCGAGCTGGGTGGGAGTGCTGGGCTCTGCCCTAACTGATTCCCTGCCTCTTCAGTCAGCCATTTGCAAGCTGACCAAGCTGAAGAAGCTATACCTGAACTCCAACAAGCTGGACTTTGATGGCCTACCTTCCGGCATTGGCAAGCTCAGCAGCCTGGAGGAATTCATGGCCGCTAACAACAACCTGGAGCTGATCCCTGAGAGTCTCTGCAGGTGCTGGGCAGGCTAGGCCAGGGTGGAGCTCATCACCTGCTGCATCCTGCTAGCCACTGATTAGTCTTCAGGGAAGAGGCCCCTTCCCATCCCATCCCATCCCACACCCATCATAGGTTTCCCAGAGCACCTTTTAGGGGGATATTATTAGGGTCTAGGCAAGCACCATTTAAATTTGTGCCTCCCATCCTCTTCTGAAAATCTGACCCTCATGTGGATCACTTGCTCTGAGATTAAAAAATAGGGAAGACGCCTTTCCTCTGGCCCCATTTGTAATACCATCTTCCCTAAGCTCTGGCTGGCCCTGTCTTTGCAGGTGCCCAAAGCTGAAGAAACTCGTCCTGAACAAGAACCGCCTGGTGACGCTCCCAGAGGCCATCCACTTCCTGACAGAGATTGAGGTCAGGCAGTGGGGACAAAAGAGATGGGAGCTCATTGTGTAGATCAGGCTGCCCTGGGACTCCAGAGATTCTCCTGGCCTTGCCCCCTGAGTGGTGGGGTTAAAGGAGAGATAACTCAGAGGTTAAGACCACTGGCTGTTCTTCTAGAGGTCCTGAGTTCAAATCCCATCCATCACCCACATAGTGGCTCACAACCATCTATAATGAAATCTGGTGCCCTCTTCTGGCCTGCAGACATCTATGCAGGGAGAACACTGTATATATAATAAAACCTTTTGAACAAGAATAAGAGAGAGATGGAGCAGAGGGGTATGCCTTTGTCTTGGAGTGAGAGGTGAGAAAGACCTAGCAATAGCCTTTTAGGGTCAATGCCCAGTTGCCACTGGGGACAGTATCTTCTCTCAGCACACTGTAGTGTCACTGAAGCCCCATTGGCAGCTGCAGGGTGGCCAGGTAAGAATTAGGTCCTGATCCCAGCTACAGGCCAGTTAGAGGCCAGGTATGATGTGGGTTGGAGGTGAGCTCCCAGCCCAGCACCGTCTCTGCTCATCTAACAGGTCCTGGATGTTCGAGAAAACCCCAGCCTGGTCATGCCACCCAAGCCTGCTGACCGAACTGCTGAGTGGTACAACATTGACTTCTCACTACAGAACCAGCTGAGGCTGGCAGGTGCCTCCCCTGCTACAGTGGCTGCTGCAGCAGCTGGTGAGTAAAACGTGGTCTGGCCTGGGAACAAGGACACTTCTCTGGACCTCTGCATACCCATTTGCAAGGGCTCAGATGCTTGCATCTTCCATAAGTAGGGAGCGGGTCCAAAGACCCCTTGGCTCGCAAGATGCGGCTACGGAGGCGCAAGGACTCAGCCCAAGATGACCAGGCCAAGCAAGTGCTAAAGGGCATGTCAGATGTTGCCCAGGAGAAAAACAAAAAACAAGAGGTAAGTCAGCTCAGGGCTAGGGCTCTGCTCAAGAGGAAGAAGGCCTCTGAGGAGAGAGAATGGCTAACACCGAGGTCCTGTGGTGATGGCAAGCAAAGGCCAGTCTTAGGTTCTCAGTAGAGTCAAGTACTGCTCCTCTGTCCCCAGGAAAGCGTAGATGCCCGAACACCTGGGGGGAAGGTAAAGCGCTGGGATCAGGGCCTGGAGAAGCCACACCTTGACTACTCAGAGTTCTTCACGGAGGATGTGGGCCAGCTGCCTGGTTTAACCATCTGGCAAATTGAGAACTTTGTTCCTGTGCTGGTGGAGGAAGCCTTCCATGGCAAGTTCTACGAAGCTGACTGCTACATTGTGCTCAAGGTAGGGCTGGCTCCTAGTGTTCTTCATGGTGTGGCTCAGTGAGACCAGGGGGTAAGTGGGCAAGCTATGTTTGGAGTTAGGCAGTGATCACCATGCTTGTGGCCTGAAAAGTCACATGCATTTCCTGAGGCTGGGAAACCATGAATAACCCATGAAGTCCCTCATGACTGATGCCTTGGTCTCCTCAGACCTTCCTGGATGACACTGGCTCCCTGAACTGGGAGATCTACTACTGGATTGGTGGGGTGGCCACGCTTGACAAGAAAGCCTGTTCTGCCATCCATGCAGTCAACCTGCGCAACTACCTGGGTGCCGAGTGCCGTACTTTGCGAGAAGAGATGGGCGATGAGAGTGAGGAGTTCCTACAGGTGCAGCCTCTGAGCAGACACACACACTCAGACCTTATGTACCGGGGTGGGGGGTGGGGAGTGAACGCCATGACGCTACAACAGGGAGCTGAGACTGCAGACAGCAAGGGGAGGTCTGGGGAGGCCTCAGATGGTCAGAGCCTGAAATCCATGGCTAAGGGAGAGGGAGAAGCAGACTAGCATGGGAGCTGGCGGACAGGATGAGAGCAGCTGACAGATGGGCTGGGACGCATAGCTTTTGAGGCTAAGCATAGGGCCAAGTCTAAGAGAAAAACACAAAGCCACTTGACAAACTGACCTTCCCCCTACCTCCAGTTGGGTTACCTTTAGAGATGGTATGTAGCTGGAGAGTTTACTATAGGCCACCCAAGTTTGCAAGCTTCTGTAAACACCTCTCAGACTGTCCACCATCTGTACATAAGCAGTTTTGTGCAGCCCTGTGCTCCAGCGCATGTACGCCATCCTAATCAGTGTGGGTGTGTACCCACACTCTGGCTATTTAAACTCTGCCAAGCCTGACAGAGGTAGTTGGTAGGGGCAGAGAACAGCTCAGTGATAAAGAACCATACTTGCACAATTAGGTATTTGACAATGACATCTCCTACATCGAAGGCGGAACGGCCAGTGGCTTCTATACTGTTGAAGATACACACTATGTCACCAGGTAAGCATGTAGAGATGGGCATTGACCTGGACTGCTGGGAATGGGTGGAGGCCAGGGTAATAAAGTCAGGTGCCCCTTGGTGCCCACATCAAATCTTGCTTACCCTGCCCCCCCCCCAGGATGTACCGTGTATATGGGAAAAAGAACATCAAGTTGGAGCCTGTGCCCCTCAAGGGGGCCTCACTAGATCCAAGGTGAGCACCGACAGGAGAGGAAATAGGGGTGCTTTCCCCTAGTTGCCTCCCCACCTGTGAGGAAGCAATCTTAACTTCCTCTCAGAGCTTGGAAGAAAAGCTGAGGTCTACCTAAAAGGGCCATAGCCCCACCTTTTGGGTCAGGGACAGGGAGTTACATTACAGCTCTTGCTGTCCTGTCCAGATTTGTGTTTCTCCTGGACCGAGGACTGGACATCTATGTGTGGCGGGGGGCCCAGGCCACACTGAGCAACACTACCAAGGCCAGGTAAGTGGGTCTTATGGATGTTCTGGGCAAAGGTATTCCTAAGAACAACTTTGCTGAAGGCTTTGCATCTGTCCTCAGGCTCTTTGCAGAGAAAATTACCAAGAATGAGCGGAAAGGGAAGGCAGAAATCACACTTGTGGTTCAGGGCCAAGAGCCCCCAGAGTTCTGGGAGGTACTGGGCGGGGAGCCCTCTGAGATCAAGAAGCATGTGCCTGATGACTTTTGGCCACCCCAGCCCAAGCTATACAAGGTGAGTTAGTGCTGGGGTACAGAGTAGGCCTGACTTCAGTCCGCTGGTTGTGCTGTGGGCTTTGTGAGAAGAGCATTCTTCTGGACAAGGAGCTCAGTCTGAAAGCCAGCTGTGAGGATGGAGCGGACATGCTCTTCTGGAAGGTGGTCAGAAGCTCCTGGGTACCAGAGCTGAGAATTTGGCCCTAGTTTTGTGAACGGCAGGAGACCAAGGTTCTTATGAGCAGTTAAGAGACAAGTTAAGAAATCAGAAACAGCCAGGTGGTGGTGGCGGCACCTGCCTTTGATCCCAGCACTCGAGAGACAGAGGCAGGTGGATCTCTGTGAGTTTGAGGTCAGGCTGGTCTTTTAATTCATAGAAACCCTGTCTCAAAAAAAGGAAGGTAGGAATCAACAATAGTAAGGACCTAGATTAGGTGAGCTCTTCTATCCAGGCAGTAGTGGCCCACCCACCTTTAATCCAGCAGTCGGGAGACAGAAACAGGCCCATTTCTGTGAGTTTGAGGCTAGCCTAGTCTACAAATTGAGTTCCAGGGTAGCCAGGGATGTTACATAGAGAAACCCTGTTTCAAAATAAAATAAAATAAAGAACCCAAAAAAACCAACAAGCCCTTCAAGGGCTGTGAGATGGCCTAGTGGCTAAAAGCACTTGTTCTTCCAAAGCACCTGGGTTCAAGCCCCAGGACTCACGTGACAGCGGTTTACAGGAGATCCAACACTGCCTTCTGGCCTCCCTCCATAAGCACCAAGGATACATGCCATGCAATATATACCTACAGGCAAAATATGCCTACTTAAAAATAGTAATTAAAAAGTTAAATGTCCTTCCACTGGAGTAGGACTCTGTAGTAGACCACTTGCCTTGTGAAAGCAAAACCCTGGAACTATTCCCTGCACTAGGAAAAAAGCCCAACAAACACTAGACCCTTCCCATTGGTAGGAACTTCTTAAAATGTGGTTCAGTTTGAAGGGAAGCAGGTCCAAATAGCAAGGTGGGGAGCCAGGCCCCAAATCAGGGCAAATGTGGTGGGGTCTGCCATACCCATCTCTTCCTCCTCCCAGGTGGGCCTGGGCCTGGGCTACTTGGAGCTTCCCCAGATCAACTACAAGCTCTCAGTGGAACATCAAAAACGGCCCAAGGTGGAACTGATGCCAGGAATGAGACTGGTGAGTTGGTAGGAGTTGGCATGGGTCCTGTCTCCTTCCATGTTAGCCAGGTATTGACCTCTAGCCTCTTGTCCTATAGTTGCAGAGCTTGCTGGACACACGATGTGTGTACATTTTGGACTGCTGGTCTGATGTATTCATCTGGCTTGGCCGCAAGTCCCCAAGACTAGTTCGTGCTGCTGCACTCAAACTGGGCCAGGAGCTGTGTGGGATGCTGCACCGGCCCCGCCATGCAGTGGTCAGCCGCAGCCTGGAAGGCACTGAGGCTCAGGTATGCCCCCACATCCAGAGGCTTGCTTTCCACTGCCCACTGTGCCCTACCCCTCTGCTGGCCTACTGGCACTACTGTGCTGCAAAGATGGGTCCAAATCCACCATCTTTGCAGAGCCATCCACTCTGTAGCCTGTTCCCACTTCCTTTTGCTAAGCTCTACTTTTCCAAGTCCTATCTCCAGCTCCTGTTTAGACCCCAGCTTTTCCAAACCTTGCTTGTATCCATCAGCCCCAACCTTTCTACTGTTCTCTACAGGTGTTTAAGGCCAAGTTCAAAAATTGGGACGATGTGTTGACAGTAGACTACACTCGAAATGCAGAGGCTGTGCTGCAGGGCCAGGGGCTCTCTGGGAAAGTGAAGCGTGACACTGAGAAGACCGACCAGATGAAGGCTGACCTCACTGCACTCTTCCTGCCACGGCAGCCACCAATGGCACTGGCTGAGGTGGGATGAATGAAGCCTGTGTGAGGGGGGGGTGTGAGAGGTAAGGGGGCTCTGTCGGCATGGTGTTCAGACCTCACCTGGGGATGGGGTGTCAGGCAGAGCAGCTGATGGAGGAATGGAACGAGGACCTGGATGGCATGGAAGGCTTTGTGCTGGAGGGCAGGAAGTTCACTCGACTGCCAGAGGAAGAGTTTGGCCACTTCTACACCCAGGACTGCTATGTCTTCCTCTGCAGGTATTACAGTAATACTTCACCCTCTTATCCTCTTCCCTATGCAACCCATGCTCACCACTGTCTAAATCACAGGTATTGGGTACCTGTGGAGTATGAGGAGGAAGAGAAGACCGAAGACAAGGAGGGGAAGGCCTCTGCTGAGGGCACAGAAGGGGAGGAAGCAGTAGCTGAGGCAGAGGAGAAGCAGCCAGAGGAGGATTTTCAGTGCATCGTTTACTTCTGGCAGGGCCGGGAGGCCTCCAACATGGGCTGGCTCACCTTCACCTTCAGTCTTCAGAAGAAGTTTGAGAGCCTATTCCCTGGCAAGCTGGAGGTGTGCCCTCATACGAACCCTAAGCTGTGCCCCATAGCCTACAGTTGGGATGGTAGCGTGATCAAAGCAGACTTGAGGAGGCTTGACCCTTGAAGGGCAGGTAGGGTCTAGTGAACTACCCAGCACTTCCAATCCCCAGGTAGTACGTATGACACAGCAGCAGGAGAACCCCAAGTTCCTGTCACATTTCAAAAGGAAGTTCATCATCCACCGGGGCAAGAGGAAGGCGGCCCAAGGTACTCTTCAGCCAAGCCTCTATCAGATCCGCACCAACGGCAGTGCCCTCTGCACCCGGTAGGTACCTAGCATGGGGAAAGGGTAGGTTTCCATGATGGGGGTAACACTGCTGACCCCTCCCTTCCCCCAGGTGTATCCAGATCAACACTGACTCCAGCCTTCTCAACTCTGAGTTCTGCTTCATCCTCAAGGTGAGGCTATGGCAGGATAACACAGAGCAGGGTGGTGGGCAAGAATCCAGACCTAACCCAAGCCCTGTGCATGTGACAGGTCCCCTTTGAAAGTGAGGACAACCAAGGCATTGTGTATGCCTGGGTGGGCCGGGCATCAGACCCTGATGAAGCCAAGCTGGCAGAAGACATCCTCAATACCATGTTTGATGCTTCCTACAGCAAACAGGTAACAGAGATGGGGGCAGGCAGGAAGGTGAGAGCAGAGGACGGCCCTGGCTAACCAGCCTTTTCCATAGGTCATCAATGAAGGCGAGGAGCCAGAGAACTTCTTCTGGGTAGGCATTGGTGCACAGAAACCCTATGACGATGATGCAGAGTACATGAAGCACACAAGGCTCTTCAGGTGAGTGCCCTGACCCTCCTCTAGCTTCTTTAGTCCTGACGTTTGCCTTCACCTTGACCATTGCCCTTCAGGTGCTCCAATGAGAAGGGTTACTTCGCAGTGACTGAGAAATGCTCTGACTTTTGCCAAGACGACCTGGCAGATGATGACATCATGTTGCTAGACAATGGCCAGGAAGTAAGACATTCCCCCACCTCAGACCTGCCCATTGGCAAACAGTGAGCCCAGAGGGAAGCGTTCCCACCAGCTACATGTGGGGCACTTGATTAGCAAATATGAAGACCCTGGGTTCTGTTTCCAGCACAGCACTATAAAACACCACAAAGGTCAAGATACCCATGTGACCATTTCCTCCACTGTATCCTCAGGTCTACATGTGGGTTGGGACCCAGACAAGTCAAGTGGAGATCAAACTGAGTCTGAAGGCCTGCCAGGTAAGAAAGGGACAGCAGTGAAGCCAGCCCACTGGCTTCAGGAGCTACCTGCCCCCTCCCTCACCCTGGGCAGTCCAGCAGGACCCGGAGGACTACCCCTACCCGGGTCCACTATTTTCCTTACCAGGTATACATCCAGCACACACGCTCTAAAGAACACGAGCGGCCACGACGCCTGCGCCTGGTCCGCAAAGGCAACGAACAGTGGCCTTTCACCCGCTGCTTCCATGCCTGGAGCACGTTCCGCCAAGCCCCAGCCTAAGCAGCATCTCTGACCTCTGACTCCAGTGAGGAAGAGGCCTCCCAGCACCTGCTTCAGCTACCCACCAGTCTTGCCCACATCCTGTAAGCCTCCCCAGTGTGTCACATGTGTGCAGCAGAGGTAGTTTAAAAGATATTAAATGCTTTTATTTTCAATATTAAAAAATCAGTACTTTTAATATTAAAACTAGTTTTTTAAAAAAAGACAGAAAAGCCCAAGGTGGAGGCTACAGGGAAGCCTGTCCTCACTGCCCCACACACGTGCACAAACCCAACTGACTCCAGTTAAGGTAGCCTGCAGTTTCCAGTCACATGAGCATACACACAGGCCTTTAGAAGCAAGTACCAAAACTGCTTTAGAAATGACCGGCCAGCATAGTCCAGGCATTAGAAAAATACTCTGCTTGAGGAGAAATAAAGGGCAGTATGGAGTGCAAGATGGAGGATCCTGGCACACTCCCGCCAGCTGACCTTCAAGCTGGGGTGCCTTTAGGGCCCAGCATTAGTAAGACTGGATCCCATGGGTTAACAGGTGTGGGTTCAATGTTAAGGAGCTAGGCAAGGCGGACAGTGGGCTGGGATAAGCAGATGGTGATGGCTAGGGGGAGCAAACCCAGGCCATACCAGTCTGTGCAGGGCGGATGGGCAGGCCCTTTAGTGACAGCCTGAGGAAGGGCTTGCTGGGGATCTAGGATATGGGTAGTATCTATGCCTAATGCAGGTGCAGAGGCACTAGCTACCAAGGTCCAGATAGCTCCAGGTTCCAGCTAGGTTGGGTCCATAGCAGGAGACGGTAGGTAGGCACATAAGCTCCATGTGCTGGCTCAATAGGCAGGACCTATCAGCCTCAGTGACTATCCTGTAAAATGGGCTCACCAAACAGGATGAGCCTCAATTCCTACACCCAGACTCAGAGGTGGCCCTCTAAATGTCCAAGACCTCAAGTCTGACAGGACAGAGCCTTTCTAGCACTAAATGACTGCGGGTCCCCTAAGCCTCTGACAGCTAAGGGAAGGCAGCTAGGCTTCCAGAAGTGACACCATTATAGAGGCCTGCCAGGGTCCCAGCTGGGGCCAGGGATGGTAGCTGCTGTGTGGTAAGGCTTGGCTGCCTCACAGCACCTCATTTAATCAGAAGTGTGTAGGCCCGGGCCTCATCTGCTTCCAGGTTCCGAAAGTTCTTCTCAGAGTCCTCAGGAGAGCTGGGGAGGGGCACATAATCAGAAGACCTGGGGTGGGAAGACCCCTAGCTGCCCTGGGAATGGAGGCTTGGGAGAGAGCAGCTAGCCTCACCCCAGGAAATCCTTCACATATTCCACTGTGACATCCCCTGTTGTGTCCAGCGTGGTGTCCCCACTGGTAGCGGAGTCAATGGACACAGGTGAAAGTGTGGCTTCAGGTGGTTCTGTGGCATCTGTTGGAAGAAGTGCTCCTCAGTATCTACTCTCTGCATCTAGAGACCAGCGCACAGCTGGACATGCAATGTACAAACACAGGCACTCTTGCCTCTCTTCTGGCAGCTTCCAGCCCTGGCTCAGTATCACTGAGCTTATGTCTTGACCTCTCTCCCCCAGGTACCTTCAAGCCAATGTCTGCCCCAGCCCTGTGACCGCTCACCAGCTCGCTTGCTTTGGGCAGAGTTAGGGCTTCCTTCACAGCTCTCTGCGGCCAGGGTGATGTTTCTGGTCCCATTAGCCTGGTTCAGCTTGGGTGACTCTTGAAGCTTATGGCTATAGAAACAGATGGGAGTGTGATGGGGAATATTACAGGTGCTACCTTCCATCCCCAAACCAAGAACAGATTAACACCAGAGAGTACAGAACCCAAGATGAGTAAGGGGCCCACTCCTCACATACCTGGGCTGGGTGGCATTTCGGGGCCAGCTGATATCTAGAGAGCAGAGTGGTTCTGTGATATTTCGAGCACTCAGGGAGAAGCGCTCAAATTCCGATGGAGAAATCAGGTAAAAGCCTGTGAACAAGAGAAAAAGAGCATGTAAGGAGCCCTTGGCCCAACACCTCAGCACATAAGCAGACCTGCGCTTTCTGTTGTACCCAGCATTTGTTCCCAACCACCCGTCCCACCTCACCCTGGCCATGGCGTGTGAAGACACAGGAAGCGATGCCACTGATGTCCTCCTTCCGGATACAGGAGTAGTGCACTTGAGGCCTCAGCCCAGGCACAGAGAAGACATGGATATCACCCAAGTTGGTGAGGCAGGCAAGGCAGGTCTCAGCATAATCCTCAGATATCACACTGGCGAATGTAGCCAGGGCTACCTTCCGCACACGACAGCCTTCATGGGCTGTCAGCTTGAATTTGGTCTTAGCACTCACCTTGGGTAATGTAAACACCTGGTGACAGATAGCCTATGAGTTAGGTCCAGCATTGTTCTACTCACTCTCACTTGGCTGCAGACCCCGAACTGACCCTGTAGGCTCCAGCCCAACAGTGCATATCAAAATGACACCCACTGAATCAGTCCTCCCCCATCTATAGACTCAGCCCAGGTTTCATGGTGTACCTCATCTCCACCCACAGCCAGATTAACTAGACATGTTCATATGCTCTATGCCTGGTACCCACCCCTTCAAATCATAAGTCTGTGGGGACTGGATTCAAGGGGTTCCCATGAGGCTCTTGGAGAAGGCTGTGAGGTGCAAGGCCTTAGGGGAACCTGGCAGGCCTAGGGGGGGACATAGGTCCTTCAGGGGGTTCCACTGGCTGAAGGCTGCTTGATGGAATAGGAAGGATTTGGGTCTCAGCAGGCAGGGGAAATGGGCAAACCAGGGATTCTAAAGGGTCCAAGATCCTGGATAGATCCCCATCACCCATGGAAACTCACCTTGAACTGTTCCTCAGATGCAATGAGCACAGCGTGTCCACCTTGCATGTCAGGGGCCTGTGCCAGGTCCCGAGAGGCTTCATAGGGCTCAGGCAGTGGACGGCCACGACCATCCAACACAGCAATGGCCACCACGGGTGCCCGGTGCATCAGCTGTACCTCCTTGCCCAGCACAGCCTCCACTGCCTGTTCAGGCCGCTTTTCACCACCTGCTGTGGCTGCTGGAACCTCCAGGGCATAGGCAAATACAGAGCCCGAGTTCGTCCCCGCCCACATGGTGGGCCCATGGTGGGTTGCTGAGGGAAAAAAGAACAGTGAGGTGGGCCTCCCGAGGAACTCCATTCCTCACATACCCTTCTTTCTCACCTGTACTCTCATTTCCTAACTGGTTGTAGGGATCAGCTCCCTCTTTATCTCATACCTGCTATATGTCCTCAACCCACTAGTCTGAGACACAAGAGCAACCCTGATCAGAGGCATGAGCCACCTTGAGGACATCTGCAAGGTGGGTATCAGCCACAAACTGATACCCACCAAATAACCTGATACCACCAAATCATCAAGCTGCACCCTCAACTCATTCCAGGAAACAAACACAGCTCCCTCCCACCATTCAGGAGGCAGAGACAGATATCTGTGAACTGAGTCTAGCCTGGTCTACATAGCATGTTCCAAGAAGCCACGACTATGTGGTGAGACCCTATCTAAAAAGCAAGCAACAAACAAAATCAAAGATGAGCCAGGCATGGTGGCATACATCTTCAATCCCTGCACTGGAAAAGTAGATACAGATGGATCTCCACGAGTTCAAGGCCAGCCTGGTCTACAGAGCAAGTTCCAAGACAGCCAGAACTGTTACACAGAGAAACCCCATCTCAAAAAACTAAAAAGAGTAAAGTGTGGAGAGGGAACACAATGGCAGCCGATACCTGGGGCTGGCAGCTGAAGAGTATATGGGTGACTGTGTACTATTTCTGTATTTCAAACTACCATAATACAATGCAAAAAAAAAAAAAAAAAAAAAAAAAAGAGCCACCAATATATCTAAGTCTTAGAGGGGACTTTCTATCAGAGTCAGTGACAAGTCCCTGCCTGATCTGCCCCACCTCCACTACCTGCACACCCCAGGGCCTTGGCCATCCTGGCCCTCACTGCGTATCTCACCATGGCTCCCTTGCTTCTTGTTCAACTCTACAAAGCCTGTAGAGGGTTTGAGGATCTGCAACCCACCCAGCAAACCCTCAAAATAAGTCAATTTGGGATATATGGGTGTCCCAAAATACAGCTCAGCACATAGTAGGTGCTCAGAACACCACCTTTCCTAACAGTACAAAGCCATCTAGCCTCTCCACCCCTGTCCCTACCCTGACCTCACCATCTCGAAGGAATGTGTCAGCAAAGTAGAGGCAGCGTACAACACCAGAGAGAGAGTCATCAGCAGATCGAGGCTCAATGCGGCGTTGCACAGGTGTCATCTCCACATCATGGGGGCAGGTCTGCTCTGCCAGCTGTGCATTGGCCTCCTGCAACTGGAAGGGCCAGAGGATCTCAGATGTGCTCTTCCAAGAGCCCTCTGCCTGGCACCCAGCAGATGTCACTATCCAAGCACCGCTTCCCAGTTAACTACCAGAGAGGGGAACATGACAACTGAGCAAACCTGAGGGCTCGGGCCAGGGCATGGACCTGGCACCCAGTCCCAGCTCACCTTGCTACTGGCAGTAGTGGCCCGTTTTTTGCCTGAGACACGGCTCTTGCGGATACGCCGAAATGACTGTCGCAGTGACTTTTTGAGGGATTTCACCCGTGATAGTGGCCCCTCCATGGCCAAAGAGTCATTGGGGTGAAGAGTACACCTGGGGAAGACAAGGCCAGCTATGCTATGGAGCTACACTCCTGCTAGCTTGAAGCCAGGCTATCAGAGCCAGGTTATCTGGTCAGGGAACCAGAGCAACTTGGTGCTAGGACCTATGGCTCCACCAGCTGGATGGCCTGACCAGTTCTCTTGAAGATGAAAAAGAATCAGCCTGCCTTTGCCACAATAACCTCTAAGAGGAAACTGAATCCCAGATCTTCATAACAGGGCCTTGGCTGCTGCCCACCTCATACCACATACCTGGCCAGCACAGGGCTCTTGCGTTGGTAGTCAAAAAGTCCAAAGCCATGACTGGTACCAAAGGCCACAAGGCTCCACTCAGCATGGAGCGTGACAGCAGTAACAGCAGCAGGTGGTAGGCACTGCACTAGCATGCGGGGCTGGAATCCGGCAGGCCAAGGCAACAGCCCTGTGTGCGGGCTCAGCCGCTCATGGCCCTTCCACGTGAAGCCCTCACGATCCTGAAGGAGATCCACACTGGCCACACTGACAGCCTGCTCTGCCGGTGTGTCACTGAGTTCCAGTACCAGCACCTGGACCACAACAGCAGAGGACTCAGATGAAGAGGGGCACTCTGGACCTCTCCAGACATTGCCAGAAGGGTTCCATAATGTCTTCATTCACCTACCCAGCTATTACCCTTTGCATACCTACTATATAAAAAAACTTTCCTTGAGTGCCAAGAAACCGTAGTGACCTAATCCTCTGACCCCTGCCCTTGACTCTTTCCTGAGAGTCTGTCTTCCACTAAGCACTGAGCACACACTAAGCCTCCGTACACAGTCAAGCGCTAAAGGCTATCTGTGACTAAGACCCATAGGCTCTGCTGTTACGGAGCATGTCTCACACCATAGTCCTGCTCCTAGCCCCAGGCCTCTGTGGTTTCCTGACCCTTACTCAAGCGTAGCACCCCACACTTTCTTATCTGTCCTCACCCTGGCCAACCTTGCCTGGTGCTATGGCCCACGTTGATGTCTCTACTTCACCACCACACCTTTCAGGGCTACCTCTTGTAGAAAGCCTCCCAAGAGACACACCTGGGGACACCATGCCCACCTGGCCTGCAGTCCCAGCCACCACCATCTGGGCTGTGTACTTGCAAAGTGCAATCTTCTGTATTCCTAGCCTGGGATCATCACTGTAGGGGTCAAAGCAGCCCACCTGAGGGGACAAGATGGAATGATGATACCAGGCAGAACTATGTTGGGTTCAAAGGCCAAGCCTGGGGGGAGAGGGAGGAGAGGCACCTTGCGGAAGGGCGGCCAGTCATCCTCTACAGCCTGGGCCAGGCTGTCAGCATGTTCACAGTCCGTCTGGAAGAGGCCAGCTGTGCTCAGTTTGTAGAGTGGCCTTAGTGCCACACCAGAGGCGTCCCAGAACCGCACAGTGCCATCCTCATGGCTGTAGAGAGGGTTATCAGAACCCCAGTGAGCACCCCACACCCTCTGTATTATTCTTCCAGTGGCCACTATAGGTACCTACTGCATATGCCAAACGCTAACTAGAGTTGTAATGCATTCAGCAGCAAGCACCTGCTACACAGTACCAATGGGTACTCAATGCCTACTGCACATCAGGCTACACTCACCACGTGCCACAAACCCTCTCAACAGGTTGGAGGGTAAAGGAATGACCACCTTGATAAGTAGGAAATGACAGAGGGGAGCAATGGGCATCCAGAAATTGCAGCATGAACCCTAGAAGAGCAAGAGGCTCAAGAGGGTCTTCCAGGTGAGGCCGAGGGAAGGATGGGTGGCAAAAGTGCAGGGAGGAGAGAGTAGACAAAGCTAGACTACAGCCTTGGGACACAGATGCAGAGCTAGCTCCAGTGGGTCCCAAGATAGTGAGACACCCAGGCAGTTCAGAAGGAGTAGGATAAGGTGGGTCAGACCCTCTGGCATCCCTGAGGCCATAGCAGGCTCTCAACAGGAAAGGGCAAGTTGCCTTGCGAGGCCTGAGGGTCCCAACACAGGCAGGAGAGAGGGGCAGGGCAGTTAGTAAGGCCTGAGTCATCAGTGCCCAGACCTAACCTGGCTCTCCAGCACCTGACTCGAAGAGTCACCATAGACCAACCCAGATTTTCCAGTCCATGGCAAGCCAGGTGGGTGGAGCCTGGGCTACGCTGGAACTCAGTCCCAGGCCAAGAGGAAGTGCAGGCTAAGGCTTTGAGCCAGAATCTAGGGAGGCTTCCTCACATGAACAAGCTGGATTTGCCAGGGCTAAGCCTGAGTCACCAAGCGCTTCAGCACCCAAACAACCTGCGACATTCAAGAAGCAATAAGGCCTCATAGGTGCAGGACCTTGTCTGCCACCCATACCCCACACCTACCCAGTCAGTAGCAGCCCACGCTGTGAAGGTTCCTGGGCCAAGTTTCGGCCGCCAGTAATGGGCCAGCTCTAAGAAAGACAACAAAGATGGGAACTCAAAGTTAAAATGAAGGTCTCCATCTCATTCTGGCCATATGCCTACCACACTCCCATCTCCCATCTGGGCTGGACACTGCCCTCCACCAGGAACAGCCCTTACCCCACCACCCTGGGTCACAAGACACCCACACTCACCAAGGCACTGGAGGCAGGCTGCGGGCTCTGCCGCTCACCGGCACTTACAATGCGGGCCCACAACTTGCCGGGGACATTGGCAACATGGGCAGAGCAAGTAATAGCCGATGAGTGCAGCGGGACCAAGTAAGGGGCAGGCACGGCTGGCCAGCCTGGGGTCTGCAGGTCCAGCACCACCAGCTCCTCCTCCAGCAGCACAGCTAGGGCCTGGGGGTTGTCAAATTCTGTGGAATTGGGCGAGTGAGCTGAGCTTGAAGCCACACTGGGGCAGCTGGGGTGAGGGAAGAGGGATACTCACCATCCCCTGGCTGTGTGCTGTGCACTGTGAAGAAGTCGATGACACGGGAGGTGAAGTCCAGGGTCACCAGCGTCTCTGCTCTCAGTACACTCACACAATGACGATCACCATAGCTGGCTCGGGGCATGCCACCACTGAAGATAATGAAGTAGTCTCTGCAAAGGGAGAGATTCCATGTGAACCAGGAACCCCTGGGAGAACCAGGCACACGCTGGATAACTCAGTAAGGGCTTCACCCCTATATACCCAGAGCCTACTCCTCTAGGCCCCAGCCAGACAAGCCCCCTCCCATACTGCCCCCTCTACCTACCCTGACTCACAGCTCCGCCACAGAATCTTGTTGATGGCCTTGCAGGGGAAGGGGCCTGGGGGTGGGGAGAGTGTCAGACCTCCCATTCCTCTTCCATGTGCCTCTCCCCAAGGTATGGCCCAGACCCAGCAATACCCCCCAGAGTCTCCTATAGGTTTGGCTAGGCAGTACCCTCATCAAGGCCAGACAGCCCTTCAGTCCCCAGCTCAAGCCTCCCCAGTGCTCACCATAGGGTGTGGTCATTACAGTGGGCTGCTGCGTTGGGGGGCTGCCAGTGTCGGTAGACCAGATGGCATAGCTGCCATCACTGTGCGAGCTGATAACGGTGCTGCCACCACGGCCCCAACACAGGCTCTCCAGCTGCTACGGATGAGGATAGGATGGCATGAGCCAACAGGTGTGTACGAGGGCCCAGAATGAGGAACATGCAGGCCTCACTTGCTTACCTGGTTACCCAGGAAAATGTGGTCCACACACTGTGTGGCCTGGCTCCAGATGACCAGTAAGCCCCGACTGTAGCCTATGAGGATTTTGGTGGGGTCTTGCAGATGTCCCTGGAGAGACTCCACAGGGCCCAGAGCCTTCCCACACCGGTAGTCATCTGGCACACTGCAGAGAGTGTCCCAGAGTCAGGAGAGCTTCCCAGAAATGCGAAGCTCCTCCTGCCTGCTGCTCACCTGCCGCTCACCTGCGCAGAACCTCATCTGGGCTGAGGGTCTGGCCCTCAAGCAGTGTCAGGGTGGCAACATCCAGGAAAAAAATGCTGCCACTCTCGGTTCCCAGGGCCACTGTGCTGCCAGCTACCAGAAGGACCACAGTGACACGGGTAAGACTGGCAGGGGCACTGCAGGAAAGAGGGAAAGAGAGTAAGGCCGAGCCCTTCTACCTGCTGAGGAGGGCGGAATGGGCTGGGCCCTTGCTGTGGCCTCTCTTGTACCCCTCTGCACCCATAGCATCTGTCCACAGCATGGGCTGGCACCCTGGGAAGGCAATGTGCAGTACAATTAGCCCACTCAATTATTCCCCAGCATGCCGCAAAGAAAGGGATAAATAGAAGTTTCCCACGCCCCAAAGGACTCACAGGTCCTCTTACCACTCTGCCTCTCAGGCAGAATCAGCACTGGCCCAGCCAGGATACCCAACGCCAGCTTTCCAGGCATCTCAGACTTCAGGGGCCCAAACAGTCCCTGCCTACAGTGACTGGGATAGCTCAAGAACTAACCCGTGAACAAGGTCATTTACCTGGGAAGGCTGGCCTGTTGTGTATACCTAGGACACCCTCCTAGCGCCTCACCAAGCCCATCCTGGAGAACCCTCCCTACTACCAACCTGCTGTGTGCCAATGTACCAGTAGCACATCTCCCGTGCCAACTCAAGGGGTCAGGAGGCACACACCCGTAATCCCACACTTGGGAGACTGAGGACCACTGAAAACTCAGGGCTAGCCTGAAACTTTGCTGATGTCACCCTGGCACAGAACTGCTCCAAACCTCTAGAGAGCACAAACTAGAGGCTCCCACAGCAGGAAGCACAGACCCTGCATACTAGCCTCAGACTCAGCTACATCTCTAACCCTAACTTCAAAGGGCACTGCTGTCAAGCAGGGCTCTACCCAGGCAGGGCTCCACACACCCCAACCTGAACTGTAGCCTGTCTCTGCCCTGCCTCAGCAGAGCAGGCTCACAGGCCCTCTCTAACACCCCTGCCCCAGCCTGGTCCTTCAGTACCTGGCATTGTCAAAACTGGGTCGGCTGGGTGGCTGGAAGCTAAGCCCTTCCTCTAGGTGGGCACAGCCATTATGATGGATGATCTCCCACAGATGTAGGCTGCTGTCATCTAGCAGGGTCAGGAGGCGGCCCTGATGGGGAGAAGCACAGACCAAAATGGGGCTGGCCTGGAGGGGAGGAGGGCACAGGGATGGGGACCACCTGGTGCTGGTGAAGGAGGGCAGATGTTCACCTGACCCGGCAGGAAATGCATCTGAGTGACGGTGGCTGTATCCCGATGAAGACCTGTAAATTCCACTCCAGGTGCACCATAGCTGAGGTGACTTGTCAAGGACAAACACATGCAGACCAAGCCAGACGGACCTTTCCCAAGACCTCTCCATCCATGAGTCCAGAGGTCTCCTGATGAGGCCCCTTTCTGAAACAACTCTGCTCCTGTGCCCTCAAGTTTCCCAGACCCCACATAGTCCCCCAATTCAGGTGCTACTGTAGATCATACTAGTCCTCATCTATACAGCAGGCTAATGACTCAAATGCAGAAAGTTGGCGTGGATGGAGTAAGAATAAAAACCTGCTCAGTACCGTGGCTCCAGCATGGTACACATGCAGTCTCTGATGCATCTGCATGGACCAAGTACCTTGCAATAGAGGTTAAACAGGCCTAGCCAGAACACAGTAGCACCAGATCAAGCCAACTCCAGCTGCGGGCAAGAATCCCAAGCGCCCTCAAGAGCAGGCAGCCAACAGCTTCCACTGCCCTCTCTACAGATAAACACAGACTAGCAGACAGGTGACCTGCTTGAACAAGTGCCCTGAGACCCAGCAACTCCAGGACTGATGGTGGCCAACAAAGCCTGAAGGGACCCAAGAGGGTTAAGAGATGGGTCAGTGCCGTTGTCTTAGTGACCAGCCAGGAGCTGTTGCCTGGATATTGAGCTGGGACTCCCTGCTGAGCCTGGCAAGGATGACAAAGAGAGGGCAGGGGCAGCTGGCGGGAAGCAGGGTCTCCCAGGAGATGGGCCTGCCCTGCAGGGGGAGGGGAGGCTTCAGAAACCAAGGGTGGCACTTTTTGGCCTCTGTTTCCCAATCTGAGGGGCTCAAGGCTGAGGGAACTTAAAGGAAAGAGGGAAGAGGGGGGATCTAGGCTTTGACCTCCCCCCTGCACTAGCACGAGGAGTCGAGCCCCACAAGGACAGCTCCAAGCACCTGGCAGTGAAGACTGTGGACAACCCAGAAGTGGGCTCCTCCAACGTGGTACAAAGCTGCAGCCATGCGAGTATGATGGCAGCACACACCCACAAAGGCTTGGAGTGACAAGCCAGGTGGAGGCCTGGTCACTGTCCCAACACACATTCAATGGCCCACAATAGAGGGAAGCACATTCCCCATCCAGCCACATTCCCTAACACAGGCCATCAGCTCATAAACCATGGGCCATTCTCACCCCAACCTGGCTAGTGCCCTTAGTTCTGGTAAGGAGAGGGAGGTGGGCTCCTTTACCAAGCAACCTTTTAGTCAGACTCTGCACTTCAGTCTTCTTGAAGCGGGTTAGGATGGTACTTCCAGTGCGGGTAAGGAGACATTCAGCAGCCTGTTTCCCACCCCCACCCTGAACTGCAGGAAAATGCCTGCTTTGTACCGTGTATTCAGTCCATTGTATGGCAGCAGGCTCCAGATGGGGGCAGTGTTGCACTCACCATGCTGAGCCTGGCACTGCCTTCACCCCCTGGGTTGAACACATAGATCTTCGCATTTGTGTGTGTGTATCTGATGGGTGCACATACTCACCCTCTCATCGGGGTCCACAGGCCACCCTAACTACCCCAGTACAGTTGCCAAGATGATGATAGAGTCACCTTAAGAACAAGCAGGCTGAAAGACAGCAAGAGACACCAGCAGTCACTGCAAACTGACCGACCCCTCCAATCACCCACCTCCCAACAAAAAGACCCTATCATTTCTGAAAGGAGTCATCACAGGTACACTGGGACAGCCAGCCTCTTTAAAGGACCTGACAAGCACCATGTCTACATGAAGCAGCTGCCATGCTAGGATCCCAGCACATGAGAGATCCTCACAATCCCTGAGTACCACAGTGGCAAAGGATACATCTTGACAGCCCCAGACCTGGTGCCGATGGCCATGATGCGAAGCTCAGGGTCGAAGGCCAAGGCGCTGGGCTGGTTGGGGAAGCCATGCTCCACAGTCTGCGAAGGAGGAGAGGGCTACATGGGCAAAACCCCCTGGGACTACCGCTTCCACTTGACCCTGAAGGTACTGTCCACCTCCCCACATGGAGAGAACCAGAGAGCACGAATCCCAGTGCCATCAGAGGCGGGGATGGCATCCAGGGTCCTGAGCACTGGTGATGTTAATGCTGACTCTCCCTACCTGCTTCTCTGCTCTCTGTGAACCAGGTCCAATGCCCTTCCCTACAAACCAAGATTCAGTACCTACTCCATCCTCCCACCCACACACACGTGTGGCTGAGGCATGAGTACCCTCAGGAGATATCAGATATGATCACAGCTACCAGCATTTGGAAGGCTGAAGCAGGAGGATCCTGAGCTAGAAGACAGCATAGGCCATGCAGTGAGATGCTGTTTCTAAAATAAATACATAAATAAAAGAGGTCATCCACATGGGGACATCCATCTGAATAGCTGGTGTGGCAGGGCCTAACAATGCAAGACTTGGGCTGACCACAATACTCGGCTTCCACTCGGCAGTGGCAGTGAGCCCATCCAAGACAGCAGGGCCACCAACCAACCCAGTTGGTCAGGGAATCCCCTTGCTCACAAGCAATGCCATGCCCTGTCCAGATCTGGCCTGCTTTAGTTAGCCTCAGGCTTGCAGTCTAGTGTTCAGGAGACACTACAGCATGGCAGCATGGCAAGTGCCCGCAGTCCTGAGTAGGCACCATCAGGCTCATTTATGTAAGAGAGGCTACATCCCTTACCTAGTGTCTGCCGCTTGCAACTCATGTCCAATCAATTCCTGAATCCTATTGTCTTACCTTTAAGACACATAGGAGTCAACCTTCTCACACCCTGCTCCAGGCCTCCCCACTGCCTGCCTGGACCAGTGCTCACTATGTCACCTATGAAAACCAGCCATCCAGCCATCCCTACCTCCATTCAGGGCCCTCCAGGAGCTCCCTGCTGCTCCAGTCAAAGCCAAGTCCTCACCATGTGGTCCTTGTCTGGGCATCTCACACCACCTGATTCCTACTGCAAAGGCCTTGCTCCTATGCCACACAGAGCTTGCCAGGGCTTTTGACACCTTCTGTACTCCTGCCCCCTCCCCCACCACACTGTGCTTTACCTGGCACTCCCAAATGGCCAGCTCCAAAAGGCCTCCCTAGCTGGTCATGCCTGAAACATTTCCCAGTCCACTTTCCCACACCCTCATCACACAGCACTAGCCAGCCCTGTGAACTACTATATATTCTACTCTTCTGTCTTGGCGTTTTGTTCTCATCCTCTTCCCAACGGGTAAACCATCCCTAAAATGAAGTGGTGTCTCTTTTGGATTCCACTGTGTCCCTAGCACCAAGGAGGCAGGAATCCAAATTAAACTAGCATGAGATGCACACCCTATAGGCAACTTGTGGTCTGAGCTGAATTTGAACCTAACACCCAGGGTAAAAATCCATGTTCACCCTTGACCACAACCTCAAACTCAAGAATCTGGGGCCTATTTCCTAGGGATCTGCTAACACTCCCTTTGGCAATCAAACCCTTTCCCCAAGATAACCCCTCTCCTATCACTGCTGCCCACTCAAATTATGCCTCACCCTCAACTCTTGCCACTGCAACGCCAGCCAGGGTGAGCCAAGCTGATTCAGAGCCTCACCCCATCTGTGCAGGTCCCTTACACACCTTCATTGACTGGCTAAGACCTATCCTTCTTGCTTCAGGGGGCTTAACCTCATGGTCACACCAGCAAAAGCAGAGACTCATACCTAGGGGAGCCTCTCCTCTCCCTCTCCCTCTCCCTCCCTCTCCTCTTTCTCTCTTTTCCTCTCCTCTCCCTTCCCTCTCTCTCCTCTCCTCTCCTCTCCTCTCCTCTCCTCTCCTCTCCTCTCCTCTCCTCTCCTCTCCATGTCTTTGGTAGGTTCTCAGTTACTGTGTCTGTGAATCCTGGCAGCCCCATCACTGCTGCCGGGACAGCAACAGGAAAAATCGAGCCATGGCAGTACCTCCCCTGAAACATATCTCCTAAGGGAAGTCCAGGGTCCCTAAGTCCTGCTCAGGACGGTAGTAGCTACTTCAAAACACTGGGCCCCTTCACCATTGTCATCACAAAGCAAGGCAAGAAAAATAAGCGGCTCACTCCCTACTGAACCTCAATGTTTTCACACTGTATATAATGGAAATGAGAAATTGAATCCTCAATGGCAGAGATACATACTGGCTCTGGGATAAAAGTAACATCCAACCCGAGCCCCATCACTCCAGATCAGAATTAACCTTGCAGGGCTCTATGTTGTTCAGTGCCGGGAAGGTGGGGAGTGAGGCCTTTCTCGGGGGCCCCTTCTGCTTCACATCTTTCCAACTTTAGTAAGGTCAGGCCGGCCCGGCTTCAGGGAGATCCAGAATCCACAAGGAGGGAACTGGCCTCATTTCATGGCAGGGGAAACTGAGGGTCTACGGTTTCAAATGCAGCTGGGCACAGAGACCGGCACATCCCGGGTCTAAGGACCCCAAGACAGGGTTGAGGCTAGGGGGAGAGGGGTGGAAGCTCGGCACTGGGATTTTCCAGCCCCACCCCCCACTTCTTCCACTCTTGCCCGCCCAGGAGTTAAAGAAAAACAAAACCTGGCCCTGGGTGCCCCTTGGCCGAGCCGGGCCACATTACCAAAAATGAAAGAGAAGAGGCCAAGAAAAAAAGGCAGACAGGCCAGGGAGACCCCACTGAGCCCAAGGGACACCCGGGAGAGACACCAGGAATTCAGAGAGCCAGCAGAGAAACAAGAGGAGCCAGAAAGCGCACGGCGCAGCGCTGGGCACAGCCTGAGACCCCGACCAGGCACGCCCGAGCAGCGCGGCGCTCCCAGGGCAGAGGCGGCCCGACGTGGCCCGCCCGGGCCGCCACCGCCCCCGCCGCCACACCTTGTGGAAAGCGAAGAGCTCCTGCTTGAGCTTCTCGCGCTGCGGGTCGGCACCCTGCCGCCGGAACCGAAACTTCATCATCTTGTGCCCGCCGCCGCCACCGCCGCGGGATGCGCCCGGCCCCGCCAGTCCTGAGGCGCGGGGCGGGGCCTGCACGGAGGCGCGGGACGCCACGGACGCCCGCCCGACCCACGACGTGAGCGTGCCCGCCGTACCGCGCCGCCCCTTGCTCGCCAGACAATGGGCAAAGACCGGGCCCCCGGGCTCGCCGGGCTCGCCAGGGGGCCCCGATGACGCATGCGCATTTGTGCAGGTCCTGCTGGGACTTGTAGTCCGGGGGTGGGTCTCCAGCGTGGGAAGCTGGGCTGTGGTTTGGAGAAGGCTGTTTTCCACTCACGACTGAGCTACATGCACTTTCTCATAATGCCAGGAACAATTCCCTATTCCCTCCGGGCCCCACATCCACTGTCTTTGCCGTTGTCCAGAGGGTACGAAGTCTGTGTGTCCAGTTTTCACGGATCACTACTTTGTCTATTCCTCCAGTGTGTCTCCCACGCCATGCTTTTTGTCTCAACTATGGATTAGTAAAGAACTCTTCTCTAGGAACCGAGTGTGGTGTTTTAATTATAGCACTTGGGAGGCAGGCAGAGACAGGCAGATCTCTCTGAGTTGCAGGCCAGCCATAGTAAAAGTATGTCTTAGGAAGGGAGGAAGAAAGAAAGAAAGAAAGAAAGAAAGAAAGAAAGAAAGAAAGAAAGAAAGAAAGAAAGAAGAAAGAAAGAAAGAAAGAAAGAAAGAAAGAAAGAAAGAAAGAAAGAAAGAAAGAAAGGAAGGAAGAAAGGAAGGAAGGAAGAAAGGATGGATGGATGGAAGGAAGGAAGAAAGGAAGAAAGGAATTCTCGTATCCCTTGGGGATCTCTTACACATTCTTCAGGACCCAACACAAAGGGTTCAGTTAGCACAGTCTCAGAAGATCCTTGAGTCGAAGGCAGAGAAAAAGGGAGGAGGGCTGTAGAAGGTGGCATATGGGGTTGATACTGGCTTTTCCCCCTGACCCTCTCCCATCGAGACAGGGAACTCCGAGAACAAAGCTGTGCCCGCCGCCACTTTCTTCCTGTTCCACCCACCTCCCAAGACTTTTCTCATCTGAACAATGCCTCTGCTGAACCTTTTCCTGCAAGCTGAGGGGCTCAATGCTGGGAGAGATCACAGTGCAGCCACTTCCCCTCTCCCCTCCCCCTCCTACCAGCTGTGTCGAGAGGAGGAGTTGACCTCTAACCCTGAGGCAGTTGCTACCCCCAAACTGCCCAGAACTGTAGTGAGCTGGGGGCTCATCACTTACTGATCTTTCTGTTGCTGTTGATGAAGTGTTTGGCTTATCAGCAAAGGGCGCCTCCTGGTCTCAACAGGCTTAATGGTTTTAAGAACTCCCCGAGAGAGGCACAGATATCACACCGTTCTAGGGCGGTATCACCTCAGATTCACAGAAGGTGAAACTAGAACAACCAGCACAGACCCAAGACCAGACCCACTAGTCACCAGCCATCATTAGAAGCCGCTCAGAAGCCAGCCAAGGCTGTAGTCCTTGTCCTGCCCCAGGTTAGGTTTCCAGCTTGCAGCTGATCCAAGCTATGCTCACCTGAAGCATCCGTCAATCTCTCTCTAGCCTCAATGCTGAGGTAAAAGTTTAGCAGGTTCCCTGGGATTTGACATGCAGTCACACACACACAACAACAACTTATTATTAAACAACTTCTGTTGTGTAATGCCAATAAGAATGACTTTTATTTTTTATATTCTATTTATCTATTCATTATTTATTTTTTTGTGATAGGATCTCACTGGGTAGCCCTGACTGACCTGGAATTTACTACATAGGCCAGTCTGGCCTTAAACTCAGAGTGACCTCTGGAGCGCTGGGATTAAAGATGTATGCAGCTACCGCTGACAACCACGCATCATCTCATGGTCTTTCTTCCTCAGCCTCCTCACACACTGCTGTTAAAGGTGTTTTCCACCAGACCCAGCTTAAATGTCTTTTCCTTTTTTTTTTTTTAATTTAAAATTTATTTATGTGTGTTTGTGTGTGCAAGCTCATGAGTGCCAGGGTGGCTACATGCCACAGCATTTAAATTTAAATTTAAGAATTTAAATTCTTAAATTTTCAGAAGAAAATTCAAGGGAGTTAGTTCTCTCCTTCCACTGCGACCTAGGACTCAAACTCAGGATGTCACAGAGCCATCTAACATTTTTTCTTTCCTTTCCTTTCCTTTTTTTTTTTTTTTTTTTTTTTTTTTTTCTGAAACAGGGTTTCTCTGTGTAGCGCTGGCTCTCCTGTAACTCCCTCTGTAAACCAGGCTGGCCTCAGACTCACAGAGCTGCCTCTGCCACCCAAGTGCTAGGCTTGAGCCATCACTGCCTAGCTTCCTTTTTTCTTTTCTTTTTAAATGAGACAGCATCTCATGTAACCCAGGTGTGAGAAACTGTTTTCTTTCCTAGGAAATGTGGCTGGAGAGATGACTCAGCTGTTAGGAGCAGGTTCAGTTTTAGCACCTGTGTTGGGCAATTCACAGCCACCTGATACTACAATTCCAGGGGATTCAACACTCTTCTGACCCCCTTGGCAAACCAAAGACACATAAATAAAATTAGGAAAAAATTTAAAGTTGGCCAGCTTGCCAAGGACCAATATACCATAAATCTCCCCACTTTTAAAAAGCTTTTATGCATGGGAATTAAATTTATTAAAATATTTATCTATTTAATCAAATTAATTAATTAGCAGGGCAGTGGTAGTGAATGCCTTTAATCCCTCTGTCGGGAGACTGACGCAGGCTGATCTCTATGAGTCTGAGGACAGCCTGGTCTATTGAGCAAGTTCCAGAATAGCCTCCAAAGCTACAAAGAAACCCTGTCTCCAAAACAAAAACAAAAAGAAACAAAAAATATTTGTTTTTTTCCAGCGTTTCTCTGTGTAGCCCTGGCTGTCTTGGAACTCCCTCTGCAGACCAGGCTGGCTTTAAACTCACAGAGATCCACCTGCCTCTGCTTCCTGAGTGCTGGAAGCTACCATCGCCTGAATTAAGATTTATTTTTATTTAAGTGTGTGTGTGTGTGTGTGTGTGTGTGTGAGAGAGAGAGAGAGAGAGAGAGAGAGAGAGAGAGAGAGAGAGAGAGAGAGAGAGAGAGAGAGAGAGAGAGAACCTGCATGCATGAATGTGCACGTGTCTGGCACATACATGTGGGTGCCCATTAAGGCCTGAAGAGAGCTTTGGATCCTTTGGAATTAGAGTTGTATTTTGTTGTCTGCCACCTGAAGTGAATGTTGGGAACTGAACTCAGAACCTCTGAAAGAGCATCCAGTGCTCTTAATCACTGGAGCGTCTCTCCAGTCCATGTGTAAACAAAATTTTTACTAGGTGGAAAAGATGAAAAGATTTTATTTTCTGGGGTGAGAGGAATGGGATTGGATTCCCAGCACTTACATGGTGGCTTATATTCATGTGTAACTCTAGTTCCAGATGAACTGACACCCTATTTTGGCCTCCCTGGGCACAATGTGGTGCATAGACAAACATACAGAAAAACACCTATACACATAAAAATTAGGAAGAAAAAAAAATCCATGCTGGGCAGTGTCGGCACATGCCTTTAATCCCAGCACTTGGGAGGCAGAGATAGGTTCATCTCTGTGAGTTCAAGGCCAGTCTGGTCTACCAAACAAGTTCCAGGATAGCCAGGACTGTGACACAGAGAAACCCTGTCTTGAAAAAAAATATGAAGGAAAAACAATAACAACATCAAGAACACAAAAACTTTTGTTTATACAAAGGGTGTGCTGCGTCCCTACAATCAGGGAGCCCCGAGAGGTCGATCCCCTTCCCAATTTCCTTCACATAGCTTTCCAATTAGTCAATCAAGAGTGGATGGTTAGGAAGTGCCACATCCCCCCTTGTTTTAGTGATAGAAGTCAGAGGACAGCACAGTGCACCCATTTTGCAGAAAGAATTTGTCTTGCTGGACTACTTGATCCAGGTGTTTCTTAGTGAACAACCAAAAAGAGTCCTTTAGCACAGGCTTCTCTATACAACCTACTCAACTGGACTCTTGATCTGCTTTCTACTGCCTCCCTATGACTAGGATTGTAAGTGTGCACCACCAAGCCACATTTTATACATCAGGAATCAAATGCAGAACTCAGTTCATGATGGGTAAGCAAGCACTCTACCAACTGAGCTACATTCCTATCTTAGGGTCACTATCACTGTGCTAAAACACCATGACCAAAAACAACTTGGGGAGGAAGGGGTTTATTTCACTCACAGTTCCATGTAACAGTTCACCATCAAAAGCTGTGAGGGCAGGAACTCAAGCAGGAACCTGGAGGCAGGAGCTGATGCTGAGACCGTGGAGGGGTGCTGCTTACTATCTTGCTCCCCTAAGGCTTTCTCAGCCTGCTTTCTTAGAGAACCTAGATCACCAGCCCAGAGATGGCACAATTCACATGTGCTGGATCCTCCCCTATCAATCTCTAATTAAGAAAATGCCCTACAGCTGGATCTTAGGAAGGCATTTTCTCAACTGAAGTTCCTTCCTTTCAGATAATTCTAGGTTGTGTCAAGTTGACACAAAACTACTTAGCACAACCTCCAACATATTTTTAATAGACTTTTAAAGATCTATTTTATCTTCAAAATTGTGTGTGTGTGTGTGTGTGTGTGTGTGTGTGTGTAGGCGCACATGATGGCAAGTATCGGCAGAGGCTAAAGGCTTCAGGACTCCCGGAGCTAGAATTGCAAGACAGTTACTAGATTCCCAATATGGGGGCTGGGAATTGAACCTAGGTCATCTGGAAGAGTAACCAGTGCTCTTACCTGCTGAGCTATCTCTGCAGCCCTGAGGCAGGTGGATTTATCTACCTGGGTCAGCTTGTTTTTCTCTCTGAGATAGGGCCTTGACACATAGCCCTGACAACCTTAGAACCTGAAGCAAATCTCTGCCTCTGCCTCCTAAGTGCTGGGATTATAGATGTGAGCAACAATGTCTGGCTGTATTTCTTTCCATTTTATTTTTTGAGATGGGTTTTTATAATGTAGCTCCGGCTGGCCTCAAACTAATAGGTTTCTGTCAGCCTTTGCCTCCTGAGTACTATGAATAAAAGGTGTGAGTCCCCATGCCAGGCATGAAGTATTCTTATTCCATGAGTCATCTCTCCTGCCCTCTTTAAGAGCAGCTAAACTAAACCAAATAACAAAACATACAAACCAGGTGAGGTAGTTTGGGAGTACCTGGAAGCTGAGGCAAGAGGATCACTGCAAGTTCAAGGCCAGACTGGGCTACATAATGGATTCCAGGCCAGCTTGGATTAGAGAGTGAAACTCTGTCACACACAAAAAGGAGAAGGGCTGGGTACACAGCTTAGTTGGCAGAATGCTTGCCTAGTATGCAGGAGACCCTGGGTGTGGTATTAAAGCTTGTAATCTCAGCACTCTGGAGGTTTAAAAATTCAAAGCCATACCTGGCTACATACCAAGTGTAAGGTCGTAAGTGCTGGGTTTCATCTCTGGGTCCACACACACAAAAGAGGGACACACAATCACTATCTACTGTTTAGGAATGGATCCCACAGAAGTGAGGGCTGACAAGGTGTGGTGACTAGGGATGTCCCTCAGCCCTCAGCTAAGCTAGCAGTACACTCTAATGGAGTCTTCGGGGATGGGCACCTTAGGAAACAAATATGGTTCAACTTTAGTCCTTGTAGGTACAAAAGCCCCCCCACTTTAGAGAGAATAAAAATGAATCTGGGCAGTGGAGATGCACACAACATGAATCCCAGCACTAGGGAGGCAGAGGCAGGTGAATCTCTGAGTTCAAGGTCAGCCTGGTGTACAGAGCAAGTTCCAGGACAGCCAGAGATATACTGAGAAACCCTGCTTGAAACCCCACCACCACCACCACCAGAGAGAGAGAGGGAGAGAGGGAGAGAGGGAGGGAGGGAGGGAGGGAGGGAGGGAGGGAGGGAAGGAGAGAAGAGAGCTAGGATAGAGAAGTGACTTGGTTCAAGGTCACTTTGGTCTACATAAGCATGGGAAGGAGGTCCCAAGGAGCAGAGAAAAGGCCTAACACTTATTTGGCTCAAGCTTCAAGGGGCTGGCTAAACCACACTATCAGCTTCTTCTAGGTGGTGTCTGGGGCCTTGGTCCCAGAAACAGGCTCTCAGAAGGAACTTGGCAAGAAGGATGGTGAGGTCTAGGCCAGACTGGAACAGATCCTGAGCATCCTCAACAAAGGAAAGGTCAAAGGTTCATTATACAGTCACCCTTCTCCTAAGATAGGATCCAGCTTGACATAGGCCTCAGGCTGGATATTGACCCGAGCTCTCTTTGTAAAAACATTTCATTTATTATTACTAATGCACACACCTGTATGCACACATGCATGCATGCATATATTTATGATGCAGGAGTCAGGTATGTGAAGAAAACTTAGTGGAGTCAGTCCTTCCCTACCTTTTACTTGGTTGGGCTCTGGAGGTGAAATTCAAATAATTAGGCTTGGCAGCAAGCACCCTTAGCTTCTGAGCCATCTCCCCAGCCCTGGATTGGGCTTTCTTTGGCTTGTGCAGTGAGCAAGACCTAAGGACTAGGACACGTTGGGTGCATCTCCAGGGAGGGTAGCTTTGAGGCTGCAGGGACAGGGTGATGGATACTATCACAGGGCTGCTGGGAAGTGGGGCTGCACACTGTCCTCATCATGTACTGCTTCTGCCATCTCCCCTCTTCAGCCCTCCATTTTCTTACTGCAGAATGGGGAGCAGTATTTCCTCACTAACACTTCACTTATTTCCACATTAACACTTACTCTGTGCAGACAACCATTCCTTTAAGGCTACACTCACTTTTATTTTGTTGTTGTTTCCTTAGACAGGGTTTCTCTGTGTAAATGCTGGGATTAAAGGTGTGTTAGAGGGTGGCGTTGGCACACATGTTTATTCCCTGCACTTGGGAGGCAGAGGCAAGTGGATCTCTGTGAGTTCCAGGCCAGAGAAACCCTGTCTCAAAAAGAAAAGGTTGAGGTGAGAATTCAATGGGACAAACAAATTCAGTAGGGAGCTTCATTCACAGTGAAAAAGAGGAAAGGGTAGGTTCTCCTTCCCAGTCTGGAGGGGAAACATGGGAGCTGCAGTGTCCTCTGGGAAGCCAGTACTGAGAGGTGCCCTCCCTCCCCCAGGAACCAAGGAGCCCGAGTTCTACCAGAGAAGTAGTTCCAGCAGTGCTTCCTGAAGCAGGAGACGCGGTAGGGGCACAGCTTCCCCAAGCAGGGTGAGATCCATGTTTGAGGTAGTTTTTACAGCTCTGTCCACAGTTCATGGAACACTTGATGGCATCTGCTTGTCCTCAGGCTGTATGCCTTAAGACAAGTACTAGCCACAAGAACCCTGCCTATGTAGAACAGAAGCAATGGTCAACCCCAGGCAGGTTATATGACCTCTGGGTCGTATAATCTCATTCAAAACCATGACTGCTGCTCCTGGAGGCACCAGGAAACACCATCACTTGGGCTCTGCTGCCACACTGAGGGAACAGGGGGAACTGCAGCAATGGATGCTCCAGCAACCACCTGTGCATCTGGGGTCCTCAGATTCCTGGCTTTACACTTCATAGTTGCTTGCAATGCAGTGACTTTCCTACAACAGCCCATGGAATCCTAAGTCAGACCACGTTCCATCAAGGGCACCCAAATGGGAACCCTACAGGATCTGGAGGTAGTTGCAAAATTCAACCAGCACTCATGCCTAGTAGCACCTATCAAGTCCTTGGTTCATTTCCTAGCACAAATGATTTATTTTGTTTTGGAGACAGGGTTTCTCTGTATTTCTTTGGAGCCTGTCCTGGAACTCGGCCTGTAGACCAGGCTGGCCTCAAACTCACAGACATCCACCTGCCTCTGCCTCCCAAGTGCTGGGATTAAAGGCTTTCACCACCAATCCCTGCCAATGAATACATCTTTTAAAAATTTAAGTTAGGGGGCTGGAGAGATGGTTAAGAGCATTTAACTTGCTCTTCTAGAGGTCTTGAGTTCAATTCCCAGCAACCACATGGAGGCTCACAACCATCTATAAGATCTAGTGGCCTCTTCTGACATGCAGACAGAACAGTGTATGCATAATAAAGATCCCCCTGCTTCAATTTTCTGAGTGCTGGCATTATAGGTGTATACTAGCTGCACTTAGTGTTGTCTAGGATCTATTTATCTGTGTAATGGCCTGGGTATTGAAGACATAATAGGTGAGCAATCTATTCAATCCTCTGGAATACCCAGCAAACAAGTAACTCAACAGCCTGATTAAAAACCAAAACCAGGGCTTGGATGGTTCTCAGCACACAGGTGACACAACTCTACTAATTCCAGCTCCAAGGGATCTACCTACCTCTTCTGGCCTCAGGCACCTGCACTCATGTGTATAAGCCCACGTTAGACATACGAAAATAAAAACTTCTTTATAAAAAGAACTCAAACAAAACAGGTGAGATTAATTTAAATAATGTATTTTATTTAATTCAGTATGTCCAAAATAGTATTTCAACATGTAATCAATATAAAGTTATCAATTATATATCTTACATTCTTTTTTCATACTAACTTCAAATTCTGGTGTGTATAAAGCATATCTCAATTGAAACTAGCCACATTTCAAGTGTTCAAAAGGCAGAGTCCAGTGGTTCCAGATTGAACAGCATAGGTCTTCTAAACTTAAGAAAGCAATGAGCTGCTGGGGGCATAGCTAACACTTGTAAGGCCTAGAACTCACAAGGCCTAGGTTTGATGCCCAGCACTAAAGAAAAACAATAATACAAGCAGGCAATGGAGTAAATATTATGATCCAGATTAAATTTTGATAGTGCTGAGGCTGAGAAATTTCAATCCAATTAATACAATTTCTGGGAGGAATCAATAGGTCACAGATCTTATAACAACTTTTGAATAGCAGTGTGGTAAGCTAGCTGCACAGTGGCCCCCAAGGCTCCTAGCTTCTGGAAGGCATACACTTACTTTTATAAGGAGGTGGGGTTAGGATCAGTGGTAGAGTCCTTGCCTAGCACTGGAGAGGCACTGGGTTCTATCCCTTACACTGCCACAAAAACAAAGTGGGGCTATGTAGCAGTGGGCTATGTGGGTTTTCCTGTATCAAATTACAAATGCCCAGACAACACAGGGACAGATAAAGTTGGGTGCAGTGGCAGAATTGCCAGTTCAAAGCTAGAATAGGCTAGTGAGACCCTGTGTACACATACACAAGCGTATGTACACACACACACACACACACACACACACACACACACACACACACACACTGGGGAGGGGGGACAGAGAGGTACTGAAGAGGATGTAGCATACAAAAGAGGCTATGTGACTATGGATCTAGATTCAGGGTGCCTGAATCTAGATTGGTTAGAACTACCCCAAGCTGCAAGAAGCAAGCAAGAACAGGTTTCCCACCAGAGCCTGAGGGAACCTGAACCAGTCTACATTTTTGTTGTTTTGAAACAGGGTCTCACTATGTAGCCTCAGCTGCCTTCCAGCTTCCTGTGTAGACCAGGCTAGTCTCAAACTTACAATATTCTTCCTATGGCTTCTGCTGGGATTATAGACAAACACCATGCTTGGCCACTTTGCTTTTTGAGACAAGGTCTTAGCTTTTTAGCTCAGGCTGGCACTGAACTTTTTGATCCTTCTGCCTCAGCCTCTGCTGGAATTATAGGCGTGCAACACCACACACAGCTAATTCTGTTGCCTTAAGCTCCCAAGTTTGAAATAATGTTCTGGAAGCCATAGAAAATTAAGACAAACTGATAAAATGCATATCCCTCACATGGTATTTGAATTACCACCACAGGCAGATGACGCATCCCACACTTCAAAAAAATGCCAGTCAAAAGTGTTCCACGGGCAACAGCTAGCTATAGATTTACAAGCACATTGTACATGTTATTTACACTTACAGTTAATGGGCTCTACTGCTGTCCTATCTATACATCATAGAATACCTTATATGAACTTAAGCATGTCATATACAGGTCTCTCTCCTACAGAGCCTGGCCTATAAGATATTTTATTTTCCTGAACTCTCTAGACCTGTTTCTTTCTCCACACAACAGAGATAGAGGAATGGGTGGGTAGGGCGGTACCAGCTGCTGTTGGAGCAACTACTACCTAACAGGAGGGCTGAGTCAGGCAGGGGCTGATGGAACAAAGCTCTTGGCCCAATGCTATGGCTGAAACAGGCAGGATTCAGGGAGTCAGGTGTAGGACTCTGAGAAACCTGCTTAAGGCTATTACTTCATGCAGATGGGGGCACTATCCAAGTAGAGACTGAAACCTAGGAGATCACATCCCGTTGTTACTCAGTCCCCATCCCTTTGCCCCTACAGCAAGGTGCCCAAGCACGGAGTGGGATCACCACTGTTGCAACATCATGGTTGGGTTGACATTCGGTGCTTTCCTCTCAGTTCCACAGTCATCCTAGTGCATTGCACAGATCATACAGAGGCCCTGGCCCTTCTTGACCAAGCACTGTTTTCCAAAATGTGCTGGTCAGCCATCCTATAAGCAATGAAATAGCCTGACCAAGATTCCACAGTGGCAATTTGACCAAACTGACTCAGATCACTGGAGCAGAGCTGAGTAGACAGAAATGGTTGGCAACGCCCTGGGATCCACATCATTAGGGATTCCAATAGACTAAAGTTCACTGAGGCCTAGCCTCATCCTATCCCTATCTGCTTTGTCTAGCGAGGTTCCAGCCAGGGAGCTCAGGAACCTGGCTACAAGTACAAGAATTTCCACATCCTCTACCAGAGCTCCCCTTACCCCACCCTAATCCCACTTGTGGCGTTTGCACTGGCCTGTAGCTTCTTTTAACAGGCCAGGGAGAGGGTGCAGCTTCTAGAATTCAACAAGATGTGTCCCTGGTTACCATGGCGTATGAAGGCCATCCTCCTTGAAGGGGAGAAGGCAGTAGGCAAGATAAGTCCACCTTTAGCCATCAATCAACAGGGTCAGTGTCAATGGCCACTGTCTTCAGAGCACTGGTAGGCAATAAATTCAATTTCTCCAAATCCAGTTGGTAGTTAAGAAAATAAATTAAAGGACAAACCAAAGTCAGGCTTTCTCTTACCACAGCATCAGACAATTGTTTCAAAATATATTAGATTTGTTTTTTATTGTAAAGCACACACATATTAGGGCAAAGTGCTGCACACACAACTACAAATCATTTCTTGGGGGGGGGAGCAGTAAAAAAAGAAAAAAACAAAACAAAACAAAAAACAACCCAAAACCACAGAAGACCTGCAAGTGCTTTAATTAAGCAGTCTCAACTTGAGGACTCCACATTGGCAAAGGATTTCTGACCTCAAAGAGGGATTTCCTGATGGCTGGCTGCTCCCCACATCTCTGCAGCCCCTGAGGCCCGAGGTCAGGCCTCTGTGCACCTCTGGGGCTGTGGTGGCATGGTTGCTCAGAAGGCCTGTTTTTGGCAGGCCAAGTCCTTGTCTGGCTACCAAAGACATTCCTAATGAACCTGGATCAGCAAAACCCCACAGCTTTCCAGGATCTGAGCAGGCAGCCGCTGTCAAAGACTTTAACTTTCTATTATCTTTACAAGTTCCTTTCCCAGCACCCATGGCCCTGAGGCAGAGAAAGTACCAACCCAATATGCAGGTCTGACTTCTGGCCTTGGATATGAGCTATAGATGAACAAGAGAGGACACACCTTCTTAGACAGATGATATGAGGGGGAAAAGGAACCAAGATGGCCAACTGAAGAAAAAAGGAAAAAGCCAAGAGATTATTGGGAGGGGAAATACCTCAGAACAAAAGAAACAAAGCCCTACTACATACCCCAAGTTCCCATAACCCAAATGCTAGACTGGAAGCAAATCAATCCCTCTAGCTAGAAACAATTCCTACAAATGACCCACTGCAGCAAATCTAACTGTTCCATACAACCACACACATATGCCTAAAAGGAGCAACCCAGCAAATGGGCATGCTCTTGGCAAGAGGTCAGGACCACTGAACTAGTCTCTTGACCACCCAGGATTCGTGGGCAGAGCAAGCTGGAGGGCATGCAGGAAACCTGGGGACTCAGAAATGGGACGGCAGGGCCTGGCACTGTTTAAGGCCCACACCCAGCCAACCCGAATAGTGAGGAACAGGGTTATTTGCATGAGCTTCCAGAGTCTGGGCAGCATGTGAGATGTAGGGGCAGCAGGCCCAATGCAGGACCTGTATGGCTCCAAGAGACTTCATCCAAGCATGAGCATCAGTGGAAGAAAAGGGCTAGCAAAAGATAGCCTTTGTTTAAATTTAAAACACTGCAAAGTTTACATTTAAAGCCCAAACAAGAATTCCTTAACCAAGTCATTTTGTGTGTTTAAATAAATCTAGTCTGACACATTTCCACTTGAAGACAGCTGTCCCCACCATCTTGACTGGCTACTCTGGTATGAATATTCCCCTACAGAAGTTAACAGCCTTTTCCATCAAGGAGGAAAGCCAAGAACATAAGAACCCAGGTGTTGCGCCAATTCTGTTCTTTAGCCTTAATAGGCAACAAAGGAAGGAAAACATATATAGGACCAAAATAACAAACAAAGAAAAAACACTCAAATGAAACAGAAGATGGGGCAGCTACATCAGGATTAGCCAGAGTTCCAGAAGGGCACAGGGCCTCAGTGTCTCCGCATCTTCACCTTGCGGGTGGGGCTGCCTGCTCCCTCTGGGCAATCTTCTGAAGACTCATAGGACTTGCGCCAATAGTTCTCAGAGCTAAAGCTACCCCTCCGCCGGTGTGTGGGTAGAAGCACAGACCTCCGGTTTTCTTCTTTGTCCATCTCCAGGATTCGGGGTCTACAAACAATGGGGACAAGTTGTTACTTGAGAAGTCAGGGTGGTCTAATTATGCCACCACTGTAGGGGATTCAGAAGCACCCCCATCCTAGGATTGGGTTACTTTTCTCAGTAACTATCAATCCAGATGCACTAACAGTGGTGGGACCTGCCCACTAAGTGACAGTGGGCAAGCCTTGCCTTGGGGATGTCTCTTAGTCACCTTGTGGAGTCTACTTATTTCTGACTGTGGTGCTCAGTACTGTCACGTCTGCTGTTCATACTCATCCCTGAAACCTTGCAACTGCCATTGTCTCTAAAACCACTATGCTCTTACCTGCCTCAGAGCTTCAGTTCTTAAGAATTTCTCCAAGAAATCCCTGGTTCACTTCTAAGTACCAAGATGTTCTCTTAACACCTAAGTATAAACTTATAAATGTGTGTGCCCAGACAGGACTGAACAAGGCAAATCATGGGGGCATTTCTCAGAATTTCTGCTGGCCTCTCTCCCCGAAGGCATGTATGTTCCACCAATGCCACTTTCCCAAAAGTCAAGGCTTTGAAGGAATGGACAACCCAGGCTCCTAAGCAGCCTTCATACAAATAGCATTGTAAGCTGTTGAGGGCTCAAAGTACCTGTGGGCAGCATCAGGGTCTGCTTTGCGGTGGGACCTTTTGGGTTTCAGCGCAGGGTCTCTGCTGTTTCCTGACAGGCGATCTGAAGCATAGTTGGGTGGCAATGTGGAGCTGCTCAGGGATTTTGTTTCCAAACGCGGTGCATCTAATCTTGTCCTGCAAGGGAAACACAAAACAGGGTCTCTGGTAGGTAATAAGTTCCATCAGAACAGATAATTCTCCAGTGAAGACTGGACTGGCATGCAAACTAGCAGTCTGTGTTCTGTGACTTGGTCTCTTTGTGGTTCAACTAGAGATTGGTCTAGTGATTTACAGAGAATGTCACTTCTGTTTGGATAGCTCCAATGTGTACTACGCATGCAGACAAACCCAGGGCACTCTCAGCCACAGAAGGCAGCATTTCTTTGTGTTTTTGGTTTTTAAGACAGAGTTTCTCTGTATAACAGCTCTAGCTACCCTGGAACTTGAAGACCAAGCTGGCCTCAAACTCACAAAAATCTACCTGCCTCTGCCTCCCAAATGCTGGGGTTAAAAGCATGCACCACCCCTGCCTGGATAAAGTTCTTTACCCAGTCTGACTTGTAGTTTCTCTAGGATCATCTACCTAACCTGCCAGTGCATTGTGGGTATACCTCAATAGATGTCCTCATCCCTGCCAGGAATACAAACACAAGGAGGGTTTTGCCCCAGGTCTACAGAAGAGTTGAAGAAAAAAAAACCACCTTATGTTCTCATAAACAAAGAGTCATGAAGGCTAAGTGGCAGAGCCAGGAAATGGAGAAAAGCCTAGCCTGCTCTACATCCTTGCCATACTCTTAAGCAGTGGCCCTTTGGGGAATGTTAAACAAGCAGAAACCAAAAGGGCTTCTTTTTAAATAACAATATAGACTTACAATATACAACACACCATATTTTTATTATATATATTATATAAATATTATTATATTTAATTATGTATATGTACATGCGTTGTGGGGATATATGCAGTGTCCAAGCAGGCCAGAGAAACTGGATCCCATCAAGATGTCTAAGGCAGAGACAGCGTTCATTGTGATGGAGCAGAGCTGCCTAGGGGCAGCATAATGCTGGGAGAGAGGGAATCAGTTCACATTTACTATGCTCCAGAGAGGGCAAGGGCATCTGTGGGGGCAACAGCTTAGGCATGGTCAAAGATAGGGAAACCAAGATCTAGCTACTCACACTCTCCTGAGGAATGGAGCAGAACGTATCTACCACACCCACCCTCTGTTCATCCATTCACTAACTGGGGTAGGGCTCCCCTGCACATCTCTGGCTCCAATGGTAAAACAAGTTACTGAGCTCAGGCACCTATAACCTGTCATATGTGAATGCCACATCCCCCTGCTCTCAGTGGCTTCCTATAGACATCCAGGTTTGTATTAATCTCCACCTCATTACTAGTCTGTTCCAGCATAATGGATGCCTCAGAGCTTGTGTTCCCTCTTTGTGGTGCTATGAATGGAACTGGAACTTGAGACATGCTAAGCTAGGCTCTAGTATGGACCTATATCCCCTAGGCCAAAGAATACCTCTCTGGCCAAACTACATTAGAACCTGAGACCCTTCTGTTCTTGGATGAGGCCCAATCATTTTCGAGTACCTCATGCATATCTCTATAAAGCCTTTCTCAACTTGCTCCTCTCCCTGGTGAGCATTCAGTGGCTAACTTCCCCAAAGGACACAGACACAAACACAGACATGGACATGGTCATGGTATATTGGTACTTCCAGATTACAGACAGTGAAAAACAGAAGGGACACTGTAAGAAACAGTCCAGAAGCTTGATGCATGAGGGCTGAGGGATCCATGAGCTCACAATGAGGCTTGGAGACACATAAATGGCTTTTCAAACAATGTCACCTTTACAAGTTATTAAAAGGGTTCAAATGGTGACTTGCTGCTTTTGTGGTAGCTGTAGAAGTAGAATATTTCCTATTTCCCAAAGTGTTAAAAAGCATCACTGAAGATAGCACCTGAAATTATTTTGTGACTTTACGCTCATAAAGATTTCTTCACTCTAGCATCCCTAGCTGTATGTTTGTTCTTGAATACTAGTATGATTTAATAAAGAGAGGGAGAGATATAGTTCAGTGGTAAAGCATTGGCCCATTCATAAAACAAGCCAAACCATAACAATACTCATAGTACTAGCACAGAACTCAGAACATACTAACCTCAGCTAACCATTTGCATTCTTAAAACCTACTTTACCAAAAGTGACCTATTTATACCGCCATATCTCACTTCACCTAGTTCAATGGACAGTGCCATCTCAGGAATTCAAGAATTGTAAACAGACCCAGTGGAGCCCTGAAAGCCTCATAGACAGTCAAGACCTAAAAAACCTTGCAAGCTATCTTCTGAGGTACCAATGCTGATCTAAGATCTTCCTTAACCCCTCCAACTGCACCAGTTAGTCCACTAAATTTGCTGGTCTTCCAGCCACCGAATGTACCATTTCTGTCTAGCTAGTAGTTTCTAGCTCAGAAATCCGATGTACCATGCCTTCCCTGATTCTCCCACTAAGGTGGGTATGATTAACTTTGATACTTTAAAAAAAAAAAAAAAGATTTATTTATTTATTATACATACAGTGTTCTATCTGCAGGCCAGAAGAGGGCACTACTAGATCTTATACCAGATGGTTGTGAGCCACCCTGTGGTTGCTGAGAATTGAACTCAGGATCTCTGGAAAAGCAGCCAGTGTTCTTAACTACAGAGCCATCTCTCCAGTCCTATTTGATTTTCTTTCTGGTAGACCCTCAGGGGACATATTCTGTGCTTTTCTAGCAGTGTGCCTTCTGCTTTGTGCTGTAATGGCATACAAAATTAGAAAGACCTATGGGTATCTTATGGTGCCTATCTTGGATGCCCATATACAATAAAAAACATGGTAACAAGCTAGAAATCCCTGCTCAAAAATCATCCCAAGCAACTCACTTCCTGTCTGAGCCCCCTTTCAGAGTCACATATGTGAGCACGTGGCAACAAGCCAGGTCTTCTGGGGGAAGAACACTAGGGTACACAGCAGGAAGTCATATAGACACTAAAACCTCCATTCACTACTACCATGTCCCAGAACTAATACTTCACCCCTGAAGTTGGTTAGTCTCTTGGTCATCTTACCAGTACTTGAACCCTTTAACTACCCTCTAAAAGAGGTTGGGTTCAGTTTTTCTCCAGGAGTAGCAATGACCACAATATCCAGGGACATTGCTAGACACAGGCTCTTTTAAGGACATGCTACTTCATACACTCACTGTCAGGTAGTTTGTCCCCCCACCCCCATATTTACAATTCTCATTCTCTCTCTCTTTGAGATAGGGTCTCTCTATATTCAGACCTGTCCTAGAATTTGCTATGATCAGGTTGGCCTAGATCTCAGAGATCTGCCTGCCTCTGCCTCCCAGCCTATAGTTCTCTTTATTATTATTATTATTATTATTATTATTATTATTATTATTATTATTGTAGTAGTAGTAGTAGTAGTAGTAGTAGTAGTATTAGTATTATTAGTATTTTTGGGGGGCAGGAGGGCTGGGGAGGTTTTCAAACAAGATTACTCTGTATAGCCCTGGCTGTCCTGGAGCTCAGTCTGCAACTAGGCTGGCCTCAAACTAGTCTACCTGCCTAGACTAGTCTACTAGTCTAGAGGCCTCCCAAGTGCTGGAATTAAAAAGAATGTATTTGCTGTTGGGCAGTGGTGGTACATGCCTTTAATCTCAGCACTTGGGAGGCAGAGGCAGGTAGATCTCTATGAGTTCGAGGACAGCTTGATCTCTGTGAGTTCCAGGACAGCCTGGTCTACAAAGTGAGTTCCAGGACAGCTGGGGTTGTTACACAAAGAAACCTTGTCTTGGAAAACAAAACAACAACAACAAAATTATTTTTATTATCTGTATCAACATTTTGTATGCATATAAGTATATGTGCCTAAAGAATTCAAAAGATGGTGTCAGATACCCCGGAACTGGAATTACAGATGGTTGTAAGCTGCCATGTGGGTACTGAAAACAGAAGCCAGATTTCTCTGGAATAACAGCAGTGCTCTTAATTGCTGAACAATCTCTGACAGACCCCCTTTAAAGATTTAATTTTTAATGTATTTTTAGCTAGATGTGGTAGCATGTACATTTAATTCCAGAACTTGGAGGCCAGCCTGATCAGCTAGGATATACAGTAAGACTGTCTCAAAACAAGTGTGTGTGTGTGTGTGTGAGTGTTTACATATACAAGTGTGTACCTGCATGTAGAAGACCATGGAGGCCCTAAGAATGTGCTGGAGCCACTGCAGCTGAGATACAGACAGTTATGAGTTGCCCAGTATGGATATAGGAATTGAATTCGGTTCCTCTGGAAGAACAGCCAAGTGCTCTTAATCACTGAGCTTGTTTCTTAATTCAAGCATATAACCCAGTGACACATGGGCAGGGAGGTGGGTGAAGGCAGGGCCTAGGGTGCACCACTATGAAAACCACCTCCAAGCTGGGAAGCCTGGGTTGAAGATCTCACTCAACCATGTACTGTGAACCATGTAGTTTGAGGATTTTATTCCTAAGCAAACTCAAAAGGAGCCACATTTTGCTTATCCTGCAAGCACATGGTAGATACCCATCTACTTTCCCCCAATGAGATCCTTGAAAAAAGGATCTTGCCAGGTCTTACTGAGCTACCAGGAGGTTTATACAATCTTTATCTGAACTTTAGGCAGGTCTGACTCTTACCCTTGACTAAAAGGAACAGGCAGAGTAACATTCAAACTCTACTCACTGAAGTTGGCCTCACCAAAAGACACCACAAGGTCACTTCTGATCTCTGGGTAGTATCTGGATGTCTGTCTTTTTATTCACTGACAGTCCAAATTATTCTTCACTTGTTAACTAATATCTCTTTTGGCCTGGGTGAACACCCCTCTACTACCCCTAAGGATGAATTTGGAAATTCACAACGGCCATGTATATAGGCTGTGACAGCTTAAAGAAGTACGGCATGCTGAAGGGCTACAGATATACAATGTGTTTTGAATGTCAAAATGGTTAGCACAGGGTCTCGAAGGACAGTAGATTAATCAGTGTGTACACGTGGGAAATTTGAGAGTGGTGATGTGGACCAAAACATGAACATGTTAGAAAGAAAAGTGCTTCCAAAAAAGCCATCCTGTCATAGAACCAGGTCATAAGTTCATTAATTGCATTGGTGCTACAGGTACTTTGAGGTAGAATAAGATAAAGGGAAGAATCTCAATTAACTAGGCTGGATACTTAGAAATTCATTCTGCCACCAAGAAAGACATCTAAAGCCAGACATTGGTGGTGCACACCTTTAGTCCCAGCACTTGGGAAGCAGAGGCAGGTGGATCTTGGTGAGTTTGAGGCCAGCGTAGTCTACAGAGCTAGTTCCAGGATAGGCTCCAAAGCAATAGAGAGAAATCTTGTCTCGAAAAACCAAAAAAAGAAAGAAAAAGAAAAGACATCTAAGATGGGCATGGCGGCACTCACCTTTAATCCCAACATTGGGCAGGCAAAGGCAAGTGGATCTCTATGAGTTAGAGGCCAGCCAGGTCTACAGAGTAAGTTCCAAGACAGAGCTAGTTCCAGGATAGGCTCCAAAGCAATAGAGAGAAATCTTGTCTCGAAAAACCAAAAAAAGAAAGAAAAAGAAAAGACATCTAAGATGGGCATGGCAGCACTCACCTTTAATCCCAACATTGGGCAGGCAAAGGCAAGTGGATCTCTATGAGTTAGAGGCCAGCCAGGTCTACAGAGTAAGTTCCAAGACAGTCAGGGATATTACACAGAGAAACCTTGTCTGGAAAAATAAAAGACAGACATCTATGTCTATCCTTAAAGTAACCTAGGTTGGCTGATGTTCACTATCAAAGGTGCAAGTTGTTTCTGTGGGCTTTTTCACAAAAATATAAGCCCAGTCCAAGTATAAAAAAAAACAAAAACAAAAAACAAGCAAATCCCACTGCAACATTCTTTTGTATGCTTTTCAAGACAGAGTTTCTCTGTGTAACATTCTTAGGTGTCTTGGAACTCACTTTGTAGACTAAGCTGGCCTCAAACTCACAGAGATCTCCCTGGCTCTGCCTCCTAAGTACTTGGATTAAAGGCATGTGCCACCATGTCCAGCTTTGCAATATTCAATAAAATACTCAGCCAATTAAGTCTGAGAAATTGTTACAGCCAAGAGGAGTAAAATGACATGACAATTAGATGTAACATAGGATACACCTTAGATGAGAACAGACACATGAAAAAATTAAGTAAACCTAAGTGTGATGGTTAATCTCAATCATCATTTTATTGAGATATAGAATCACCTGGGAGATGAGCCTTTGGGCATGGAGGCTTATAGAGGATTATCTTGATTGAGTTAAGAAGACCTGCCCATTGTGGGTGGCACCATTCCCTTGGCTGAGATACTGGACTGTATAAAAAAGACAAAAGTGAGCTGAATACAATCATTCATTGCTCTCTGTTTGCTTATTCTATATGAAATGTGACCAGCTACCTAAATCTACCACTACGACTTCCCCACCACAAAGGTCTATATCCAAGAACTATGATCAGAAATCAATTCTTTCTCTTTTAAGTTACTTTTGTCAGGGAATTTCACTATAGAAACAGGAAAATTAATGAAGATACTAGGTAAATCTAAAACTATGGACGATGAATGGCTCTCAAAGCCCCAGCCAGGCTCCTAACAAAGTGCTTTATCGCTGGGCTACAGTTCCAGCCACAACTGATTTCCTTTGTTGTTTTAGAGAAAGAAAAGGTCTTGCTGTAATGCCAGGCTGGTTTCCAATTCCTAGAATTAAGTGATTTGCTCAGATTTCCAAGAAGCTGAGACTACAGGCATATGCCATTGTGTCAAATATATCTGGTATATAGACAGTACTGGTACATCTCTGTACTGGAGATTTAACTCAGGGCCTGGATTGCCAGGTAAACACTCTACCACTGAACTATATCCTAAGCACGGCATTCTTACTTTTTAGTTTGAGACAAGGTCTCACAAACATGCTCTCTGTAGTGTAGGTAGATCTTCCTGTTTCAGCATTGGTCCTTAACTGCAACAAATATTATCTCACTAAATTTAAGGTATCAACAATAAAGGAAATGAATACAGGGTACATGGAAACTCTAATAGTCTCACAATGTTCTACAAATCAAAAACTGTAAGAAACAAACAAACAAAAAAAACCAGAGTGTATTAAGCTAATTGTTTTTCTTTCTTTCCAAGACAACGTTTCTTTGTGTAGCCCTGGCTGTCCAGGAACACGCTCTATAGACCAGGCTGGCCTCAAAACTTACAGAGATTTTCCTGCTTCTGTCTCCTTAGTACTGGGATTAAAAACATGTGCCACCACCACCCAGCTGCTGCTTTTCTAGTTCTTCGAATATCACTCACTGGTTTTTAATTTTTGGTGGTAGATAAGCACATAAAAATATAATCTAATAGTGAAAATATAATCCAGTGTGAAGCACCACAGCTTCTGTTCTGAATGCCTATTCTAACTGTATAGACGTTCATTGTCTTGTATATAGTCTTTGGACCTGGTTGAAGGCCAAAAGAATGTTGGATCCCCTGTGACTGAAATTACAGATGGTTGTGAGCAGGTATCTAGGTTCTGTGAATCCAAACCCGGTCTTCTGGACAAGTAGTTAGGGCTACTAACCAATGAGCCAACTCTAGCCTTTTTGAGACAGTCTCTCCATGTAGTCCTGGCTGTCCTGGAGCTATGTAAATCAGGCTAGCTTTGAACTAAGAGATCTACCTGCCTCTGCACTACCACACTTGACTTACATGTAACATTTTTTTAAATAACAAAATTTTAAAACTTTTAAGATTTAAAAAGACTTCACTTAAATTTTAAAGAGGGTAAAAATGGCAAACAATTTCCACCTCATCAAACATAACCTGAATCTGCACACTAGACATGCTTTGCTCACTTTTAAACTTCAGAAATACAGGCTGGTGAATCTTAAAGAGTTTGAGACCAGCCTGGTCCACATTGTGAATTCCAGGCCAGGCAGGACAACATGGTAAGAATTACCTAAAATAAAAACAAAACACCAAAACAAAAAGAAAGAAAGCACAAGCCTCATGTAGCCCAGGCTGGCCTTGAACTCCTCTACAACCTCCACTTCCTTGGGGTTAACATTTCAGGAGTGCCTCACTATGCTTGACTAACTTTCCTTTTCTCCCATAGCTAAGAGCCAGCTAAGTACTACATCCTAACCTCCCACTCCTGTCACCTCTCCTCATCCCTAGCTCCTTCTAGAAGTGAAAGCCTAGGCATTTTTTAAAGTAGGCTAAGGCACAGTCTAAAAATAATCACAAAAAAGCACACGTGACAAGTCCAAACGGGCATGTAAGTACGTGTGTGTGTGTGTGTGTGTGTGTGTGTGTGTGTGTGTGTGTGTGTGTGTGTGAGAGAGAGAGAGAGAGAGAGAGAGAGAGAGAGAGAGAGAGAGAGAGAGAGAGAGAGAAAGACAGAAGTACCCCCAAATCTTGTTTTAAGACTGTGTCCAAAAGGACTAGGGATAACTCAGGAGTAAAATCATGCACTATTCTTGCAGAGAACCCAAGTTTAGTTCTTAGCATCTATGTCTGGTGGCTTACAACTACCTAGAACTCTAGCTCCAGGGAATCTGACTCCCTCTTCTAGACTCCAGACACTTGCACATATGTGCACACTCACACACTGATACACACACATAATTAAAAGCAAAATAAGCTAGGCAGTGGTGGTACACACCTTTAATCCTAGCACTCAGAGGAGGCAGAGGCAGGCAGATCTCTCTAAGTTTGAGGCCAGCCTGGTCTACTGAGCAAGTTCCAGGACAGCCAAGGCTACACAGAGAAACCCTGTCTGGAACCCCCACCCCCAGAAAATATGCTTAAAAAAAAAAAAAAAAAAAGTGTGCCAATAAATACCAGGAGCACATCTTTGCTCAACACTGAATTTCCTAAACAATCTAAAGATGTAAAATAAGAGAATTTGTGTTTTTCTGCTCCCCTAGATTACAGTGGCATGCAAGAAGTAAAGAGGTAAGTTAAAGAAGATTCAGACAGGTCTGTAGTTAAGGCAGAGGGTGCCAGACATGAAGGTACTTACTTCCTGAGAATGATGACCGCTCTCCGTTCTTTAATGTCCTGAGGCCGTATGCAGTGAGTGATTTCATCAGCAGCATATCCACTAGAAAGAAATAGAACCAGTGAGAGAATAGGCAAATAACCAAACCTCATGAAAGCCCTTGGAGAAGTTTAAGAATCTACATGGGAGGAAAATATCATGTTTAAGCTCTAAGAAGTGCCTGCCTAGAAACAATTAAAGGAAAAACCTGGTATAGAAGATTCACAGGTCACTTAAGACAAAGTCTAAAGCAGGACACTCCTAGTACAGATGATAATCCCTTTTGTTTGAAGCTTGAGGGTAAGGTGTAGTGCAGAAAAGCACTTGGCTGGCATGTGTGAGGCTCTGGGTTCAATCCCCAGCACCAAATAAAAACAAAGAAACTCTGGAGGAAACTGGAGTGAAGGTGAAAGTCCCTGGTGAAAAACAGAAACCTGTCCCCAGCCACACATACAGAGGAAGCCAAGACAACTCGGAAATATAGGGATTACTAAGTTCCAATACAAAACTTTCATACTTGGAAAAAAGAAAAATAAAACCTTTAAAAAGCATCCTCTGTAGAGACCCAAAATTTTGAAGACAGCTATGTTTGGGATATTTTACGAATTTTCATCATAACAAAATTTCTACTTAAAAAGTTTTAAAACTTAAAGATTTTAAAACTTAAAGGCTACTATTTATTATCTTCTCAGCTGGCATCCCCCTGAAGTTCCAGGAATAACAGAGCCCCTTACAAGTTCTCTATGAACACCCCAACAGATAAGATACTCCCACTCCAAGCTACTCTACTGAGCTGCAGAGATCTACACAGCAAGATACCTGCCCAGCTAGGTACCATGCCTGATGCAAGAGCTTGCCTTTAAGCTTTCCCATTTAAGATTCTAACTGCCCCTGGGCCTTTAAGCTTTCCCATTTAAGATTCTAACTGCCCCTGGACAGCGTTTCTCTGTATGTAGTCCTGGTTGTCATGGAACTCATGCTGTATGGCAGGCTGGCCTTGAACTCAAGAGATTGGTCTGCTAAGCCCTCCCCATGCAGGGACTAACGGCCTGCACTACCAGTCCTAGGGCACACACCATTTTCTCATGGAAGCTCATCTGTTCCTTCTCTAGTGCAGGTATATGGATATTACATGCTTAACTACCTGAAATACAAAAGATCTGGGAATGACTCCTTAAGGGCCAGGCTGTTCTAAGGGCAATGCTGAATTCAAAAGCCCAATAAGAAATACAAAAGCCAAACTGTTTCAGGGTCCGCCCTTAGAGCAGTGGTTCACAACCTTCCTAATGCTGCAACCTCTAATACAGTTCATGTTGTAGTGACCTCTACCCATAAAATTATTTCATTGCTACGTCATAACTGTAATTTTGATAGCTGAGGAACCTGCATGGGACTGAACTAGGTCCCTGAATGCAGCTAACAGTGGATGGCTTAGGCAGTTTGTGGGGACCCTGGCAGCATGTCCAGGATCTATCCCCTAGTGCATAAACTGGCTTTTTGGAGTCCAATTCCTATGAAGATATACCTGCCTCAACATGGTGATGAGGCAGACTTCATTGACTCCTCATGGGAGGCCTTACCCTCCCTGAGGAATAGATGGTGGGTGGGGGGATTGGAATGTAAAGTAAAAAAAAAAAAAAAAAAAAAAAAAAATCTGTTTAGAAAGCCAGCATGCAGGCAAAAGCAGGTGGATCTCTAGTCTCCACAGCAAATTCCAGGACAGTTAGGGTTAGGGCTACACAGAGAGGAGGTAGAACAAGCTCATTGATAAATGCTTTACCTGTCCTACTGCCACTCACAGCTGCTTCTAGATCAGGGTTCTTTAGCGCTCTCGCGCTCTCTCTCTCTCTCTCTCCCTCCCTCCCTCTCCCTCCCTCTCTTTCTCTCTCTCTCTCTCTCTCTCTCTGTGTGTGTGTGTGTTTGTGTGTGAGAGAGAGATTATCCTTAATAGACTAACAAATATCCTAAACCAAATAAAGATGGTAAATACTAATTAAGAGTTCCAAAAAAAATTACTAGACCAAAAGAATCTACTGACTTAACTGAGCACTGACCAACAAACACACTCTTCATCCTTATTAAAAACTGTGAGCCCACAGAGAGAAGTGTCACATAGGAGGAGTAACAGAGGACTTGGGTTCAAATTAGGACTTTGTCAGCTACAAGCTTTTTTGTTTGTTTGAGACAGGGTCTCTCTACACAGCCCTGGCTGTCCTGGATGAAATTCACTACGTAGACCAAGTTATCCTTAAACTCAAAGATCCTCCTGCCACTCCTTCTTGGATATTGGGATTAAATGTGTGTACCATGATGCCCCGCCAAGCTACAAGTTGTGTGACCTGAGTTAAGTCACATGCTTGAACAGAAAACCTTAGTTTCTTCAGTGATTACTTAGGAGAACAGTAGATTCTTCAATGTTCATTTTGTTATGCTCTATAATTTAGGTACTTATTTTTCTCATTATTATAGGCTCAAAATGTTAAAAGGCAGACAGATCCCGCTTCCCTTCAAGGCAGAATCAAGAGTTAGACTATGGGATCAGTGAGAAGCCTACCTAAGGGGTGAAAATGATGCTGGATAACTCAAGAGTGCCTTGGACCCGCCTACCATTTGCTAAGCATCTGGCACTGCTAAAGAGCCAAGACTACTTATACTTAGCAAGCCAGAGCCTTGAGTTCAGCTCCTGCAGAGGAAACACAATCTTTGACCCCATACAGGGTTCTACGTTCTACACTTAGCAGGGGCCTTTTGGCCCTATTCCCAGACTAGGAGCTAGCTCTAGTCTCATTCTTTTTCCCTCCCATTTTGACTTTTAAGACAAGACCTCTCACACTGTAACCCAAGCAGGCCAGTAACTATGTAGTCCAGATTAGCCCCAAATTCACAGCAATCCTCCTACCTCAGCCTCTTAAATACCGAGATTACAGGTGTGAGCCATGTTATTATCATTTTATATGAGTGACTAGAGACTGAGCTGCAAGGTAGTCCTACATACAAGTATTTTGTTTCACTTGGCTATTGTAAGTATGACCAAGGACCCTGACTTCTCATTTCCAACAAGAAACCACTTCTCTTAATGTAGCTCTGGAACAAATCCAGACTGTCAAAGCTTGACTGCTTTCATGTTCCCTGCCCCATCCTCCAAAGGGTTAGAAAACAAACAAGCCATTTCAGGCCCCTGCCCTAAGCTCAGGCCTCGAAACTAGTATGAAGGGAGCACTACACTGAACCACAGAAATGACCTTGACATACCAACCCTATATTTAAGTATTCTAGAATTTCCTGTTATCTGTGATAGCCCACTGTTTTTTCCTCTTTGGTAGAAGAAACCCAAAAAGTTTTCCTGGCTAAACTTAAGCAGAAAATGCCCAGCCAAGACCACAAGAGTGCCTTTTACTGCTAAGAACCCTACTTGCTACAGGAGACACTAAAAATCTTACTCTGTCAGTCTGAAATATTATGTGCCCTGAGTCCAGTTCTACCCTTGACGTGAAAGGAAAGTTCTATGGCCACCTACTCCTGTTTTCACAGGAAAAGTAGAGGAATAGCTTATGCTGTCTAGCTGGTCACTGTCTGCCTAGGCTAAACAAACCCCCATGCACAGCAACAATGCTTACTATGCCATCCATAACCATCAAGTGACAGAATCTAGCTTTGTCACTCATTAATCCTAGACCGTAGAATGACGAGGGAGCTGACATATCTGTCTCCTCTCTCCAGGTAAAATTTCCCTAAGCCTCCTGCCCCAAATTATTTCCTCCATGCTACCCAACCACATCATCCCATGGCAAAGAAATTGTGTTCCTTCTAAGACAGCAATCACTATGTTCAAAGACCTTACTCAATTCTGCATACTGGACAAAAAATTAAATGTGTACTAATATTCTACACCAAAACAGTCTATGACTTTGTGAAGCCTCTTTTTTAAAACCATCAAAACAGATTGCAACAAGTCTTACTTTAGAGGATTGTACACAAATTTAATGAGTCCGGAAAACCATTTCTAAGGAAATGTGCAGGACTATGCATGTCTCTTCTGAGGACAGCCACAGAGATCGAGTTGATAGGGCTCACTTCCAAGATGACCACCATTCCCCATATGTTTCATGTTCTGCCTAGGCCAGGGCAAACCAAAAATGAACGAACTGTACAAAGTCACATCCTAATGTTAACCTCCCTTTGATGGGCTATTTTCCCTAGGCAGCCCCTTTGAGCATGCCTCGTCATTGATAAAACTTTCAGAAGGAAGCCAACGGCTAGGGTTGTGGTAGGAGCCACTGGTACACAGGGAGGACTGTCAACTCAAATCTCTAGAAAAAGAAATGGCTTAACTTTAAAGAAATCTTGGGGCCTTTTGGGCACTGATATATCCCAATTCTGTACACTCCAAAGTACTGACAGTGACTCATCTCTTGAGACATCTTTAACTAAACTTTGAGAGTTCAGCCATATAGGCTAGAGAGATGGCTCAGAGGTCAAGGGAACTGGGCTGCTCTTCCAGAGATACTGAGTTTAATTCCCTCTTCTCTAGTGCCCTCTTCTGACCTACAGGAACACATACAGACAGAACATTGTATACATAATAAATAAATAAATCTTAAAAAAAATTTAGCCATATAATATTCAACCTTTTTTTTTTTTTTGACATGACCATGTCTCCTCCTTCCCAAGTTCTTTATTGTTTAACCAATCACAACTTTTCTGACAACTCTAAAGCATTATTGGCTTCCTTTTTAGCACAAGAACCATTAAGTAATTTGTTTATGTCTGGTGCATTCACACTAAGGAGGCAGAGGCAGGTTGATCTGTCAGTTTCCTAGTATACATAAGTGAATTCTAGACCACCCAGTGCAACATAGTGAAACCCCCACCTCAAAAACAAACAAATAAACAAATAAAATTTGCTGATGTTCAAACAGCTAAGACAGTGATGCTGAAACTTCCAAGTTTGCATAATCTTTTGGTTTTGGTAGCTGAATGTGTTTAGTAAGTAACAAGCAAAAACAGAAAATCCCATCTGTGTTTCTTGGTAACAGGGTTTAATTTGTCATGGGGCCTTGCTGGCCTCAAAGAATATGGGAATAAGTACCAGTCCTATGAGACAGGGAGGGTTATATCGCACTGAGTATTGCACACTAACTGCTCAGGCTAAAGTGGCCAGCCAGTCAGCCCTGAGATTTTTGTGGCCTATTTATTCTTTGCTTGCTCTGAGTTTCCTGTTTGAGATCATGGCTTCCAGCTAGTTGTTTCTCCTTTGCTACTTTCTACCTTGGTAGGACTGGCAACAAAATGAGAAGCCAACTTCAACAACCAGCAGCCCTTCCAGGGAGTATATAGCCCTGAAACAGGAAAATTTCAAACAGGTAAGTGGACAACAGTTTGTTCTGCTAAGACTGACTTCCTTAGTTTGATAGCAGGAACCCATAGAGAGTCAACCCCCACAAGCTGTCCTCTGATGTGCCACAAACATACATGCATTCACACAAATAAATGTACATAATGAAAACAAAAAATTCAAACAAGAGGTGTAGCCCAGGACTTTTCCCAACTATTTTAAGCCACAAGACTGAATTTTGCTTTCAATCAGCCAAATAAGATCAGCTATTAGCCCCAAATTTACAGAGATGCCAGATTGCTTAATCCCCAATACTAGTAACCAGAAGAGTCAAAGACTAAGCTCACAATGGATAACTAAGTAAAGCCGTCATTCTACTGGTGGCCAAGACCCAGGTGTCTGGAAAAGACTACAAAGCAGTGATTAAGAGAAACAGTTTACAAGCAGTTAGCCTTGAGGTGATGGTCTAACTAAAACAACTGGAATCTGTTTTTTAAAATCTTTTTTTATTTTAAAAATTATAAAGTAATGTATATTATATATTGCTTTTTTATTTGTGCATGTGTGTGGGTACACATGCACCTAAGAGGCCAGAGGTCAACTTCAGGTGCCATTCCTCAAGAATCATTCACCTTGCTTTTTTTTGAGACAGGGTCTCTCACTGATTAAGAAGGCTAGGTTGGGTGGCTAGTGAGTCTTGTCTCCACTTCTCTGGCCCTGGGGTTACATGTATGGGCCATCACATCTGGCTTTAAAGAAGGAAAATAAGGAATGGAAATCAAACTTAGGTTCTTATGCTTCTAAGCACTAAAGTTCGGTTCACCAACTGAACCATCTCCAACTCTGTGGTCTGTTTTAATCTGCCCTATTCACCTTACAGAGCCAGGACAAAGAATATGGGACAGCTGACATGAAGAAAAGGTAAATGAGAGATCTCTAGAGAGACCCCCTGCCGGGAGCTGGTGACACAGGCCTTTAATCCCAGCAGAGGCAGAGACAGGTGGATTTCTGAGTTTGAGGCCAGCCTGATCTACAGAGCAAGTTCCAGGACAGGCTCCAAAACAATACAAAGAAACCCTGTCTCAATCCCCCCACCCCCAAAGGGAGGGGATCCCTTCCAGGCCCAAAAACTGGGAGTTACCAACAGTGAAAACCTGCCAGTTAGGTTGGGAAAGAAATGTAAAACATTTCTAGAGTGGTCTATGAAGTCTTGCGCTAATAAAAATGCAGGTCTGGACACCAGAGTCAAATGTCTGCCACTAATCAAAACACGTGCTGAACATCAATAAATGTAAAACAATTTTGCCATGGTGCTTTTGCCAAACAGATACTACTGTCACTAACAAGTGAAGATAGCAATTGCTATAATTCATCTATACCCACATACATCTATCTGTTTTCATCTTACGTGCAGCTTTAACACTCTCACCTCTGAAAAATGAACCCATAAGGAAAGAAGCAAAAAGCAAACTTCTTATAGGCTTCCACACAGGATTTGATAAGGGGTATTACTAATAGGCAGGTGCTCATTTAACTGCATACCAAGCAAGCAACGTACCGTGAACAGGTTCGTGAAGATTTAAATTCATCAGGTGTGTCTAGAACCCTAGGACAATATAGTTCTCAACTGGAGATGAAGCTGTCCTGTAACCCTCACCTACTGGGACACCTGTCAATGTCTGGAGCCGATTTTTTACAGTCATAAAAAGTGTTATTAGTGTAGCAGATAAATGCCAAGAATGCTCGCAGCCCACCCCCCCACCCCCGCCCCACTGCATGGATAGCTCACCCAGAAAAGAATTTACAAGCTCCAAATATCAACAGTAGTAGTAGATATTAAGAAACTACTGTTTTCACCAGGATAATCCCCTACCATAACCTCTGATATGGAATGCCACCTGCCTCACAGCATCCACGTTTACCAATGACTACAATCTACTGCTGCATTTGAAGCTCTGCTACTTTGTGATTCCACCATTCTGACTAATTTCTAGTCATTCTTTAGTTCCAGCTTCCTTCCTACCAAGAACTTCCAACACCTCACTTTCTGGACTCTTGATGATTCACCTAGTCTAAAGCCTCTACTGAGAAAAACTGTGAAGACTGGAGTCATATCTCAAGAATCCACCAATTCCCTAGCACCCTTCCCACCCAGAGCAGGGGCTCACCAGTTGTATAGACATTTGAGGGCCTAGCCTGTGTCATGCTGTTAAGACACCAAATCACATTTAACTAAAGACCTCAGAAGTTGGCACCATCTGTTATACAGCTAAGAAATTCAGCTCTGAGAAGATACCAGTAAGATCCCAAAGAAAGCTAGCCATGATGGTTCACTCCTGCAATCTGCTAGCAGAGGCAGTAATAGTGCTGCATTGAAGGCCAGCCTAGGTAGGCTACAGGCGGAGACTCTGCCCTCCCCCCATAAAACCCCAAAGCATAAAGGATTCAAAGCCTGGGGTAGCACTTTCCAGGACACAGCTGTGCCTCCCACACTAACTCTGGAGCCAAGCTTGAATCCAGGAAGGGCTGGAAGGAACTGGGAAAGCTTTAGGACTTTACTACTGCAAAGAAAGACAATTTTCCTGATGATGCAATCTTGTTAATCACTAACAGACCTGCACATTAAGAATTTCTAAGTTTTGCCTTTAAATCTGGGAGTGTGCTGTAGGGGAAGTCTCTAAGTGCCTGAGAATTCCCCATTAAGCAGCCAGTCACTGCTAACAAACCCTCTAGACAACCTCAGAAGTGTTATGAGGGGGAAAAAAAAATCCCACTAAATGACCTTTGTGTGATATCCTTTCAGGACCAAGAAACTTCAACAAGGCAGACCCCAAAATCTCCCTTACACAGCAAGCTCCCTGGAAATGCCTTCTTTTGGAAGGTGGGTGAATGGATCGTTTTGATCCACTTACAGCAGTCCTCTTGCCTCTCAGCCTCATGAGTGCTGAGCATATCATAGGCATGTACTACCAGACTCAGCTGGAATCCCTTCTAAAAACATTTTGTCAAGACATCCACCTGGAAGCACCATACACATCTGGGACACTTGAAACAGTTGCAGACTAGGCCTCACTTTAACCAGGCTTATCTCTTTTTTTTTTAGGGCTGGAAGACAGCCCCCAAATAAAATTTCATTTCATATAAAGCCCAACAGTGTTGCAGCAGATGATTTACCCTGCTGGCCAGGGCACTGAACTAATTCTTAGCAGTATCTGGGGCCCCAACTGGCCAAGAGCCTAAGATGTGGTCACCAAATCACAAGGCCAAACACCAGGTCAACAGACCAGCTGTATTTTGTTTTAGTAGAGCCCAGTAACAGCTAAGGCATTTCTACAAAGTGCCTACACAGGCCCAAAACTAAGAGTGTTTCTGGCTAAACCACTAAATTATTCAACCCCAAGGAAGTCATTCTTTCTGAGAATGGAGAAATCTCTACAAAACAAAAACAAAAGCAAAAACCCCAAACAAAAAGAACTCAAGGACTCTGTCTACATTTTCTGTTAAGGAATCCACCATACTTTGTTAAACCACAAACAATGGAACAGAGAAAACTTTTAGAGACAAGAGACCAGGGGAAACTTTTAGATAGTTAAGCACAGGTTTTCTTTCTTTTTAAGATATGGAAATGAAGTTCAAAACCGAAAGTAATTTGCTTAAAACCACATGGAAAACACGAAGCCTTGAGTTCTTCTATCTCTAGGCCCCACAAAAACCTGGCCAGTGTATACTGTAATCCCAGCACTTGGGAGGTGGAGGCAGGAGGATCACATTCAAGATCATCTTTCTTTGTGTAGAAAGATGAAGGCTATCCTGGACTACCTGAGACCCCTGTCTTGAAAAAATAAAATGGAAAACAAGCACCACACATCTGTTAAACGGGAGTCCTATGACAGCCTTCAGAAAATGCTTAGCCTCTCAGAATGAGGCTTTTTTAGATGAATTCCCAGATAAACTATTATGACCACTTTAAACCTGCCTGCAGGTACAGAATTCTCAGAGGCCTCATCCCTGTGAGAGTTTTAGACACAGATTCCTATGGTCTGCACGAAAAAGGATGAGTCAGACCATAAAAAGAACAGGTTCCCATCAGCTGTGGCTTCCAGGACCCGGCTGGAAAGGTTTAGGCGGCAAGGTGCAGGGCCAGCCCCTCCTCCCAGGTGTGTGTTACCTGAGCACAGTCACGCTCCCCCTGCGCACCGGCAGAGAAAGCACAGGTTCCGACACCCGGATGGGCTTGAACTGGAACTTGCAGCCGAAACAAAGTGCCGAGTCGCTAAAGAAAGACACAGACACGATCGGGCGCTCGAAGATGTGGATGGGGTCTACGTGAGATACGATGCAGCCGCCAGGCTGGTAGTCGTTGATGACTGCGCTGTTGACGAAGCCCTCGGGGATAACGCGGTGCTCCACCAGCTTCTGGATCACCAGCTGATGCACCCACTCTGGGATCTCATCGACGTCGCCCGGAGGGTAGAGGCGCTCCTGGCCTGGCCCGCGCTTTTGCAGCTGGGCGCCGTACGTGTAGCCCTCGCCGAAGAAGTACTTGTTGCGCAGGGGGGCCCGGTCCACGGTGTGCTCGTTGTACAGGCCTTTCTCGGCACGGGACACCACCTCGTCGATGCGGGCCTCGATCTTGGAGCACTCATCCTGGCTGAAGAGACGTATCTGGCGGATTCCGCTCTTCACCTTGCGCGCCTCCTCCTCCTTCTGCAATTGCTGCTCCTCATAGTCGCTGCGTTCCGGGTCCGAGTCCTCCTGGTATTTCCGTTTGGTGGTCCCGGATACCGGGTAAGGCTCGGCGGCGGCCGCGGCAGCCGCGGCAGCGGCCACAGCGGCGGCTGCAGCAGCGGCGGCTTCCCGGCTGCCTGCCTTGTAGTTGTCCCGGGACGTCATGGACTTGAGCTTCTCACGCAGGTCCGTGTAGCCGCTGGCGGCCGCCATGGCCCCCGCAACTCAACTCTAGGGTCCTCCAGGGCGACCCGGCATGGCTCTTAGGGGACGCGCCCGGGGGCCCGAGAGGGAAGCGGGGGTCCTCAGTGCCAGGTCGTCATGCCTGGACCAAAGAACCAGCGGGGGGCGTAGAGGGGCCAGGAAGGGGTCGAACCTCAGCAGCGGTCGGTCATGCAGCACAAGCGACAGCGAGGCTTCTTCCTCCTCCACCTTCTCCACGTCCCGAGGAACAAGGGCGCCGGCAGCGCCTCATGCCGTGGAGGCTTTCCGTGAAGATTCGGCCAGACTCTGGGTCAGACCTGAGACGCCCGGCCCGGCCCGCACTTTAAAGCTCTCCTCACGACGTCACCGCCTGCCCGCCCGACCTCCGACAGCGCCGCTCCTTAGCGGGCTTCTCGGCGCGCATGCGCAATGCAATCGGCCACGAGACTCCGCGCACTCCGAGCATGCGCGTGCGTGCGGCCAGGTCGGCAAAGGGGCCTGCGCACGCGCACACGGGGCCCGCTCGTCGCCCGCCGCCCCTCCCCCCACCCTCCGAAGACTTGGAGAGAACAGCTCTCAAACAGCAATTTGCCTTCACGCCACGCCGCCTCCGGGACCAGAGGACTCCGCCCTCTGGGGTGTGCTCGCGGTGTCAACTCCGCCGCGCTGCCGCGTCACGGCATCGTGCGGGATGCCCGCAGACGCCTCAGCTTCCAGCGCGCAATCCTCGGGAATCACCACAGCCCAATCCGCCCCGTGACCGCCCCCTTTGGCGCTTCCACTTTCTTAATTGGACTGCCGGCCACGCGTTGGGCATACACAGACTGGAGTTTCCAGAGTCGGTTGGTAAATCATGCCTGTCAATCAGCTAGTCTCCTTGGCTACTGCGTCCATCGCTTAATTAGCTTCGGGCAGCAGCTCGAGGACCCCTGAAGGGTGAATAGGTGGCTAAGTAAGTGCCTGAATGGAGTTCTCGGAGGAGGAAATCCCTGTGGATCCTGTGAAGCTTCGGAAACAGTATGAAAGTTTTCAAATTGAGGGCTGGAGAGCATCAGACCCAAACTCCAGAGCAAGCCAGGACAGCAACCGAAGCTGGAGGCGCGCAGTTAGGGCATCCCACAGCCTATTCCCCGACGCCATCGCTCCCTGGAGCGGACGTTCCATAAGTCACGTCCCGGGACTGCCCGCCGTGCGCGCAGCCGCGGGCACGCGCACGGCCCTATCTTGTCTCTGCTGGGGTGGATTTTGGGAGTCCTGTTATAGAGGACGACAGAAGGGCTCTAGTCACACGATCGCAAGATTACCATGGATTATTCCAAATTGGGTGTTTACTTCAGACACTTAAAACATTTGAACAGTGGTGTGTAAAGTGCGCCTGCAACCCCAGCCCGGTGAAGACAGGTTGGAGAATAGCCCACAAGTTGGAGCCAGCCTTGGCTACATAGCGAGCCTCTGTCTCAAAAAACAACCACAACAAACTCTAGCAACAAAAAAGCCTGCAGCAGAGGGCAAGGCCTGAACAAAGGTGTGGTAGTGCTGGAGGCCCCTGAGCACTCCAGCAAGTAGGTTTCTGCTCTCCACCTCCCCAAGACGGAATCCAGCCGCTCTGCTTGGTTCCTAGTGCCTTTTCCACGTTCCTAGTGCTTCCTCTTTAGTAGTCCGTCAGATTTTCAAACACCCCGTCTCTCCTGACCTTTGCCCATGTTGTCTGTCACCTGTAATGCCAGTCCATCTCCCGTGCCTTTTATCTTGAAACCATCCCAGATACTGGTGTGTAAAACCAGGAACCAGTACTCGCCTCAAAAGGTAGTTATGAGGATGAAATGGAGCCGCAGAAAGATTGCTAATAGAGGGTCTGAACCTCAGTTTCCTGATCTGAAAACGGGGGTGGCAGCAGTCTCTACTGGAAAGTGGGGACTGTGTGGTAACTTGCCAGGACGCTAGGGGTCCAGGCCGCCCTCTCTCCCAAGCAGCAGGCAGATAAAGGGAAATGGGACAAGCACACTGGACATTCCTGGTGCGACCCCATGGACCCAGGTGATGAAGTGAGGGCGGAGCACCAGCAGGTAGTAAAGAGAACTAGAGGGCAAGGTCAGCTGGCCTGGCCTCTGGCAGAATCCTGCCTGATTTGTGTTGTGTGAACACCCTGTGTGTCTGTCCTGCACAATAGGCAGTTTAGCTGGGAGGTCCAGCTCTTTCGAAGCCCAGTTCTTTAAGCCTTTGATCTGCCTTTTACAGCTGTGTGGTGTGGTGGGCGCTCTTTACCACCACAGCCGGAAGCACCTAACAGCTACCCTCCAAGTGACCCTCCACGGCTGTGGTTGTGCACACCTTTAAACCCAGCCGGGTTGGTGGCCCAGGGGCAGATCTCTCAGAGTTCAAGGCCAGCCAGGGCTACCTAGTGAGACTCTACCTCAGAAAAAAGGAGGGGAAAAAGTGATTTTTCTATAGAGGTACTCTCCAAACCCAGGTGACTGCAGCATGGTTCATCCTGGACCGTGCTCTTGAGTCAGGCCCAGATCCTGGGGAGAAAAGCCAGCCTGCCTGGGTTGAACTTCACAAGGCTGCATGCACAAGTCCAATACTGTCAACACTCCAGCAGCCAACACTTTCCCCATTATGTCAACCTCATTGGAAGATTTTAAGGATTGAAGGAGTTAGCATTTGTGGGGGGTAGGTACATAGTACAAATAATTTTTTTGTTTTTTGAGACAAAGCATATACACATATAAATTCATGTATGCATGCATACATACATACATACATACATACATACATACATACATAATCTGAGGATGCCTTTGAACAGATTCCCTTGCCTTTTCCTCCTAAACTTACCTTTTTGTAAATATGTTCATGTGTGTGTGGTGCATAGTGTGTAGGGATATTGTGGGCATGCATATTCAAGGTCAACCTCAGGTGTTACTACTGGAGTGCTTGCTGCATACCATACTTTGAAACAGGGTTTTCTGCTGGCTTGGAACTTGCTAAGTAGACTAGGCTGGTCTTTCTAGTAGGCTAGGCTATCCTGTCTCTGCCTCCTGAGCTGCAGGATTATAATTACCTGTCCCCCCTTTTTTTTAAAAAAAAAAAAAACTTCAATTCTGGGGATTGAAGTCAGGTTTACCAATTGAACCCTCCTCCAAGCTCCTAAAATTGCCTTTTAAAACAATGTAGGGCAGGAGAGATGCTCAGTCAGTAAAGTGCCTGCCATGTAAAACATGAAGACAAGTTCAAATCCCCAGCAGCTATATAACCCCAGCAGGAGGTTATGGAGACAGCCAGGTCCCTGGAGTTCACTGACCAGATAGTCTAGTTGAATTGGTAAGCTCCAGGTTCAATGAGATCCTGTCCCACAATGTTGACTTGGAGAGTAATCAAGACCTCAAGCCTTAGGCCTCTGGCCTCCACATACACACATATACCTATTATCACATGAGTGTACACACACACACACACACACACACACACACACACATCACACACAAAACAGCAACAGCATATGTCCATCCCTAATACCCATTTATATCCTATGCTAGGAATATTGATGAACACTTAGAATATAATTGTCCCAAGCAAAACTCAGAGGACAAGCAACCAGTCAGTAAACAAATGATTTGAACACAGGCCTCTCTGGCTCTTCAGTGCAGGCCTTCGACCACCCAGAGACCATTCCCTTAAGAGGCTGCCAAGTCCTGAGCAGGAGAGAGCTACAGGTGTATATCAGCCTGAAATTTGGGCCAGCCCAGTTGCTTATCCCACAGTGGGAGGAAAGGCAGCAAAGAGGTCATTTTGGTTATTTCGGTGTCCTGAATTATGATGTGCACTGCTGCGCTTGCCTAAGCACTAAGCTTCCATGAATTTATTACTTTAATCTTCCATGCTGCCAAGATATCCCTCTACTGTCCCACATTAGGCTGGAACCTCCTCTGTCCTGGGCCTCACCACATCAACCTGTGCCCGGTTCTGGAACCCTAGCTAGGGGTATTGAGGGAATGAAGAAAAGACAGACACAGACACACACTAAAGCTCAGATCAGGTGGCATTACAAAGGAGTATTTTTGTAATGTTAGCAGGAAAAACAGTCTGATCATAAGCTTTTTATATTTTAGGATGAGCTGACTTAATTGGACCACATCCTTGCTATCACTGTGGTTCCAAACACCCAGGAGATGAGTCCCAATTCCCAGTTATATCTATTCTCTCTCTCTCTCTCTCTCTCTCTCTCTCTCTCTCTCTCTCTCTCTCTCTCTCTCTCTCTCTCTCTCTCTCTCCAAGGCAGGGTTTCTCTGTAGCTTTGGAGTCTGTCCTGGAACTAGCTCTTGTAGACCATGCTGGTCTTGAACTCAAAGAGATCCGCCTGCCTCTGCCTCTGAGTGCTGGGCCACCGACACCACCACCAGGCTCCAGGTACCTTTTTTAAAAAGTGCTTAGCTACATCTTGAAGAGGCCCTCTCTCTCTTTTTTTATTTTTCTTCATTTTTGTAAATTTTCTTTAAAAGATTTATTAGTATTTTTAAAAAGCTTTGTAAGTACCCTCCTGCCTCAGGGTCATCTATAAGGTGTTATATAACTAGCAAGAGCCAGGGTACAAAGTTTGAAGTAAAAAAAAAAAAACCCTCCTCTTCTTATTATTATTAGAAAAGCTGCTGAGTGCCAAGAGGTGGTGGTACTCAGCTTTAATCCCAGCACTCAGAGGCAGGGGCAGGCGGATCTCTGTGAGTTCAAGACCAGCCTGGTCTACAAGAGCTACTAGTTCCAGGATAGCCTCCAAAGCCTCAGAAAAACCCTGTCTCAGAGAGAGAGAGAGAGAGAGAGAGAGAGAGAGAGAGAGAGAGAGAGAGAGAGAGAGAGAAAAGCTGCTGAGTTATTTAGTCAGGTTGTTCAAAAGCCAGGTAGTATTTAAAGCTACCAGGGTTTTTTTCCCCCTTTGGCTATGAGCCTGTCTTAGTGTCATGCTACAACCAGCAGACTAGACTACACCTGATCCTGCCCGCTTGCTGGCCACCTGAAGCTGCCATGGCGTTGCCTACAAGAGCAAGTGCAGCAGTCTGCCTGTTTAGCCCCCACATGCCATGATGCCCAGTGCAGGCATTGGAAAGGGTATGCTCATACAGCTCCACCCAACATGGGCATCAAGCTCCCTTATGTTGTCCGTCACTTGAGCTCCCTGGAGACCAAGTGTAGCTTCAGTTTGCTCTTGCCCTGACATCCCCTCTCCCCCAGCCTCAGAGCCAGCAGACCTTTCCCTGAACCTCATAAAGTTTTGAGGAGAGAAGGTCTCGGCCTCCTCACTAGGATTCCATTTTGCTGTTTCAGGCCCACACTGAGCACACATGATGGTTGACATTGTCAACTCTATAGACAAATATAAAGAAGGCAAATCTCTAGGCACAATGAGGGTTATCCAAATTAGGTCAATTGAGGTTGGAAGACGAACCTTGAATGTGAACAGTGCCATTCCAGAAGGCTAGAGTGCTAGACTAAAGAAAGAGGAGAAAGTAAGCTAAGCCCCAGTGTTAGGAACATAAGTGAGACTATTTTGTGTAAAACTATTTTGTGTGACTTGCAATAATGTAATGCTTGCAAGAGGCACTGATTGATATATATATATACACACATATATATATATATATATATATATATATATATATATATCATATATATATGTTAATGAACCAGCCCTAAACTGTGAACACCAAGAACATAAAACTAAAGCCCACTATAGCATATTGGTAGAGCATCTGACTACAGATCAAAGGGTCCCCAGTTCAAATCTGGATGTCCTTCTTTATTTATTTATTTATTTATTTTTTGTTTTTTATTTTTTGGAGACAGGGTCTCACTATATATTCCTGGCTGTCCTGAACACACTATGTAGATCAGGCTGGCCTCTAACTCACAGAGATCTGCCTGTCTCTGCCTCCTGAGTGCTGGGATTAAAGGCGTCTGCCACCATTTGAGACCCCCTGTATACCCCTAATGAAACTTCATATTTGTCCCAGCGTGAGCTTTCAAGATGGTCCTCAGAAGTGCTCTGCTGTCTCAAGCATCTGCAATGATTTGCATTGGCAAGGGGACTTTGAAACTGGCTACAGTGTGCCTCTAGCTTCAGCAACTGACAACATTGATGGGTTCACGCATGCTCACCTATCAGAACTAGCCATTGCTCTCAAGGACCTTCTGGAACTTCCAACAATGCCATCCTCCCACTCTGCCACAGCTGAAGGATCTCACAGTGGATATAGGTCAAGCTTGCTTCCTAAGCATCCTCACTGGAGAGGATGCCCTAGGCCAGTAATTCTCAACCTATGGGTGTGATCCCTTTGGGGTTTGAATGACCCTCACGGGGCCATCTAAGACCATTGGAAAATACATATTTATATTACATTCATAACAGTAGCAAAATTAGTTATGAAGTAGCAACAAAAATAATTTTATGGTTGTGGGTCACTACAACATGAAAAACTGTATTAAAGGGTAGAAGAGTTAGGGAAGTTGAGAACTACTGCCCTAGAAGAAGGCTGAAGCATTTCCTGCCCATGTTCCCTGTTTGGCAAGATGTCTGATTACATGAGATTAGCATAATCTTTATAATAGATGGTGTTGTAAGGAATGGTAGCGTGAATAAACCAAGCATATTTGAGCAAATCTTCTGCATACATCCTAAACTGCCCAGCACCTCATATTCCACTGACCATGCTTCCCATGACTGGCATTCATCTTCCTGATTATTAATAAAATGGGACCACGATCATGGAGCTCCTCCGGCCATGACTCCTCTGCCATGATTGACTGCACCCTGAAACTATGAGTAAAATAACCCTTCCTTAAGTTGCTTTGGTCAGGTATTTTTCCACAGTAACAAGAGGATTAATTGATACAGCCAGCCACCAGTGCTAAGGAACCCCAGGTGAGCCACTCGCAGAGCCACGGCCCTTATGGTAGTGCTAATGTGACTATGCCTTAAGTACTTCCTGCCCCATGGTGCCTGTTTCTAAAGACAGCCAGCCTCAGGCAGTAGCATAAAGTGAGAGCCTTGAGGTAAATACATGGATGTCCTTTCTTTGACCCTCACCAACATCCTGACTCTTCAAGCCCTAGTGTCCTTGTGCATAGTCATCCAAAATCTCCCTCCCCTTGTCACCACCCCACCCTCTACCCCCACCCCGCAAGTCATGCTGGAGTCTTACAGGCTCTAGGCCAAAGGCAACCTTTTCTCAGGTGTCCTTGCTCCTTCTCCCCTGGATCCACTACTACTGGAAAGTTCTGCCTGGCCCTTGGGATAAAATCCTGTGAGTTCCCAAGTCACCTCAAAAGCTTTTCTAATTCCAGGGTCACCTGCTGCTAGTGAATCATCTTAGGCCCCATGAGCTGGGACCTGTTCTTATCATTTGTCTGGTCCCACTCCTGGGGTTGATCTGGTCCATAGTTATCTAATATTGTAGTTCCCAGGGCATGTCAAGGTACTGAACAGCTGAAAGAGTGTCAGGCCCTTCCTCTGGTGCCATGGTTCGATTGCCAGGCTAAGCCCAGTTCTGAAGCCTCCGTGTTTTCTATCAGTCCCCCATCACCAACAGTTCCCATCCATGTTCATTCATTTATTTATTTTTAAATTTTATTTTTTTGTGTGTATGAGTATTTTGCCCGCACATGTGTCTGTACATCACATGTGTGCCATAGACCTTGTGGAGCTGGAGTTACAGATGACTGTGAGCTGCCATGTGGGTGCTAGGAATTGAACCCAGGTCCTCTGGAAGAGCAATCAGTGCTTTTAACCACTGAGCCATCTCCCCAGCATCTCTTTTGCCCCCAGACAGGGTCTTGCTATGTAGCCTTGGTTGGCCTCAGACTTGAAGTAATCCTTCTGAGTCAGCCTCTGGAGTGCTGAGATCACAGGTGTATACCATCATACCTAGCATTCCTTTATCCTTTCATTTATATGGCAAATAACTTTGAAGGGCCAACTCTACATCAGCCATCATTTTAGGCTAGACCCTCCATCTGCAAATCCAGCAGGAAAGTATGGTTTCCTCTAGAATGTCTTAACTCTCTCCTTTCTATCTATCCTTAACAAATTTTACTTATTCTTAAAAAACCAACCATGATGTACCAGTCTCAGCCTTCCTAACCTCACCCCCTGAGATGGGGACTTCCTTACTGCCCCAATCTTGTGCCTTGAGTGGTCCATCCTATGATGGAAGTTGGGATTAGGGTACCAAAAGATGGTAGAGTGGAGGTCAAGTGTCCTTAGAGATGGGGAAGTGCAGATGTGTCTGCTGGAAATGTTGTGCATAGGAGTGATTCTGGCACAGCTGTACCTCTACCTCCTCCAGCAGGCTTGCTTTCCAGCCACTCAATAGTTCCATAGAGGACATGGCTGCCAGGAATGCATCTTATTTGCAAAGAAATGACCAAGAGTCACAGGTCCAGCCTGAGGGCACCTGACAAGGCTATATGGAAGGCCGAGGTATGAAGATGGAGCAGATCTGAGTATCAAGTTCCAAGGAAACCAAAGGCAGGTCCTAACACATCTAGACTACTGGCGTGGGGCTTCCCTGTCAAGGGAAGTAAGTAGTCAAGGCAGGGCCTGTCACCTTCTGGAGGCCCTGTGTTCTACTTTCTTCCTCACTGCACAACAGGCCAGCCTTTAAAAGTTACTTTCTGCTAACTAACCCTTGGTTGGATCTGTGATTCCATCCCAGCTCCAGACAGGTTTTCTTGGGTTCCTGAGTTTTCCTCCTGTCTCCTTTGCTCTCCAAGGTTCTGACCCTCGTCTGGGGTCACTGGTCCAGACAGCCCAGCAAATACCCTCAGGCCACAGAGCAAATCTGGCAGGAAGTAGCAAGAAGACAGGCCACGTCAGAGCAGGGTGATCTCACTGGGGGGCAGTGTAAGCCGCTCCTCTCGGGCACTGAGCATGGTCTCCACATGTACGGCCACTACACGACACAGCTCCAGACCCTGCAGGGGGGACACAGAATGGTCTCTTAACTTCCTTCCCAGAACAGAAATGTGGTTGGGAAAAGAGCAGAGGTTACATGACTCATGTGAAGCTCCTTTCCCCCTTTCCCTCTGAAAGAGCTGGTGGGTCATAGGCCAGAAGGGACAGCAAGCAGGGGACAGTGCATTGGACATCAGCTTTGCTGTCTGTGTGCTATGTCATGTAAGCTCAGTTACTAGCTTTTCTGAGACTCTGACGTGTTTCAGTTTATCAGACCTAGCCCAGAAGGCTCCTGGAGGGCTCAGATGGGTTTTTGTTGTTGTTTTGAGACACTTTCAATGTGTAGCCTTGGCTAGCCTGGAACTTATTATGTACACCAGGCCCAGACTGGCCTTGACTCATAGAGATCCTCCTGCCTTTGCCTCCTCAGGGTTGAGATTGCAGAGATTATCGGCATGTGTCACCATGTCCAGCAAGATCAGATTTGTGTGTGTGTGTGTGTGTGTGTGTGTGTGTGTGTGTGAGAGAGAGAGAGAGAGAGAGAGAGAGAGAGAGAGAGAGAGAGAGAGAGAGAGAGAGACATGTCTTACTATGTAGCTTTGGCTGGCTGTGAAAACTCAAAGAGATTTATCTGCCTTCACCTCCTAGTTCTGGGATTAATGGTCAGGCCACCATTCCTGGCCTACGGTGTTTTGTTCTCTCTCTCTCTCTCTCTCTCTCTCTCTCTCTCTCTCTCTCTCTCTCTCTCTCTCTCTCTCTCTCCAGGGGTTTCCCTGTGTAACAGCCTTAGCTGTCCTGGAACTCACTCTGTAGACCAGGATAGACTAGAACTCACAGAGATCCACGTGCCTCTGCCTCCCAAATACTGAGATTAAAGGTGTGTGCCCCTACTGCCCAGCCCAGCCCAGTCAATATTTTGACTATTCACAGGTTGCTATGCTTATGCCCTGTTTAGCAGATATGGAAACAGGCTCAAAGGTAGCAGGGAGGCTTCATAATCCCCTTGCACAGCCTGTCAGAGACTGCAATGCCACCATACTCTGGAACCACCTCCTCCTGGTAGCCATTGACAATGCCTCTTAGAAGAATTGAGTCTCTTGTGTACCCTTCCCAATATGGATCGTGGTTATGTAGAGAGTTTTTTTTTTTTTTTTTTTTTTACAGATTTGAAATTGGAGCCAAGTGGTGGTGGAGCATGCCTTTAATCCCAGCACTTGAGGCAGGTAAATCTCTGAGTTTGAAGCCAGCCTGGTCAACCAAGTGAGTTCCAGGACAGCCAGAGCTGTTACACAGAGAAACCTTGTCTCAAACAAAGCAACAACAATAATAACAACAAAAACAGATCTGAAATTGGGGTTCTATGAGCCAGTACAGCAGGGGATTCAGCCACATTTGTTAAAGCATGCTATAGAGAGATGCTCAATGGCTATGAATTGATTGAAGGAATGAATAAAAGACTGTGTCCCTCTATTCATACAGGATACAGCTTCTTCACAGGCAAAGGAACTGGAGATGCCAAAAAGATCTTCATGCAACCACCTCTGCACCTTTCTACTCACTCTCCCATCCATTCATCTACCCATCCATTCACTCACCCACCAACCTACCCATTCATATACTTATCAACCCAACATGTACACACTAACATCTATGTGCCAGGCACTCAGTGTTGACATGGTGCAAATAAGATGGATAAGGCCCTGCCTTCATGGAGCTGATGTTCTGGCGGGGAGACAGGCAACAGGCAAGAAAATGCATAAATGATATGCAAGGTGTGCTAAGGGCCACAGAAACAGTTGACAAGTCATTAGGGAGGAAGGACAAGGAAGGCTTTTGCATAGAGGGACTTTTATGATGAAACCTAAATTTCATCCTATAAGGAAGCCCTGTGAGGAATCCAGGAAGAAGGAATGTTTCAGGTAGAGACAACAATCAGTGTAAAGGGTCTGAAGTGTAAAGGTGACTTCAGCTCAGGGGAGCTGTAAGGAAGGCAGAGCAGCAGGAAAGGGAGAGAAGGCTGCAGGGGTGATGAGAGAGCAGATGGATGGAAGGATAGCAGAGTCAGAGGAGCCATAGAGGGAGCGTAAGGGAAGTTTGACGTGTGCTGGCTTGTTTTATGTAACTTGACACAAGTTAGAGTTTTTTTTGCTTGGTTTTCTGTTGTTGTTGTTTGTTTTGTTTTGTTTTCGAGACAGGGTTTCTCTGTGTAACAATCCTGGCTGTCCTGGAACTTGCTCTGTAGACTAGGCTGACCTCAAATCCACACAGATCCCCCTGCCTTGGCCTCCCAAGTGGATTAAAGGCATGCACCACCACCACCCAGCAAGTTTTTTTTTTTTTTTTTTTTTTTTTTAAGATTTATTTTTCATTATGTATACAGTGTTCTGCCTGCACATATGCCTGTAGGTCAGAAGAGGGCGCCATATCTCACTACAGATGGTTGTGAACCACCATGTGGTTGCTGGGAACTGAATTCAGGACCTTTGGAAGAGCCCACAGTGCTCTCCAGCCCAACACAAGTTAGCGTTGTATGAAAGGAGGGAAACTGAATTGAGAAGATGCCTCCCTAAGATCCAGCTGTGAGGCATTTTCTTATCAGTAATTGATGGGGGAGGGCCCAGCCCATTGTGGGTGGTGCTATCCTGGGTTCTATAGAAAGCAGGCTGAGCAAGCCATGAAGATCAATCCAGTAAGCAGCACCCATCCATGGCCTCTGCATCAGCTTCTGCTCCAGGTCCCTATCCTGTTTGAGTTCCTGATCTGACTTCCTTCAATGATTGACTATGATGTGGAGGTGTAATCCAAATAAACCCTTTCCTCCCCACCTTGCTTTTGGTCATGGTGTTTCATCACAGCAGTAGTACCCCTAACCAGGACATCACCATTGCAGAGATTATTTTGAAAGCCCTGGGGCAGAGAGGTTGCAGGGAACGAAATCATGGTTGTCAGAGGAAGGAGAATGGGGGAGGAAGGGCAAAGGGGTGTGGCAGAAGGAACCTGGTCCTGCATCACAGGTTCTCTAGGGCTCTTTGTGGTACAGTGGGAGGCCCAGTATCACAGGGGAGGTGGCAGGCTAGAAAGGGCAAAAATGAGGCCATCCCAAATCCTGTCCTCTCTCTGCCTTAGCCCTGTCTCTGTTTCTGTCCTGATGTGAGGGACCATAAGATTTATCTAGGAGTCTAGTTTCCTAGTCTAGATGTCACAAGGAAACTTACTTACCTTGCTTCCAGTCTTGGACCCCCACAATCTAGCTGCCATGCCACAGCCCAAATCAACCTCCTTAGACCTCCTGTGCCAAAATGTCTACTCACCAACCTTCTATTGCTCCCTAGTGACCTCAAAAAGCTTCTGGTTATTGTTATTTCTTTTCCTCCTCTTCCCTTTTCCTTTTCCTCCTCCTCCTTCTTTTCTAGGCAGGGTCTCTAACCTAGGTTGGCCTTTGTAGCTAAGGATGACCTTGAACTTAGGATCCTCCTGTCTACCTTCTGAGGTGGGGAATTACCATATATCACCATGCCCAGTTTTTGTGCAGTACTAAGGATCAAATCTATGGCCTCATTCATGTTAAGCAAATACTCTAGCAACTGAATTATACCTCCATCTCCCAGAGTTTTCTTTCAGCATTCAAAGAGCTCTGAGGCCTGTCTTTTCTGATGAATCTTCCTAGCACCCTGCCAAATACCTCACTATTCTGCAAACAACCTGAATCCTTCCTCACAGAGCACTGTAAAATTGCTTCCTGGGAAAGCCTCCATGATAATTCACAGCTCTGTCACCTGTACTGGGCTGTATGCTCCCTGGGACATAGCCCAGGCCAGAGAGGAGCCCAATGTGTAGAATGAGAGAGCCAGAGCCTTATGACAGGGTCTGGCTGGCAGCATTGGACTTACCTGCTCCAGCTGGAGCTGCATGGTACGCTGGGCTGCCACATCCCCCAGCGAGATCTCCACATAAGGGTAGCTGGAATTGGCGGTGGGCTGCTGAGTCCATGTGGACTGGATCTCCTTCAGGGGAATCTTCACAATTAGCTCCTGGGGATGAGGACACAGAAGCCAGACAGGCATGAGGAGTGAAGACAGTCTCTACCATGCCAAACCTCCCCCACCTCTGAAAGCCACATCTAGAGGCAGAGAAGTCCCAGCTCTAGTTCCTCAGACTTGGAGCAATTCACCTGACCACTCTGGATCTCAGTTTCCTCACCAGGGGAAACCAATTCAACAGATACTGAAGCTTCATGCCTGAGATGCAAAGGATAGCAGGTGCTTTGTATACTCTGACCTTTATACCAGAGCTGTTTCTGGGAGCACCTGTACCCTTTTATCAAACAGCTTTACTTCTGGTCCCCATGCAGAGAAAGGTAGAGTGATGGACAGTTAGTTCCTAAAGTAGAAACCAATGGGGATGTAGTGTGAGGAGTCATGGTAGGTCCTTACCCCAAGTTTAAAAAAAAAAAAAAAAACCTTCACAGGTGTGTTCTGTGTTGTCTCCCAGGGTCTCCAACCACTGTACACCTGACCCTTATCCATTCCACTTACTTCTTCCAGGGTCTCCTAGACTCAACTTTAAGTAAACCTCCTGTCCCCAAACTCATAACCCATGTTTGGTTTTTAAGAGCAGAAACTAAGAAAAGGGTGGCAAGTTCAACTCTTTAACGCTGTAGAAAGCCCCTGTCTCCTGGAACCTGACTGTATTTGGAGGTAAAGAGGGGGTTAAAGGAACAGGGATAGAGTGCTTGCTTAGTATGGGGGAAGGGCTGGTTCCATCCTTAGTATAACAGAGAGATAAAGGGTAGGCATATGGTGTCTGTCTGTAATCCCACTGCTGAAAAACTGAGTTAGGAGAATCATTTAAGGTCAGGCTGGACCACAAATTTAGACAGTTCCCCTGCCCCCTGACTCCAAAAAGAGGTCAGTCAGTTAAAATGGGGTCACTAGATTGGGCTCCATTCCAGCATGGCTAGTGTCCTCATAAGAAGAGGAAAGTTGCAGGGCCTTGGTGGCACATGCCTTTAATTCCAGCACTCAGGAGGCAGTAGCAGGAGAATCTCTGTGAGTTTGAGGCCAGCCTGGTCTATAGAAGGAGTTCCAGGGCAACCAAGGCTACACAGAAAAACCTGTCTTGAAAAACAAACACAAAAATAAACAAACAAAAAGAGTACTGTCTACAAGCCAACGAGAAACTGAAGCTCCCAAGCTACAAAAACCTTGGAATTTCAGCCTCCAGAAACATGACAAATGACCCTTTTTGCATAGAGCTCCCAGCCTATGGTGTGCAGCTCTAACAGCCTGACATACTACTCACACGCTCTCGGTGTGTTTTCTTACACGCCCCCTTCACAAAGCCCTGTGGGGCCAGAATTCTATTAATCCCAGCTTCCAAATAAAGGTTCTGAAGCGGGAGGGACTGGCCGCAGACCATGAAGGAGGCAAATGTGAAGGTGGCAATCTTGTCCCTAAGAGTAGGTATGCCAAAGGATATAGAAGGGACAAGTGTGCAGGGCCTGGCAGAAGCCACTCACATGGGTCTTGGTGCTGAGGAAGTTGAGGCCATTATGGTTGACAGCGAGGATACAGGGGGCAGGCACCGTGATGTTGCTGCAGCTCTGGATGAAGAAGAAGGAGGAGCCAAACAAGGGGAAGGCACTGAGGAGGCCTGTGGTGTGGAGAGCCTGTTATTAGGACACATGGTCCAGGACAAACGACAGCCACTGCCCTGAGCTGTCAGTGGCCTGCAGAAGCTGCTCTGTGCTCCAGTCTACTCAGACCTCTATTTCCTCCTGGCCTCTTCCTGTACTGCACCTCCTACTTCCTCCCCCTTAACTCTGCCCACCATCATTTCCAACCCAGGTGTACTTTTAGCAAAGTGGTAACAAGTCTTTCCAAATAGGCAGGTGGCTCTGCTGCCACCAAAAACTCAGTGGTTTAGAGTGCTGAGTGCTCTTCTAGAGGACCTGGGTTAAGTTCCCAGCACCCACATGGCAGCTCATAACTGTAACTCCAGGATCCAACACCCTCACACAGACAAAGAAATGGTATCTCCAACCTCCCTCTGGCCGCCCTCAGCTCAGCTTCCCCTCACGTCTCCTCCCAGCACTCACCCAGGAACTGAGCACGGGCCTGGTGGGGGTTGAGCGCCTGAGTCTGCTGCCGGTGCTGGCTCACCAGGTTGAGCCAGGTGTCACTGGCTGTGCTGTGGTAGAGCTGGGCTGGGATGTATTCTTGGACTTCACGCCTGCGTGCAGAGGGTACAGGGCCTCTGATCCCACCCACCTGTTGATCTCCACTACGAAGCAGGTGTGACACTAAGCAGACATGGCTGCCATACTCTTCTGGGATACTAAATGTAGGGAGCATGGGAAGGACATATGGGGTTCCTACTCACAGCTGAGGGAGCTGAGGCTCTGAGAGGTGCATGGAGAAGGAGGGGCAAGGTCATGCAAAGACTGAGAGAGGAAGTGTAAACAGGGGAAGGTGAATCCAGACTGGGTTTCTTAGTTCCTGCACCCAAGGTGCTCAAGGCAAAGGGGTGAAGAGCACAAAGGTGGGGCGACATCCAGGTGAGCAAAGCAGGAACCTCAGGCTGAGTCCCCAGAGCCTTATCCCCACCTGCCCCAGTTCCTGCCCCCACCCCTTTGACATATGCAGGCTCTCTCAGGACAGACCTTCTGCCTCTTGGGCATGTAGAAAATAGCAGTAGCAGTCCTGCTCCATCCCACCTGCCCTGGGCTGCAGTTGGGGAAAGGGCTAGGAGAAGTTGAGGTAGCCCCTTCTCCTCCCAGAGTTACCCTGCCCTGAACGGGTAAGAGGCCAGAGGCCAAATGTTGAGTGTCTTTCTCAATTGTTTCTCCAACTATTATTAGTATTGTTATTATTATTATTATTGATGTGAGTTTGATTGTTGGTTTAGAGACAAGGTATCATTATGTGGCCTTATCTGACTTGAAACTCACTGTGTAGAATAACCTAGCCTCAAACTCATAGATATTTGCTTGCCTTTGCCTTCTGAGTGCTGGGATTAAAGACATGCACCATCATACCTGGCTTCAATTATTTTTTGAGAGAAGGTCTCTCACTGAACCTGGAGCTCACGATTAGCTGGATGGGCTAGCCAGCAAGCCTTAGGGATCCTTCTGTCTTTACCTTCTGAGCAATGGGATTACAGGCACATGCTACCATGCGTGGCATTTTCTGTGGGTGCTGGGGCTCCAACTTATGTCCTCATGCCAGTGTGGCATATGGAGTGAGCCATCTCCCAGCCTCTGAAATTACACTTTTAGGGGTTTCTTTTGGTTGTTTATGATCATTTCATGAGCCACGTAGTAGTGGTGGCACATGTCTTTAATCCCAGCACTCGGGAGGCAGAGACAGGGGGATCTCTGTGAGTTCCAGATCAGCCTGGTCTATTGATCAAGTTGTAGGACAGTCTCCAAAGCCACAGAGAAACCATGTCTTGAAAAACAAAACCAAAAAAAGCAAAGCAATCATTCCATGAAAAGTGCCTTGAGAATTTGGTGTGTTGGTTCAGGCCTGGAAATCTTAGCACTCAGGAGGTGGAGGCAGTTCAGTGTTATCCCCAGCTAGACACTGAGGCCATCCTAGACTACATGAGACCCTGTCTCTCTCTCTCTCTCTCTCTCTCTCTCTCTCTCTCTCTCTCTCTCTCTCTCTCTACACACACACACACACACACACACACACACACACACACACACACAGAGAGAGAGGAAGAAAGCAAGAAAGAAAAGGAAGGAAGGAAGGAAGGAAGGAAGGAAGGAAGGAAGGAAGGAAGGAAGGAAAGAAGGAAGAAAAGCCCTCTCAGCATTTGGCCTTGGGCAGCAGAGGCCTGGGATACACATGATAAAGGTAGTCTCTTGCTGTTGTTCACATAGGGCTTCTCAAGTGTAGTCCAGGGGCTGTGAGGCCTCACACATTTCACAATGCCACCAACATGTCATTTGCCTTTCCCCCACTCTCAAACTCTCACATGTGAACTGTGAAGCTTCTCGGAGGCTGTGAGGAATGGGCTGGTCTACACAGTGAGATGGTGGGTGAATCAGCTAGGAGAGGGTTCACAAATGTCAGACATGGCGTTCTCACTCAGACACCATGGTTAGTTTTCATCACATTCTACACATATTAACATGTAACAGCTATATTGCTACTCTAAATGAGTTGTCAAACTCTGTTTTGATTTGTGGCTTTGGTTTTGGTTTTTCAAGACAAGGTTTCTTGTGTAACAGCCCTGGCTGTCCTGGACTAGCTCTGTAGACCAGGCTGTTCTCAAACTCACAGAGATCCACCTGCCTCTGCCTCCGGAGTGCTGGGATCAAAGGTGTGCTCCACCACTGGCCAGCCTTGATTTGTGTTTTGAGAGAATTAGGGTTCTCACTATGTTACCCAGTCTAGCCTTGAATTCCTGGAATCAAGTGATCCTCCAGTTTCAGCATCTCCGCGGCTGGGATTAGCAGCATGAGCCACCACACCCAGTTCAGTGAATGTGTATGTGGCTGTGTATATTTTCTGGCCTACAAGGTATGCGTGTCTTGAAAGTGTTTGTTCACCATTCGATTTGTTCCAAGCTATTAACAATATGTTGCAGGAGAAGAAAAGAGCTTCAAGGCCGGGAAAGCCTTTTCCAGTCTAACTGGTACAGAGGGGAAACTGAGGCTCGGCAGTTGTGAGAAAAGAGGGGATTGGGTGGCCTGCCCTCCTTCCCAGTTGAGACGAGTGGACAAGCGCTCACACACTGGGCAGGTAGAAGTGGTCCTTGGCGCGGTGCTGCAGAGAGGCCAGCTTGGACACCTGCCGCCGTTGCTGCTCACTGGGCTGGCTGGCTGGCACGCTACTGAAGAGGCCCTTCAGGTAGTCAGGCAGAACCTGCAGGAAGCATTGGCGTGAGAGACTGCCAGACAGGAGCACACTCAGACATTCACTGTCAGGGGCTCTGGGCCAGGCAACTGCATTGACTCCAGTCCTTCCCACTCCTAGGAGTCTGTGGTTCATCGCTTCCCTGGGTTGTGGGGGGTGAGGATAGATGCACATGGGAGAAGAGCTCTGAGGGATGAAGACTATGAGAGAGTTTCCATGGTAACGTGGGAAGAGTGGTCTAGGTGAAACGAAACATAAACAGTATATTGTGTGCAAGTGTTCATTAGGTACATGCTTCTCAGAACTGAGACCAAGGAAGAAAGCATGTCAAACCAAATTTCAGAGTTGTATCTAGAGTTTCTGATCCTGTAGATCTGGGGCAGAACCAGTTAGTATCAAGCATTTGCTGGTCGTTGAGGGGCACACTACCAAGCTATGCAGAGGTAGGTCTTAACACTGTGTGGCCCCCAAACAAAGAGGCTGTGTGTTTGAGAAAAGGTCTCTCTATGTAGCCCTCGCTGGCTTGGAGCTTGCTATGTAGACCAGGCTGGCCTCTAACTCCCAGAGATCTGCCTGCCTCTACCTCCTGAGCACTAGGATTAAAGGCCCGCACCACCACATCCAACAATGTGACCATGTATTTTTTATGTGGCATTGATGAAGCTTTGGTACAAGTTCCACAAAAATCTGGGTGTCGCATCTATGTTTTGTGATGTGACAGACCCCCACCATTTTATAGGGTTCAGGACAACAGAGAGGTCACATCTCTCACCTGGTTATAGTGCATAGTCACATACAGCTCATTCTCAAACTTCAGTGGCTGATCCCAAAGCACCCGCCGGAACCAGAGTGTGTAGCCACCTTCCACCTGCTCCATTTCTGAGGCCACGTCCAGGATGTAGGCCCGGGAGCTCAGTGGACAAACGTGCTGACCTACAGGGAGAAAGAGTCATGGCTGGGAGAAGTGTACCTGTGGTGCAAGTGCGTACAGGGCCAACAGGCCAGCCGAGTGGAGTTTCCCCAGCAACGATGCACCTTCCTCATTAAGGGGAACAAACACACAAGGCACCTGTGAAGTGCTGGAGACCATAGGAGGATTTTCTCCAGTTCAAAGAAACAAGTGCCATTCCATTCCTCCTCAGGAAGGGGCCTTGAATGTTCTGGAGTGCATGCCAGGGTCTGGAGAGGACCTCGGCTTCTGCACAGAGAAATGCCAGCCCCTTTTCTAGAGAGCCCGGGATCACAGAGAATTACAGTAGACCTTTGCCATGAATCTTTCTGCAGACTTCCTTCAGGAGAGCCCCTTTGCTGGGCGTCTATGGTGGGTAGGGTCAAAGGCCCGAGCTTTAAGCGGAGAGAGAGGTCCATATAATGCTTCTCCCTCACACTGATATGTCTGCTACCTGTCCCTCGTATTCTGCAAAACTGCAATATGGAGGACCAGATTGCCTGGGTTCTGACCTCTGTGCAACCTTGATCAGGTCCCTGTGGTGTCTGAGAACAGCCCCTCTGCAGAGAGCAATATCCTAATGCCTAGGACTTGTGACTATGTCACATTTACGGCAAAAGGGACATTGCAGATGTGATTAAGGGTCTTAGATTACTGGACAGGCCAAATGAGAGCACTGGATATCCTAAAAGAGAGGCAACAGGCTCCAGTCAGAGACATGGGGGCAGGGTTGAGGTTGGGGCAGGGAAAAGACATCTGAAGACTACACTTTTGACGTCAGAGACAGGGAAGGAACCCCAAGCCAAGAACTGTAGGCAGCTCGGAGATGCTGGGAAAGGGTGGGAATGGCCTCTCCCCGAAAGCTTCCAGAGGAAAGCAATCCTGGCGGTGTTTCTCTTTTAGTATCTCTGACTGTCAGAACTGTGAGACAATCTGTGTTATTGTAAGTCACTGGGCTTGTGGTCACAGGAAACTAACAAAGCTCCTTTGGGTCTCAATTTCCCCAACTGAAAATAGCAAAGAGAAGAGTCTATGCTATAGAGTTGTGGGAGATAAAAGACTTCATAGCATTAGGGTCTAGGTGGGAGCATTTCTCAGTTATAGACAGCTTACCCAGAATGCATGAGACACTGGGTTTGACTCCCAGTACATCCCCAGACAAAAACCAACCAACCAAGCACCCACAGACGTTTATACCACTAAACTTTGAATCATGCCCACTATATGCTCAATAAATGTTTGCTGTTGCCTGCCATCCCCACCCCTTCTGTCCTGATTGGACCTGGGGTAGGAAGGACTGAGGCACCCATGAAGGGACAACTGGAGATGGCTGTGACTACCAGTTGGTGGGAGGCAAAATTAGCCTAGAGTGGGCCTGTAGCAAATTGGAGGAATTTGAGGCTGTGTGAGGTTCCCTGTGTGCCCAGGGCCCTTGAGGGAAGGCCCACTGAGACCTTAGGAGGGGCTTAACATGCTACTCTGAGGGCTCGAGGGTGGAACAAATGTTCCGGTGTGGAGTTTCAGGAGTTTGGTTCATGGGTGAAATTTCCCCAAAGTGTAAGGGCTAGAGAGAAGCTTCTCTAACTAAGAAGGCCCTGAGAGACCAAAGCAGGGTTCAGAGGCTCTCTCCTCCACCAACCCCAATCTAAAGAAAAGGGGAGACAGACAGGTACACAGCATAATAAAGTGGGAGAAACAAAAGTCTTGGAAAGCAAGCTCAGCACACACAGAGGTTAAAGGCTTCAGAGAAAGTGACCTTTGACCTGGTCATCAGGGCAGGGTAAAGTGGCCTCATGGCCAAAGGTGGTGCTGGGTCATGAAGGAGCCTATAATGTTCAGTCCTCCTGGCTACTCACCTCGGCTGGTGACAACAAAAATGACATATTCATCAAAGGCTTCAGGACGTGTCAGAGCCATCTCAGTGCAGAGCCCCTCTATCACATCCAGGGCCACCTAGGAAGGTCAGAGAGGTAAAGCTGGGCCCCAGCCACTAACAAAGAGGCATAAAACTCTGCAGCTCAACCTGACAGAGTGCAGCTTTTGGAACTGGCTCCTAACTTGCGTTTTTATATTCTCTCTGTGATTCTGGGTTGTATGACTCAGCTTTTCGAAGTCTCAGTTTGCTGTTACCTGCTCAGCATCTGTAAGGGACCTATTACAAGACTCCCTGCAGATACCAAACTCTTGAGATGCCCAAGTCAGTCCATTACTCAAAATTGTATAGTTATTTGCATGTGACCCCCACACATCCTCCTTAGACTTTCAATGGTTTCTGACTGATAACACCAAATATAGCAAACTGCTGTGTGGACATTGTCATGCGGCATTGTTTAGAGAAAGGCAAGAAAAGAATGTGTATCAGTGTGATTTTCCCTAGAATTTTCCATCTGCAGTTGGTTGAATCTGCAGATGCTGAACCCACAGAAGTGGAGGAACAACCAACCGCAAGCTCTGACTCATGGGGCTGTGTGAGGTTCTCTGGACCACTGGGGCTCACTCCACCCAACCCAGAGCCTGGCATCCCTATCCTTCTAACACCAGCTTGTTGAGATGCTCCTCACTTACAGTGCATGTTTTGATTTTCAGATGGCGTTCAAGGCCTCCTGGAAGAAGACAAAGCTGTCTCTTGGAACTTCGGCCTGCCTGGGGTAGGTAAACAGAAGTAAGTTGAAAGCCTGGACCCTATTGTCCTCATGGGAGTCCCCATACCCAGAGGCATGTCTGTGCAGAAACCTTTATGTGCCAGGATTGACAGGAACCATCTTCACACACCATGCATTGCACATGAATCTAACAAAAGGTTCTGTGCAGAGCTCGTGTCTCCCACTCATCTTGACCCTAGCCCTGCTGTAGGCTCACCAACATAGCTCGAAGTTCCATATTACTGGGGAACTCCAGACGGCCCCCGAAACGCAAGGTCTTCTGCAGATTCTGTTCACAGGCTTTAGCAATCCCTGCAGAAGCAGAGAGCCAAGACCTTGCTCTAGGTTGGCCATGGGAGAAAAAGGTTCCTCTTACCCCAGCCATGAGCCCCCTACATTCCTACAACAAGAAATAGGTCTTATTCCCTTTTTGCTAGTTGAGGAATGTGAACTCAGCAAGGGGCAGTGATTCACCAAGATTAAAACCTGAAGTGTAAGAGAGAATCCACACCTACATCTCATGGGGTTATAATCTTGTCTTACCCTTGGCTTTGTGTGGACCTAGAGATAGATATCCACGCTCCTTAGCTGTTGACTATGCTGCTCACTCTCAACTAGTTCAATAGATGACATGATGGTGCCCTGTCTCTATCAACTGGGAATGCATGCCAAGTGACACATCTCACTGTGCATCACAGGACAGAGACCCCCACTATCTGTGCTTCATGCATCTAAGCTAAGCAGTGTACTTTCCCTCTCCAGAGATGGAGTCAAGAATTCTTGGGCACATTCTTCAGTCATCTTCCACCTGGAAATGACTAGGGAGCTCTTCCCTAGTTATCCATGACAGTTAATAATCAGAGGGAAATTCAGGGGAAGGGGTTCCCCTCTGTTCTCTATGGCTGCCATCACTATAATTGATTAGAGGGTCCTGGACCCTCTATTTTTTGAAGACAGGATCTCAGTGCATGTACTCATTATTTTTTGTTAACTTGACATAAACTAGAGTCATCAGGAATGGGAAACGTCAGCTGGGGAAATGCCCCATCAGATTGGCCCATGGACATATATGTCTATTGGCTGTTGCAGAATATTTGATGTGTTGCATTTGTTTAATTATGTAAAGATATGTTGCTTAGGGAGGATACCTTGCCTTCCTAAGGCCCCTGATTGGTCTAATAAAAAGCTGAATAGCCAGTAGTGAGGGAGGAGGTATAGGCAGGACTTCTGGGCAGGAGATTAAGTAGGAGGAAGAATTTAGGCTCAAAGGAAAAGAAAAAAAGATGCCAGGGGCCAGCCAGACAGACATGGAGGAAGCAGAAAAGTAGGACATACAGAATAAAAGTAAAAAGCCATGAGGCAAAACATAGATGAATAAAAACAGATTAAATTAAGTTAAAAGAGCTAATGGGACTGAGAGCTAAGCTAAGGTTGAGTGTTCATATGTCTTAGTGTCTTTATTTGGGAGCTGGTTGGTGGTCCAAAGAAAATTCCAACTATAATGGGGTATTTTCTTGAGTAATGATTGGTGTGAGAAGGCCTAGCCCGCTGTAACTGGCCCCACCAGTGGACAAATGGTTCTGAGAGGTGTAAAAAAGGTGGCTGAAAGCTGGGCAGTGGTAGCACATGCTTTTAATCCCAGCACTTTGGGAGACAGAGGCAAGAGGCTCTCTGAGTTCAAAGTTAGCCTGGTCTGCAGAGTGAATTTCAGGACAGCCAGGACCACACCCAGAAAGCCTATCTAAAAACAAAAACCAAAAACCAAACCAAGCAAGCATGGCACTACTTCAGCTTCTGTCCCCAGATTTCTGCCTTGAGTTTCTGCCCTGACTTTCCTTCAAGACAGACTGTAAGCTATAAGATAAAATAAACCTTTTCCTCCACACAGTTGTTTTTGGTCATGGTGTTTTATCATAGCAATACAGTATGTATCCCAAACTGCCCTGGAGCTTCTAATTTTCCTGCCTCTGCTTCCTTAGTGCTGGGATTTCAGGTATCCATCACCATGTCTTGTCTCTTTCTTTGAGTTGCTATAGAAACAAAGTTGTAAGCAGCCCCTTTCCACATACTGCAGAAGTACAGCTGAGACCATGCTACCAGCTGCAGGCCACTGATGACCCTGGATAAGCAGAAGCAGGGCCCTACTTTGGTGTTCTTGCCTGCCTCCTCCATTTCTCCTGTATATCATGCACTCAATTTCTGGGCCTTGACTTCTGCAAAATCCACCTGGAAATTCTTCCTGTGCAATTGCTACCCAGAGCAATTCCTGCTCCAGGAGGCCTTCCCTGGACACACCCACATGAGATCAGAGGAGTCACTGCACCAACCCCTCTCCATGAGTGTTTGTAGAGCCATTTATATCAGTCAACACTGCCTAGACATCTGCTAAGGGCCAGGCTCTCTGGTTTTGCCAGACCATGGCTGAATGTCCTGTCCCTGTAGGAGTGTCCCCACTCACAGCTCCTCACCTTGGAAGGGCAGTCCTGGGGTCCAGCTCACATGTTGGAGGAAACGAATGAGGTATGGATAGAAGACCTCAGAGCAGCTGTAGTAGGCAGCTACAATGTACAGCAGCCTCCAGCCTCGCTGACAGCTGTCCCTGTAAGCACACAGGGGTCAGGTCATAGGTGGCTTAGAGACGGACACAAGATCCAAAACTGGTTAATTAGAGTTCAGATCCAAACTGGCTAACACTTGATGTCTTGAGTCATTATGGTTGGTTCAAGAATGAGCAGAGGACCAGCCGAGGCCAATATATAGCTAGAGTTAGGTGTTTCTTTTACTTTTGAAAAGCAGATAAATATATTTATTTAATGTGGCCATATTGAGAAGAGGACTAGAGGAGTCCTGGGATGAGATTTGGGGTTAAATAGAAGACCAAAGATGCAGTCCCAATCAGAGGATGGAGGAAGCTTGTCATGTTTCTAAAGATTTGTTTATTATTATTATTGTTATTTGTATGTGTGTGTGCCTGTGTGTGGGAATGTGCACATGGGTGCAGGTGCTGGCAGAGGCCAGAAGATAGAGTTGGATTTCCCAGAACTGGAGTCACAGGCAGTTGCAAGCTGCCTGGTATGGGTGCTGGGAACTGAACTTAGTTCCTCCCAGAGAACAGCAATCTGTCTTAGCCTCTCAGCCACCTCCCCATCTCTGAAATCTTGCTTTCTAATGGCATCTGGACCCAGCTGTGTCCAGAAGCACATCCTGACTAAATTTCAGCTGCTTGAACTTTTGCTCAAGCAATCGGAGTTGGATTTCTGTTACCGGTAGCCAAGAATCTGAACATAAACATTATTATTGCCTCTTTCATCGAGGAAGAAAGAGCAGAAACGGCATGCTCCAGACCAAGCAATTTCCAAAACAGAGGCAGGGAAGGTGAGCAGAGCAAGGCTGGGGAGGGAGAAGTTCTGAGATAGAAGGGTGTGGGCACAGTGGGCGGGGAGGTGACTCACTGCTTGGAGCTGGTGTTGTCTGTGATCTGCTTTACAATCTGGCAGTAGCATTCGTCTCGCATGACCTCATGATCCCCACAAAACTGTAAAAGGGCAGGCCAGGTCACTTGCCAGATACTGGAGACTTCAGCTGTGCATCAGCAGGATGCATTTGTTACTCTCTGGGCAGCGTGAAAGGTTTCCCACTGCACTTTGACTGCAGATGGGGAAACCAAGGCACAGAGCAAGAAGGAAGCACAAGGTACCTGCTTCCAGACTGACCTTCAGGAGCGTGCAGAGTACGTCCAGTTCATTCTGGCCCTTCAGTGGGGCATCCCCCATGAACCTCATCACAGCTGTAGAAAAAGACTCATCCTGCTCAGGGCCACCATGCCCCCCCTGCCCATCCCAAGAGAACCCAAGGTCCATTTCCTCTCAGGGAGGCTGCAGCTGAGACAGTTAGAGGTTTCCATTTTCTTCAAAGTGTCTCAGATTTTGGGAAGGGAAAACTTAGAACTAGAGACCAGCGGTAACAAACACAGTTTATATAGTACTGCATCCCACCCACCTAAGAACATGTCAACTGCCATCTTGTTGAGATTGCTGTCACTGAGTTCAATGAGGGATTCCTGGATCGGGGCCTGTGAGGAGACCAAAGTTGTTTCATGATGGAGCTGAGACTTGGTAGAACAAAAGAGGCCTGCACCATACTTTCAGGCTGTATTATAACAGGAAGGGGCCACATTGCAAAACAGGGACAGATACTATACTGCAAGGAACCCTGACTCCGGACACTGAGAGCTGGAGGCTTTCAATGGGGTATTTCCTCTAGGGGATAGAAAGAGGGTTTCTGCATCACCGCTTTACAGATGAGGAAACTGAGGCATAGGACATGCACCTTAGTGAAACAAAGCATGTCCTCCAGAGTTTTGGATTCCTGGTCCTCCTTAGACTTCAGCTTGAGGCCATCCCTGCAACAGATGGGCGCTACTACCCAGTCCTGTCTCCCAGCCTTTGGCCACATTTCTGCCCCTTCCAGTCGTTCTACCGTCAGGAAGGCACCCAGAGGCTGAGACTAAGGGGCTTCCAGATCCACCCGCCAGAAGTGGAGCTGGGAACCCTACAGCCTATAGCTTGAACAACTTCAAGGCAACACGGAGGTGGGGAGGAGGAAGACGGATCACTACCCACCGGGGACGCCTCCGAGGGTCTCGGAAATACTTCTGGGCAAATTCAAGCATTGTGCTCCGTGGGAGCGCCACGGTGTCCTCTCCGCTGTCCGCGGAACGCGCCCTGACTGGAGGACCCTGTAAGATGTGCAATTGCCAAGGCCCATCGCCACCCACACCCCGACCCTGCTGTGAAAGCTAACCTCCCAGCTTCGCAGCTGGACCCTTCAAGCCTGCCCCACTTGTGTAGACTCACTCAATTTGTGTTGACGCGGCTTCCAAACCAGGCCCCGCCCTTCAGGTCAGTCTCTTGCATGAGATTGGCTGAATCCCAAGATGGTCCCGCCCCTGGAGTTTCTGCCCTGCCCCTCACCTCTCTCCGGCGCCCCACCTCGCGTGCAGCTGCAGACGAGGCCACCGCGGCTGCAACCACTGCAGCCCTGCCCCTGCTCGGTTCGGCCGGGAGCTGCAGGAAGTCTGGCGCGGCGGCGGGCTGCACGAGCTCTGAAGGAAAGCGGCCCACGCGTCCGTGGACCGCCCCGAACCGCCAGCCTAGGGAGTAGAGGAAAACGGGAAGGTCTTGTCTCGAGAGAGAGTGGGTCTTTTGCGGAGACTTGGGCGCCCTCTTGACTTATTCCTACTGGGGATGAATGCCAGGAGCAACAGGAGATTCAAAGTGTATGGCCACAGGAATGGAGACACACCTCAACCATAAGCACAGGCAAAGGTTGGGTCGGAGAGCTGTTGGCTGGCACTGTTAGGTCGGTCACCTTAGCTGACCAAAGGAGCACCAATAGACTCTTATGCGTCTGCTGTGTGTTTGGAACCTGGACTAGCATCCCTGTCTGGTGCTCCAGGTTTGGGGTATCCACAAACACCCACCAAAGTCAGGGCCTCTCCGCCGTAGCTCTTCCAGGTACACCAATTTCTTGCGAACCACACAACCAGCGCTGTAGCCTGTGGAAGGAGCATCAGCATGTACCAGGGAAACCATTTGCTCAACCTTCCCTCTCCTGTGCACTCCCACCCAGCCATGGAGCTGACCCATTCTAGGCGGTTCCAGGCGTTGCAGGTGGATGATGTCACCCTTGTGAAAGGAAAGCAGCTCTGGGTCTTCAGACAGGAAGTTCCTCACTGCTACCACATAGTCAGAATCCTGGAAAACACAACGAATAGAGAGAGTGCTGAGTACTGCCCTCACTCCAGGGGCTTCCCTCTACTGCTCCTTCATTCTCTCAACAAATCAGAGAAGCCCAGCACTCGGGAGGCAGAGGCAGGTGGATCTCTGTGAGTTCGAGGCCAGCCTGGTCTACAGAGCTAGTTCCAGGACAGGCTCCAAAGCAATACAGAGAAACCCTGTCTCGAAAAGCAAGCAAGCAAACAAACAAAAACCAAAACCAAAACCAACCAAACAAAAGCAAATCAGAGAAGGCACATTCCCTAGGTGGCTTGGGGAAGTGATGGGTATTCCTTTGATGGGCAGAGGTAAGATGTTACACAGGATGGGAATAAACTCTTGTACCTTAGCCACTGGTCCCTCCCTAAACTTTCCTCTGGATCGCCCTAGCCTGGGTGCTGGGCCTGGGACATGTCCTGCCAAAGCGTAGGGGTAAACAGAGAAGGAGGTTCAGAGGGCAACTAGTGCAGTTTCAAGGAGACAGCTGCTTGGGCTTACAGGAGGCATGCTCCACACTGCTGAGGGCAGATGTGAAGAAGATGCTGGAGAGGCAAAAGGAAAGAGGCATTGCAAGGGGAAGACGCACAGAGGTCTGTGGCTGTGTTCTGAAGTGTGCACATGTTCTTAGTATATCCACACTCTCTGGAAAGAAGGGCTGTGATGCATCTGTATTGGAGTGGTGGCCACATCTGTGGAGGAACCCTAACCTTCTTCAGCTCCAGAATGAAGTTGTCTACTAGGGTCTTAACCTGACGAGCCCGGGCCGAGAAGAGGATGATCTTCTCATTGGTCAGGTTGAACTCCAGCATGTTCTGTGATGGCATGGTCACAAATAGAATGTCTGCAAAGCTGGGGGAGAGAAGATGGTGTGAGGGCAGAAACCTTAAGGCCAATGAGATGCCCTCCTACAGGCCTTTGCTGTTCCTGTTTCCCCTCTTTGACCCAACTGTGTATCTCTCTCTCTCTTTGGTTTTTTGAGACAGGATTTCTCTGTTTAACAGTCCTGGCTGTCCTGAAACCCCCTCTGTAGACCAGGTTGACCTCCAATTCACTGAGATCTGCCTGCCTCTGCCTCCCAAGTGTTGGGATTAAAGGTGTGCGCCACCCCCGCCTGGCCTTTATGTATCTCTTAAAACCTCACGTCCAGCCCCTCAGGCCAACCACAAAGCCAGACTTTGCCCACACAATATCTTTGTCCGGTCAGTTGGCCCAGTTTTCTCCTTAAGAGCAGGATCCCCCCCCCCCCCCAGCCAGTGATCAGAGCTCTCTCCTGACCTTAGGTTGAAATGGACAAAGGGACTCCAGTAGGGAACCTGGGCACTTAGCAGGGTCTCTGGGCCAGAGCCAGTTCTCTCCCAGATGCTTGGGGACTTGGCTGATCTCAGCAGTTACCCCCTCTGGAGACAGGGCTGGCATGTGGCTCCAGAGGTGCAGTAGGGTAGTGGGCTCTCAGCTTAACCACTTCCTGCCTCTGTGACCAGAGACCATCAACTTCTCTCTGCATGCGTCACTTTCCAAGTCTCTAACATGGACTTATGCAAAAGGCCTGGCACAGCCAGCACGTTATAGGTGTTTACTAACACCTCTAAGGAGCACAGTAAGGAGATGTTGATGCCAGTCCATGTCTGTGTCCAGACAGCCCACTCCCACATGCCTGCCATCACCTGTACCATTACCTGTATGCACACAGGACCCGAAGCTGTCTGCTGGCCTCTCTGCTGCCTTTGACCATCCTCAGAAGTTTGATGCCCGTGTGGGATACAGCTAGGATCTGCACACCAGTGCCCACACTGCCCTAGGAACGGTAAGCCTGGTGACACCTTCCATACATAAAGGCCAGTTATCCCTGGCTGCTCTGGGCAGGAAGGAAGGGGTGAACAGGGACTCTTACTGTTGCTGGGAAGAGGCGGGAGAAATAGACCTCCCAGCTGTCTCGGGCCATGCTGATCGCAGCCCGCTTCACACTTTCTGTTACCAGTGGTCGCTGTGTGTCCAGCTGGTTCTGGGCTAAGGAAGGCCAGTTCTGGTCAACACTCTCTTCCCCTCCTGTCCAGCTTACATCTCAGGGAGTCAGGGGTGAGAGGCTGGTACCAGCAGGAAGCTGTCTAACCAATGTCTGTATGGGGCACTAGAAGCCACATATAGATGAAAGGGCCATATTGCATATTACATGTTGCTGATCTCCTAACATGCAGCCTGGAGAGGCTAAATAAGGATGGACATGTGTAGGAGGCAAAGGGACAGGGTGTATCCTTAGACTCCTTCCAGACAAGGGCTGGCCCCCCAATCTGGTTGACTGCCCATCAGTGCCTTCCCCTTCCCTGAGGTACCAAACAGGGCCTTCATCTGTAGCCGCTCATCCTCAGATATGCGTAGGCAGGCCTCTGAGAGTGTGTCATGCAGGATCTGCAGGGAAAAGGTGTGGTCCTGCTGGAAGCTGAGGCCTATAGCTTAGGTTTGCAGGAAGGGATCCCTGTTCTGCAGCACTGGGGTCATCTGTAAACTGGGTGGCTTTTGTTATTTGATCCTTCATAGGGTCACTTCCTAGTCCTTTCTGCTTTTCCCAGGCCTTGGTTTCCATATATATCCCTAGAGGCTGAGATTTGACCTCTAGGCTCTGTGAACTTAGAGAGACTTGTTTGTTTGCTTTGTTTGTTTGTTTGTTTTGATACAGAGCCTTGTATCAAAACTCCTGATCCTTCTTCCTCTACCTTCTGGTTACTGGAGTTACAGGCGTACATATGCCCAGATTGAACTGTGCCTTGTTAGCTGGATATGTGGTCCTGCTAGCCTTGTTTATGGGAGTGGGGGAAACCCACAGACCCCAAAAGAAAAGAGCCCACAGGTAGAAGGGAAGGAGAAGTCTCACCTGCCGGAACAGGAGGTCCAGCTGCACGGGGTGACTGTAGCTGTCTTTAGGGTAAAATACCTGTGTGGTAGGGCCTTTGTTTACCCATGGGTTACCCCTCTTCCTGGTTGGACCCCAACCCCAAATGCAGCTCCTGACCGACTCCTATGCTAGCTGTAGCCCCACTGCCATTCTTCATGGCTCCCCTGACCTAGCTTCCTGGATAACCCTGCCCATATTTAGCCCATCCTCTGGCCTGCTCCTGGCACCTCTTTGCGCAGGAAGATCCGCCAGGGGACATCCTGGTAGCCATAGAAGTTGGGGTTGACTAGGCGGTGCAGCTGTGTCTGCACAGGATCCTCTGGAGGCTCCAGCGACCTTGAAGGCTGCACTGTGGAGAGCAGGGCAGAGAATATAAGTGTGTGTGTGTGTGGGGGGGAGCTTCTTGGAACTCAACAGGACCAGGGAGGGCCTTACAGTGCTTATGGCGATAGGAGGTATCATGAAAGTACAGCAGGGTGATTCAGGAGGGCTGGGCAAACCTCTCTGAAGTGACATTTGAGCTGACACCTGACTGATGGGCAAGAAGGAGCCAGGCACCCAAAGCCTATGAGGGAGAACATTCCTCTTGGAGGAGACAGCAAGTGCAAAGGTCCTGAGGTGGGAACAGGCTTGGTGTCTTAGTTACAGGAATCAAATGTGTCAAGGGGAAAAGGGGGAGAGGGAAGGCTATAGGACCAGGCTGATAGGTCATATGGGATGGTCACAATCACAGTGAAGAGTTTGGTGTTCATTACAGGGGCTTTTGTCAGAGACAAGATGTGAGTGGACTCATATTTTAGGGTCACTGCCTGATTAGGGCTTCCCTTTTGGTGCAAGAGGGTTGAGTTTACATCCCTGGTCTGATATTTTCAAGCTGTGTGGCCTTGGGAAGCCACCTAACATCTTTGTGCTTCTGTTTCCTCACCTCTAACAGGTAGGGACAAATAGTATTGTTTTGATGAGCTCCAGCAAGATTCCAAGCCAAGGCAGGGCTGGCCTGAAACCAGCAACTCAAGGGGTGATGTTATAATGACACCAGTGTCCACACAGTGTGGACTCGGAGACACACACAGCTCCCCCAAACACCCCTGTGCTCACAGACTCAGTCACTCACCTGGATACATGCACATCCCACCCTTGAAGCCCTCACCTGGAGTGGGCCCCATGCATGGCCTTGGAGCGCTGGTCACCGGCTTCACCAGGGCCACAGCCTCTCTGGACACCTGTCCCATTACAAACAGAGCACCAAGGGGCAGTAAGCAGACTGTGGAGGGGAGGCATAGGGCCATTCTGAGAGGGCAACTGGCCTCTGGGGTACCCAACCCACTCCTCACCTGAGTGCCAGGTACCACTGCCAGGTGAGTCTTCTGTCCCTTCAGGATCATCAGGGCTTCCTCATGGGGGTCAGGTGGCCTCCTAAACACCTTCCCACCATCCGTTCTGGCAGGTGACCCATGCAGGTTGGACACTAGGTATCCCCTTACCCATAATCCCCAAGAGGGGGCCCCTCCTTCACCATTGCAAACAAGCACCAGAGAGGGGCCAAGGCTGTCTAGCACAGTGGAGACCATGGCAGCCCAAGCCTCCCATTGCCAAGGGGCCCATCCTGAATAGTGATGAGCCCCATATAGAGCCAGGGCTGAGGCTGGTGTCTGGACCCACCTGCGGGCCTCAGGGCGCCCTGCCCAGGGCGGCTGCTTGCACTGCTTGATGATGCTTCTGATCTGCTGTGTGGGTTGTGGGAAGTGCTCAGAGTTGAGTGTGGAATACCGAACCAGCTCTGGGGAGGCTGAAACTGAAGGCAGGTAGCCAGGTAAGGTCACGGGGCCCAGTTGCCCTGGCCTATCTGGGCAGCCTCAGGATTTGGATGGACACTCACTGGATTCTGGAGCAGTCCAGTCCTGAGCTAGAATAGGGGCAGCCACAGGCTTGCTAGAGGTCTTCGGGGCCTTTGCCACAGAGCCTGGGGCCAACGACTGTGGAGTGGGACGCACAAGCACAGGCTTGGCTGGAGGGCCAGTGCCTGCAATCTTCGGCCGTGCCTCTGGACCTAGTGGTCTCTGTGGAGAGCAGGTCATGAAATGGTCATTGAGGACATACCAGCTTACTCACAGGTAACCTCCAGCTCTGCCCAATGTGGACTATAGGACACTTGATCTTAGAGACAGTAAAGCCCTGGGGTAACACAATATTCCTGTTTACCCTGGGAAGTGCTCTCCTCACCTCTGGAAGCTGGGGTCTTGAGGTTGCACTTATGGGCTGCTGCTGGAGTGCCAAAGCCTGTAGGGTCATCTCCCGGGCCTGGGAATAGGTGATCAGGTGACTTGCGTACACATGCATGGACACACTCTCATGTACACACACACACACACACACACACACACACACACACACACACAGAGACAGTGCCCTGTCCCCACTCACCAGTAGCACAGCCTGCCTGTGGATGAAGGCTTGCTGCAGAGCCAGTGTAGAGGCATCCAGGCCTGGAACTGGGGAACCAGGCAGAGGTGGGCACGGGTGCTGGGGAAGCAGGAGCTCCCCTATGCACCATCTGCCCCTAGCCCAGAAGCATATTTAGGAAGCACTGACTGGGCTTGACCTTGGGGTCTGGAGGTCTCCGGGGTGTATCTTCAGAAGCACTGCTGCCACTTCCACCTGGCTGGCCCCCACCTTTCATGCGGTAGGCGATGGCTGTCGGCTTCTCCAGGTCCTGGGACAGCAGTGGCTGCCTCACTGCTGTGATCCCCAGGATCCATGGAAACAGGCACCTGACACCAGCCCAAGCTCCCAACCCACCCCCTCCACAAGGAATGAATTGTAGGAGCCAGTGTCTGTGCTGGGGTTTCCTAGGGCAAGGAAGTCTTATGGGATTTGGAAACAGGTGACTCAGTGATCCATTCTATGAGTGTGTCTTCTGCCAGATGTGACAGTTGGGGTTAGCTGTGGATCTTTCTGTGGCATCTAGGGACATTCCCAGCTGCCAGGTAACCCCAAGGTTTTCCTGTGCCCAGCACAGACTCAGGCTGGACTCCCTGTCCCTGGGCCCTGGCGGTGTAAGACTCAGATGTCACCCTAAGATGTGGATATGTCTCTGGTACACACACTGAGCCTGCCATCTGCAGACATCCCTCTGCATCCCTACCGCATCCCCACAGGCCAGCACAGGGTCGAAGAGGCTGTCCAAATAGCCATCCAGCTCCTTGGGGGGCACAGTGGGCTCTCGGGTGCTGTCCACAGCTGGTAAAGGCACAAAAGGGCCAAGTTTACTTCTCCTATGGGTCTCCACACCCTCTGGGTTCTTTTCCCTCTAATGTGGCCATTGCTGGTTGACCTTGGTGGGTTGCTGTCCATCTCTGGGCCTCAGTTTCCCTATTTGTACCATCCTCATTGTGGCTGCAGTACCCATCAAAGTCAGGTATTTTGGGCTTGTGGTCCTGGAGCTGGGTCCTTGTGGGTGTGTCCTCATCTGAATCCCAGCAATTCCCAAACACCCTGTGGATGAAAGTGGAGACACAGGACAGCTGACCCCCAAAGAGATTTCCTGAAACTTCTATGTGTCCTGGGTTGGGTGGCTTCCCCAATCAAGGGGTGGAATTACAAGGTACGGCAGTGCACACCTGCAGCTCCAGGCTCCCAAAGCTAAGGTAGAAGGATGGCCTTAGCCCAGGAACTTGGGGTTTGCTCAGCCCAAATGACCAAACATAAAACAACCCCACCCCCAGAACTCAGCCTTTCCCTACAACTAGTGGGCAGAGCCAGCTGCCCAGGGGAGGTGGTCTGGGCAAGTAACTACATACCCTCTGGCATCTCCTTTGCCAGCCAAAGGCTCTTCTGCACCCACAATGAAGTAGGATTTCTGTCTAGGAAAGTCCCGGAGCAGTTCCAGGTCTGACACCAGATCCAGCACATAGTCATGTCCAGCCAGCTCTGCCCACTGGACTCCGTTCTTCATGGCCACCGTCCAGCCCCTCCAACCATCAGCCAGCCCCCTGACCAGTGTGCAAAGGAAAGGAAATAAAGAATGAAACTGTCAGGCATTGCCTGGAGATTCTGCGGGGCATGAATCAGATTCCAGGCATGGCCAGAGTGGCCTTCTGGACCCCCCAGGGATGATGCCTCCTGCCCCGCCCTTCTTCCCTGGTCATGGGGTGCCAGATGGGGCATTCTAGGAGCCAACCTGTGTTTTAGAATGTCTCCAGCAACAGCTTCCCCCGTACTCCAGGCATGCACCGGACAGGAGAACTGGTCACCTGGCACAGCCAGTTGCTGAACTCAGTCTGGGGCATCTCTAGGGCAGCTTCCCTGGCTCCCATGTCCCAATCCCATATTCCAGCCCCCACTTCCCTGCACTCCCACATTGGCATGAGTCCCTCCCTGGCTTCAGAACCTTTATTGTCTGCTGCTGACTCCAGCTGCTCTTCCTTTTGGAAGAGAAGAGAAGCAGCCTGAGGGATGAGCCTCCATACATACCATTGAAGCAGCTCACATCTAGAGCCATACTGGCCTTCTCCTGAATGGCGATCCACTCGAGCTGTGTGGGGGGAAAGGTGCGGGCAGCCCCTGAGCCCATAGCCTGCAGGAGGCGATGTTGGCACACAGCCTGGAAGCCATTCTGCCCATAATCAGACACAAACCTGGGGGAGGAATGGGGAGTTGGAGTCTAAGGTAGGCACAGGCTAACCCTTAGCTCTAAGGTGAGTTGGAAAGGGCTCAGGTTAACTCATAAATGGGATAGGTTAGAGAACACACACACAGGCTTTCATAGCCTAGAGTGCTGAGACTGACCTAAAAAAAAAATTCTGGGTTAGCCCAGAAGTATCTAGTCTAGCAGAGAAGTCCAAGGATGGAGTAGAATGCCATTGCTCAGTGGGGTGTACGACTAAGCATGGGCCAGAACCTGCACTCTGGAGAGCTTTGCCCCCATCCTTTCACTGGGTAGCCTGGGTGACCACTGGCTCTTAACCTGGCCTCCTACTTTTCATCTGTGTAAGAGATGGCTGTGAGGGTCCCAAAGGCTCAGGGCCAATGAGCTGTTCCCTTCAGCAGGTCCTCTCATGTCCCTACCCATTTTGCCCTGACTGGATTATGCTTTTGGGAAGGCCCCCCACAATCAGTGGCCCTACTGTGCTGCTAGAACCACCATAGATAGCCACAGTGCTGGCTGAGGAATGGCCATCTTCTGCATGCTGGCCTGGAGAGGTTCCTCACAACCTGGTGCCATTGCTACCCTGCTGGGTGGATCCTGTTACCATCCCCCACTTACAGCAAAGAAAAAGAGAGGTACCGGTCCAGGGTCATGTGGTAAGCTTGTGAACTGTCTCCCACAGGCCCTGTACCTCACCAGCATCAGGGATACAATGTCATCATGGTCATGCCCACGTGGCACTTGCCATATGCCCATCTCTGTTCCGTGTACTTACATATACATATTTTATAGGGGACAAAACCAAGGCCTGGAGAGGTTAAGTGATTTGCCCAAAAAATCACAGAGTTGAGCTTGGTTTTTGCATCTAGATTGTCTGAGCCCAGCTGTCCTCCTAACCCCTGTCTGCCCCACAATCTAAGAGATCTAAGGGCTAAGAACTCTTTTCCCACTTCTTCACACCCCCGTTTTTCTCCACTCTGGGTTCTGTCAATCTTCATCCATTCTAACCTGGTTCCTCCTCTCTGCAGTAGAGCCTGCCTTTCTTCTAGCTCTGGACTCAGTAAAGTGATTGCAGCTCTGGCTGCCATCCAAACTGGTCTTCTGGCAACACAGAAGCACCCGTTGGCTTCACCTCCGAACTCCTACAATCTGGGTTACACTCACTTGAGCAGGAACTTGTCGAGGTGTGAGGAAGGCGCGAAGCCACTTAGGCAGGCAGCCAGCAGCAACCAGCCACGCTTGGCATTGTAGGCATTGTAATTGCGCCACACCTGGTTGGCCAGCTGGGCTAGGATCTCATCCCGCAGATCTGGCTCCACCAGCCCCTGGTGCACAATGTAGTTCCCCAAGATCATCTCCTGGGTGCCATGCAGGTGGGGGTCTCCCATGAAACGCAGGATCTAGGGCACAGAGAGATTCTTGTGAGCTTCTGCTCACATTCTTGTCCTGTTCTCCTGCCCATAAAAAGTCCCTCATATTTCAATATCACTCTACTATTCAGTGTCAAACAGCTAGCAGGAAAGTTAGGATCCAAAGTACATATTGACTTCCTCTCCTGGCCACAAATCTCCTGTGGTTCCCATTCATAGCCAGCATCCTTTTGTACCCTTGGCCTCCCTCCGGCTCCCCTTGGTCTAGAGGGTTCAGACCTGACCATATCACTCCCAGGAAACACCTTCCAGGGCTCCCAGCTCTCTGGTGAAATGGGACCTGGGGGCCTGCAATCTAAGCCTCACTGGCCACTCTCCCTTTTCTTCCCATCTCTCCTGTCCCAATGAGTTCCTCCTTCCCCTAATAGGTAAACTCCAAAGCCTCCTTCTCCAGGCTGCCTCCTGTGGCTTGCCTGCCTCCTGAGACTGGACCTGGGACCTCATTTGTGTTCCCAGCCTCTGAACATCTCTCTGCATATGCTGATAGTCCTGGGTCAGAACAGGGACTGTCCTCCTCTGCCTGGGGAGTCATTAGGAGGTACCAGAGAGAGACTGGGGCAGCATTGCCATTCCTCCAGGATGGCTGGAGGAAAAGACTCTCAGAAGGAGGCCCAGATCTTTACACTGACATATAGCTTCAAGAAAAGGTGTGGGACTTGAAGGCCAAGGAGGATGTCAGGGAATAAAAAGGAAGCTTGTAACCTCCTCTCATGTAAGGCTATGTACTTGATGCCTGGGGGCAAGGGTGCTTGTGGCTTGGCATGTGGTAGGGTTATGCACTTGACGCCGGACTGAGACAGATCCCATACTAGCTTAAAGACACTTATGGCCTCCGAATGGTGCTCCGCAGGTAGCCGTGTGAGAGGCATCTTCAGGGGCACCGTCAGCATCCCAAAGGAGGGTTCCTGGGGACACAAGGAGGGCATGGGAGATGACATTGGGGACAACAGCATGCCCACGTCTATCCCATCTTGTGTTGGGCAAGAGCACAGGAGACCATGGCACAGGCCCCCCACTCAAGTGCCTAGATGAAGAAGGTGGGTTCTGGTGAGGGCAGACAAGGCCCACAGAGAGCAACTGGATTAGGCAGAGCAATGCTGCCGGGCCCTTCTTGGAGGACAGGACACAGGCAGGTGCTGTGTCACCTCCTAGATGGGTTCTGATTATCCCAGGCTGTTGATAAGCTATTCAGCTGGAGTCCAAGAGGATCTCGTTTCTGTTGGGGCTCTACGGCTCCCAATGGGCTCCCGTCCATACCATAAAAGCTTTCAGGCAGGCTGTCAGCTCTGAGTTTCAGTGCTGCTTGCACCAGCCCTTACCTTGAAATGGCATCGGACAAACTTGGCCATAGGGTAGTTGTTGATGTCGAGGGGAAGTGTGACACAGGGCTCAGCCTGGAGCCTAGGAGTCCGGACAATGGCTACTCGGGGCACGCTGGACAGCTTGAGGCCTGTAGACAGTGGGAGCATGTAGTGATTGCACCCTTCCCCCCCCCCCCGCTGCCGCCGCCGCCGTTAGAGACGACACACCTGCTGCTGCTTGCAGGAGCCCAGCCACCTCAGCTGGCACCTCCAGGTGTCTCACGGGCACCACTTCACGCTTGCTGAGCTCCTGGAGGGATGGGCAAGGGGTGAGGGGACAGCTGCCATGCTTCACCTGCTGCTCTCCCTCCTGTCCCCCTGCTGTGGCTTGGACCCTGCACCCACCTCCTGCTCACGCAGCCATGCCTCCTGTGCCCGGCGCCTCCGTTCTGCCCTCAGCTGCAGGAGAGCAAATGGTCAGGGCACAGGTGGCAGTCAGGGCAGGCGAGAGCAGTAGGGAAGGGCCTGTGGCCTGGAGGCTCCTGGTGGCCCTGATGGGACCTCAGTCAAGGGAGGCAAAGGTGTAGCCAGAGATGGGAGGGGATGCATTGGCAAGACTCCAGGAGACCTTGTTTCAAGCCTTGCATGCCTTCCAAACTTTGGGAATTTGTCTCTGGCAGTTGGTTTATAGGTTTATGTGACAGAGGACAAGACCAGAAGGGAGCTAAGTACCAAATCATACTAAGGAGATTCGGGTCACCCAGTGCCAGTCATGCCTGCAGCTCACAAGGACCCTAGTACTGGCTATATCTCTCCGTGCAACATTTCTTCCACCCTTCTCCATGCCCTGAGGGACGTGCCAGGAAACAGGCTCACAGGAGCCACAACCACCCAGCTCAGGAGGAGGGCATGACCAGGACTTGCCCTGGGGATGGGCTCCTCTTGGGCAAAGTACTCCCCCAACCCGGGCAGACCTGTACCTTGATGTAGCGGCGGCGGTTCACATAGGTGTGCACCAGGGAACGGAACTTCACCAGACTCTGCCTCATCTGCTGGTAGCGTTGTCTGAGGAGTCAAAGATGAGGCCATGGGGGGTGACACAGGGTCAGAGATGCCTCTGCCACTGCCCATACTTCATTCAGAGATCCTTTGTCTTAAAGGAAGGTGAGTTCAGTGTGGGACAGAAACACAGCCAAATCCACACAGCAAATCTAGTGGCAGGGCCTGGATTGATCCTCACAGTGGTAACACACAACCCCATCATGTGGCAGTCCCAGAGCCCTGACATGAGGTAACGGGAAACCCTCTCAGTGGGATCCACAGTCAGCAGTGACTTGGAGAATCAAGCCATCCTTCCGGTGGAAGCCTCTTTCAGCTTGCAGGCCTCCAGAGACAGAAAGGATGCTCACGGTTGGAGCTTGAGCTTCTCTGAGGCTGGAGGACCCCAGAGGCTTCCTCTTCAGTGGGGCTCACCTGGCCAGGAAGCCACGGGCCCTGCTCTGCAATAGGATGATCTTCCGCCGCAGGGAGCGGAAGTGCCGTTGGATGAAGAAGCCTCGCAGGTAGCGCTGCAAGGTGAGGGCAGCTCGGTTCTGGACTCGCTCCCGCATACTCTCCAGCAGCTGGTGCAGGTGCTCCTTGAGGAAGAGCTGGAGGTGGGAGGTAGCAATACGTACCCCTATTGAAGAGCCCACAAAAGCAGAGAAGATAGGGCTGCCTCCCCCGGAGCTTGGTCCGGAGTTTGGAGCAGCAAGACATTGGAGAGCCACCTGAGCAGAGCTGAGGTGGATACACATCTCAAGCTTAGTCATCCGGATGGCTCTGGGGTACCTCTTGGATGTCACCGAATGTGGGTGTCTCCAGAGCTCACCTTGCTAACCCCAACACGGTACATGTCTGGAGTGACTGTGCATAGGCGGCTCAGCAACGACACACACATGTCCCCATCCGCTGGCACATTGAGCTTGAGGGCCACCAGGCAGCGATACCTGGAGGACCAAACTCAGACTGAGGGCCCGATATTACTCTATCCTCATGCCTGGGCGGGGCAGGGGTGTGGTCAAAGTAGTTCAAGGTGTCAAAACTGTAATACACTATTTCAGCAGAACAAATCCTTTACTGACACCTGCTGGAGCTTGTCCTAATAGCAATTAAAATCACCCTAGATGGGTTCAACACAGAAAGCAAAGGTTCCTGTCACCAAGCCTGACAGCTTGAGTAAGTCTCTGGCAAACGTATCTCTTCCACATGATGGAGATGGAGTACAGACTCCTAAAAGCTGTCCTGTAACCTCCATACACATCGACACATTTGAGCCACCACCCAGTAAGTGAACACATGTAATTAAACAAAAAAGAAAGAGAGACAGGAAGGAAGGAAAGGAAGGAAGGAAGGAAGGAAGGAAGGAAACCAGCCAGGTGGTGGTGGTGCACACCTTTAATCCCAGCACTCAGGAGGTAGAGGCAGTCGGATCTCTGTGAGTTCGAAGGCAGCCTGGTCTACAAAGCTACACAGAGAAACTCTGTCTCAAGAAACCAAAAAGGAGGAGGAGGAGGAAGACGAGGAGGAGGAAAGAAAATAAAAAAAGAAAGAAAAGCACAGCACAACAAATATATTTCCCATGTCGAATCTAACATGTCTTGTATAGTGTATAGCCTGAACAACACCAGTGCATGACACATCCTATGTTGCCTAGGCTGTGTGTGTGGGGGGGGGTAGGAGAGAAATCTGTGCAGCCAGGAACTACCCAGTGGAAGTACCTGTCAATAAACACCTGGAAGGGTAGTCTCACTGGAAAGCCTTCCTTGCGGATTCGCACGGTCTCCAGAACCCCTGAATAGCGTAACTGTGCCATCATCACATCTGGCTCAAAGAGACCAGGTTCCTAGACAGAGGACATCTGCATATCATCCATTCAGATTCAAAGGCAGGGGTCCAGAGAGGCTGAGACACTTGCCCAGTGTCACACTTCACAGGGAAGAGGATTTGACTTTCCCAAGGGCCTCACCTTCTTATGGTTGGGTTTCAGGCAACGCACGAACAAGGGGTTACACCTGGGCAGAGGCAGGAGAGGTGGTGTGAGATCTCAGACAAAGAGAGAGTGTCCATCCACTGAGGGCCCTGGGGTAAAGCTGGGCTGAGTGCTCTGCCATCCCAAACAACCCACCTCTCCATTTTTTCCACCAGATCCAGGAGTGACTGCTGGAACTTGGCTGCCACCGTGTGAGCCTTGTAGAGTCGGGTAATGGAGCTGCTCTTGCCCAGGCGTGGAGGGCCAGGCTGTGCAGCATAGCTAGAGAAGAGGTGTGCCACCACCTGGAGGGGACAAGGTATGGGAAGCCAATGACAGACAGGGCAAACAGACAGAAGCGGCGTGTGTGTGTGTGTGTGTGTGTGTGTGTGTGTGTGTGTGTGTGTGTGTATGTGTAACAGGGACAGAACAATAGGAGTAAACTGAACTGAAAGGTTCTGAAAAACAACTTGACTCCAGATGTCCCTGCCATCCTAGCTTGCATATGGGCTCAATATCTCCCAGGGGACCCAGCTCACAGCATGGCTGCTTTTCTTTCTTTCTGGGGAATGCACAGTACTAGCTGTGAACCTGGCCTTGGTCAGGAACTCTGGCTGGTTTGACAGAAGAGGAAAAGGAGAGCCCCCAGGGGAGGCTCTTGTCATAGGTCCTCTTGTCATAGGTCCAGCTACCGATGAGCAGTGGGGCTGGCCTTCCAAGGAACCAAGTTTGGCTCTATGCACTCCCCAGAGTGTCAGGCTTCAAACACAAATGAAGAATCCAGAACTTAGTCTCAGTGGTAAGCTGGTTAACACCAAACCAGGTCAGAAGGGTCTCCTCAGGGGGGACTGAGGTGGGGCCCACAGCAGGGCTGAGTCGAGGAGGAATTTAGGAGCAGGACCAGCAACTTCTCCTTTCCTGGACTGGGGCGAGCAGGGGTGGGGGTGGAGGGGGGTGTAGAGCTACTGGAGGCTAGATCGGTGAGGAGCAGGGTGCTGCTGGGAATGTGGGCTGGACCACTAGAGTGGAGCAGGTGGGAGGCGGGCGGCTCACCCTGGTGCGGCTGCACACAAACAAGTCCAACACATCCTGGCGTACTTGGTCATGGTTTTTGTCCAGGAACTTGTGCACCTGTAAAAGGGGACTGGTGGGTCTGTGGCTGGCCACTCACCCACTCCTGTTTTCTGCCAGGATGCAGCAAAGGCTCTGCGTTCTTTCATCTTCTCCAGACTTCCCATTTGCCTTCTGTCCTGGGAGGGAATGGGCCCTTCCCTCTTTCTTGGCCTCCCTTGTCTACTCTGCCCTGCTCACTCTTTGGGATCAGGTACCACCCAGATTGGGCCTCACTTCCTTCTACCCATTCTGCAGAAGAGGAAAATAAGGTCCAAATGGAGACAGAAGCATGACTTGGATAATAATGATCACATGACACCATTACCAGTAACAGGCATTCAGGTACTCTGTCAAATCTACCCCAAGTCTTACCTCTACCTCAGAAAATTGGCATTATTAATCCCATTTTTCAGATGAGGAAACTGGGTCAGAGAACTCGGGCAGTTTCCCAAGGTCACACAGCCAAGTGGGGGAGGCTGCAGTTTTGTCTCCAGCCTGGAGGACATAGTTCCTGAAGTCATGCTGGCTGTCTCCACTCTTACCTGATAGGTGACCTTGCCTGCATAGTGCTTGATGGTAAACTCTGGCAGTGGCATCTTGGGTTTAGAGTAGAGTGGGTTGGCGCCGTGGTGGTAGTGGCACTTCTGCAGGAATGTGTGGTCCGTGGCCTAAAGCAGTGAGAGGCAGGGGAAATGGGGCCTGGGCACCTGTTCCTGACCCAGTGCCAAATTCTTCAGCCCTGATTGCTCTGCTCCCCACAGGCTGACTGAGTCCTGGGAGTGAGGCCCATAGCTGTGTCTGAATCAGCCAATTAACAGCTGCCTATATGCTCTCATCAACATCATACATACCCTGTGTTTAAGTCAGAATATGTGGTCCAAACTCAGGTCACCTCACATGGAACTTCCAACCTTAGTCACTCCAGGTGACTACAGATCAATAGTTCTCAACCTGTGGGTCTCAACCCTTTGGGGGTCGAATGACCCCTTCACAGGGGTTGCCTATGACCATTGGAAAACACAGATATTTACATTACATTTCATAACTAGCAAAATTACAGTTATGAAGTAGCAATGAAAATCATTTTACAGTGGGGGAGGGGTCACCATAACATGAGGACCTGTGTTAAAGGGTTGCAGTATTGGGAAGGCTGAGAATCCCTGCTGTAGATGATGTCACAACACCACATTTCCTGCCCCAGGCTTGAGCGCAGAGGGGTGGCCTCAGGCAGGGAGTCTACCAGACTCGGACTCCGGCCATAGAAGCAGCTGAGGTTTACCTGTGGAAAGCAGCACTGGTCATCCAGGATGCGCAGGATGCCATAGGGCTTCAGGGAGATGAGGTTGATGCAGGGCTGGTTGTCAGCAAAGGCGATCTCTCGCCAGTCCATCTGCTCTCGAATGTACTCTTCCTGTGAACAGTGTGGGTTCAGCTACCTCCACCCAAGAGGACTTATCTCTGTACACTGCCTGCCTTCTGGGACATGGAGCCAGTATCCTACCACGACAACATGGACCCCCAGGGCCTCCCTTTCCCTCTTCCTGGGTCAGAAGGGCCTGAGAAAGGTCCTGAGAAAACTCCTCTCTAGGCTAGCAACCCAGGACCTTTCTCTCCAAAGTACAGGCCTCATACGTGCTGCTGCTTGTCACGCCTTTCTCTCCAAGTTTCCAGACACATTTTGTGTTCAGGGAGGCCCTTGAGCAGAAAAGATGGACAGGCAGGAGTGTGGAGGCTGCACACCTGTTCCTCCTGGAAGACAATCTTGTTGAACAGGTACTGAAGGTTCTCATTGGCATAGTTGATGCATAGTTGTTCAAAGCTGTTGAAGCTCAGATCCTGCAAATGGGAGGCACGGTGTGGTTCCTCCCTGGTCAGCAACTCATCTGTGCCCATCACTGTCCCCATGTACCTTCTCCAGGCCCAAGCCCAGGCCACTCCCTGCATTTCATGCCTGTAGTTTCAAAAAATTGAACCCTGGCCACAGACCTTGTAGGGCCCTTTGCCCACCAGATGGGGTTCATAGAAAAGCCAAAAGCTCAGGCCACGGGGTTCTGCCTGGGTTCCAATCCTGGCTCTGCCACTTTCTAGCTGTTTGTAAAATGAGGATATTGACAATAGCCACCTTACATGGCTTTTGGATGGAGTGTCTTTATAAACAACAGTGCCTGGCACACACTTGTGCCTTGTGATTGTCTTTTGCTATGGGAGTTTTACTCAGCCTTTCCTCATTATCTTCACTAAATATAACAGTCTCCCCTACAATGACATTGGCTCCCCAAACAAGATATCCCCATGCCTCTGACTTCTACAGATAGAGTTCCTTCATCTAGGGATGTTTTCTTCTTTCAGAAAGTTGACTCTGACCCCTGACCAGCTGAAGTAAGGGCTAAAGGGCTCCCCAGTGCTAGCCACGTCAGAGCTGTGGTCACATAAGCCTGTTACACACTGTCCCCAACCAGCCTCATTGAGTATCTTCCCAAGGATAAGGCCCAGTCTAGTCCCACTCAGCCCTACCTCAAAGCCATAGATGTCCAGGATGGCGATGGACAATGTATCATGTTTTGGAGACACTAGAGCGTTGACCCTGGTAATGAGCCAGCCAAACAGCAATGCATACAAGACCTTGGCGATGGCATCCCTGGAACAGAGGCCATGTTGGGCTGGGGGTGAATGGGCTCAGGGAAGGGGCAGGCACTGGGGGTCTGGGAATCAGGTAAGCAGGGGTACAGTCTCACCTGGCATCTACAGCACTCTCTACAGTTAGGGGTGTGAAGATCTTCTCTCGAATTGTCTCCTGAGAAGAACATGACCTTTGAGTGACAGCTGTCTGGCCAATGCCTCAGAAAGCCCCTGGAGGGCTGGGGTTTTAGGAGCATGAGAAAGTCACATTGGAGATATGGGATAACTGATCTCATGCTCACTGCTGGCCAAAGCAGGCCAGCCAGAATGCTTTCTCTTCACCTGGCCATTCAAGCCAGGGAGGGGGCTGCTGGTATAATGGGGAAGATAGGCATAAGAAGACATGTCTGGGACCAGCCTGGAAGAGGAAGGAAGCTCTGACCCAGCCAGGACCGGAGAAGGCTTCCTGGAGGTGAGGATGTCACATGTGCTGGTGTCCACCTGCCCCACCCCCCACCCCCGACTCTGGCCACACTGGCAGGAGCAGAAGACTAAGAGAATCAAGGCCTGGAAAAACCTATGTGGAGGCCCGAAGTGAATCACCACCTCTCCAGACTTGACTGAGAGGTAGGGGTGGGGTGGAGAGGGAGAGGGAAAGGGAGAGGGAGCTGTGGCCCCAGAGGAAAGGGCCCCTGCCAGGATGCAGGGCCCTCAGACTCACAGTCACTTTGAAGGTGATGGCTTTCTGCAGGCCCTCAGGGGAGACCTGAAGCAGCTCTGCCACAGCCTGGATCTCCCTGGCGCTTACCACAGAGGCCACTTCCTGGGCATCAGTCTATGGAAAACACCAGAGCAGTAGGCCTGAGCTAAACTGGTTGGGCTTATAAAAACAGAAACAAGCTAGAATGCCAGAGAAAGCCTGGAAAAGAAGTAGAGGAAGCTCTCTGAAGTATGACAGACTACAGATTTAATACATTAATTCAGCCTGGTGGGGGGTGTGGCTCAGAAGTAGAGAATTTGCCCAGCATGTGTGGGGTCATAGGTTCCATCCTCAACACCAAAATAAATATGCAAAACAAAACAGATGGGCTACAAATACAGTGTGTGCAGATAGATGGTGCACATTAGTAGATCTGGAATTGGGAAAGCAACTCAGTGGATAAAACACTTGTGCATGTGTGAGGGCCTGAGTTCAGGTCCCAGCACTCAATAAAAGTCAGGCACAGTGTTGCTTATCTGTAACCCAAGCACTGGAGGGACAGATCAATTCCTGGGTTCAATGACCAGTCCATTGTAAATGGCAAACAACAGGTTCAGTGAGACACACACACACACACAGAGAGAGACAGAGACAGAGACAGAGACAGAGACACAGAGAGAGACAGAGACACAGAGAGACAGAGACACAGAGAGACAAGGACAGAGAGGATGGAGAGATACTCCGAAGTCAAGAGAACTTACTGCTCTTCCAGAGGACCTGAGTTTGCTGCCAGCACCACACCAAACAGCTCCCAACCATCTGTACTTTCCTCTGGGAGATATAATACCCTCTCTTGATCTACTCAAGCACTTGCACACACATTGCACACACACACAGACGGTCAGACAGACAGACAGACAGTTTAAAAGGCAGACTTCTTGGCACTGGCTATCTATAGAGGCACATGTCTGCAGTACCGGAAGTTGGAAGGCTGAGGTAGGAGAACTACATAGCAAGACCTTGTTAGCAAGACCTTGTTTTAAATAAAACAAAACAAAATAAAAAAGAAAACAAAAACCCAAACCTAACACAAAATGTTAATGTTTAGAATCAGGCATAAATATATTTGGCAATTGTATACATAAAAAGTACCTGGTTTTCAAATTAGGATAAGGACAATTGCATAACCATCTGGAAATTAAGTACACCAGATTCCTATTTCATGGTTTATTACAATGGCTTATTATTATTATTACCATTATTATTTTGGTTTTCTCAAAACATGGGGTTTCTTTGTATTGCTTTGGAGCCTATCTTGGAATTCGCTCTGTAGACCTGGCTTGCCTTGAACTCATAAAGATTCGCCTGCCTCTGCCTCCCAAGTGCTGGGATTAAAGGTGTGTTCCACCAATGCCCAGCAGCAATGGGTTATTATAAGACTTACTTTTAATTTTGTGTGTATGCACATGCAGGTGCAGATACCTATAGAGAGAACAAGGGTATCATACCCTAGGGAGATGAAGCTACATATTGGTGTGAACTGCCCAACCTGGGTGCTTGAAACCAAACTCAGGTGCTTCACAAGAGCAGCAAATGTTTTTAGCTACTTGAGCCATCTCTCAAGCACAATTTAAAAACAGTTTTTAAAGCTCTGTGTGGTGGCACATGCCTTTAATCCCAGCATTCAGGAGGTAGAGGCAGACAGATCTCTAAATTTGAGGTAAGCCTGATCTACAAAGTGAGTTCTGGAACAGCCGGGGCTACACAGAGAAACCCTTCCTCTAAAATACAAAGCATTAAAAAACATTTACTTATTTGTTGTGTTTTTATATGTGCTTTTATGTACAAGCCCTGGTGTGTATGGAGGTCAGAGGACAACCTGAAGGGGTTCGTTCTCTCCTTCCACCATGTCACCATGTGAACCCCAAAGTGCCTTTACCAGAAGAAACATCTTTTTTTTTTTTTTTTTTTTTTTTTTTGAGACCGAGTCTGGTGAAGCCCAAGCTACCCTTAAGCTCAATGTGTAGCTGAGAATGAACTTGAACTTCTGGTCTTCCTCCACTAACGGTGTGCAGCACCGACTTGACTTTCTGGGAGGTAAAGGATAAAATCCAGGACTTCCTGCATACTACACAAGCACTAGGAGAAGGTCTTTCTCAAAAATGACCAACAAACAAACAAACAAACAGAAAATCTACAATGCATGAGAAAAGACTGATAAATCGCCTAAAAGTAATTTTAAAATATCTACATGGCAATATCCCGAAAGAAAAACACAAAACTTACAATAAACAAATAATAATAAATAAAAATAAATAAATCAAAACACGAAGGATACGTTTGTTTTCAGTCATCTAAAAGTAATTGTCTGACTTTTCTAACATATATAAAAACATTCTCACGTATCACAAGAAAAGAATATGCCCAAAGAGGGGAAGAAGACATGTGCATTGTGTAACCAGAGAGGAAGCTTGCAGGCCTGGATGTGGTCTTGCAGGTTGAGTACCTCTTACCTCATGCTTCTCAAAATAGACATTGCCCAGGTGTAAGATGGAGGCCAGGATGCGGAAGATACTGTCCTGGTCCTCACTGGTGAAGCCGAGAACCTCCATAGCAGCCAGCAGGCGGCGGAAGTCATCTGCATCACTCTTACCAACGATCTCACAGTTCCCACCCTGGTTCGGGGCAGGGGATGGGGTCAGTGTCCAGTCCTCAAGCTGAGAGCTCAGCCAGCAGGTCCTGCTTTCCAGGAGGTTCTGAGGGGACCCGGGACAGCTCCACAGACCGTGTGAGGAGGAGCAGGAACTTGTTGCCTGACCACAGCCAGCATTAATGGAGGATGGGCTATAGGCCAGTGCCAAGTCATGCATTCTTCACCCACACCTCTACATAGTGGTGCTGTGTCGTCCCCATTCCCCAGAAGTGGAAACTGAGTTCCAGAGAGGGGGCATGTAGTACCATCACCTTGGCTAGTTTTGTTCTAGGCTCTGAGGAGATGAAAGGTCAGGTGGGCTCCTCTCTCTGCTGAGGCCCGATGTTCCTGTCCTCACTTGCCAGGAGCCGTGGAGCTTTGGGGCTTTGGAGCCACAGAGCTGGGTAGCCCTTTGTACTTGCTCACCTGGTTCAGGTAGTAGTAGGTCTCAGCTTCCTGCAGGCTGAAGGCCTGACGCAGTTGGGCCGGGAGGCCGGCCAGCAGCTCATAGAAAATATGGTAATTTCTCTCATTTTTGGCCTGCAGGCAAGGCAAGGTGGGTGTATAAAGAGTGACCACTCGGTCACTCAGCCAGGCTCAGCTGTGCGCATATAAACATGTCCACACACAGGAACCTGCAGGTTGGCTGGCATCTCTGGGGTGAGATCTGAGAGCATCCTGGTGTGGTGGGGTGCTGGCCTTACTTTGTTTGGAGACATAGGAACATGTCCACCCATTTTCTCTTATGCAAACTATCCCCACACACCTGGAGACATGTATCTCTATGGCTCAGGTGAGCACATGCAGGCCTTCAGACGGTTCATTTGGCCCGTTTGGCCTAGGTCTTCTTGAGCCCCAAGCCCCATGGGACACCATGGGGACAGATCTTATAGAACCCATCTGCTATCTGGAGTCATTTAGCTACTTATATTTCACAGATGAGAAGTGAAGCGCTGAAGGGTGGGGTTGCAACTGGGTACAAGGGACTGCATAGAATAAGGTGGCTTCCTTGAGCAAGAGACCCGGCAGGATGACTTAGAGGAGGCAAAGGGCTGGGCCACGCATACACCCTTGTGTTCTTAGGGTGGGAACAGTGTGTTGATCTCTTGGGTAGGGATGAGTCAACTAGGCTGTCGTGATAGAAGAAGGGAGGTGACAGATCACAGGCTCAGATCACACACACACACACACACACACACACACACACACACACACACACACACACCCGTCCACATGTACACACATATTTGCACATAATCCACTACTTCCAAGCCCTGAGTCAGGCTCTGAGTGTCAGTACCAGCCAGGCCTCTGGCCTGCCTACCTGAAACACAATCCTTGACTTCTCCAGCAGGTACTGAGAGGTTATGGCACCAGAGATCACACCCCTGGGGAAGCATAGTAGACTGTTGGGGACTGAGGTGGCCCACTTTGCCTCAGGTGCTGCTATGGGCCATGAGGGGCTCTGCAAGGCCTCTGGGCAGCTACCATGGGCCTACTCACCCTTCTAGAAAGATTTCCACAAACTTCCCAAAGCGGCTAGAGTTGTCATTCCTAACGGTTTTGGCATTACCAAAGGCCTCCAGCAGAGGTGTTGCCTCCAGGATCTGGACAAGGAAGGAAAGGTTACAGGAGAGATGGCACTGGGTCAGGACATGACTCAAACATACTGAAACAGAGGCCTTCCCAGGGAGCCCACCCTTTGGAGGGGTGACCCGAAGCCGATTCCTTATAGAACCCCAGAAGAGTCTCCTCTCTGTCCCTGGGAGCCCCACCCATGCTTAGAGCCCTGTGTTCCCATTCCCTGACCGTGCTGCCCATGGGCCATACACAGCCTGCATACCTTTATCTTCAGGGGTGTTGGTGAAGCCGGAGCGGAAGGAAGAGACAACAAAAGTAGTTCACTAACAAGACCTGCCACCTCTCCCTCCAGGAGGCTGGGAGCCTTGGTCTGTGGAGACACTGGCAGACCATTTTAGGTCCCTGTTGCAAATCCCGTGAGCCTCAGGGGGTGGCATGCAGCTCTTTCTGCCCCACACCTGAAAGCTGCCATCCATCTTCCAGGTTCCTCTCTGACATTCATTTCCTTGCTCTTACCTCTCCTGTTAGGCTCAGCCCAGCCACCAAGGTGCTCTTTGGGACCCATCCCACCCCTGTGGCACCTACCTTATCACAGTCCTGCCCTCACCTCCAAGTCCAGCCCTTGTCACTTGTCACTTCCTGGGCCCTCTCCTTCGATCTGTCCCTCCTGCTCCACTAGGCCCCTCACATCTAGACCCACCCCTGCCTCAGGACATCTGCACCTGCTGGTCCTTGTGCACCTGCCTGCTCCTCTCTCCTCTTTCAGGGAGCCTCCCCAGGCTCGTCTCCCTCAGGGCACTCAGTGCCTCAGCAAATGTATGTTCCTGGATATTATCTGTGTCGCTATAGAAAGTCATTACTGTGGATGAGCAGGTAGTATTTGTCTCCTTGCACACTTGGGTCCCGTTCTCTGTATAGGGCTAATGGATGCATAGCAGACCCTTGAAAATTCTCTAAATGGGTAAAAATAAGGAGTTTAATATCTCACGAGCAGAACCACCCAGGAATATCATAGCTGAGGCACCCACCTCTAAGTACCTACTGTGTACCAGCCATTTTGCCTTGACAATTATTCTGCCTTTATTTTATTTTATTTTTTCAGTTCTAAGTATGGAACTCAAGACCTCTACCACTGAGACACACTCACAGCATTTTGTTTGTTTTTCATTTTGAGACAAGATCTCACTATATAGTCCAGATAGGCCTTGGGTTCATGACCCAGCTTGAGTTCATGATCTCAGCTGCCTTAGTACCTGGGACAGTAGGTCTGTACCTCCATGCCCTAATTTTTGTTCATGTTTGTAGCCTATACATAGGTGCTAACACCGCTGCTGTCTCACAGACTCAGAAACTGGGATACAGAGAGGTGCTAAGGCATGCCCAGGGCCTCCAAGTCCACAAGAATGGACTCCAAGTAGTATGATTGGGCTCTGGCTAAGTCATGTCTTCAGGAAGAAGTTTTAGGGAGAAGAAGGGGCCCCAGCTCCCACAGACATGACACCTGTAACCTCAGGGTGGAGGCAGCACCCCTGTTTCCTTCCACACTCAACCCAGTGCCCACCGAACTCCTGATAAACAGCAGCAGAGGATAGGGCTGCCTGCAGCTGCTCAGTAACCAAGTTCAGTAGGGCAATGTTCTATACCGCCCCTTAGTCTGTAAGTGCCTAGAAGGTGCCAGAGTGTGTGCGGCCCCTTCTCTGCTCCTGGTACTCAGCACAGACAGGACATGAAGTCAGAAAACTTGTGGGGATGCCCTCATGGGCTGGGGTGTATAAACATTGGCGGGAGAAGGGCCCCTACTGTGTGATTGGTTCTAGTGAGGACACATGAGCAAAGCTATTCAATGAGATGGACTTTTCTGAAATGAAGAAGGTACCACACACACCATTATTTTGTGACCAGAGTGTATGGGGGTGGGTCAAGGCATGCCCATTGGATTAAGGTCCTCGATTCAGCCATACCTTTAACTGACCCTAGATCTGACCTGTCTAATGCTCTCATGCTGTGTGCCTGGCCCAGAAACTCTCAGACCCACTTTGTTACATGTCCTCACTTCCTTCTGCACATCTCTCACCATGGTATATAAATTCCTGTCCTATAACCTCATTTGGGGGGGGTCACTGGGCAAGTGATTTCTCTTCCCAGACATCATTCTCAATCTCCAATCTCCAATCTCCAATTAATTTCCATGGTTTCCGAGGGAGACCATGAGGCTCTGTGAGGGCATTTGGAAGACATCTGGCCCAAGGAGGAACTCATGGCGCTCACTTCTCTCCCTCATGGGCCCTCCCAGACATGTAGAAGAAACTGAAAACTACCTAGAACAGAGAGGAAAATAATCTGCCAAAATAATCACCAGTTGCAGCATTATAGTCATTTTCCAGCTGAGGATTTTGAGAGCCCTCGTTCTGGACACAGAGCCTATCTTCCCTGAGCCTGGATCCCCGCCATTCCTGAGGCACCTCCTTTCAGTGGTCCCTCTTCATCCATGCTGCCTGTGGTCTCTCTTGGTTTAGCCCTCTTCACATTGTGACTGGATCCTTCAGTCAAGTCCCTGGCTGGCTTTGCCCTATACCTGGATGCATCCTTGTACACCAAGTGCCACAGCCACTAGCACCTGAGCCCCTGGCCTGTCTGATCCAGACTCCACATTGCCATTCTGATGTCCTGTGGGCACCCTAGACCGGCTTGCACCTTTACACCTGGCCTTCTCGCTCTCCTCAGACCTGCTCAGGGCCCCATCGCTGTATTGTCCTTATGATGCTCACCATCTCTCTCTTTCCTCCACCCTCCTTTTTTTCTCCTCCACATATACTAATTCTACACTTTGCAGTATACATAATTTACTTAACAGTTACTTATATTTTCTTCTTCTCCACCTCCTGCCCTGGAACGTAACCCCCACACAGCTGTAAACATTGTCTTGATGTGTTTTTTTTTCTGTTCCTTGCTGAGCCCAGAACACAGTAAGGCCTCAGTAAACCTTTACTGAGGGAATGGATCCATTTCCAAGAGTGGTGTTGGGTTGCAGGATTTAGTATTCTCATGTCTGCTCAGCAAGCCCAAAGTCTGCTGCTGCCTCTGTCTCACACTGTGGCCATACTTAAACCTGTTCAGCATCCGGATATGAGACTATCTGGCCATAACCAGAGATAAAATCAGGCTGGAGATACTAGAAAGTAAGGATGACCTGTTCCCAGGCGCTTCCCTGGGGAAGATGGAAGACAGAGGAGCCTTGCATTGAGCTGGCCTATCTGGAATTCAATCTCCTTCCATCCGAGTGCACATTGAAGAGCCTGATCTTTTGGAGTTGTGTTCAGCAAGGGTGCTGGCCTAGGAATCCTAAGCAGACCGGGCAACCACATGATGGCTTGATAGTAGTTCTTACCTGCTGCATGACGTCCCGTCTCTGGTTCATGGCAGCCAGGCAGCGCAGAATAAGCTTCGTGGCCTCAGTCTTTCCAGAACCACTCTCCCCACTAGCCAAATACAGTGCCATAGCATCAGCTTTCCTCTGCCTCTCCATGTCCACTCCAATCCACGAGCCACGCGGTGCCCAGAGGCTCATAGTAGACTCATATCTTACCATCTAGATGTCTGGATGCAAACCCCACTACCCATGGTGCCCCGATCTATCCCCCACCAGAGCACAGCTTGGCTCACCTGATGATGACACACTGGTTTTGTTTGGCATCGAGCATTTTGGCGAGGGCAAGGTTAGCAATTGCAAAGAGGTGCCTGGCAAGACAGGGCATTAGGAATCACTGTCTCTGACAGTCAGTTCCCATAGTCCCAAGACTGCCAGGGGTTGTAGGGAGGGGTTTCTCTGTTTAGCCAAGCAGCCAGCACTGACCACCTCTCACCCTCAGTCAGAGATATAGTGACCTCTAGAGGACATTACCATTCCTGGGGAGAGACTGCACTGAGTTGTGGGTTGCCTACTCCCACTCAACCCCTACGCATGGCTGAAAGACATCCAGGGGCTCCCCAAGCTCAGAGATGGACCTAGAGCATCTCAGGGCAACTTCTCCACATCCCACAGATACTCACGGAGGATTCTCTCCTAGGGCACGCCCGCTATACTGTTGCACCTGCTCTGGCCCGTAGATTGAAAACATCTGGTATGGGTTCACTGACACCAGAATGCTGCCAATGTAGGTCTGCTGATAGATGGGGACCTTAGTGCCATGGTTGCCATGGCCATCTGTGGCTTCCCTTTCCAATGGAACATATATCTGCCTGCCTGGCCCCATTCTGTCATCTAGCCCTCTACAGCACAAGAGAGCCTGTGCTTTAATGGAGTCCTAAGCTCTGCACATGCTGAAGTTGTGAATGTGAAGTGAACCAGGCTCTGTGGCCTTAATCAGGCCAAGAAGGCATGTAAGCTCCTGCCCACCTCCTTTATCCAGGCTGCAGGTGTTTCTGCCCATACCAAGGTCAACCTCCACAACAGAGAAGCAGAGCACATGTGCCCCAAAGTCATCAAAGCCCTTATAGATAACCATGCCTTTCGGAAGTGGCTCCAGGCCTCAGGCCCTCTGTCCTGCCACTCTGGGGTCACAGGTTCCCTTCTTCCCTTCTGGCCACCTCAAGTCTAGAATCCAAGCATGTCCTTGGCCTGGCAAGCCCCAGACTTACGTAGATGAGGTTTCGTTCAAATCTGGTCTTTAGGTTGGACAGCACAGTAGTCTCTTGGAGGTCTCTGGAAGGACATGGAGATACCGTGAGGGTCCCCAGTCCTGGCACAGGCTCCACCCTACTTGGCATGGTGTCTTGGTCAGGTGTGTCTGAGATTAAGCCCCTTTCTACCACTGACCAGCTACGAGACTTGGGCAAGATAGTTCACCTTGCTATGCCTCAGTTTCTTCATCTGTTCAATGGATTGTCAAACACCATACCCACTTTGGGGGACCCTGATGGGCACTGAGGCAGAAGACTTGAGGCTGACTTATTATGGTTGGAGAGCTTTAGGGATTTACAGCATGTGCCAGCATTCTCACCCCAGCTTCCCATTCCACTCTCGTGGAAGAGAAATTGAGGCACAGAGTGGGGAAATGATAGGTCTCTGACTGCCTAGCTGGTAAATGGTATGGCTATGATCTGAAGCAAGGACTGTCTAACTCACAGAGCTTTGCCTTGCACACATGTGGCTTTTGTGACACTTTATGACACTATTTGCAAATGAGGAAGCCGCAGCTCTGGAAATGTCCATAGGGGTAGACAGAAGATTGCAGTTCCCACTAGGACTTCTCCCTCACCCCATCCACTTACTCCAGCTGTGTCATATCCTCCACACCATCTTCCCTGTGCTGCTCACGGGACCGCACAGAAGGCAGGTTGCGTATGGAGTGCATCTATGAGAGAGGGGGAGAAGCTGGAGGCCTGGGTGGACCCTGGCTTGGACATACCAGGCACCTGCTCCCATGGTCCGAGAGAAACATCAAGCTTAGATCCTGGGTGGGTTTCCATCCTCTGAGAGTGCAATAGTCCATGAATACTGTATACAGCCCTTACACTCAGGGACATGTGTCTGTGTGCCAAGTGTCTCGGGGGAGCATGCCTATGCTCCACAAGCGTCTTGCTCAGGGAGTGAGCACACACAGATACATTCACAACCACAAACACAAATGTCTCCCCACTCCTGTCCTCTCAGTGTCCCTACTCGGCTCCCCACCAATCCTATGTGTTGGCTTGTGTGACAGTTTGATGGACGCCTGTGTCATGGCACAGGAGGACTCTGGAAAGACAAAGATGGAGGTTGTCCCAGGATGGAACCATCTCCTGCCTAGGGTAAGTGTGTAAATACTGCATGTGTATCTACTGGAGTAGAACCGCAGTTCTCACAGCTCCATGCATATCTGTGGCTATGTGCCGGCCCATGTGCTTAACTGGGGGCACACATTCATATAGGTGCTCTCAACATCCACTTGGTTGTACCTCCCACTTTGAGGATCTTGACAGTAGGAGTCCTAATGTCAGCTTGGGGCTGAAGAATCTCCACAGTGCCCATTTATATGTACACACTCAAAGGGTAGGCTGAGAGCCCACATCTCCATGGATGCCATGTCTGCTCAGACTTGGCACACACTTGCTCTCCTTGCTTGCCCCTGGTATTTACTCATACACGTCCAGGCACATGGACCTGCAAGGCTCTGTGTCACTGCGCATGTACACATATGCAGCTTTGGCCTTTCCCATCCCAGCTGCACCCTCCCTAGGCAAGGAAAGAGGATACAAGAGGGCCTGCATGCTGCTTGCCCTCGCTCTGTTGTTAAGTAGGACGCAGCAAGTATCAACCCTTCCACCCTGGCCTCCAGCCCACCCATCTGGTCACGTGCTTGCCAACAGCCACAGACCCTGAATAATTCAGCCACTCACGTATTCCAGAGTGAGGAGGGCCCAGGCATCCTTGCCCCTCACCCCTGGGCACCCTGTGCCCCGCTCCCGCAATGCTGCAGCCCACACAGCACGGGGCACTCGTCGTCGGGGCCAGGGTCCCCCTAGCAGCCAGGCTGCCCCGTTTGCCATTGCTAGGCCAGCTTGCTGCCTGTCCTGTGGGCACGGTGTACAGAGGTGACGAAGTACCGCCTATCGCTGCTTGCCCCACCCATTGTGGGTGTCCCCAGGGAGGCTAGAGTGATCTCCTCCAAGGGCCACCCAGCACCCAGATCACCTTCCACCACGTATGTGGCAGCCAGTCATGGACTGGGACTCCGTGAGACAGGCTGCCTGCCTAGACCCAACACACTCCTGGCTTCTGGGACTTGGTTTCCCTACTCTGAGATGAGGCGTCAGAAAGTAGGATCCTGCACCACCACTCTCATCTAGTCCTTTCATTCAGGGCCTGCCTATACTGGGAAGTCCTTTGTCCAACCCCAGATTCCCTGCAAGGTCCAGGTCCCCACCTTCAGAAGGGAGAGAGGCCCAGGTAGACAGCCACTTGCCATGGCTGCACATGACACTTCGGGCCACCTCTCATTCTGGTTCTTAGGCCAGAACTCCCAACCCCACCCTCTGACTTGTGCCTCCATACCTTGTTCTGCCAGCTTTGGGGGCCAGTCTTTTTCCGGAGGCCCCCGTGGGACAGGCAGTCACCTCTATGGCCCAGGAGGTGGGATTGAGAGGACTGGGTTCGCACAAGTGGCCAGGGACAGTGAGCATCTTTTGCTGGCCAGAGGCAGGGCCAGCGCAGACTACTGGCTTTGGGTGCTGGACCATGCTCAGGGTCTTGATGCTCTGGAGGCTGCAGGGGAGCAGGCCTTTTTTGCTGGAAGGAGCTCAACCCTCGTACTTGAGGCATGACTACCGCGAACCGCCCAGGCTCAGGCTGGGGCTTCTCACCTGCCTTGAGCAAGGACACTGGGGCTCTGGTGGGGGCCAAGGGAGCTGGGGTTCTGGACAATGTCTTCCAGCGGCGCCACAGTGGCCATGTAGCCCTTGCCTGCTTATGTGTGATCAGTGGATATGAGAGGCTGGGTCGTACATCCTTCCTCTCCGAGCTAACATTTTTTTCGGGAAGTGTTGGGTTCAGGGTCTCAGGCTCGGCTGATAGCTGAGGGTCCTCTGAGGTGACTGCTTTTTCAGGATTCTCCAAGCTTGGGCTGGCTGACTCAGTGAGTTGCCCAGGCCCTGGGTCATGGTGTTGTCCCAGAAAGATACCAGATAAACTGGAGGCTTGGTTCTCAGGCTGTGGTTCATGGGCAGGGTCTTCAAGCACAGGAGAGGTCCTGGAGAAGCCTCTAAGGCTGCCTACACCTTCTGGCCATGGAGAAGGTGGGCGCTGTGTAGAAGGCATGTCCATATCCCAGCTGGGGACCAACGGGGGCACTGTCCAGGGCGTCTCTGAGTCCTCTGGTTCGTGCTGGTTCTCTTGGTGCTCCAAAGACCCTGTGGCCCAGGGCCCAGCACTGGGTGGTGGGTGATAAGGCCTATGTATCCATGGCTTCACAGCCCGGGTAGGTGGCTCGCTGAGTCGCCGCCAGGTCCGTGGAAGGCGTGAGGGCAGGTTGAGGGACCGGTGCCGGGGGCCATGGTTGAGGAGAGGGGGTGGTGAGGGTGGTCTCGGAGGACCTAGCACTGGTGAGCAGGGTGGGCGTAGGCGTCCAGAGGCTCGATGCAGAGAGAAGGTCTCTCGAAGTGACTGAGGTCTTCGTGGAGGGGGTGGGAAGGGTGGTTGGAAGGGACCCCTTCGGAGGGATAACTGAGGAGACAAGGGCCCTAAAGGTGAGTGGTAGCCCTGGCCTGGCGGGCCCCTCAGAGAGGGCTGGGGTGAGGGCAGATTGGGCCTTCTCCTTGAGCCTATCGGGGAAGACCTGGGGAAGCCAAAAGCTGCCCCTCGACTGCGGGATGCTCGGAAAGAGGGCCGGGGTACAGGAAAGGCCAGGAGGTCAGGGGCAACCTCTGGGCTCAGACGAGGGGGCTCAGCAAAGCCCCACCAATTTGCCTGGGGTGTAAAGGGCACATGAGCTGGGGCAGCCCAGGGTGGTGGATGCTGGCGGAGAGAGCCATAGGGTGAGCTGTAGGGGGAAGCTAGCCTTGGAGGCCTGGAAAGGGTTGGGGAGAAGGGTGGAGCTAGTGGTGGGCCCGGGCTGGGAGATGGCCCAGGCACTGGAGGGGAGATGAGTGCGCTCCAGTGGGTGAGGGTCCGTGGTGTGGGCCTGGGTGAGGATGGGCCATGAGAGTTGTTGTTGTTTCGAGCCTGTGGCTGACTGCGTCTCAGCATAATAGGTGTGTTGGGTCGATCAGGGTCCATGCCGGCCAGCTTGTAGCCAAAGCGTTTGTAGGCTGCCTCTCTGACTGTAGGCCGCCCCGCTCGGGCCTTCTGGCTGCTCCTGAGCCGTGGGATAGGCTTCTTTTCTGACAGTGTCTTTTTGAGGAACCGTGCCAGTGAGGTGGCTGGACGTGGTGTTGCGTGTACAAACTCAGGGCCAAAGCCTAGGCCTTGGCGGGCACCGAAGGCTGACAGGGCTCGCTGCAGGTTTCGCTGGCGAGGTGTGAGGAAACTCCAGTAAGGGTGAGTGTAGGGCATCGTGGGCACTGGAGGCATCTCCTCCTCTTCTTCCTCCCCCTCTGCTTCCCCTAAAGGCAAAGGGATGTCTAGAGAGGGAGGCAGGGGCACCTCTAGCTTCTCCTTCCCAAACAGCTTCACCTGCGGCCGTGGGAAAAGGCGGAACTTTCGGATGAGGGACAGCTTGGATCTGGCTGGCTTGTCCATGCCTTGCTGCTCAAAGAAGGCCGCACTGGGAAGGCGGAAGGAGGTGCTCTGCCGTTCTCCACCCACTTCTTCCGGCTCCTCCAGTTCTGCAATGTCATCCATAGGGTGGGCATATGGGTTGTGGGGCGACAATATGGGTGGTGGCACCCAGGGGTACATAAAAGCTGGCTCTTCCGGATATACATAAGGTACCCCAGGGGGGTAGATGGCCTCAGGCCCGCCACCATAGATGCCTTCAGTATAGGGAACTCCATAGGGATCAAAGTAGGGTATATCATAAGGAGTGTCATACGGAAAGTCATAGGGTGGATATGGCACGTGGTGAGGTGCATAGGGATCCAGGTAGTAGCTGTATGGGTAGGCCTCATCCTCAAAGCTGTCATGGTAGCTGTAAGGAGATGAATACCCTGATGGGGGCGCATATGGGGGCTCAAAATCATCATAGCCATAGCCATATCCGTAGCCGGGGTAGAGGCTGTCACCATAGTAATCTGGATGGTAGTAGTTGTATGGATCTCCGGATGGGTACCCGTAGTCGTCGTAGGGTGGCCATGCTGGGCTGTACGCACCGAACCCAGACAAGTAGGGCTCCTGCTCCTCGTAGTGGTGCAGCGACTGCTGGTCGTAGTAGTCGTCGCCCTCACGGTGGTAGTCATAATATTCACCCAGGTCCTGGAAGCCCTCGAGCCCATACAATGACTTGCGGGAGCCTGCATGCCGGAATGGGGCCTCGTCCTCAAAGGGCAGGAAGCCCACAGGCTCCCCAGAAGAGTAGATGCTGTGGCTGCGGGGGAACCTGCGGAGCCGGCCGCCATGCCGCAGGATCTCAGCGCCAGATGGGAAGGGCAGCTTACGCGAGCCCACGCGGGAGCTTGAGCGCTGAAGCCAGGCGTCCAGTGTGGCCTGCTCACTGCCTGACTCCTCGGCCTTCTTGAGGAGGAACTTCTTTGTCAGCCAGTTAATAGCTGTGGATGCCTTGCTAAGCGACTGCGCACGAGGCTTCAGGCGGCCATAGCCGCGCCGTCCAGGGAAGCGGATCACCATGAATGAGGGCTTCTTTCCCTTCATCGCCCGCTTCTTTTTGCCCACACGCATCTGTGTCATGAGCTTGGATGTGGACTTGAGTACGGTACGGGCCTTCTTCTTGCGTTTGGTCTTCTGCGGGCCAGTGTGGAGGCCCCAGAAGAAGGCTGATGCACTCCGGAACTGCCCCTTCTTGGAGATCTTGGGCGTGCGGTCTCGGAAGCCCATGAACAGCCGAGATGTGCCCTTCAGGCTCCTTTTGGGTTTCTCCGGCTCCGGGGCCTTCTTGCCCTTCTTTCCTTTCTTTGCTTTCTTCTCCTCATCTTCCTCTTTCGCCATGGTGGCCTGATGTGCCTGGGGTAAGTGTCACAGGTTCAGGAACTTGTAGGCCCTGCTTGAAGACCAGCTAGGGCTTCTTGCTTGTGACTGGACCTAAGTCTCTTCAGTGTCTGAGCAGCTGAGACTGTCTGGGTGGCATGGAGAGGGAGGATCCATAATTCATCCTCTAGACTAGCCTTGGGTTTCACCTTTGAGAGGTGGTGGAAAGTGCTTGGGTGTTGTTTTCTAGTGGGGATAGACCAGGAGGCCTGTGCTGGGGCAGCAGCCTGGCTTTAGAGTCACCATGGCAACAACTTGCTGACTCTGGCCAAGCCCTCCTGTGTCCCAGCTGGCTAAGCTCCAAAGAGAATGGTTGCTTAACAAGGAGGAACATTAATCTCTAGAGGGGGACATCATCTGCCCTAGACCCCCTGCATGGGCCCAGAGTGGAGACAGGACTCCTGAGGCCAGGATAGGATACTTATAACCCACCACATCACCTTGGAGGGGAACTGGAAGTGACAAGCCGGTGTCCAGGGCTGTGGCCAGTGTAACGGGAGCTGGCCAACTCTGGGGAGCTGAATAATGCATCATGGAGAGCTCAGCTGCTGCCTTATAAAGCAGGGCAGTGAACATCTTTGCAGGTCCTGGGGAGGGGCAGGGCACTGAAGAGCAAAAATGGAGCATGGCCCAGCTCTCCAACACTGCCATTGATGATGTAGCCTCAGGAAAGCCCTAGCCCTCTCCAGACTGTGGCTTCCTTTCCTGGAGAATGGGAGTGACAGGAAGACCTAATGGAACTGCTGGGTGGTTTAAGAGGCAGCAGGGGTCTCTTGGTGGCTCCTTACCACCTGCAGAGCTGTGCTATTGGTGATGTGCAGCCAGGAAGCTCATTCCTGCCCTGGATCTGATCCACAGGGATTTACAAAGTCTGGAGGAGGAGGAGAGGAGTGGAGGGTGAGGGTCAGATAACTAATTAGGCTGGGGAGCTTGGGGACTGTGAGAATGGACCCCACACACACCGATTTTGAACTCTATGTCTTATTTCCCTGATAACATAGTAATTTTTAGGAGGTACAATATCAAAATTGACATTAGAACTCAAAATGCTTGTAGAAGAAGGGAGGAGGCATCACAAACTCCCCTTAAGATTTAAAGAACCATATGAAAGAGAGAGAGTGGTATGGACAGATAGCCAGCCTTTGTTGAGGCCCACTGAGGGAAAGGCATTTCTCCCTGATAAAATGTGACTAATGCTGGGCATGCTGGTGGTGGGTCTCTCTATGTCATTCTGGCTATCCTGGAACTCTCCAATATAGACCAAGCTGGCCTTGAACTCGCTGAAATCCTCCTGCCTCTGGCTTTTGAGTGTTGAGATTAAATATTTACTTATTTCTGAGACAATCTTTCTAGCCTAGACTTCAGATTTCCTATGTAGCCCTAAACTTCTGATCCTTTTGCTTCTACTTCCAACAGTTACATTTTCAATAATTAACTATTTATTTATTTATTTATTTATTTATTGTCTTAATTTTTTTGAGGCAGGGTCTCTATGTGTAGACCCGGGTTGGCCTCAAACACAGAGATTCACCTGCTTCTGCTTCCTGAATGCTGGAATTGAAAGTATGCGCCAACAGCCAGCATGCCCTATACACAGTTTTTTGTTTTTTTTTTTTGTTTTTTTTTTTTGTTTTTTTGAGACAGGGTTTCTCTGTATTACTTTAAAGACTGTCCTAGAATTATCTCTGTAGATCAGGGAGGCCTTGAACTCACAGAGATCCTCCTGCCTCTGCCTCCAGAGTGCTGGGATTAAAAGCGTGTGCCACCAAAGCCTGGCTTGCCCTGCCCACAATTTTAATTCTTTTAAAATTTTTGACTGTTAGGGGGCTGGGGAAATGGCTCAGAAATTAAGAGCATGTGTTACTCCTACAGAGCAGCCCAGGTTTGGCTCTCAGCACCCACAAGGTCACTCAAAATCATCTATAACTGCAGTTTCAGGGGATTCAACCCATCTTCTGACCTCGGTGAGCAACCAGGCACTCATGTGATACACACATACATGCAGGCAAAACACCCATACACATAAAATAAAAAACATTACTTATGGTCAAAAGAGTTAGATTGGTGGTCTGGGTGCAGCCTAGTCTCCAGAGCGACTGTCATTGTGTGTAAAGTACTGAGCTGTGACCCCGTCACTGCATAGAATCAGAGATGGTGCATGGTTAGCCTTAGTGAGCTGTGGCAGGAGAGTAGAGAAGAGGGGGAAACCCAGCATATTAAAGAAATCATGCTGAAGAGGTGGCTCAGCTCTTCAGAGGAACTGAGTCCTTTGTACCCAGGTTTGGCAGCTCACAGCTACTTGTAAATCCAGCTCTAAAAAACCAGATGTCTAATTCTGGCTCCCATAGACACTCCTATACATGCATGCCTACATACAGAGACATAAAGAAAAATACAAGTTTATTTTGAAACAGTGTTTCACTATGTAGCTCTGGCTAGCCTGAACTTGCTGTGCAGACCATGCTGGTCTCGAACTACAGTAATCCACCTGCCTCTGTAAAGACAGCAGAAAATAAACCTTAGCAACAACAACAACAACAACAGATCAGGCTGGAAATTCCTCACTGTCAAGGTTGAACAGGACAGAAACAATCAGGCACTATACAAAGGCCATGGGGGCTGGGTGACAATGAGCTTCTGACCTTCCTGGTCCTGGCTCACTTCCTCTCTTGGGAGTGCTTTCTTTCCTAATAAACTGTCTCTTCCCCCACCATTGTCCAATTTGTCTAATTATTATTATTATTATTATTATTATTATTATTATTATTATTATTATTATTATTATTTTGTATGGATGTGTGATGGGGTGGGGTAGGGAATGGGCTGAAGAGATAGCAATTGAGGATTTACTACTGCCCTATCAGGACACTACAGTTCAGATCCCGGCATACACATCGGGCAGCTCACAAACACCTGTAACTCCAGCTGCAAGGGAACCTATGTCCGCCCCCCCTTCCTGGTCTTCATGGGCTCCCCCTGACTACATAACATTTAAAATGCTGTTGGGTGTGGTGTGAATGCCTTTAATCCCAACACTTGAGAAGCAGAGGCAGGCAGAGGATCTCTGTTAGTTTGAGGCCAGCCTGGTCTGTAGAGCTAGTTCCAGGGCTACATAGATCCTGTCTCAAAAAAAAAAAAAAAAAAAAAAAAAAATTGTGTCTGTGTTGACACATGCTATAGTATATGTGTGGGAGTTGAGGGTGACTGTGGCTCCAGTTCTTTCCTTCCACCTTTCTGTAGATTCCAGGTCTTTGGGCTTGTGTGGAAAGGACTTGTATTTGCTGAGCCATTTTGCTGGCTCTCTAGGTCCAGGTTCTTATCCCAGGACACAAGAGCCTGGAATACCAGTGGATGCCCATTGGACAACTGACATTCACCTATGTGAGGCAGCAGCCAGGTAAGATTTATCTTTCTTTCCATCCTCCCTTCCTATATCCCTCCCATGATTTTTCTTTCTGATAGCCCAGGCTGGCCTCAAATTATATAACCTAGGATGACTTTGAACTTTTGATCCTCTTCTACCTCTCAGGAACTAGGAGCATAAGCCAATGTGACCCCCACACCCAGCTCTTATGTGGTGTTGGTGACTAAGCCCAGGACTTCATGCATGCTGGGTGAGCATTCTACCATTGGAGTCATGTTCTTCACCCAAGGCTTATGTTTTCAGTTTGATTTTTAACCTTTTATTTATTTATTTTGGATGTGTGGGTGTTTTGCCTGTATGTGTGTATGTGTACCATGTGTGTGTCTGGTACCTATAGAGGTCAGAAGAAGGTGTTAGATTCCCTGGAACTAGAGTTACAGATGGTTGTGAGCTGTCATGTGGGTTTGGGGAATTGAACTCAGGTTCTCTGGAAGACCAGCCAGTGCTCTTTACTGCTGAACCATCTCTCCAACCTGTTCCTAATTTTTAAAAACTTTCATCTGGGGTGACCGAAGAGAGAGTCACATCCCACCCGGGGTATGCATGATGTGTATGGTTGAGATGTGGCAGAAGCAGTAATGTACTGAATCTTAACTATTTCTCTCCTCTTTTCCTCTGTATATATTTTTGAAAGATTCATTTTATATGTATGAATGTTTTGCCTGCAGGTATGTCAGCATACCACATGCATGCTTGAGAGTGGCCAGAAGAGGGCATCAGATCCCCTGGAATTAAGAGTTACAGACAGTAGTGAGTCACCATGGGGGTTCTGGGAATTAAACCCTGGTCCTCTGTAAAAGCAACAAGTGTCTTATCACGTACCACAGTGTGTATGTGTGTGTGTATCATCTTGGCTAGTTTGCTTTTTGTTTCTTTCCCTACTGGAGGACATCCTCAAGGATTAGAATAAGTTTGCTTCTAAAGAAAAACAGGGTAAGCAAGGCCAAAACAAACAAACAAATAAGCAAACAAAAACAAGGTCAGGCATGGCGGCACTTGCTTTTAATCCCAGCACTCAGCACTTGGGAAGCAGCAGAACAACTATGAGTTTGAAGCCAGCCACATCTATATAGCTAATTCCAGGATAGCCATGGCTATATAGAAAGAGCCTGTCTCAAAGACAAACCAAACCAAACCAACCAAACAACCAAACAACAAACAAACAAAAAAACCAAATTAAGTCTATCTGGGCTGTTCCCTGTCCTGCAGTTTCTCTCTGTCCACTTTGTATCTGCTTCTACTAAAGCTTCAGGTGTTTTCTTTGAAATACAGTTTTAGTGTTAAGAAAATGGTTTTTTTTTTTTCCCCTAAGATAAGACAAAAAGAAACCATTAAGTAATCCTACAGAAGAGGAAGCAGAAAGGTTCTAAGAGTGGAGATGGAAGACACAACAAAGACTGGCAGCAAGCACAGACACAAGCCAGAGTCCCAGCACTGAGAGGGAAAGTAGACACCAGCTCCCATCCCTAACCAAGAAGTTATTTGCAATTGACAACCACTTGTAAAGGAAACTTGGTTTCCTCCAATAGAGTCTCACTGGGTATATGAACCATACTTAAGGGCAGGCCTACACCTAGCAGTAGATGGAAAGACAAAATAGTATGCTTGCAGAGTTTTAGTCTCATTTTGCTTTGTTTGGGTATTTTTTTTTTAATCTTACTGGTATTTTGCTTGCATATTATGGTTTCTGACTATGTGTTTTTGTGTGTCTCCTGTGCTCTTTTTTTGTTTGTTTTTATTTTGCGCTTGTTTTCTGAAGAGGAAGAAGGTGTAGCTCTTGATGAATGGAGAGGTGGGAGGAGATGGAAAACTGACCAGAATATATTCATATTGTAGTAGGTGGAAGTAAGTCATGAGATGTATGGGAGCAAACATAGACAGCACACATATGATGACATTCACTATAACGAGAGGTATTAAAATGCTTCCTAAGGTCAGATACTTCTGGATGCTTACTCTGTTTCAGCCAATCTGTTCCAGACAGTGGGGAGAACTGCAAAAGGACACTCCAACTTCACTTTCAATTGTTTTTCTGGGGTGGGGGTGGAGGTGACTGTTGCTGTATAAAGGTCCAAAGGCCTAGAGGAAACTCTGTATAGATACAAGAACAAGCCCAGCTGGGCAGTGGTAGCGCACACCGTTAGTCCTAGGACTCAGAGATCAGCCCATCTCTCTGCCTCCCGAGTGCTGAGAATAAAGGCTTGTGCCACCACTACCTGACTAAAAAAAAAAAAATAAATAAAATAAAAAAAATTTAATGTTTAACTTTTGGAGCAAGGGAGATGGCTGTGCAAGCATAAGGACCTAAGTTGGGGATCTTCAGCACCCACATAGAAGCAGGGCACAGTGGCATATGTCTGTAAACCAACTTGTGGGATTGGGGAGCGGAGATAGGTAGGTTATTCCTGCAGCCTGATAGCCAGACATTCTCAATGAAAGAGTGAGTTCCAGGCTCAGTAAAGGGCTCTGTCTCAAGAAATAGGTAGAGAGTGATAGAAGACTCCCACATCAACCTCTGAGATCCACATGCATGGGTAGAAATATACTGTGTGCACATGCATACACAAAAGTGTAGCTTTCCTTTTGTCTGTTTGGGTAACAACCAAACTCCTGAGCCTGCTTGACCATCCATTCTTTCTCTTTCATTTTTTCTTTGTTTGTTTTTGAGATAGGATCTCTCTATGTAGCCCAGGCTGTCCTGGAACTGTGTTGACCAGGCCGGTCTTGAACCCACAGTGATCTACCTGCCTCTGCTTCCCAAGAGCATGCACTACCATGCCTAGCCTCATCCATTCTCTTTCTAAAGGCTACCCATTCACGCAGCTGCTTGCAGACTTCTGTTGTAAAGCACACCTGCTGTACTTGTAATAGTGACTTTGTCTTCACCACACTCTCAGCAGTTGTAGGGGCCCAGCGCTTACTCTCAAACTCCAATCAAATGGTCCTCAAACTTTCTCCTGAGTCTGTTTTATTTTATCTTTTCAAGACAGGATTTTTTCTACATAGTCCTGGCTGTCCTGGATCTCACTCTGGAGACCAGGCTGACCTCAAACTCACCACCTGACCTGTTTTATATTATTTTTATTTGTGAGGCTGCATACGTGCAAAAGGGACCCCGATTTCCTGAGAACAATGAGGGAGGAAAGACAGGAGAGGAGGTGGAGGCTGCAGCCAGCTGTGTTGAGTTGGGGAAGGCCAAGACAGCATGGATTGAACGTGTGATTATTTTGCACCATGTAGCACCAGGAGCTGTTTGTGAAGACACTGATGGGTAAGGAAACAGTGCCTGGGAAAGTAAGTCACAAAAGAGAGGTGGACAAAGATAGCTTGGGCACTTAACCTTCTAGTTGAAGGGACACAGGGTCTAGTTGGGAACAACTGGAGCCTTTGGAAGCTAGGGAAGGCCTGAGAAAAGCAGCCCCACTCATGATGCTGACCTGGGTCTTGGGTCTCTAGGATTTTGAGAGAACTTTCTTAATAGCATTTTATCTTTCTATCTATCTATCTATCTATCTATCTATCTATCTATCTATCTATCTATCTACCTACCTACCTACCTACCTATCTATCTATCTATCTATCTATCTATCTATCTATCTATCTATCTATCTATCTATCTATCTATCTATCTATCGTAGGCTCTGACCTGGAGAGGGGGTGCAGGTGGATGAGGGTTAATAGGGAGGTATTTCAAATTGGGACTGAGTCAAGAGAGAAAAGGAGTGAGGATCAGGGCAGTGAGAGGGCACCTCATTCCTTAGATGATCAAATGAGCCTGGGTTTCTGTTGAAGGATGGCTGGAATGACAGCTAAAGGGATCAGGGTAGTTGGTCCCACCCCAAAGGTACAATGAACTGCCATGTCACCTTATTATAGGTGTACATAGGTGGGCATTCCTTACACTTGGAGGCTTACACTGTAGGACCAGAAAGGCTTGAGCCACATAGCCCAGGATAGGGAAGATGGAGAGGGAGAACACCTGACATATAAACATATAGCTAGTCCAGGAATCAAGCCAGATTTAAGTCAGAACTGTCCTCGACCCAGCTTCACTCCTTTCCCACACCCATGCTGGATGAACAGAACAGTGCTGGACTTGGTTACTGCCCAGTGAGCTCATGGCCTGAACATCCTCTCCTAGGACAGAGGCTTTCCCACAGTTGAGTAGGGAACACCACTGCCCTTGGACCCTTAGGGAAAGGAGACAAGCAAACAGCTACATTTTTACCTGTCCTGGTGTGCCGCTGTTGCCAAGGAGTCACACGGGCACCATGCCCATCTCACAGAAGACAGTGAAGCTCAGGGTAGCCAGGGAGTCAAGTCCAAGGCAGCCCTTCTGTCACCCCTTCTCTACAATGTCAGGGGCCAGTGGCAGAACCCCAAGGACCCAGAGTCCCTTACCTGGGGTCCTGTGGCTGGCTCCCAACCTGCATGCTGTTCATTGGGGGTCCTATGTCTGTCTCCACAGGGCTGGATAGAGGCTCAGGCTGCCACATTGACTGCCTGGGGCCAATGTATATTTAATGACATCTATTATTCCTAGTTTGTCTCTGGAAAGCATGAGCAGCTGACTAGGGGGCAGGAACAGCCTGGAGAGCAGCAGGCTGGCTCCACATGCTAGTATGGCTCTGCCTTAGAGCACTCTCCCTTCCTGGTGACTGCACCGAAATCGTGCAACGCACCCTAAAGCCCCACTTCTCAGGAAGCCAAGAGCACTTGTATGCTATCCACAAAGAGGCAGAGGACCTAGTTAGCACCAATGGATCCTCCATCCTAGCTTGAGTATCAGCTTCTGTGTACTCAGAGATGCCTTTTTGCTATTTTAATTCTCAAGGGCTTCCTAAGGATGCTATCTACTTGCAGCCAAGCCTGGCCTCTAGAGGTGAGGGGCACCCATAGCCTCTGGTTATTCTTCCTGGGCTGGGTAGAACCTGCCTTCCCCTGATCACCCAGGCCCAGGCCAGTTCCTCACAGGCCCAAGCTATACCCAGGGTCACTACTACCCCACCCTCACTGGGACAAGCAACAGAAATACAAGCTGCCCTGGTCTGGGCAGGAATCACTTCCCATTCTTTTATTTCAGAAAGGAGGGCCAAGATAGGGGGCTCAGAAGGAAACAGAGCCAGACTCATAGGCCCCATCCAGGCAGGCAGGGCTGCTCTGAGAGGGGCTCTAAGCGGGAGGCACTTTAGGACACTTTGGCTGGGCCCTGGCTTCCACGAGAGACAGCCCTGTGTTGGGAGGACCTGTGGGAGGTTTCATCCTGAGGCTGCTAAGTGCTAGAGCTGCTGTCAGGACTACTCTCAGCCTCAGGGACCCAGCAGGCCTACCGGGAGCCTGGCTCAGCTTGAGGTCTGGCTGGGAGGATGTGGGTAACTAGCTCCTCGAGAGCCCACATGGGCACAGGACATGGACACAGGCTGTAGACTCCCTAGGAAGCCTATCACCATAGGCTTATAGGATATATCCTCAGCAAAGCCTTGGTCCACAGCCTTGCCTGTCCCAACACTGCTTACTGAAGAAGCTTATGAAACAGCTGACTCAAGAGTCCATTCCTGGGGTATATACTTTTCCGGTTTGTGTGTCCCAGGGGGTCCAAGTCCCCAGGAGTCAAGCAAGCAGGCTGGTGGTGTGACTATTTTTTCACAATCTGGATGACGTCCTCATGCTCCATGGTGTGAGTCAGGCCTACCCGCTGTGGGCTGTACTTGGTGCTGGTACCCTGATGGAAGAGTGCAGAGGGGACATGTCAGCCTCTGGATGACCAGGGCGGCGGGAAGACAGCAGGGTGTAGGGGGAGGAAGTGAATGCCAGGGAAAGTAGGGGCTTCTGCAGCACAAACCCTGTGGGCCTCCACTGTGAAGAATCCCATTTAGTCTTGGAGGTGGAGAGACCTACTTTCAACTCAGGTTATTCATGGGGTAGGACAGATAGACATGAGGATCCCCATGCAGAAGGGCAGGGATGTTGTCAAGAATGCTGTACTGAGCCTAACCCTGGGGCTGTTGGGCCCAACCTCCCACCCAGCTCCTGCCCAGACTCACCCACACCAAGGCATACTTGAACTGGCTGGCCAGTGACCGGTGGATGCGATGGCACTAGGAGACAGGAAAGTCAGGAGATGAGGCCCTGCGATGGCCAGAGCCTGGCTGTACACAAAAGCTGGGGCTTATGGCGAGCGACCATCCCACATGAGGCGCTTTGACAGCCCAGGCCATGAGTAAAGGCAAACCATAGGCCCCACAAGCATGAGCCCTTGTCCCCCCACCATGCCCAGCTCTAAGTAGGCTTGAAATCATACCCAGGAACATTTCTACAGGTAGCAGCCCTTTGCCCATCTCTCCTGGACAACTAGACAAATGCTCCCTAAGAAAAGGTCAGGAAGGCTTTCAGAATACACACTGAGGATCTGAGTCCTAATTGCTTGGTCACTGACTTTCAAGCCCCCTGACTCCAGCTGTGGCCTAAGAGCATCTTGCATACCACATCCCATTCCTCTCCTGGGTCCAGCCTAAATCCCTCTAGTGCCGTGGGGTGGGATGAAGGCCACAGAAGACCCTGGGAGGCACTGGCAGTTGCTCCAGAATATGGACCCCTGGTTGCCATGGGGAGGTGACAGTGGAGCACAGTGGAGGTTGCTGTGAATGGACTATGCAGTGTCCATAAGCTCATAAATCTTATAGGCCCAGGCCTGCAAGAGCATTTCCTGAACAGATATGGTAAGTCAACTGACTGAGGGGGTGACTGTAACAAACATAACAACCCATTTCTAACTCCCCTATCTCAAGGACAGAGCGTGAACACTGTGGGCACAGAGGTCAGCTCTGACCTACAAAAATGAGTTTTTAAGCTCAAAAACAAAAACAAAACAAAGCATGCCATCGGCACTCTAAAAGCATAGTTCTATCACCCCTCATATGCACTGGAGCCCCGACAGGACAGCCAGCGCTCCTCCTCTGTCATTTGTCACAGCACTGCTCTGCTGTATCTCACAGAAAGGACACTTAGGCCTATTCACCACAGGTTCACCAGGGGCCTTTTTCATGAGACGGGCACATCCCTGTAATCCCTAAGAAAAATGTGTGGCTGGCCAGTTATGGCTCACGCCTTTAATTCCAGCCATCTGGAGGCAGAGGCAGGCGGATCTCTATGACTTGGAGGCCAACCTGGTCTACAGCATGAGTTCCAGGTCAGCCAAGCCACACAGAGAAACCCTATCTGGAAAAAGCAAAAAACAAAACAAGTGTACCAGAAATGGAAAGTCTTCTGCTCTGGGGATCCTTGCCTCTCATGGACAAGGCCACCACAGCTCACCTGCAGGGCCAGGGCAGGTGTATCACAAAGGCCCTAGGGGTCTGTCATCCCCAGAAGAGGCACAAGATGAAGAGTCGGGAGTGCTGAAGGTTTGGCTGACTCTTCTGATCTCGGCCAGCACCCAGGCTATAATGCATGCCTCAGGGTAGGGACAGGCTTCTTCCTCACAGGGAAGACTTCTTTGGGACAAAGTTCAGGCTCTGAGCAAAGGTCAAAGGTTTCTCCCACTCCAAAGGCCCTTTTCTTCTTTGAGTGCTTGAGGCCAGTGTGTTTGTTCCTGGGCCTTCACATCTGCTTTTCCCGATAGACACCACACCCTTCTCTTGCAGGCTGCTCCCCCTACTATATATGGTGAGAGCAGATTTACTTTGGACAAGCTGCTTGGCTCAAAGCAGAGCATGCTCTCCCAGAAGGGCTGAGCTCCCAGCAGAGGGCACTACAGCCACGGCTTCAGGAGACGGGAGTAAGTGCTCTCATCCCTCCTTAACCCATGACTATGAAACCAGGCCCAGAAGAGGTGACTAGCCTGGCTGTGTGTCCAAGTGCCACAAGGCTGGTACCATGCTGGCTCAGACTAGACTTGCCAAATGAAAGGCTGTATGAGAGTGGATGCTGGCCTGTCTATCACTGTCTTTCTGATGGAATGAAGGAATGGCTGGTTCCTGGCCTCCAGAGACCAGATCCAGAGAAATAATAGGGCTACAGGAAAACAAAACCCAAGAAAAGAACTCAGGAACATGGTTGTGTGGCTGAAGCTACTTATGGTGTGTCAGGCAGCAATTCCAACAGGGAAAGGCACCTAAACCTAGAACTCCTTGCCTGTGATGTTCCTTCCAAGCTTGTACTCAGTCTTAGTTTGAACTCCAGGGCAACTCAGCCCATGCCCTCCAAACTTCTCCCTGAACTACATGTGAGCATCCCACAGCCCATTACCCATACACAACTGCTAAGGTCTGACATCTGCTCTTCTCTGGTAAGACCAGGGCTACCATCTTTGGTGTTGATGTTCAATGAATGCATGCTACGGCAGGAAGCAGCCAAGGCCATCCTGGACTTAGGCAGTTGGGGAACAAGGCAGAATAGCTAGACCCAAGGAGTTGGCAGCTCTGAGCAATGGCTGGGCTACCAGGTACGAGGGAAGAAACTGGTTGAAAAGCCTTTCCCAGACTTAGCTGCATATATACTGGGGAAACTGGAATATGAACAGCAAGGGTAAAGAGTGACAAACTCTCCACTGACAACATGTAGCATCAGATGCAGAGACAATGGCCCCTTCCAGGTCAGCTGAGCCTTATGTGATCTTAGCCACCATGCAGTTGTTACCCCTCCTTATAAGACAGAAATGAGACCCACCCCCACGGCCCATCTTATTGGAGGAACCTATCTCAGTGTCCAGTAACCAGGTAAAGCAAGGCAAGCCAACCTTACCCATTCTCTCCCTACCCTGGCTGGAACAGACAGCTCAGAGACCTCATTATTCTGTCCATTCAGGTAGGCTTCAACTTACCACGTGTTCAACAGAGGCCCCTTTCCGGAGAATGATGGCATCTGTAAAATCTGGTCTCTCTGTAGGGAGATGGAGGCATGTCAACCAGTCTTTGCCTGTGCTGGACGAGGCTTCTTTACAATGGGGCACTGGCTACAGAGACCCTTTCCAACTCCCAAACCCTAGCCTTGCTCCTCGCTATTTGACACATCTTCAGCATGGAACCTTGTGCTATATACTCTGCCCGTCACTCATTACAGAGCCCAGAGAGGAGCCATCGTAATAGGCAGGATGGGTGAATGGGTAGGAGTGGGTATAGGTGGGAAGCTATAGCTCTTCCTAGCTTACAAGGGCAGGTTTATCATGAAGTGCCCCATAACGTGTGCCATGTGAGCACATGTGTACCAAGGAAGAAGGCAGAGAAAGGAAGCCTGTTACTGTGGGAAGCAAGATAACAAGACTGCTGCTGTGGCCAGTGGAGACCTGGTGCAGTCTGCAGACCAGCTGCCCTACAGCTAGCATCTCTGCCACATGGGCTTAGGCCAAGCTCCTCTGCTTGGAGAGAAGAACAGGGCTTGCTCTAACAGACAAACTGTCATGGAAATGTCTGGGTGGCACAAGCAGGATGGTAGTAGCCCTGGGAAAGTTCAGGGAGGCCCAGCCGTTTCTGAGCTGCCGTCCTCAACTCACGTCCTCTCTTCTTGGTGTAAATGCAGGTGAGGGCCAGGTACTCCCAAAGCATTTCCAGTAGGTAGTCCAGGTTCAGCTTCATGCCGCAGCTGCAGGGAAGATAGTGTCAGACAGGCAGGGCCCTGAGGCTCAGTGGTCACAGTCTCAATTGCTAGAGAGTACTGCCAAGGCCAGTGTGGCCCTGCCATCACCACTAGGAACAAGCTGTGCCATTGGTTACCCTGCATCATGAGTAACAGAGCTTAGTATCCCTACCCCACCGACTTCGTGTTATAGGGAATCCATGGTATCTGTTATAGGGACAGAGATCTGCTGCATTGAGACTGTGGGCATGCTCACCCTTCCCTAAAGAGAACAGATGGGTTGCTAAAGGCCCAGGACCATTCATAGGCATTTCAGAATACTGAGGGGAGAACCCAGGTTTTGGGACAGCCAGGCCCGGGCGGCCCTGAGTGCTATGCTAAGTATAAGCAGGGAGAGGTGTCCACCTCCCATACCAAGAATGAGTATGTCCTAGGCAGCCAAAGTATCTAGGGTGCAACAGGAGGGATGTTGCCCTTTGCAGTACCTGCAGGGTCTAGGAGGCCACCCTCAGCCATCACCTGCTCCCACAGGTCAGGCCCTTGGGGAGCCATCAGAATACTTGGTTTGATCAAGGAAGGAAAAAATAGCAGAAAACTTAGTATAATTCCCTTGAAAAGGAGCCCCCTACATGGTGGCATTGGGAAATGAGCCAGTGACTGTTAGCCAGAGTCATCTGTGGCCCATACCCACTCAATCAAGGAGGGCAGGGAGTGGTGGCTAGGGTGGACTTCACCCATCCTGACAGCACACATCTCCCAAGGTGCCTGCACAGGTGGTCATGCCCAGCTTTCTGGGAACTGTACTCACTACAAAGCTTTATAACCCGTTAGCTTTGGTATTGTTTTTCAAGCAGAGCCTGCCAGACATGACAGAACACTGTCCCCAGCTGCTATGGGAGCCCTTCCTGTAATTCCTAGGCTTTGAACTCTCCCTGGGGAGGAGATGCTAGGTTATGTGAACTCACACGAGCTAGAGGGTCTAGCTCTCTTCTGAGCAGAGGTAGCCTGTCATCGGGCCTATCTTCAATGACTAGAACACTCAGAAAGAAGGGACATGTGGTGCACGCATTCAATCCCTGCACCAGGGAGGCAGAGGCAGGAAGACCTCTGTGAGTTTAAGACCAGTCTGGTCTACACAGTGAGCTCCAAGACATTCAGGGCTACACAGAGACTGTTTCAAGATAAACTAGCAGCCAACACTCAGAAAGGAGAAAAGAATGGCAGAACCATTTCCTTACCTGATAACTACACTGTTGGGCTTTCGGGCTAGACGGTCTACTTCTTCCATGGAGATCTGGTCAATTTTGTTATACACCTGAGATTGGAGGTAGGCAGTGGAGGGGCAGTGAGGCCAGGAACGGGGCTTCAAATGAGAACACCTGCCATGGGCCTACTCTTCTCAATGCCTCTGGCTAGAAGAGACCCACCCCCCAATCAAAGGGAAGCGCTAGGTAAGCTGGAACCCTGTTTCCAAGATCTCCATGCCTCTAAGTCTCCAATAGCCACTGAGGCAGACTACTGAGGTGTGAGGTGGCTGAGAGCAGTGGTAAGTAACTATCTGGGTCACTGTAGTGCAAGAGATGCCCTCAGAGGAGAAGCCATGTGGCTGGACCAGGGTGTCCCTTCCTCACAGGCAGCCTGGGCCACCACACCACTTACATACAGGCAGGGCATATACACCCTGTTGCCCACAATCACATCAATGAATTCATCTGGAGAGCAGTCTTCTCGGAAGAGTACTTCGGCGTTGAAAATCTCTGAGTAGCTCAGATTAAGGACAAGCTGTGTACTGGCATCCCCATGTGTCTTTTAGTGGTTATCAAGCAGTAAAACGTACTGGCCAAAGGGACCTGGTCACAATCTGCTTGTGAAGTTCTACAAACTCCGAAAGCTCGAGGAACCCTCTCATTTCCATTCCCTAAACCACAAACTATCAAAAACATGTCAACAGATGACGTCAACACTGGCTGCCCAAAAGTGAAATAGTCCCCGGAAACCCCCATTATTGTCCAGAAGCACCATGGGAAAGCTAGTGGTACCATCTGGCCCCTGCTTGGTCTGACTCAGAGGAGCTGGCCCACTTTCTAGCACCCTCTAACAGGTGCACACCTAACCCCTGCTTCTTCTCCAACCCAGAGCCTCCTAATCCTCAGGACAGTTTCCCAGAACATTTTGTCTTTCTTCTAGATGTCACCTGGTCACCTGAACATCCAATGAAGAGTCAGGAAGCCAGCTGCCAAGTGTGTGGCTGGGCCTGAGCCCTGACCACTGCCCCCAGGCTAGGAGGCACCCCTGGAAGGATACTGTACTCATGCAGGATGAGCTGTACCAACTTCTCTGAGCACTGTGTCAATGTGACTGTGGAGTTAAAGGAGATGCCACCGCCTTTCTTGGGCTAAATAAGAGAGAGGCAGGGAAAGCCGCTGATAAAGGGGCAGCAATGTCAGCTGTCCATCCCTTGTTGAGGGCCAGGCATTCCCCAGGCTGCCCCTGGGTAGTGTGGGCATACCTTGAAGTAGATGTTGGGCTTGTGCTTGTTGAGGCGAATACCCACAGACTCCAGTTCCTTCTCCAGCAGAGACCTAGGCAAAGCCTGAGCCTTCAAAGGCCGTTTCCAAGCAAACCACACAGCTTCCCCAAGGCTTAGGCAGCATCACTTACATAGAAGAAGCCAGCTCCCTCCCCTAGCCCCTTCCCTAGCAACCCAACAGCCCAAACCTGTGGTGTAGCTTCTAAAGTAGAGGCTACACTGTGCCTTCATGAGTGCCTGAAGGAGGGTGAGGAGCCCCCGGGGTCTACTGCTAGAGGCAGGCTGGAGTGCCCCTCTCCACAGCAGGAGTGGGCAATAACCAAGGCTAGGCTGTGCCCCTTGTACCCGAGCCTAAGATCCCCAGTCTTAGCTGGACACCAGAGGAGAGGACATCTAGGCCTGGTAGTGTTACATTAGATACAGAACACTTGAGCCAGAGATACATGGGACTGTCACTGGCCCTGTGGGTTCCCCTGCCCTGGTGTACAGACCTCTGCACATCTCCCTTGGTGGCATCTAGCATCATGACAACGACATCAGCTGTACGTGCTACAGCAATCACCTGCCGGCCACGGCCTCGCCCTGGACAAGTAGAGGGAAGGGTATGCTTCAATAAGGGAAGAGGTAGACAATGTAGTTATGCAGCCTGAAATACCTTAGACTCCAGTCCCCCCCAGACCTTCATCATTCCCATGCTATGATTTTCCTGGCATTTGGGGACAATCCATGAGCTGTTTATTCATGGAGGCTGGTTTTATTTACTTATGTTCTTTGAGACAGGATTCATTTATGTAGCCTCATCTTGAAACCATCATCTTCATGCCTCAGCCTCCTGAGTGCTGGGAATACAGGTGTGTACCACCTTAGCCCTTGAGTGGAATGACAGGGTGATAATGACCTTCCTCCACTTCCTGCAGCATCCCAGCCAGGCTTCACGAACACTTGTTCATTTACTCCTTAACACAGCTGTGAATTTGGTATCACTATGCCCATTTTAAAGATAAGGAGACTATGGCTTGGCTTGCATACAGTCAACCACAGGACCAAGATCATAAAGTGAATACGGCACCAGCATCTGTCATGTCTGGAAAGCAAGGGTACCAGGACTAGGGATTCAAAGGTGATCTCCATGACACCCCTCCATTTCAACACTCAGTGACAGAACTCCAACCCGACTCCCAGCCACCTGCCCTGCTCCCACCTTGTGCGGCTCCTTCAATGATTCCAGGAAGATCCAAGAGCTGGATGTTGGCACCTTTGTACTAGGAAGCAGAAGAGAAGGGTGAGTCATGCCTGGGCCACTGTGACCAGGAGCCTGCTGGACCTACAATGGGCCTACAGCTGGTGTCAACTGTGGCCAAGTCTGGGCCTTATCACCTCAGCCTGGCATAGACCACCACCTAAGAGATGGAACTGCCTGGGATAGCCCACTGAACACATTGCTGAGAAATCAATACATCATGTGAAGACACAAGGCTTCAACATTTGCTACCCATGCAAGCACAGCCTGAAGGCTGAACCAACCAGCCAGCAATCAGGGACCAGAGCTGGACATGTAGGGGGGAAGAGAACAGAGCAGCACCAGACAGAGTTGGCACATACAGGCCAGATCTACTTGGACAACCTAGAGTTCTAGGCCAGCCAGGACCTTCTCGGGTCCCAAGAAGGGCCAGTACTGCAGGATGTCCCCACACAGGACAGCTCCCTCAGATGCTTACACAATGAGCACTTCACAAATGCAAAGACAAGCACACCTCTTTTAGCTAGGGCCCAGCACACTCCACTTACTTCAATGACCCCTGGGATGCACGTCAGGGTGGTGAACTCATAGGATGCAGCTTCGCTGGCTGTAGAGGTCATCAGACTCAAGAAGGTAGACTAGGAGAAAAAGAAGGCTGCTGCCCTAACGAGTCTTAACTCAGACTCCCTGTGGGACGAGAGCTGCCTGGGTAGACAAAGAAAGCTTCCTTGACCTCAGCCCTGGGACTTAGTGAGTGTGGAGAAAAACTGCTTATAAGAGAGCATGGTCTGTAGCCAACAAACACAGATTGACACCAGAGGCCATGCTCTTTGGTGGCCTCAAGCCTGTCCCAGGTGAGGGGCCTGGATCTTAAGATCTCTTATACCAGCCACCTTTCTCTGGCCTACTGCCCTAATCAAGCTATAATTCTGAGCTTGCTGCTGCTCTGGGTGTATAAAGGGAGTTCACATGGGCAGAGCAGGTGTTCTGAGAGCAGTGGCTGCTACTACACCTAGCAAAGACACTGGAGGCTAACTCTGGGTACATAATTGATCCTGGATCAGATGTGCCACCTTACAAGGCAGGTGGTATCTGCCACAGGACTCATTAGAGACATGGCTTTCTTTCGTAGATACACTAATTAAAAACGGGGAAAAACAAAACAAGAAAAATATGCCTTGTCCATAGCAAACATTCAAGGGAGCAGTGACTGTTGCTTATTCCCTTCTTCAGTGCACTGTTTGTGACAGATCTAGGAGCTGGGGTCCCTGGTACAGACCAAGACAGTGCCTGCAGGCCTGTTTTTGAACAGCCTCCTGTGTCCATTTTTGTTTTGCTTTGTTATCTGTATGCCAGTAGTCATGCTAAAAAGTAAGTCAGCACCTTGATTTTGGATTCTATAACTATTTTTCCAAAAAAGAAAGCAGGGCTCCTTGGAGAAATGGCAGATCCTAGACTAGGGCAGGATGCAGATCAGATCAGACCAGACAGGTCTCTGGAGCCAGGCTGGGCTGGAGGAACACAACCGTGGGAGCATGCTGAAGCAAACCGATCCAAAGCTAGGACTTCATGCAAAACACTTCACCAAAACATCAAGATCACCAAATTGGGCTGGCACTATGGCTCAGTGGCAGGTGGCTGCTATCTCCAGCACTGAAGGGGGTAAAAAAAAAAGGCTAGGGAATTAGCTGAGTAAGTAAAGGTGTGGCAAACCTGAGTTTGATCTCCAGCACTCAAGTAAAAAAGCCAGGTGTGGTCCTATAACCTAAGCACTGAGGGGTGGGGGGCAGAGGCAGGGAATCCCTGGGGTTGGTGGGGTTGGGTCAGGAAGCGTAGCCTACTTGGCAAGATCCAGGCCAGTGAGAAATCCTGTCTTAAAAAACAACTGGAGAAATGACATCTGACATTGTCCTAACCTCCACATGTACAAACATACAAGTGTGCACAAACACCCTCATGCACATGTACCTATGCACACATCAACATGTATAAAATAAAACTAAAAACCAGGACCAGATATGGTTGGGCACAACTTGGGATGCAGAGGCAGGAGGATCTCTGTGAGTTTGAGTCCAGTCTGGTCTACAGAGACAGTTCCAGGACAGCCAGGGCTACATTGTGAGAAAATTAAGCTGCCTAGAATTAGGAAGATTTGACAAGTGACTGTGATGGTGGAACCCAGCTTAGTAGGGAGAAATTAAGGAGCCCCAATCACAGTGTGGATATACTGATACATGAGTTGTAACAAGGGTGCTGTCCTTATGCAACAATGTTACCAATAAAGAAACTGGTTTTATGGACTACGGGTACTCTCTGCAACAAAAAAATTCAAGATCATTAAAAATCCAAGATCATTCTAGTATTAAAAACACACTGCCTGATGAAATGGCTCAGCAGATTAAAAAGTACCTGCCACCAAGCCTGACAACCTAAGTTCTAAGGCCAAGGAAGTGGTGGATGGAGAGCATGGACTTTTAAGTTGCTCCCACCTCCAATGTGGCCTGTGCTCTCTCCCACCCCAATAAACCTTAAAGTGTACTAAAACCTTATTTACCCAGGGCAATGATGATTTTAATCTTACTTCCCACATAAAATATAAGTCAACATGAACACGACATTAAACTAAGCCACTTTCCAGAAGAAACTTTCTAGAAAACTCCACAGCGACTCCATCACTTCATGTGTGCCATTGGCTGAGTTGGACGGCCAACTATTCCTGCTAAGGGGTGGGAAGAATGGCCTCTACGTCAGGGTGACAGTGAGGTGAGATGAGGATGGTCATGGGGGTAGGTGACCCTCTATGGTTCTCCCCAAGGTCCATGTGGACCATCACTGACCTTACCCACAGAGGGAAAGCCAATCAGTGCCACTCGGGCATCACCTGACTTCATGACATCAAAGCCCTCTCCTTTAGATGAGGCCGATTTGGATGGTTCCAGGAGCTGGGCCCGATACTTGGCCAGTTTTGCTTTCAGGAGGCCCAGGTGGTACTCAGTGGCTGGAGGATATAAAGCAAAGTAGAAATAAGAAATTAGGGATGTGGACTCACACAGGGCCAAGTGGTAACTGAGAACATCAAGACCAAACAACAGTCACCTCAAGGAGACCAGAAGAGCCACCCTCTGCTTCAAAGACCCCCTTGCTATCTCTCACTGGGACCTTAGCACTCATGACAGTGGGTAAAGATCACGGGTGGGCAGCACTAATGGTAGCTGGGGCAAAAGAGAGGTTACAGGGCTGTTTCCTGCTTACTCTGATGTTTTAGTTTTTATTGGCAGCTGCCCAAAAAATTATGAGTCAGTTTAGAGCAGCCAGGAAGTTCCTGGCCCCTCCACAACTTGTAACATCCCAAAGACCCCAGAGAAAACCTAGCTCAGGCTTGAGGGCCTCAGACCTACCCTGTTCCCTATGGACACTGGACACTTTCTGTGGTGCTAGAAATCCATGGATGCATTCCTATGTGCAGGAAAGGGACACTGTAGCATACACAAATTCACCATGCTGAGATGCACCCCCGAGAGGATCCAGAAGGCCACACAGCCTCCCTGGATTAGTGTGTCCATCTCTGTATGTCCAGGCAAATGTGTGGCCATCGTGAGCTTTGTTCTGACTTCCTGCCAGCACCCAGCATTCACGAAGGGAAAAACATATTTTTCTTTCTCCTTTGTAGGATTATTAGGGTACCATACTGTTTTCAAATTCTGGGAGAAATGGGTCACATTACTGAGAAGGAATTCTATTTTAGGTGCTACAAAAGCTTCATAACAAAAGCTAAGACCTCACCTGTTCTGCCCACCTTCTTCCACCCTTCTCTGACTATCTACTGCTCCCCAGTACATTACAGAACTGAACAAACTGGCCTTGTCCTTGCCTCAGGACCTATGAACCTGTTGTTGCCTGAATTTCAATCAGATCAATTCCACCCTGCCATTACTAGCTGGTAAAGTCACACTTAGCCTTGTGCATCAGTTTATTATCGGCAAAATAGGAATAACAGCAGTACTAATTCCTTTATCATATTTCTGCAAAGACTCAGAAAAGCACCCAAGAACACTGCTTGGCAATCCCACCTCTCTCTCTCCACTGATCTCCAACCCTTAGAGTTTGAGGTTCAGATCTGATGCTTCCTTAATGCTATATATTTGGGATGGTTTACTTTAAATATTAAGAGCAGGGGGTGATCCCCATCTAGAGATAAGGATATCAGGTCTCTGAAATTTTGATGACATGACTTTACAAGGTTTCATAGCAAGTACGTGGTGGACAAATTCTCTAGTTCCTGGTTCCTCGACATTACCTCGCTGGCGCCTGCCTGTCTGCCTGGGTAAGCTATTTAGTGGGAGATTTTCTTGCTCTTCTCAGCATGAAGGCCCAGCTGGTAGGAGCCTAGGGCAAAATCCCCAGCATTGCCTTTCTGGGTCATGGGCTTATTGTGTGCGCTGAGATTTCCCTACTCAGTCCAGCACTGACCAGGTAGGTCTGTCAAGAACCTGAAACTACATTGCGGCATGGCCTCACTCCCGCCTCATGCACGCCTAGGCACTTTTCTGGCATTTCTCCGGCCTCCGAAGTGGCTTCAGTTGCTCCCTCATTTTACAGACAAGGAAAACGAGGAGCGTAGAAAGGGAAACCCCTCCGATCCCGCCCTCACCCTTGTTCTTCTGCGTCCGAGCGATCTCCTTCTCGATCTCCGAGATTTTCTCCAAGATCCCCATAGTTGCAGCTTCGGCGGAGATCCACGCTGCCTATAGCTTTCAGCGCTGGGAACTCAGGTCTGACGCCGGAGGCAAAGCAGACAGAACCAGGAAGCGCACCGGGAACGGAGTCCTCCTGAGCGTCTGGTGCTGCGAGATTCGGAGTCCGGGCAGACCACGTGGAGAGCAGATACCATCCGTTCCTCTCTTGTGGAGGTGCGATGAGCTAGAGGGAAGCTTGAGGTAGGGAATCGTGAACTAGGACCCTCTTTAGTCTTTGACAGTGACAGAAAGGGAGCTGGGCAGAGTCTTATGGTTCCCGTTTTGTAAAGCCGTTAAAAGAGGGTTGGGGTCTAGCCTGTTGGGGTAGCCTGTAATCCAAGCACTCAGGAGACCCAGGGCCAGAAGACTGCTGCTAATTTGAGATCAGCTGGGTTGCACAGCTAGTGTCAGTCTCAAATAGTAAAAAAGCGAACAAGGAAAACAAACAAACAAACAAAAAAACAACTCACAAAACAAAAACAAAAATCCTGAGGCATTAAGAGCATTTTTTTTTTTTTTTTTGCCAGCCTTAGTTGGGGGTATTATTTTTAGTTTTATTTAATTTAAAAAAATTAGATGTATTCTTTTTGTTTTGTTTTTCGAGACAGGGTTTCTCTGTATTGTTTTGGACCTGTGCTAGAACTAGCTCTGAAGACCAGACTGGACTCGAACTCACAGAGATCTTCCTGCCTCTGCCTCCCCAGTGCTGGAACTAAAGGTGTGTACCACCAACACCCAGCTTAGATGTATTATTTTTATTATGTGTTTTGCCTGCATGTATGTATGTACACCATGTGCATGCTTGGTACCAGTGGAAGTCAGAACAGCAGATCCCCCAGAACTAGAGCTACAGATGATAGTAAACAGCCATGTGAACAGTCCTCTTCAAAAGCAAAGTGCATGGGCTCACCATTCTCACTTGCACTGCATTTTCCAAATCAAAATCAAAATTATGCAAAGTTTTCAAATCGAGATACACAGGCTATTGAATGACAGTGCCAAGACCAAATGAAACTCTGGCTGTAAACTCCAAGTCTACTGACCCCCAAAGTAATCTAGTAGAAGTGTATGATGCTTCTACCATAGATTTAAGTATGTACCACATTTAAGTACCATAGATTTGTATGATGTTTGGGGTGGTATCAAAAGGTGATGGAGCACTTTGGAAGCTGGGTTGGCTCACACAGATGAGGAGGCCTGAGAAGCTCAGGCCCAAGCCTCCAAGTCCCTTATGTCCTCAAATTCCTTTTAAAATAACTAGCATACAAAATAATGGGTTACATTACAACATTTAAAAAGATTTATTTTCTGTGTGAACATTTTGCCTGCATGTACATGTGTACCACATGCGTGTCTGGTGCCTGCAGAGGTCAGAAGAAGGCATTAGATTTCTGGAACTGAAGAGATGGTTATGAGCCACCATATGGATCCTGAGTCAAACCTGGGTCCAATGCAAGTGCAAATGCTCTTAACCACTGAGACATTTCTCCAGCATCATAACTTTCCCATTCATATAGCTCTGTCTTGCTCCTCTTATCACTATTCCCACCCCTTTCTTCCAACTGTTGGAATCTCTTACCACCACCTTGTGCCCGCAGAAGTAAGCAGCACATTTTGACTTTACAGTTGGGAAAAATGGCTCACTTTCCAAGAGTGCTAATGTCTTCTCTGCTTCCTGCTTTCATGATGATCCCGTGGTCCTTAGGGTTTTTTTTGCTTGTTTTGTTTTTGCTGTTTGCCTGAGAATTGGACCTACCTCAAGGTCAAAAGAGAGGCAACTAGCTTTTCTTTTGAAGATCTGAGTCCTTCAAACCCTAGCCTAGGAAGCCAGTCATGATTCCTGCTGTCCATGCAGCTGTGGGTCTGTAATGAGTATGTTCTTTTTTTTTTTTTTTTCCTGGTCAATGGGGTTGGTTTGGATAGGGAGAGGCACTACTACTCTATGTAGATCTTTGACTTGTCTATCAAAAGATAGTCAGCAAGGTGAAAAGCATTGGAGAAAACCACAGAGCTGATAAAGAATTAACATTTCAAATATAGTGAGGTCTACAACTCAACAACATCACAACCCCATTAAAAGCTGGACATAGGACTTAAACATTCTCCAAAGAAGAGCCATGGGTGCAATGGCACCTGTCAGTCAGCAGGGGCAGGAAAATCTATACCTATGTAAGAAGCTACTTCTCACCCACTGGGTTGGCTGCTATGAAACACAAAATAGAAAACAAATAGACACTGATATTGGTGTAGAGAGGCCTGGATAAAAACAGCTAAAATGTTAAATTCTAATATAAAAATATGTATATACATACATATATACAGACATACATGAGATAGGCTCTGACATATATGTCCCAGACTTTCTTCAGGTTCAGTATGTAGTGGAAGATGACCCTGAACTCGTGATCATTTTGCTTTTACCTCCCAAGTGCTATGATTACAGGTATGTATTTCCACCTAGCTAACATGGTGCTTGGGACCCAATCCAAGGCTTGTGTGTATGTTATCAACCAAGTCACACCCCAGCCTCACATAAAATACATTGTATTCAGCAAAAGCCTCTTTATATGTGATTTTAGAAAGCCATCATCACCTCTAAATGAAAGACAAACCAAGGGCCCACCTCTAGGTTACCTTCAGCTCAGGAACATCCTCTTCATTTTTGTTCCCTGTGTAACAGAGCCACAAATTACCCATCATAGGCTTAGCTTTTCTCCTCAGCATACTAACTGCTCTTTGTGATTACCCTTTCCGTTGCTCTCAACAGGGTCAGAAGCAGGTCAGTGGTCTTTGATTTTCTAGAATCAGCTTCTGCAATGCCAGCCTGCCCCTCCCCCTCTGCTCCCCATGTCACTTTTACTGATTCTTCCTCCTAATCAATGAATTTTAATGTCTGGGACTCTGGGAGCTTAATTCCTAGTCACCTGTGATTCCTTAGTGATTTTGTTCTATCTCACTGCTTTTAGTGTTCCACATGGGTACTGACAGCACAGTTTTCTCCTGTCCAGGTATTTCAGGTGAGTTTCTTTGTACTGCACACATCTGCCAACACTTGAAAGTCTAGTGTTTCCTATGTTCACAACTAAACACCTGTTCTTGACTGCCGGCCTATTCCAGCCCGGCTTTGTGTGTGCGTGTTGTGTGTATGTGTGTTGTGTGTGTGTCAAGGCCAGAGGACAACCTCGGGTGTGTTCTTCAGGCACCATCCACCTTGTTTGAGACAGAGTCTCGAAATGGATTGGAGCTTGTCAAGTAAGTTAGGCTGGCTGACCAGTGATTCCCCCCCCCCCCAGGGATCTGCTCATCTCTGCCTCCCCAGCACTGGGAATACAAGCATGTGCCACCATTTCTGGCTTTTTATTTTACTTTATTTTTTTGAGACAGGGTCTCACTCTGTAGACCCAGGCTGGTCTCAAACTTAGAGATACACCTGCTTCTGCCTGCAGGATGCTGGGATTAAAGGTGTGTGCCACCACTGGCCCTGCATGCTTTTTCAATTGAGCCACCCCCTCAATTGACTATGACTTTTTCTCCCCAGAGATTATTTCCATTTCCCAGCCCCTTTGTAGTTAATGGGGCTCAACTGCCAGAAACAATGTCACCTCCTCCACACTGGGCCACCAGATCCTGATCCTGCCCAGGAATGTGCTGACTGAGTATGGCTGTGAACATCTGCCCAGTCCTTTACTGGGCGATAGAGAAGGGCCTCAGCCCACTTTAGACTAAGAGGACTCATAGTAAATAAACTTGGTTAGGTGGAGTCACTGAGAGACAGAGGGCCATCTACCCCATAGCAGATAACTGTTGTTGGAAGACAAGAAGCTTCTCTACGGGGCTGGAGAGATGGTTCAGAGGTTAAGAGCACTGACTCCTCTTCTAAAGGAGCTGGGTCTAGTTCTAGACACCCATATGGTAGCTCACAACAACCACCTATAACTCCAATATTAGGGATTCTGGCTTCTGTGCACACCAGACATGCATGCAGTACACATATATACATGCAGGCAAATCACCTCTAACAAGAAATAAAATAATTTTTAAAAACAACCTTCTCTATAACATTGACTTGCTTATGCTGTCACTATCACCTTCACAAGCTGAAATCTCATGGAGTTAACACAGTAACAACTTCCTTCTCTCTGTTTCCAGGCCAAGAATCATGGGCTCACCTTTGGCTGCTTCTCTGATGCTAGGCGGTACTCAGTGGGTCGGCAAACCCTTTCAGCTCTGTCTTCAGAGCACTTGGATGTGCATAGTGCCACACTTAACATTTTTTCTTTTTTTCCTTTTTTTTTTGTTTTGTTTTTGTTTTTTGGAGACAGGGTTTCTCTGTGGCTTTAGAGGCTGTCCTGGAACTAGCTCTTGTAGACCAGGCTGGCCTCGAACTCACAGAGATCCACCTGTCTCTGCCTCCCGAGTACTGGGACTAAAGGCATATGCCACCACTACCCAGCTTGCCACTTACCATCTTACTATTCCCTCCATCACATCTCCCCAGGGCTTCAGAAGCCTCCTGGAGGGACCCTCTGCTTGTCCTCTGTGTGCCACTAAGCAACCAGCAGGATCCTTTAAACTTAGAGCAGATCATGTGGCTCCCTTGCTCAAAGTGTCCTCTAATGGTTCCCATCATCAAGTAGAAGCCAAGGTCAGTCAGTCCTTATTGTAGCAACAAGCAAGATATTTGGAATGTGACATGAAAAACACCTATACTTTACACTAGCATCACTTCTGTCCTTACCTCCACTACTAACCCATGGGTTCCCATCTCAGGACCTTTGCCCTGACTGTTGCTCTTAATACAGCACACTCACTCCTGCCTCATCACCCTTGCGTGGGCTGCTTCCTCTGGAATGCTCATACCATACATCAGCCTGGCTCCGTGTCTTTGTTCCAGGTTTTTGTTCAAAGATCATTAAAACAACACTTGCTTAATAAAGCTCAGACTGACCACATCCTTAAAAATCATATCCACACCTTGCTCCAGCTGGTACCACTTTTTTTTTTTTTTGTCCTGCCTCTTCCTGTCCGCTAATGCCTCACATGATGGCCTCCCTTATTATGACTATTGTTCTGCTGAGTCACTAATTCAGTCTGATCGTAAAGCAGTCGTTTCCATGTGTTCAGTGCTCAGAAGAACCAAGACCAAGAGAGCCTTTAGGACAGGACATGGTATGGAAAGTGCTTTATTCCTTCTAGAGCTTCCACTTCCGATGAGTGCACACTTTCTGTGACAGGCTGGTATTGCCAAGTGCTACTCTTTTCTATGCTACAAATGAATGTATTTACATGTGTGGGTCTGCATGTGTGTGCACATGCACACATGAGCATCTCTAGGGACCAGAGGCTGACGCCAGATGGCTTTCTCACTCTCCACCTTAAAAAAAAAAAAGAAAAAAATTATCTTTTTTTTGGTGGAGTGTGATGTGTGGAGGTCAAAGAACAACCTGTGGCAGTCAGCTAACTTATCACGTAGGTTCTGGAGATCCAACTCAGGTGGTCAGGTTTAGCACAAGCTCCCTAACTCACTTACCCATCTCCTTGGCTCTCAACCTTAGCTCCCGAGAAAAGGTTTCTCACTGAAACTGAACTTGCTGTGTTAGGCAGTGGAGCACAACCCTTTAATCCCAGTGTTGGGATGGCAGAGGCAGGTGGATCTCTGAGTTTGAGGTCAGCTTGATCTACAGTGAGTGAGTGCCAGGACAGCTGGGGCTACACAGAGAAACCCTGTCTCACGGGGGAGGGGGGACAGGGGGCAAGGGGAGAAGATGATGATGCCAAGACTTGAAGACTTGATTGTCAAAGACCCTCCTGTCTCCACATACCCAGTGCTGGATTACTGGTGCATGCTGGTTTTATGTGGCTGCTGAGGAATCTGAATTCAGGTCATCATGCTCCTGCACCAAGTACTTTACTGACAGAGACATCGATCTATCTCCCTAGTCCCCTGTGCCCCAGTGCTATTCTGAGGTTTCACTACCGAAAGCCTGTATGATTTTCACCCACAAGTCTGCATTTAATACTCTTAACACCATAACGCCTAGAGCAGTGGTTCTCAACTTTCCTCATGCTGGGACCCTTTAATACGGTTCCCTCATATTGTGGTGACCCCAATAATGAAATTCTTCATTGCTACTTCATAATTATAATTCCGTTACTGTCATGAATCGTAACGTAAATATCTGATATGCAGGGTGTCTGATGTGTGACCTCAGTGAAAGGGTCATTCGACCCCCAAAGGGGTGGAGACCCACAGGTTGAGAACTATTGCCCTAGAGCATTTCTCATTTTCGGTGGAATTCACACCATCATTCAAAAACTTTGTTGCACGTCAGAGTTATGGTGGGAGCTTCAGGAACACCAACCAACAGGTTGCATTCTGCTTAGCACAGGGATGTTGGATTTGAAAATTTAATCTTGGGAAGACAAGGTCTCATGATGACTAAGCTGGTCTGGAACTTGTGGGCCCATGATCCTCCTGCCTCAGCACCCGCAGTAGCTAGGGCTCCGGGTGCACACACCTGCACACAGCAACAGAGGGATTTAAAATGAACTCCAGGGTGGAATGCAGTCAGGTCTGAGCAGTATTGCTTCATCATGCCAACTAGAGAAGCTGTGGAGAAATGAAGCTGAGAAATCAGAAGGCAAAATGGCAGTAGTAAACTTGAATTTAACAGATATTTTTCTACAAATGCGAAGCTTTTTATATTTCCCTATTATGTACAAATACGGAAGTTTCAACCTTGAGATGTTTTTGAAGGAAGTTTGGACAGAAAGCTGCTCAACAGCACTCAGTCCCAGACCCTTTGCTTCTGGCATCAAGGCCAATTGCCTTTTTAATTTTGTTTTGAACTATGTTATTTTATGTGCTGGTACCTGCAGAGGCCAGAAAAGGGTGTTGGATATGGAACTGAAACTGGAGTTTAAGTGTTGGTTGTGAGCCACCATGTGAGTGCTGGGAATCAAATCCAGGACCTCTGGGAAGGCAACCAGTGCTCTTAACTGCTGAGGCATATCTCCAGCTCCTTTTGTTTTGGTTTGGAGGCACTGGAGATGCAATGTTGGGCCTTAAGACTTCTGTCCTAGTTGCCCGATTCACTCCTGAGCAACACCTATGCCTTCCTTCTCAGGTGTGCTTGGGTCAGTGCAGACAGCTCATGCTTGTCATTGTCTGTCCTATAATGCAGCTGGATTTACACGTAGCAGAACTTGCACACATTCTATTGTTCCTATAGAGGCCTCAAACCAGGGCAGACAAAAGGTTAACATCTGGATATTAAGAACTGAAGTCAGGCAGTGGTGGCACAGGTCTTTAATCAAAGATCCACCTGCCTCTGCCTTTAAGTGTTGCAATTAAAGGTGTGTGCCATTATTGCCTGGTTTGTGGCTCAGAGTGACCATCAACATAAATTTCCATGGCATTCCATTTTAAAAATTAAGTTTCTTCAACATTTGAGACTGTTTTTCAGAATCTCAAAATTTCTGGCCACAGCCTAATGAGGTGATACTGAGTGTGAGTTAATGGACTCAGGCATGTTATAGAAATGGAGGTCCAGAGCCTACTGCCAACACCTAGCTTCCTCCCTTCCAGGGCCTAAGTATTCATGCTTTAGGGCTGTTATTCCCTTGCTAGTGTGAGCAGCCTGAAGCAACATTTGGCTCTATCAGTGGTCCAAGTATACACATGTAAATATATCTACTATATGATGTCAGTTTACCTTAGCAATAAAGAATGGAATAAACAAAGAGCTTGAATTAGCTGGGCAGTGGTGGGCACACCTTTAATCCCAGCACTCGGGAGGCAGAGGCAGGAGGATCTCTGTGAGTTCAAGACCAGCCTCATCTATACGAGCAGGTTCCAGGACAGCCTCCAAAGCCAGGGAAAAACCCTGTCTCCAAAAACCAAAACTAACAAACAAAAAATCAAAACACCCCCCCCAAACAAAAACAAACAAAAAAGAACCTGACTTCTCCTGGGTCAACAACTGAAGTAGGTGGATTTATGACAAATTACTGTCATTCAAACTACTTAACCTTATATTTATTGTCATTCAGTTAATCCTGACACTGCAAAGATACATGTGTTCATCTACGTGTATGGCATAGCACACTCATGATAGTGCCCTATACAGGTTTCTAGCCTACCTCTGTAGCTACAGGGCCAGTTTCTTCTAATGGAACTGTTGACTTAGAAATTGGACACACACTGCTTAAATACCTTTATTACTTTTTTTAAAAATTATTTAGACATTGATAGCTCTGTAAAATACTTCTCCCATTGCAAATCTTCAAACCCTTTCCACAGGTCTTCCATAAAGAAACAAAATATTCATACTTTGCGCCCATTCAAATCTAATTTTTAAAAAAACATTTAAGATTCAAAATCAAGTATTTTTCTTTCCCAGAACTTGTTAGTAATTTAAAACCACAATGTAACATACTTAATGGCATTTCTTTTTAAAAATTAGCTTATCAGTGACTATTTTATGAGGAAAAAAAAATCCATTCAAGGCCTTAAGAGAATATAAATTCCCTGCTTCTGAAAGCAAAAGACATGGAGAAACAAACCCCTTTGCTCCTCTGCAGTCTCATTTCAACACTGCTAACAGAGCCAGCACACCAACTGGCTTCCTACTTAATATTAGGCATTGTCTACATACTTTTGGACTGCAGCTGAAATGCTAGACAATCTTTAGGGATGGATGGGTAGAAGGGTAAAGCAGGGAATGGAGGGCCAAGGCTGGCTGCAGCACTGGAACCTTCTGTGTGGAGGGTAAGACCAGCCAGACCTTTAGTCCCTGCCTGGGGCTGGCTTGTTGGAGAACAGTAGGAAATTTGCAGTCTGCACTTATTTCTCATGTTAGATACAAGTGTCAGTCAAAGATATTGCACACGGTACCAGAGGCATGTAAACCACCAAGACAGCTTGGGAAAGAGCTACAGATAGAGACAAGTCTCCAGAGGTCCGTCAGGGACAGAAAAGAAAGTCACTATCCATCAGGTAGACGTTGCTGAGTGAAACATATTTATTCCTGCCCAATTCACAGGGCAGATTTCTAAGCAGCAGGTCTTCAGGTGGGTCTGAAGGCTGCTAAAGGCATCCTTCCCTCATTTTTCTAAGTACAACTGGAGCACTTCCCTATCTAAGAAAGGAAAAGGAGCAGGGAGTGGTGGTGCACACCTTTAACCCTAGAACTCCAAGCAGTCAGGTGGATCTCTGTGAGTTCAAGGTCAGCCTGGTCTACATGGTGAGTTCCAGGCCAACCAAAGTTACAGTGAGAACCTGACTCCAAAGAGCCCAAAAGGGGCATAGTCCCTCAGCCTCCTTCACTCTTAATTAAGTGTTGCCCCTCAGCTTAACTGAAGTGATGGTGTCCCATGAGTGTCAGTCAGGAGTTTCTCAGCAGAGCCAGCCATTTGATGCACAGCTGAATTTTGATGTCTTTTGTTTGGAGATGAAGTCTAGGTTCACCTGAGACTGACCCTACCTCCTGGAATCAGCTTTTGAGTAGCTGGTGCATCACCACCTCTAGCTTACTTTTCAAAGGTCAGGAACCATGTGATTCAACAGTAGCAATGAATGTGAATCAATTTCTCTACCTAAGCCTTGGATTTACTTTTATGGTTTGTGGGCCCTGACTTTACTGATTGGGTAGATTGTATCCTGCTCAGTCTTAGGACTACAGATATCAGAGCAGGTGCTGGTTCCGTTCCCCACTTCTGCTCTTTTAAGGCTCCCGAAGTCAGTATTAGTAACAGACAGCACAGTACAAGGACAGTCAACTTGCTACTCCTGCTGTTCCTTTCCCAGCACTGAGGATGGAACTGAGGCCCTCATATGTGACAAGCTAATACTCTATCAGCTATACTCTCAGCCCTAGTGCTGTATTTATTTTAAAGCTTTTTCCCCTTGTGTTTGAACCTGTAAACCACCAGAATCCCCCCCAAAGCCCTGACCATATCTGTGGACTACAATTGATGCCAACCTATCAAGCTTTTTAAACATTTAGAAAAACCAAACCAAACCAAACCAAACCAAACCAAACCAAACCAAACCAAACCAAACCATTCCCCTCCCCCACGCTTTGGCACATGAGCCTGAAGTTATTTGAGCGCATTTATCTTTCCTGCCCGCCCCATCTCAACATTTCAGTCATCCTTTCCAGAGAATGGAGACCCTTCTGCCTTTGGAAAAGGTTGTCATGACACACTGATGTTCTGAGTAGCAAAAGGAGGAGGCACAAATGCTCAACTGGCCCCGGAAACAGTTCTTGTGTTCAGCACTGTAATTTATGCAATGCTGAGAAACTCTTGTACCAGATGACTTGTTTTAAAACTGCTGGTTGATTAAATATACATATAGACATAGATATAAAAATCACTAAGTCAACATTTGTTGTTTTCAATGTGAAAACGATAAAATGTAATTCGGAATAATTGTGCATTTGCCATAGGGTCCTTGTTAAAGGTACCATAAAAATAATAATTTTGTAATAAAAAACTCTTTTTATTTTAGTATTGCCCTCAAGTTCAGAAGTTTGGAGCAAACATACTAAGAAAGCAGTTTGGGATCTACTCCCACCAGGGATCTGGAAGCCTTAAATTTAGTGATCCCCGACAGCAGGCCCAGGAAACTCAACAGCTGTGTGTGAGTCTTGCACTGTTATTAGTACAGGGCTCAGGAGAGCCACCGGCCCCACAAAACATCCAAACTGGAATCAAATGCTGATGAGGCCCACCAGGGTCCCCTCCTCATTTCATTGGTGGTAGATGCTGGGCCCAGCCAACTCCTCACACAGAGCTCTGGGGCACAAGCTGCTGGGCTCTGCCTTTCCTTGGGCTACCAAACAAGCAACTGGGGAAGGAGTAGGGTCTGGGTGGGGACCACTGAGCACCAAGGCTGAGGTGACCCAGGAGCTGACCTTCCACTCGGCTAGAGGCAGGCTGAGGACAGATGGCATTTCTGTGATGCAGAAGTTAGCTGTGCAGGAAGGAAAGTGCATTTAAGGTTGCTCAGAAACAGATGGTGATCACAATGCCACAGAGAGGAAGGAGGGTAAGAGGTGGACAGCTCCCTCTGCCTGCCTGCAGGTAGGCCATGTGCCTTGGGGTCCTGTACGTTAACATTCATGCTTTCTGATGAAGTCTGCTCATGAAGAAACAGGAACACACCTCTCCTGGTTCTGGCAGGTACATAATTTCCTTGGCAAAGCTCTTTGTTGCCAAGTTCAGTTTTATTTGGCCGCTGTTCTGAACCACTGTCATCGGAACTCATAGATGGGTGCACTGTGTTCAGGAACATGGGTCAGGTTGAGGGACTGATACCTGCAATAGACGAGAGGACAGGAGAGTTTTTTGAGTATCCTGAACTGAGGAGGCTGGAGGACTTCACCCACAGCCCCTGCCAACTATACCTAGACAGAGGAGCTAAAAAACATTTTTAGTTATGTATATAAATGTAGGGTCTCACCAGCAGTAGTGGTGCACATCTTTAATCCCAGTACTCGGGAGGCAGAGGAAGGAGGATCTCTGTGAGTTTGAGGCTAGCCTGGTCTATAAAGAGTTTCAGGACAGCCAGGGCTGTTACACAGAGGAATCCTGTTTTTTGACCCTTCCCACCCAGAAAAAAAATACAGGGTTTCACTATGTCATAGCTCTAGCTGGCTTGGAACTACCCATGTAGACCAAGCTGACTCACAATGATCCATCTGCTTCTGCCTCATAAGTCCTGGGATTAGACATATGAAACATATGCCTCAATTTTGTTATATTTTTGTTTTCTTTTCAGTGTGTGTGTGTGTGTGTGTGCATATGTATACATTGTGTGCATGTCTGGTGCCTGTGGAGCATAGAAAAGGGCATAAGATGCCCTGGGACTAGAATTAAAGATGGTTATGAGCCACCACGTGGTGCTGGGAATTCAACCTAAGTCATCTGGAAAAGGAGCAAGTTCTCTTAATAGCTGAGTCATCTCTCTATGTCCCCATTTTGTTATTTTTAAAATGAAGTCTCACTAATGGACCCAGCAATCCACCCGCCTCAGCCTTCAAGCAGCTGAGAATACAAGTGTATACCAGTACATCTGGGTTTGCTAACTCATTTTATGAATGCCAAGTTGCACCTAGCTAGTTTGTTCCTTTGTTCCTTTCTGCTGCTCCACTAGTACCATGCATGAGAATTGTTTTTAGGCAACAGCTTACACAAATAGGACCCTATGGCCAGGCATGGTGACATAAGCCTTTTATCCCGGCACGTGAGAGCAGAGCAGGTAGACCTCTACGAGCTACAGGACAGCTAGGGACATAGAGTGAGAGCCTATCTGAAACAACAACAAAACCCTGAGTTGGGCCTGGAAGTACAGGTCTGTAATCCTAGCTACCAGGGAGCCTGAGGAAGGAGAATCACAAGTTCCTGACCACCTCAGTTCAACAAACAAAGAAATGTAGCTCAGGCTCTAGGTTCACATAACAGAAGCAAAAAACAAACAAACAACTCCCCCCTCCCCCCAAAAAACAAACTAAAGAATAAGAACCAGGACTTCAATTAGCTGCAGGAAGAGATGGAGTTCACTACTCTTTCCTACTTGTAATTCTGTATTTGTGTTTAAAGAATACCAATATGTGATGTTGTAGGAAATACTTCACACATAACAAAGACTATTCCAATTCTCATAGTACCCAAAGAGACACTGGAGAAAAGAACCTCACAGTTTGCCATGAGTATTTCTCCATTTCCCACTGCTTTTCATTTCCTGAAATGCGGCTATGAGGTAGGATGCTAGTGGAACTGGAGGTGTCTGTTTCTCCCTCCAGTAAGCATTCTCAGAGGATAAAGAAAGAAGCGGACAGTCCCCATGTAGGGATAACTCCTAGGTCCATTTAATGTCTGGAGGTTAGCTCTCCCTGATTTGCTTCACATAACAATAAAGAACACAAGAAAAGCAGTTTGTTTCAAATATATATTTTAAAGTACTGGCTGAGGATGTGGCTTAGTAATGGAGAGTTTGCCTAGCATGCAGGGGCCTGGGGTTACACTCAAGCATTACAAAAAGAAAGAGAAAAATCACTACAGGACTATGAGGCCAGTGAGATAGATGGCTCGGTGGTAATGGTGCTTGCCATGTAAGTCTAGACACCTGAGTCTGAACCCACATAGAGGTGAAAAGAGAGAACCAAGTCTACCAAGTTGTCATCTAACCTCCACATGAACACCTTGGTACATGCATCCACATGTACACATGTATCATGTACATACACACAATAATAATTTTTTTTTTTTTTTTTTAAGAAAGGCTGACAATGACTGGAAAGATGGCCCAACAGATAAAAGCACTGGGGTTTGGTTCCTTGCACCCACATGACAGCTCACAACCAGTTCCAGGAGAACCAATGCTCTTTTCTGGCCTCTGTGGATATGCAAGTGGTGTACATATACATGTGCAGGCAAACAGCCAGATACATAAAATAAACATTTTTAATTTAAAAAGGCAGCAAGATGGTTCAATGTGAACCTGGCGCCAAGACTGAAAACTGAATTTGATCCTTGGGACCTACATGATGGAAGGAGAAAGCCACCATCTTCTGTAGTGGCATACATGCTACCACACAATGCATACACCTACCACTGCCACACCACACAAAAGAAATGAATGTGGTGCTGGAAAGATGGCTCAGTGGTTACAAACATATATTACTTTTACTGAGGAATAAAGTTCTACTTCCAGTACCCACACTGGCCTGCTGCCAACAGCCTGTCATTCTGGTTTCAGGGGAGCCAACCTTTTGGCCTTTTGTAGGCATCTTCACTCATATGCAAAGGTGTACATAAAAAATACAATACAACAATAAAAAATAAAAACAAATCTTTAAAGAAATGACAAAACCCCCTGAAAGGACTATGTACTAGATGTTAGGAATATGCAACATTAAGATTACAATGAGGCACTTTTTCATGCCATCTTGGGCAACTATAAAGACAAGCTAACGTGTTGGGGGATGACATGAAAAAACTGAAGCTCTTAAATCTTGCTGGTAAGACTATCAAATGGCACTGCCTCTGTAGAAGTCTGGCAGTTCCTTAGATGGTAAATACAGACTTATCATCTAATCCAGCACTTTTACTTGTATGTATATGTCCAAAGTAGAAGAAAACAGGAACTCAGAAACACACACCTACATTCACAGCAGCACTACTTTGATCAGCCAAAGATGAAAGCAACTCAAAGAGTCCCTTCACTGACAGAAGGATGGACAAACAAATGCTGCAAAGACATGCAATGGAGAATTTGGTAATAAATAAAAATGCTAGCCTAGCAACAGTGATTGTACTGTATAGTTTTATAGGGGCGCTTTCTTCATTAGGAATTAATGTGGGAGGGCCCAGTTCATTGTAGGTGGTGCGACACCTGGGCCAATGGTTCTGGGTTCCATAAAAAAGCAGGCTGAGCAAGCCAGGAAGCTATACTCCTCCATGGCTGATGCATCAGCTTCTGCCTGCAGATTCCTGCCCTGACACCTCTGATGATGAAATGTGATATGGAAGGATAAGTGAAATAAACCCTTTCCTCCCAAAATTGTTTTTGGTCATAGCCATCACAGCAATAGAAACCAGCCCTCTTAAGACATGGTGCACACTTCTGACTCAGTACCCCAGAGGCAGATGTGGGAGATCTACATAAATTCTAGGTATAAGCCTGGACTGTATAGTGAAACCCTGTCTCAACCAAAGAACTCCCCACACATGTTGTGAGAGGAGTGATTCTTCAAAGCATTTTGCTAAGTGAGATGCCAGACATAAAGGCCAGGTATTGCAGGATTAGGTTAAGTTTTTTAAAAACTCACCTGAAAATAGGACAATTACTGAAAGCCACCAACAAAGAATTTGAATCAATCTAGACTAGGATCACTCACAGCCAGGAAAAAAAAAAAAAAAAATCTGAAAGGAAATTGTGCTCCATTTTATTTAGTTTTTTTGAGACAGGGTTTCTCTGTAGCTTTGGAGCCTGTCCTGGAACTTACTCTATAGATCAGGCTGGCCTTGAACTCAGAGATCCTCTTGTCTTTGCCTCCCAAGTGCTGGGATAAAAGGCATGTGCCATTGCCCCATTTTATTTTTTTAAATTCTAGTTAACTTTTTATTATGTGTGTGAGCCTGTGTGAATCTATGTGCACTACATATGTGAAGGTATTTGGAAGAAAAGGGCATTCGATTCCCTGGAACTAGAGTTACAGGCAGTTGTAAGCTGCCATGTGAGTGCTGGGATCTGAATCTGGGTTCCCTGGAAGAGCATGAAGTTACTCCATCTCTTCAGCCCAATTGTTCCACTTTCAGAGAAGAAATAAGGTGCTTCCTGGTATAGCTGACCCTCATCGTATAGCAAGAAGGCACAAGAGTCCCCTAGAAAATGGCAAAGCCATCACTTGGCAAAGCCTTCTCACCATAGCCTTGGAGGAACATAAGGCAGGGAGGTGCACTCTCATGGCCCCTAGCTCATCAGACCAAGATCAAGTACATGAGAGGCAATGCCAGCTGTTAACTTTGAAGGTTACACTGTAACCTTACTGTAATGTAAAAGATTACATTAGAATTATTGCTAAATTCATGAGGAATAAATATGAAATGACCAGGATTGAGGTAAGCATTCCTGAAAATGAAAGACTGCCTAAAAATATATATTGGGTGCTGCTTAGTGGTAGAACCCTTACCTAGCATGTACAAGGTTCTAAGTTCTATCCTATATAACATACATAAGGTTACATCTCTAGTCTCTGTCTCTGTTATACACATATATTTAGAAATAAGACTAGAGAGATGGTTTAGTGATTAAGAGTTCTTGTTGGCCTTGCAGAAGATCCAAGATTGCTTTTTAGCATCCACATAGTGGTTCACAACCAATCATACCTCTAGTTCCTGAGGATCCAATGACCTCTTCTGATCTCTGCAGGCACCAGGTATATATGTGCTATACATACATACATATATATGTACACACACACACACACACACACACACACACACACACACTGCAGAAAAAACATTCATATGCATTAAATAAAAGGCTTAAAAATTTAACAGTATTTAGAAATTATATGTTTACATAATACCCACTTTCATTTCATTATTTTACTCTATAGGTAAGAAAGAGTCCCTGTTCTATGTGAGGTCATTTAAATGGCCTCAGTACACACACAGAGTATGGAATTTGGACAGAAGTAGACTGAGAGAATCTCTTTTAGATGTGATGGCTGGAGTTGATGGTATCTTTTGCTGCAGCACCATCCTTGAGATCCTTACCATTCTGAACTCCGATGGTAGTAGTAGCCCTCTATGGAGGCTGCTGACTTCTGAAAGCAGATGTAATAGAAGCCAGCAAAGGAAGCACCACTGATGTCTTTGATTGTGTGGTCCGGGACCAGGAACTGCTCCTGCACACAGATATGGGATCAGTCAATACCTTCCCTTTCAATGAGACACTAGAGAGTTCTAAAGACAACTAGAAAAAAGGTCTCTGCCTGCTTTTGGGGTGGTGCTCACATATGTTACTACAGTATCCTACCTACCTCTCTGAGCTCACAGGACCAGCAACTCAGAGGAGGGATCATTGCTGGAGATATAACAGACCAAACAATACAACTTTCCTATTTACCTCTTGGAGACCACTTGACAGAATAACCTAGGAATCAATTCAGTCTGGTTTCCAGGAACTGTCACTGGGTTCTGATTACCTCTGAGTCACATTAATTGTAGCCTGTGTTCATCCTGAGATGAGAGTCCTTGTGACACTTCACCAAAGCTCTACCCTTGTCCAAGTCACAAGAGCACACTACAGAGACAGGCAACTTGCCATTTGTGAAAGGCTCCTGCTCTCTAGGAGATGGGGTCAGAAGCCCCAGGGCTTCAGGAAAACCAAAATCCATGTGAGTAACCCTAAGAGAAATTGTTTGGAGACAACTCCACTGCTTTAACAAACTGTCTTCATTTACTTTCCAATGCTGGAATGAAACCCAGGACTTTGTGTTCGCTAGACAAATGCCCTACCATAAACTATACTCCCAAACCTCCTCCAGCTTTTTTCTTTTTTTAAAAAACGGATTCTCTTTTCTGCCCTATTCAAACTTCAAAATATCATTTTAAAGGTTAACTTAGGTCTAAGGTCTAGTTCAGTGGTAGAACACTTGCCTAGTATGTGCAAAGCCTGAGTTACATCCTCAGCACTGGATAAACCAATCTAAACATCAGTATAAGTTTTTTAAAGGATTCGTTGGCATATTTCCCACTGTACGGCAGGCTGGGGAGGGAGGCTCAGAATGTGCTAGTGTGGGCTAGAGAGGGAAGCTCAGTATGAGCAGGAGAGCAGAGTGGGCTGGAGATGGAGGCTCACTATACACTGGATGGCAGATGGGGCTAGAGAGGGAAACTCACTGTGTGCTCTCCTGCAACTGTTGAGTGAGGAAACCCTATCCCACTTCCCAAATGGTCAGCCACACAAAGCAGACAGCAAGCGACCCTTTAGATGTCTAGTCTTTATGAAACTATACCATATTCAAGTAGCTTTCTTTTTTTAAATGATGTATTTATTTTATGTGCATTGGTGTTTTGTCTGCATGTATGTCTGTATGAGGGTGTTAGGTCCCCTGGAACTGGAGTTACAAACAGCTTTTATATGGATGCTGGGAATTGAACATGGGTCCTCTGGAAGAGCAGCCAGTGCTCTTAACCACCGAGCTATCTCAAGCCACCTCAAGTAGCTTATCTTTCTCCTCACAGAGCAGGCAATGGGGACTTGAGGTGGACAGGGGTTTCCAAATTTCTCACAAACTTGTTTCATAGTTTTGCATCCATGTGGCTGTAGATAGCACACTACCTTAGTAGAGAAGCATAGAACTATCAGGCAAAGGCCAATCCACCCAAGGACCACCACCCAAGGAGCCAAGGGCCAGGGAGGGGAGAACTTCTGCTCCATTCCTGGCCCCTCATTTCCTAAGCACTGGGTAGAGGAAGTGGCTAGAGAGCAAGACACTCTGACGACATTTAAGCTTGTGGCAGGAATAGGTGCAGTTATGACTAAATTCAAGAAAAATGGCCCTGAATCTCCAGAAACGGGATGATTCATCCTGGAGGTTCACAGGATTCTTGGGTAGGAAAATGAAATCTGGAGCCACCACACAACTGAAGTGTAGGGACCCTATCATGAAGACACACTGTGATAAGCAAATGGTATGAAGGGCCCCTGTGGGAAGGCATAATCAGCCAAGAGGAGGTATGTGTAGGTGCTCTAGTACCTGGCATATGGGAGTTTGGGGAGACAGCTTGGGCAGAACCTTACCTTCCACCTCATGAAGACATAATCCCCATTTTTCAGTTCTTCATAATCAAAGTCATCTGAATTAAATGATTTTGCATACTGATAAAAAGCCAGAAACTTGCCCTAAAAACAAAACAAAAGTCTCAGTGATCCATCCACATGAGAAAAGGTGGTGCCTGAGCTCATGACACCTGGAAAGAATATAAGTGGGCAAGGCACTACTAGACTGTGTGCCCAGTGAACACAGCCAGAGGAAAAGGTCAAAGGTGAGAGTGAGCACAGTTCTAGAATACCCTCCTATCAGGATACTTAAGGTAAGATGGATCAGTGAGATTAAAAAAAAAACAAAACAAAACAAAAAACAAAACAGAGTAGTGCTGGGTTTGGTGGCTCACAACCTTAATCCCAAAACTTAGGAAGCAGGTGGATCTCTCTTGAGGCCAGCTTGGTCTACATAGTGAGTTCCAGGACAGCCAAGACTATGTAATAAGACTCTGTCTCAAAACACGAAAAGAAAAACAGAAAACATATAGAGGAGCTTGGAGAGTCAGTGAGTCCCAGTACTAAGGAGGCTGCAGAATCAAGAACTCAAGATTCTCTTCAATTCTACAGGGAGGTTAAAGCCAGCCTAGACTACATAAGACTATCTTAAAAAAAAACAAAATGGTGCTGGACATGGTAGTGTGCACTTTTAATCCCAGGACTAGGGAGACAAGAGTCTGGAGGATCTCTGAGTTAGAGGTCAGCCTGACCTACATAGCAAGTTCCAGACCACCCAGGGATACAGAGACTCTATCTCACCCAAACAAAAGGCAAACAAAAAAGGCCTGAGGAGACAGTGAAGTACCTGCTGTGCAAGCAAGAGAACCTGAGTTTAGACCCCTATCACCCACACCTAGAATGCTAGAGCTGCTCTCAGCTTAGTGAGTTCTGCCTAAAAAAATGTTCAGTACTTTATGGGAAGATACTTGGTATTGACTCTGGCTGTGTGTACATGCATACCCTCCCACACAGGCACGGAGACAGTTTTTTGTTTTTTTGTTTGTTTTTAATCTGTACAGACAATAAAAATAAACTGAAAAACAAAGAATAGGACTGATGAGTTTCCTCAGTTAAGGGCACTTGTTGTTGGTTCCCAGCACATACACATGCATGTAGCCAAAACACCCATACACATAGAGTAACAAATCTAAACAAAAACCAAAGAGTCTAATAATTAAGCCACTTTCTAACAGCATGTCAGAGCTAGGTATGGTAATGGACATATATAACTGCAACATATATAACTGGGAGGCTGAGACAAGAGTATTCCAAGTTTAAGGCCTTTCTATACAATAAATTAAAGTGTGAGTGTCTGTCCAATCAAAAAAGAGTGGGTACAGGAAAGTCGGTTCTTGTGGTACGACATTAGGTTTATGCCAGCTACTCAGGTAACACTTGAAAAGAGGTAATATATACATATGTAGTCATCTCTTGGTACCTGCAGGGGATGGATTCCAGGATCCTGTACAGGCACCAAAATCCAGAGACACTCAAGTACCTCAGATAATATGCTTTGATCTGTAAGTGACCTGTATACATTATCCTTCTATCCACTTTCAATTGTCTCTAGAAAGCTGGAATACCATGTGGATGCTTGTAGACAGCTGTACTATACTGTGCAGGGAAAAGGTGGAAATAAAAAAGCTTGTGTATGTTGAGTAGAGACAAACGTTTTTCTCCTTTTTTTGATTTTTTGAGACAGGGTTTCTCTGTGTAGCCCTAGCTGTCCTGGAACTTGCTCTTAACTCACAGAGCCCCACCTGCTGTCTGGCTCCCAAGTGCTGGGATTAAAGGCGTGTGCCACCACCATCTGGCTTTTTTTTTTTTTAAAGGGTTTTACAGTGCAGCTTGTCTGGTCTTGGAATTCACTATATAGACCAGGCTGGCCTCAAACTCACATTGGTCTGCTTGGTTCTGCCTCCAGAGTGTTTAGATTAAAGGCATATGTTAGTTACCATGCCTGGCAATATTTTTTTAGAAGTTTTATTTTTATTTTATTTGTGTGGGTGTTTTACCTGCATGTATGTGTGTGCCAAGGAGGTCAGAAGAGGGTGTCATAGGCCCTGGAACTGGAGTTACAGATAGTTGTAAGCTGTCACATGGTTCTGGGAACAGAAGCTGAATGAATCCTGAGACAGAATATTTTTTTACTAACACTTCCTTGTATTGCACCAGAAAATCGATGAGTTACTGACCCCAAACATTTTCAGTCTACAGTTAGTTGAATATAGGAAGTTCAAATTCAAGGCTACAAAAGGACCCAGAGAGGATCAAGACAATATTTGTCTTAGTGCTAAGCATTGTTATTATAGATTTTCCCTTCCTAGTTTGTTTTTTTCAATATTTTCAAATAAGCATATACTTTATAGGAAAAAAAAATCTGAAATAAAAGGTCAACAGTGAAAGTTTAATATACACACAGGACTCAAAGCCTTATAATATAGTTTGACATGTTAAGTCATAAATGTTGTCATGAAGATATGAAGCATATGGAATCCTGACCATGGTTCTAGCTTTAAGTGTTGCTAACAGGTAAATATGAGGGTGCAATAGCATGTCTGATTTTAGACTACAACAAGAAAGTGGTAGCACAGGTAGTTTATCCCACACTGCGAATTTAAGGTAAACAAAGAGAGCAAGACCTTATCTCAAAAAAACAAAAACCAGCTGGGCATGGTGGCATACACCAGTTATTGCAGCACTTGGGAGACTGAGCAAGAAGATAGCTGAGATTTTTCAAGCCAGCCTGGGTTACAGAAGAAGACTCCTATCTCAAAACAAACATGCCTCTCCACAATGGTTGACAAGAAAGGCTGGTGTGAAAGGACAAAAAACAAACTTTTGAAGATATAAGATAGGTAAAGACCCAAACGGGAAAAGACCCCAGGGCAGTAAGTTCTGCTGACAAGCTCACAGTTCTGCTGACAAGAATAAGGGCATTTCATTGCACATATGCCTGTTAAGGACAGGGAATCTGAATTTCTCAAGCGAGATTGATTGGTATGTAGGTTAAGTCTACTAGGAAGACCAGAAAAAAAGCAATGCATTCTGCCCTTGCTGGGCTTTGTGAACAACATCTCCACTAAAGGCCATCCAGTACACGAGAGACAACTGCTACCTGTCTCATGGGATTTCATCATACAGTCATGACTAGAAAGGAACAATAGAGAAAAGATGGCAGAACAGAGACATTGCCCAGGTTCTAACAGCCACATAGAGCTGTGCACTGAACTGAAGGACTGTTCTTACCACCTGGTATTTATGAGAAGGTTTGGCAGACCTGGAAAACTGTGGCTTGTGTAGGAATAGGTTCTGATTAACTCCTGCTGGGAAACAGGGTCCCAAGTCTAGGCCTGGCATTCTCTAGATGTTTTCAGCTGCCCAAGGTAGAGCACAGCCTTACTCACCCAGTGTTTCCGATCGACATCTTCATCTGCGTCCCACTTGCGAGTTAAGAAAGGATGTTTTTTGCTTATTATTTCTCCTTCAAAGAAGGTTGTAAGGGTCGGATATTCCTACAGCAAAAGCAAATATCCAAGCAAGACATTAAATGTGAATTTCTGGTTGTTTTTGTTTGTAGTATACACAGATCTAAACCCAGGAATTCACACACTCAGACACTGAATGAGCACTTTTCCTTGGTCCTGCTGATGGTACGTACCTAGGACCTCAGGCTACCCAAGATATGCTCATTTGCCCTTTTTTTTTTCTTTTTCTTTCTTTTTCAAGACAGGGTTCCTCTCAGTGTCCCTGGCTTTCCTGGAACTTACTCTGTAGACCATGCTGGCCTGGAACTCACAGAGATCTGCGTGCCTCTGCCTCTGGAGTGCTGGGATTAAAGGCAAGTGTCACCAACACCTGTCTATAACTTCTTTCTAATACTTTGACAAGATGAACTACATTGCTAACAAACCAAACCACTGTTAGATCCAGTGATCCAACAGGCTATAGAAATAAACCTGAATTCAGCCGCCCAGACAGTGAAAGGGCTCTGGGACTTTGTAGACTTTGCCCCAGCAAAGAACTCCATTTTGGCCTCACTTGCTCTGTTCTGGCCTCTTAGAAAAGAATTTGGATGTTGCCCACCACAAGTGAACTCTGAATACCCTACAGTCAAAGCAGAGCATAGCTTATCATGCTGTTTTCTAAGATGCGCCAACACAAAAAGCTCCAGAGCTGAGATTGCTTTGACCCTGAGCCCACCTCTTCATGCACCCTCAAGTTCCCTTGTTTCTCATAATTTCTTTTTTTTTTTTTTTGAGGCAGTGTCTCATTATGTAGCTCTGGTTGACTTGGGATACCAAGAAACATTTCTCCAAAATCAAGGTCATTAAGGAGGCCTACTGTGACACCACTACCAACGTGTGTGTTTATTATTGATTTGCAGTCCTGAGTGGACTCAAGGGCCTCATGCACAAGAGACAAGTGTTCTACCAATGAGCTACACCCCCAGATCCTGTTTTTCTTTTCTTTTTTTTGTGTGTGTGCATGGATATGGAGGGTGGAGATTGACATCCGGTGTCTTCCTTTTCTGGTCTAGACTTTATCTTTTGAAACATGGTTCACTGAATCTGGTGTTCACTACTGGCTAGAATGAAGTTCCAAGATGTTAATTTCCATCCTGGCTACACTAGAGTTACAAACATGCATGGCCATGACTGTTGTTTGTTTTTTAGACATGGGTGCTGGGGATCTGAACTCAGGTCCTCAGCAAGTGTTTTGCCAACAGAACCATCTACACAATTCCACCTTCACCCTGTTCCGTTTTTTCCTCTTCTTTTTGTATTTTCAAGACAGGGTTTCTCTGTTTATGTTATTTCTGGCTGTCCTAGAACTTGCTGAATCAGGCTGTAGAACAGTCTGGTCTCAAATTCAAGAGATTCACCTGCCTCTGCCTCCCCAGTGCTGTGATTAGCCACCACCACCTGGCTCTCATTCCATTTCTTAACAGTGAACTTTAAAATACACAAATCTAACATCCTCCCTACAAACTCCTACACAAACAGTGCTGGGCTGTTTCTCATACAGATATGTATGTATAAACTAAAAAATGAGATGGGAGATTTTCTTAAATAGAAATCTAATTATTTAAAAAAAAAACTACATTAATCCATCTTTGGGAGGGACTATATAAGCCAGGAAGTCAGTAAGACATTTTTTTTTTAAAGGTTACATACCTCTTAAGACTTATTTATGTTTATTTTATGTGTATGGGTGTTTTGCCTGCATATGTCTGTGCACTATATGTGTACTTGGTGCCTGTGGAGGCCAGAATAGGGGGGCTGGATCCTCTGGAAGTGGAGGTACAGATAGCACCCACCATGTGGATGCTAAGAACCAAAGCCCAGTTCTCTGGAAGAGCAGCCAGTGTTCTTAACTACTGAACAATCTCTCTAGCGTCCTCCTATAATTTTTTCATTTTTATTTTTGAGACAGTCTTATTGGGTAGCCCTAGCTTGCCTGGAGCTCACTATGTACATCAGACTGGCATTGAACTAAGAGATCTGCCTGTCTCTGCCTCTTGGGGATTGAGTTAAAGGTGTGTGACACCACAGACAGCCTCCAAATATTTTGAACAGGAAATTATGCTTATGTTATTTCTGAGCTTTAATATCTCTTTAGAATTCCCACCTGTCTTAGTTACTATTCTATTGCTGGGAAGAGACAGCATGATCAAGGCAACTCTTATAAAAGAACACATTTAACTGAAGGCTTGCTTACAGTTTTAGAGGGTTGGTTTATGATTGTCATGAGGGAAGCAGACAGGAATGGTGGTGGAAAAGTAGCTGAGAGCTTGTAGGTAGGTAGGTAGGTAGGTAGGTAGGTAGATGAGAGAGATATAGATAGAGGGAGGAAGGGAGGGAGAGAGAGAGGGGGAGAGAAACAGCAACAGAGACAGAGAGACAGACTGACTGAGTAGGCCTGGTATGGATTTTTGAAATTTCAAAGCCTACCCCATTGACACTCCTCCTCCAACAAGGCCACATTTCCCAATCTCAAACAGTTCCACTGAGAACCATTCATAACAAACATATGAGCCTATGGGGGCCATTTTCATTCAAACCACCATACCATCTACAGGACAGAAGAGCAAAATGGCAAAAGGGTCCTAATAGCATTGAAATAGTTATGGTTTAAATGGCTAGTTTACTAGGGAATGATTCTGTGCTGACTTCTTAAACCTTTAGGCAGCATGTGAAGGTAACTATAATGCACTCTCCCAAATACAATAAATGACAATGAATTAGATCCATTATGGTCAGAAGTTACCAAAAAGATTCATTATTTATTGAGGAAGGCACAGGAAGCCTGAGCACTTGACTATATAGTGATTATTTAGGATAGAGATACAAAACACACACCACACACATACACACACACTCACAAACCAAAAACATACTACCAGAAAGGTTATTTGAAAGAGTCAGGGAGGAAGACCAGACAGGTGCAAGGTTGTAGCCACCATAGGTCAACAAATACTTCAGTTAAGAGTGAACAGATGGGCTAGAGATCGCTCAGTGGTTAAAAGCACTGGCTGGTCTTCCAAAGGACCAGAGTTCAATTCCCAGCAAACACGTGGCAACTCACAATCATCTGTAATGGGGTTTGATACCCTCTTCTGGTCTGCAGCATGCATGCAGATAGAACACTGGACAGACATCCTTTTGCCTGGCCTTAGGATTTGGCTAGTGTGGTCTGTATCCCTGCTTCCAACCATAGCCTGACCCCCCAAATTCAACTAAGGATGAGAGCAAGGCCTTACCACCATCTTCCCTTCAAAGTTGGGTTCCCAGACACCACCATGCTGTTGGGATCTCTGGGAAACATCCTTTGTCCTATTGGTGGCTAGCTCCGAAATGCAAAAATAGCAAAATGTATACCTGTGCTTTACAAGTCTGATGCTTCAGTTTAAAATAGTACCTAAAAAGCTGGATGGTGGTGGCACACACCTTTAATCCCAGCACTCGGGAGGTAGAAACAGGTGGATCTCTGAGTTCGAGACCAGCCTGGTCTACATGAGGTAGTCCAGGACAGGCTACAAAGCTAAACAGAGAAACCCTGTCTCCAAATACTAAAAAACAAAAAATAGCATCCAAAGAGTAAAGCTGTGCTTTGTTAGTGAATATGTGGCAAATAATCTCAAATTTAACTATCTCTCTGGCTCTTAGAATTTTAGATGCTGAGACAGGGTAACTCAAGTTTAAGTCCAACCTGAACCTGATCTCTTCTGTCTTTCTGACTGTCTGTCTGTCTCTGTCCTCTCTCTCTCCTCTCTCTCTCCCTCTCCCCCTCTCTCTCTCAGTGGTTGAGTGCATGCTAAGCCTTTATTTCATCCAAGTTTCATACCCAGAACCAAAGGGGAAAACTGTGATTGTGTATATTTGAAAATGGACAGTCAAACTGCAGTATTATGGTCTGCACAGACAAGGAGTTTCAACATGGAACTGCTGTTCTAGACTCTCTAAGCTGCTGAGCAAGCCACTGTGTTCCAATCCCGTATCTGGCAATAAGCACTTACCTCTGTAAGGCCTTTAATCTTCAGGTACCCACAAAGGTAAGAGTTACCTGTGTCCACGTGCTGCAAAGAAAGGACAGTGTGTTATAAATGAGCCCCTGGGATGCTTCAGAAATCCTGCAAGGTTAGGGAGGCCTAGAGGTCTGCATGTGCCTGGCACAAGATAAGCCTCAGTTGCCTTTGGTACCTTCAATTCTGACTGATAATGACAATTACCTCAGAGACTAGAGAAATGCCTCAGTTGTTAAGAGCATTTGCTGCTCTTCCAGAGGATCCCAGTTTGGTTGCCAGTACCCATATCAGGTGACTCACGATCACCTGTAGCTCCAGTTCTGGGGGGCCCATCACCTTTCAGCCTCTATTGGCACCTACACTCATGTGCACATATTCATATGCAGGCATACATCCTCAGCCCTGTGCATGTTAATTTGTAATGCAATCTAAATATTGGAGCTGGAAGCACATCAAGTTGTGAATCTCACCTCAATCCACACACAATTGTCCCAACAAGCAAAGACTCAGAGTTCATGACTCTAATTGTAATAAACTCTGAAGTTGCCCATTAGCTTCTGAATTAAAGCAAAACAAAGTACAGAGGTACTAGGGGGTACATGGAGATTTTTATGTTAAGTGAGGTCTCACTTAAAAAAGTTTTGTGGCACTTATCAATTTTTAAAAAGTATTTATTTTATTATTTTTAATTATATCTATGTGTCTATATATATGAGTATGGGCACATGAGCCAGGTCAGAGGTGTCACAGCCTCCTGGAGCTGTAGTTACAAGAAATTGTGAGCTGCATGAATGGACACTGGGAATTGAGCTTGTGTCCTCTACAAGAGCAGTATGTGCCCTTAGCTGTTGAGCCATCTCTCCAGCCCCAACTATCAGGTTTGAGTATTTACTTCTATCTCTAACACAAACCAAATATTAAGGCAGTCCTTAGGAAATGTAATGAACCTAGTCAGCCAGACGATGTCAGCACCAAAGCAATGAGGTTCCAATGAAGCCCAAAGGGCTGTTATATCTTGGTGCTGGAATCAAAAGTAATTCATGCAAAAACTGTTGAAGTATTTCAGCATCTTCACCTGCAGGTCTCTTAGCATTGGGACTAGGTAATACAGATGGTTCATACATGGTTCAGAAAAAAAAAAAAAATTATTAAAGGACATTCTGAGTCTGAGGCCTTAAATCTTACTTTTGTGATTCTTATAGAACTCAATACAATTTGTGGTTTTTTCAGAGCTAAAGGCTATCAGATGGAAGCAATGCTTGCTAATAAGATTAAAACCACTGTGTAAATTGCTTCACATTGCATGCTCAACAATCAGAATTTCTATTTGGCCTCTGTGAACCACATCTTTCCCATTCTGCCCAAACTGATTCTGTCTGATGATGGGTGAACTAAAATTACTCCACTTGTACACATTCTCACCAACCAAGCGGTCAGTATTTCAGTGTGAAAGATAACAAGGCAAATATTTAGCAAGTAGGATGTTCAACAGCTGTTCTTTTTAAAAACTCCTTTCACTGAGACCTGGGCTTCATACTACCAGTGACTAAGGGACGGCATAGAGGGAAACAGTCACAGTAAGATCTGGGGGAAAGATCTTGTTAGAACCCTGCATATATTTTCAGGAACTCTGTTATACTAGACTTTCAAAATACAACCCACAGGAGCAGCATATTAGCTGCTATTTACAATTCATAATAATAGCAAACTTACAGTTATAAAGTAGCAATGAAAATAATTTTATGGTTGGGAGTCACTACAACATGAGAAACTGTATTAAAGGGTCACAGCATTAGAAGGGTTGAGAACTACCACTCTAGGGGTTGTCGAGATGACTTGGTAAGTACTTGTAATGCAAGTATGAGAATCTGAATTTGGATTCCTAGTACACATAACAGCCAGGTGAGATGAGGCTCACCTGGAATCCCAGTGCTGGGGAGGCTGAGACAGACTAATCCCCCAGTCCCTGGCAGTTAGTCTAGCCAATCAGTGAGTTCAGGTTCAGTGAGAGTCTCACAAAATAAGGTGAAAAGCTATTAATAGAGGAAGGCCCCTGATAGAGATCTCTGATCTCCAGGTGCACAAGCACACATGCACACTCACAGGTACATGGTCACACCCCATTGCTCTGAAAGCACAAGAAAAGATATGTAACATCTTTTGGAACACTGATAATAAGACCATGAAATACCATTCCACCCCCTAGGGGACAACTGTAATCAAAGGAGTCTATAAAGATGTGAAGAAGTTGGAACCCTCATATGATGCCAGTGGAAATACCAGTGTAACCACTTTAAAACCACTGGTAGTTTGCTAAACTATTAAACCTAGAAATACTATAAACCCCAGTATTTCTACCTCTAAGTATCTCTATATCTACTCAAGAAAAATTAAAACATATGTGCACATAAAAACCTGTACACAGCTGGGCTGGCGGTACATACCTATAGTTTCAGTACTTAGAACAAATAAAGTAGAAACATCACTTGAAGTTAGAGGTTCAAAGCTAACCTAAGCAATAGAGACCCACACCTCAAAAATGATAAAAAACAAAAAACCGGTATATGGATGTTCACAACAGCTACTGTGATAATAGCCCCAAAGTAGAAATAACCTAAGTCTATCAACTGATCAATGGCTAAACAAAATGTAGGTAATGTTTTACAATGGGCAACAACAGAAAGCAATGAAGTAGTGACATGTGCAGAGATACAGATGAGCCCTGAAAATATGAAAGGTTAAAGATGCCAGTCACGAAAGGAAAAACAACTGTGTGACTCTACTTATACATGTCTACAATAGTTAAAACTTGAATCTAGGGTTTTTGTTTGCTTTTGAGAAAGGTTTCATTCTATAGATCAGGATAGCATCCTCTGGGTTTAGGAATTATAGGTGAATACTACCAAACCTGATCTTAGAATAGGAAAATCTGAAGAAAAGAAAAAGAAAACGATTAGCCTAGGTATGGTCACAGGGCGTGCGCATATGTGTGTGTGATGGCTAACGGGGTATGGAATTTCTTTTGGGGACAATAAAAATGTTCTAAAATCAGGTGACAGCTGCAGAACTTTGTGAGCATCCTAAAAGCCATTGAGTGTACCCCTTGGATAGGTAAGCAGTATGGTATGGGGATTATATCTCAACAAAATTACTTGAAAAGAACAAGCAGGTATACTTATTATTGATCTGACTTCAGAGTCCATGTCTTTAACTACCACATTATTCTGCTTCCTAAAAATATTTTAAACTAAACAAACAAGAAATGCAGGAAAGAAGTTGAATTATAAAAAACAACTATTCTCAGAAGGCTGAGTCTAAAGAACTAGCCTCGGCAGGAAGACCAGGTAACAATTCCCGAGCCTCCACCTGGTCATAAGGACAAACAAGCTCACTGATCTCAGATGGGAGGGAGCATTCCTCCCATGACCACCGACTGCCCCCACTAGCCATTCCGTAAGGATTTGGGCTACCTGACACCTATCAACTATGCCCCAAACTCAATCACTATTTTCACTGGTTCACACTGGCACTGGCTACTGCAAAGTAGGAAACAGCAAATGACAGACACAGACTTTCCTTTGATATACAGTTGCTCTACTCCAGCAGTTACCAATTATACCATAAACCAGCAAATGGCTTAAATTCAGGATCCAAACACGATCCATGCAGGGATCTCACTTCCAGAATTTCACGATTAGTTGAACGAATTAAAAACAAAAAGCCTGACTTTTTCATACTGTATTGTCACATTTTATGAAGGAAAAAAAAAACCAAAAAAACCGCAGTAGGTAATGAGGATTGAAACTGCCCAGACAGTTTTCCAATTACAATAAATATCATAGTTTATGATAGAATTCTATGGAACAAATGGCATTTAATAAGAGCACGGTTTTCCCAATCAAAAACCCAAAAAGACTACTCCCACAAATGGCAGGAACAAAAGGGGCTTATGAGTGTTATGAGTGTGTGCTACAGTTACAGAGGAGATACTCTCATGTCTTTGGCGCGCCTCTACTTGCTCAAAAGAAACCAAGATAGGAAATTAGATAGAGCAAAAGGTGGCAGAGGGTGTACACTGTACATCTCACTGGGGCCCTAAGACAGCATGCACCTCCGAACAAGATCTGGGGAACAGCCTAGGTGGGAGCGTTAGGAGAATGCACACAAGATGGGAGAGGGACTAGGTCTTTAGGCAGGTAGTTTAATACCCAGAAACAACACTACTAAGGGCAGAGGAAAGCAAAGAAAATATCCACCTCCACCAATCTTTTTTGGCTGGGAAAAGCTTCAAGGAAGAGAGAAGGAAGTGAAGTGCTGGAAAAGAAAGGCCCAGAGCAGATGAAGCTGAAGTTTCAAAGTTGTTCAGGGACTGGCAGTCGGCAGCCAGTACTCAGATATCCAGGTCAAATAGGGGGAGGTAGGTGGACACAAAACAAAACTGGGTTAGATTTCCCAGTACATCTGAGGCTGGGAGGAAACTCTGGAGCAGTGCAGATAAAAATCAGCAACACTAAAGCTAGCAATAGCAACCAGCTAGACCAAGGTGCTAGGTCTGGGGAGAGGTCAGGGGGACTGCCTGGGATGGGAAGTGGCCGGGGAGCAGGGTAGAGTAAGAAGCCTGGGTGAAAGCCTAGAGTGGGGGCAGTGGACTGGGCTATGAACTGACTGAAGCAGGGTTTTGGTACTGGAAGGCCTCAGGAGGCAAGGTCCTGTAAGTGGTGCAACTGGAGATACCTGGGTGTGAGTACCTGGTCTTTGGGGAAAGACAAGGGCTGAGAAATGCCTTGGGTTGTCTCAGCCAATAGAGGGAGGCTGTCCACCCGGCCCCGCTGGGCCGAGGACGGTGGGCTGGTTGAGTTTTCCAAAGGAACAAGGTCCCTGGCTCTCAGGATGGAGTGGTGGTAAGGGGACAAGCTTCATTCTGGGAAAATCTGACACTGGTCGCCACCGGGAGGGTACTGAGTCTGGGGGAGCCAATGAGGGAGATCTTCAGGGTCCGACAGGGACTGATGGGAGGGCAGGCTGGTGTAGGAAGGCAGGACTTGGGGAAGAACCGACCCAGGTTAAAGGACAGCTAGTCATAGGGGTGCTTCCGGATCCTAAGCGGGCGGGTCAAAGGCTCCAAGTGTGGGACAGTCTTTGGGGTCTGTCTGAGGCTGGCCGCTACAGGCTCTGGGTCTAGGGGTGGGTTAGGACTAGGGTTCGAGAGTGTGACATCAGCTGGGTAGGTCCCGGTGGGAGGCGCCGGGTGCAGGAGGCCCCGGCAGCGAGGGCCTGGTCCGCGGCTGAGGGCTCGCGGAGCCCAGGGCAGGCCTGGCCCGTGAGCGCCGCGAGGAGGCCCTCGGGCCCGGCCTGGCCGCCCGGCGCTCACCTGCAGCACCACCTCTACGTCGTACGAGTTCCCCTTGCTCTTCTGGTGGCCGCGGAACTTGGAGCCGCTGTAGAGCAGGCTGGTGGCCACGCCGGGTTGCTGGGTGTTGATGGGTGGCGGCGGGATGAGTGAGGCCGCGGATGTGGCTGAGGCACCCGCCGGCGGGGGACACTCGGTGCGGACCGGCATCGCGGGGTCCCCCGGAGCCAGGGCTGGGGGAGGGGGAAGGAACCGCCGCCGCCGCGCGGGAGTAGAGGCTGCGGGGAGGGCGGACCCGGGCGCGCACGCGCGGGGGAGGGGCTCGGGGAACCACCCGCCCGCTGCCGGCCGATCGAGGGCTCGTGTCTCCACCTGGAGCCCGGGACCGGCTAGCTGGGTTGTCCTGAGCTGCGTCCTCCTCCCCACTTGCCCTAGCGCGCACACACACGCACACACACACACATTCATACACTCATACACACATTCACACACTCACACACACACATTCACACACATACACACAAACACACACACACACACTGCGGCTTCCGATTGGCGCGGGAGTGCCGGAGAGGCGGGAGCAAGCGCGCGCGGCGCTTCTGTCTATTGGCCGGCGGAGAGAGCACGTGGCATGGTGCGCGAACAGCTCTCTGGGACTTGTAGTTTTCCTAGCGCGGCATGGAGGGGGCGGGGCGAGCACGCTTGTGATGCTGATTGACGGGGCGGGGGGTGGTACGCAGGGGGCGCGCAGTGGCGACGGCGCGCCGTAGGTGTCATGAGGAAGATGGCGGCGTGCAGAGGAAGCTGAGGGCTTCGGGCCCGTGGTGAGAGGCTTCCGTACAGTCTCTTCGCTCTATTCTTCCACCCAGGCCCTTGGGCGTGATGTGGCGGATCTGCCCCCGGCTGAGGGGCCGGGGGCGCGGGCTCTTGAACCGGTCTTCCAGTGACCCCACCGGCTCAATGTGGCCAAGGCCAACCTCGCGGCCTCCAGCCAGAGCCTATGTACCACCGGCAGGTGAGGCCTGGACATATGCTATCTTTTGATCAGGAGCCAAGTCTGGCTCACCTGGTGGAGGATTTCTGTCGTGCAGTGGGGGGGGGGGGGGGGACAGAGGCAGGGTTCAGGCCCATGATATTTAGAGCAATGAAGTTGTTTCAGGTCGAAAATGTCATCCAAACCAGTGCGGGATGACCTTAGAAGGACAGCGAAATATTTGGCTCGTGTGGCTTTTCTAATTTTCTTTTTCTTTGTTTTTCGAGACAGGGTCTTGGAACTCGTTCAGTAGACCAGACTGGCCTCAAATTCAAAGATCCTCCTGCCTCTGCCTCTGTGCTGGTATTAAAGGCGTGCAGGTGTCTTCTTTCATTTCAGAAAGGAAAATCTAGGCTTTCGATTAGGATTTCGAAGGTCACAATGAAAGGCAAAGAGTGATCTGACTGCCTTGTGCCTCCAGCACCCAGCATAAGACTTGGCACAGAACAGGCAGGCCTGAAGTCTTCCACCCACACACACTTTCCTTGAGGGTTTGTAGGGCCTCTGTCCCAGTGCAGAGCTACAACCCCTGTATTCCCCTGAATCCTTCTCTAAGTGCAAGTTCAGGCCATGCTGCTTTCACCTACTAAGGACTGTAATAAGCCTGAAAGAAGGTTATTTCATTTTTGCTAGAGAGAAAATTTATGAGTGAGGTTCACTTCAGTGAATGAAAAGTAATGACAGCCTCCTTTCATCCGGTGAGTTGTTTTGTGTTGAGGGTAGATGGTCTCACCTGAATGATATTCACTGTCAAATGCAGGATACATTACACTTGCTAAACAATAGTCTTAATATGCCATGATATGAGAAGCGCACAAAGAATTCCCTCCTTTCTTGAGCATGATTGAAAGGGTACTTAAACTGGGACTTGACAGATGAATGAAGGGTTTGGTGAAAAAAAGAAAGAGTGTAACAAGTCCAAGGGTGAAAACAGGGTGTTAGGATCTTGCTGCAACACTACTACGTTAAGAAACAGAATTTCATAGGCACTGGGATACGAGTACAAACCTGGGGTCTTTTGTTGCTACACTTTTGAGGTATTGTGGTCTCAGGCATGTACGATGTTGCTTTCTTTAGTGATCTGAAGCATAAGTTTGCCTTTAAAGATTCTTTAGGCTGTACTTCATTTTATTTAGTGTGTGTGTGTGTGTGTGTGTGTGTGTGTGTGTGTGTGTGTGTACTCACATTCACTCTTGTCATGCTCAAGGAGGTCAGAGGACAGCTAACAGGACTTGTTTCCATCATGTGGATTTCAGGGATTGAACTGAGGTTGTGGGTTTAGTGGCAAGTACTTTTACATGGTGAGTCATTTCAATGGTCCAAAGTCCATAATCTTATATAAATGGGGGAGGAGATTGGATGCAACAAGGAGCTGAGTTTTCACTTATCAAGACCCAGATGATGGCATAGAAGTGGACCAGGAAGAGATAGTAAAGAGGAAGGAGGAAGCTATGTGGTGTTGCATAGGTTTGTGTGCTAACTGCTTGGGATATGGAGATAGGAGGATCATTGGAGTCCAAGAGTTTGAGGTTAGGCTGGGCTACAATAGCAAGACCTCATCACTTTGGGAGGGTGGGGGAGAGCAGGGAGGAGGACAAGGCTTGACTTATATATATATATCTGGCTCTCACTGTGCCTCATTCACTCATTTACTTATACATTCCTATTTTGTTTCATATTTGACTACCTAATATGTGCTAGAAAATTCTAACGGCCAGCTGTTAAGTCTTTAATACAGGAGAAAAGATGGCAGATCAAGTTCCTCCATAATGGAAAGCAAAAGGCATCCACTCATTTAAATTAACCCTTTGCCTGTTTAGAGAACTCCTGAATACGTTCCTTTTCGTATGTCGTGCTTCCCTAGGATATGCTCTGCTCTCCTTGTCCTCACCAATTGTGAGCTTTTTATGTATCTTTGAAGCAGTGTAAATTATACCCCATTGGGTCCTTCTTGTTAAACACTCTGGTTGCCAAACTGACTGGGCTTGGTCTCTTAGGAACAGTGACACCATGGAAGGTTGTCTGGAGAGGAGGGGCTTTTGAAGGGCTAGCTGTGGGTAGGGTGGGTTGGAGAAGGAGGAGTGTAGTGCAGCGACCCTCCTGTTCTTTTAGCTGCCCAGAGGGGAAGGTGTTTTGGAGAAGCAGCGTATGAGGTTGAATACAGAGAAGTCAAAGCTAGAAGTCCTGTCTCTACCATTTACAGATTACCTCCTGTACAAGGCAGCTCCTCAAAGTCTCTGCCACTTCTGAGGCTTACTGGCCTTGCCATCCTCATAAGAGTATCATTTGAGGAGGGGACCAGCCTGCCACCTGTTTTTTGAAATAAAGTTTTATTGGAACACAGTCACATACTCATACATATTGCCTATGGCTGCTTTCATTATAATGGTTAGAGTATTGACCTCTGCTCCAGATGGAGAACAATTTGGAAAATAGTACATTTATATATTTGGCTGCAAGAATTTGTTATTATTACAACTCTTTACTTGTATATGTGTGTATTTGGGTACATGTGTGCCACTGTTTACATGTGGAGGTTCAGAGAACAACTTTTGAGAGTTGTTTTTCTCCTTCCACTGCTACATGGGTTTGGGGATTGAACTGAGAGACTTACAAATGAGCACCTTTGGCTCTGCAGAATTTTTAATTCCAGCACTTGGGAGACAGAGGCAGGTCAATCTCTTGAGTTCCAGGAGAGCCAGGGCTACACAGAGAAACCTTGTCTCTAAAAACAACGACGACACAACAACAACAACAACAAAAGATATAATTCATTTCAGGGCTAGAGAGATGGCTTAGAGATTAAGAGCACTTGTTGCTCTTACAGAGGGCCCAAATTCAGTTCTCAGTACCCATGTGGTGACTGACAACCATCCAACACTCCAGTTCCAGGGGATCAGATGCCCGCTTCTGACCTCTGTGAGCATTAAACACATACATGGTGCACATACGTACTTGTAGGCAAAACACTCACACATTAGATAAAAGTAATAAATATAAAAAAAATTAAAGATATCTCACATACCACACAGTACATTTGATAATGTAAATTCAGTAGTTGGAGAGTCTGACATCACAATCAGTTTTAGAATATTAGACTTCTTTTAGAAAAAGCAGTCAGTAGGGGCTGGAGAACTGGCTGAGGGGTTAAGAGCATTAGTTGCTCCTCGAGAATATCCGTGTTCAGTTCCCAGCACCTACATGGTGGCTAACAACCATCTGTAACTCCAGTCCAGGGGATCAAATAGTCTTTCTGGCCTTGGGCACCAGGCATGTACATTGTGGACAGACATACATGAAAGCAAAATACCTTAACACATTTTTAAAAGGCCGTCAGTGCTCGTTAGTTACCATCTTTCTGCCCAGCCATTTCTCCAGCCCTAGGCAACCACTACTTTCTTCCTTTAAGGATTTCCCTGCTTTGGACATTTCATATAATTAGACTGTGGGGATTAGGGCTGTTTTTCAGGTTTGTCTATGTTGTATCATATATTCATATTCCAGTCTTTTTATTGCGGAATAAATGAAAACCACATTTTACTTGTCCATTTATGGACAAAAAAGTTGTTTCTACTCTGGTTTTTATGAATAATGCTGATGCAGACATTTGTGTACAAGTTTTTATGTGGGGCTTTCGTTTTACTTTTGTGCTGGCTATATTTCCTAAGGTTACAATTGCTGGGTCAAATGGAAACTAGCTTTTTAAGGAATAGTAAGATTTTTTTTTTTTAAGATGGATGAATCGTTTTAAATTTTTAGTAGTACATGAAGTTTCTAAATTTCTTTATATCCTCACCAAAACTTGTTATTGTCTGACTTCTTGGTTATAGTCAGCTTAAAAGGTGTGAGGTATCTCATTGTGGATTTGTTGTTTTATTTATTGACATGATCTGTGTAGTCCTGGATGGTCTAGATTTTTATGTAGACCGGGTTGGCCTCAAACCTGAGGGCTCCTGAGAGCTAGGATTAAAGGCATTCAACCCCATGCCCAGCCTTAGTTGGAGGCTTTTCTTTATATGTTTATATATAAATTTTTTAAATCTGAAAAGCATTGGTTAGAGCTGCCCCAGAATTATAAATTTTGAATTTAGCTTTAAGGCTCAACATCCACTAGATGGTGCTGTTTTAAAAGGTAAAGGCACTGTGATTGCATGACTAGCACCGTTTCTTGGTGTATTCTGGGAATTGTAGTCCTGTGGTTTTGGGTTGTTCTTTAAAAAAAAAAAAAAAAAAAAAAAGGCCAGCTCCTAAATTGTGACTAGTAGAATAACCACACACTAGACAAGAGGGGTTTAAAAAGGAAGTGACACTGAAAACCACTTGTTTCTTTATATGGGCTTAAGCAACGTCACAGGAAAGAGAGGTCTTCTATAGAAGGTTACTAATCAACACTCGCCCTATGAGCAGTTTTTTAAAATTTATTGTTATTTTTTGTGCATTGGTGTTTTGCCATGAGTGTCAGGTCCCTGAAACTGGAGTTACAGACATTTGTGAGCTGCTGTGTAGGTTCTGGGAATTGAACCTGGGTCCTCTGGAAGATCAGTCTGTTCTCCTAACCATTTAGCCATCTCTCTAACCCCCTATGAGCAGTTTTTCACAGTTGTTCTCTGCCGTTTTTCTCTTGTTTTCTTATGGTTGCCTCTTTGGGTTTTTTTGTTTGTTTTTGTTTTTCAGTTTGTGTGTGTGTGTTTGTGTACATGTGTGGATATATATGCCATGCATGCATGTGGAGAACAAAGAACATCTAGAGTCAATTCTCTCCTTCAATCTTTATGTGGGTTCTGGGGAATTGAATTTAGGTCATTAGGCTTGCATGACAAGCACTTTTACCTGCTGAGCCATCTTGCTGACCCTCTCCTTGATTTTTTTGTTTGTTTGGTTGGTTGGTTTGTTTTGGTTTTTTGAGACAGGATTTCTCTGTGGTTTTAGAGGATGTCCTGGAACCAGATCTTGTAAACCAAGCTGGTCTCGAACTCACAGAGATCCGCCTGCCTCTGCCTCCCGAGCGCTGGGATTAAAGGCATGTGCCACCACCACCCGGCCCCTTTCCTTGTTTCCAGGGTTGTTGAATAGGCTAGGATTAATGACCAGCAAGCTGGAGGGCTCCTCCTGTCTCCACTTGTCCAGCACTGGGATTACAAGCATGCACCATTATTCCCTGGCCTTTTACGTGGGAGCTGGGGATTCGACTTGGGTTGTCATACTTATGAGCAAGTTCTTCATCAACTGAGCTTCATATAAGCCATTTCTAATCCTGAAAATGACTTCTATACATCCCTTCCCAAACAGAGCAATTAGTGAGATTTAGTACCCGTTCCTTCTGTGGCTCACATACGAACTAACTGCTTAGAGGTCTTTTTACAGCCCACAGCCCAGGATGAGATGGGGATTCCTCAGTCTGGGCTCTCATGTGTTCTTACTGTTAATGAAGTCACTTGATCATTTACTCTCACTAGACCGAACCTCCAGGGCACATGTCATCCCCAAGGCTGGTCCTTGAATGTGAGCAGTATTCCCTAAAGTACAAAGACTGATGTTTGCCCTGTGTCAGACTTTAGGCAGAAGAACCCTGTCTAAAGCCCACCACCTTTGAACCTGAGGCCATTGTCTCTTGGGTTCTTTTTGCCATCTATTGCCTTGTTTTCTGCATGCCTTTATCCCATTTTGAGCAGTTTTGGTTTGGTGTTCTCTTTAGTCATCCTGCTATCCATACTTTTAAATTCTTATTTAGATATAGAGGGTAGCCCTGGCCAGCTGAGTGTGCCAGATGGGGCTTATAGGAAACACAGCTGTCCTGGTAGCTTTGGGGGAGTCAGTTTCTGCTCTTTCTCTGCCCTTGTCTCTTTAGCCCATTTCTCAGGCTTGTGTCAGGTGTTGTGCTCACTGACTTCTGTTTGGCCAGGCTTTTACATGTTGCCTTGTCTAGGGACCAGAAAGCACAATGGACCCAGTATAGAACTTCTATCAGAGATAGAAAAAGAGGCCTGTAGCCAACCCACCAAGGTGACCACAGGGAAAGTAGGGAAATTTAAGAGCTCTACAGTGGCAGAAACTTCCCAGTTTTGGTGTAGAGTGTGTGCTAGAACTAGTGTTATGGTTTCACATGATTTTGTCAATTGTGTCATTATTTTAGTAGCCAGATCGATCATTTTTAAATTTATTTATTCTTTCACAATTTTGTACATACATACAAATATATATTGTCTTAGTATTCTATTGCTAGGAAGAGACATCATGACCAAAGCAACTCTTATAAAAGAAGGTATTTAGTTGGGCTTTTGCTTACAGTTTCAGAGGGCTAGTCCATTATCATCAGGGTGGGGAACATGGTGGTAGGCATGGTGCTGGAGAAGTAGCTGAGAGTTACATCTTGATCCATAGGAAGCAGGTAGAAAGAGGGACACACTAGGTCTGACATGACCTTTTAAACCTCAAAGCTTACCTCCTCCAACAAGGCCACACCTCCTAATGCAAGCATACAAAAATGTGAGCTTTGGGGGACCAATTTCATTCAAACCATCACACACACACACACACACACACACACACACACACACACATACACACACGCACACACCGTTCCCTCTCTTAGTTTTATGCTTCTATTTTGTGGCTTAACTGTATTTAATTGGGAGATCTGATCACTTTATAAAAAATTTAAAATGTGTGAAGACAGATTTTTATGTCTTATTCATTATTGTATTCCGTATTCCACGTACCCAGAACAGGATGTGTCCCATAGTTGGCATACAGATAGTTTAATGGGAAAACAATTTGGGGTTTAGCTTCCTAAGGATACCCATAGAAATGTGATTTGGGGATCCTGTCTTTACAGCAAATGAGAAATGGAAATAACTAACATAGTATGGAAACAAAATTGTCCTCTCTCTACCTGTACTTTGAGCATCCCCTCCCCCACACACACACATTAAGTTTTTCAAAGTTCTCATAGTCTAACAAAAATATACAGCACAGATTGTCCCTCTTCTTACAGGAAAGTATTTGGAGTTCCTGTTGAATATACAAAGAAGTTGGTTGACTAGGTAAATGAGTTAGAGAGGATGGGAAATGTGCTCATAGCTTTATTTTTTTACTTGTATATCACACATGTACACACATGAACATAAGCACACACCATTTTCCTCAGAGGTATCTGCCTGGAAGGAGTCTCTGGTTTTAATCCATTCACACACCAGCTTACATTCCGGTACATCATGCTGGCCTGGGGGCAGCATGGGTGGGGTGTGGCTGCTAAAGCAGGTGTCTCAATTTTTCAGGTTACAATCAGAGGCTCCACGGGCCCTTGATCAGTTGTCTCCTAGCTTGGATACTAGAGAGGCATGAGCAGTGAGTCCTGTTCTTCCTTTGTCCCTGGAGAGTGGTTGTTCCCTTTTCCCAAGCTTTAATCAGAAGCTGTTGATTATACTGCAGACTAGCGCAGACCTTGAATGAGGATAAGAAAATCAAGCCAGTCAATCCACATTAGCTATAATGATACAAGTTGGTATTGCCTCTGGAGTCCTCTTGATGCTATTTTAAATTACCTCTGAAAAAAAATCTGTCTTACAGAAAGGAAGAGGTTTTATCAGAACGTCAGCATCTCACAGGGTGAAGGTGAGTGCCTAAAAATTTGATGACCAGCTTTTGTGACTGATTGGGTACAATTTTTTTTGTCTCCAGTGGTGGCACTTCTGTCAGATGTCCTTGTGTTTCCCAGTTTGATTGCTAAAATACAGGAATGGGTCATTCTAATCCACAGTCCCTGAGAATTTTTATTTGTTCTTTTAAGGTGGATTTGAGATAAACCTGGACCACAGAAAGCTGAAGACTCCCCAAGCCAAGCTTTTTACTGTCCCCAGTGAGGCCCTGGCCATCGCAGTGGCCACTGAATGGGACTCCCAGCAGGATACCATCAAGTTCTACACCATGCACCTGGTAAAGAACAAACAAACTTACAGCGTTCAGACTTTTATCATACAAACTTCTACCTGGCAAAAAGTTAGATTTCTTTCCATAGTATGACAAGGCTCTGGGGTAGGCTTGTCTGCCTGGCTGCAGTTACACTGTCACTGAACAGACTTTCCTTGCCTGGCTTGGCCACTAACTCCCAGTGTCACCCCTATCCCTATTTTTATTTTTGTTGTTCCGTTGGCTTTGGTTTTTTGAGACAGGGTCTCATGTCTCAGATAGGCCTTGAATTTGATTTGTAGCTGCAAATGACCTTGAAGTTCTGCCTTTACTGCCTGAGTACTGAGATTACAGGCATGTATCTGCCTGTCCTGTGTATGCAGAGCTGGGGATAGAATCCTATGTTTTATGCATGTTGGATAAACACGCTGTGTGTGTCTCAGCCACATGGCTCATCTTTATTTTTTCTATTTTTTGAGGCAGGGTCTGCTTTTGTAGCTCTGGCTCTCCTAGAACTTGCTACATAGACCAGTCAGACCTCAAACTCACAAAGATCTTCCTGCCCTTGCCTCCCAGGTGCTGGGATTAAAGATGTGTACTGCCATACTTAAGCTCAACCTTTATTTTTATTTGGTTTTTCAAGACAGGGTTTCTCTGTATTGCTTTGGAGCCTGAGCAGGAACTCGCTCTGTATACCAGGCTAGCTTCAAACTCACAGAGACTCACCTGCCTCTGCCTCCCAAGTGCTGGGATTAAAGGTGTGCGCCACCAACTCCTGGCTAAACCTTATTTTTTTTTTTATAGCAGCAAGTCACTTGTTTCATCACCACTTAGTCTGTAATGGCCTGCCTGTTTTAGATTTATATGTTTATTGCCTGTGTCTTTCATAGTGCAGTGAGTGTCAGAAGAGCAGTGGCCATGTTCTTGTTACTCAGTAGTTCAGCAGGAAGTATCAATGGAGCTCAGTAAATACTGGTAGGGTGTGGGAACCATGCAGCCAGGCGGGTGAGGAAAGGAGGATGCTCCCCAGATTCACTCCTTCAGAGTTGGGTGCTCTGAGGCCCCTGAAGCCCTTCCTCTGTAGCCTACTTGGACTTACATGGTAGTCACCCTTTCTTAGACCCATAATGGGCCACCTGTACTACCCACCTTATGGAGCCATGGTCGACCAGATGATACCATGCATGGAGCCCTCATGTGTTTCCAGGGAAGACACCAGACACTTCTGGAGTTAGGTGTTCTTGTCCTGGTCACTGCTGTGTTCTACTTTGACATACAGACCCAGGTGGGGCAGTATAGTCTACTTCTTGACTGTCTAGTGTAATCAGGTTGATGAGGTCACAATCTGATGCCTAGAGTAGTCTTGGAAGCATCTTATTGATGAGGTAAAACTAGGAAAATATCTTGATCCCAGTTTGATTTGCTGCCTTGTCCTCTGACATGTCAAAATAAGCTCAGTCAGTTTGAGTTTCATACCTTCATTACTGTATTTGAGTTATGTATTTCACCTCTGTGGGTCTCAGTTTTCACACTCCGAAATGGGTAGAAGTATTGTTGTTTAGATTAATCTAGTAGTCATGAACATAAAAAGTATATAAATATAGCCCCTGAAACTTTGAAGAAGTTCACTAATCCAGGACCACTGTGAGTCCAGTAAATCCCATGAGCACAGTAGAGTTTGAACATGGAGCCTGACTTTCGGACCCACTCAGCAGATGAGCTGCTGCTGTAGCTATGACGATGGCTGTGGTAAGAGGCTCTGGTGTACTGTCTGCTATTATGTCAAAACCCACATGTGGGTGACAGAGGACTTTCTGCCTTTCATTCAGACCACATTGTGCAACACATCCTTGGACAATCCAACCCAGCGAAACAAGGATCAGATGATCCGGGCAGCTGTAAAGTTCCTGGACACTGACACCATTTGGTAAGTGACATTAGATAATAATCCTCTTGGGCGGTGTGAGCCTCTTAGTCTGTTTTGTTCAGAGCATATCAGTGGAGGAAAAGGTAGGACGTTTGTCATTGCAGGAAGGTAGCTCCCTTGATATGACTGAACCCAGGAAGATTCTCAGTCTGCCTTAGCACAGGGATTCCTTGGACTGTGCAGAGATGGCATGGAGATGTGTGCCACTCTCATGAGCTCCAGAACCACAGGACTATGGGCCAGCCCCCAGCAGGGCATCTAGCCCTATGGCTGGTCCTCAGAATGTACATGTATTGGCATCCATGTAATTACAGGTAGCAATAGTTAGGGACTGGTCTCTCCTAGTTCTGAATTCTTCCCTTGTGTCTATAGTCTTTGCTTGTGGGTCAGTGACATCAAAGGAACATTGGAGAAACAGCTGAATGGCTGAGCATTACTGTGCCTGTTGACCCCGTTACTCAGAAGTTTTGAGTCACCCCAGGGATTACTTGGGGTGTTAGCATAGGTGCTTTGGAATTGGGTGTGCTCCAGGATCACTTAGAGCTTGGAGTAGGAAAACCTACTCTGTTTTTGCTAGAACACAGCAGCTTGCAGAGAACAGAGCACATTCAGCTTCCCTTTGGCAAAGGAGGCTTTTTGGAAACTGCAGGGTTCTAACAAGCAAGCAAAGGCAGTTGCCCCTCTAACCCCCCCACTCAGGTACCAACTTCTACCTGCCTCCTCCCTTCAGGTCCAGGATTGGATAGGAGGAGAGGCCTCCTGCCCTGCTCTCAGCAGCCCAGCTTTTCTGCATACCCATGCCCCTCTGCTCCCCCCTGCTTACATGAAACTAGCTTTCTGTGGTACCTTAGGGTTCTCATCCATGAGGTTTAGTAGCTTAGCTCCCATCAACTTCCCCTTCTGTATCTTTACCAAAATGAGTTGTACCATCTGGCTCTGTGGTGATGCATTTGGATAAAGGATTCATTTCTGGAGGTGGCTGGGCTCCTGAAGCATCAGCAGGTATTTGATCCTTGGCCAGGAGCAGAGGTCTTGGTGGAGCTGTCACTGAACTAGCACAGCTCTTGTGTCCAGTGGGTATAGATCCCATTAGTATTGCAGATCTGCTTTTGAATAGCACTAACATGGCACAAATTTGGACCAGTCAAGTATTTGGGAGCCAGAGGATAGTGGATTGCAACTCAAGCTACACCAAGATTCCCTGGAGGGCATGTGGTCAGCCTCACCTCAGAGGTTCTGCTGGTCATCAGTGAGGGATTTATCTGAGAAAGTGTCCCAAGTGAGGCTAGAGCTTAGGTTGCTGGTCCCAAGGCTGCACTCTGAGAACCACTGCTTTATGGGACAAGACTTAGGACGCAGGGTTGGTGGTGGGAAGTTTTTGCTGTTGCCCTTTGTATTCTCCTTTTCTGTCCCTCAATGAAGGAATTGTACTTTTTTATTAATGAAGGTGGTTTTTACAATGAATTAGCTACAGGGTGGAAGAGCCAGAGACATTAGTGGAACTTCAAAAGAACGAATGGGATCCAATCATAGAGTGGGCTGAGAAAAGGTAAGATGTGCAGCCCCACATGGAATGTTGAATAGACCACAAATTGGGCTGGGTGCTGGGGTCAGGGCCTCACAGCACACCTGAAATCTCAGGCTAGCTTCCTAAGCCAGACCTTCTGTGAGCTTGGGTTCCCTCAGGTGTTGAGAGGTAGGGGTTACCTTGGAAATTCCTCAAATTCATTTTAGCCATCATGCCTCAAATACCTGCTACTATATTATATCTTGACAAATGTAGGGGCAGCACCAAAGGCATCAGGCCTCTATCCCCAAGCAGGTGTCCGAGTGTTGGTTTCCTTGACTTGAGATGGGCTAATCCTGCCTGCTTGCCAACCAGGCTGGTGGGAGGAATAATAAGCTAGCATAGTGCTTAGCATTCTATGTAGCAGAGGTAACAACTCAAATTTTGACGTTTTGTTTTGTTTTGTTGTTTTGTTTTTTAAGACAGGGTTTATATGTGTAACAGCCCTGGCTATCCTGGAACTCACTGAGATCTGCCTGCCTCTGCCTCCCAAGTGCTGGGATTAAAGGCATGGGCCATCACTGCCTGCCTTTTCTTTTTTTTAAAACTCATTACTGCACTGTTAAGTAAAACTCAGTGTATAAGATACACATGTACATGAACAAAGGTCAGGATAGCTTCCTGCAATGTTGTGAATATTGCCTTGTAGGTGTGTGGTTTCTAGGGATGGATGATACTCAACAGTTTCCTTAACAGAAGACTCTTGTGAGTATAGAATTGAACAGATACTGATAAGGTGCCAAAATAAATTCAGTGTCAGTTCTTTCCAAGTGAAATATGGAAGGGATGGGTCCATGGCACTGCCTTGTATGCAGGTTTTTATAACAAATGCCTAGATGGTTTTTCTTCTATCATAACAATTTTCACATACATTATTACTTGCTAAATATCTCCTGAGTGCTCATAGTGACCCAGGCATCTTGATGGGGCTATTTTGGTTTGTTTGTTTTGTATTTTTGAGATAGAGTCTCTTGTAGTCCAGGTAGCCTCAGACCCACTAGCCTTCTGCTCCTGATCCTCCTGCCTCTGCTTTCTGAGTGCCATGATTACAGGTGTGCACCTCCATGTACTGCCATGCCACCCTGGGATTTTAAATGAAAAGCACATATGCATATCCAGGGTTTTTGGGGGGTTTTTTTGTTTGTTTGTTTGTTTGTTTGTTTTACTTCTGGCCAAAAGCTGAACTGCTTTTGAGAGGCAGAGTGCCAAAAACATGCTGATGCCGTTTCCTTTTAGATATGGCGTGGAGATCGGCTCCTCTACCAGCATAATGGGACCCAGCATACCTACCCAGACCCGAGAGGTGCTTACCAGCCACTTGTCCTCTTACAACATGTGGGCCCTACAAGGTACAAGTTGGCTTCTGTGGGCCTTGAGGGTTGGGTACATATTGACACATCCCTGCTGAGTGCTCTGAGCATGGAGGCTGGGTAGCTCTGGTGCCCAACCCTTTTACTTAGGACTCCACTGTCATACATCATCCAGGAAAAGTCTCAGCTTGGTATATCATTAGTTTGGGCCCATATTATACCCATCTGTAAACCAATCACTGAGTAAGGCTTGGGGCCTGTTATAATTGACCAGGTTGAGGTCATATGCCTTTCCAGGAAAAAGAGAGGTGAATCACCCCAAGAAAAGGGATAGTATCCTGGTAGAAGAGTTCGCTAAGCCTCAGGTGGGTCCTAGGATGGTACACCCTCCCTCCATTCCATGAGAGCACAGAAACTGACAGGCAGTGGCTGTAGGTACTAACTTGGCTTGTGTCCTTCACGCCCCAGGGATTGAGTTTGTAGTGGCCCAGCTCAAGTCCATGGTGCTGACTTTGGGCCTGATTGATCGGCGCCTGGCTGTGGAGCAGGCTGTGCTTCTGTCGCGCCTGGAGGAGGAGTACCAGGTAAGGCTCTTATCTCAGCCCCAGAATCGCTCAGCACTCTCCTTGCCCCCAGGTCCTCTTCAACAGCTTGACTGGATAGGAGTTGTACTTACCCATATCTTACATAAGAACAAACTGGGGTACTAGATTGCACTTCTGGAGTTTGCACCCATGTCTGGATGACTAAGGCTAAGGCCTCCTCTGGCTCATGAGCAGATAAGGTATTTGGTCCTCATTTGCCCTGCATTTGTGCTACCAAGTCAGTAGGTGTTCACTTCCTGATGTTTATCCTGGCTGGCAGAGGAGCCAAGGAGTGGCTGCTGCTCACACACACACATTTGATTTGTTTGGGGTTGGAGGGGGGCACTTCAGACCTGACTGGTCTAAAACTAACTGTAGACTGGCCTGGCCTGGCCTGGGACATATGAAGATGTGTTTGTTCTTGCCTCCTGAATGCTGCGATCACAAATGTGTGCCACTGTGCCACGCTTTTCTCTCTCTCTTTCCCTCCCTCCCTCCCTCTCTCTCCCTCCCTCCCTCCCTCTCTCTCTCTCTCTCTCTCTCTCTCTCTCTCTCTCTCTCTCTCTCTCTCTCTCTCTCTGTGTGTGTGTGTGTGTGTGTGTGTGTGTGTGTGTGTGTGTGTACTCATAATTGTGTAGGTGCATATGCAGGTATGTTTACATATGTGCACATTCTGGTGGAGGTTGACATGAAGTATCTTCCTCAATTATTCTCTACCTTTATGTTGAGGCAAGGTCTCTTGCTTGAACCCAGGGTTCACCAATTTGGCTACTGTACTTAGCCATTTACTCTAGAGAATCCCTGTCTCTGCCTCTGGAGAGCTAGGATTACAGGTGGGCTGCCCCACACACTTGGCTTTTATGTGGGTGCTAGGATCTGAACTCAGATCGTCATTCTTTTGCATCAGGTGCTGAGCCGTCTTTAACACTGAGAACTTAGTGTTCCTTGTGGTCCTGTGGGTGTTGCTATTACTCCAACCTCAGAAAGTTAAAGTTATTAGGAGTTGGTTCCTATATGATTAAAAACCTTTTTGGGGATATTTAATCTTATGCTTGGAAAAGTGCCAGAGGAAACTATTTCTGTACAGCAGAGGACAGCTATCCATTGATGTCAGCCATTCCATAGGAAGGACTGGTGTCAGCTCTTAGGACCATGGGGCTAGTATAAGACCAGGGAATATGGATGCTTGCTTGGACTCTGCTTTTGGCTATGGGATCCAAGTCAGATTATCTTCTGAAGTTTGGATTTGATCACACACAAAATGAGGAATGACCTGAAATGAAGGTGAAAATTATCTCAGATGATGTATTTCATTCAGTTGTGCAAACCAAGACCAGGCAGCTAGTAATGCAGGTAGCTAGTGTGACCTGAAAGATTTGTATTCTTGGGTGATTTGGCCAGTTTGGAGACGCTCAAGTCTGGATAGCCATGGTGTGCCCAGAGCTCCTTCCCCTTAAGAGTTTTGAGAGAGTCTACAGCTGGCTTCCAGCATGCTGCATGGAGTCTGTTCTGCTCCTCAGTGGTCCCAACTAAGTTGCCAGTAGCCTGGCTTCATTTATTTACTGCACTCCCATGATAGTGCTTATAGCCCTGAAGGACAATGAGATACAACTCATAGAAGATGGCGGTTTGCAGATTTTTTCATGCTGGCTTCCTGGTCTTAAGTGTGAGGTAAAGGGTCCCATGGGTAAAGCTCCATTAGAGGAGACACAGTGGGATTCCAGTGCCTGCCTATTTGGCAGTGGGCAGCCCCTTGCTGAGATACACTTCTCCCAGACTATCTAAGTCCCAGACAGCAAAGGCGCTTACTCCAGCTTCCTGGATATTATTACCAGATGACCCACATGGGTCTTACGTGTTTGGTAGGATCATGGCTCATGCCCCTGAGCCCAGGGATGGGAATGGAATGTGATTCAGGTCACCAGGCAAGGCTACTCACCCAGAAGCTTGTTTTTCCCTCTCCTTAGATCCAGAAGTGGGGCAACATTGAGTGGGCCCACGACTATGAGCTCCAGGAACTACGGGCTCGCACTGCTGCTGGTACCCTTTTTGTCCACCTCTGCTCGGAAAGCTCTACGGTCAAGCACAAGCTCCTACAAGAGTGAGGCCTGGGTTGCAAATGCTGGCTAAAAGGAACTGCACAGACACAGGGTCTCTGATCTGGGCTTCCCTGGCTGTTGGATCTTTGGACCCAGTGAAGCTCTGTTGGCCTCTACCTACCTATGATGCTATACTTGTGGAGTACCCAGTGTGTGCCTGGTTCTTCGCTGGCCTTTGTGGCTTGGCCTTATCCAGAAGCACCCTGTGCTGCCCTAGAGACACAGTATGCCCATCCTGAGGTCAGACAGCTTCTGACCCAGGTGCCTTTGGCCTGGCCAGCAGTGAAGGAGGCATAGAGACTTTGTCTTGATCCTGATTTTATTAAATATTTTTTCATTCTGGAAATATATCAAGCCTCATTTTCATCTGAGTCTCAGCATTTCTCCATTCTTGTTTTATCTAAGCTCTGTCACCATTTTTACATCTGCTACCAATGGCTGGAAACTTCATGGCAAGGAGGGGGCAGAAAACAAGCACATCACCACACACAATCCCTTTTCATCTTCAGCCCTCAGCCTGAAGGCCTTTGCCCCCCTGGCCTTTCATTGGATGATCTTTTGAAAGTAAGTCTTTGGTCTGAGCTGCTTGTGTTGCTGTTTGTTCTATTCTTTAAAAAAAAAAGAAAAAGAAAAAAAGGAAAAAGATTTACTCTAAAAATATAAGTTGTTTCAGGTATGAACACAAAGGTGGTCCTGTCCTGGTTACTTACATGCAGTGCTGTGATGTCTGGGGTATCCACCTATTGTGAAATTATGTCCTGTGGATATGGCATGGTCATTGCTTTCTTAAAATCAGGGCAGCTGTAATACCCACACAGGATTGGGCTCATTACTATCCCTCATGGATGATGAGAGAATTCATCTACTAAATAAGTAGTTTAACAATAGCTAGAATAACCCTAATATTCTCATTGGTTCTTCTAGCTAGACTGGGTAGAATTGTTTCTTTGGTTTGTCATTACCTGGGTGAGTGGCAGACTCCTCAGAAAGTCACATATATTTGGTGCCTGAGTAAGGACATGACAGAACCAAATATGAGCCCTGGAGGAGCAGCTAGAGCTGAGGCTGAGCCATCTGAGGGTGGAGAACAGTTCCTGTATGGCAGACTTCACCTACATGGTATGTAGTAGTTCTTGCTATTGTGGCAGTTTGTGACCCCTGCTCTGGGTGATAAGACCTGCAGCTGAGGCTGAGACATCTGAAGTGAGACATCTAGGTGAGTGGCAGACTCACCCAGGTAATGACAAACCAAAGAAACAATTCCACCCAGTCTAGCTTGAAGAACTAATGAGAATATTAGGGTTATTCTAGCTATTGTTAAACTACTTATTTAGTAGATGAATTCTCATCATCTGAAGGTAGAGGCTCCTTGTGACGGGGTGATTACAGATGGCCAGGGGATGACAGTGGCATGCCTTCTCCATGAGTGGGGTCTTAGAGTACAGGGGATGCCCTCAAATGGCTGATAGACTTGAGAACATATTGCAGTTGCTGAAAGGAGTACCTATGTGAGGACTCCTAAGCAGACTATGATAGCAGTTACACATTTTTACTGAGACATGTGACTGAGGCTGAGCTGACTAACTACATAGGGAAGAACTCACAGTGCAAAAGCGCCAGTACTGTCTTCTGCATCAGCCTCAGGAAAAGTAGAAGAGAGAGGGCTGGGAATGAAGCAGAAGTGACGGGAGATACCTGCAGATCCATCCAACCAGTGTAAAGGAAGAGGGAAATCCATGTTAATGCAGGTCTTAGTGGTCCAGTGCAGGGAACTGTTACAGTCAGAGGGTACTCTCACTTTTTTTTAACCAGAAAATCAATAAGTAGGAAACAGTAAAAACAGTGAGATATCCAAAGGTCAGATTCTGAGGACACTTTATGCCAGATTAAGGACCTTAATAGGTTTATATTGAATAATGAAAACTAATGAAACAAAAGGCATCAAATCAAAGTAAAAATGAAACTTTATGGAATAGTTAAATGTGTAGAAATGCACAAAACATAATACCCTGAAACTTTCAGAAGCATTCCTAATCAGGAGAAAGAGATACTTCTGGAAGTAAACTTTAACAGAAATTTAAATTTTCTTATAAACAGTCAGCTTTTGTTTTGTTTATTTGCTTGCTCGCTTGTTGGTTTTTTGTTTTGATTTTTTTTTTTTTTTTTTTTTTTTTTAGTTCCTGGAACTCACTCCATAGACCAGACTGGCCTCAAGCTCACAGAAATCCTCCTGCCTCTGCCTCCCAAATGCTGGGATTAAAGGGTTGCACCACCACTGCCCAGCTGTTTGTTTTTTAAGATAGTGTCTCACCTTATAGTCCAGGCTAGTCTGGGACCATGTAGCTTAGACTGGCCTCAAACTTTTATCAGTTGTCCTGCCTCAGCCTCCTAAGTGTTGAGATTTCAGGTGTGTGCAACCATACCTTCCAATACTGTCTTTGAACTGCTTGAATTGGGGAAATTTTTTAAATTTAATTTTCTGTCTGTATGTCTGTGCACCATGTATATGCAGTGTGTGTGAAGGCCAGAAGAGGGTGTTGGATCCCCTGGAATGGATTTAGAGATTGTTGTGAGCGGCCATATTGATGCTAGGGATTGAACCTTGTTCTCTGAAAGAGCAAATAAATGCTCTAAACCACTGAGCCATCTCTCTAGTTATGGGAAAAACTTTTTATAAAGTATCTTATAGCCTGGCTTATGAGGTTATGAGATGGGACACATGGGTTCAGTGTGAGTGCTTTGGAAACAGAGAAACTGAATAATGGAACTGCTCATCCCTCCTTGAGAGCAAGGTTGCTTAACTTAAGGCCACACAAGGGAAGTCAGTCCCCATGTCCTCAGCTGAAGGACAGCTGAGGAGGCTAGGTGTGAGAAAGGTGAGTTGACAGCTAGTCCCTCAGATCCGAGGGCTGTGTGTGCAGAAGTTAAGGGAGCAGTTAATTCTGCTGGGGTCTCTGGTGTGGGGTCTGTGCTTTGCTGACCCCCATAGTGGGACATGAGGAGAGGGTCTGGCAGAACTATCTGATTTGCACTAGGCTGTAAATCAAGCATTGAGGGTGAGAGAAAAAGAAAAGCAGACAAGGGCCTGTCCAACTCAGTCAAAAGCAAGCATTGCCACTGTGATGGCTGTTCTTGATTGTCAGCTGGACTATGTTTGGAAATAACTAAAACCCAAATGACTACACACATCTGCATTTTTTTCTTTTTCCTTCCCCCCCCCTTTTTTTGAGGGGGGGGTAGTTTTGAAGTATAGCCTTGCTGTCCTGGAACTCACTCTGTAGACCAAGCTGGCCTCCAACTCACAGTGATCCCTGCCTTTGCTGGGATTATAGGTGTGTGCCACCATTTGTGGTAGAATTTCCACTTCTAATCTGGATCTTTGAGGTGGGAAGATCCACCTTTAATGTAGGCCACACCTTCTGCTGGAAGCCTGTATAAAGGACATGGAAGAAGGAAGCGCTCTCTCTCTCTCTCTCTCTCTCTCTCTCCTCTCCTCTCCTCTCCTTGCTTGCTTGCTTTCACTGGCATTAGAGTCTACTTCTTCGGGATTCCAGCAAATACTGAAGACAGCTGAGACATCCAGCCTCGTATACTGGATTCCTAGACCTTTCAGTGTTAGATAACCATTGTTTTAGCTGGACCACAGCATGTAAACCATTCTAATAAATCTTGTATCCATATATATATATATATATATATATATATATATATATATAAGAGAGAGAGAGAGAGAGAGAGAGAGAGAGGGAGAGAGAGAGAGAGAGAGAATCTGATTAATAAATACAGCAAGATTCCTTCTTTTAGTAAAAACTGCCAAGTCAGAACTCACAAGTCTCTAAAAGACATTAAAGCTTGAGCAACACCTCTCAGGAGAGATGGCTGGGCAGCAGATATTAAAAAAAAAAAAAAAAAAAGGTTATGCTTGTCCCCTTCTCCCACCCCCAGAGTAAGCTATATACATTTCTTTTCTACAAGAAAGTATATTAGATATGGAGATATTTGCCCTGCCTTTGAGTATCCAGGTGTGGCTAAGGGGCGGGAGAAGCCACGGGTGTGTTGGCTAAAATCTTATTAACCTGGGGAGCCAGATTGAGAGGTTGGTATAATAGAGGAGCATGGCCCAGCTTCCCTTGGCCCACTGAGCTCACTAGTTTGGAGAGATGTGTGTTGGGCCCAGGATGAGGAGACATGAAGGCTTACAGAGAGCATCTGGATGGCAGAGAGCTAAATAACACAGTGTCTCCCACCACACCACTGTATAACCTTGCTCCTTTGAGGTATTTACATAAACAGCAGACCTTTTTATGTTCTTTTGGACCTACTAAAATTTCTTAGTGTCCTTAGCTGCTGAATCCCTAGTCCAGTTGACACTTGTTTGGAACAAATGCTGGTAGGCCTTCAGAGAACCTGACCACTCTATAAAAAGGATCTATCATACAATGTTAATTTCTGAGTGGTTTTCAGATTTAGAAATGTATCCAAAGGGCATGCAAATGTCCTCAAAGGAGCAAGGATGGGAATCAGCCCACACAGGGGCCAGGCTATAACTGAACATCTTGAAGAATTTTGTGGTTAGGTAAGACACAGGTGCCACTCAACATGGTGATTGAGAAATTCCTACAACAGCCAGTGTCCTAAACAGGTGTCAGTAAGCATGGTACATGCCTTTAATCCCAGCACTTGGAAACCAGAGGCAAGCAGATCTCTGAGACCTGGTCTACAGAGCTAGGGCTACTACACAGTGAGACCCTGTCTCAAAAAAGGCAGAAACAACAACAAAAACCGTGAGTGTCAACTCAGAAACCACCTGCATGAGCAGGAAAATTGCAGTGCCAGGGGCTACCTCCCTGAGTTGTTGGTGAGGAGGTTCCTTAGGTACACACGGTACAGACAGTTCCCACTGCTGTTGGTTGCAGGCCACAACTTCACGCTCCTTCCCTACTGGTGTGCTGGTAGGTGGGAGAACGCTGTGCAGACTGCCTGGGAAGAATTCTTACCAATGACCCCGCTCAGCTGTGAACTTCATGTGTTACATTATCAGCATGTTGTGCAAGATTTAGCCACTAGTGCAAAGGTGGCATGATACAGGGGTACAAAAAAAGCTATGGTCCGAGCTATGGTCCGTTTGGATTTAAGACCCATTCCATAGTGAGGACCTGTGCCAGACTCAAAATCTGTGGCACTCAAAATCTGTGGCACAGGAGGGCATAGGTTTTAGTGGAGAAGCTATCACTGTCTTGATGAATAGGATTTACTGTCAGATTGTGTGTGCCCCTCTATCTTGCTTGCTTGCTTTTGCTTCCTACCCACCCTCCCTTTTTTTTTTTTTTTTTTTTTTGAGATTGCATCTCCACCCCAGGCTTGTCTTAACTTCACTATATGACTGAAGGTGACCTGGGATTATAGGTGTGTGCCCTGATCTGATTTTCAAATTGGTTTACACTACCTATGCTTATGCACAGAGATTTTTAGCTGTGGTTGGCCTTCATTAACAATGTTTTCCATATTAAAGAATGGTGGTTGTTGCAGAGGCACAACTGAGCAACTGCTGGCAACAAGTGGGTATTGAGGTGTAGCAGCCAGTGCCCAACCCTGAATAGAAATAAATAGTCATATGTCTCTAGCAGTCACGCTCACCAAGGTATAGAGAACACTTGTAGAAGAAGCAATGGGAAGAATACCAGAGCCAGAGGAAAGGGTAGAGTATGTGAAACTCTGTCTTTTAGGTGTGGCATGGCCATTGCCATCTGGAAATCAGAGCCGCTGTGATTACCTGCATTAGGCCCTCCCTCACAAGAATGCCCAATAATACTCCCTCATGGGAGGAGGCGAGAGCCCGAAAGGCTCATATCCTCCCCAGGGATATATATGTAGCTACCAATTGCTAGGAGGAGGGCAAGGCTCTGCCTGCAAATCACCCATGTTCCTGTAAGTAATCCTAATTAAGCCCATTGGTCATTATGCTAGACTTGGGTGGGATTGTTTCTTTGGTCTGTTGTCTACCTGAGGTAGTAGAAATAATCTCCCCAGGAGACGTCACTCACTCTCTCTTAAAGTCCATGTGTCAAAGGTGTGCTCCTGGGTCTTGCGACTGGGTGGCAGAACCTAACAGGAGGTCTTTAGGTCATTGAGGATGTGCTATCAAAGGGGGTTCTTGGGACCCCATCCTTCCTCTTCCATTCTCACTTTTTGGCCTTCAGGTGGGTGATTTTTCTCTACTGTGTGCTTGCTGTGATGATGCCATGAACTCTGCAGCTATGATCCAAAGTAAACCTTCTCTCTCCATAAGTTGATTGTATATGGTGTTTGTTGCTGTGATGGGAAGCTAACACATGCCATGTCTCCACTCACCTTCCAATGGGAGTTCTGAGAGTGCTCTCCACATGGCCACCTCCAGTCTTAGCAGCAGGCTCTTCTCCCTGTTGCTGTCCCTAGTGGCAGGCCAGTGTACCTGGATAGCCAGCCTGAGTCCTTAACTTGGGATCACTGCAGCCAAGTTTGGAACTAAAGGGAGCTGCGGCCTCTGACTTCCAAGAGCAACCCAGGCCTCAGTGCTGCGGCTGGAGCTTCAGCCTCTCACTTCTCAGCACCCAGAGTAGGGAGAGATGTTGCCTGCAGCCTACCCTGGCCATGCCAAGTGAAGAGCACCAGCACTAGCATAGGGGAGTGTTCTGCCATAACCACACCTCCAGCTGACTGCCAGCCATCCCAGAGATGTTTGTAGGCGGCTCAGGATCTGCCCATACATGATCTCCCTCTAAGAAAATACTGACACCAGACCTTTATTTTTCTTGAGAATTCTTACCAAGGGTGTTGGGGTAGGTGCAAACTAAGGTATTCCCATAACTTGGGCTGGGATCCCATCCCCTAAATGTCTATAATGTCACCACATTCCAGGTTGTCCAGCTCACTCTGCATGTGGTCGATGTACTGATTGATCTCCTTCACTCGCTTACGGTTCCTCATGATCTCATCTTTGTGAATCTGGGGAATGGAAGGAAAGCCAGGTGCTCAGAGTACATGACAGCTAACACCATTTACTGAGGCTGGAGAGAGAAGGAGCATGTTTTCCTCAGAGCCCCACCCACAACATGCACTGCTGGTCTCTCTGAGGCAGGAGTTAGAGATACAATGAAGTATGTGGGTGCAAGAGTGTGACTGGGCCACACTATCTTCTTGCAGAATTCTACAAGCCTTAATTCTTTTCTGTACTTTGTTTCTGATGGAAAATAGCACACTCTGATTGGTAGCTAGAAAACTCAGCCTGCTGGGTGGCTTGGCATTCGTTACCTTGTCTAATAGATGTGCACACCAAGAGTTGATTCCAGTCACCAGCTCGTCTTCTCGGTTGTCAATCTTCAGGAGGTGAATGTCATGCGATGCCCCGACAGCATTAACAATTGTGTCTTTGTCAACAAAAAGCTAGAAAGTAAGAAGGTGCAAATGAGAGTGTGTGTGGCATTATGCCCCGAGCACAAAGTGAGGGAGCTGAATAGAAAACAGGCCCCTGGGATTTCCCAGGCTGTGTGGCACACCTAGCGGAGAGCCATACTGCATCAGTCACTTTGTGCCAGCTCATCCCTGGACAACAGCCTGCTCCCAACCTGAGCCATGGCAGCTGTCATGCTGCAGTCCCCATCAAAAGCATGTTTTCTCCAGGGAGATGGCAGGTGGCTAGCCAAGGCAGCCTCACTGAACATATCAGTTCTCACAGAGCCTCTTTCTAGGTAGTCCTAAACCTCTGCTAGTCAGGTCTGGCTGGGTCTCCAGGCTGTTCCGGCCCTGGGCTCTGTCAGCTGATAGGTGTCCACCTGCTGTTTGTCTCTCAACAGAATCAGGCTTTGCATTCCCCAGGGGTCTGCTTTGCTTGGCTTGTTCCTGGCAATGTATGGTCCTTGCAGAAAGCTGGTACAACTGCTTACCTTCTAGTGAGCCTGGCCGGCTCTAGATGCAGACTCTGGTGGCAATGGGGGAAATGCATCCCAGCCGGGGCCAGGGAAGCTTGCTGAAGCTCCAAGGAAGCAGTGCATTACTCTGAGCCCAAGGTACCAGCGAACACAAGAATAGCAAAGGCCCTGGGTGTCCTCTGTTGAGGAACTGCAGCTACAGCACACACAGACAGGGGAGCACTATTTATCTGCAATTCAAGGGGCTTTGGGTTTTGCAGGGTTTGACTTTGGAATATCTGCATAGTCTTTGTAATACCCCTGCAACCAGGGAATCTAAAAGCCCACATACATCAAAATCTGTTTGGATTTTTGGGCCAGAGATACACAACAGTGCTTTCTTCTGCCTCGTTTTCTGAAGTATAAGCCTAATACACTCCAAAAATTGTCAGTCTGATCTTGAAATTTTAATGTCTCTACTAAAGGAAGTATTCTTCAAATATTTGGGGGATCCAACACCTCCAAGCTCTCAAAGGTAGATTTGGGAGGCGCAAAGTGTCCTGAATGCTGTTCAGAGTCGCACAGGCAACAACCTGCTTGACTATCCTGCCTTCTCCCTCTTGGACTTACTGGCCAAAGACTTCGTTTCAGAACAGTATCTGTGGGACCCTGACTCACCCCAGAATCCCATGTGAGAAAAGCCAGATTATCTGATGGATCAGCACAGTCACGCCATAAGAATGATGGGAAGTCATTCAGTTCCTTCCCTACTCAGGCAGCAGGCCAGGCTCCCGGCAGGATCAGAAGATGAACACCTACCCGTCCACACTAAGGGCTCAGGAGTAAGTAACCTAGTAACAGGCTTCCTTTGTTTTTGTACTTTATCTTAAACTTATATTTAAACAAGAAACAAAGATAATATGAATTTTCCCTATGAACTCTGCTTTCGTATTACAGTGTTACATTGTATATATCATTCCATTATATAAAAATTAAGACTGAGTAGTTGAACATCATTTAAACTTCAAATAGCTCAGGAAAGAACAGACTATCATTAAGACTATCATTTTAAAGCTGGGCAGTGGTGGCGCACGCCTTTAGTACCAGCACTTGGGGAACAGAGGCAGATGAATTTCTGTGAGTTCAAGGCCAGCCTGGTCTATAGAGCTAGTTCCAGGATTGTTTCACAGAGAAACCCTGTCTTGAAAAACAAAAACAAAACAACAAAAGACTATCACTAAAAAGGTTCTGACCTTCAGTTTCTGCTAGATTGTTTCACTAAACCCATTCTTTTGGTTTTTTGTTTTGTTTTGTTTTATAATTTTGTTTTGCTTTTTGTTTTGTTTTGTTTTTGCTGCTTTATGAAATTTATTTTTCTGCTTGGTTTTCCCTGTGATATATATATATATATATATATATATATATATATATATATATATGGTATATATATGTACATATATATATATATGTATATACATATGGTTTTTTATTTTATTTTTTTTTTTAATTTTACATATCAATCCCAGTTCCCTTTCCCTCCCTCCTTCCCTCCCATGCCCCATGACCACCCTTCCATCCCATTCCCCCCCACACTCTGACTGAGAGCTGGGAAACCAACATTGGACTGACTCAGACCCCCTGAACATGGGTCTCAGTTAGAAGGCCTGGGCAGTCTAAGGGACCTCTGACAGTGGAACCAGGATGTATCCCTGGTACACGAAAGGACTTTGGGAGCACATTCCCCATAGAGGGATACTCCCTTAACCTAAAGGCTGGAGGGAGGGCCTAGTCCCTACTCCAAATGACTGAACCCATTCTTTTGTTAAAGGGTGAATGCCATGTGTAAGGATGAGAACCCATATACTTAGACTAAGGAATAAAACAGTTACTAACAATCTAGGTCAAGTCATTTAAACAAGCAGATTCACTCTTTACAGGTTGTATCAACCACAGCTGGTCCCTCAGTGAAATGAAAGTTTCCTGCAACTTTAAGGTTTACTTGAAAATAATTTTTAAAAAACCCCACACATTTTATAAAGATGACTTGATTTTTCCAGGTCATAGGTTACACCTGAGATCATATCCCATCAGGGAGAAGCAAGCACAGACACTAGACATTTGTACATGTCCACATATGCTCCAGCTTGCCATCCAAGACTTGAATGCCACCCAGCATTAAGTAGAGCAGCACTTATGTCCCAACTAGTGCCCTAGGTTGCAATAGGGATTAGAGAACAAGGAAAGCAAAACACCCAGTTTCACTTCATACTCAGCTTGGAGTTCTGCTCACTGGGGGTCCTCAAGCAGCAAACCCTATCTTCAAATGCTGACTGTCCTGCCACAGTCCCAGAAAGGAGGCTTGAAATGTGAGTCTTAGCTTTCCTGTCCTGGGTTGGCATATATCCTCCATGGTGTGGCTCCACTGGGAGTGTCTAGAGAACCATCACTCTGTGGTGTAGTGGCAGCCAATCTTCTCTGTTGATGGATGGTGATTGATGGATGGTGACTGACAAACTTGTTCTGGATGAGCATATTCAGCTTGTCAAGCGTGTGAACATTCTCCAGACAATGGGATACACACAAGATGCTCTCCATTCCTGAGGTACTCTAGAGTTGTGGAGTTAGGAGTCATGAACTCCAATATTTTCAACTCAGCAGCCACATCCAGAAAGAGCAGCCTGTCCACCTCTCCCTGGCTTGGATGTTTCATGGCCAAGCTGCCTCTGGAGACAAACATTGCCTTCATGATTTACAACCACAGCACCTACTGTGTCCCAAATGCCAATTCATTCTCTCCTTTCTTCCTTTCTTTTTTTCTTTCCTCCCTCCCTTCCTCCCTCCCTTTCTTCCTTCCTTTTTTGCTTTTTGAGACAGTTTCTCTGTGTAGCCCTGGCTGTCCTGGAACTCAATCTGTAGACCAAGCTGGCTTTGAACCCACAGAGTTCCACCTGCCTCTGCCTCTTGAGTGCTGGGATTAAAGGTGTGCGCCACCACTGCCCAGCTACTTCTTGTTCCTTTTAAGTGCAGCTAAATTGTATCTGTGGTCATGGTGTTAAGCAAGAGGGTATCCTATGATTAATTGCTCATCCATGGGCTTCTCTACCTAAAAAAAGCCCGGAGGAGTTCTGCCGAAGAGAACTTACTCTTCTGCCCTTCACACGAGAGTCCATTTGCAACTGAGTCTGAATTCCTGAATCCATTCAGTGCTCTAACTGCACTAAAATTCCAGGCCTTTCCACCCATTATGCAGGTACTACACTAAATTTTTTCCAAGAGTTTTATATTAGACCCCTTCCCTGCACTTGTAGGTGCATCCTCAGATCTGCCAGAGCACAGTCCCTGTATCTGTTGGCTTTGCAAGGGCCTCTGATGGGCCCATTTGCATTCATGTTTATATTCTTTGGCTTCATATTGAGAGCAATGACTTGGATCTGCATGTCCAATGCAAAGCTTCTTCGTCCTCAAAGCTTTGTTTCTAATTCCTTGACTGTTCATTTATCAGCAGACACCTGGGATGATCTGGAAGGGGTCCTGCAGAACTCATCCTCTTTCTCCACGGTCGTTCTCCAATATTTTCTATCAGGAAAGGAGCACCTTCCCATCTGAAAGTAACAGAAGAGGAATTCTCCCATGGCAGTGCAGACCACGCACTGCCATGAACTTCAGAAATAGTACAGTCACAACATCAACTCTAGTATTTCTTAGCAGCTTTTGGGAATTTGTAGCTCCTCCCATGGACCAGACATGAGCACTGACCCAGCTCTGGCAGCTCGCTCCTGTGTGAATGCCCAGAGTTCCTAAGAGTTGCAGGTGACATCCCTCCTTTCTGTTGGCTCTGAGCTCTCTCTTCAGCTTGGAGTCTGAATTTTCTGCCCAGGTTGGGGGACACAAATGCAGGAAAGCTGGGCCAGGAGTGTGACATGGCCCACAGTATTTGTCATGTGACTTTGTGATCATGATCTGTGCAATGACCTCTGGGCAGCAGAAGCTAGATTGCTTTCATCCTCAGCCCTCTTCCTCTTCTGGACCATTCTGGCTATAGGCCCAGGAAACATTTTGTTGAGCCAAGCTGTCTGGGTCCAAATCACACCTCCCATGCTATAATCTCTGTGCTTCACTTTGCTCATATGTAAGGAAACCCAGTGGTGCCTACTTTCCATGTCTACCTGGAGATTGAAGGGGTTGTTCTGTGCCCAGCTTTCTTGGCAGGCTGGCTCTTAGAGGCTACAGTATACATGAGCTATTGGTGTGGTCATACTTTCTCATAGCCAATGTTTTTCTCCTGAGAAAACAGGCCATTTCATTGTTTTTGCAAAAGACAACTGTGGGTTTCCAGGGATTTCTTATCTATGGCCGTGAATGTTCTTGAGAAGGGGCTCTAACTGGCTCTCTCCCAGGAGGTTGTTTGTTTTGTTTTGTTTTGAGACAGTTTCTCTGTGTAGCCCAGGCTGTCCTGGAACTCAGAGATCCATTTGCTTGTGCTGGGATTAAAGGCATGAGCCACCTCTGCCCAGCCCCCCATGAGGTTTTGAAGGCAGTAATCTACTCCAGTCTTGCTAGTGAATCTAAGAATCCCTTAGCAGAGAGGCAGAGCCCCATGGCCTGCTACCATGGGTACCCCCAAAATGCCTTTCAGCTGTGGCGAATAGGGAAGGGCACAGTACCGACTACAGTTACAAGTCTGGCACTATCTGCCAGACTTGAGTCAGAGTTGAGACTCTTGTCCTCACTGGTTGTGCTGTTCTCACCACACATCCATGAGCCCATCTTGCTTAGTGTCCTCATTCATAAATAACCTCAAGTGGTAATGGTGCTACTTTGGTGAGGAGATGAGGTCACATAGGGCCAACAGGCTGGATGGTAGTGGTAGTAATCCTCCAATGAAGAAACTCTTGCCAGACACTACCGTGGCAAGCTGACCTGCCACTCCGCTGATGGTCTCTGGGGTCCATATTTCACTGTGCTATAGTCACTAGAGAGTGAGCATGGTCCAGCAATGTTGTTCACTGGGCGTCACAGGCCTAGGATCTCTACCATCGCATGAGTCCTGTCGGAGACTTCCAGAATGTCTCAGAGGAGACTTGCTTCTTGGTTAGGGCAGGGCAGTGTTTTCCTGTCTGGTCAACAATGAGCTCTGTAGGTGGCTTGTGGATAGGGTTAGTGTGCACCGTGCTGCTGTGTTGGGTGTCTGTCCCAGCCTCAGAACATAGCCTATGGGGTCAAGGCTTCTGGCCTTCTATCTGCACAGCTCAGCACAGCTCCTGATGCAGTAAAGATTTAGTGAATACACGTTTTCATCCACTCAGCTCTAAGACCATTCCCAGCTGCCATGCTAGATGCTCCTGCTGGCACAGCTGGTCCATGGTGATGAGAAGGTCATTTCTGCCCTCCCTCAGGGGCTTGTGTAAAGTATGAATAATTGTGGAAACAAATCAACATGAACCAGAGTTTAAAACTGTGACCTGACTGATGGGGTGTGACAAGGAGACAGTAGTATAAGGGACTCTAAGGGAAGGCCCCTCCGGAGAGCTAGCACTTGAACTGAGAACTGAAAGTCAAGGACAAGAAAAGCACATAGAGCCTGGAGTGAACATGCCTGCCAGACAGAATGTGCACTGACTGCTTTTACGTCAACTCGATATGAGCCAGAGTCATCAGAGAGGACAGAGCCGCAACTGAGAACACGCCTCCATGAGATCCAGCTATAAGGCATTTTCTTAATTAGTGATCAGCTGGGGAGGGCACAGCCCATTGTGGGTGGTGCCATCCCTGGGCTGGTGGTCGGGGGTTCTATAGGAAAGCAGGTTAAACAAGCAAACCAATAAGCAGCACTTTCCCATGGCCTCTGCATCAGCTCTTGCCTCCAGGTCCCTGCCCTGCTTGAGTCCCTGCCTTGACTTCCCTCAGAACTAGGTTATAACCTGAGAGCTATATGATGAAATAAACCCTTTCCTCTCCAAGTTGCCTTGGTAATGCTGTCTCATCACAGCAATAGAAACCCTAACTAAGACAGAATGTCAGTTGAAAGGAGCAAGCCTATCAGAAGGGAGTACACCAGAGGCTGGTTACTGAGCATCAGAACCTGGGGTGGGGGCTGCCAAGGGAGGCAGGCCTAGTCTGGAGTGTCTGAGACGTATGAGAATGAACTCTCTCTTCTAAGATCATGGCAAGCTGGGAGGGGTGAGGACTGTGTGGTCTGGGTTTCCAGTGGACCCACCTGTCTGCCTATGGAGAACAGTCTATAAGAGGGCAGCAAGGAGTCAACAGGCAGGCAAAGGGCGACTGGACAAGGCCTGGTGATAGCTTAGTGATGGAGAGCAGCTGAGGAACTCGGTAGTGTAAACAAAAGCTGGCCCCTGAGGGGAAGTGTCTGAACCTGTGCCCATGCATCCTTGCCTGGGGCCCTTTCCTGAAGGCATCCACATGCTGCTGCTGGAGCTCAGGGTGGACTCAGAGATGCCTCATTAGGTGTAGACCCATGATGGGTCCCCAGTATTCATCACTATGGAGCAGAGTGGTGCTGGACCAGACATGAGGCTTGCGGGTATACAATGTTGCAGTTCTCCTTATAGACACTATATGGTTGAGACACCTGAGGGAGATCTCTGGCCTTATTCTCTGTGTACAACTGCTTCCTTAAAAAGTGCCAGAAGACCCCACAGAAAGGAGCTTGTAACCACCCAACCATCCTGAACAGTAGGCACCTTGTTAGCCTGTTTCATCAGTTGATATTCCTGCAAAGCAGGCTACTATCTCCTTCAGGTGAAGAAACAGAGGCTCCAGGAGCTTGTCATGCTTAGGCAAAGCTGTGAGTTGGCTGCACTTCACCTATCTACTTTCTGGCTCCAACAATGACTTCCATGCCCCAATCCTTCTGCTCATACTCACCGCACGCACATCATCAGGCAAGTCCTCATCCATCTCTCCCTTGAGGATCTTCTCCAGGGTGTTGATGGCGATCTCCAGGAGCTTCTCATGGTGATGGTTCTCCAAGTCCCGGCACTGAGCCATCCTGCAGTTGTGAGTTAAAGCCAGGGCCAGAGCAGGCCAGGTGTCTCTCACCTGTGGCTGGGCCTCTACTAAACAAGGCCATGCAGTCTCCACTAAGAGACTAGTTTCTAAGGCAGTGGTTCTGAATCTTCCTAATGCTGTGACCCTTCGCTACAGTTCCTCATGTTATCGTGATCCCCAACCATAAAATATTTTGTTGCTACTACATAACCGTTATGAGTCATAATATAAATATCTGATATGCAGGATATCTAACGTACAGGATATCTGATGTTACCACTGGCGTAAGGGTTCAAGATCTGCTTTGAGGTACTAAGAGGCATCATAGCCATTAAGCAGTCACCAACATGTATCAAAGCCCAGGTGCCTTCCCATGGGGTGAGGTAGGGCTTATCACAGAAAGGATATAGACTCTGGACATTTTCAATAAATAATCCCACCAAGTCAGTGATATTTCTTTCAAATAAGTTTATAGTCTCCTGGAAATGATAGAGAAGATAGTCAATGTGTGTATCGACAGCATTGGCACCAGCTTAAGTCACAGACCCTTAGAAGCAAAGAACACCCCCTTGACTCTGTAAAGCAGATGGCTAAGGATTCTCTCTCTCTCTCTCTCTCTCTCTCTCTCTCTCTCTCTCTCTCTCTCTCTCTCTCTCACACACACACACACACACACACACTCATACACACACACTCATACACACACTCACACACACTCACATACACACACACTCACACTCACACACACACTCGCACACACTCACACACACACACTCACACACACTCATACACACATACACACACACTCATACACACACTCACACACTCACATACACACACTCATACTCACACACACACACTCATACACACATACACACACTCACACTCACACACACTCACACACACTCACACACACACTCACACACACTCACACACACACTCACACACACACTCACACACACACACACTCACACACACTCACACACACACACACACCGCCGCTTTCCAGAGCTCTGCTGCTTTCTGGTGTCAACTCACTCCCCCTGAATGTTTATGCTGTCAATACTTTTTTTTAAAGATTTACTTATTGTATGTATATGAGTATTTTGCCTACATGTATGTATGTACACGGTGTGCATGACTGGTGCCTGCAGAAGTCAGGAGGAGGCATGGGATCCCCTAGAACTGGAGTTACAGTTGAGAGCTTCCATGTGATCCAAATCTAGGTCCTCTGTAACAGCAATGAGTGGTTTTAACCAATGAGCCATCTTACCAGCTACTGCCACTGGGCTGTAGATTTTTTATATTACATTTATATGTGTGTAGGTGTGGGTGTGAACATGTGGAGGTCAAAGTACAATTTGCAGGAATCAGTTCTCTCCTTCTATCATGTGGATCCCAGGGACCAAACTCAGGTCATCAGGCTTAGTGGTTAGAGCCTTTACCCACTAAGCAAGAGCATCCTGCAGCCCTGTCACCAGGCCTTTTACCTAGGTAGCTGCTTCTGCCGGGAGCAATATCCTGGTCCCACTCCCATCCTCCCTGAATGGACTCCTTCCTTTTAGGCCTCTCAGCAGGATCTGTCCATTATCTCCACAAAAGCAGCAGAGGGAGAGCTCAAGAGCCAGTTATTCTCCAGGGACATTATTTAATCTCTCTGGGCCTCCTCATATGTGAGGCAGGTTTTCTGTGTAGTGCCATGGTAGTTAGTGGGGTAAATTAGCTAAATCACCCAAATTATTTACCAAATATCTGGGAGAGCCAGTACCTTGGGTAAATGGTGGCTGTTACCCCAGTCTTCCAGCCTCTGGCTGCTGTACCCAGTGCTTAGCAGAGCACTTGAGGACTAAACAGATATCAATGTTGTTGAGAAAGTGGTAGAAGAATGTGATTATGAAGCCCGCTCCCCTGGAAGACCCTTTCCAGGACCTTCTGCAAACCTCCAGCACTACAAGTCGAGCACATGGACAAATGCAGAGCATCCACAGGAGCCCAAGGCCTACCTGCAGGCTGTGACAATGAGGCCATTCTCACATGTGTGTGAGCACCATTTTGGTGAATAAAAGTAAGGTCATTGGAAAAGCACAAACAAATGTCTTCTGGCCTTAGGTGGCCGGTGACATGGGCCAGGACTAGAGCATGGATCTGGGAATGTTTGGATATTGAAAACAATCTCCCTGCTTGAAGGGCCTGGGAGCCAGCAGCAGCCTTCCCTGCATGCATTGCCTCTGCAGTGCTTGAGCAGAGCAATTCCCAGTGAGAAATGAGTGGCTGCTGTGCTGTGTGACAGCAAATCTATCCTGCATAGGAAGTGTCACTTGACATGTGAGGAATTGATTAGGCACTGTCTCTTGGCCCAGCCATGGCAACATCTGATGAGGTCCAATTCATCACACGACTTCCAACTCCCAGCCTAGCTGCCTGCAAACACACAAGTCACCCAGGCTACAAATGCATTTGAGACAGCCGTGCTTTTCATTTCCCATTGTCAGTGCCAAGTGACAGGCTCCTCACGTGGCCTACCCAGAGGGAGCAAACACAGGCTGCATCACTGATGAGCCTTCGTTTGGTTCCTGAGTAAAGGTCCACCTTGTCTCATAAGCTCCCCAACTTCCCCTTGGGTCTAGTAAGAAATCTGCACTCTGCTGATACTCTGGGCTCTTCTAGCATGGGGAAGAGGAGATTTTCAGAGGAATAATTTCACCTCTCAGTTTCCAGAAGAATCCTTTCCCAGGAAGCAAAGATAGCAGCGTATGCCTTTCTTTCTTTCCTTTCTTCCTTCCTTCTTTCTTTTTTGGCATTGCTGAGGATGGAACCCAGGGCTTTGTCTGTGGCAAGCAAGCAAGCACTGAGGTACACTTCCAGCCCCTGCCTTTAATGTATTTTAATAGTTCTGGAAGGGAGTGTGTGTGTGTGTGTGTGTGTGTGTGTGTGTGTGTGTGTGTGTGTGTGTGTGTGTGTGTACACATGCTCATGTTCATATGTGGTGGTTTGCACATGTGTGTTGGGGGGCTTGTGCACATTGGATGGAGGCAAAGAGCAAGCTCAGGCACCATTTGCCTATTTTTCCTCTCACTGGCCTGGAACTCATCATGTTTGCTAAGCTATTTGGCCAATGAGCCCTAGAGACCCCACCTGTCCAGTCTTCTCCTGCATGTCCACTGGGTTACACTGGACACACAGGGGAAGAGCCTGTGGAGGGCATGCCTGCAAGGTTCTGCAGACGCAAGCTGGGTCCCCTGTATATATGCCAGTCTGGCTGTACCTCCAGCTGCTCCACCAGCTGCATCTCCAATGTCATGAGCGTGTTGAACAGATCAGTGATGTCATCATTGCACTCTATTAGCTTCTTCTCGATGTTGGGCACTTCATTCTCTTCTCGGATGGTGTTTAAATTCTACAAGCAAAAACAAAACTCATGTTACTTAGTAACATGGGTAAAAACTTGGAGTCTTGGGTTAAAGTGCCCAAGTTCAAGCATTAGCTCACAATTTGCTAGCTGTGACCTTTGGGGAAGCCACCTGCTTGCTCTGGCATATTGTATATAAAGACACTTGAAATGGCAGGTGCAAAAAGAACATTTATATCTATCCTTTTCTCCTTGAAAAACAGAAGATGAAATTCCCATGGGTAAGGTTCTTTGCCTGTGCTGGGAGGAGGGAAAGACATTCTTATCATCAGAGATGGGAGCCACAACTGAGGAAAATCTGTGCAAATCAAGCTTTTAAAACTAGCTCCTGTGGCAGAAGAGATGGATCAGGAGTCAAGAGCCCTGGCTGCTCTTCCAGAGGACCCAGGTCCGGTTCCCCAGAGTCAATTCTCAGCACCCACATGGCAGCTCACCATTCATGAGGCACTGGTGCTCTCTTCTGGCCTCCCTCATTTGTGTCAAAAATCCAAAACCAAAACCCAGAAACAAAACAAATGAAAACAAACAAAAAGCTTAGAAAGAAACAAAACAGTCAGGCATGGTAGTGCATACCTTTAATCTCAGTACTCCAGAAGAAGAGGAAGGTGGATCTCTGAGTTCAAGGACAGCCTGGTCTACAGGTGAGTTCCAGGACAGTCAGAGAGAACCCCTGTCTCAAATTTTTGTTTTTTTAAGTAAAGAAAGAAACAAAATAAATTAACCTTACCAGCTAATCACATCTCCTCTACTAACCTCAGGCTTGTTTTCACAACGTAATAAGTGTTGTCCAGTCTAATCGGGGTCATGTACCACACAATAAGGTCTCAGCTAGTGACGCATTGCATGTCTGACAGTGGCTTCATAAGCCAGTGAAGGGAAAAAGTTCCAACTATCTAGTAACAGCTTGGTGTTCCCACAGTGACAGTGCATAATGACATGTTTCTCAGAACTTATCACCATCATAAATCGAGGAGTAACCACACAGTAAGCTGTGAGCCCTGCCTTTTGTTGTTGTTGAGATAGGTGTCTCCAGTATTCAAGACTGGCCTTGAACTTGCTTTGTAGTTGAAGATGACCTTCAACTTTGGCCCTCTTGCCTCTACCTCCCAAGTGCAAGGAGCACAGGCTTGCATCAGTATGCCCACTTTATGTTCTGTACCCATATACAGGTCAACGTAGGAAATAAAATTTGTGGGCTGAGTATTTGGCTCCGCAGAAGCACTTGCCTAAGTGGCAAGGCTGTGGGTTGGTCTGCACACTACCAAAAGAAATCGGTCTACTTAGGACAGTTTGGGAGGTTGAAAGTACAAGTCTGGTGAACCTCATCTGTTTGGATTCTCTTGAGGGCTTTTTAGCTGCATCACAACAGCAGATGGCATTACATTGGAGAGCATGTTCCAGTGTCTGGCGTCAGGTGTTCAAAGGGTCACGTGGGAGGAGAAGATGTAAGGGAGAGGGCTGGCAAAGCAGAGCTTGCTTTATAGCACCCACCTCTAAGAGGTCAGCAACCCAGTCCCACACAGGGAAAAGCATCAGCCCTTTCTATCAACCAATTCATTTCTTTTAAAAGATAAAAAGTTATTGGGTGTGCATGCATGTGGAGGTCAGAGGACTACTTTGTGGGGTTGGTCCTCTCTTTTCACCTTTACATGTCTTCCGGAATTGAAATGAGGTCTCCAGTCTCGCACAGCAAATGTCTTTACCTCCTGAGCCATCCCTCACCCCACATCCCCAATCGCTTCTTACTGGTAAGCTATATCCACACCATAGCAAAAACAGTTCCAATTTTTGAGTGAACCAGACAGACCCCTTAGAGCCCCAGGGAGCATGGAATACAGGCTGAACATTTTGAACGAGACCTTCTTGTGGGCTGATGAGCAACCTGTTCATCAGCAAGGGTCCCTAACATGACCAGCACCAGTACAATGCATCCTTGTTTTGTGACTAACAGTATAAGCCCTGAAGCGGAAAGGAGTAATGACACTGTTTAGTGGAGTGGGGACATGTGTGATCTGTCCTGCCTGGGAAGGACCCTGCTCATGCTTACCACAACCCTTACTTGAAGACAAGTGAAGGCTCCAACGCAAAAACAACTGTAAAAAATGCAAGAAGAAAATAAGGAGATTTTTTTTTTCCTTTCAGGCGTTGTCTCACATAGCTCTGGCTGGTCTCAAAACGTGCTAGGTAGCTGAAGCTAATTCCCCTGCCTCTACCTTACAGGAGTGTGTCCCTACACTTGAATTTATGTGGGACTCAAGATAGAAGGCATGGTTTCGTGCTATACCATCACTGTATCAATTGAACTACACTCTCAGTCCAACAAAAAATGCCTTTAGCAGAGACTCTCAGAATGGAGAAATACTTTTCAAGGGGCAACCAGAAGACTGGTAAATTTTATTCTATTAAAAATTTATGCCAGCAGTGGTGCACACCTTAAATCCCAGAACTTGGGAGGCAGAGGCAGGCGGAGCTCTGTGAGTTCAAGGCCAGCCTGGTCTACAGAGCAAGTTCCAGGACAGGCAAAACTACACAGAGAACCTATCTCAAAAATCAAATAACAACAAAACAAACAAAAATTATATATGCTGTGGGTATCCTCAGTAGACTGCCTGACTACACAAACAGACACTCTACATGACAGAAGCACCAGTAGACTGCCTGACTACACAAACAGACACTCTACATGACAGAAGCACCACAGACAAATGTCATGATAAATAGCAAACTGGGAAAAGTACTCTCAAGTTATTTCGAAGACATAGGGCTGCTAGCTCAACCTATAAAGAGCCATAATAAAGTAATAACTTAAAACGTATAGGGAAGGGAAAGAGAAAGATGACAGACTGGCTGTGAACTAGACAAGCAAAGCCAGAGACAGGCTAAAGTGAGAGGCTTGTGAGGAGCAGGCAGACTGAGATCGGAGTGGACTCAGCTGGTGCAGACATTCCACTAAAACCCCAAGGCATGGCCACTTGATACCTCCGCCGGCGCTGCTGGCAGAGGGGCCCCAGGAACCTTCTCTGGAACTGAGCCTTTTCATAGCTCTAGGACAACCCTGACCACTCTGTCACTCAGGTAAGAAAGGCTTTGGCCCAGGGCCCAGTGCCTTACAAGGTGGGAACTGCCAAGGACAGGGAGCATGTGCATCAGAACCCTAGCACGCCAGGGCCAGGCACAGTGAGGCCTGAAAAATAAATGCCTGTTATCACCACCATCATTAGAGTAGTGGTACAGACAATACGGCTAGCACTAATGATGATGAGTTTGTGGGGAGGGGAGCTTGAATCCTAGGGGTATCTGATATGAGGGCGAGCCTCTGTGTTGGCTAGTGGAGCTGTGTATGGTACCATTTAGTGAAACTGTGATCCCTGGTACATGGACAGAGACTAGGGGCCTCAGAACCACCAGAGAACATGGACATTGCAGCCCCTCCATAGTGAGGGGAGTCCTGGCAGCCTGGCACAGGAGACTTACCAGCAGATGCTTCTCCTCAAACTTGGCAACCTTGAGCTTGCCCTGGTCCTGGTTCTCCAGGATGGCCTCCTGTATGCACTCATTGAAAGTGTCTAACTCTGCCATTCGCTTCTCCTGCTGCTTCAGGCCATACTCGAAAATGTTCAGGCAGATGATGACAAACTTGTCCTTGTAGGTAAGCGGCTGTCAAGGAAGCTTGGGGCTCAAGAACAGGCCACTAGGATTATGACAAAAATGTTGACAATTCCTTGCTGGACCTGCCAGGCTGAGCACTATGGAGGCTGCAGGCACTCCTTTTGACAGAAGGAGAAACAGAGAGACCAGGGAGCTGGGACTTGCAATTCAGTTGTAGTATCTCTGTCTGTGCCTAAGGAACTCAGGAACATGGCCAAAGGCCTTAGAAGAAACTTCCAGAGGTCTGGGAGGTCCGGGTGAGAGCTAGAAGCAGCCTGGCTAGGAGAAGGAGGTAGAGTCCCTTCTAAAAATCTCTGGTTATATTAAGATTTAAAAAAAAAAAATCTTCTGGGAAGTGCCTGCCCTGTGCCTCATCTGAGCTGAGAGAGGATCTAGTTAGTCTAGGTCCAAGTCATGACTCTAATGCTGCTTCTGGGACCCATGCTAGCAAGTTACCTCTCGGGGCCTCAGTATCCTTACCTCAGCTAACGTCATGGAGGAAGCCACCACAAGAGTTCTTTGGAGGCTGGGCATAGTGGTACACACCTTGAATTCCAGAATTGGGTGGAGGCAGAGGCAGGGGATTTCTGTGAGTGAGTTCCAAGCCAGCTAGGGCTATATAGCAAAACCTTGTCACAAAACAAAACAAACTAAAAACAGCATCCTTGGCTTAGGCAGGCAAACCCACAGGGTCTTGGGGATGCTGTGGGAGATGTGCTCAGGAGATCAGATGGATGGATGCCTTTCCACAAATCATGCAGCTTCCAGCACATAAGCCAAGAGTATGTGTCCCTGAGGAAGAGGATGCCCAGCAAGGTGGACACCCTCTCCACTCACTCTCTTCATAATGCTGCCGTTCTGGGTGAATAGCTCCTGAAAAAGTGGTCAGGTTCAGTGCAGCCACTGATGCCTAGGCTCTGTCTGCCTTTAGGAGCTCACCAAAGCTGGGAGGGCCATGGATGGAAGCTATCACATAGGAGCCATCCACAGGGTCAGCCAGCTTAATACTCCCGCATGCTCAACCCAGGAAAAGGACCAGCCGTACCCCACGACCACTGCTGGCACCATGACATCACACAGTGCCATTGCTTTCATTCCTGGGGAACCCTGACCTTTCCCAAAGTGCAATTCTAGTTTCACATCTTATTCCCAAATACCACCTCCTTTATTACAGACTCATCTCTGTAGTTTTTCCTGGAGGTTGACACCAGTGTTGGTGACCCCACAGACTTGTCTGGGACTGTCTGTCTCAACCCAGAGCCCTCAGCTCCTGAATGCCTCGTGTCCTGGAGGTCCCCTCCATCTCTTGCTTGCCACTGAAGCTCTCATGGTCACTGTCACTATGCATGGGGAGTGCTGATTATATCCTGGACTCCGACCAGCTAGGTGACAAATGCAAGCTCTTAGGCCCCACAGATGAGTGACCCTGCACAAACCACTTAACCTCTGGGAGTTACTAATGGCAGCCACCTGGTGGGGTGCTTATGGAGATGTGGATCAAGAGTAGTAATGTAGCCAGTGGAGATCCTTGACGTAAGAACACATTCCCTACTGCTTCAGAAAACCCAGCTTGCCATGCATGGCAGACCCAGCCAGCAGCTGTCACTCAGTGTACCTTCGGAAATCTAGACAGCACTGCCCCACAAAGCTCACTGGTCTGACTGGAATGGCCTTTGGCATACATGTAGCCAGCAGAGACTTAACTACCAGGGTCTCACATCAATGATGTGGAAACTGAGGTACAGAGTAAAATGAACTTGCCCTAGACAAGCTAGCAGTACTTGGGCCATGCCCGCACCCAAAAAGGCAGCAGTGACCACAAAAGGATATGCCTCAAGGAGCTCACCAACACCAGGCAGGTAGGACAGCTTGTTGCCCTCCACGTCCTCGGAATACATGCTGTTGAACAGGAAGGAGCCATCCAAGTGCTCAATGAACGCCTGCTGTGGATGCAAAGGCCCAGACATGTGACCCAGGGCCAGGCTCCTGGGAAGGCTGAGGCAGCCAAGGATTCCTGAGGGGGACATCATACCTAAGTTGCAGCCCTCCCTCCCAGGAAGGTGTGTGTGTGTGTGTGTGTGTGTGTGTGTGTGTGTGTGTGTGTGTGTGTTCCAGGAACAGGGAGGGTCTATGCAGAGGTGTAGAAGATATAGTGGCAGGCTATTTCCAAGAAGTGGCTTACCGCTCTGCCTAGGTTCATAGAGGGCTGGGACTGGTCTTAGAGAAGCCAGCAGGGCATAGCCACAAATTCAGAGACACAGAGCTGAAGACCAAACTGTAACTGCAAGGGATGGGAAACAGCTGGAGGGTCTTCAGTAAAGGAATCACCGGAACCAAGTATTTTTGGGACAATCTCTTTGGGCTTGGGGGTGGGGGGTGGAGGTGGGGTTGGGCTGAGCTGCCTCCAGAGATGGTGGGTGATTAGGGGCTGCTCAAGGCAAGGAGTAGGTGTCAGGTGCTGTGGCTGCAGTATGCCCAGAACTCTCATGGTCCTTCCGTGCCCAGGCCAGCTGTCCGTGTGGTACCTTGTGCGACGCCAGCTGCTCCCGCTGCGCCTTCTCACCCTCCAGCCGGGCCTGCATCTGTGCCTCCCGGTGCTTCAGCTCGTCAATGCTATACTGATGCTTTATCTTCGCCACCTCTCTCTGACCCAGGAACAGAAATGTCACTGTTACCAAAGGATATCTGGTCCCCCTGCCCCAGCCACACATCCTCCGGCCTCGTGAGCATGGCCAGTGTGTTGGAGGCTCTCTTTGGTAAAAGCCGGGAAAGGCCTGAGGCCTTGCAGATTAGAATGCCTAATTCTTTCCAGGACACCTAAGTCTCGGGGAGTTGCAGAACTGGAGGTCCCCAAGAACCTGCCCTGAAACAGCCTGACATGCCCTCAGCCCCTTCCTGAGTTCCAAGGCACCAGTGTGAGATCAGGCATCCAAGTTGGAGGGGAGGTCCACTGCCTGCCAGATTCTGCTTTTATGAACTTTTACTCATTATTCATTTTGAATAATGGAAAGACATGCAGGCCACATGTGCCTCTGCCCTGGATGGGCACTTCTGAGTCTCCAGGAGACCATGCTTGAGCACAGGCTTTGGTACTACAGATGCGCTGGGAATATAATGCAAGGCCTCATAAATGCTAGGGTGAGTGCTAGACTTTGGAACTACACCCCTAGCCCCTGTCCTGTGCTTTTTAAAGGACTTAATACCAAAAGCTTTTGGGTCAATGGTGTGTTTCAAATTAACACCTGAATGGGCTTCTTTTTTTTTTTTTTTTTTTTTTTTTTTTTCTGAATTGGCTTCTTGGCTTCTTAAGCTGAGGGTTGCTATATGTATTGGATGGAGAACTGGATGTGAAAGTCAATCTCTCCCTCTCTCTCTCTCTCTCTCTCTCTCTCTCTCTCTCTCTCTCTCTCTCTCTCACACACACACACACACACACACACACACACACACACAGACAATAAAAGTTTTCTGGAAATACAATGACCAAAATTTAATTTAAAATAAAGTGCATAATGAACCCCACATGTTTCTGGCCTTGTTTGACCATGCTGCATTCCATGACTTCATTACAGTCTTTGTTCTGAGTAGAAAACATGCACACCCTGTGTGCACATGAATGTCCTCTGCCATGCTTCCTGAACCCCCACCTGCACCCCCAACTTGAGACAGTGTTGTTTTTTGTACAAAGTTTCCTGCTGTTATACAAACATAATTGTTTAACTGTAGAAAATAACGATTTTTAAATTTTTCCTATCATCATTCTTTGGCATGTAACTATCATTATTCTACTTTTTGACAATATTTTGTTTGGTTTTTAAAAATGCTGTTTGAGCTGTTGACAAGTTTCATTAAATGAATTTTGACTTGGGATTAGAACAGAATTCCCAAAATTTTTCTTGTAAGATTTTATTATTATTATTGTATATATATGTTGTATATGTGTGTGTGGGAGCATGTCCAAGGGGCAAATATACATCAGAGGACAATGCTTATTTCTCTCTTTCCAGCCTTATATAGGTTCTGGGGATTGAACTCAAGTTTCCAGACATATATAGCAATCACCTTTAGCCCAATAAACCATTTTCTGACCCCTCTACAATTTCTGAAATGGCCCTAAACATAATTCTGACATTTATTTTCTATGTATTTATGCAAAGCAGTTCTTATTATTTAGAACTAAAAAATCAAAATATTGATCAACTCTTAAAACCAATCAAGCCTCTTCATAGTGCAGTTTATATATCTAGTCAAGATTTAATGTTTGTTTAAGACAGGGTCTCTCTGTGTATCTATGGCTGAGTTCATTCTCACTAGACGCACCAGACTGGCCTCAAACTCACGGAAATCTGCCTGCCTCTGCCTTCTAAGTGCTGGGATTAAGCTGTGTGCCACCACACCTGAACATCATGTTTTCAAAGTTTTCATTTATTGTGTGTGTGAATATTTTCCCTATAAGCACTCATATGCACCATATGTATACCTGGTGCCTGTGGAGTTTAGAAGGGATGTCTGATCCCCTGAAACTGGAAGGGATCCCGTTGTAGATGGCTGTGAGCTGCCATGTGGTGCTGGGAACTAAACCCAGGTCCTCTGCAAGAGCAGCAGAGCTCTTAACCACTGAGCCATCTCTCTGGTCCCTCACACTTGGCTTTTTTATGTGGTTTCTGGAGATCAAACGTATGCTAACCAAGCTATCGCCTTTGATAAATGGCAAAAGTCTATGTGTCTCAAGAAACTGTTTTAAAATAAAGTTCCTTATGATTTATTATCAATAACTTTAATTTGCATACCTATTTATCTATATCATGTAAGTTTTCTCAGGCAATAAGGGTCTACAAGAAGAAAACAATGTTAAGAACCCTGCTCTGGAGATAAGACCAAGGCTTGAAGGCAGCGCTTGCTTGCTTGGGTTTTAGATTTTTGAGACAAAGTAGGAAGAGCTGAGGATGGCCCGAATCTAGCCCAGGTTGCCTCAAACTATTGACTCTCCTACCTCAGTTGCTCACGTGCCAACTTATCCACTGAATTTAAGAATCTTAGAACTGGCCAGGTGTGGTGGCATACACCTGTAATCCCAGCACTTGGGAGGCAGAGGATCTCTGTGAGTTCAAGGCCAGCCTGGTACATAGAGCATGTTCCAGGATAGCCAAAGCTACACAGAGAAACCCTGTCTTGAAACACACATGTACTCACACATATACACAAAATCTCAGAATTGGGGCTGGAGAGATGGCTCAGTGGTTAAAAGCACTAGCTCTAGAGGATCTGTGTTCAATTCCCAACACCCACATGGCAGCTCACACCTGTCTGTAAATCCAGCGCCAGGGTTTCTGACACTCTCAAACACACATACATGGAGGCAAAACACCAATACACATAAAATTAAAAAAAAAAAAATTTTTTTTAAACGTCTCCAAATTAAAAAGCTCAGAGCCAGGCATTGCATACCTGTAATCTCAGCACTCAGGAAAGTGAGGCAGAAGGATCAGGAGTTAGATTATTCTTGGTTATGTAACGGATTCAAGATCAGCCTGGACTTCATGAGACAGTGGTCTCAAAAACACAAACAAAACCAAAGAACAAGAGAAATACTCAGGTTCACATTGTCACAGGGAAGCCCACTATCAGCGGGGGCAGGAAAGCAGCTCATTGAATCCTCTTAGTGCTGTGAACAGCATGAGACTTGGCTTTGAAGCCAGCTTGTTCCTCAAAGCTGGGCTCTCTGTATAGACCCTAGACGATCAGGGTAGACACTCAGGCTAGGCCTCCTCTCTGTCCAGAAAGCCTTTCCTGCATATTCCCTGAATCCCTCAGTGTGCCCAATATAGGTTCCTCTTTCTCAACAAAGGCACACAACTTCCTATAAGAAAAACCAAGTAAGGCAGCAGCCTTTGGGTTTCCAGACACCTCATGTAGAGAGGCTCCATAGTCTTGCTACCAAAGGCCTCATACACTGAACCACACATACTGCAGAAGCAGCAGGAGAGAGGCACTCACTCATGGCAAGGGAGAGGGGACAGAGGTCACACACACACACACACACACCACATGGCTGAAACACCAACTTCCTGGAGCCAACTTCCAGATTAACCCTAAGTGACTGGGAGATTGTGGGTGAGTCATTTCCCTTGTGTGCCAGTTTATGTGTGCTTCTAGAATGATGGGAATGAGAGCAGGAGTGACAACCTGGAGTGACAACACTCAGGAGGTCGCTGTAGATTGCTGCCAGGCTCAAGCTTGGGGTAAGTCCCACCTTGCCACTAGCTCATGATCGTGACTATTTACTGTCCCCTTCCTTTACTCTCCTTAAAGTTTTCACCCAGACAATAGCTGCCTGGTAGCCCTGGGTGATAGGTAGAAGGAGCCTGGGCCTGTAGGAAGCCACTGGGAAGCCACGGCCAGATGGCTGTGCATAGGTGGGGAGAGGGCTCAGCCAGGAACCATCTTCTCTTAACCATGAATGGGGAGAGGTCCTCACTGTCTTGCAAAACCTTGGGCCCTAAAGACTGTATAGCAGGACTGGGGACAGAGCCGGGACACTTGCCGCCTGCTCATCAATGCGCCGGAAGTCCAGGTACACGAGGTCAGGAAGATAGGCGTAGATGAACACCTTGTACTCGTCTGCCTCAGCAACGGGGTTTCCAGAGAGGGTGAGTGTTCGCAGGCATGGGAACCGGCGCAGGTAGATGATCTGGGAAGGGGAAAGCAGAGGCCCGACACAGAGCTGGAATAACACATAACAGCTCTGCCCCTCTTACACCCTTCCTTTCCTGAGTCTGCAGCCTGGCCAGGGCACTTTCCACACAGACAGCTGAGGGCCTGTGGCTTCTGAGTCAGACTTTAGTCCTGAGACCAGTCAGACAAGGAGAGCTCAAATCCTAGCTGAGGGACATTCAGCAAATGATCAGTCTAGTGTGTGAGCCTTGATTCCCTCCTCTACAAAACGGACAGAATGACATGGTGTGTCATCAGAAGGCCAAATGAAATAAGCTATGAGAAGCAGTCAGCTAGGTGCACAGCATCCACTGAGAGTGACCAGTTACAACAGGGCAACCTTTTGGATAGTAAATCCACACAAAGGCCCCAAGTCTCCTACACTAAATGGAGCTGGATTGCTGGCTCATCTTTTATTCACTAGACAACAGCAAGAAGAGCATTCCATTTGGTGCTGTTTATTCTCCCTAAGCTTTGGCTTTAGTAAAATAGGGAGATCGACTTCATGGCTGGTGCTTGCATGACAGCAACATTGAAACACAGACACGCTGGAGAGATGGCTCAGGCTCAGCAGTTAAGAGCACTGGCTGCTCTTCCAGACGTTCTGAGTTCTATTCCCAGCCACCACATGGTGGTTCCCAACCATCTATAGTGGGATCTGATGCCCTCTTCTGGCATAAAGTTGTATTTGCAGATAGAGCACCCATACATAAAATAAATACATAAAAATTTAAAAAAAAAAGAAGAAGAAAGAAAAAGGAAGGAAGGGAAGAAGGAAGGGAGGGAGGGAGGAAGAGAGGGAGGGAGGGAGAAAGAAACACAGATGCTGCACTGTGCACCAGACAATTAAGGCTTCTCATGGCCCCTGTATCAGCTCAAGCCTCCAGATTCCTCCTGCCTTGAGTTCCTGTCCTGACTTCCTTTGGTGATAGACTGCAATGTGAAAGTAGAATTAGGTCCCCATCACCCATGGCAGCCATCTGGGCAACAGCCAATGCTGGCTTTCCCTATCCCCATCAGCCCACTCTGGCTTCCAGAAGTCACCTCCCAGGCAAAACACCTACACCCAAGTCCCTGCCTGAGCTTTGCTTCTAGCTTTCTAGAGACCAGCTTTCCTTTCTTTTGGGCACTACTCTTTTAGGCGGTACTATGCTCAATTAACTATTCACATGGTCCTCTCAAGTCTATGCTGACAGTGGCAGGTTTCCTTCCTGTACATAGTCCTGTGCTGGACATCCCTCCATGCTGAGACTTCTCAGGAGGCTGCTGTCTGCAATAAGATCTCAGCTCCAAGGCTGCCTGCACACCCTTGACCACATGCAAGCTTTCCCAGGTGCCTTTCTAGCTGCTGCTCACTTGCCTTTTCCTCTTTTGGCTAGACGGAAGGCTCTCTTCTGTTCTGTTCTTTTCTTTTCTTTCAGACGGTCTCATTACATAGTCCTGGTTGTTATGAACACTATGTAGACCAGACTCCCAAACTCACAGAGATCCACTTGCTTCTGACCCAGAGCATGCAGAGCACCCAGAGCTTCTGACCTAGGATTTAGAGCATGCACTACCACATCCTAATTCTCATATCTTTTAAGGAACTGAAATCAGGTTGACTCCCATCCCTGACCTTCTCTTGGCAAAGATATCAGCCACAACAGGCCTCTGTGTGTTAACCGGCTCCAAAGCTGAGTGCACACCTGTAATCCAGCACTTGGGTGAATGAGGCTGGAAGGATACGACTTTAAGGCTGACAGTGGAGTACACAGACAAGAGAGAAGGGGGGAGGGAGAGGGAGAGAGAACAACCTCTTCCAGCACCAAGTACTTTTGCTTATCACCTCACCTGGTGGGTTACTGTCACCCCTCTATGTGACAGGTGTGAAAACTGAGACACAGCAAGCTTGCACCTCACTCAGGCTCAGATCTTCATGCCTGACGTGCAAAGTGAAGACTATGCTGCCTCTCTGGTTGGGTTTTGATGAACAGCCAAGGAACCAAGTATGGGCAATAACTTGGTGCCTTGGCTCACTCTTTCTGTTCATATGAACCATTTTGGTGCACGGTTGGGACTGAAGACAGGCCAACTGATTGGTAAATGTGGCAATCGAGTCTTGAAAGGGATTAGACAGTCCTGCGCTGAGGGCTAAGCTGGAGAAGCAATGGGGTCACCTCTGACATAGCACTCAGCAGCTGTTACCAGAGTCTCAGCTGTATCTCCCTGCTGGGAGCCCAGTGTGATGTGTACTGGGGGAAGATTATCTCCCAACAATGTCTGCTGTCATATAGACACATTCAGTATGTAGATTGCCCCCTTCCTGCCACTTCTGTCTAGATGATGCAGGTATGACTGGTTACCCCCAAAAGGACCAAACATTGCCATCTCTGTCCTCCTAAGCATAGAACAAATGCCCCACAGTAGGTCTTTCACTTTGGCAAAGGTTTGTCACATGAGCATGAGACTTGGCAGGAGTAGGACCACAGCTGAGACCATACATCCTGGTACCCAGAGAAGCTTTTGTCAGATTAAGCATGGTCTGTCCATGTTTTTAAATCGCTTGTGGAATACTTTGGATGTTTGATCTTTCTAGGAAAAGGGCATACTGTGTGTCTGTCACCACAAACATTTGTTCTGGTACAGCCCAAGGCCCCGTGGTATTTGTGACATGGGTCCCAGGCCTGGTACTCACATTCATCATGTTGCTTATCTGGTTGTTGCCTAGTGACAGCACCTGCAGCTTCACCAGGGCATCGAGAGAATCCATCTTGGAGATCCGGTTGTTGGACAAGCTCAGATCCTCCAGGTTGACCAGGGTATCTAGCCCCTCAATGGCCTCGATGTTGTTGAAGGACAAGTCTGAAAAGGAGGAGGACTCTAAGGAGTCTAAGGATATACTGCTTGGGTTAGATGAGGGATGGTCCTGAAACAAAACCATCAGGCAGCTTAGAGCTCTTGGAATGACTCGGAGCTGAGAAGCTGACCCACTGTTCAGGGATTGTTTCCTGCAGCTTTCTGACTGTCATCTACCCAGTTCTGCTAGCTCCCCTCTGACTAGGAAGTCAGCTCAGCTCTGTCAGCTCTGGAATGAGAACACCCTGTAGTGGACCTAAATCAGTACACTTGGGGGACAGGGGCAGAGTTGGGAGATGGCCTTTCCTGTACATTGGTGAACAGTCTAGCAAGACTGCTTCCTGTGTGTTTAGCATTTCCATCTACCACATGTTCATATGCATGTCCTCTGACACCTCCAGGTGGTGGTTTGGAATCTTTCTCTTTGATCAGTTAGGAAGTAGAAGCTTTGGGTCAGGAGGGTAGTGTGGCTAGTATGCAAATCTCCCTCTGGGTGAATGGGCAAGCAGGTTCCTTGTAGGATCCTTGGCTTTACTCCCAGTCAGGTTGACCTGCTGGCTTCTGGGTAGCAGGTATTGCTTAGAACCAGGGCTGGCATGGGCACCTGTCCCACTGTTGAGGTACTGATTTCACCTCCTGTAGAGACAGGTGACTCCTAGCCATGCAGATGGACTCCAGACACCAGGAACCAGTGCTAATGAGTACTAGGGTACACCAAATGTGCCTAACAGGAGACGTGGGCCCCACAGCCAGAAGAATCAGCTTTTGTCTGCTTCTACCATCTGGAGCATAAAACTCTCTCTGGCTAGTCATCCTCTTGTAACCTGAGGGGCTACATCTGTGAAGTGGCCCCTTAAGCCCATTAGTGGGGTTGCTGTGGCTCCTAATGTCAGCACAAACACAGCTGAGCATGCTTTGCAGGCTGAGAGCTGCATTCATGGTCCCTGGAAGCCTGGCTCGATGGAGGAACGTGTGCTTTGGGATGAGACAGGAGTTGAGTTAGCCTAGCTCTGCCGTTGCTTGGCCATGCTTTTTTGAGCTTTATCTCCCTTTCCATTGAATTGGATAATAACAGCCATTAGGCATCTCCTAGGACTATTGTGGGGCTAAGTAAGGCATTTCTAAGGAGCTTTCAGCTTGTCCTCTTTTGTCCTTTACATGTCCCCCTGCCCATCACTAGAGGGGAGGCATCTAAGAGGCCAAGGTTCCAGTGACCTTGGCAGTGTAGCCAAAAGTTCTAGAATCAGACAGAGATTGACAAGGGAGCCTGTGACCCTCATTTAACTGGTCACCTTAGTTTATTCATTGTAATGATGGGGATGGTGTGTGAAAAAAAAAAAAAAACTCACATCACATGAAGCATGAGCAGGCCACAATCAGCACATGGCTATGCCCTGTGCTCATCATAACAGCCAGCTGTCCACCTGTGCCTATGTAAAATGCCAGTCTAGGGCTACCCCTGTGCCCACCAACCCACAGGCTGGCAGGTGGGATGGAATATTCTGTATGGTATGCAGCAGCACGTCTTTGTCATGCTTTGCCCAGCATAAGCCCCAGGCTTTTAACAGACTGTCACTTTCTTGCTCCTAACAGCCAGAGCATTTCTGCTGTGCCTGGGCTAACAACAGGCCGGCAGCCCAGTGTCTCTGCGATTATTCTGCAGGGCGGCGATGGATGTCTTTGGCAGTGGGCCACCTTTAACAAAGGCAGATGCAGAGCCAAGCCTTACCCAGCCAGACCAGGTGTGTGAGGTTTTCCAGGCCCTCGATTCTCTCAATGATGTTGTTGTTCAGCTGCAGCTTCTGCAGGTTCTCAAACTGCCAGAGGTTATCTATGCGGAGGATGTCTGAAACAACCAGAGTGCCCGGATTTGATTAAGGATGGAGCTGTGAGCCAGGGTCCTGACAGAATGAATGTACTCATACAGGGCTCTATAGCTCTCTGCCTTCCCTGGAGTTCCCCGGGGGAGGAGGATGTGAGTGTAGGACCAGGATTGTTACCCAGGGCCACTGGGAAGGATCAAAGAGTCTAATGTGACTGGTGTGTGTGTGTGTGTGTGTGTGTGGCAGGTGTCTGTGTGTGTGAGCTGGGCTGGTGTCTGCTCAGGGTAGGAGACTCACTCATACTGCCTCAGGGCCTGGGGTGGGGCTCCCAAGGAAACAGGTCTACCGTGGAACACAGGTTACAAACAGGGCTCACTTGGTGGGAGGGTCACTCAACTGGTTTTACTTTTGGGAGGTCATTTTGTAACATTTATTAGGATATTTACTATCTGTGTCTTTTGACCTGCAATTCCCTTCCTTCCTTCCTTCCTTCCTTCCTTCCTTCCTTCCTTCCTTCCTTCCTTCCTTCCTTCCTTCCTTCCTCCCTCCTTCCTTCCCTTCCTTACTTCTTTCTTACTTCTTACTTTCCTCCTCCTCCTCCTCCTCTCCTCCTCCTCCTCCTCCTCCTCCTCCTCCTCCTCCTCCTCCTCCTCCTCCTTCTTTTTGTGAGTCAGGGTCTCACTATGTAATACTGACTGTCCTGGAACTCACTATGTAGACTAAGCTGGCTTCACCCTTCACAGAGATCTGCCTCTGCCTCCCAAGTGCTGGGATTAAAGGCATGTATCACCATGCTAGCTAGACAGGCAAATAAAAAGAAAAATCTGACCTCCAAACACATCCTAGAAGTATCTATAGGTATGTGAGAGCAGCTTCTTGGAATGATCACTCACACAACAGAAAGGCAGAGCCCAGACAGAGCAGCAGCAAAGAGACCCAGCAGCTGTGAGGACTCACCCTGGCTGTGTAGCCATTTTTTTCTCTAGGCATGCCATGTGGCCAGAGTTTGGTTTCTGTCACTGGAAGCACATATGTATGTGCCTCCAAATATATGTACATATATGTACACCACACACACACACACACACACACACACACACACACACACACACACACACACTATATATCCAAATGCCCACTCAGGGTACTTGGTGTATATAGCCTAGAGACAGAACACTGGCTCTTAGTGTGTGTGTGTGTGTGTGTGTGTGTGTGTGTGTATGATTAGAATGGCTGACAGGCTATGTTCATCTAGCCCAACAAGGCTGTCACACTCAGGAGGTAGAGACAGGTGGATCTCTGTGAGGCCTGATCTACACAAATATTTTCTTGCTTGGACTACAAGCAAGACTGTGTCTCAAAATAAGAAGAAGAAGGAAAGAAAGAAAGGAAGAGAGAAAGGAAGGGAGAGAGGGAGGGAAGAAAGGATGGATCAATGGGTTAAGTGCTTGCTGTGGGGCTGACAAGCTGAGTGGAAAGAGAAGGGTCTAAGAATCAAGTAGTTGTGCCATGAAGTAGTGACACACACCTTTATTCCAAGCACTCAGGAGGCAGAGGCAAGCAGATCTCTGAGTTCAAGGCCAGCCTGGTCTGTAAAGCTACACAGAAACCCGTCTAGGAAAACCAAAAGGAAAAGGAGGAGGAGGAGGAGGAGGAGGAGGAGGAGGAGGAGGAGGAGGAGGAGGAGGAGGAGGAGGAGGAGGAGGAGGAGGAGGAGGAGAAGAAGAAGAAGAAGAATAATCCAGTAGTTGTGTAGTTGTCCAGTACAGGAGGCTGGACGTCTCAGCTGTCTTCAGTATTTGCTGGAATCCTGAAGAAGTAGGCTCTAATGCCAGTGGAGGAATGGACTTGCCAGCAAGAGCAAGCAGGCAGAGAGAGAGAGAGAGAGAGAGCTTCCTTCTTCCATGTCTATTATACAGGCTGCCAGCAGAAGGTGTGGCCCAGACTAAAGGCAGACCTCCCCACCTCAAAGATCACCATTAGAAGTGGATCTTCTGCAGGGTGGTGGCAGCGCACACCTTTAATCCCAGCACTCAGAAGGCAGAGGCAAGCAGACCTCACCTCATGTGAGTTCAAGGCCAGCCTTGTTCCAGGACAGCCAGGGCTACATAGAGAAACCCTGTCTTGAAAAACAAAAATAAAAAACAAACAGAAAAAGTTGGTCTTCCCACTTCAAATGACTTTATTAAGAAAAAACCCTCACAGGTGTGTTCAGCCATTTAGGTTTTAGCTAATTTCAGAGGTTGTCAAGTTGACAAACAAGAATAGCCATCACACTCCCCTTATTCCAAAACCTTAGTCTTAGGCTATACTCATTTAAAGAAATGAAATAATATAGAAGAGAAAGTTTTTTTTTTAAATAACTATTAAGAGCCTGACATGGGGATGTCATGGGGATGCACACCTATCTCAGAAGGACTACAAGTCTAGCCTGGGACATGTAGTGAGATCCAGCTGAGATTCATGCTATAAGCTTATAATCCAAACTTTCAGGAGGCTAACAAGTTCAGTGACAGCCAGCTCAGTCTCAAAATGAAGAGCCTGTTTCAAAATGAAGAGAGAGAGAGAGAGAGAGACAGAGAGAGAGAGAGAGAGAGAGAGAGAGACAGAGACAGACAGACAGAGAAAGAGAGAGAGAGACAGAGAGGTGAGGGGAGAGGTCAGGTTAAGATTTGGTTCCCAGCCACCATATGTGGTTTATAACCATCTGTAACACCACTTCCAGGGGAATCCAATACCACCTTCTGACCTCTGCAGGCACCAGACACAAATGTGGTACAAACCTGGAGATATAGCTCAGTGGTAGAACACCTGGGTAGCATGCCCACGACCCCAGCTTCAATCCCAGTACAAAACAAAATTCTACTGACAGCTCACATTTATCCAAGAGATGGGGCCTGTTGGTGAGGTTCTGAGATCAGTGTGTGTGGTGCTTTGAGCCCCTTCACAGGTCTTGAAGATGCAGGCTCCTCTGATCTGGAGTGCTATCTTTTATTTCCTCCATGTCCTCAGGGCCAGGTGGCACAAGAATCAGCTGTTTACGTCTGTGTTTGCTGCCAGATTTTTCCAAACTGACTTTGTTTCTGCCTTTACGTGTTTCTGGAGGTGGTGCACACAGTTCAGCCCAAGTCTCCCAGCCACCTCCTAGTTCTTGTCTGGATTTTCTTGGTGCCTACTGTGGCCCTGCTGTCTCACAGGCCAAAATCCAGCCCCGATTCAACCTTTGCTATGGTGGCTTCCAGCTGGGCCACTTTAGGTAGGTGGCTTTGGTGTGGAAAGGCCAAAATCTCCCAACAAACAAGGATATATCTGACAGTTAGCTCCAAATGAACTTCCCACCTGAGAGCTGCCTTCATCTTTCAAACAGCCACCAAAACCACTTCTGTGACCACTACCTTGGCAAGGCCATCACCATTGTTCCCTGTGTCACAGAAGTAGCCATCTCACTAGACTCCTGTCTCCACCAGCAGCCCCTGAGTGTAGCCAGCAGGGTTCTGTGAGAACTCAAGTCCCACCCTATCCTGTTTCTACCCAGGATACTTGGGAATCCCAACTCACTATAAAAGCCAAATACATTTCACTGTCCAAGTCATAGCACCAGCTGACAATATGACCTCCCTGACCTGTCTGCCTACTGGCTTCCTCAGCTGGCCTTCTCAGGCTGGCTCTGGCCTACCTCTTGGGCCTTTAACTGGCTGGTCACTGTCTCTCACATACTCCCCCCCCAACCCCCCACACACCCATATGTAGATCTCCATATGGTTCCCGTCCTCATTTCCTTTACGTATTTATTCAGCTCTCACCTTGGCAAGACTCTGGCCACTGTAGAAAACACTGCACCCAACTCTGATTTCCTGTTTCTCCCCTCTTGCTCTATTTTCCCCATGGCACATGCTGCCTGGAACACTCTAATTTCCTTGTCTTATTTGTCTCCCTCACACCAATTCCATAAAGGTAAAGTTCTTAGTATTTTGGGCTGTGCTGAATCTGAACACCTGGAACAGCATCTGGCACCTCTTAGGCACTTGCTCAGGCCTGGCAGAATGCCCATTGGGTGGGGGAGGTGGGAAGGAAGTGACTGCTCTTCAGCCACTCCTCTTAGGGAAGGTGCAGCTCTGGGTCCCTGGAGGCCACACCAAGGAGGCCGGTGGACTTATACAAGGCCAGGCCTGCTTGCTTGTGGCTGTCTCCAGGGTTGGGCATGGAGGCCTGCATCTTTGCTGTTGATCAAATGCCTAGACAGCTGGGTCACTTTCTGAGACCTCACCTACTCAGAAAACAGGGCTTAGGATCCTGATCCTGGCCTGTCTCCTTCTTTCTCCTGCTCCTCTTTTTGGCAGTATTGGTATTTTATGCATCATAAGCTCTCTACCACTGATCTATTTTCTTAGTTCATTCATATATGTATATATTCCTTAGTTTTTATTTTATATGCATGGGTGTTTGGACTGTATATATGTCTGTGTACTACATGTATACAATGCCTGTGTTGACTAGAAGAGAGCATTAGATTACTGGAGCTACAGACAGGTGGGAGCTCCCATGTAGGTACTGGGAATTGAACCTGGGTCCTCCAGAAGAGCAGCCTGTACTCTTAACTATTGAGCCAGCCACCCCCTACTCACCCCTTATGTCTTTGAGATAGGGTCTCGCTATGTAGCCTGGTCTGGCCTTGAGCGAGAGGTCAAACCTCTCCCTCTTGAGTACTGAGAAATGTACCAAGCTAAGTTCTGTGCTCCCTCTCACTCCTTCTGTCCTGGCTCACTGGGTCACAACCACTGGCTTTCCAGCATGACCCATACATGTTGTCTCACTTAACCTTCCAGCCAGAACTTGAGACAGGAGCTACAGAAGTAAGTCTTGCCTGTTTTGAGCCTTACCTTCCATTGAGCTGCCCTGTCACGCACACCCTACCCCTGAAGCACCCCATCAGGGGCTGGCTTCACCTCTTTCTCCCTGCACCCCTACCCTGGCTCCAGCAATGTGGGGTCTCCTTGGTTCTGTCCACCATGGATCCCTTCATTCTGAGGACTCCACTCTAAGTCAGTGTGAGTCATAGGCTGGAGAAGGCATGGCCTCTGGGGGGCTCACTTAGATTTGGAGCAGGGCAATTCTATCTTTTTTTTTTTTTTTTTTCTGTTCTTACTCAGAATCAGGAGTATTGTTAACAAATTATGGAGATAAAGTTGATGCACATCCCCCCCATTCCTGTGCCTGGTGGGCTCTAACACCCCCTATGCACTGACCCCTGACTCTGAAATTTGGGGATTTGAAATAGGGCAGAGAAAGTCAGGGAGGTTCTGCTGGCATCCAAGACACGTACTTTGAAAGTCCAGCTGCAGGGACAGGACATCTTTGAAGTGGATGCCCTCCTGCTTGGCCAGCTGCCCAGCCTCCTCCTGGGGGCCTTGCTCCCCAACAGCTGCCTTGAGCATGTCATCGTCCATCACCTTCGGGTCCATCGAGTCATATGGCCGGCTCATCTTTCTTGAGAAATTGAGTTCCTCTTCCACCGCCTGTGCCTTTGGTTTGAGAGCAGAATTGGGCTGTCAGTTGCAGTGTCACAGCCCACCGGGAGGCCACAGGCTGCCCACTGCCACCCCTTGCCTGATGAACCTTGGGGCAAATGCACTGCTGGAAGGTGGCCCTACACCTTCCCAGCAGCCACCTGAGCCCTCCACAGAGGTTCACTGCTTGACCTCAAACCACAGTGGGGTCTCTACCTGGGCCCACAGGGCTGGTGCCCACATGGGTCTCCTTAACTTGTGGTTGTCAGGTTCCCTGTGGCTAGTCTCTGACCTTCTGTTTCTGTCTTTACCTAGGTCTCTTGGCACGAGTCACTGACAGTGATCCTTGGAAATGCCAGCCTGCAGTGGCCCTTCTGGGAGTACCTCATCCCCTGGCAGACAGTCAGACAATCATGCAAGGAGGAGCCACTGACCCACGGTGGCCATTCATGTTCTCCCTTGAGAAATGGGGACCTTAGAGTTTCAGAGCCAGAGTGACCATATGAGCTGGTTGCTCATCTAGGGAGGAAGAATGTAGCTAGTGTCCGCCAGGCACAGGGACGGGTAGAGACCAGGAGTGTAAGTACAGTGTTTACGTGCTAGCTTCCCTAAGTCTAGGCCCTGTACAAGTTAGTGTCCCTTTCTGTAATTTTTGATTTCTCACATTAATTTCTCTGCTACTTAAGCTGAATCAGGTTCAGTTGCTAATGGCCCAGAGGGATTTGCTGTGGCACTCTGGTGAAGGTTAATTGTACTTGACTGCTGTGCTCGGCTGGGTAGAATCACAGCCCTGGAGGGCTAACTGCTCAGACCTCATTGGTATCGTTTCCAACCCCAGAAAGGCAGGGCCATAAGCTCCTGTCAGTCCACTGGGATTCTGCCTTCTGGACACTCTGAGGGTTAGTCTGTCCTCTCCTCTGCTCCCACTTGCTTCTCACCTCCCTTGTTACTGACTACCTTTCATCACAGGTCTCCCTGAACCTCTGGTTAACCCCATCTTGACTCCAGGTGTCTCTTCCCACTGCCTTCTATTCCACAGGACCAGGGCAACTCCTGAGACTGCTCCACTAGGAACCCTGGCAATCTGCCTTCCTTCTGAGATTGCCTCCCTCTTTGCGGTGATACAATCCATTTGAATGCAGCATATGTAAGTATACTCACTTTCTATTCTTTCACTATTCCTGACCAAGGATTCTGACATCAGTAATTCTTATGTGCCCTGCTCTTCCACTCCCTGACTCCATGTTGTGTAGTCATTTCCTCTGAATGAAAACATTGCTTCCTGGAGGGAAAGTGACTCATAAGACTCAGGAAGCTCACAAAGTTACAATACTAGGAGGCTACTTAAGAGTTTATGTGAGGCCATCCATGAATGGTGGCACATGCCTTAGGCAGGAGGATCTCTGTAAGTTTGAGGCCAGCCTCGTCTACATAGTAAGTTCCAGGACAGCCAAAGTTATGAAGAAAGACCCTGTCTCAAAACAAAATAGCACCCAAAACAAACAAACAAACAAACAAACAAACAACAGAGTTTATATAAGGGGTAAACAATTCCTGAAGAAAAAGACAGTCTTTGATAGAGAGGCTTGTAAGTTAAGCTTAGAGCTCCAGGACACAACTGTCATGATTTTTGTCACCCATGCTGGGATTGGCTTTTTATTGGTGCAGCTGCTTTTGAGTCACTCCTCCTCCAAAAGAGGTCACTGGCTCACGGAGCTATACATGGATATCTCCTGTGGTTCCCTGCTATTCCTCCATCAGTGCCCCCCATCCTTCAAAACCTCAGCTTTGTCTTCCTATTCTCTCCAGCTGACTCTTCCTCCTCAGGGTGACTGACTGACTCAACTTCCCAGGACAATTCTTGTGCTCATCAGCTAGCAAAGCTCCCTATTCTTCCTAAACAGGTTTTCTTAAAGTTTCTCATAATTCAACACCAACCTCGAAATTTATTTATTTCTGGGGAAATTTTACAGCGTTCCATTTGCCAGATGTTATCCGAAAAGTATTTGGAGCTATTTAAAAACAGGTGTTGTTCTTTGGGAAATGACTCAATTCTGGTGTCAAAACTTTGACCTCCATTTCATTAAAGCCCATTAACTGTGACAGGTCAAGCTAGCTTTCAATCAAGCTCAGCAGGTTCTATGCAGTGTAGGATTGCTGTTATTGATGATAAATGTTCACACCCCCAGGGCAGGACTTTGGTTCTGATTGTGTATCTTCTGAAAAATCATTTTACCAGCTCAAATATTTGTTATTTCCCAGTTAGGTGGATAATTCCCTCCCTCTCTATTTTTTGTAAGATTTTGTTTTTGGTCTACACACAATACTAAATAACTACTACAAGCTATGAATAACTCAGACAGATCTTCTGTTTCATATGTGAATTAAACAATCATACCAATAATTACTTACAACGACAAGTTAGTAGGTAGGGGGAACTATGAAAGCACTTAGTAGGAGCAGTTGGCCTGGACAGGGAAGACACAACTTGAAGGATTAAAAGAAAAGAAAATAGGAAGAGGGAACTGCAAGGGGAAGACTCCAAGCAAGAAGGCAGAAGTGATGTAGGGCCTGCCTTGCATATCTATCCTATGATGGCTAGGAAGCTCCCAGAGCTTATAAGGAAGAGATGGATCAGAGTTTATTTTTTAAAAGTTCATTATTAATAGATTTTCAGCACCCCCCCCAACAAAAGTAAGTTTCTCTGCCAGCACAGTAATCCAGATTAAACTGGATTGAAAAAGTATAACAACAGGTATAATGAGCAAAGCAAATCCTCCTGGGCAGGTTCTCTGGTCCCAGAGACAGAAGCCAGAGAAGTTGCACACCCAAGCCAGGGCAGCAAAGTTTTATAGACAGTAGGTGAGGGGTGATGATGTTTCCACCACAAGCTGGGGTTGTGCCCAAGTATGGTCAAAGGCTGAGCTGTTAGGTGGGGATTTGGGCAGCTGGCAACTTCAGGGAAGGAAGCAGTAGTAGCCACCAAGAATGTGGGAACTGGGCTTTTGGGCATTTTTTCTTTGTTCAAAGACTGAGTGGGTAGGGTTTGGGGAGAGAGAAGGGAAGGGACAGAGGAAATTGGGCTTCCAGAAGGCAGGGGCCAGCCAGAGGCTGCAACTGAACAATTATAACTGCTGTGCCAAGAATTACAAAAGGAGTGAGTCTAACGAGAAGTGGTGGTGCACGCCTTTAATCCTAGCCCTTGGGAGGCAGATGCAGGCAGATCTCTATGAGTTTGAAGCCAGCCTAGTCTACATAGTGTGTTTCAGGCCAGCTAGAGCTACAGAGAGAGAGATCCTGTCTCAAATTAAAAAAAAAAAAAGAAAGAAAAAAGAAAAGGAAAAAAAAACAAGCAAGCAAACAAAGAAGGAAGGGAGGAGTATATGGGGGTCTGGGACATCTCTAGGAGCTTAGTTTATATGTAGGATTAATCATCCCCAGTTTGAGACAATCTAGTTTGGAAGGTCATATCCACGTTAAGTGATTGATTGGTCCAAAATAGCATTAAAAAGTGGAGGTGGGGGGAGTTTAATAGAGAAAGAAGCTGAAATAAATTTCCCTTCAGAAGAACTTTGCTAGGAGAGTTGAAGGTTCATGGCCACAAACATCCGTGAGGATCCCTGAAGTGGGAGAGAGAGCACTAGAGGAGATGACATCATGGTCTAGGCAGCCATGAGGAGCCCTGAAGGAAAAGACAAACTTTTGGTTCCATTAGCTCCCTCAGATTCAGAGAACAAAGGAAGGTTCTGACTCATACATTTTTGGGATGGTGGTGTTTTGTTTTTTGTCTTTTGTTTTTGTTTTTTTTTAATTTTATTTTAAGCTCCCTACCATGTGATCTGGCCTGACCTAGTCTACAAGATCCATGGCATGGTGGAAGGCCTAGACAAGAGAGTAAAGTTGCAATTCAAGTTTGTGTGAGCCCGGGTATCAGGAGCTGGGCTTGCTCACAGCTGTATGGGGGGGGAGACAGAGAACACTGTGAGAGCTACGAGATCACAGTCCCTCTATAACCAACCTTGAGAAAGGATACTGAAGGGGTATGACCTGATTTCTGTGGGTGACAGCAACAGCTATAAATAGCTCAGAGAGGTCTTCTGTTTCTGACTTGAATTAAAAAATCATCCCAATATTTACTTACAAGCAATGAAAAGTTAGTGGATGTGTGGGACTATAAAAGCACATAGTCATAGAATATTATTTTAAGGTGTGTTACATTAGTTTATGTTGCATTTGCTTAACTGTGAAGCTGTGATTTTTTGCCTGTCTAAAACACTTGATGGTCTAATAAAGAGCTGAATGGCCAACATTGAGGCAAGAGAAAGGATAGGAGGGGCTGGCAGGCAGAACGAATAAATAGAAGAAAAAATTTTGAGAAAAGGGAAAAGGTGCAAGATAGAACAAGGAGAGGAGGACGTTAGGGGCCATTCACTCAGTCACCCAGAGGACATTAGGGGCCATTCACTCAGTCACCCAGTCACCCCAGTGACCCACCCAGCCATGGAGTAAGAGTGACAGTAAGATATACAGGAGTAAGAAAAGAAAAGGGCCCAGAGGCAGAAGGTAGTTGGGATGATTTAAGAAAAGCTGGCAGGAAACAAGCCAAGCTAAGGCTGGGCACTTATAAGTAAAAATAAGCCTCTGTGTGTGATTTATCTGGGAGCTGGATGGCAGCCCCCCCAAAAGATCAAAGAGTAAAAGAGCCAAAGAGCAAAACAATAACAACAACAACAACACATAGTAGGGATCTTTGTAACATAACGCTTTTCTAGATTGACCAATATGTAGACTTATCAAAAGGCACGACCTCTTGTCTACGGCAGAACCCATTTTCCTAATCATGAGTCCATTGTAATCAGCATAGTAGGGACAACCATGATCACAGCTCATGTTTCTAACAGTTATTCTTAAAATACGGCCCAAAGAATCCTCCCCTGTGTGGACTGTATCAATAATTTATCCAAGTGGGGGCTGATTGACTTGCCTGATGATGGTGTCCTTGTTGAAGACCAGAGGTAGGATGTGGAAAAGCAGTGGAAATTTTTATTTGCAAATCAACCAGGTAGCCTCTTCACTGGGAAAAAGTCCAGGTTTTCCTGAGAAACAACAACCTGGGTCAACTGGGTCTATATTTGCCATAAAATAATGAGAATAAAAGCAGCTGCTGACTGCTTGTCTTACTCTCAGTGCACACAACTTATTTGGTTACATGACAGCTCTAGGAGCTATTAGAAAGCGTGCCTTAGCCCAGACAAGAAAACTGAGCCTTGGGGGTAAAGGTCATACAGTGAATTACTGACAGAGCCTGATATGGAACCCTAGTATCTGTATTCTCTTCCCAAACACTTCATACAGCACCAAATGAAGTAACTTATTGCAGATCAAGAGGAAGGGGTACCTCTCTTTCTATGAAACTGGCAGATGGATTCTCTTCCCTAGCTTTTGTGGGCGTTAGGATCTATACGTAATTTTCTTCTCCAAAGGCCTCATAAGTCTCGGAACAATTGTAAAATCCGCTCATTTTACAAATGAGGAAGGTCAGGTTGGGAGTTCTCACAGAAGAGTTTCAAGACGGCCTTGAATCAACCTCTGCTCTTGGAGTCCTTCTGCAGTCTAACATCTTGCTTCTTACCTTCCTAAGGACTCGCCTTGAAGTGGACGCGTCTCTTGGTTGCTAAGTAACCAAGCACCGCCACTCTGTTGCTAAGGGGAAGTTAGGCAATAAATATCCTGGGTGAAAGTTGATGTTACACGTGATCACGTTTCTGGGCGGTGAAACGCTTCCAACACCAACCAGCCTTGAAGAAAACAAATGTCTCTCCAATCAGCACCGTCAATGCGCCGTAACTTCTAGTTACGCTTTCTTTATTTGGATAATTGACACGCTTTTTATCCAATGATAGTAAGGATTCTCTAGACTGACAAACAGGCTAATGAATCAAAATGAAGAGCCACTCGTTTGGAGGCGGGTCCGGGGGGGGCTGTGCCGCTAGGCTGACGGGGACCCCAATGACTTAGCTTGCTTCGTGCCCAATCGGACGCTGCGAGGTGGGTGGGACCTCACTGAGAGTGCCGTGCCGTCCAATCGGAGGCTGGCTAGGTAGACGCTGCCCAATAGCGATGCACCCAGAGGGCGAGGTCAGGCCGGCGCTCGGCGTTCCCGAGGGTGGGGCGGGGGCAAGTGTCAGTCAGGGCAGAGCGCGGCGCGGGCAGTGGAGACCCGCGGCATTCAGGCATCCGGGCCGGAACGAGGCCTGCAGAGATGGAGTTCCTGCTGGGGAATCCGTTCAGCACCCCTGTAGGGCAGTGTCTTGGTAAGGCCGCGCGTGGGGCAGGCGTCGAGTGAGTCACAGAGCGGCTGGACGGGCTGGTGAGGTCCGGGGCCTCCTCCCGGCACAGATACCACTTCACGTGCGGGTTGGGCCTCTGCCAATAAGTGGTGTCATCTCAAAGGTGGACCGGGCATCCTTGTCACGAGGCCTCTGCCTGACGCTGGTGCTACCTCACCCTTCCAGGAGGCTCTCTCGAGACACAACTTGGACTCTGAGAGGCCCCCTGCATCCCTACCCATCAAGGCCCAGCCTTTCCAAGTCTCTCCCTAGAAGTAGTGCCCATGCTGGTCTGCCTACCCTTGCGTATTGGGAGATGTTACTGCGAGCAGTCTTCTCCAGGCATCTCGCTGCTTCTGTTCCCAGGGCTTCTTTCTCCCAGTCTTTGTGGAATGTCACTTCTGTCTTCATCCTCGTCCCTACTCATTGGTACCAGTAGCTCTGTGGCTGGGCAACTTCCCAGAAAATGTCCCATGCTGCACGACTTCTAATTTGAGCTGCAACTCATCCAGGCTGTAGGAGGGACTGGGATGGGGGAGGCGTTCCGGGAAGGTGACTGTCTTGGCAGGGGGATGGCATGGCTACAGAGCCTCCTAGGAAAGAAGGGAGGCTGCCCGTGCTGCTTGTTGATAAGCACAGCACTGGAACCCGGAAACTTGGACTCTCGTAGTGACTTTGCCCGGGACTCAACTCTTGACCTCGTTCTCTTGTCTGTTACACCAGGTGTTTAGGGATAAGATGTGGTGGGACTTTCCAAGTTATCAAGTTTTTAACCTTCCTTGTTGATACTCAGTGTTCCTGACATTGACTCTTGTTCCCCCAAAACTGAAATCTTGCTGGTAGAACAGTACTCAGGTCACCTGTCAATACTGTAAGGAGCCAGAGATGGGCAGCATGCCACATATGGAAAAGCACAGGCAAAGCAGCCACTGTGAAGTTTCCTTACTGAAAAAGCTACGTGCAGACCGGGGCATAGTTCATTGGTAGAGTTAGCTAAGCACACACAAAGTCCTAGATTTGATCTCCAGCATTGCAAGTAATAATAATAAACAAGCAATTTGGTTTTTCACCCAAGGCAGGGACTTATGCCAAGGGATCAGTCAAAAATGCTGATTAGTGTCTTTTAAGACTATGTTTTAGAGCCGGAGTGCTGGCTCACTGGTTAAGAGCACTGGCCGTTAATCCAGGTTCAATTCCCAATACCTACATAGTGGCTCACAACTGGCTGTAATTTCAGTTCCAGGGGATTGGTTGCCCTCTTCTGGCCCCTTTTATATACATGGCATGTAAATGGTGCACAGATATACAGGCAAACAAAACACCCACACACAAATGTTTAAAAATTAATCATTAAGCTGGTTCAGTATCTTGTATGAGCAGGTATCTGTACTGTCCTTTGGGTCCAGGCAGTGAGGATTTGCTTATTCTCTGCTTTGCATATGAATTTATAGCCTACTTTTCAGACGTTAGAGTGGCCCGTGAACTTATTGAGGCCTCTTTTGTTGGTTGCATGGCATTTTAGGGGCATTCTGTTCCTCTTTGGTCCAGTGTCTTTTATAAGTGACCATGGATCCTGGGGCCTGACAGTCTTTTCCCACTTCTGTGACACTCTGTTTTCTGATGCCCACTACAGTATCACTCTAGTTTTTTCAATTTCATGTGTTTGTTTTGCCTTCATGTATGTCTGTACACCACTTGTGTGCCTTGTGCCCACAGAGGCCAGAAAAGGGTGTAGGATCCCCTGGAACTGGAGTTAATGACAGTTGTGAGCTTCCATGTGGGTGCTGGGAATAAAACCTGGGTCCTCTGGAACAGCAGCAAGCAGTCTTAACCACTGAGTCATTTCTCCAGAGTTCCCTCTCTTTTTGAGAATATTCTGTTTTATTTGTGTATATGTGTGTATGCATGTGTCTGTGTGAGCGTATTCATACATGTATGTGTATGTGGGTGCCTGTGGAGGAAGGCATTGGATCATTTAGAACAAAATTATGGGCATTTGTGATCTGGCTGATGAGGGGTGCTAGGATCCTGTTTTGCCCCTATCTTCAAGTGTTATTTTACTGCTGTCCAAACTCACATCTCAATCCAGTGTTGAGTTTAAGCCAGTGAAATTGAGGGTTTTATAGGGTTGGGGAACGAAGTTGGAAGGTATAAAGGGCAGAATGTCAAAAGGAGAAATAAGGGGTATAGTGGTATGTGAGTGGCCATAAAGAAATAAATGTGTTAGATGTGACCTGAGTTGAATGATCTTGTCTGTAGAACCCCAGAAGATTGTATGGTCCTCCTGAGCCCTAGCATGACTACTGAGCAAAAAGGAGGGAAGGCTGGGGAGAGACTTGTGTTTAGAGTGTGCAGTTTGAAGGGGACGGTGTCTACCAGCAATTGGTATCTTATCTGGGACATTGTAGAGACTCAGTGACTTGGGCCATCTCTGTGTTCACATCAGAATAATTAAGTCGGGGTTGTGTTTTCTATCAGAAGAGGCCATGTGATGGGACTGGTTTATGACCTGGGAAGGAAAATACCCTCCCCAGCCTTAGGCCAGTTATTGCTTATAAAAGACACTCGAGTGGGCTGGATCTTATTAAGAGCACATTTTGCTCTTGCAGAAGAAACAAGTTCAGTTCCCACTGTCCAATGGCAGGCAGCTCATGACCATCTATAACTGCAGTTCCAGGGGATCTGACACCCTTTTTTTTTGGCCTCTGTGGCATGCATGTGGCATATATATACATAAATACAGGCAAAAAACACACATAACACATAATAAATAAGTAAATCTTAAAAAAAATAAATTTGGTCATGAAGATGATGAAGGGTTTCTGTTGCTAGGAAGCCAAAAGTCAGCAGCTAGGCCTTAGTTATTTTAGCTTGGAAAAATGATAAATTGATATATTGAAATTTTAATGGATATCCTGTAGTATTGTGGCAAAGAGTAAATATGATTTTTGGTTTGGTATTGTGATTTCTTTAACTATGTACATATGCTGGGAATGGTGGTACTTGCTGGTAATTTCAGGAGGAGGAACCAGGAAGATCAGAAGTTCAAGGTCAGCTTCAGTTACATAGAGAATTTGAGGCTGTTGTGGCTACATGAGACTCTATCTCAAGACAACATCAGCTGGCTGGAGAGATGGCTCAGTGGTCAAAAGCACTGGCTGCCCTTCTAAAGACCCTGAGTTCAGTGCCCAGCAAGCACATGGTGGTTCACAATCAGCTGTGATTAGATTTGGTACCCTCTTCTGGCTTTCAGGCAGACATTCAGGCAGAACACTGTATATATAATAAATAAATCTTGGGGGGGGGAAGGCACCATCAGTAGCAATAATAAGTATGTTCTGGAGATGAGGAGAGGGTATACAACCACAAGGCTACTGCTTTAAACAGCATCTAGAACTGGAGAGATGGTTCTGCAATTCAAAGCACTGGCTGCTTTTCCTGCAGACTCTGGTTTGATTTCCAGTACCCACAGGGAAGCTCACAACTGTCTGTAACTCCTATCTCAAGAACTCTGAGACTCTTCTGGCACTGTGGACGCCACCAAGTATGCATGTGATGCACAGATATATGTGTAGGCAAACTACCCATATACATGCAAATAATAAATAGATAAATCTCTAAAATATGTAATAGCAACTATAGGGCTAGCGAGATGGCTCAGAGGTTAAGAGCACCTATTGTTCTTGTGGAGGACCCAGAGTCGGATACCAGTACCCACATGGTGGCTCACAATTGTCTGTGACTTTAATTCCAGAGGAACTGATACCCTATTCTCATCTCCATGGGCTCCTGCATGCTTGTGGTGTACATATATGCCCTGAGGCACATACACATGAACATAAAAATATTTAAGACAGTAGCTAAAGGCCATTCTACAAGGATCATTTTTTCCTTTCAGCTGTTTTGTCGTAAGTTGCCCTTCCCACTTTAGAGATAAAGAAACTGAGGCTCAGAGGAGAGAAATGACTGCTTAGCTAGTAGGTCAGAGATCCAGGAACTCTGGTCCTGGGATTTAGGGCTTTGGGAGAAAACACAGCTGCCTGGACTGCTGATGAGCATTGGAATTTAGAAGATGTCAGAAGAGGGTGGAGGACAGGAGTGGGTGTGTCCTCTGAGTTTGAGGTACCATTCAGGGCGAGAGAAGGATCTAGTGGGCTTTGGGAGGACAACTGAATGAGCAGGGAGAGGGGAGAGGACATGGGCATATCTGACCACCAGACTGAGTGGAGAGAGGTGGCTGTGGGAAATGTGGTAGGTTGGGTTGAGTGACAAGATGAGGCTCTACTTAGGGTGGGCAATGTCAAAGATAACTGTGTGTGTGTGTGTGTGTGTGTGTGTGTGTGTGTGTGTGTGTGTGTGTGTGCTAGGATTGGAAGCCAGTGCTATGTGTGACTTTCATTAATCAGATTCAACTTTTAGTTTCTAGATTTCATTTTCCATTAAGTCATTACTTGCACATACCTCATACTTAAGTATCCTGGCTATTTCTAAGTATCTGTAAGGACCCAGGCCTTGGGAACACAGGTGTTTGTGGGGTTATGCTTAGACCCAGGGCCTTATGAGTGCTAGCAAGTGTGGTATGCAGATATTTAAAATCTACTATCAAGGAACCTTTAGGAGAGAAAACATCCTCACTAGACATGTCCTGGGCTGGAGTGGCTGGTGACCTGTCTTGTTTGTCTTCAAGCATATCGAAAGAGGGAATCAGATTCCATTACAGATGATTGTGAGCCACCGTATGGTTGTTGGGAATTGAACTCAGAACTTCTGGAAGAGCAACCAGTGCTCTTAACCACTGAGCCATCTCTTCAGACCCTGGAGAAATTTTTGTAGACTTCTAATGTGGTGATGTTTGGTTCGATGCTTAGCCTGCCTGTATGGCACGGACAGCCGAGAACATAGTCTGACATAACTATTTGTGCATTTCATGTACAGATCCTGTCTTTTGTTCTGTAAGGTGGTTGCTAGTAGAATGTGCAGCTTGGAGCTAAGACGTGTGGGGAAAAATTAAACCAATTCAAGATATCTCAGCCTTCTACTACTCAGAGTGGATGAAGTTGAATGCACTGTATCAGGAGTTCTCCAAGCCAGGTCCATGGTGTCCTGCAGAAGCCTGCCATTTTTCTTGTGTTGGCTAGAAATGTTTTGAGGTATTCAATTCAAATATTATCGCTTTCCTTCAAAGTACTTAAGCCACAGACAGGAGGCAGATAGTCACTGAGTTTGTGTTTGCAGACTGGGTGGTGTTGGACAATGAAGTACTGCCCAGTGTCCTGTAAATGGGAGATGACGAACTCTAGCATGCCTATTTATACCAAGAATAATTAGTCATCCCTCTGAGTGTTGTAACAGTTGCACAAAACCCTTTGGCTTTATCATTTTGTTTAGTCCTTGCAACTGTGTATGATACACAGGAGGAGATTGAAAGGAACTTACAGTGTTTCACTGAGTACCAACAATATGCAGACTCTGCACAGAATATCATTGAATCCTCAGAATATTGGATTATTTGAATCTTGTCATTTCTGTTTCTTTTAAAGAAACCCATATTCTCTAAAACTAAGAGACGTGTGTAGGCCGGCAGCAGAGCGAAGCTTGGAATTCACTCCTGGCCAGTGCTCATTTGGCACTTTTTTGGACTCAGAATGCATAATTCATCAGCACCAGAACCCAGAAGGCCTGCTAAGTTGGAACGCTGTGCCCTACTCTAAAAGTTTCTGAGGCAGGGTCTAGAACTTTGTATTTCTAATCAGCTCCCTAGCCATGCTGTTGCTCTCACTGGTATACTGTGAGAATCATTGCTACAGATGGGATGTTTGACTTCTTTTCATCTCTTTTTAAACACTAAATATGGACTTTGGGGGACTATCTCTAAAGGGTGATTATTTCAAATTCATTTATTTAGACATTCAGTGCCTTTATATTGCCCACCTGTACATGCCAGGATATTCAGTCAACAAAGAACTTGGACAGGTACCTAGATCATATAAGACAGAAAGTGATTGGGTAAGATGGGACAGGTTAATGAAGAATGAAGTAAGAGACTAAGGGAGAGGAGGAGGATATTAATAAGAGTAGTTATGTAAATGTTTTTTATTATTATTTTAAGTTCAGTATTAAATTCCTATGTACCAGAGGCTAAAATGCTCCTCGCATCTTACAATCATTCAATCCTCACAGCAGTGGTGTAAAGAGATCCTGTTATTATCTCTTATTTGCAGATGGGAACCATCAAGGCAGCACAAAGATTGTTAACCTACTTAAGGTCCTGTGGCTAGTAGTGAGGGAGTTGGAATCTACACCTAGTACTCTGCCTCTAGGAGTTGCACTGGGCTGCCCTGCAGTTGCAAGAAGATCATTCTCCTCTTTTAGCATCAAAGCCCCACCTGTGCACAGTGAAAGGGGGGAGGTACTAGCAAGTTAGCTGCAGTGACACCTGCTCCAAGGTCAGGGACAGGGACACCATGATCCTTCTTCAGAAATGAAAGAGGCAGGTCACTGGAGTACTGGGACAAGGTCTGGGGTTCTGAGAACATTTATCCTTTATTGTCTGGATAGGTTATAAAACACCAGATTGGAAAGACATTAGGGACCAGCTGCTCTTTCTCTTCCGCTGTTTAATACGTGTAAGCAGGGCCTCTGGGAGTGTCACTACCCAGGGCACTATTTGGGATAGTTCACATTCTCGTATTACTGTGCTCTGGAAAAACACACACACACACACACACACACACACACAAACAAAAAAAAAAAAACCAACCAAACAAAAAAAAAACCAAACCAAAACAAACCAAAACAAAAAAACATTGGCAACCAGGGAAAATAGGAAATATAGAAAAATACAAAGGAGAATAAAATTTCCATCATAAACTTCCTTACTGATTCCTTGAGATTTTTCTTATTCTTGTCTTTTTTCATTCCTTGGAAAGCAGCATCCTCTAACCTCTCAGCGTGTTCCTGTATTATCTCCCTGTACTTAGTATTGTCTTACTTTAGATCTGGGATATCAGTGAAGGGCAGGTATAAACACAGTTCTGTGGGGAGTACGGCATGAGGAAAGTTACTCTTGGCCTGGCAGATAAATCCATTTTGGCTGACCCAGTAGTTTGAAAGGATATAATAACATTCACATTTTGGGGACTAGGCCAGCTTTTATCCTTTTAAATTTTTATTATTTCATGTGAGTCACGTGCATGCAGTGTCCAGGGAGACCAGAAGGGGTCATCAGATCCCCTGCATCTGGGGTTGCAGATGATTTTGAGCTGCCATGTGGGTGCTGGGAAGCAAACCCAGGCTCTCTGGAAGGCTAGTAAGTAATCTTAGCTACTGAGCCTTCTCTCTAGCTCCCCAGCTTGATTTACATTTTTCCATGTATCTTTTGTATGTGTGTATGAGTGTGGTTGTGTGCATGCCACAGTGCTCAGGTGGAGGTTGTAGGACAATGATTGGGAGTCAGTTCTGCATCTTGTGGGTCCGGGAATTGAACTTAGGTCCTCAAGCCTGTGTGCAAGTGACTTTAGGGCCATCGCTCTGGCCCTTGTGGTTTGAAAAGAGGGTTTATTCAAGCAAGTTTCAGAGTTGGCCCCTATTTAGTGTTCCTTTCTCCGATAAAAGATTCTCTTTGATTTTCTCCATCTGAGCATCAAGCCTGCTACCCCCTTTCTTCAAGTGGCCTCCTGAGAGCTTCCTTCTGTTTGTGGCATTGCAACTCAATGTTGTTTTTGCCAGGAGAAAAGTGAAATGTGTTACAGTAGTTTTTCTCATGCACTATTTGCACTAACTGCTCAATGAAAGCAACTGTGTCCAGTCATTTTCTGTCTTTAAATCACTTTGTTAAAGCCGGGGGTAGGGTGGGGTGGGGGGTGAGGGGTGGGGAGGTGGGGGTGAGGGGGGTGGTGGCATATGCTTTTAAATCAGCACCTGGGAGGAGAGGCAAGTGGATCTTTGAGTTCAAGGCCAGCCTAGTCTATAGTTTGTTCTAGGAAGCTAGGGCTGAACAGAGAAACCCTATCTCGAACTTGCCCCCCCTCCAGTAAAATGCCTATGATACAATTTATCATTTTGACCATTTTTATGCCTATGTTTGTGTGTGGAGACCAGAGGATAACCTCAGGTGTCACCCTTAGGAACTGGCAGGGTCTCTCACTGGTTTGAAGCTCACCAATTATGCTAGACTGGCTGGCCTGTGACCCAGTGATCCTCCTGTCTTTGCTTCTCCAGTGTTTCTTTCTGTTTTTGTAGACAGGGTCTCACTATGTAGCTCTGGCTGGCCTAGAACTCACTCTATGGACAAGGCTGGCTTGGAGCTAGTTCAGAGATTTGTCTGCCTTTGGCTGCTGGCCCTGGTGAACTTTAATGTAGGTTTGAGGAGTCAAGCATAGATCCTTACATGATTGAGGTGTTCCTTAGCCCCCGTTTAACCATTTAAACATCTGGTACAGTGGTACTGGTGCTCATTTTTGTGGGGAGTATCACCACCATCTATCACTGACCACTTTATTTTACAAATCTGAAAAAAACATCTCCTAGGCCCTCTCCCTGCAACTGCCATTCTGTGTTGGACAGTGTGAACTTAACTCTCTAGCAGTTTCATATGAAGAACCATTCAGGATTTGTCCTTTTGTGTCTGTTTCGCTTGGTGTGTTTCTCTCCCCTCCCTCCCTCCCTCCCTCCTCCCTCCCTCTCTCCCTCCCTCCCTCCCTCCCCCCCCTTCCTCCCTCCCCTCTGATTTTTTGAGACAGGGTTTCTCTGTGTAGCCCTAGCTGTCCTGAAACTTACTCTGTAGACCAGAATGGTTTCAAACTCACAGAGAACCACCTGCCTCTGCCTCCTGAGCACAGGGATTAAAGGCATGTACCACCATTTCCTGTACTCAAATTTTATTTATTTATTTTAGCTTTTTGAGACAAGGTTCCTCTGTGTAGCTTTGGAACCCATCCTGGAACTCACTCTGTAGTCCAGCTGGCCTTGAACTCACAGAGATCCACCAGTCTCTGCCTTCCTAGTGCTGGGATTAAAGGCGTGTGCACCACCACCCTGCCAAACTTCATTTTTTAGTAGCAGGCTTCCTTGTGGCTTTTGTATATATATTTAGTAGATGACTCTTCCTCTACTTCTCCCTTTTCTCCATCTTCCTGCTCTGCTTCTCTGCTTCATCTTTTCAACCCCCAGTAGCCTCCTCCAGTACCCTTCTGTCCCAAAAGAAGTGCCTTGTTTTTGTTTTTTTAACTGTGCTGGAGTTTAACTCAGAGCTGGCTACTTACAAGCAAAGAGGTAGTAACTAAGGTTCACTGATGTATGAAGTGGGCATGGTTGTATAGGAATGAACCCCTACCCAGTGGGGTCTGCACCCATTCCAATCAGTCAGAAATGTAGGACTGAACAGAATTAGAGGATTCCTAGGTGGTGTCGGGGAAAAGTCCACATTTTGGTGTGGAAAGTGTGTCTGTGGGTAAAAACAGCACAGGCCTACTGCTTCTGGGCCTGTTTCCCTATACAAATGAGAGGGTTAGGCCAAAGGAAGCGAGGGTTCCTTTATCTAGAACCCTCTAATTCTTTGAGTTGCTGTTTAGGCATTTCAGAGGTTGGGGCTGGAGGTGTGGCATAGTGGTTAAGATCACTAGCTCTTGAAGGACCCACATGGTGGCTCAATTACTTGTAACTCCATGTCCAGGGTATTGAAGTCCTCATCTGACCTCTGCAGGCTCCAGGCATGCCTGTGGTGTATACATACACACACATACAGGCAAAACACTCATACACATAAAAAAAAAAATCTAAGAAAGAAGAATTTCAGAAGTTAACCGAAGAAACCAAGACTCCCTCTGGAAGCACTAGCAAAGTCAGCTTTCAAACTCCCCAGCCACACAGTTTCCCAGGCCACATTCCCTTATTCTGACTAATGATCTGCCAGAACTGTATGATTTCTCCCTGGAGGAGCAGGGGAAGGAAAAGCATTCCTATCACAAGTTCCTGTTCTTGTTGCCAGCTCTGGAAGATTCACAGCCCAATTTTCTGAGATGAAATCTCTCTCTCAAGCTGCATGTAGTGGCCCACACATATAATCTCAGCACTCAGGAGTCGTAGGCAAGGAGATTATTTAGTTGGAGGCCAGCCTGTGCTACAGTGAGTTCAAGACTAGTCTAAGCTAGAGTGAGTTGTTCTCTACTTGAGTTAATTTTAAAATATAACTCCAAAGAGAATTTTTGACATGCCTATGAGACTACCAAGCTTGCGCTTCACTAATGGTTAAGACAGTAGCTGACTCCTTTGATATAGCAGCTGACACAGTTTTTTACTCTAGTGCCTGCTTAGGTTCCTTCTCAACATCCACCCACAACTGCAGTTCCCTGACAAACCCAGAGAGTGACCTCCACAGCTCTTCTTGGTAGAAGGCCTCAGGGAGGTTGGAGAAGCACATTGTCAAGTCAGTCATCACCTGTGGGGAGGAGGATGCTTGCTCACAGAATTCTACCAGGAAGGGTGAACCATTAATGGTGCAAGGACTGAGCTGGATTTAAGAAACTATTCCTAAATTTCCAGGCCTCGAAGTCATTCAGACATCCATTCACTCAATTGTACAAATAATCACTGAGCTATGCAGTTTAGGAGTCAAGGGCACAGATTTCTGAGTTCTGGTCAAGTCCTTGAGGACAGTCCTTCAGTTCTAAGCCTAGGGTCAGTCCCTAGACAATAAAATATGAGTCATACAAACCACAGTGGTGTGCACTGTAGTCTGCTACTTAGGTGGCTGGGTGGAGAGCATCACTTGAACTCAGAAATTGGAGGTCACCCTGAGTAACATCAAGTCTATATCTCTTTAAAACATACAAACTCGGGTCCCCAACTCCTAGTTATTTCGTCGATGCTGGGCATGATGGCACATGCCTTTAATCCCAGCTAGGGAGTCAGATTTCTATGAGTTCAGGGACCAGCCTGGTCTACCTAGTGAATTCCAGACAAATAGGGCTACACACTGAGACCCTGTCTCAGAAAAGAAACAAAAGTCATTACTCCAGATCATGCCAGGGATCTTAACAAAGGCAATACATGTTTCTCCTGCTATGGTAGGAACCCTCCCAAGGTCCCCTACTGAGTCAGTTTTATGGCATCCATGGGGCTTTTATTCACCCACAGTTCCTTGCCTGTCATTTGGTTGTTAGTTATGGTAGAGAGACTCAGTGAGGCAGTAGCAGGTGCCATTTAGTGGAGGGGCACTTACCTCACTCTCACAGATACTTTTTATTATTTGTAGCTTCAGGTTTGATGGCTTCAGTGAAACTGGTCCTTAAAATCACCTTTAGCTTCTGTTTTATTGGCTTTTTCTGGCACTCATTTCAAACAGAGAAATATCTCAGGCTAGGACCTGGGAAGTCTGGGATAAGTTAGTGCTCTGCTACTGCCTAGCTGTGTGACTTTGCATAGGTCACGTCCTACTTGTTTATGTATTTGAATAACAGGTTCTTCCGGTTCATTCCCAGTCCTGCAACTTAAGGAACAAATTTTATAAGATAAAAGTGGTCTTTAGTTTAAGACTTTTACTCCTCTATAGGAGTATTCTTAAGAATCCAGTTCATACATTTATTTATACCTGTGTATATGATACATTTATTTGCGTATTTTATAATAAATGTTGTATATTCACTTTCTGATGTTTTTCACTAAGATATGGTTTTCCTTTTTTGTTTTTGAGACAGAGTCTTAGGTATAGTTTTTTGTTGTTTGTTTTTTTAATATAGGAAATGCAGTGTTCAAGTCTTTGTTGTTACATTTTTGACAGAGCATGCATTTTGTAGTCTACACCCTGCCAAGACAAAAACTATCAATCTCATTCAAGAAAGTTTTTTTTTTTTTTTTTCTTTTTCCATGCCCCTACCCAGGCAGGCTTCCTGTCAGCATACCTGCTGAGGCAGACACTGATCTTGTCTGTCTCTGTAGGTAAGCATTGCCTGTCTGGGAGTACAGTTAAGTGGAATCACATGGCGTGAGCTGTTTTGTGCTTAATCCTAGTGATGCTTTGACAGGTTTTCTGCTGTCTTCTGGCCCTGAGAAATCCTATACCTGTGCATGCGATTTTCACCACCTGCTACCCTGAAAGGTCATGAAGTTTGGCGTCCCTCCAGTCTCCCTGAGCTGCTACCGTTGAGAAGCGAGGGCCCTCTGCCAGGGGCCCACCATATTGTCTGCTGGAGGTGCTGGAAGAGATGGGAAGAACAGTTTGATTTCCAGATTCTAGGTTGAGTTTGTTTCTATAATTGTTGATGTCACAGTCTTCTCACTTGTCAGCTGGGCACATTCGATCCACCAGCAGACAAGACTAACTCTGACACCCAAAAATGTCACTTGTAATGGCACATTTCTAAAAAGGTGTCCTTGGGATGCATTCGTTTCAGTTTCATATACACATAAGACAGATTGTTCCAGGGGTGAGCAATGTCAAAAGAGGGGGGGGTGAGGAGCGTGGTGAGTCCCTCTGAACCGACCTAGAGGCTCTGTGCCACTCTTGTCTGCAGATTTTGCTGTTGGTGTTTGTTTGTTTGTTTCACAATGTCTTTAACATTTGTTTCACCTTGGTTTTTGTCTTTGCTAATTTAGTCTATCCCTGATCTGCCTGACCAGTTGTTCTTAGCCGGTGTCCTACATCCTTTGTTCTCCTTGACTCTCTACATTGTATGCACCATTTGTGGGACACACCTGTTAGAATCCTCCTGGGACTCCCCCTCTCCTGAACCACTCTTGAGCTGAGCCTGGAATAGGAGGCCTTCACCTGCTGGGCTCTCCTGTCTGTCTCTTCCCTTGCTGGCCCTGCAAGCACTTTGCTGTTCTTGTACTTTCCCAGGCTGTGTGCAGCAGCACGTTTATGGCCCCGCTGTAGAAGTCTCACTTGCTTGTGGTTTAGACCCATAACTCCTTTCCGGGCTAGTTTGAGGCCTCCCGCTGCCAAAAATTCCTAGTCTGCAGTGGTATGTATGGCTTTTATATGTATTTTGGTATGCTTTTTATATGTATTTGGTAAATAATCTATTTAAGTGTGGTTATTAGCTGTTGGCATACTGCCAGGCTCCCTGTCTTCCATCTGGAAAATATGTCTGAGATGAGGAATATGGATTTGCCCTGAGAACGTACTGGTGGGAGGAAGAGAGGAATTATGTTTATTCCTGTGGATGTTGAAGTGTTGGAGGATGCTGGCTTTCCTCATTGCGGTGCTCAGTGGGTTGTAGGATCCAGGTCACATGTTACGTGTTTGGAACCAAGTTTGTTTCTTGTTTTTGAGCTTTCTTTCTGGAAGTTCTAAGGATGTGGTCCTCAAAGTGGGTTGTGTAATTTTACCTCTCTTGTCACTTTGTTAGACTCAATCACCCCAACAGGACAGAAACCCAGTGAAGCCCACAGCTCGGCCTGCTGCTGTCACCATCCCCCCTGGCTTCATGTGGAATTATGCATGGGGCAGGTCAGTGAGATCAGGTGTACACTGCTTGGACCCATCCATATGCATGCTGCCCAGCACAGGTCAGGATCCAGGTAAAGCTGAGGACTCCCTCCAAGAAAGTTGTTTTATGGGCATTGTGAGTCTCTGTTCTGTCAGGACTGAGAAAGTGACATGGGACACTGCTTGTCTTCAGTACCTTTTGGGAAGATTGTTAAAAATCAACCGCATCTTCCTGACTGAGTCACACTCCAGTTCATAGAGCAACTCTCCAGACGTGTGGTTTCATTTTGGCAAAATATATATGCAAATATTGTAATGTCTGCCACCATAGCTATTTCAAATACAGAATTCAGTGGTACATTCACATTTACTGTCCATGCACAGCCATTACCACCATTCATTTCCAGAAGCTTTTAAAAATATTTCCTAACAGAAATTGAATGTCTATTAAATACTAACTCTCCATTCCTTCATATTCCCAAGCAACTACCATTCTATAATCTAAGAATCTGACCACTTAAGAGCCTCATATAAAT